>OU612058.1:2926666-4390000 GCA_914767635.1 Melanostoma mellinum | reverse complement strand
ACCAGCTGTCAGTTTTTTATGTTATTTATGAAATTGACTTAGGAATTCATTCAATTAGTGTGTGGGATTAAAACACTATTTACAAACAAGAAACAACTAGCTACTGTTGCACTATTTGGCTGAGATGTGATGTATAAGATTAAACCTCATAGCTCTTAGGTAAGCAAATCAAAGCAGCTTTGAAAATAAACTATTAAATCAAATGTAATGAAATGTAATTTAATTTTCAGAACAAAAAATTCAGGGGAATTGTTTCATCAACCAAACGAGTTCTGATATCAAAAGATTGGAATCGCAGATATGAGTGGAACCAAAATAGAAGATAGAATTTTAAGGCAGTTGAAAAGAAAAACTATAAAATACCTACTGATGGTGAATTTCGCTAAATGAAGCATTTAGGTTTTTGTATATTTTGTTGATAATTTTCTATTTCTCTTAGGAAAAACTAGAATATGGCTTCCAAACAATAACTTTTCTGCTGTAAAGGAAGTTCAATAAATACATTGAATAGGTAAGTGTGGAGTAAGTCGAGGAACTCTGGGGCAAAGTGGATTTCTTTTAATCGAACCCTTGCGAGGACTGATGGGATTTCAAATTTTTGCCTATTCTGAACGGTGAAGTGAGTAAGCGCTTTTTATGTGTAATTTCTCTAGGAGGACTTGTCAAGCTCATGAATTTTACCTAACCGAATTTTATATTAAAAATCTAACACAGAAGCTTAATTTGTCGCCTAGCTTTTGCTTTTTTCGACCATGGAGTAATCTTTAAAACCAATAATTGTTTCAGGCACGAGACTGTTTTTGTTGCTGCAGCCGCAGGCATGCAGAAGAATCTAGGTTTTAAGCATACAATTTACTTATCAGTTTCTTTACTGTAAATCTTCTCACAGGACTGCCTCAACAGCCACCGAAAGTCTATTTCAGATAAATGGCTGTGCTCTGTCATCATACTTGCGCACTATTTAAACCTAAGCAAAATTGCTCATAATAAGCAACCATTGAAAAAAATTGGAGATGACTAATTTCACTGAACAAATTCTAAGCATTGCATTTTATATGAGAAAAGGTAACTTACCTTCAAAGTTCAAACCTTGTCATCAACACTCGAACGTTCAATTACACTTTCTGTGTTGTACATACAATGACATCTTGAAGCAATTCTGATAAAGCATTTTACCACATCAATCTTTGATGCAGTTTTCCTGTTGAAGGAAAAAAAAACTTGATAATTTACTTACCTGTGCTTCACAATGTTGTACATAAAGGACATAAGTATCAATGAACTACTTTAAGACTTTCAATTATTCAATCAAATGATGTATCGCAAATCAACTTAGCTCTATCCAGTTTCAATAACGCCGCAAGTCAAAAGTGAATTGGAAATGTTTAAACAAACAATAATCACTATAAATGAATTGCGGTAAAGATACAGTGATGCATTTTACAACTACTTCTCGCCAAAAATAAATAATAAAAGAAAAAGAGTCGCACATTAGAGCGAGGGCCTAGCGCAATTCTCACAACCATTTCTGAAGGGGAATTTAGAGGACCTACAATTTTCTGCCGGTTCCGAACGGCTTATCTACAAAGCGCTTTTCATGGCAATGAATTTTCTAACGTAGGACTTGCCAACTCCGTGCGAAAGGCGATTGGATCTGTGAAGAGCACAACCGTAGATGGTCTGCCTCCATTGGATGCAGGCAAACCAAGCGTCGTAAGCTCCCCAACGTTAGTAAGAAGACTGCAACATTTTTGCTAACTCGTAGCAGGAAAGACTGTAGAAAGCTTATTGGCGTTGCCAGCAGGCTTTTCTCTTTTGACAAGCATTTAAACGTGTTAGGCTTAAGTGATACCACACTCTGTGAATCTTGTGGAGAAGATGAGGACACCGCAGAGCACTTCCTCTGTGAATGTCCTGCTTTTTCTCGCAAAGGGTTACAGATACTCGGCGCAGACATGGTGAGAGCTAGTAACCTAGGCTCCTTATCATGGCAGCGTCTTTTAGCTTTTCTCCGAACATCTGGAAAGCTATAACAAATAGAAGGTTGCTAACTGGTAGTACAATGTACAGGTATTTAAAAAAAAAAAAAATGCGAAAGGCGATACCCGTGGAAAACATTTTTGTCTGCTGGGATTTGAACTACGAACCTCTGGGTTAACAGGCAGATATATGATAACCATAAGCCGTCACGCCACGGGTAACACTCTGCTCGGCATGATCAGGCTCATAAAAATTTGTTTTCGTCTCGTCTTATGGATCGAAATTGAATGCCTGTTGTAAGTTCACATGTAAAGTCACAAACTTATAGAAGCCACAAACACTTTTTGATGAGTGGTCATAAAAGCCACCTAACAAAAGAGCTGATCTACGAACTTTAAAAACACAAGTTCGAAGTCATTTTTCGTAGAAGCGTTAGTTCCTTCAAATCTTAGTGATTCCTTCCTTCTAAAAAAATATCAGAGTGAAAAGTCTCTATTATCAACACTCCATTCAACATCAACAACATTTTTTCTAAGATTTCAACACCAAACGATCTTCGCTTCAAGGATATTTTGCAATTGACTTCTCTCTGATTGATTATTATTATCCGCATTTTTACTAGCACCGAGATCTCTCTTACCATCACAAGTCGCATGCTCTACAAAGTTAGTCATCATAAATCATGCGCAGTTGACCAGAAATTTGTTTCTCAGACCAAAAGTTCCATCAGTAGACATCTCGATGGACTCGGTCATCCATCGATCGTTTGCCCGTTCGCCATAAAAGAATTAATTATCCTCAGAGTTATCATCTCCATGATCCAACTAACAACAGACTCCTTGCCAACAAACACATTGAGCTCATAAGATCAAGAGATAATATTTTGATATTCGTGCTAGCAGACTATGAATTTGTCAAAAAGGTCGGTAAAATGGAATTTCAATTTTCGATTTCGTTTGTCTTGCCCGTCAATGTCACTTAAAATCGTTGTCGTTGCTGTGTCGTCATCATCGCCATCGCCACCGGCATCTCATCCTTTCCCAAAGGATTTCGTCCTCACGACAGTGGGTTTCATTATATTTTTCTTGGAAGTAAAAACTCAATTTCTATTGTTTCACCATTCCGGATGAAAATTTATTGTTCAATGTGATTTTGGGATTGGATTTCTTGTTCTTCTTTTGATGAGAGAGTGATTGATTTCACGCTCGATCGACGATTTTGGCGGGTTTTTGTGTCTCAGTAGATGGACAAAAACAAATATCAACCATTCATGATTTATCTGGATGCTACATTATGAAAATTCAGAACAAATATTTGTGACGCTGGCCTAGAATTTTCAAGTTTCCAATTCGTGAGGCTAGCATTTTATGCTAATTTGATATTAGCTGGTATATGTGGTTATTTTAAATCACAAAAACAATAGAAAACTCAAAATTGGAACACAATAACACAACACAGCAGGGATTTAAGGATGCCTGCTCCTTTGTAATTTTTTGTACTACTGGGCTATTGGCTGCCAGACAACTTTACCAAAGCGCACATGGTCTGCGCGGGCGCTGAAGTCATTAATTTGAAGTTAAATTAATTGTTTCGACTTCGGGAGATGTCATCGACGGTCGATCGGCCTTTGTCTCAATTTCGTCCATAAATCGTTACCAATCGTTTCCAATTCCCGGAATCATGTTTTCAATAATGTCGTTGGTATTCGGATGATTTTGTCGTTGGCCGCAGTTTGTGTGTATTTAGCTTGATGATCGTTGAGACTTATCTGTGGGAAATCTTTGACAAATTTTTTCGATTCGAATCTTGAAATAAATGGAAGCTGTATGAGATCTGAAAAATACTTAATTTCCATTCGAAATGATGGTGAGTCGCATACGCATTCTTCTATGAATTGGGAGTGTTGTGAATGGCTTTAATTTGTCCTTTAAACGACGCTTCTGCGAAGTCTGACGACAGAAAAGGCTTTATGAGGGCCGGCGGTGGTGTTAATTGGTTTTGAGCAATTTGCGGTTTTCTCGATTTACTTACAAACGAAAAGTTTATTTTACTCGCTATAAACTTGCGGGGCAGCTAAAGCAACTTCCAGCATCATAACCAATGCTAATCAATAACTTTTTGAGCTTTTGATGATGAGTTCTTTAAAGAAATAACTAACAGTTAAGAGTATCTTACTTCTCCGTCTCAAACATGTGTTTTTACCTTTTCTTTTTGCCTTGAGAGCCGTGAACTATGAAGTTAATGCTACGCACAAGATATTATCTTAAATTTGAGCTTTTTATGTTTCACAGTAAAATTTTGAAATTGGACGATGTGTAGTCAAAACTCTTTTTGTCAGGCTAGTACAACTCAAACGGTTCAGTGTACTCGAAGTTGATTTTGATAACACCGAGTTGCTTCAAGTGACTCTGTATATAACGATTGGAGTCACTTGAACTCTATTAGAGTCAATTCGAATAACTTTAAGCTGATTTGAACTCGTTCGAGTGATTTCGAGTCGATTAAAGTCAACACGAGTATGAATTTGAGCTCCGCACTATTGATTCGAGTCACCGCGACTAGATTGAAGTTACTCTGAGTGGGTGTAACGTGTAAGTATCACTTTTTGATGTGCAACTAATCAATGCACTTCGAGTTGAAATGCGAATCACTCTGCAACAATTGGAGTCACTCATATTCGATTTCTGTCGTTTTAAGTCGGTTTGAGTCAAATTGAAAAGATTCGTAGCCCAAGCTGATTTCAATCATCATGAGCCAATCTGAGTTGGTCTGAATCGACTCAAGGAAGCTCGAGCACACCAAGGGTAACCCGATCTGACTCGTGGGTCCGAAAAGGCTTCTGTTGACTCGAATCTTCATAAAGCAACTCGAATTCACTCGGTGTTGCTCGAATCCATTAGATACGAAGAAGAATTGCCAAGAAACCAAGTCACAGTTGAAAAAAGTGATTTATTGAACGTCAGATTCACTCTTTTATTCAATCATTCCCAAAGTATTAAAGTATTAAGATCTGCAAATAATTTTATGGGTTAGAAATCTTTGTAAAAAGCTGCTGGGCTTAATACGAAATGTGTTCATATCTACATTACTCTACATTTTTGACCGTTACACAGAACTTCAAATCATTAACCTGTGAGAACACGCAAGGCATGGGTAAATGACATTTATTAAGCACATTCATAAACAAGTTCGTACTAAGTACATCCATTACAATATTCATAATTCAAATGATCATTGTGTCGATTAAAAATAAACACAAACATCGATCACATGCTTCAAAGCACTTCCTTCCACTAAAGCACTTTAACCTCAGCTCACACAGTTAATCCTTTCAAAACATCAGAGACCCAATTAAAGCCATACATTTGATGAATGACACAAGCGAATCGAAATCACTCAATTAAATTAATTTACATAACCTGTTTGCTCTGACATGTCCTAACGACATAATTAAACCCACATTCATTCATTGCGACATTGCTAAACTATTCAAATCCACCCATATTCACCCTCCAAAGTCTCTAACACACAAAACTCAAAACTCAAACCAATAAGCTGAAAATTTCCTTAGCCAAGCTTAACAAAACACGCTCATAAATTACCCCAACATCGAACCATAATTTGCTGAGGCGTTCACAGTCGCCGAGGATCAAATGCGACCGTGCGCGCCCAATCTGGCTATCACCATCAACCTCCTGCACGTACATCGCGCAATATCTGCGCCCCATCGGTAAATAGCCAGCCCCGCGTCTTAAGCGGCACAACGCGGTGGAGCGGTGCGGCGTGGTGATGCCATTTGCAAATCTGTGCTTGTTACTTGCGCCGATGTTAAACATAATGCTTCGATCCGATTCAGATACAATTATTATTTTATCTGTTTGTTCGTGTATCTCATAATAAACATGTTTAGCATTACAGCCAACCTGGGGGGAGGCAGCAAGGGGGCTGACTATATTCTCTTCATGATCCGACCTCACCACAACCACCACCATCACCACCAATATCATCACAAGACGACGACAATCGTTCATTCATTGAACATACACACGGCGAATTGAGGTAATCATAGCAATCGTATCTCATACAAGATACTTTGCAAAAGGGAGATGTAAAGATACAGAGATACTCAGCCGCGCTTCAGATGCGATTTATTTAATAGCACAACTAGTGTCAGACCATTATGTCTCTATTCGAATTATTTTGGTGAGGAGAAGGCAGTTGGGGGTAATTTTGTCCGCACAATATCGATTCTGTGAGGAGTATAGGTTTGCTTGCGGGGGTGATGCGACGCGAACGCAAACGCGACTCTTGACGACGACGGCGACGACCGACGATCGACGTTATACCATCTAAAACGGCCTCATAAGCGAGTATCTGAACTGAAAAGCAACGTTTATTGCCATCAATAATATTTCCGCCATTCCACACCATGGATTGATCCCATCCGGTGATATTGGTCGATAGTGCTATGCGGTGGGCGGCAGAAGGGTGAGGCTCACGTCTTTATTTTCAAGCCCGCTGCTTGAGCGAGTGGATGCAAAATTTGTTTGATCCAACTTTAACGATCGGCAAAGATAAAATGAAATAAATCCACAAAACATCTACAGCAACGGAATGGCTGCCTTTTTACCTTCCAATTGTCCGCGTCGCGGCGCGGCGCATTGTATGTACCCGATTGGCAATAAAACATATTTACATTTGCTTACGCTTCCTGCCGGCTCGTTGCGTCGCTCGCGTATATTTTGATCTTCTGTGAGGTGCTATGCCGCTCGAGGAGGTCTGTCATAAGCTTCTCAATACTCAATCGAGGATTTCTTATTTTGGACGCTTTCTGTATATCCCAGTTTGGATACTCGTATTTGTTTTTGTTTTGACTGCGTTTAGTGAAAATTTATTGAATGAAAAACTTGAAAACTTATGTTCGGAATGCGCCATAAAAGTGCATTGTTGTTAAGCATTGGGAAGTTATGTGCACTGGCTTTTTGGCTTTGTGCAGCTTTGAAGAATTCGAAATGAAGTGCATTGAATTGAGGTGAGCATTGTATTGTGCTTATAAATAATTGTGACATGACACATGACTGACATTATTAAAAGATATTCTTCATCAATAAATCAGAGAAGTGAATGGTGGCTTATTGAGTTTTGGTAATGTGTTGGCTTTTTGGATGCCATCTTAATAAAAATATGATTGATGTTAGAATATTCGAAGAAGTTCGAGGAAAATGAAGCGAGTAGATCAATTTACCTATACTTTGCTTTCCAAAGCCTTTCAGATGGACTTGTTCGAGTTAAAAAGAACTCTAAGCTTAGCAAAAATCATTCCATTAATTTTTTCAGAACTCTTTCTTTGGTTTTTTTTATTTTTTGTCATCGCTGAGATAAGAGTTCTTGCATATGCGGTTTTTACTTCCAAATGACGAGCCATAACATGGTTCTTATGGCAACGGATTCAAATTCCTTCATCTCGATTCTCTTAAGGTATTTGCATTTCTTCAATCATACTGCAATCGTGCAACGTAAGCTAATTTCGTGTCAATAAAAACAAACAACAATTTCCACACCCAACATTAAAAATCGATTTCCCTCAAATTTAATTTGAATATTTGTTAAAACTCACCACGTGATATCGCCATTCGATTACCATCGATATGGTCCATGACTCCACCTATGTTTACATAATCATCGTCAACGGGTTAAAAGCGTCCCGACGCATTACTAATTACGTTCCACAATTTTAATAAGGCAAGACAAATTTTGAAGACAACGTTGCGGCGGGGCGATTCAGTTGATTGCCTAAGCGACAGGTTTCCAGTTCTCATATATTCATGGCTAAATCAATTTTTATGCATTTATTTCTGGAGCCCCCTGTGGCAAGAGATTTGTTCCGACTTTGAGACCCCAAACGACATGATCCATGCATCCAGGTGCAAGATATTCATGAAAAAAAATACCCGAAATATTATGATTTCTAATTACAAACTTTAAGAGAGTCTCATGCCACGCAACTGGAACAGCATTTGAATGGTCTCAGAACAAGAATTAAATAAATTGGAACAAGATCAGAGGCACCCCTTTGTCGTGATAGTGAAATTTATTCGGGGCAACTAAACGGCCAAACAATGACTTCGGGTTAATTAACGACCCAATAATTTTTTTTTAGGATCTTTGAATGGTATTTTGTAAGTCCACATCAGTGAGTGTATGTTCCAAAGGGAATATTGATCCTAATCATAGGCAGGATCGTTGTCGCTTGTCGATTCTAGGAAATTTTCGGCTATGGCTACTGGTCGATGGTTATAAATTTACTTGTCCCACAAAGCATTACTGTCAACACACTGTTTTTTTTTCCTCTCTGGTAGCCGTGGTCCGTGGAGAGAGAGCCTTTCTTTTTCCAAAATTAGTGCGGCAGAAACGTTTTTCCGCATGCGCTACCTGACTTTTTTTTATGTGTTGCGTTAATATTTCTCAAAATGTCTTCATAATTTCGTTTTTGCTTTGTTAACAGTGATCAAGACCATGACAATGGTAGTTAGTAGGTGTATCCATCTTAATTAAGACGTTGAAGGAGCCAAAATGACAGAATGGGGCGTGTGGTAGCCCTCTGTCTGAAGAGAGATGATTATCTGATTGTGTGCAAACGTTTATAGCGATTACTTGGAATTTTTGTTGAACTGATTGTCCCGAGAAGATACGAGTGTGGGTCATTACATTTTATTATAAATACTTGCGTAGCAAACGGAATTTCCAAATACAGGTGGAAAATTATTCTGTTATGAGTTCATATTAGCAATGACATTTAATGCTCGCTGACATTGAATTAAGATTGATGCGACGCCTTGGGTGAGTGAGAAGGGCGCCTAGTTTCGTTTGTTGATCGTTTAGAGAGCGATTAACATCTTCCTCTATTCTATGCATTCTGAAATTGAACGCCATAAATTATGGGCTCAGACGTTATAATTGGAGGCTGGTCGAAGACGTCTACGCAAGTGATGGATGCTTGTAAGAGATTTGGTGACTAAATATTTGGACTTTTATTATTGAAAACACAGTGTAGTGACTTCTGAGAAGCAGCTATGTTTTATCGATTTGGAATGAACTGTGGTCTTGTTTACTGTGACACAATTATGTCTTGTCCTGCAGGTGCAAACATCTGCAGTGGCTTCTTTCTTAAACATGAGTTCATAATGAAATAATGATGGCAGCTAAAAGTTTTAATAGAAGGAAAATAGATGATGTCAATGATTGTATCTTTCATTGCTACATGAAAACATCTTTTATACTTTTGTTCAAAAATGCATCGAATTGAGGAAGTTATGACTCCATATATTGGTTTCCGTTTCTTTTATTTTTCTTAAATAAAGTAAAATTGTGGTAAATTTGTGGGGTAAGTGGTAAGCACATTTAAAGTTCAAACATAAGATTTGAGCTAGAGCTCCAGTAATCAAATTCTTCGGTATGAAAACTGCAACAGAAAGCTCCCTAAACATATTGCTTGTCTTAAACTGACACCCAAGCAGACATTTTCATTTAAAGTCCTACAACACGTTTACAACTCATTCACCGACCAGTTCTTTCTTCCATGTCGGATGAAAAAGTGGAATTGGAAATTTCACCAGCCACCACCAATTCGTACTCATCGACCGAAGGCAAACCCAGGGGCTTCAGATCGAATGCTCTCTATCTGCACCCCAAATTGCTTTAAAAAGATAGATCAAAAGATCTGTCCAAATTTTACAAGTAGACCAAAAGGTTCGTCACCGAGATAGTTTTAAAGGTTACTACTCACTCTTACTCATTTCTATCTCCCTATTTTTATTCAGTTTTCTCTTTTGCGGTTATATGCTCTCATTTGAAGTATTGACCGTGCTTGGCTTACATCGAGTATCAGCTTTTTCATTTTTCGGCACACCATTGTAGCCTGGGACTCACCACCAAAGCCTTGTGCTTTTATTAGGTACAGCTTGTCTGAACTAAAACGGTTATATCAGCCTTTGCTATAACATTTCAACTTGATAAGAAGCTGCCGTCACTTATTAACTTTGTTTTAAAAGATGCTGCTGTAGTCATAAAGTCTTATGGAACTTGACAGAGCAATAGTTTCGAAGCAGAATCGAGTATAAGCAACGCTATCATTGTTTTACTGTCTGAAATAATGCGTGTTCCGATAATGTTATGTGCAAGTCTGAGCGTGGTATTATGCACAGCTGTGTAAATATTGTAGCTCGAATGCTTATGGCCAATTTTGAATTGTCTTACCAGGGATCGGATATGCTTTCAGTAGTCTTAATTTCCGAAAAAGCACAATTTACTGCTGATTAGTCTTTATAAAAAGACATCAAGAAGGCTTCGGCCTCCCTTCTTCTCCGTCTAAACAAAAGGGGGGAAGATATTGTCCTTATCCAAGAGCCTTGGATCATCAAGTCCATCGTTCGAGGACTAAGGACTCCTGGATATACTCTACTGTATATGAAGGACAAAGGTGAACCCAGATCCTGCATATTGGTAAGAAGTAGCACTAATGTATTTTTACTCCCTCATTACAGCAATCGTGATGTAACCACAATAAGATACCAGACACGTGACAACATCTACTGGCTGGTATCAGCTTATCTCGGCCATGACTATCCTGACCCTCCTCCATGCGACTTATTTAAAAGGATTGTCGCTGCAGCAGAACGGCAGAAGATCTGCCTCATCATTGGATGCGATGCTAATGCGCATCATACAGTATGGGGTATAGTACTGACATAAATGAAAGGGGTGAGTCACTTTTTGATTTTATTTTAAGTACTAACCTTATAGTAAGTAATATTGGCGATAAACCTACATTCATTACCAAAAGCAGACAAGAAGTCCTAGATATCACTCTTGTATCCGACTCGGTTCATCATAGGATTACAAACTGGAAAGTATCAACTGAACACTCCTTCTCGGATCATAGATACATTCAATTTGATCTCAATGAGGAACCTCTCAAGCAACCAGTCTTCCGAAACTATCGGAAAACTGATTGGCAAAAATATCGGGTAACACTGGAAAAATTCATTAAACCTGAATTTTTCCAAAACCCTACAAACAAACAGGATCTAGACAAAAAGTCAATGATCTCACCACTGCCCTTAACCACTCACTTCACAAATCCTGTCCTCTTATAAAAATAAGAGGAAAACGGAAGCCACTGTGGTGAAACTCGGGGCTAGAACCGCTCAGGAAAGAATGCAGAAAACTTTTCAACCGAGTTAAACAATCCAAAATCTCAATAGACTGGGACTCCTACAAGGAATCTCTCAAAACATATAAATATCAACTGAGGAAAAGTAAAAGAACTTCCTGGAGAAACTTCTATGGTGAAATAGAGGTTACTTCAGAAGCTTCTAGACTAAGGAAAATCCTCTCAAAGAGTCCGACCACACTGAAAAAAATATTGTACTTAAAATCTATGAACAGCGTTCTTAGAGCCAAAATGGCAAATTTTTCCCGAAAATGTATGAAAAAACGGTCATAAAATTCATGTATGGGTGTTGTTTTTATGAATCTAGATTCCTAAAAAAATTTGTATGGAAGAATTTCGTTTAAAATCATTGATCATAGATTTTATGTATTTATTCATACGAGCATGAACGGTTCCTGCTTTAAAAATTGCACTTTTTTATGAATAATACATATGATTTAGGAATGAAATCATAGGTTGTTCTTATAAATTTAGGATTTTAAGTTTGTATGCATTGATTCATGAATTTAATGTCTATTCTTATATTTTATGAATCATGAGCCTGGACTTTTGAAATTTTCCTACAAAAATTCAATGAGTTAGGTACCTATTTATATGAACTGAAATCCTAAGTTGTAAGTATAATTCTTATAAATTTAGGATTTTAAGTTTGTATGCATTGATTCATAAATTTAATGTCTATTCTTATATTTTATGAATCATGAACCTGGACTTTTGAAATTTTCCTACAAAAATTCTATGAGTTAGGTACCTATTTATATGAACTGAAATCCTAAGTTGTAAGTATAATTCTTATAAATTTAGGATTTTAAGTTTGTATGCATTGATTCATGAATTTAATGTCTATTCTTATATTTTATGAATCATGAACCTGGACTTTTGAAATTTTCCTACAAAAATTCAATGAGTTAGGTACCTATTTATATGAACTGAAATCCTAAGTTGTAAGTTTAATTCTTATAAATTTAGGATTTTAAGTTTGTATGCATAAATTCATGAATTTAATGTCTATTCCTATATTATATGAATCATGAGCCTGGACTTTTGAAATTTTCCTACAAAAATTCAATGAGTTAGGTACCTATTTATATGAACTGAAATCCTAAGTTGTAAGTATAATTCTTATAAATTTAGGATTTTAAGTTTGTATGCATTGATTCATGAATTTAATGTCTATTCTTATATTTTATGAATCATGAACCTGGAATTTTGAAATTTTACTTTAAAAATTTTATAAATTGTATATACCTATATATATACACTTGGGACTTGACGATTTGGTTTCAGCCTACTGCTTGCCAGACGCATTTTTACACTTTTTAAGTGCATTTTTCAGCTTAAAGCACTAATAACTTTTTTCTGTTACAAATAACCAAGAAAGTGGTACGCCAAAAAATAAGAAAAGTTACCCTCGTTCTAAAAAAGTGTGTCTCAGACGATTTGGTTTCAGTTTACCTACTGCATGCCAGACGCACTTTAACATTTTAGTAAAATGCATTTTTCAACTTAAAGTAACTGATAATTTTTTCTTATCACATGTAACCAAGAAAATGGTACGCCAAAAAATCACAAAAGTTCCCCCGATTACAAAAAAGTGTCTCCAAAAGGATTTGGTTTCAGCCTTCTGCTTGCCAGACGCATTTCAACATTTTTCAAATGCATTTTTCAATTTAGCTGATAACTTTTTTCTTATTACATTTAACCAAGAAAATGGTACGCCAAAACATCAGAAAAATTCCACTAATTACAAAAAACTTGGTCTCAGACGATTTGGTTTCAGCCTTCTGCTTGCCAGACGCATTTTACCATTTTCAAGTGCATATTCTGATGAAAGCACTAATAACATTTTTTCTATTAAATATAACCAAGAAAGTGGTACGCCAAAAAGTAAGAAAATTCACCCTGATTTCAAAAAAGTGTGTCCCAGACGATTTGGTCTCAGTCTACTGCTTGCCAGACGCTCTTTAACATTTTAGTAAAATGCATTTTTATACTTAAAGTACTGATAACTTTTTTCCTATTACATATAACCAAGAAAGTGGTATGCCAAAACATCAGAAAAGTTTCGCTGATTACATAAAAGTCGGTCCAAGACGATTTGGTTTCAGCCTTCTGCTTGCCAGACGCATTTTAGCTCAAGCATGTTTATCAAATGGAATGAATAATTGATTGTAGTATTTCATTTAAATGAAATTTTTAGTTTGATAAACATGCTTGAGCTAAAAGCTATCTAAAGGCACCCGAGAACTTTTTGTATACCCCACTAGCCACTACTACCCAAGTGATCACGCGGAAAGTTTATATTTGTTTGTTTTCATCTATGGTTTTTTATTTTGGTTTCAGAGCATTTAGCTCTGCAACTGAAAATCGCTTTGATTTGGGAGAACCTTCATCATAAACATTCCGTAGCTTTTCAGACGATTGCTATCGTTCAGATTGCATGGCCAAAAAAATGGTTCACATAATTTTGCTTTCAGTTGTTGGTGGAAACCTATTTTACTATCGTCCTACAAATGTTGGCAACTTTTCGGGTCATAAGCACTTTTTTTATTGCCTAAAATTCAGACGTTAGTCGAAATATTGTTGCAACGAGTCTTGTGATAGGGGAGAATATTTAATTTTACTTCAAAATGACCCTAAATATGAGAGTAGAACCGAATTTCAAATATTTCCACTGCTTTCGACAAAACATTCGAGTTTCGTTCGTCTCCCATTTACTTCTATGTCCTTTGGAAGGACGACGAACAAATTAAGGGCATTTTATAAGAATCGAGTGTAGTACTGTCATTGTATTTTTTATATAAACTTTAGTAGGATTGGGTACACTTTTTGTTTTTTACACTGGTTTTTTTAATTCTCATTATTTATTTAACAAAGATGCAAGGTATAACTTAGTAGATAGTAGTTATCCATCGAAGAGAAATTTAATGGTGATAGGTGATGTAATGATGTTCGGTGTAAATTGCAGGCATGTCGGATGGTCGGATCGACCACAGTCGGAACACGAGACCAGTTCCTCGGTCACGTTAGTCTTTTTATTTTCCCGAGCATCACCCACACAAAAATCGCATTTGGTTAGACAATATACGTTTGTGCAGCTCAAGACGAGCTAGATTTGGTCCGCGTACACGCTTGCCGTCATCTTCAATCAGCTATAGAAATAAACAGTGTTAAACATGACGAAAATTTTTTAACCATTCCAATATGAACCTACTTGACAAAGAAAGTCGTGACACTCATCCATGTTTGATATGCAATCTTCGGTGCTTTCAGTACCACTTTGTGATTTGTGAAGCTCAAGCTCAAAACAACTGGTTAAAAATTATACCTACAAAATTATACAAAATAAAATAAAAATTGCCGATTAGTATGAGGGCAGACGATGAAGCGCAAGTATGATAACTTCAAAATTCACATCAAAAATGCAACTTTGACACGGAATTTTTATCTTCGATTGTCGAAGATAGAATAATGGTCACTTTAATATACAATTTTAACACAATTTATGGTATTTTATTAGGAAAAAATGAATTACGATCCCGACTGTAAAGAAATTCCTCTTCCTCTTCTGAAAATAAATAAAATGACTGAAATCCGAAACGTCAAATGAAACTCACCACACATATACTTCCACAACTTTTTTGCGCCATTTTTTTCAGCTCACACGTATTCACAGATGGATGCTGCGATTACAAAAACAACAATGTAAACAAATGGAAGTTGCGTGGCAAGAGAGGTTATGGTTTTCCATCTTGTTCTTTATTCATCTAAGGTCTAAAGTCAAAACGTTTCTAATTTTCTATGTATCAATTTCACTTTCACCACTTCACCACTTCATCACTTCACCACTTCACCACTTCACACAAAATTCACAAAAGGTTTGTTCGATGTGCGCACTGGGGCGCCCTAGTGCGCACTGAAATCGCACTGATGCGTTCGATGTGACATTTTTTTTGCCCCAGTGCATTTGCACTGTGTTCGATGTTCGTCCGGTGCAAGCACTCAGTGCGCACTGCCATGCCCCAGGTTTTTTTCTGGGGTTGAGGTTTTCAGAGCTGTCAATTGGAAATCAGCTGCTTACGCCAAAAAGATTATTTGCAAAGCAAGTATATTTTGTTGGCAATTGGGTAATAAACTGAATATTTGGGTTTCATTTTGATATTTTATATCTTTTCATACATCTATGAAAGAAATAAAACCGTATTTATTGCCAAATGGAGGAAACTAATTTATGAAAGTCAAGTGCTAAGTGAGTTCTGGCTCTTAAGTGTTCGATGTGAAATCAAATCCAGAGCAGATTATCAGTGCATTGACAGATAATTTCAGTGCGTTGACATTCCCCAGTGCGCACTGGAGCACTGCACATCGAACAGACCTAAAATTTACCAAAAAAAGTTTCGTTTACTCTGACTCCAAAGGCAATAAATAGGTTTGTTCGATGTGCGCTCTGGGTCGCTCTGATTTCGCAAGTTTTTTTCGGGGCGAGAATTTCAGAGGTGTTGACTAGTCAAAGTATAAACGTAGTACGTAGGTATATTTAATTCTGTATATTTCTTGTCGATTGTTGAAATTATACTTAAAACGTCTTCTAACTTCGAACGTCAGAAAAAAACCAGACAAAAAATTGTAAATACCAACAAAAAAAAACTGAGCAGCACTAAAGCGTTCGATATGAAATAAACCCAGAGAAATTTTTCAGTTTTTTGACAGCTCCATTCAGTGCTTTGACATACACCGGAGCGCCCCAGTGCTGGTCACATCGAACAAACCTAATTATACATTTTATCAGAGAGTTACTGAAAAGAGAAAGAATCGCTTTTCGTTTAATTTGTATAAAATAGGTAAATACGTTTAGCTTTTTTTCACGATTTAAAAGCCTTTACTACTTTGGACCCTTTTTTCTAAATTAAAAAAGTAAAAAAATCCCTTTTTTAATCAAAATAAAAGCTTTCTATCATTTTTATGAGTTTTAAAGTCAGAATTACTATCCCAAAATAAGTTTGAAAATTTTCTTATTTGTACTTTTTACTTCTTTCATTTTTTTTATGGGATTTTTCGTTTGGTGTTTATTTGGGGAGCATATTTGCACACCAAAATGCATGCATGTGAAAGAGGCCCTATTTTTGACTTGTTGGTAGGTAATTCATACATAAATCGTAGGAATTAATACTTATATTGCATGTATCTCCGAATTATTTTTAAATAAAATTCATACAAAATATGTATTTCATTCATAAATTAAACGATCAAAAACATTTATTTCATTAGCATTCATATAATGTATGTACTCGATCTTTCGATTTATGTATGAAATACATATTATGCACGAATTTAATTTTCTAGTTCTTAAAAACATGCAATACATGTATAAATTCCTACGATTTATGTATGAATTACCTACCAACAAGTCTGAAAAATAAGGCCTCTTTCACATGCATGCATTAATAAGTGAAATGAAATAGAAAAGGAAATAACAAACAAGTAAGGCGCGACGCGCATGAGCAGAAAGATTCTTATTTGGAAAATGTAATTAAAGCTGAAATGTACACAAAAATTATAATTATGTATGTACAATTTACATTAGGCGTGTTTATTTCACAATGTTGTTATATACATAACATGATATCCAAAAAAACGCTTCGTTTATTTTTATTTGTGGGTTGGTGTTCTTGATCATTTGTCAAACCAATAAAAGTCAACAAATGAATTTTTTTTTGCCAAATTCGCACAAAAACGCAAAAAATGTTTGTTAAATTCCTAAAGCAATTGTATAGAGTGGAAAAAAAACATTCCGTAGTGAAATTAATGCAGGTAAACAATTTTTTTTTTCCATTTTTTGTTAGTTTAGAAATGTCAAAAATGGGTCCGTTCACAAAGGTAACAAGGATTTTCTCTTGACTCTGTTTACATGCAGGGGTTGAATTCATATGAGATTGTGATTTATATGTGAGTTGGAAGAAATGTTTTGTTACTTGTTTCAAACGAATAAAACTATTAATAATAAAAAAATAAAACCATTTTTATGGCATACTTAACGATTACCTTTGAAAAAAGTCAACATTCACAGAAAAATGTGAAAAGAAATATGCAAAAATTGCTTTCAGTCACTAAATAGACCTTTTTTAATTGCTATTATGTTGTCTTTTTTTATATAAATTTACAAATCTACCTCTTGAAATCAATAAAATTCTAAAAATCAAAAATTTTCAGCAACAAAATTGCGGAGTGTAAGAGGGGACATACGATTTTTTTCAGTTATACATTTGTGAACAGGCCCTCTGACAACCATTTTGCTTTTGTTCGAGATACATGAAAGTCTCTGGACGCACCAAAATTAAAAAATTAAAAGTCGAAAACCCCATTCGATACTCGACCATTCTTTTATCCATAACATCGGTTGTCGGGGATGTTGTTTTTGCTTTGCATGTAAAATTATGTTATGTATATAACAGACTTGTGAAAAAAACACGCCTATTGTACCTTTGTGTATACAATGTGTTTTTTTCGTGTGTGTAAGAAACTGTCCATATTGTATTTTCGCCGTGATTTCCATAAGCATTTCGTTGACGTGTTGGAGAATTGCAGAACACAGAAAAAGGAAGGATTATTTCCTTTTTCACGTATCCAACTGTGGACTCCATGTGAATGGAGCCTTAAAGATTCGAGAAATTAAAAATGCCATTTTACTTTTCTCTTTTATAAATTTCTTAAAATATGTAAATCGTACAGCAAAATATGTAAGGTTTCTTATGAAAAAAATCATGCGTGAAAGGAATTCTTCAGAAAATCAAACCCTTAATCATATAATATGTGAATAGCTTCATATTTTCTATGAATTTGATCAACAAATTTATTTGAACAGGATTATGAGAAGAATATACAATTTACTTTATAAAAATTTAAGTTTTTTTTTTTAAGAAAATACATAACTATGTTATCTCTGGTACAATATTGGAAATGAGTTATTTTTATTAGTTTTTAAATCCAGTCTCAGTAAAAATACCTTCACTTTGTTTGGTACATGTAGTGTATTAAAGACACTAAGTCATACGCAAAAACCAATGCGAGTACCTACATAGAAACATCCATCTCTTTTTTCTTTCTATTTCCATTATCACTACATTTTCAATTTGATTCACCATCTGAACAGGGCCTTAGATACGAAAAAATAAATGTTTCTGAACAGGCCTAATTCACTGTGGTGAGTTAAGAATTTTTGTGAGGAGTATGTATCTCATACAAAGAACGTAAGTACGCATACATAAAACGTAAGATAGCATACATACATTCATATGTTCCAGACTTAAACTACATGAATAGAACATGGAGTGTAAGAATACATACATTCATGTATGTGTATGGATACATGTTTTTCATGAATATGTGCATATTTTGCATGTATTATGATAAAAGTACCGTTTATTTTAGGACGCGCTTTCGTATTTTTCCGCATTAACCGTTTTATTCTTGATTTTGCTTGTGCAGCAAAACATATTTCAGACGCTCATTTCATTTGGTCACGATTTTTTTGAGATTTAAGTGTTCGGTAGTTTGGTTAGTTAAAAGTGAAATAAAATACAAATAAATTAAAAGGAAAAAGCAATTGTTAACAAGAAGAGCCAACAACATAGATATTCGGTAAGTTTTAGTGCATTTTAATAAGATATAATTATTCACATACATATCAATTTCTTTGCTGATTTCGCGTCATTTAAAATTTGTTTGAATCTACTAATCAGAACCTAGGGCTCCGCAAAAGGAGATTATGCGAAACAAAATACAATTTCTTTTGAATATTGTGTTTTGTGAACATTTTTTTGAAAACAGATATGTATGTAAATGCATTCCAAGTTGGTAACAAATTTTCATATACCAATTTTCTTTCTTTTCTAGCAATTCATTTGGTCACGAGTATTTTGAGTAAAATACAAATAAATTAAAAGGAAAAAGCAATTGTTAACAAGAAGAGTTAACAACATAGATATTCGGTAAGTTTTAGTTCATTTTAAGTAGATATAATTATTCATATACCTATCAATTTTTTTGCTGATTTCGCGTCATTTAAAATTTGTTTGAATATACTAATCAGAACCTAGGGCTCCACAAAAGGAGATTCTGCTAAACAAAATACAATTTCTTTTGAACATTGTGTTTTGTGAACATTTTTTTGAAAACAGATATGTAAATGCATTCCAAGTTCGTAACAACTTTTCATATAGCAATTTTCTTGATGATTTTGGGTCATTTAAAATTTGTTTGAATTTACTAATCAGAACCTAAAGCTCCACAAAAGGAGATTATGCGAAACAAAATACAATTTCTTTTGAATATTGTGTTTTGTGAACATTTTTTTGAAAACAGATATGTAAATGCATTCCAAGTTCGTAACAACTTTTCATATACCAATTTTCTTTCTTTTCTAGCAATTCATTTGGTCACGAGTATTTTGAGTAAAATACAAATAAATTAAAAGGAAAAAGCAATTGTTAACAAGAAGAGTTAACAACATAGATATTCGGTAAGTTTTAGTTCATTTTAAGTAGATATAATTATTCATATACCTATCAATTTCTTTGCTGATTTCGCGTCATTTAAAATTTGTTTGAATATACTAATCAGAACCTAGGGCTCCACAAAAGGAGATTCTGCTAAACAAAATACAATTTCTTTTGAACATTGTGTTTTGTGAACATTTTTTTGAAAACAGATATGTAAATGCATTCCAAGTTGGTAGTTTGGTTAGTTAAAAGGGAAATAAAATACAAATAAGTTAAAAGGAAAAAGCAATTGTTAACAAGAAGAGCCAACAACAATTCGGTAAATTTTAGTGCATTTTAAGTAGATATAATTATTCATATATCAATTTTCTTGATGATTTTGCGTCATTTAAAATTTGTTTGAATCTACTAATCAGAACCTAGGGCTCCACAAAAGGGGATTATGCGAAAAAAAATACAATTTCTTTTGAATATTGTGTTTTGTGAACATTTTTTTGAAAACAGATATGTAAATGCATTCCAAGTTGGTAGTTTGGTTAGTTAAAAGGGAAATAAAATACAAATAAATTAAAAGGAAAAAGCAATTGTTAACAAGAAGAGCCAACAACATAGATATTCGGTAAATTTTAGTGCATTTTAAGTAGATATAATTATTCATATATCAATTTTCTTGATGATTTTGCGTCATTTAAAATTTGTTTGAATCTACTAATCAGAACCTAGGGCTCCACAAAAGGGGATTATGCGAAACAAAATACAATTTCTTTTGAATATTGTGTTTTGTGAACATTTTTTTGAAAACAGATATGTAAATGCATTCCAAGTTGGTAACAACTTTTCATATACCAATTTTCTTGCTGATTTCATTTGGTCACGAGTTTTTTGAGTGTTTGGTAGTTTGGTTATCGATAATTAAGGAAATAAAATAAAGTTAAATTAAAAGGAAAAAGCAATTGTTAACAAGAAGATCCACAAAAAGAGATAATGCGAAACAAAATACAATTTCTTTTGAATATTGCGTTTTGTGAACATTTTTTTGAAAACAGATATGTAAATGCATTCCAAGTTGGTAACAACTTTTCATATACCAATTTTCATGCTGATTATGCGTCATTTAAAATTTGTTTGAATTTACTAATCAGAACCTAGAGATCCACAAAAGGAGATAATGCGAAACAAAATACAATTTCTTTTGAATATTGTGTTTTGTGAACATTTTTTTGAAAACAGATATGTAAATGCATTCCAAGTTGGTAGTTTGGTTAATTAAAAGGGAAATAAAATACAAATAAATTAAAAGGAAAAAGCAATTGTTAACAAGAAGAGCCAACAACAATTCGGTAAATTTTAGTGCATTTTAAGTAGATATAATTATTCATATATCAATTTTCTTGATGATTTTGCGTCATTTAAAATTTGTTTGAATCTACTAATCAGAACCTAGGGCTCCACAAAAGGGGATTATGCGAAACAAAATACAATTTCTTTTGAATATTGTGTTTTGTGAACATTTTTTTGAAAACAGATATGTAAATGCATTCCAAGTTGGTAACAACTTTTCATATACCAATTTTCTTGCTGATTTCATTTGGTCACGAGTTTTTTGAGTGTTTGGTAGTTTGGTTATCGATAATTAAGGAAATAAAATAAAGTTAAATTAAAAGGAAAAAGCAATTGTTAACAAGAAGATCCACAAAAAGAGATAATGCGAAACAAAATACAATTTCTTTTGAATATTGCGTTTTGTGAACATTTTTTTGAAAACAGATATGTAAATGCATTCCAAGTTGGTAACAACTTTTCATATACCAATTTTCATGCTGATTATGCGTCATTTAAAATTTGTTTGAATTTACTAATCAGAACCTAGAGATCCACAAAAGGAGATAATGCGAAACAAAATACAATTTCTTTTGAATATTGTGTTTTGTGAACATTTTTTTGAAAACAGATATGTAAATGCATTCCAAGTTGGTAGTTTGGTTAATTAAAAGGGAAATAAAATACAAATAAATTAAAAGGAAAAAGCAATTGTTAACAAGAAGAGCCAACAACAATTCGGTAAATTTTAGTGCATTTTAAGTAGATATAATTATTCATATATCAATTTTCTTGATGATTTTGCGTCATTTAAAATTTGTTTGAATCTACTAATCAGAACCTAGGGCTCCACAAAAGGGGATTATGCGAAACAAAATACAATTTCTTTTGAATATTGTGTTTTGTGAACATTTTTTTGAAAACAGATATGTAAATGCATTCCAAGTTGGTAACAACTTTTCATATACCAATTTTCTTGCTGATTTCATTTGGTCACGAGTTTTTTGAGTGTTTGGTAGTTTGGTTATCGATAATTAAGGAAATAAAATAAAGTTAAATTAAAAGGAAAAAGCAATTGTTAACAAGAAGATCCACAAAAAGAGATAATGCGAAACAAAATACAATTTCTTTTGAATATTGCGTTTTGTGAACATTTTTTTGAAAACAGATATGTAAATGCATTCCAAGTTGGTAACAACTTTTCATATACCAATTTTCATGCTGATTATGCGTCATTTAAAATTTGTTTGAATTTACTAATCAGAACCTAGAGATCCACAAAAGGAGATAATGCGAAACAAAATACAATTTCTTTTGAATATTGTGTTTTGTGAACATTTTTTTGAAAACAGATATGTAAATGCATTCCAAGTTGGTAGTTTGGTTAATTAAAAGGGAAATAAAATACAAATAAATTAAAAGGAAAAAGCAATTGTTAACAAGAAGAGCCAACAACAATTCGGTAAATTTTAGTGCATTTTAAGTAGATATAATTATTCATATATCAATTTTCTTGATGATTTTGCGTCATTTAAAATTTGTTTGAATCTACTAATCAGAACCTAGGGCTCCACAAAAGGGGATTATGCGAAACAAAATACAATTTCTTTTGAATATTGTGTTTTGTGAACATTTTTTTGAAAACAGATATGTAAATGCATTCCAAGTTGGTAACAACTTTTCATATACCAATTTTCTTGCTGATTTCATTTGGTCACGAGTTTTTTGAGTGTTTGGTAGTTTGGTTATCGATAATTAAGGAAATAAAATAAAGTTAAATTAAAAGGAAAAAGCAATTGTTAACAAGAAGATCCACAAAAAGAGATAATGCGAAACAAAATACAATTTCTTTTGAATATTGCGTTTTGTGAACATTTTTTTGAAAACAGATATGTAAATGCATTCCAAGTTGGTAACAACTTTTCATATACCAATTTTCATGCTGATTATGCGTCATTTAAAATTTGTTTGAATTTACTAATCAGAACCTAGAGATCCACAAAAGGAGATAATGCGAAACAAAATACAATTTCTTTTGAATATTGTGTTTTGTGAACATTTTTTTGAAAACAGATATGTAAATGCATTCCAAGTTGGTAGTTTGGTTAATTAAAAGGGAAATAAAATACAAATAAATTAAAAGGAAAAAGCAATTGTTAACAAGAAGAGCCAACAACAATTCGGTAAATTTTAGTGCATTTTAAGTAGATATAATTATTCATATATCAATTTTCTTGATGATTTTGCGTCATTTAAAATTTGTTTGAATCTACTAATCAGAACCTAGGGCTCCACAAAAGGGGATTATGCGAAACAAAATACAATTTCTTTTGAATATTGTGTTTTGTGAACATTTTTTTGAAAACAGATATGTAAATGCATTCCAAGTTGGTAACAACTTTTCATATACCAATTTTCTTGCTGATTTCATTTGGTCACGAGTTTTTTGAGTGTTTGGTAGTTTGGTTATCGATAATTAAGGAAATAAAATAAAGTTAAATTAAAAGGAAAAAGCAATTGTTAACAAGAAGATCCACAAAAAGAGATAATGCGAAACAAAATACAATTTCTTTTGAATATTGCGTTTTGTGAACATTTTTTTGAAAACAGATATGTAAATGCATTCCAAGTTGGTAACAAATATTCAAATATCAAAATGTTGATGTTTCAAAATACCTTTAAATTTTCTTTATTCTAACGGCTTGTCTCTTTAATAACTTGGTGACTTACAGGTGCTACAAGGTTGTGTTTTTTGTTAGTTGGCAGCTGTTGATTAACTTGAAGGTATGTTGCACACCTATGTACATATGTATATATATGTAGATTTATTTTTCAAAACATATTCTATAAAATTTTAAGTTATCAAATTTTTCAAAATTTAAAAATTGCATATTTTCTGCCGTAATGGAGATTATCCAGAAAAAAATTTTTTTTATAGTAAATCAATATTTTATTAAACAATTTCGAAAAATTTGATGAAATGCTACAAAATTAGCTAACATTTTCTCTATTCATTTTTATTCAACAGGTTGTCGCTTTAATTTGTTGGGAGCTGTTACCAAGTTCATTAGCTATATCAAACTGTCAGAAACTTGAGGAATCTTTGTATCTATTAGTTTAAATTCTTATAATTAATATTATATTTCTTTAGCTTCTTCGTCAAAATGCTTTGTTTTGTCTGCCACAATAAGTGTACAAATTTTACATTACTCATGCATCATCTTAAAAAGAGACATAATCTTAATTGTTCTAGTACGTATCGTTGCCTTGAATGCAATTTATTGTTTAATAACTCTTCAAGTTATAAAAGACATATGCTACGATTACATTTCACTTCAAGTTCAAACATTTCAAATTCTAGCGAATTTCAAGGACAAGCGTGTAGTATTGCAGAAGATTTAAATAGAGTAACTACTTCTTCAGAAGAATCTAGTTGTATCAACGTAAAAGGTACAAACGTGGAAGAGAAACTAGTTGTTCCATCCTCATTGTCATCATGTCAAAAGTCTTACACCAAAAAAGAGAATTTCGACGAAGAAATCAAAAATTTGCTGGAAAGTGCTTTCAAATTTTCTTTATCATTACATTCAAATGACAATTTCTCTAGAAAAGATGTAGTAAACATTCAAAAAAGTGTATCTACTCAGATAGTCGCACCCTTACTCCAAATCTTTGATAGCTTCTCTAAAACTAGAATTTGCCATGACCATGAGGCTTTAAATGAAATTTCAACTATAATTTGTTCTTGTAAACACCTGTTTGAGGACTGTTCATCCGATTATCTCTTATTACAAAAACTTAAAAAGAGTGGATACATGAATGATGTTAACGACTTTGTTATAAATAACGAAATGGAAACGGTTTTTCATTGCGGAGAGTTATCTTTGAACGAAAACTTAACTAAAGGCGTCGTTCTTCCATTACGATCTCAGTTTAAACTTTTGTTTGAGACAAACAATTTTCTTAAAACAATGTTACAGCACATGGAAATGTTGGAAAAAAGTGATAGAATTAGAAGCTTTATCAATGGGGAGTTATGGAAAGAAAAGGTCAAAATGTACCCAAATAAGTTATTAGTTCCTTACTTCTTATATGGGGATGATTTCGAAATAAATAATCCTCTTGGATCCCATTCTTCAGTTCATTCAGTATGTAACTTTTATTATTCCCTTGCGTGTATGCCTATTAAAGAGTCTAAATTGGATAATGTATTTTTAGCTGCTGTAATAAAAACAAGAGATATGAAAGCATTTGGCAATAGTAAATGCTTAGTCCCTTTAGTAAATGAGTTGAAATTTCTTGAACAAGAAGGGCTTCCTATTGAGGCATCTGATGGTCAAGTATATCGCATTCATTTTATTTTAGGCTTGGTTTTAGGTGATAACTTAGGACTTAACTCATTAATGGGTTTTAACAGATCGTTTTCTGGCGTATTTTGCAGGTTTTGTAGATTAGAAAAAGATAAATGTAAAACAACGTGTTTTGAGGATCCTAATAAAATGCGAAATAAACGTAATTATGATGAAGATGTCCTTCAAAATAATAACCAAATAACTGGCATATCAAGCAGTTGTCCTTTTAATGCAATTCCTTCATTTCATGCCGTTGAAAACTACAGTGTTGATGTAATGCATGACTTGTTTGAGGGTATATGCCACTATGATCTTTGCCATATTTTATCAAATTTTATACAAATAAAGAAATACTTTTCGTTGGAAGTCTTAAACAAACGGAAACAAACGTTTGAATATGGTCCTCATGAAATAGGCAATATATCAAATGAAATATCACAGACACATCTCCAAAAGCGACATTTACGCATGTCTGCAAGAGAAATGCTCACTTTTATTCAATACCTTCCAATCATGATTGGCGATTTAGTTCCATTAGATGATGATGTTTGGCATTTTTTATTGAATTTGATAGAAATAATTGATTTAACTTTGTGCTTTGAAATAAATGACTTTTCTATTTCTTCTTTAAGGAACAAAATACAGATACACCATGAGCAGTACCTTTTACTTTTCAAAGATAGTTTAAAACCTAAGTTTCATATTCTCACTCATTATCCTACGATTTTAAAAAAATCAGGTCCACCTAGAAATTTTTGGTGCTTTAAATATGAGGCCAAACATAAAAATTTCAAAATTTACTCACGAACTATTACTTCTAGAAAAAATATTTGTCTAACATTGGCCAAAAAATTTCAACTAGGTTTTGCAAACAGGATTTTAAATTCTAATGATGATGACGATAAACATGAATTTTTTAAAGAAAACAAAATTAAAACTGGTCTTTCTTCTTTAATAAGCAAAAAAATGGGTATCGAGGAAGAAAAATTAGAATATTTAAGTAAGACTGAAATCAATGGCTATAAATTTCAAACTGGTTTTTACGTATCTAAGCTCTTAAATGATTATAAAATTTTTGTCATAGTAAGTTTAGTCAAACATTTAAAAAAAATTTTGCTTTTTTGTCAGGAAGTAAAGGAAGTACTCTATGATCCCCATTTTACTGCTTTTGATATAAATCCTGCTATATTAGGAGAACATTCTATAATTGATCCCGATGAAATTGTTGGGCCTCCAATAACAGCTATAAAAACAGCTAAAGGTAGAACTATGGTTCGAATAAAAGATTACACTTTACAATAGATAGATAAACATAAGGCCACTGCCGAGTTTGATACAAAAATTAAATCCAGGTGCAGTTTAATCTTTTTAGAACAACAATTCTGTTTCTGTTAGTAAAAATAATTATTGATATTGGGTCTATGAAATAACTCCCACGAAATAAATCCCATTTTTAAAAACGAAATAACTCCCATCAAAAATTGCTATTTGAAAGTGGGAGTTATTTCGATTTTAAAAGTGGGACTTATTTCGTCAATTGGTGGGACTTATTTCGTTACGCGTTTTTATTTTAAGTGGGACTTATTTCGTTTTGAGTGGGAATAAATTCGTTTTGTAAAGTGGGAGTTATTTCATACCTTCAAATATTTATCTGATAAATAAATGATTTTTTTATGTAGGGGTGCGATAGAGCCATGAAATATAAGACCATTATGGCTTTATTTCTCATTTTTTTCTTATGCAAGAAGTTATATATTGGACATTTCGTAAAAGGGACAACCATAATTTTACAATTAGTCGTAATGCTGGCTTATAAGTATTTTTGTTGCCAAAAAAGTTAATATAACATATCGTGATATGTTCATATGAATGCATATCTCCTTCTTTAGTTGTTCTTCTAAATACAAAATGTAAAAAAATATTTAAATAATTAGAGAATGAACTACTAAAAAAGAGGATATACAATCAAATATTATTAGTTCTGAATATTTTCTAAAAAATACTTTGGGTTTCAGAATGGATAATATAAATGTTATATCATTGGAACAACCATCAACTCCTCCCGAGCCTGGGGTCGAACGAATAGTTTATAAAATAGTTCAAGAAACAGCAACTATGTCAAATGAGTCGCAGTCCCAGTTGGAAATTAAAGAACTTCTGAAAAGTTGGAATCTTGGACACCTATCAGATTTGTTTATTAGTAAGTCAAACATTTTTTTCTCAATTATCAATTATAGTCTAGTTAGTCTTAGTAGTTCCTTTTCTAAAAAAAAAATAAAAATAAAAAAAAACGATTTTCTATCTGTTTTACGCGTTATATTATAAACTAGGTGTGCCAGCGACTTCGTCCGCAATAATTGGCATTATTTTTTTATTTACCAACCGATTGAAATTAAATAAAAACTAAATGTTAAGTGCAGCTTACCACAATATATTACTGAAAACCCTATCTAGATAGGAGAAGCCGTTTCTGAGATTAGCGTGCACAAACAAACAAACTGTTACGTTTTTATTATATGTATAGAATAGATATGATAAATAATAATGATAAACGGGAGGCCTTAAATTTTGCAATTTTTCGATCCGGTATTGTAAGAATAATACCTACATTCACATAAATTTGATTTATTATAATCTTCATAAATTTTTCAATAGTTCTTGTTCAGTGTATGAGATATGAGATATTACTTAAAAATTGCTATGTAAAGAACAAGAAAATAATATTTTTCTCCATGCTCATTGACCTGTGTTATTGGTGTCTTGTAGCACAAACACATGTGTTTTCATGTAGCACATCAATTTTTAGTAGAACTTCGATTATATAGCTAATTTTTAATAGCATATGCTGAGACTAACTGAATGACGTATTGATTTTTCAACAGCTGAGCGAATAACGGTTGAAGTCCTTAAAATTCTAAAGGAAAAACATTTTCCTTTGCTTTTCAAAAACAGTTCAGTTGGAGATCTGGCAATGTTTGAACATAAGCTAATGGAGTGGAGATCCTCTCTAGGTATCGAAGAGCAGCAAATTGATATGTTTACCTTGCGGGAAAACTCATACAGCCCATCATTTTCATCGTCGCCAACGTCTTCATTAAGAGAAGATCCATCTGTGCCTGCTACATCTCTTTCTCTAATTTTAAAAAACTCTCCAAAGGGGAGAGATATAGAAAAATTCTATGAACAAAACTATAGGCTTCAGGATACACATCGGCAGTCGTTGATCACATTAATATGTGAATATTTCATCGACAACAATCTTCATTTGAATTTATATAATAGCTACATGCTAGAGGAAGAAATATTACAAAGATTCAAAGGGGAAAAGCTTGAGTTTTACCGCACTGGTAAAAGAGGTAAAATATACGCCAAGTTTTGCAATTCGAAGACTTCCTCTAGATTGGCTGTTAAAAGATCCATCCTTCCTAATTCTGATGTAACTCAGAAATCAAAGAAAACAAATTCGCGGGAATTCAGTAAGTTTGTTTTTTATTTCAATTTCTTTTTAAGAAATTAACATTTCAAAAAATTGAAAAATGGTCTTATGCAGTGATGGATAAAATATTTTAACGAATTCATCTCTATTTTTTGATTTTTCACCAGAGCCAGAGATTTTTTAACAATTCAAAATAAGCACCAGTTTGATGATAGTTCCCTCAGAGTTTGGGAACAATGTACTCCGTGAACCATGTTGTGTTTAGTCTTGAGAGTTCTTGAAAATCATAATCATTTTATTTCCAAAAAAAGACTAATTGTTAAGGTATCCCTATTGGGCTTCTTGCTTTGTCCGTCACTGTATATATGATTTTATTTAACTCCGGAATTGAATATTATAATCATACCGGAATTGAATATTACACCTACACTTACACATAAATTTAAATCTAGCTTAAGAATAACGGATTTTATTTACAATTTTTTTAAATTATCTTTTCTTCATCTTTATTTTGCCATCAGCTCCGGAAGTTGATGCAGAAGAGTGTATTAATAGCATCAAGTATGATAGCTTGTCAACTTCAGAGTTCGATAGCTGTTGGCAAGCTTGTAGTCAATTTAGATTGGATCAAATAAATAAAGAGACATCATTACACAACATTTTCGAGGAATGGCCGGATTACAAGAAGCCAGGAGGTTATCGTTTGGTAAGCTTTAATTTCAAAAAATTATACTTAAACTTCGAACCTAAAAAAAATCAAAATTTTAAGATTGACAAGGATTTTGGGGTTGTTTTCCGAAATTGTCCAGGAATTCTTTTGAAGTATCCAGAGCAGGCTGATAATCTAAGAAAGTTTTTATTAGATGAAGAGCACCTGCGAGACAAGAATTTGCGAAATATGGTGACCCAAATTGATGAAAATGATATTAAAACTGGTAAGATTTATAGAGGATTAATAGGTATTAAACAACAACGGCAGTATGTACTTAAAATTCCATGCTGTTTTATTTCAAAAATTTGTTTTTTGAAACATAATGGCTGTATGTGTTTGGGGATTTCCAATCAAATCCCGGTAACTAAGTAGTTCCTTTTTCTGAGCTGCGGTGAGCTGGCAGATAATGGATTGAGGTACCGATAGATAGGCTCATTTCTGTAAACTAAAAGTTCCTAAGCTTACCTTCCTTTGAATTCCAACTCAAAAATATTTTTTTAAGCAATTTTTTATAATTATTCATCAAACTACTAACCTTCTCATAAATTAAGTTTTTATTCTAGAAAATCCTTAGATAAAGTTTAGATAATCTTTGCCCTTAGTTTAAGATTTAATGTTCTTTTTTTTATAGATAGTGCTGCAGTAAAATTATTTTGGTGTCTCCACGGGTATTTGATACCAACACAAAAAGGCAGCCGAAAAGATAACTCTGGCAAGAGTAGCACTGTTAGATTTACTATTAAAAGCTCTCAAGAGGCTTTCCTATTTATTGGGTCAAGCGTTCAAGAACTCGATGACCATATAACATTTTTGAAAAGCAAGTCAGAAAATATACAACCATTTATACTTGCCATTGGGGATAAGGATTTTGAACATTTTTCGAGCTACTACGTTTACCTTGATGGCATTAAATTCATGTTTCCAAATTTTTTGAGAGCAGTTGATATATGTTTCAAGTGCTTCAACTTATTTAATTTGGAGTATCCGTTAGCGTGCTCACAATTATGGACATTTATTGAGTACTACTTCTACGATCTCAACGTTTCTAAAACAAAATCCCCTAAAATGTTTTTACTCATAGAAGCGTTAAAGAAAAGGTGAGCAATTTTTAATTTATATATGGATTAACTTTTCATGCGAGCTTCTTGAAAATATTTTTTCACTTCAAGATTATGGGCGAGTTTTTATATTTCTAATATGTATGCTTTTAATTATTATTTTGTTTATGAGACAATTTATTGTAGAATTGAAGTGCATGCATATATGTTCTATAACTTCTTAAAATCGTTCAAAAGCTTAAGAACAAGTTGAAAGGACTACGATTTTTGTTTTTTTTTTTATCCATAAGTAAATCTCAGTGTTATTCGAAACAATGTTAGTTCGAACAATACTAAAACAGAATCCTTGCAAACATTATTGAGTAATAATGGACAATTACTTTTATGAAACGTTTATGTGTATAAATTACCAATTATAAGCTCAATGTTTTCATTATTGAACACTTGTTTTTTTTTTTGAGTAAAACCACTTCTAATAAAATTACCATTTAAAATACAAATTTAATTCTTTTGTTTTTCTTTTCATTATAACAGCGCTCTAACTCAAGATGATGGAGTTGCAGATTCAGAAGTCGGCCTCTTACCTCTGGATGTATTTAATTAAGTCTTATTTATATTAATTTTAATGTTGTGTTTTTATTATAAATTATTGCATTATTAATATAAATTAAATCGTGGCTTGTTTAAGTGTAAAATGTTGAATGATTTCTTTTTATTGACCTAAAATTATTTAAGAAAATGTTTCAGGTATGGCAAGAATCTGTATTATTTACCTACTGAATGACGTAAGGTACAAAGTATATTTTTTTGAGGAACAAAAGTAAGTATAGTTTTGAAAGAATGCCAAAATTTCAAAAACCTTGAGCAATTTATTAAACATTTTGACAATGCTCTTTGAAATAATGTTATAGTCTTAATAAACTATAACATTATTTCAATTTGTTAATACAATGAAACGAAATTCTGCTTTTAATAAACTATAACATTATTTCAATTTGTTAATACAATGAAACGAAATTCTGCTTTTTTAATGTTATAATATTATTTAATATTAAACGAAATTCTACTTTCAATTTTAGATGACTTTAGCCTCTTGATACAAAACTGTAAGGAGATATAGGAATAGGAGCATTTGATGCATCTATAAAGGCTATGTAAGTAACTCATGAATAATATAAATTTTTCTTTATTTCTATTAATATTTAGCCATAATACGTATGCATTTGTAAAAATTTTATGAAACTTCTTATAACTTTTATAAAACCTAAAATTTTGTTTCTTAGCTTTTGTGTCAACAGTCATTATTGCTATGTATGCATTTTATGAATAATATAAATTTTTCCTTATTTTCATAAATATTTACTCATAATACTTAAACGTTTTATGACAAGGTATTCAGAAAAATAAGGACTGATTCATATTTTCATGAAAGCAGCACATAGTTTTAAGGAATGCAGTCATAAAATCTAGGGACAGAATTTTGGGTTTTATGTAGAGGATTCATAAATTTCATGAAAAATGCATGCGTTTTATGAATAGGTATTCATAAAAATAAAGATCTATTCATATTTTTCATGAATGCTGTACATAGTTTTTAGGAATAGATTCATAAAATCTAGGGACAGAATTTGGGGTTTTATGTATAGATTCATATTTTTCATGAATGCTGTACATAGTTTTTAGGAATGGATTCATAAAATCTAGGGACAGAATTTTGGGTTTTATGTATAGATTCATATTTTTCATGAATGCTGTACATAGTTTTTAGGAATAGATTCATAAAATCTAGGGACAGAATTTTGGGTTTTATGTATAGGTTCATATTTTTCATGAATGCTGTACATAGTTTTTAGGAATAGATTCATAAAATCTAGGGACAGAATTTTGGGTTTTATGTATAGATTCATATTTTTCATGAATGCTGTACATAGTTTTTAGGAATGGATTCATAAAATCTAGGGACAGAATTTTGGGTTTTATGTATAGATTCATATTTTTCATGAATGCTGTACATAGTTTTTAGGAATAGATTCATAAAATCTAGGGACAGAATTTTGGGTTTTATGTATAGATTCATATTTTTCATGAATGCTGTACATAGTTTTTAGGAATAGATTCATAAAATCTAGGGACAGAATTTTGGGTTTTATGTATAGATTCATATTTTTCATGAATGCTGTACATAGTTTTTAGGAATAGATTCATAAAATCTAGGGACAGAATTTTGGGTTCTATGTATAGATTCATATTTTTCATGAATGCTGTACATAGTTCTTAGGAATGGATTCATAAAATCTAGGGACAGAATTTTGGGTTTTATGTATAGATTCATATTTTTCATGAATGCTGTACATAGTTTTTAGGAATAGATTCATAAAATCTAGGGACAGAATTTTGGGTTTTATGTATAGATTCATATTTTTCATGAATGCTGTACATAGTTTTTAGGAATGGATTCATAAAATCTAGGGACAAAATTTTGGGTTTTATGTATAGATTCATATTTTTCATGAATGCTGTACATAGTTTTTAGGAATGGATTCATAAAATCTAGGGACAGAATTTTGGGTTTTATGTATAGATTCATATTTTTCATGAATGCTGTACATAGTTTTTAGGAATGCATTCATAAAATCTAGGAATATATTCATAAGTTCTATGAATAGCAACTGCATAAAAATTACATTACATGATTTTAATTCATGCAACTTAAGTATGCAAACATTAGATTTATGAATATCAAATACCTACATTTTATGAATGAATCCTGAATCACAGGACTCGTTCATACTCGTATGAATGAATTCATACAATAATACCTAAATCACATGAACGCGATGTTTAGCTCGTTTTTTATGTATTTATACATGAAAAATAGGTCATAATTCATGATAATTATGTACCTTTTTGGTTCAGTGCATGCCTAGCAGTTTGAAAACAGCTGACGGCTGGACAGAATCCTGCGAAGAAACGCTCAATTTGCTTCTTGACACTCACTTTCCAGGAAGCTCTAAGAACTTATGCAACTATGATTCCACAGAACCAGGTAGCATAATAACAAACAACCCCGATCTGATTACAAGGGAAAAATTAGTTTGGGCCATTTTCAGCTTTGACCCATTCAAATCCCCTGGACCTGATGGTATAATTCCAGCCGAACTTCAAAAGGCCGCGGATATTATTATTCCTGTCCTTGAAGTTATTCTCATAGGCTGTACCACCTTGAACTATATCCCCACTCAGTGGAGAGATGTCAAGGTTATGTTTATACCTAAGGCTGGGAAATCATCCCACGTAAAGCCAAAAGATCTCCGACCAATAAGTCTATCATCCTTTCTTCTTAAAACCTTAGAACGACTGATAGACATCCACCTGCGTACAGCTATAGATCCAAAATTGTTATCTACAGCACAACACGCCTACTGTAAGGGAAAATCTGTAGAAACGGCCCTACACACCGTGGTACGCACTATAGAATATTCCCTCCATCACAAAGAATTCACTCTGGCCGCCTTCCTCGACATAGAGGGCGCCTTCAATAACGTCAGCAACTCTGCAATTACAAAGGCACTGACGAAACTCAAAGTAGATGGTTCTATAGTGGAATTGATAAATCTAATGCTAAAAAGCAGAAGAATCAACTGTACTCTAGGAAACTTCTCTACAAAGAGATCTGTCAGTAGAGGAACACCGCAAGGCGGAGTCTTATCCCCTCTTCTATGGAATCTAGTCGTCAATGAACTTCTAGTTGACTTAGAAGCTGAGGGATTCAAAGTGATTGCATATGCAGATGACGTCTCCATTGCGGTGTCTGGAAAACATGCTCACGTTCTCACGGACCTGATGCAGACCGCTCTAAATAAACTTATAAAATGGGCGGGAAAATGTGATCTAGGGGTCAACCCTCAGAAAACTGAACTCGTTCTCTTCACCAGGAAATATAAAATTCCTCAACTAATAACTCCATCAATAAATGGAATCTCACTTGCACTTTCAAACGAAGCTAAATATCTAGGTATAATCTTAGATAGAAAGCTAAATTGGAAAGCTAATATACAGGAAAGAATCAGGAAATCCACGGTAGCCTTATTTTCCTGTAAAAAAGCCATTGGTAATAAATGGGGTTTCTCCCCCCAAATCACACACTGGCTCTACACCGCGGTCATCAGACCAATACTCACATACGGAGTAGTGGTATGGTGGACCGCTCTTGATAAAAGGACCTACTGCGATAATTTAAGCAAGGTCCAACGAACAGCCTGTCTGTGTATAAGCGGAGCACTGAGATCAACACCCTCAGCTGCCCTAAATACACTCCTTAACCTCACACCACTAGATATCTTCAGCAAACAAATGGCTTCCAGTGCAGCCATTCGTATGAGAGCTATCTCCCAATGGACCGATAACAACATCGGTCATGCTACAATCCTGAATTTATTCGGATCAATACCATGCCACTCCGACTACACCGTCCCCCAATTGGTTTTTGATAATAAGTTCCAAATCTCAATCCCATCGAGAACAATCTGGGAAGACGAGGAATTTTTGAGAGATGATTCAATTCATTTCTATACAGATGGTTCAAAAACCGAAGAAGGGGTAGGCTGCGGGGTGTACTCAAACCGAATTAACTTAAGTCTCTCGTTCCGCCTTCCAAACCATTGTAGCGTGTTCCAAGCGGAAATTCTGGCGATCAAAGAGGTTCTATCATGGCTAAAAGAAAACGTGATATCCTCAGTGAATATCCGGATTTTCTCAGATAGTCAAGCAGCCCTCGAATGACTCGGCGCTGTTTCTACGAACTCAGTAACCGCCCTCAACTGTCGCTTATCTCTTAAGGAGATGGCTGAACAGTTCAATATTCACCTTTTTTGGGTGCCGGGGCACAGAGATATCGCGGGTAACTGCAAAGCCGACGAACTCGCCAGAGAAGGAACCGTTCTACCGATCTCTACCAGCAGGTTGAATATTGGTATACCAATCGCTACATGTAAACTTATGCTAAAGCAAGAGGCGATGGACAGAACAAATCACAGGTGGAACAATATCACCACGTGCGTGGCAACAAAACGTATATGGCCAGGAATAGATCCAAAACGCACTAGACATTTGTTATCCATTACCAGATTGCAAGTTAGCTCCGTAATCAGTGTCATTACCGGACATTGTCTGATAGGAAGACACGCCATAAGACTTGGCGTTCCCTCTATAATGACTTCTGCAGAAGTTGCTTAGATGAGGAGGAGGAGGAGACAATCCCACACCTCCTCTGCTCATGTCCTGCACTCTCTTCTAAAAGAAAGAGGCATCTGGGAAAATATTTTCTCGATGATCCAAGCGATCTGGCGCACACAGATCCCCTGCATCTCCTTCGCTTTATTGAAAGCTCCAAATGGTTTTGTTAAGCGAGGTACTCCCTCGCATAATTTCTATGGTATCACAATGGACCTAGTATTGGTCTAAGTGTGTCGGGTGTATTCCTGACAGCCATTGTAACCTAACCTAACCTAACCTAACATCAAGAAGCTTAAGGTTTGAAAAATATTAGTGCGTCTCACTGAACAAGCAGAGCTCATACAGGTGATTCTTCATATTCGGCCTGGTTTCTTTAAGGGCTGTACGCTTAACACCAAGTTAAGTATCGGTTTCGCAATAGCCTCGCTGTCAAAGGACAATTTTAAGATTTCTTTCCCAAGGTTGGTCTGCTTTTATTCAGTTTTAATGAAAAATTGCTGTTCTGCTGATACAATTTTTAAAGCACAAGTAAGGCCGTGCCCGACATCGCCAGTTCAAAAATACAAGATGAACAGAAGAACATGAAAAGCGGAAACGAAAAAATTAACAAATTTATAGCAAACCTTTCCTTTGTACCGGCACCACTATAGCTGCTAGCTGTAAGTTGAGAGTATCATTTTTGTGAGTGCTACAATCTGATCCTTCAGGATGTCTATGAAACGAGTACCAAAATTGAAATCCTATTGAAAGGAATAAAACGTGAGTTCGATAGTAACATTGTCATCCAAGTTCGCGATATTCCATTAGTCGAATAAGCTAACGACGCCTACACATTGTACGAGTACAAAAGCACTATAAGACATTTCTACCTATAACATTTAGGGTTTGAAGTTCGAATCGCAGAAGCATTTGGCTGGCAGCAATATTCTTTCGCTAGGAGTTCGCATCAAGTCTTCCCATAGCAATGTCACTGCCCACGACCTCCCCGAACTTTCGATGCTTTCTTATATATTTCATACATATTTATTTATTTTTTTAAGTTATAAACGTAGAACGGGATTGTTCGCTTCCCACAAAATGCTGTAAAAATGGAAACTTATTGCTTACTACCGAAAACATTCAAAAATGAATAAAAACGAAAAAAAAGCACAAAACTTGAGGAACAATAATCAACTCATAACACGCGATGGTTCGATTTCAATAAAGATTTAACTTTTGGCAGCGTGTATTCATAACCTGCCTAATTAATAAGTCAGCGGGTGCCATGAGGGAAATATCATAAAATGTTAATGAGCCTCACCAATTGGCACCTTGAAAAATTAGCACAGCTTACTGACTGTGGTGCGGTTCTTAAACGCACGCAAATCTAAAGAAAACAAAACACGAAGACCATTAGGAGAAGAAGATAAACAAACATCCTGCAGAACAAAAGCCCTTTTGTCGGCCTGCAGCTGTGGGAAAATGAAAAACAAAAAAACCAAGAAGAAAGTTTGTTTTCTTGTGCAAAATCCTTTTATGGTCCTCTCTTTCAAATAAGTGTCGTGTGTAAGAGGACACCAAGGAGGTCGTCCTTTAAAGAAGCACCTATACGACTAATGGCAGGTATCGCTGATCGGAATATTTATGACCGATTTGGCGGTACACATTTCGTTTCGGAACCCTTTGTTATAGAAACACTTTGCGCATCAGTCACTGTGTGAGTACTTATATCCTTTTTGCTAATACGAGAGCCGCACTTATGTTAACATGTCCTAGCACTTTTCGATACTTTTGATCTGTGGCGGTGACAATTGCGATAACAAAGGCGCTAATGCTAGTTTGTCAAGTAGTCGACTTTTAGTTTGAAAAGAGATATTTACATGGGAATTTTATTTGATGTGCTACATGTGATGTGTTTTTTATGGTCACTTTAAAAGAATGTTGTTCTCATAAAGGATTAGAGAAAAACCTTGTGATGTTTGTGTTTTGTCAAGTATTTTTGATGTACAACTTAAACTGTTTTTGAACAAATATTCGATGTTAGCTTTATTTTGGAATTGTTAGTTGATCTGGCTATAAAAGCCTCTATTAAAACGCTATAGGAAAAACTTCCACATTTGTTTGGACGTAAGTTTCTAATAGTAATTCCGTTGTATCTTTGTACACACCTGTGACTTATGTTATACGAAATTAAGTTGAAAATTAAAAGCTCTCTTTACAGAAAAAGATCAGTGTCCCTGTTAACCCAATAAATCGGGTACAACAAGAGAACGAAGTGAGTAGTGAGCAATGAGATGACACTCTATAAGTACTCGTATTTCTGCCCTAAACAAAAGCAAAGCAACCATAACAAAGTTTATTTTATGGCTTTCAGGAGACCAGTAAAGCTTCCAGTTCGCTGAAGGTTTTCTGAACTTTCTTCCGTGATGCCTTCTTAGGCTTGTAGGCTTTTAAACTTGAACTTATTTCCGCACCTTAAAGCCTCTTTGCCTTCTTCAGGTCACGAACAGACGTATTGGTTGCATGTGGACCTCTGGTGGAAAGTAGCTAATTTAATTTTTGTTTTTATATCAAAGAAAATAATGATACTCAGCTCAAGCTCACAGAAAAAGATGGCCTAGGTATTTAGTATCAAAAGGAACTCAAAAAACGCCATCTAGCCTTATGATGCCTTTAACGTCCTTAGACCCTGACCATGTCCAGTGATGATTTTAAAGAAGAATAGCCGGAAAAGGTAAACTCTAAACTAAGCTTCTTGCCACCGAAGAAAATCCGTTGCAAATGAAACGCTCTCAACGTTGAATGGTGGAAGAAGTATGTTGTCTGCAGAAAGCTTGACCAGTAGGACTGCCGCCCACAAAAGTGAAAGTCTTGATCAGAGTTGCAAGTTTTAAGTACCCACTTTTACCTCTTTTATGCAATTGAATTCATTCAAAACGAAAATCTCAACATAGAAAACTCAAAGCAACCTGAAGGAGGCTTTTAAAAAGAACCACAAGAAACTGCTTCACACTTCACACAATTAGTGAATATTCATTTATTTAAACGAAAAAGACCAAAAAGGCCGCCTCAAGTGCCGCCTTCAGCAGCGACCCCTTTCCAACACCATCTCCAAATTGATCTGGCAAACTTTTCATTATCCCATCTCAACTCAAGCTAAAAATTTGTTGATGTACCCCGACCACTTGATTCCAATTCAATACCAAAAAGCTGTACTTAACGCCTTCCCCATCCTCTCTCTCTCCCTCTCTTCTTGTCAACATCGTCAATTTCACCCGATTTGGATAAACAACTTTTTCCCTATTTGACCTACAACGTAGCAGGCTGCTGCAGAAGTTACTGTACTACTGCCGTCTCTGGATCTTTACACTCGTATATTTACTCATCGGATTTACCATTTTCCGACAAATTGAGTGGAAGAGAACAGAGCCCGTATGGGTCCAGCGTCCAGGTTCAGAAAGAAAACATCAATACACTGCGCCGACATAATACACACAGCATATTGTCCAAACGCCCGAACGTGCATATTTGTCCATTTGCTGGGGTATTTACTTCGTTAATTTGGGATTCGTACTGCCCAAAAATTGCCACTCAAGGTTTCCGCTGTATGTGAAGTGGCAAGCAACACCACACCACACCGCCACTGCCACTTGTAGTGTAAACAGAAAATCACCTTTGAAGATGTGACCGACGACCGACGGAAGACTCCCATCAGCTCCTTCAATGGATAGAAGGTTTGCGTATACCCGGGCGGGCGGTCGGTGGCGGTGGCGGCAGAGTCGCTGTTGACCCAAGCGATTATCAATTTACACTTCTCGTCAATATAGCGCGCTAAACGGTTTTGATATTGTTTTTTGTTTATTTTTATAATTACCTATCGCCGATCGGTCGATGATGGGTTAATTTCGACTAAGCCTGAGTTGCTTTTAATGCGCTGGTAATGTGCCCGATGGTTCTTCTCCATTAAGCTGGCTTAGAATAGATCATCATCGATAATGTAATTGTTATGAGCATTCAACAAACGATATAGGTTTGATCGCAGTCGGCTTATTAGTCATCAAATGTGCCTTTTTACTTTCAGACGACCGACCCGACGAATGAATGGTTGGAACTTGGAAGAGTCTTGAGTTGTTGGTTTTCTTTCTGAGACTTGATCGGATCTTGAACGTGTTGAATGTTAAATGTTTGCTCAGACTTCATTCAACTGTAGTGTAGGTACTCTTGAATGCGGTAATTGATGACAGGGCCGGTGTTTGGCGTGTTAGATGTAATTAATCTCAATTTTAATTGCAGTTGATTAATGATGTTTGATTTCTAACGAATGCGAATAGCTCATTGTTGTATTTATTTTAATTGATCATTTCACAGAGACAATTAGTTACTTTTCAGGGATACATAGATGAGACTTGATAGTGGAATTGGAAAGGGATTGCGATCAAACTCTGAAGCTCGAGTCTGATTTAATCAATAATGAATTGGATACGAATTTAACAGTTGATTTGTTACTCAAGACACTCTGATAACAAGTCGTAAGACTTGTTTACCTAAGTTCTAAGCACCACGCCCCTTCTAAAAGTTTTATTAGTTCTTTAAACAACTGACCGAGTTGATTTCTTTTATAATATTAGAATTGTATTAAACTTATTTTAAATTTTATCAAAAATTATAATTTAAATCATTTGTATTGTAACTCACATTTTAAGCTGAACAAATGAAATAGCAAACGGATTAAAAATGCTTCGCACCCTTAGTAGGTACCTGTGGCGTATTGATTTGAAGGTTGGACTGTAACCTGGGAAACTGAGGTTCGACTACCATGATTTAAAAGCAATTCGTAGCCATCGCCTCTCGTGAAAATTTGGCAAGCATTCAGAGAGTCACACGGCTCTAAAGGAGATGTCAGAACAGTTTAACATTCACCTTTCATAGGTGCCAAGTCACAGGGATATAACAGGCAACTGCATGGCAGACGAACTCGCCAAAAAAGGAACTACTTTCAGAAAGGAATAATATAGGTATACCTAGATGGACGCAGAGTAACACATGTCTTATGACTAAACAAATTTGGCCATGTGTGAACTCGAATCGTTCAAAGAGCTTATTGAATCTAAGTTGTCTGCACATTAGTTCCACTATAGGTGACCTTACAGGATACTGCCTAATAGGTAGACATGCCAAAAGACTTGGTGCCTACTCAAATTACTTCTGCAGAAGCTGCATCGATGAGGAGGAAGGGCAGACAATCCAACATCTCCTTTGCTCATGCCCTGCACTTACTAACAGATGGAAAGCTAACCTAGATGATTATTTTTTTTAGCTAAAAGACCCTCTAGTCTCCGTCTCTTCGTACGTAGTTCTGGATGGTTTGACTATATGGTGATCAACTCGTTAGTCCTGGTTCGATTAGAGGCTGTTTCAACTCTTTAATCCTCTGGATAGGAACCAGATGGTGATCAACCTTCTGGTCTCAGTGATATCACAATGGACGCTCTGTGGTCTAAGTGCGTGTCTCCATATACCGGCAGCCACATCAAACCTAACCTAACCTTTTCAGAGAAGGATACTGCTGTATCTTTCTCTGAATAGTGTTTTCATTTAAATGTTTGGAACTCAGACCCTAGAAGAGATTGAGAAGGAGTCAGGCCGACAAGCTCGGCGGCCTAAAAATTTATTTTTAATAAATTTATTGAATAATATGAAAGTTAACGTCTCATTGAAGTATAGTAGAACTACATAATTCTATTGTGCTTTTTGAGCAGGCAACCTTTCATGCACACCACACCTGTTTTTTTCCATTTCAAATCTTCATAAAATTGAATATGAGTTCAAAACTTTGTGACGTCAAATAAGTTACAAACATCATAATCTTTTTCTTTTGCTTCTTTTTTCCGGCGTAACGAGTATCGTGGTCTCGAAGGGATCACAGCTCTGTCACATTGTAATCCGCCCCTGTGGTGTACCGCGCTGGCCTCAGAAAGGCTCGACAAGCTTCGCTTCGTTTCGGATTGTTCCATGTATCTGGTATGATTTAGTCTTTCTTTTTGTTTCTCCGCGATCGTATCTTAACTTTGAATCTTGGCCTTTCTAGAAACGTCAGAAACATGTGGCCATTATTGATGGCAATTATTTCATGCAAATATCAGAAACCTATGTGTACTCGGGAAGTTTTCGACCTGGAAATTGTAAGAAAAGAACTTACCCGAACAACATCGACAATTTAAACATCATATGAACGATATGTTGTGCTATAATAGTAAGGCAGCGGCATCAAATATTCACGCAACAAAATAAAGATGCGCTCAACGCCGAAAAAGGAAGAAAAGAGAAGAAGAAAGCTTTAAAAAATAGTGTTTGATGTATGTATGTTCCAAAATAAAGTTTTCAAAATCCAACTTATTTATTATTTTTAGCATTTATTTTTAAGCTTACACTGTAAGACAAAAGAATATCTAATTTATAGTGCTGCTCCTATAAAAGTACAATAGCTACTAACATTAGGTTATAAAGCATTAAAGAAATATTGTAAATTGTACAAAAGAGAAAAAAGAAATTAAGAAAATTTAATTAATAAAACATGTTTTTGAATGAAATTGAAGAAATATACAAAACAATTTTAGTACATATTTACATGTGATGAAACTAGTTAGTTCTTATAATATTGTTCGATCTCTTTTCGTATCTCTGTAATGCAATTTAAGCCCCTAATTTCTCTGGGCAGTGAGTTCCAAATTCTTATAACATTGACGAAAAACTGGCGTTCGGAAGTCAAACAGCAAAAACGCGGAATCAAAAGATGATGTGATCGATTTGAATTTAAAAAATTAATTTCATTATACAGGTCCTCAGGCTGGCGGAAAAGAGTATACCGGAAAAAAAGGTTATTGTGCGAAATTTGATGAAGTTGTCGAACGTCATACCAAGGAATTCAAATACATATTGTGAAACTCTATCATAACGCCTTAGCCCGTAAACGTAACGTATGCTAGAATTAAATACAACATTTAGTCTCCTTTTGCTTTCAAAGTCTACATTGCAGAAAATTTCACAACAGTAAGTTAGCACAGGTAAAAACAATGTTTTTACAAGAAGTACTCTTGTTTTAAAAGGAATTATGTGCTGTGAAAGCCAGAGCGTTCGCAGAATACCATAGCCTTTTGCAACAGTGTGTTTTACATGTAGATCCCAGGTAAGATTACGATTAAACACTACACCTAAGTTCTTCGCAGAATCGACGTAATCGATTGGACTCTCCTCAAAAAGTAGTTGAGGGAAGTAGGAAACGTCAATTTTGCTCCTGGAAATAACCAGACATTTAGATTTCATTGGATTCAACAGTAGTCCATTATCATTAGACCAACAATCAATAAATTTTAAATCTTCATTTCTTCATTTATACAAGTTGTCGAGTGCTCGATCATCCCAAGGGGGCTACTAAAGTATAGCTGAGTATCGTCTGCGTACATACGAATAGAACATTGTCAACAGTTAAACAACTGTTATTCTTCCAAAACCCCGATTGTTTTGATGACAGTAGAATGTAGCGCTTAAGAAAAATAATGATTTGCTTTTGAATAATTTTCTCGAAAACCTTAGACAAAAATGGCAATATCGAAATTGGTCTGAATACGTCACCTCTAGTCGTCATTGGTATAGGTACTATCTTAACGCTCTTCCATTGTGAAGGAAACTCATTAGTACTTATGATAGAGTTAAAGATATGAATAATGTAAGGTAGCAGTGTGGGAAACAAAATTTTTAAAAAGGAAGGGTGTATTTTAGCCAGTCCTATAGCGTTAGACTTAACAGAGAGAAGAGCCTCGACTACATCCTCAGCTGCAATGGAGGAGAAAGAGAAACTAGGATTTGAAAACTGTTGGGGAACTGAACGACTGGTGACAGTTGTGTTTGTGGCAAATCTTTTGTTCAGATCGTTGATACCTAGGTTTTCTGGAATATCAATACAAGTGGGATCCGATATAGAGAAATGGGTTGGCATAGATTATTGACAGGTCGTAAGTTGAGGGAAAAAACTTCGTCTAAAAAGTTGTTCTCATCAAGGAGGTTACAATTAAGATCACCACATAAAATAATATTGGGATAAGAAATGCAAACCTGTTCTAAAGTTGAAATGAGTGGAGATATACAAATGTTTCTATTCGGTCTGTAGATAGTTCCAATTAAAACCTTTTCATTACCATTGGATAATTCAACAAAAACAAATTCCATTTCGCTATCATCAGGAGAAGAGCCAATTTGTCTGGATTTAATGCCTTCCTTAACATACATGGCAACCCCCCCACCTCTACGTTTAACCCTATCGGATCGATATACGTATTCATAGAAACAATTAAAATTAATAGTAAATAGCTAGTCGTAATACTGAGAAATTAAGTTATTATTAAAGAACCAAATATAAAAAACAGTGAGTAGTCTTGACGATCTATATGACTCACATTGTGAGTTGTAAAAGTCAATAATATTTGAAAATTTTAACAGAGCTATAAAATCCATATTATTATCCAACAGAATATTCCAGCACTTACCAAAGAAGAACATGGATTACATTGACCAAAACATAGAACATTATCCTGCCGCCATACATGGATGAGATGCGTTTGACGGTATCATAAATGAGAAACTTTCAAGCAGTATATTAGAAACTAAAATTCATGTTACTATCTTTAGTTGAAAAAAATTCACTTCTCGCGTGGGTAATACTAATTCAAAAAAACTTTCACATTCGCTGCAGTGCATAGGTTTAGGGTAACTATCCATAAGCTGTCCATCCCAAAGCGCTCATTAAAATTATAATTCCTATAACAACATTCCACTTCTACATGGCACTCCATTAAATTGTCCTTAATTCGTTTGCCGCATGCAGAACTGCTGCCGAAAGCATTTCAAAACAATTCCGAACTGAAGGCAATTACGCCCCAGACGAATGACAGCCAACAGTCATATAGCAATGCAATAAAGCCCATTTGCACACTTGCACCACAAGAGCAAGGATTTCCAAATGCAGTTTTATATTATGAAACTAAAATCACAGTCATATCCATATTCGAGATCCCAACTTGGAGAACTTTATTCCTGCACGATTATGTTATGATTATTATGTTCGCTAAGTCCTATTTGAGCTGTTGACGACGACGACGACAATGACGACGTAGACAGCAGGCGGTTGGTATAAAATTTCAATAAAGCACAGGACGAAGAGATGCCTGCCACTCGTGCATGAGCCATCCACGATATTATAATTTTTCCAAAGTAAAGCAAAGTAAAGTAGTTGTGCACTTTGAGGGTATGGCATCGGGAGAAAATATCCAATAAAAGTGGAAATTCCCGACGAGTGTTATAGGATAGGAGGAAGGACCTTATTCGCTATCGCTGTATGGGCCAAAATGAACGTCTACAGAAAACTGGTCTCTCTTTGCATATTGCGTCCATGCCATAGCGAGTGGCGGTTGCGATGGCAATGGCAGTGTCGGTGGTGTCTTCTATAATATGATCCTGAGTGTGTTTAAATGTATGCCTTATGCTTATGCTACATTACGTTGCAAAATGTCGTCTTAAAAAATTATTTATTGCTCCAAAGGGATTTTGCACTCGTTTTTACGAGACTGGGACTCACGCAGTGCGAAACAATTGACGGCCAAGTCTTTTTGTTTTATTTTTTTATTTTTTTTGGAGGGAATGTGGTTACGACTTCATAAATTGGTAGCCATTCAATGGGAATAGGAGGACTACTGTGTGTCATTTTGACTCACTATTTAGGCTCTATACTCTGACTCTGTTGTGGTCTTTTCGATGTGCCCATCCTGCCTGTGCATAATTTTCCAATGAAGTGAGAAAGTGCCCATTAATTGAGGGGTAATTTAGTTTAATGTAGTCTACCGACGCACGATATACTCGTCAGCCTCTTCACGAAAGCAGAAGTTATAACTTGGCCAAAATGGTAGGTGAGCGCCAACAATTTCGTTATTATGAATCCATCAGAATGAATTCTCTGAACAATCAGAGCTATTTAAGTCTAAAAAGTTTTCAATTCTTATTTCTCCGCGAACACAAAACAATTCAGTTCTTTTTACGAGTCCTATATGTAAAACGTATGAAAATGAAGTGTGTTTGGTTGGAAAAGTTTTCATTGTGAAAATGTAAAGTTTTATTAACTTTACCCTACTGAGCAGGACCTTGAATATGTAGATCTTCTAAATTGTCCGAAAAGTATGAATAATTTTGGGCCAGCAGCCAGTTGGAGTTACGTACCTATCTCAAAACGTAAGCCCTGAAAGTGTAGGACTGACAATTAACCTTGCCTATGGCTCGAAATTGGAACTGCAGTCTTGTAATTATGAAGTTTTATTTTATAATTAACGCGCACATCAAGAGGTTATGAATACCCTTATAATGTTATAGAACACAATGCGAGAATTAAGGAAAATAAGAGAGGATTTAATAGGAGACACCGATGCATATTGCTTTTGAACCTTTGCGAATCATTATTCGGGGGAAATATAGAGCAAGGTAAAGCATTCTACATTCGGGTGGTAATAAAATAAGAATCTCTATACTTGACTGTACGTCCGAAGTTGGGCTCAAGGCGGAACCTGATGAGCATTCCTAGCGAGAAGAGTGTTGCGGCTTAATTGTTTCAGGGAAGGAATCCAACTGGCTATTTCACTAGGGCACTGTTTGTAAAAAAAGCGATAAAAAGAGAGAGACAGGTGACATTTCGACGATGTTCAAGAGAATCAATCGATTCTACGATTGAACTATCACCTATCAATTTTAACGCTCTATTTTGTACCCTTTCAAGAAGGCGTAGACTGTGGTACCCGTGGTTTGATGGATAGAATGTCCGCCTGTTAATCCAGATGTTCGTGGTTCGAATCCCACCAGAGGCAAAAATGTTTTTTCACGTGTATCATCTTTCGCGAGGAATTGGCAGGTCCTCCGTTATATTCATTGCCATGCTTTCTCGATTAGCCGTTCGGAACCGGCAGAAAATTGTTGGTCCCCTCCATTCATTCACAAGGCATGGTTGTGAGGAATGCGCTAGGCCCTGGGGCTTCTCGCTCTGTTGTGCCACCCAGGGGCGTAGCGAGGGGGGGGTGTGGGGGGGTGTAGCACCCCCCCACGATTTTTCCGAGTCGGCAAATCGAGGAAGAAAAACAAAGTAGATTTGTCGAGTTAAGTCAACTCAACCAAAAACACACGAATGGAAGTGTTTGTGACAGTGGATTTGTTGCCAAAAAAATAACAAATCGGCAAATTAAGTTAGAAAAACAAAGTAGATTTTCCGATTGCCATGCCGACTCGAGTGATCTCAACCAAAAAGACACGAATGGAAGTGTTTGTGACAGTCGTTTTTTGGCAAAAAAAAAATAACAAGTCGGCAAATTAAGGTAGAAAAACAAAGTAGATTTCCCGACTGCCATGCCGACTCGAGTGATCTCAACCGGAAAAACACGAATGGAATCGTTTTTGTCTCAACTTAGTAATTCTATAATCAGGGTCCTGGGGGTCAATTCCCGATCTGTGAAGCTGTGAAGTGAAAACATTTATCACAGCTTCACCGAAAATTCGAGTCTGGATTAGTGAAAATCCAACTTCAAATGTCAAATTTTTTTCATATGATAAATTTCTTTTCATTGCCGTATGAGTCGGTGAAAAAATTCAATTATGAAAATGAAAAATGGCAGCAGAACTCATTTTATTCCCAGAAGGGATTCAAAGACAATTTGCTAATCCGGAATGGGTATCGGTGGGTGTTCGTCAGTGGCACAAAATGAAGAGTCGCGGTACACAAAAAGGAGGAAAATTGGTTCAACATTTCACTTCTGAATCAGGCGGCTTTACTTGATTATTGCAATTTTGTTAATGGAAAAGCTCACGTCAACGTTTTGCTGGACAAAGCTGAAAGACAGAAAAGCATTCAAAAAAAAAACAAGAAAATGCGTACCATTTAAAAGTGCTGCCTATTTTAGTTGATGTTGCGAAAGCTTTGGGAAGGCAGGGATTACCTTTTCGTGGTCATATAAGGAGTCCGATGAGGACGATGGAAATTTTCGACAAATCACTTTACTGATTTCACGACATTGCCCATTAATGAAAAAGTGGTTGGACGGGTCTTCAAAAAGGCCGCGAAGTGTGACGTATCTTAGTCCGACTACCCAAAATGAATTTATTGATCTCTTGGGTACTACAACTCAAAAAATCATCGTGAATGAGATCAATAAAGCTGGTATTTTTTCTGTAATGGTTGACACAACCCCTGACTCATCGCATCAAGATCGACTTGCTGTCAGCATTCGATACTTAGTCCAAACCGAAGAGAAACCTGTTCCTATTGAACGCCTTTTGGAAATGGATGTCGTTTTAACAAAGAAGACTGGAGAAAAGTTGGCACAAAAAATCATATCTACACTTCAATCAATAGGTATTTCTGTGATGAATATTGTGTTTCAATCCTATGACTTTGCCAAAAATATGTCCGGGAAGTATAATGGTACCCAGAGAAAATTGTCAGAAAAATATGATAAGAAAATCCCGTACATTCCATGTCAAGCGCATCGTATGAATATTTTTGTTGAAACAGCATGCAATTCAAGCGTGCTGATCAAAGAGTTTTTTAATACTTTGGAAGCATTGTTTGTTTTTTTCTATGGTAGTACAAAACGTTTTCAGAGTATGCAAGAAAAATTCAAAAACATTGAAAACTCCTTGCAATTGAAAAATTTGTCAAAAACTCGATGGACTGCTAGAGCTGAAACAGTAAAAGCTGTGTGGATATCCTTTGAAGGCTTACAATGCTTTAGAAGGAATTAAAAGCGATGCCAGTTCTTTTGATAACAATAATCGTACCTCTGCTTCTGGACTTTTGAAAAAAAACTTAGATTTTGATTTTATTAGTTCGTTATATTTTTGCAAAAATGTCATGTTTAAAGTTAAAAATTTGACCGAAAGTCTAGAGGCGGAAGAGTTAAAAGTATTTGACGCTTCATTACTGATTTGAAGATTGGAGTTGTTTCAAGAAATGAACGATGATGACATTCAATTAAATGCTTTGATAAAAAGTTCTTCTTCATTTGCTGAAAAACTAAAGATAAGTCCCGAAAACGATTTTTTAAAACATCATAGAACGCGTCGGTTACCAAAGAGAATTGATGAAAATTCTGAAACTGTTTTGTATTTGATCTAGAAACATTTTATAGAAAAGAGTTCAAAATGGTTCTTCAAACTTTTATTTCGCACGTTAAAGATAATCTAACAGATAATTTTACCATTTTTGAACCTTTCTTAAAAATTTTTAAAATTTCCGCTTCCAGAGCAAATGCCAACATAGAACTAGTCAAATCTATCATAGAATTAGATCCATTTTTTTAAAAGAATATGTGGACTGCTATTTATCGGAACTGCAAATTCTTCTTTTTACTTGTGAGAAATGCTCAAATTTCGATGATATTGTCAAAGAGGTATTCAAATTAAGATATGTGATTCCGTTAGCCTTTAAACTAGTTTGCTACATGTTAACTGCTCCTGTGACGTCGGCTTCCTGTGAGCGGTCATTTAGTAAACTTAAAATAGTTCTTAATTATTTGCGTACGACGATGGGTAGTGATAGGCTAAATTCATTAATGCTTCTGTATTCCTCAAAGGATGTTGTTGATAATATTCAACCTAGTGAGGTCGTCAACAAATGGGCATTATTAAAACACCGGAGAGTTGGAGTTTAAATTCCAATTGATGAACTTTTTTTTGAATAATGATAAAATTTTTAAAGACTAAAATCAAAGAATATGTGCTCTTTCTCATACCAAATACTATATTGTAATATTATTTCTTATAAATACTTTTAATTTTTTTGTTGTTATATCGTTAGGTATATTGCAATAATAAACTGATTTTATGTTAATAAATGAATTTCTGTGAAATGAACACTTTTACGTTTTTAAATATTTTTATTTATTTATTAGCTGAGCCACCCGGTGTTGCTCGAGTCTGTATGTTTATGGTTCCCTTTCTCGATCGTCCGCTTCCGTAGGAATATGGGTATAAAATATAAGTTTTTTTTACTGTGGGATTATGTGACATCGCAATGGCGAAAGAATTTTTGAAATCTGTTCAGTAGTTTCTAGGTTTCCGTTCCCAACCCCGTTCCTGTGGGAGTATGGAGATAAAACCTTGAAAGGAACCATCTCTGGTTTGAACTATGTCTACCCTGAAAATCTCATAAGAAACCAGTCTATTAATTTGTTTTTGAGCAGGCTCAAGGTCAGTGACTGACCTTGAGCCTGCTCAAAAACAAATTAATTAACATTCAAAAGGTCGCACAACTTTCCTGAAAAAAAAACCAGTCTATAACGGACATAAATACAAACATACATACATCCTATTTTATATATGTATATAGATTTATTTTTTGATGCAGTCGGCAAATTCTGAAGACTAGTCGGCATTTCATTAAAATTCACCCCCCATGGCTTGGAGCCTCGCTACGCCCCTGGCGCCACCCTATTTATTTATTTATTTTTTATTTATCAAGTAGGAGCAAAGATGTTTGAGGAGCACCTGACCAGATATGAGAGTTATACTCCAGTTTTGGGCGAATGAAGGCCTTATAAATTGTATGCAGATCAGAAATCGTGAAGAACTTCCTGCATCGTCTCAAGAAGCCTTATAGCATTTAGCAGCGTTTTTGGCGACTTCAAACATGTGGTCATTCAAACGAAGATCATCGTTTATCCAAGGAATCTTGTTGCTGTATTTAATTAAGATCGAAACTAAGTTCACCCCGCTTTAAAGCACATGTTGAGTACTTAAGCCCTCCGTGATACCACAAGGGTCTTGCTTATCCTCCGACCAACATAATAAATACCGACTTCTATGTGACTTCTCTTAATACTAAAAAGGCTTTAAGGAAAATTCTGATTATGGTCAGAATAAGGCCGTTTTAAAACAGCGTGACACAGCAGAGCTCGGGAAACCCCAAAGCCTTGTACATTTCTCTAAACCATACTTACTTGGTGAGGAACGCAGTGGACCAGTAAATTGAGAAAGCGGTTTTCATGGTAGCTTTTATTTACAAATTCTCGGAAGGCGATACCATAGTGTAGGAAGACAATCAGATATTTTTTTAGATTTGAGCCTAGAACTCCGTCGTGACTGGCAAACATGCCAACAATTACACCACTGGCCCCATAATAAGGTAAGATTTGATAGTCTTGCTGCTTTCTTCTCTAGAGCTGAAAAAGCGGAAACTTATCTTATGAAAATACTAGCATCAAGTCTAACCGTAATTGTATCTTAAGCCTTAGAATTCAGTCCACCGCCCCCTCTTTTTTGTGACACTTCTGATAGCAGATAAATAAGTACATACTCAATATTTTATAATACTCCTGTTCGTATAAATTGGTATTGGTTTTGTATATATCATATTCTAGCAGATTCTTAGCGGAACCAGTCTGCACATGGTAAAATAAATATCCAAATTGGCAGGTGTACACACAAATCCATCTGCACAGATAAAAGTCTCAATAAAATCAAAAATATATCCAACCATTTAGCGATCCTCTCCTCATAAACAAAATACAAATGCGTCAATAGTGATTCAATAAATCCTCAGCCGAATATCAGACGTGTATCTTTGCATCAAAAGCGGCAAACTTGTGTGATAATTCAAAAGCTAATGCATTCACAAAACACCGTTGCTCCTCGTTCTAAAAGAACCAAAAACTTTAAAGAACACTGTGTACATTATTTGTACCACTGTGGAGCCCGAATCCTTTGTCCGACATCGCCGCTACAGAGACAGAGGCTGTTGCCGCCGCATCGCTACGCTACCATAGCCATATAGACAATCCATAGAACAGAACAGAGCATAGCATCACTGACCGCCAAATATCAACTAAAGTGAGATGGAAAAAAGCTACTCCTCGCCGAGATTGGAAGAAATTAATGTTTTCCTCGATCGAATGATAAGAATCTAGGGAAAGATTGAAAACTTTTAGAACACTACCGACCGACGCGACGCGACTACGACGACGACCACGGACGAGAAGCCAACGTATGTAGGTAAATGCACGCACCGAGGGTAGTCCGCAGCGATGAGATTCAAATGTGGCAATAAATCTCATCGATTGGGAATTATGTTTATTATTAACTTTTATGTTGTAATGTTTCCTTCCTCTGACTCTTTTTTGACTTCGGTTTCGGCAGTTCACAGCGCAGGAGCAGCGCTTTGTATCTCATCGGTCGCAGTCGAAGTTGGGGGGAAGTTTTTTTTTATCGGAAAGCGATACTATGAAAGAGGAGGAAGAGCACCTACCATCACGTAGATGTCGTGTTACAATTATTGATATAAATCTAGTTTCCGTTTTGATATGAATTTTGGGATAACACAATCCGTTATCAATAATTTCAAAAGTTTATTGAGGGTGGAAGTCGTAAGGTTTTGTGTCGGAGATGTCTTTCTTTGTTCTAATGAGCATGGACTCCTGGGGTGGTGGTGCTTAGGAAATATTTAAAAATTTTGGAATCGAATTATTGAACGGATCGAAGAAGAGGTCAGGAAAGCCAATTAACTAGTCATTAGCTTTTAATTTGTCATTGGGTTTTTATTGATACACACGGAAAGCGTGGGACTTGTTTCGAAAAATATATTTGGAGATGTAGATGCCAAGATTTTCGATCAAAGTGGTGTGGTTCAAGATTAAACAGAAAATTTGATGGCGTTTGGCTAACATGTGACTCTGAGTAACCATTTCGTTCGCTATATGACTTAACACAAGTATACAAGCCATGGAAGGCTTGAATAACAATTGTGTGATCTCTTATATGTATTCAAACCATGAAGCTCCCTTATTGTAAAACTATTTAGGTCCTTTTAGGCTTTTATCAACAAATTTCAATTCAAAAAGACTTTGAGCAAGGAGCTTAGAGCAACTATTGCATTGCTATCAAAGTTAACAGCTTCTGTAAATGCTATGGTTAGGGTCCCTATAAGCCCCTTTACCGATGGCAAGCAAATGAAACAAAAAGTCTCAGACACAGTACTTTGATTTTAAATTTGGTTCCAATTAATTAATCGTAGCTATGTCGATTTTGCGTCTTCCTACATTGCTCAACACTCTCTCATTCAATCTAGAAAACTTATATCAAAGATCACATGGACTGCATCACGGCTCACCTAATCTATTTCATGAAGTAGGCACAAACCCTCAATTAACTATAAATTAAGAAGCCCAAGGAGTGTAGGAATGTCTGACACGATGTCGATTCCCATTTTATCTTCGTCAACACGATAAAAACACAGAATCTACTAAGCACGCAATCGCTCCAACCTACGCCCCATCAACTATATACCAGTTATCGTTGTCGCCGCGGCCGTCGCACCGCGCCGGACTGACCGTTCGATCGGTAGTTTTAAAAATCGAATTAAACAGTTTGTAGATAGTTTTTGTGGCTCCAAAGCAGGCTACAAATCTTAACATCACCAAGATCAGTAACAATATTTCCAAGACTCAGGAGCAACAATAAAAAAAAGGTCCTTGCTGACGATGAATTTATGACTTTGGACCACCATTGACGTGCGATGAAGGATGATTATAAGAATTTTTCTTAATTTTTTTCTTCCCATTGCTGCTGGTGTCTGTTCTTTTGTGTTGTACAATGGTCCTTTGCTCAATTTGGATTGATCGTTTGGCGGAATATGCGGCGCTCGGTTTTGTGCACGAGATGAATTGACAGTTGATGTGGCGAATTTAATTTCACGCGCGACATTTTTACTTTTTACCAATGTCGCCTTCATCGGCTTGGTTTGGGTGCGTGTTGTTTGGCAACGTATTGTGCGCGTGTACACATTTTGCTGTTGAGGTTTTTCTTTCTCGAATGATCGGTTGACAGATCGTTTGTCATCGTGATGGTTGAATCAATTTGTCCACAAAGTAAGTATTAATCAGAGCGGAATATCGGAGGTGTGTTGATCTTTCCAAGCATCAATTTTGACTTTGGAGTAACCAGTCGTCCCAGAAATTGAGTTCCAATGATCTTAAGAGTGATACCATGCTGGAAGGTGCAATGATGTGGCTTATGTGGTTCTTAAGGCGTCGTATCTGATTTTTTTTATTACATGCACCTGTTAGGTTTAACATTTGGAGCTAAGATGCAAGGGGACAATTTGACCGATGAAGTAGCTTGAGCTAGCTTTTCACTGCACAATTTACAGGGTCCTCGTCAAAGCACACTACCTTTCATGCCAAAGAAAGAAGATCTCAGCTTTCACATATCAAAGCGTCAACCAACGACAGTTTTTCAATAGCAACAGGTCATAGCAACATAAACGGTAATTATCTACTTAAGGTATTGATAGAAAGGAACTTTAACTTTTTTCGTAAGCCTGGTCACCCGCTCCCGATTTCTCACTTCGTCCCAATAACATACTGACACAGAACAAGATGTTAACAAATTCACTGTTGTTAACTTATTAAGATGGCTACTCACAACAAATTACTTTCAATCACCGTTTGAATACATCAAATGACTGTGTACAACGGTGAAGGTGGTTCGAGTAATTATTGTGCCTGTTAGCGGCGCAGCGGTTAAAGATAAAAGCATCTCTCTCATATAGATATTCGTACATTTAATTATCTTTCAATTAGATATAGAAGTTGATGTGATTTAACTTTTACCGACGCTAAGACATACGTTGGCGTATGATGAAAGCCGATGCGACGATGGTCGGCAATATGCCGAAAATCACAGGTACGTTAAGTAAATAGCAATTAACACTATTGGACGAGAATTTATTAGATACGATGTGTGGATGCAATCATCGGTGTAAATGACGCAAGTCAATATGAGCCACTAGTTGTGTAGGTCGAGTACAGATATTCTAGTTGAGAGGATGTTAAATGAGAGTTTAATTAAATTTTACTGATGTCCGAGATGTGGCGGTTAAGGCATGGAACTCTTATAAGAAGATATCAACTACGAATTGAGGGTGCATAGCTTTGAATTTGCATTAACAATAAAGTCCTTGTATAGACAGACTGAAAGCCGTATAACTTCTTGTTTCCTTACTAAAATCTAAAGTTTCAATGTTTAAAAAACATCCATCACGTGCCATCCAAGAATGTAACTCATTGTTAGTAAAGACAAGAACACCAACGAAGTAGGTTTTTCTTACGCAACGCGGTGACATCTTAAGCCGCTTTTGACCTGCTCCTATTCTGAAAGTATGTATAGTTGTCTCCTTATCTTAAACGTTTGGTAAACGATTCCCTTCAGGTGGTCCGCCAAAGGACAAAAAGGACACAGAAGATGAAAGTATTTTAATCAAAAATAGGATCAACTTATTGACATTTATGATTTCACGCATGTTCTCGTTGAGATTGAGAATGCGCTATTTGATCTCTTTGAATTGGCGTAGAGAAATAAGGACCACCTGTGTAGATGCTGTCAATGAGAATCGAGTCTCACAAGGACATGCAATTCAGCAAACAATTTTTCTAGATCAAAGACTCGTCCCTACTCGAATACAAATTTTATTGATGGGGGAAAAAAGTTAAATACGATGATCTCTGTTGCATTGACATTTCCTCCAAATGTTTCCCATTAGCATTTTCATCAACGAAGCCAACTTAAATACCAATCAACGAAAACAAACAGCAATAACCAAACAACGAAAACCATTCCAGTTCAAAAAAAAAACTGATTGGTGGGTGACAAAACCAATTATCCATGATTGTGAGGAGGTCCAATCCAATTATAATACATTTCGAGTCAAAAAATGAATATTAATAGCCATCACAAACTATAAAGGCAGTGTGCTTTCGTCGTAAGACCTCTAGTGTCATAAATTCATAATAAAACTACTCTCCGATCGCAATTAAAAATTCAATGAAAAAATTAATGCCTAGACCCCGTGGCGTGGGGATCAATTGGGGGATCTCATTGGCCGATGTACCATCCCCAGTCAATGAATTTAAATAATTCCACGGTTTCATTCAACAAAATTAGATTTTTCTTTTCAATTTGATTGTCGTCTCCATAGTGTCTCCGGTACCGCCCAAATCATTGCGACCAAAAGTGATAATGACCGGTGTATCGTCGTTTATTATTTTTGTCTCACAGTGTGAATTAATTCGATCCCCATTTGATTAAAAAATGCAATAATAACAATACACACAGAACTAACACAAAAGATTTAATAGCTTACAAATTATCATATTGATAAGTTTGTTGAAGGCTTCAATTTGGGGTTTCATCATAATGTGGATCTTGAGCGGTTCTGACTGTGGCAATGATTTGTGGAGCATTACTCTGCGGGTGCATGTGTTGAATTTAGACACGGTGGCGTAAAGGGTTTCGTTTTTGTTTTGTTTTTGATGATATAAATTTTATGAGTTTATTTGGACACGAATTTATTAAAGGAATGATTTTCAAATGATTTGGGAAATAGTTGGATATTTTGATCAAAAAGACAAATTACGTGTTAGTTTAAATAAGAAGTAAAAAATTGCTGTTTGCTTTTCGAGTAACCTTGAACGATCCTTGAGCTATCTATCACTTATTTAAAGTAAAAGTAACAAAAGGTTTGATAAATTTATATTTTTCCATAAAATGTTCAATAGAGAATTAGCTTTATCATCAATTAAAACCGGTACAATTTTTAAAGCTTTCATCAAAACTAAAGTACAACTTCCTGTACTTGACGACAAATATTTCGAGTCCTCCGTATCCGATTTGTATTTGCAAAGAAGTTTATAAATCGAAAACATGTATTTTCGAAGGACATTACAGTTTCAGATATCAATTCTAAGCTTTTGAAATGCTAGCCTTAAACTTGAATTGGAACTACGTTCCGCTATGTTACCAAAATAGTTCTTAGAGAGATTTTAATTAACACAACGTTTCGAATGTAACCAATTCTACTTCAGGTTATAAAAGCAACCAACCTTCTTTCATTCCAAACTTGATCTCTCAATCTTAAACAACCAGCAATCACCTAAACACTGCGTTGTTAAAGGACGTGGGAAGAAAAAAATGTCAGCCTTTTTATCTCAAACTCTACGCTCGTACCTCGTACCCAGCGTGCGTTTCTTTTGTAATCCAATAATTGCCTATAAAATTTGACCTGTTGTCTGGTTGAAGATGGAATTTTATTATACTTCGGTAGTTGGTCAATTATCAAAGGTTATACCTTAACAACAAATCAGGTGTAATAAATCAATTAGTTGCACGGCGTGTAATTGGTCTCACAGACTCTATAGAGGGAGGGTAAGGAGACAACAAAAAAGTGCCATCGAAACGCGTGGGAAAATTTATGGTCATCATATAAACTAGTTTTTTGAATTTGTTTTTTGTTAAAAGGTTTTGATTTCTTTAGAAATTGAAGGGCCTTCAGTGATATTGTTATAGTTAATTTTATTTATTGAGCTTGAAAACGAGATCATCAATGAAATTCTTAGGCCATTCACTATTTTATCAAGTGTATTTTTTTCTTCTCTTAATATCGATTCATGAAACCCTTGTTTGATGTCTGATTGTTATATTTCCAGTGGATGTGCATCATCTTGATATGATTCGAGACTTGAGAGGAAAATTGAAAGCTGTGAACATGTACGCTGTATGACTGCTTGAAGTTTCGATTTTGATGGGTGTATACCCAAAACTCTGAAAGAAAGGCGCTTATTTTGATTTCAAAATTAAAAATCTTCTTTGACAAATTTCTCTGGAGGATTCAAAAGTTACAGGAAGAGATGTAGGAATCAGACAATAATATGCACCATGACTAAAGATACAGATAGAAAGCCAAGCTGTCAATATGATAATACTCAGGTTCAAAGCAAACAAGTTTTTAAAAAAGTCGAACTAATGGTAAGAGGAAGTATAGCTTAAAGAATGTGACTTATTTTGGCAACAACTTGATGTCATTGCTTCACAGCTCAGCTGCTCTTCAAAGAAAATTCTATGAGCTAAGCTTACTGAAAAATAAATTGAATTTTTAAACTTTTATGTTTTATTAGGTACTAGCGACCCGCCTCGGCTTCGCACGGGTACAACGCTAATACAAAACACAATACAGAAAAACTGTGATTATTTAAATTTGGAGTAAAACAATTCCCCTTTCCCATATAATGAAGATTTCCTGCTATCTTTGGAATATTCATACACAACATTTTTACTTATTTGCTTTTTACATTTTTACCTGGCAGTTTTTAAATCTGTAATATTTTCGAAAATATTCATTTAAATCACATGCTGTTAAGGGTAATTTTGAACCTGAAGTACACAACGTATCTAATGTATTTAATTGGATAAGAAATGATAATGTATCGTTTAAATAGCTTGGCAAAGACCTCATGTTTTTTGTAATATGTAAAAGATAAATATGGTTACTGTGGGTTATCCTTAAGAGATAAAAATATGCTTTGCCGGACTTTTTTATTCATCTTTTTAAGATATACAATTCCGTAGTACATAAATTTGATCTATCTCGTAAGCCAGCGTTTGCAATGTAAGCACAGAAAAATATGTTTGTTAAGACATCACATTACAAATCCTTTAATTTCTCGGCTTTTCTCTACTAAAATATGCATGTATTATACACATTAACCTTCCTCTTAAATCATTCTATTCATTAAAAAAAAGCGGCACCAAAATCCGTTGCGAGGTTTTAAAAATCTAAGCATACATAGGGACATAGGGACAGAAAAAGTGACTTTGTTTTATACTATGTAGTGAAAGTGATATATATTATTTTCTAATAAATAAATAGGGTGGCGCAACAGAGTGAGGAGCCCCAGGGCCTAGCGCATTTCACTCAACCATGCCTCGTGAGGGAATGAAGGGAACCTACCGGTTCGGAACAGCTAATCCATAAAGCGTGGAAAAACATTTTCGCCTCTGTTGGGATTCAAACCTCGAACCTCTAGGTTAACAGGCAGTCATGCCAACCATCACGCCACGATTACCACATTATTACTTTCTATTACTATTTTATTTATTATAATATTTTTTCAGGTGCCTATTACACATGGTGTTTTGCATAAACAGCGAAAAAGAACGGATAGGATAGGTCAAGACAAGAAAAAAATCGTTTAGGAGGGTGTCTGTTTACGTCTGTTTAAGTGGTATGTATCACGTTTCAAAGTCAAATTTAAAAAAAAAATCGGTTTTTATGGATTTTCTCATCGTTCGACTATATTTTCTGAGCAGAATAGAAATTTTCTAAAAATAAATAGATACCTTTATGTTTTTTAGTTTTTCAAAAAGATTGAAAGATTTTTACGTTTGGATTTTAGTGTTTGACTTAGAATTAATAACAGCATTAATTATTTTAAAAAAACAAAAAAAAATTATGCAAAACATAAATCATTGCAAAATTTTTTTCAAGACTTTTCCTAAAACGACTTTAAATAAAATATTAAATGAAGAACCAAGCATTGTCTTTAAAAAAAAACACCATAGAACGACTGACCATGTTGACTTAAGTATTTTCTACGGCGTTTTGAGTAAATTAAAAAAAAAAAAAATGCCCCTCCCGCACAGTGATTTGTCCCTTTATAAAAAATTAAAAACAAAAATGTACGAATGCATTCTTTTGACATGCTAACATAATTATAGAATGTAATTTCATGCCAAAACGGTTTTTTTGAGAGATTACATCAATTCAGTTTTAAATTCATTTTTATTCTTTCTTTCTTAAAACTACTTATTTGCTAACAAAAATTATTAAACTAGCTTATTTAATAACTTAATTAACTTACTGACCTTAGGCGGGTACTCTAAATTATAAAATAACTTATTTCTAATGCCTTTCGGCCTAATGATCTATTTATCTATTTCTAACTATAACTAGTATTAAGGCTAAGAAAATTTTAAAAAAAACTTAGCTTTTTCGATCCTTTTTACATCAATCATCAAAGATTACATCAATTTTGCATAGCGAATTCGTTCCAGAACAACAGCATATCAGAGAACCTAGGTAATTAAAAGGAATTAAGCGATGTTGAGGGAGTAATTTCTTTGGGTTTGATCTAGTTCCAATGAGTTTTATATTTTCTTGTACTTTAATGGTGAGTTGTTGTGTCAGTAAAGAGTTAAAGAATTAAGTTTTTCAAAATTATGGGTGGATTATCAATTTTTCTTTATTAATATAAGAAAAAAAGTGAAATAAGAATTCAAATTGAATTAAAAAAAAGAACCATATCAAAACATACTCATAGTTTTTTGATATTATATTACTGATAGCTTCCATTTTGATATTGGCAAAGTTTCATCTGCTTTTCTTTGCTTATTGCTAAATTATTTCATTTCATTTACAGTTGTCCAACACTTGAGAAATATCACATGTTTTGAAAAGTGGCTTCAAGTGGATCAAAGCAAGTTCTGTTTTTAGTTATGTTTTGATTGAATATAAGTAAGAAAATGCCCCTGATGTCATAAATCAAGCATGAACAAGTCAGTTGAGTTATTTACCCTAAATCATAATTTTAACAAAATAACCAAAACAATGGCTGAAACACAGTCACTGTAAGTATTTTCGATAAGCATTTGTTGGGGCTCGCAACACAGTGTTAAATATCTTAAATATTTAAAAAATAAAATATGGAATTTATCATAACTTTAAATTTTTCAGTTTTAAAAATTTTTTCGTATAAAGTGTGTTTTGGTCCTTCCGTTCTTTCAACTTTTCAGGGCTTACACACAAATCTATGTAAAAGAGCGTCATGAAGAATCAAAGAGTAAATGGATCACGAATCCAATACAAAATCGATTTCAGTAAATTTGAAGAGAAAAACAGTGTGAAAACTGACACCAATTGTGGAACAAACAAATTAATGGCAGAAAACAAAAACAGGGGGTTTCCGTTAAATAAAAGAACCCTGAACTAATTCAATTAATGATGGAGTCTGAATGTCCTATTATTAAGTCTAATTACAGTGTTGCGGAAATTTGAATGTTAAAGAATATGACTTTTTCCCTTTAGTAACCAAATAAGCAACATAGAAAGCTTCTATGAATATAGTCAGTTTCAGAAACGGTAGCAGTCTTTTTGGATCTGCGTTTTCGATCTGAAATATACAAATTAAAACTCACAAATATCTAAAAACAATAGTATTAAAAGAAAAATTAAGATTAATTAATTTTATATTATAAAATAACATTACATAAATTAAGTTCATGTACATTTTTTTCTAAATTTTACTTACTGCCAGAGTACGGTTGAAACTGGGCGTACATACATAACAAAATATATGTCATATTTCGTCATGAATCCACTTATAGTCCTTAGATTCAAACAAAATAAAGCAATTCATAGTCCTATCGAGGTTGTTTAAGGATTGTTTAGTTTTCATTCATAGATTTATGTTTCCATAAAAGAATCATAAGCATATTCTTCTTTTTGAGAAAAAGGTGGACAACGCTGTGGGTTGGAGTGCTTTCTTTTTCTTTTTTTGTTTAATAGCTGAATAAATGAACTCAAAAGAAGAGGAAATTGCTAAAAACAAAAAAAAAGAACCATTTCGAAACACAGTAAGGCACCCAGCATGAATAATTGCAAATTAATGTAAATCGTCCCTCAACATATAGCGTTTTTGTTTTTTTGTTTATTCCTCCCAACAAATCCACGAGCCCATCCGCATCCAGTCACCCACTGTACAATCCATAGTCCGCATAAAACACCATTCCCCTAAAGAAACACCAGCATACATACACACAGCAGTTTTCTCCTTTTTATTTTTATTTAACAATCGCCCACAATAGAAGACGCCAATAAAAAAATGGGGCTGCTTTGGGGGTGGTTGTTTGGGGAGGGAAAAAAGCACAATTTTTCAGTAACAGTTTTTGTTTGTTTATTACTTTTTTTATCACGAAGCATTAAGGGATGAAGTCTTGACGTAATTTCAATTAATTTTGATAAACGAGTTTGCTACAGCACCCAAAACACTCAACGAAAGAGGGAGTTATGGGAGCAGCGAAGTTGTTACTTTTATTTTTTTATTACTTTATTACTTTACATCAGGCGGAGATTTATTTTTTAATTTATTTATTTTTTTCTCTCTCTCTTTTCTGACGTTTAAGTTTGTAATTGTGTTTCGGTTTGGAAATGCAAATATTAAGGTACCTTCGTGTAATGAAGGTGAGGTTGAGTTGAGAAAATATTTTTTTAGATTGACTGTCATATTATTTATGAATTGTAACATAATGGCATTCATAAATAATGACTCTAGGTGTGGGACTAGAAACTGTTTTTGTCGAAGAGAAGTGTGAATAAAAAATTAAATAAAAAGATGATTCGGGTTGATTTTAATTTGGCCATCATGGGGATGAACTTGAGCACCTCTAGCGCTCTAGCACTTTATGTTTATCAGCGTGAGTTTTGGCGTACCCAGTTCAATAAGTTCTAAGTCTTTTAATTTCTCTCTCTTTTTTGGAACTTCCTCAATGGCACGCGTAGCCTGTCAAACCATAAAAACCAATGAATGCATGTGGGAACAAAACATAGATATGGAAACACCTTTTTTCAAAGGAGTGCGACTTCACAATGAAACTATAATTAAGTCATTGTAATATCAGGATTGATATTAGACTTACGTTTGCCCTGAAATATGATACGAAAACGAAGAGGCCAGAAATCAAATGAATTTAGAGTTGACGTGAACAATCTGCAATGAGGGCGTTCAAGGCAATGCATCATATCCACCCTCAGCTAATAGAGCGGATAACAGATTGATGCTGCCGCTACTAAGCAAAGCACAGGGATTTTTGTTCTTTATAGACACAGGGCTCTGACGTACAAGGATGGAATTTTGATTGGAGCCACAAAACGAATCACAGTGAGTGGAAAAAAGTCCTCACTCCCAAATGCAACCCTCAAAAAGGGTCTAAAAATCCGGACTTTGGAATGAGAGAAAAGTCAAACAGCGTTTGACGAGGTAATCTGTTTTCATATTGTTATTGTGTTTTATGATGGGGAGTGGCGGCCGACGACGCCGACGGGCGCCCGCTGCCGCCGCTAGTCAGCTCAGTGTAATGTATACCTATCATCTAGCCGGGGTGCGATAAAGGGTGCGAGCAATAGCAAAGTAAAATAAATATTTTTCCTCATAACATTGTTTGCAGCGTTGGTGTTATGTTCATTGTGTTTGATTTTCAGATGAAATTTATTTATGGAGTGACATGGGAAATTGCAAAAATTAACAATTTGGACAAGAAAAGGACTACAGGAAATTGACCGAATGTGAGTTGATGTTTTATTCATTGCAGATGAATGTTGATCGAAGGGTTTTTATTCACCTTATGAATTTAAATTTCTTTCATGCGCTTTTTTTTCTTGGTGAAATAAAGGAAATGGGAGTTACAAAGAGTAAGTGCATGAGGTAGTTGAAAATGACATTTATTAATGAATGAGAATTGTTTTGAGATATTTGATGAATATTCTTTTCAAAGAGGTGTGGGAACGAACAACAAAAAGAGTTAGAATTGGTTGGATTTAATGCATTTTTATGTTTGTTTGTTTGACACTGCTAAGTAGAGCACAGTTTACTTATATACTAAGATGATAGAATCAAGATTTGAAGACAAGTCCAAAATGCGAAACTTAAAACATTGTTACGCGGGAGATTTGAGATTCGAGTCCCAACACAAAATAATAAATGTTGAACGAGCTAAATTGTTCCAACACAATGTTAAGGACTGCAGATCAGCACAACAGCAACATCCAACTTCAAATGAGACTACTAAACATCAAACCCATTCCGAATACCTTCTGAAACATCAATAGGGTCGTCGGAAAAAGGACAAACATGTCAGAGAAGATCGTCACAAATAAAAGAAACCCAGAAGACTTTCTGAAGTTGATCCAAAGTCGGATCCCTTAGTCAGCTGGACCGCACAAAATCTGAAAGTTTGTCTAAAAGATACTTTCTCAGACGGTGACGATCTTTTTGGCCATTGTTATATGAACAACTACCTCAAAAACTGCCACATTCCTGAGCGGTGGGAGAAGGTGAAGATCGTAGCCATTGCCAAAAAAGCGTAAAAGAAACGTTTGAATTCCGGGAGAAGCACACCACTCTTTATATTTACTCCTGGAAGTTGAGAAGGCATTTTTTATCCTTCTACGTGCGAGTATACAACACTATGTCATCATCCAGACCCATCCGAGCAGGGGTTGCCCAAAGATCGAAGCTAGGACCTTTACTGTAAAGCATCTTCACTTCGGACCAACCTCAACCAGAAAAAGAGACCAATCTTCTCTTTACAGATGATTCCTTGACATAAGGGCCTTCACTGTCACCATGATCGCAGCTCTCATAATAGGGTTGAAGACCTCATAAAGAAGCTCTTGGAGTACTACAAACGCTGTGGAATCAAAATGAACTCAACAAAGTCCGAGTTAAGTTGCATGTGAATACCCACATAAGGACGGAGGCGTTCGCGATCAGCAACAAATTGCCACAATCATCTTCGTCAACCTTCATGACTGAACACAGCTCAGGCAAAAGAAGCTGGTCAAATGTCTAGGAGTCCACTTCAATGATCTGATGAGTTTCACCCCGCTCGCCACTGCAGTTGTAGGACAATTTTCTATGCTTTCCATCTCGTCCATCCACTGATGCACAAAAGAAGTAGGCGCAGCTAATACGATAATATCCAAGATTGGAATGCAAAAACTGGCTTTATTCGAGAGGAAGGTTCTGCGCATCTGCAAAAGACCTAGCTACGATCCGATGAGCAGAAGAATCGTTATCGCAGTAGAAAAATCTATGAAGAAAAAGCTTGGATCATCCCTATAGAAAAGTACATATGGTGCAATCTGGAAGACGAATACTGAAAAACCTGGCCAAAAACTTCTTTTGTAAGAAGGATAGCAGAAGAAGACAGACACGCGCAGATCCGAGATATATCGTTGCGATGACTCTAATGGACGAAGGCATAATCGACAACGGTGAAGCAATAACGTTCTACGGTGTATCAGAGCCATCCCACTACCGTGGACAGTTGGTATAGTATTCGAAAATCTTCACCATCTTGACTTTGTTTGAAGAAAAAACAAAATGTCGCCTTTTGTCACACTGTGCGGGTTCGTCATTTAGTTGTAGATGACTACTCGTCCTGGTTGCGCTGGCGCTGGTATGGCCCTGAACTGAAAATAATAAAAGCATCAGTTGAAATCAATAAAGAAAAAAAAAATTGTAACATTTTCAATCAGTACAAGAACAAAGTGACCATCGACGAGGGGGGGGGGGGGGGGGAGAAAATTTCTCAACTAAGCCCATTAGAAGATCAGCCTTACGCAACTTCTTCTCCTACACTCTACCCTTACGTCTCATATAATTATAGCCAAGTTAAGTTGCTTTAATAATTCTCTTTCAAGAAATTTTAATGGGCCCAATTCTACTTGATAACTTTTGATGGATTTTTCCTGAACGTTTTTTTTTTTCAATTTCATATAAATTCGCTTTGCACCATCATTCAATTAAAACTTAATTTCTTGATAAAATCCAACAAAACTAGAACGCATTTCTAAATTTAACAATCGCACACAATCGTAAATTGAATTATCTGATCACATCTGCACAGCAAGATTTACATAAATTACACACTCCTCCGAGACTCCTTACCAAAAAAGAAAAAACAGAAAAGTAAAACTCAATCATTGGAATCGGTCCAAGAGCGTTGACAGTCCTCAGAAAAACATCAAAAAGCGTATCTCAACTCATTTCTCACTCAGCACTCTTTTTATAACAATCGCGTATGCAAATCTCGGCAGGTTGCCGAATTGTTTTGAGATTTCGATCTGCCTTCGATTCGGCCGGCAGCGATGTCAAAATCACGAAAAGATGCCGGAGAGCGAAACCAATAAATGAAACATCTAAATGGAAATTGACATATCCGCTTCATTCGCAATTGTTTGCTTCACTGTAAATGGCAATGGTTGCAGCAGGTATACGAAGGCGCCTTTTAATGGCCCCCTTGCGACACTCTTTATCCATATCGACTCTCACTATTTTTGTTTGCCTCCAGTTTCATTTTATGTCTTTTTCGATTGAATTTGAACATTTTTTCTTAAAAAGAACACAAAGCGTCTACTCAGCTGACAATCAAACAGTTTATATGCAAAACCGTTCTCCATATAATTTTTTTTTTTCTTTGATACAAAGAAAGAGAAAAACTACAGGACATTTGAATAAGGATATACCTACAAACATGTGGATGTAAAAAAAAAATCCGATCACTGCCGTTTTGCAACACGAGAGCCATAATAAAGAACGAGTGTAGAGCTACGTGATATCGCGGAGTTTCATTTGAAATTGGAAATTGGAAAATTGAAGAAATTCGTTGGTCCTTTACAAAAAAAAAAACATCACAAAATTTGCATATGAATAGTACTAAATTCCTGGAAAAATCAAACTCAGTCCTGAGATGAATAATAAAATCGAAAAAGGATAAAATGTATTTTCACTCAAATTGAGTGATTTAGATTCAAATCTGAGCTCCAGATTTGAATATAGTTTCTCTTTTTTCATTCCCCTTGTGACGGCATCGACATCGTCTCCTGCCGATGCTACGAGGACATTTTTATTTAATGGCAGGATATTCAAATCGGATATTTGACAATGATCCAAGAATGAAATTTAAGTATTTCTATTTGCACAGTTGAGAGCAATTGATTAAATAAAAAAATATATTCTTTCAGTTAGTGGATATCGGTGTTCTTTGTATATTGAATTCCCGAATTGTCCTTAATCGGTGTTTGGAGAGGGTTTTGATGAGACTGATTGACAGATGTTTCTGGCGGTAGTCAATATTTACTAAGGTGCGTTTGTTGTTCGTCCTTTTGTTATGGTGACGTTGTAGAGAGATGATCAAAGGAAACAAAGAGCGGTGTCTTTTCAAATGGAATGTCTGATGTTGTCTTGAGTTCAGGACATTATTTTCTGATTGCAGATTACTTGACTTAAGCAAGGGAAAAGTCTTCTTCTTGGCTCATATAGTTATTGAAGTTGTTAGTTTTGAAACCTTGTTCATGAAGGACTCTCGTTATAACGGAAATGAAATCACTCTCACAGTAGGTAAAGTGCAATCATTATACACTAACGGCAAAGCGCAATCCTTTCTTTTATGCTGTGCTTTTAGTGCATCCCCATGGTAGTTTGCTTATATTAGCACACATTTTCTTTCATCGAAATTAGATAAAATTTAGATAACTTCTTTCTTCTTCACTTGAAAATTTTACATTTGCTCATTTTCATCGAAACCCGTCGTAGCTTTTGAGTAGCTGTTTGAATTGACTCAAATTTTGCTCAAATTAGTTTTTTATGACAATGTTTCGCATTTTCTTTTGTACATATCTCGAATTACTATTGAAAAATGAAGAAGAAGACTGACCCGAAAGCACTTCCTTGTGGAACACCAGCATTTACTTCTTTGATTCTTTGTACGCCACTTTTTGTTTTACTCAGATGGCCGGTTTCAAGTAAGTTTCTTTCAATTACGCATTTCAAGTAGGCTAACTTCATAGCATCACTCAAATGGAGGTCTTTCTTAGCTGCGTAAGCCGTCAGACGTTTCGTTTCCCAGCCTTCTCAGCGTCTAAAATTTTCAATCACGGATCTGAATTCTCATCTCGAATGCTACAAACTAGACTAAGCAAAAGCCCAAAAAAATTTTCTTCGAGGCAAATCGTCAGACGTTCATTTAATAGTCACCTGGTTCTCTTCTTCACAGTGTTTCCTATCAGACTAATGTAGCTTAGTGTGCCTAAGTGAACAAAGCGTTTGACTACTTCAAAGTAATATCCCTTCACTTGAGATTCTTGTCATTTAAGTTCAACTATTAAGTGACGACATAAACTTTATCTAGCCGTGCCCATATTACAGGGATGTTAAAGCATGGTCTGGGTGGATCAGGTTGTAGGTAAGGACGTTCACACAGAATAAAGTACGGAAGACACTCGACTTGATATGGAAGGAATCGCTCCGACAGTTCTACAAAGATGTTCAAAGGTAGTTGCGCTACCTTTGGAAATTATTTTTAACCGTTCCCTTGAAAGTGGTGAGTTTTTATCGAAATGGAAAAGTTCTTTGATTACACCGATTTATAAATCAGGAAGTAGGCAGGAAGTTTCCAACTATCGGCCAATTTGCAAGATTTCCACAATTCCCAAAATTTTTGAAAAATTGATATATAAAAGATTAACTCCGGCTCTAAAAAATATTATTTCTCCATATCAACATGGCTTTGTTAGTGGTAGAACAACCAGCACTAATCTCTTAAAATTTTCAAACTTTGTAGTTAATGGCTTCGAAAAAGGGTATCAATGCGATGTTGTATATACTGATTTCTCAAAAGCATTTGATCGGGTTGATTTTGACTTATGTACTTCTTTTGAAACTTAATAAAATAGGATTCCACGCAAAATTTTTGAGATGGATAAATTCGTATTTGAGAGGTCGTACCCAGTTCGTTAGAATAAAAAATGTACTTTCTTCGCCTATACATGCCACTTCTGGTGTGCCACAAGGGAGCCATCTCGGTCCGCTTTTTTTCTTATTATTTGTCAATGACATTCCTAGTGTGTTTTCAAATTCTGAATGCCTTATGTATGCAGATGATCTGAAAGTTTTCCGTTATATAAAAACTAATAATGATTGTATCTTACTGCAAGATGACCTTCTGAAACTGTCGGATTGGTGTTCGTTAAACTCCTTATCCCTAAATATAAGTAAATGTCAAAATTTAATCTGCTGTCGGAATCGTACTCCCATCAATTTTGCTTATAAAATTAATAATTCACTTTTATCAAAAGTTACTTTCAAGAAAGATCTTGGAGTTATTTTTGACCAAAAACTGGATTTTGTAAAACATATAGATTTTTTAGTTGCGAAAGGAAATTCAATGTTGGGTTTTATTTTGGGCAATTCAAGAGAATTCAGTGATCCTCACACATTGAAAAGTCTATACTATGCATTCGTAAGGTCTAACTTGGAGTATTGCAGTATTATTTGGAATCCTATGTATGAAGTTCACTCGTTTAGAATTGAGAAAATCCAAAAACGCTTTACAAGAGTTTTAGTAAAGAAGCTTCACTGGGAAATAGATATGCCCTCTTATGACACCAGGTGCAAGTTATTTGGAATATTGCCTCTTAAAACTCGAAGAAAGTTATCTGAAGTGATGTTCATTCGTGACTTATTGACTAGCCGTATTGATTGCTCTGACATTTTGGCGTTGATAGGATTCAGTGTTCCTGCGAGGATGCTTAGAAACCAAGTTTTCTTTAATATTCCTTACCACAGAACAAATTATGCAGCCAATGAACCACTGAATAGATGTTTAAAAACTGCAAATTCATTTCATGCAATGATTGATTTTAGTTTGAGCAGATTTTCATTTAAAAATAAATTTCTTTTGTTGTTAAATAATTTTTAATGGTGGTAATGATTAGTACGAGTGCATGTTTAATTTTTATGTAACTATTTTATATTTTATTTAATTATCCAATTATTGTTATTTTTTTCTAGTAATCACTAAAGTATTGTATCTTTGCTTTGTTTGATGAAATATACACACTGAAAGTTTAAAATGAAATGACTTAAATATTTGAGTATCTCTGGTGGAGCGTCAGCATCTATTTTCTTGTGGGTGGAATACACAGAACTGAAGTTCTATCCCTCGGAAATACTTTAAGCCGATCAATTCATCGATGGAGTCAGTTGGTCACAATCACAAGCCACTTTTTTCTTCTATTTAGTCAAATAAACGAGGTTTTTGTTCATCATCGTCGTTCTTGGAACGCATTATGAGCTTGAGCAGTCCTTTTTGTGAAATAGAACATTTGCGAACGTCTGTACACCAGAGAACTTGCTGATACCAATGATCTTATCTTATCTGCAAGTTCCGCTTCAAGTTGAAGTTGTAAATAACCAATAATAACCATAGCCAGCTAAATCACAGGGAATATTAAAGCTTTATAAATCCACCGCAATTTCAATTCATAACAAATTGGAATTAATTTTCTTTGACATCATTCTACCTCTGTCACTGTCTCATAAAATATTCCCCATACCCATAACAATGCGTCGTCCGTCCGTCCGTCCGTCTGTTTGAGAATAAGACAAACAAAAATTAAATATTTATTAAATTTTGATTGGGATTGGGGAACGCATCTTGATTCTCAGAACCAAACCACACTCTCTTCGGCTTTCTTCTCCGACCCTTGGAGTACCTATACCTATGACAATCCGTATTCGCACAAAATTACCATTTAAACGGCAATCAGACATCTTCCCGAAGTCAACGAAAAGTCTTTCAATATAATGCGAGTTACAGTGAGACGAAGTTGTACCAACATTGACAACGAGACTCACAATGGCGGATAGATTCGCTTTGCCAGAGGCAACAATTCAATCCCGCGGAAAATTTAATAGTTCCATTGCGAGAAATGAGGTCCGTAAATGTGGCTGCTTCTTCCATGGAACCATTATTACACTCCTCCTTCCCCCCCATTCATATCGATATCCACTCTCTACTCCACTTAGGTATTGCAAATGGAAAATCGTTCATTACAAAAATAACGAACTCCTTTTTTAGCGTTATTTTGTACTGCAGGGATATCAATTGGCCATGTTGCATTCCATTGACGGATTCTGTCCCATTGCAGTGACTTTGAGCGACGAGTGAGTCACGCAGGATCGTTATGAAGACATCAACAGCCACAGTCGCGTTCGACAAGCAATGAATGGTAATTTAGGAAGGGGTATAGCCGGAAGGGCGAGGCTCAGCGCTCAGGCTATAGTTGTTCAACACACACGCCTGTCATGTGGCCACCTTGGAGTGTGGTAAAGGAATGCCAAGTTAGGAGTACTCCTCACAGCATAGAGAATTTCCTAATAAGTATCAATGGAATAATTTTTGAATTTGTACTTTTCACGTGCATTCGTGCATTGTCGTTGCCGTTACCGGCACTCTCTGTGTGTTGCGTTTAGGTTTTGGATTTGGCTTTGGATTTGGCTTTGGTTAAGGCTCGTCAAAGACGTGAAGGAAATTGCTTGTGCTCAATTTTCGCTTAATGATGGAAAAATGTGGAAAATCAATTTCGTCAAGCCTTCGTATAGAGTAGTGAGCATTCAAATTCTATTCAAAATGCCATAGTAGTTGTTGTTCTAACTGACAAGTAAATGCAGCAACGTCAGCCATCACATCAATTGTATCAATCAGATGATCCGGTTGACATTTTCGGTAGGATGCGCAAGATACTGTCGTTTATTCGGGGAGCTGGTTAATTCGGGCATCTGCATGCTGCATGTTGGCAAGATGGATTTATAAAGTCCCTTTCAGTGTTCTTATTTTTTTACAGTTTACCTGTGCCTTTGCCTGCGCCTCAGGCTAAGGGTTGAATTTCGTTTTGTTTTTAAATTCTTTTTGTTATGGAGTGATGGATGAATTTATGAATACATGAAAATGCGCTGGTGCTGGTTTATTGTTATGAAAGAGAGTCGCTGAAGAGATTGTTTGGATGGCATTTTTGCAGCCACGGATCATTGTCGATCGTGTAAAATTTGCATATTGCATTTGACATTCAAGCAATGGCATTTTGCTTCGATTTCAATTTGACAAGTCAATTTGCGGTGAATTAGATCGGGGTTGAATTCAAGTTGCTTTTTGCTGTTAACGGTAAGAGTCAATTTGAGAAGTCGCTAATGAGGCTTGTAAGCGCAAACCTTGTAAGGAGTACTTATACTCACTTACTTAGGTGGGCATTACAGTTCGGGGTGACCCTGGGCCTCAACCAACATCCTTCTATAACGACTTCGATTTCGGGCGAGCTCTCTCCAGTTTCGTACTCCAAGTCGGTTGAGGTCTTCATCCACTTGATTGCGCCACCTAAGACGAGGTCTTCCCCTTCCGCGATTTCCATGCAATGTGCTTTCGAAAACCCGTCGAGCCGGAGCGTTTGGGTTCATCCGCTCTACATTACCCAACCATCGTAGCCTCGCGATGCGTACTCTTCTGGCTGTGCCTATGTCGCGGTACAGCTCATACAGCTCGTTGTTGTATCTTCTTCTCCACACATTGTCTTCGCATACGGGACCAAAGATCATTCGGAGAATTTTTCTTTCGAAACGACTAAGTGTTTCCGTATCCGCTTTCGATAAAGTCCATGCTTCCGCGCCGTAAGGCAGGAGTAAGGAGTATTTGCACGAAAATTGGCGGCTTCTTGCTTTTTTCTTACTTTTTAACGCCACAAAAGTTCAAGGAAATGAAGGAGATTGCTCTATCAGGGAAGTGAACTAATGACGAAGTTCTAAGAGCAGTGTTTGCTGAACCAAAGAGAACCAAAAGTGAGACTATGTGAAATGAAGTCCCCCAAGAATTCAAAACATAATTCCTTAGAAGTGTAGCGGGTATCGAAAATGCTGCTTTCTTAGATAAAAAAAAGCGCTTGAGCCTCAAGCCTTGAGGAAAAAGCTTGATGAAATGAACTAAACGCGTGCAGTGCACCCAGTCTTTGAGGTATAGAACAAATTAACGGCTTTCTGTACTGTGCCAGCAAGGTCGAAAACTTCTTTGATTGAGGCCAATCTCAAAGCAAATCAACCACCAGAATGAAATACTATCGTGAGACTAGGTGAAGGTGTGTTAAATAATTTCATCGAATCAGCGATCTCAGTGTCACACACCGGAACTCTTTTTTTTCACCCAAAAAAACTTTTCTCTGTAGGTACTCTTATCAAAAACCAGAAGCGATTTTAATTTTATTTTTGGTAACCTATATCTTATAGAAACCTTCACTCACTTTACGATCGTGTTCCTTTTTTTAAATAATTCAGCTTCCGTGTCACTCGTGCAAATGTTTCGTATCCTCGTCATCGACATCACATTTGAGTTTAGTTTGGATAGATTGTGTGTTGGTAGATACCTTAGGGTAAAATGTATGAATATGTTCTTCCTATCGATAATTTCAGACATCAAAACAAATGACTCTGCTATGCTATCACTCTGATATAACGGTGTGCAAATCAATAAACACTTCTGTCAACGAAAGTTTGCAATACCATTTTGCAGTCATCACCATCATCATATTGCCATCGTCACCATCATCGCCACTCTATAGATATACCCGCCGCCAACGACATCGTCATGAATCTGTCATGGGATTCTTATTATTTATTCGTTGACACCGAGAATCATGTACTTCGTGATGTTTTTCTGTCGGGGTCTAGGGTCTACTCCACCAGCAGGAGCAGGAGCAGCAACATCATTGTCGTTAGAGAGCTGTCGAATGTGAGCACACAATTGTCGTGGCAAAAAAAAAATATAAACTTTTCCCATAAGCTTCGATTCGATGTCATTTTCAAGTCACAATCAGTTTGTATGTATGTCTGTCTGTTCCCATATCAAAGTCGATACAAATATCTGTCTTCAAGTTACACACGTTCAAATCGGAAGTTTTGCAATTCAAAATCGTCACAAACGTGGCATGCTAGTCTAACGGATATTGATACTCGTGTAAAAGGATTTCTCCATATCGCACACACACACCGAATGGCATCGCATGTAATCTAATAAATAACAAAATAATAATAATAATTCCCACCTCTAAATCCATTTATCACTTAGGTACCCTTCGCTCGTTAATAAAAAAAAAAAAAAAACTTTAAAACCCACAAGAACACGAATAGCAGTTTAAAAAATCTCATTACAGAACAAAAGAATGCTCTTTGGAAAATGCACAACGGCCAACTCGACGTGCAGACAGTACCCAAAACGAAATATAATCCTTGAGCAGTGAAAACGCTAATAGGTTTTTGTTAATCATAAATGACGTTATCCCATTTTTTGGTACGACGATAAGGACTTGGCGGGCACGTGACACACCGTCGGTCGATCATTCGTCAAGATAATCGCGGGAGGAAATTAAGCCTATTTGCTGCAAACAATACATGGTTGTCGCCTCCGACAGCAAACACTGCGTGCACAAGAATCAAGCTGGTGTTGGTTATTGCTCATGTTGAGTGTAGATGATTAGGACCAAGGAATATTGCAGCATGCCTACCGTTAACCACGGAATAAACCTTGCACAATGTTATATAGGAATTAACTTCAATTGGATTTTGCTTCAGTTGGTGTAATGGGTATCGATATATTTTATCCGATTACAATGAAACGATATAAGCTGACTGGGATTTTAATTCTTACGTTTGGATGATAGAAAATTCAGAACATTTAAACCTCAATTGATAAAATTAGCTTTTCTGAATCTTAGGCTACAAAGTATTTTGAAACCAATCACAAAACCTTTCATGATTTTTCCAACTATATTTACACTTGTGAATGAAAGCTTGAACATGTGTCTAATCTAATCGACAATGTTTCTAATAGTTCAAAAGGAAGTAGCGGTTTTCATGCTTTTACATAATTTTATTTAGACAAGATAACAATAAAACATAACATTACCATGATAGAAATAGAAAACACGATAGAGTTAGGGTATGTGAGGCAACCTGAACAGAGGTGTTTTCAGATTTGGGTCTCAAGGTCTTGAAATAACTGTAACTGCTAAACATATATGAGGTAATAAATTCATTTATTATTTTTCTTTTTCTATAAAGTAATACCACAAACGTTACCCCCCAATGTAAAGTTTTTTCAAAGCGTACTTTCGCAGAATGGCTAGCACGATTCTGACAAAATTTTACATTTTATAAGTTCTTGGTTGTTTGAGAAAAATTGCGTATCAACATTTATTTAAGTTTAAATATTTCGAATTTTCATTAATTTAAAAAAAAAAAAATATAAAAATCGTTTTTCTAAATAACTGGTTTGTGTGATTTCATAACATTTTCGTGATTGATGTGTGGTTGGCAACCCTGTATCACCAAATGTATTGTGAAGAACGAATACTAAAGCACCCTACAGACGTTCAATGTTACTTGACAATATTACTTGAAGGAGCTTCTGTTTAAGTAAAATTGATCGTTTGTAGGTTCTTCAATGTTACTGTCAAGTAAAATTGAAACATTGACGAAAATCAAATCTGGTTTGGTTTTCATCAAGTTTCACTGTCACTCGTGTCGTTATGTAGTGTGACTAGGAAACTACAGAAGGAAAAAACTGTAAATTTTCATTGAACGTGTGGTGGCGCGATTGTTCATCAATTTTACTTGACGAGAGAAAACCTCACTAACACTTGTCAAGTAACATTGATCGTCTGTTGGGCGCTTAAGACCTTGTGCTCAGCCTTTAGATTTCGATAATGTACCTGGCACATCGTCAAGTTCATGCAACACAGTCGTTTTGATTTTTTTTACTTTTTTTTCTGTCGCAAGTTTTAAAAATACAAACTGGATCACTCACCCCTTAATACCAATCCATTGTTCTTTCAGATTGCCACCTTTTTCGTTATAGCCTTCCAGATGTTGGGAGAAAATCCAAAAGACACTACCATTATAATAAGCCTATAGGCTACCAGCTCTCTCTATGTCCGCCCGAGTATCTGTAACTTGATACGAGAAAAAACCAACAAGTTTTCTTCAATCCTTTCTCCTTCGGTGGATAGAAAAATGCTGCAGTTTTCTTATTAACGTTTGGGAAAGCACGTTAAGTCTGTCTGGATCCAATGGAGGCGTGCCATTTGCGGTTATGCTCTTGACAGATTGAATGCCGTCACTGATGGCCCCGGTTGACCAAGCGCTTATTCAAATCCAGAGAAAGTTCTCTGAGATCATTGAATTGCAAGTTTATTTGCCATCTCGTTTCCAGCTATGCCGTGATGTCCTGGAATTGAAAAGAGGCTCAAAAAATTTAGTCTCGCATTCCTGGATCACTTTCGAAGTAGTGAGAGGGTTGCATGATCAACCACAGCTTGACTTCCGCTGCAGAAAAAAATATTAAAGTAAAATAGTGGGTACTTACTCAGCTTTTAGGAAAATCTGAGCGAATATTTTATTTATTGAGGCTAAAACTACTAGTCCGGGATCCCTGGTCCAATTTTTTTTTGTGATTACTATCAAGCTAATTTTCCTTGAGTGGCTTCATTTTGTTGAGACGCCCAAAAATTTTCTAACGAAAACTTTCGACTGTGGTAGCTAACAGAGGTAGCAAGGGTTAAATATGTCGATTTCATGATACTAAAAAATTTATTAGTAATAGTTTCTTTCTTAGTTAAACTTCAAGATAATTATCTGAATTATGTAAAAAAATATTTGTTCTACAAATTGTATGGTTTGATCTCAAGAGTCCCCTTCCTCAAACATGTATCGATTACGAGGAAAGAAAAAGTGATTACTAACAAGCTGATTTTTGGTTTTTACTTATTTAACATTAATATAATTTAACAGTCAGATTGTCCTACAAATTCCGTGGTACGTTATCCCGGTCCTACGCCCAATAGTAGTAGTACAGATCCTTGATAAAAATAGCGCGCTACTCTATAGCGGTGCTCCAATTGAATATAATATGTATTTGAAATTCATGAAATAAAAAATCTCAAGCGTGACAAAAAAATGTTGATTTTTTGGTAGATTCAACTAAACAATAAGTTAAAAAATTAGTGAATGTCAACTTAACCTAAGGCAAAATATAACGAACACAAATTTGTTCCGCTTGGGTAAGCTGTTAGTGTCCGACCGAAGCTTCAGCTTCGGCCACATTCGGCTAAAAAAACTACGATCGGCTAAACATTCGGCTTCGTCCAAAATCGGCCGAAGTTTTGCTCGAAGCTTCGGCCGATGGTTGATGTTAAGCCGAATAATCGGTTTCGACTTTCTTTCGTTAAGGAAAAAAGAGACCCTTCAGTATTTTGAAGAAAAATATCATGTTTCAAGAGGCTTTTATTCAACTCCTACGATACAGCATTACAACATCGAATGAGGTATTTAAAATTATTGAAGAGTATGTATGCAGAGTTTATTCATTAAAAACAAAAAATGATATTAACAAAGGATGGTATGAGTTATAAACCAAAAAATGAAAACGAAGATATTTTAAAACAAAAAATCGTAGGATATGATCATTCCAGTTTGCCAATAACAAAACAAGAATTGTTGCAACTAATTAAAAGAACTGCGTTTATCTGCAATGTATGGTGTAATACACACGAGCGGTGCCCTACGGAAAAATTTGCAAGAAAATTTTGGATGGACAATAATTGATGGCAAATATGAATATTATTGGTTTGATGGTCCCCAAAGTCCATCTTTTGAAGAAATATCTTCTGACATGTTATTTTATGATTGACTATTCATTATTATATTATGATTTACTTAATTTTTTTATGTTATTACAGAGTCAGATATCACGAATGAAGGAAGTGAAGTAGATGCCGATGACAGCGATAGTTGCGATAGTAGCGATAGCAGCGAAGGGTTGTCTGATGAATCTGAGGAGGATGAATTTTTTCAAAAATATAAATACCGAAATTTCTGTGCTTAATTCACTAAAAAGTAAAGCTAAATATTTAAAATTAAAGCAAGATTTTTTAACTGTAGGTTTGTTTTTTCGTTGAAGCCCTAGGGTTGACATAGGTTTTCCCTCCAGTCGCCCTAGGTTTTTGCTGTGGCGAGCTGAGGGCTGTCAAATGGCATGTATTTTTTTAATGACAGAGATGTGTGTGGATTTGTGGTTTAGCGTTTTTTGAGGACTGGAAAACAAAGGTTTTTTTGGACACTCAAAGGGTTGTCAAAAAAACCTGCGTCAACCCTGGATAAAGTTCAACGAATGGACCTTGTACCATATGTTACAAATAAACAAACAAAAAAATGACAATCCTTGTCGGACTAGCGATGCATACCTGTTTTCTTGTAGGACAATGTTTGAATTGGGCAGATAACACACTAACCTATAATGTAATATTTTTGTCCTACAGCTAGTAATGAAAATAGTAATCTGGTGGTATTGACATTTTCTGAGCGTAGGACTGAAAAAACGTACCACGGAATTTGTAGGACAATCTGACTGTTAAATTATATTAATGTTAAATAAGTAAAAACCAAAAAATCAGCTTGTTAGTAATCACTTTTTTTGACCTCGTAATCGATACATGTTTGAGGAAGGGGACTCTTGAGATCAGACCATACAATTTGTAGGACAAATATATTGTTTTACATAATTCAGATAATTATCTTGAAGTTTAACTAAGAAAGAAATTGTTACTAATAAATTTTTTAGTATCATGAAATCGACATATTTAACCCTTGCTACCTCTGTAAGCTACCACAGTCGAAAGTTTTCGTTAGAAAATTTTTGGGCGTCTCAACAAAATGAAGCCACTCAAGGAAAATTAGCTTGATAGTAATCACAAAAAAAATTGGACCAGGGATCCCGGACTAAACGTCCAATATAATATTTAATAAATGGTCTATAATGAAACAACTGAACACCAATAATGGTCAATTACTAGAGAAAGCAGAACATTTTCTTAGAAATGATTTCACTTTTTGTCTTTCCAAATGAAGCTTATGCCTAAATTGAGACTCGCCAGCCGAATTCTGAAATTGTGATTCCAGATGGATACTCCCACAAATAACTGAAGGAAAAAAGTTTATATTTTTATCCTTTTCACTTTGCTCGTCTTCGCTTGTGTTATTTCGATATTTAAATGGACCACATTGAAAAAGCCTTTTTAAATTAATTGCTAAAGGATTCTGATGAAGCTCCCATATAAGGTAAGCCTTTTGACGCATAGCAAACACTTGAATAAAGTTCATAAACTTACACGAGACAATTGATTGATGTGATGTAAAAGGAACTCAACGAAATATTGTTGCAAAACACTAAAAAAAACACTTTCATCTCATATCATTTCATCACAATTCTTTTGTCAAACTTTATTCAAATGTACGAACAAAAGTTTCTCACCAGTCACACCTAATCTTTCACTTGCTAAGTGCCCTAACATCATGTCCGCCCTCATACCCAAAGTGGATCATTATATTTCAATAAAACTCAGCCGGAAACCATTAAGATAAATGAATTCGCGCATATAACTCTGCTCATCCCGATTCACCCTCAATCTTCAATTCAGATTTTGAAGACAATTTTTTTTTTCTCAAATCTTCTGCCATTCTATTTAGCAGGTCCATTCTGGTACCCATTCCACTCAAGATGCTGCCTCATTCGTCGTCTTATCTGCGAATATATATTTATTTTTATTCGTTTTATCGTATTAAGGCCGCAACCAAGAGAACCGACACCAAGGCGTTAAATCAAATAAATTGCATCCCCGGCATCGGTTGGCAGAGTGGATGGCAGAGCAAAATGGTGGCCGGGACAATGATGATGATGGTTTCATTTAAACAGGGGTTGATCCATCCAGCATCCACCTAATTTACAATTCACTCTCCAGCAGAAGCAGCAGCAGCAGCGGCGGCCTCATAGAGTAGATAACGACTTTCGTTTAAATTGTGGAACGTCACATTTACCCAAGGGCAAGGGAATGAGCAACAATTTCGAATTTATTTGACTCCCTATAAGTTGCCTTCCTTTCGCCCAACTCGGCTCCACTTAAATGGCCATACTAGGTGCAATTAAAATTTTCTGGTTAGGAAATATCCATGCCACGGCAATTAACTTTAACACCCCATTAATTTTTACACCTTGCCGCGCTATGGCAATGAAACAACTAAAAAGAAATGAAACAATGAATTAATTACCCCCGGAGCAATTGTTGCTATCAACAAACAAAAACCCCCACATTCCGTGTTGAGGCGCAATTGGAATTTCATTCATATACGAAATTTCATCTTAATTACTTTGGGCCCTTACTGTGCACAGCTGTAATTTAGGTGGAAAAACTTCGACACAGCATGTTATCTATGTGTATCGGAGGGGGTGGATGGGCAGTATGGGGTGAAGAACACCCTTTTGACTCTTCCAAAATGGCTACATAATGGAGTGCTCATAACGGACGAATGAGCACGGGAAAAGCATTTAAACGTAATTAAGTGTGCAAAGATAAGACCCCATGGTAGCTGGCACCGAGCGACTGGTGATGGTGTTGGCTTTTCGGGAGCGAGGGGTTGCGATGGAGTTGCCAAAAAGCCAAAAAGGTAAGTTGCTGCCGCTGGGGTTGTTTTGAACACACACGCTCTTGTGTGTGTTTGGTTATACGACCGACCCCGACGAGCATTGAATCTTGATTTGAGTATATTAGTCGCAGGGGTGGATGTATTCAAGGGATTTATTATGGTGGGTGGAAAAGTTTTTGGCGCCCATTGTTCGGAAGACTTATTGAGGGGTAATTTTTTTTTTATTACGTCTGAATTGTTAGACAAAGTGTTGGTAGGTAGAGGCACGAACCTCGTATGTGATGTGATTAGTACAGAAACTCTTAGGGTCGAGTTGGCATGTTTGGTGTACATTCTTATCATATTATGGAGAAAGACAAAAGATAATGAAGCGATGGTACGGGACGATACGATATAGGGACATTCTTAAATTTAATGTATTCATTTTTATGATATTGCCAAATTATGTTAAGACGTGCGAGGTAAAAGTTCTGCTAAAGTGGATCCTAAAATTTTTATGTAAACTAACCATAACCCTCTTCTTTTCCTTCAACGGAGCTATAGAGTGATTGTGTAAGGAAGAAAATTCGAAACTCTGGCTTCGCTTTTTAGAGATTTACCCGTCTGGTCAACAGTTAAAATACTTTGATAGAAAGAAATAGTTTGCTTTCACGTTCAAAAGCGAATGCATTTAACATTGCCTTCAATCTCCAGTATTTTTAAGTAGTGCTACTGCAAGAGGATTTTTTAGTGGATATATGATATTCCATAGGTGATAAAAAAAAATTTGTCTTGGATGAAGGAAAACCCTGTTTTAGAATGCTTCTTTTAGGACAGTCAGACAAGCCCTGACATAAAATTCATTTGACACTGGCTTAACACTTCTGCGCATATTTCCCCGGGGATATGACAGGATCAGTTCACAATCACCAATGTTTCGTGTCAAGGAAGAGAGATACTCAAGGAAAGTATGATATCAAAGCTACGATACACTGACTTAAAGGCAATCTGCATGGCCTAGATTCGCTTCAATTGAAATTCGCAGACGTAAAAAGTCAAAGACGTATGATGCAGTTTTTCTGCATCTTCCACTTCATTGGAAGCTCCAAATATTTCCTTATCTTAAAGATTTTCAGGTTCCTGGCAGTTTCATGGTTAGGTTCGGTTGAATGGGGAGTGCAGCCACAAGTGGCAACACCTCACTCGGATCTGAAGGATTCATTGTGCTCCCCGGGAAATCAGAGGATGAGGAAATGGGAGGATTGGAGAGGTAGATGGTTATTGTGGTAGGGAACTCCCACTGAACCACTTGGAGCCCTGAGTAAGTTTAAGGACGTTGCTCAGTGGGAGATTAGAGATGTCGCCCAGTTCGTTGAAAAAGTATTCTCCGAGGGTTTTTTTTCCGAGTGTGGGCCAAGCTAGGACACTCACAGAGGAAGTGGAATGATCCCTCCTCTGCCTCCTCATCTTGGCAGTATCATATTGGAGCTAATGCGCCTAACTGTAACGACAGAGCTAACAGCCAGCTTAACCTTACCTTCCACAAGCAATATTTTTAAGAGTTGTAAATTCAAGCCCCTCATAGTATTTTGGGTAAGAATGCTTTCGACATATTAGGTGTGTTTCTTTACTGAAAATTATCACGAAATGCACCGAAATTCGGAGAAAGTCAGTCTAATCCCATTCCAGCACAGCAATTTTTCGTAGCTGTGCACAAAAGATAGTGCTCATGAGAGGGTAAAAAATTTGCCGACCCTGCGAATTTCTACCACCAAAATTTCTGTGGACAGAAATCGTGCATGGCCAAAACAAATACAACTACTGTCAAACAATCGTTTTTCAACACATTGCTGCGATTGTTTTGTTCAAGGTATTTCTTTACTTTTTGGACAATTACCACTTTTTAAAATATGAATATGAGATTTTGAATTTCTTTGCACAAAGTAAAGGAACAGACCTATGGAAGACCCTAGTACCTTACCCGAGACGTGAAAGAACTGAGCCTTAGTGCAACATTGAAATGTAAACATAGCCACTGTTGAACTTGCCTCAGGGGAAAATATTTAATAATGTTTGCCGCAGCTTTCCAAGATTATTTGTCACATTCAAAAAATTAATGTCAGTGGCGTAACAGTGAGCATGCCTGCTTGTTGTTTGGGAGCTAAAGCCTCTTAAGTCCCAGAAACATAAAATAGTTTTTCTATATTAGTATCCTCTTCGCGAACAATAAGCAAGTCCTACGGGAGCATTTAGGCTAACAAAAACAGGTTTTACGGTTTGGAATCGGCAAAATTTCGTAGGAGAGACTGGAGGTCATAAAGTGTGATTGAGAAAAATTTAAGCGGGAACAGGGGTTCTCTGAGCTCTATTTATTTTATGTAGAATTCAAAAGCAATTACTTTTCCTTACTCAAAATATCTTTTACTTCAATCGAAAAAATGTCAATTCAAGTCAGGATCCTTTTGAGATCACAATGATCATAGCACAGCGAAATAAGTAGAAGAAGGTTGCGTTTGATCTCCAGACGAAAATCCACAAAATGGACACTATGAGAATGTCTAGTAAAATATACATACATAGCAGTGGCGTGATGGTTACCATGTCTGCCTGTTTACCGGGAGGTTCTTATTTCGGATCCCAACAGAAGCAAAAATGTTTTTCAAGGGTATCGCCTTTCGCGAGCAATTGGCAAGTCCTCCGATAATAAATTCATTGCCTTGGAATTTGGAAAGCGCTTTCTCGATTAGCTGTTGTTCCAGTGGTTGTCAGAAATGTGCCAGGCCTGGAGGTTCCTTGCTCTTTTGCCCCACTCTATTTCTATATTTATTTATTTAAAATATAAAACTGTCTCCAAATCATATTCCTTATCTTAACCATACACGATTTGAAAGGGCTTTTCATTTCTTATGGTTCGTCTTTCAGCCTGGATAAGCTTGCATTTACACAAAAAAGAATAATGAACTAATGTGCAAAATTTATTTTCTATTTCCTGTCTCTAAATACAACAAGTCTTTTGTAAACCAACACTTCACTGTACAAAGAAAATGCTCTTTTAGTTGAAACCGATCAAGAACTTTTGAAAACTTTTGAATGCTTATACAAATTCGATTTGTTCTCACTCTCTTTCCAAAGCTACTCAGCGCGTGTTCCCTCTTCAATCCACAAAGAACTCACAATTAATCGCGAACTCAGAAAACTCTTCAATGACAATGGAAGCGTAACGCACTTAACTGGTTTGTGCATATTGCAATTTGAATTAAAAATAAATAAATGAGTTAAAAAAAAGTAAACAGCACCCTACTGCAATTGATGTCAGAATAAGGCAATTAAATGAAATTACCATTGAACCTCATGTATAACTATCACTCAGCCTTGAGGGATAACGCTGTCAGTTTGCCACCCGTTGCCATACACTCGGATCAGCAGCAAAAAACATTAGAGGCCACTCAAATATTTACATAAAAATTCTCGCATGCGTGTGCACGTTATTAGGTGAGCATAGGTCTTCCAAATATAAAGCCTAGAATGTCAGGGTGCGTTTGAACGATATCACTGCCTCACTGGTCGCCCGGTAAGCCGATTACACCAGCATCCTGTTGACTTTCACATGAAAATCAAAATGGATTTGTTCTTTTTAATAGGGAAAACTGAATAATTGATTGCTTAGGGGATGGTTTACTTGTTGTTTTTTATTCGATGCTGTTTGTTAGGAAATTATGGAATTAGACAGATATACTTGTGAGAAAAGCAAATAAAACAGAAACTAATACGTTGATGAGGTGAACAAATAGAAAAATGGTTCTTCCCACACATTAGCTGAAAGATATTAAATTTTTCGCAAAGTAAACAAATGAATTCAATAAAAACCTGCATTGAATAAAGTTTGAGCATCAGCTCTTTTGTTTAGTTACTTTTTATTTAAAAATTTTAGTCTTAGGGAAGAACTGAAACAGTAAGGGGAACATGTCTGCAGAGAGGGGAAGGAAAGTCGACCTGTAGCCAAATGTCTAGAAGATAACAAAGGACTGATTTCCTAGCCTTACAAAAATTTATTACAACAGTTTTACGACTTTCTCAGATTATTTGTTTTTATTTTTAAATTTGTTTGACTTGTTTTTAACTATTTTTGTTTTTTTTTTGTTTTGCCCTTGATTTTTCTGCTTAAGAGCTACTGTAGCTATGTTTTTGCTTTCAATTCGCAACTTCAGAGCTTCAGAGACGAGTTCTAAGATAATGAGCTAATTTTATGACAGCAAAAGATGGTTCTTTCTAATGAGTTTCTATATTTGTCCGCAACAATAATTTCAATTTAATCTATCTGACTGCATTGAGGCCCAATACTAAGTTTCATTGTTAAAAGCAGAATTATTACTCGCATGTGGCAGGTCTGAAAATACGAAAGCAGTCCTAAGGAGGCTCTATATTCAGAAATTAGTTAACAGATTCCATGTAACTACAAACCTCATATAAGCAGAGTCACACATCTAACCTAACCACGCTAAACAGAGAAAATAAAAAAATTGCATGAAATATTGGTGATAAAAGGATTAGGTCCAGGTTTAGTTGTATAATTGAATTAACTCCAACTGAATCCCTAGTATCAAATATCATCCCTCAATAGGCTTATAAAACAATAATCACGAATCGTCCTTCCATATCATTGGAATATATTAATAACATTGTGAGCAGAGCTTAACAAGTCAAACGATAATAATCTCCCACGTCCACCCTCATAAATGGCTCATTGAAGTTTGCCAATTTCGTCCCTTCTCTGATCCCGCTTGATGCTAAAAAGCATCTCTAAATATTATTTTGTGGTTTTTAAACGATCCCCTTGGGATGTTTGGCATACTTCCTGCATTTCGTGTCGCATCCTGCCCATCAAGGGCTGCCAAAAAACATATTGTGGATATATACGATTATAAATGAAAAGGATGCGGCGGGATGTTTATGCCATGTCCATATTCGATAAATAACACTGAGGGTTGTTTTTCTCTATAAAGCGACAACAACAACAAATATAATGATGAACAGAGGATAACAAGAGGGTTTGCTTTGAAAGAGGAAAAAAAATTCTTTCCCAACAATTTTACCACCAGAACATGATGTAATCCCGTGCACATTGTAATGATATATGTATCTATATTCATTGCAACAAAATCGCCTCATCCTTGTTTGCTTTCTCATGTGCTTAGACAATGACACCGAAGGAGACAAGCGTTTGCTTCGCGTCGCAAAAGTAGTGTCGCACGACTCAAACAAGGCAATAAATTTGCATACATATTGCGCATACACAGGATAAAGCAGCAGCAGCAGCATCACCAACGTTTAGTACACCAGTTTTTAATTAAAAATTTATCACTCTACTCGGATGGAAGGATGCTGTTAGCTGTTACTCATCGTCATCAGACTCACTAAAGAGGAATCGCACCCTAAAAGTATTACAATTTAATAACCGACGATGACGAGAGTGTGGCTTCGATGATAAATGGGTTTTGACGCAATAACATAACAAAGTGCCATCGAGGATATCTCTCGCTTTTATGGGACTAATTTTAATTTGATTCGGTTTTTATTGCAAAGGATACCTATTTGCATATTATTACGTTTTTATTGCTCTTCGAAGTAGGTGTGGGAAGACTGAACTTTCACCTTTGTGCTTTGTGTGAATGAATACTTACTTCACGAAGACAAATAACTCGAAGGGTTATTAACAAAATTTAATTTTAATTTTTATTATTTTACTGCAGTCTACTTTCACCTGTGTCTATAAAGTCTGGCGGGGAAGAGGGTTGCTTGGCCCGGTCGATCGTAGTAAAAGCAAGTGCCTGTGGAGCATATTTTTCCGCTCGTTAAACTGTTGAGCGTACATACATACAAATATACTGTGAGTTATTTTGGTAGAAGGTAGGTACATACGATCTTATGATTGCGCAATTATGAAGTGAATGTAGAGGTACACCTGCGGTAGGAGGCAATTCGAATTTAACGACTTTATAGAATTCAGGTTTCAGTCTGCTGTTAGCCTCAGAAAATTCTTATCAAACGGAAGCAAATTCCCTAAATGATTTCAATTGTTTCGAATATTCTTTCTTTTTTAAAAATAAAAACAGTGTAGGTTGAGTACAGTCCGCTAATGGGAATAAGAAACTAAGCATAATCTTCGCCCTAAATGGCTGAGAAATTGGAACCACATTCCTACACTTTGTCTTGGATATGTACAATCGGGAAAGATGCATTGTTTTATGGGTTAGGGTTATATCAATGAGTGGTCCTTGAATTTGTGATGGTAGCATTTATTGAATGGATGGAGTTTGCTCGAATTTTTTCTGATGATCGCATTTTAACAATTTTGCGGTCAGTGCATCGAAGTGGGAATGAGTTTACTACTTGTGGTATTCGTAGTCCATGAAAATGATTGAGGTGAGTTAAATTATTGCAAGTTTGTTCGAAAGATCGCCTAGCCATTCAGCAGAAATTTCATAGGCTCTACCAATTTTCGTTGCTTACCACCACTCTGTCTGCTGTTACCACTCTCCAACTAAAGTGGGCTGGGCTTCGTGCCCCGTCTACTTCGTCGTCACTTTGTTTCTCATTTGAATACTCGCTCAGCTATACAAGTTCACATTTAAAACGAGCGCCTGTCGTGCCAATTGCAGTGCAGCCAATATCCCTGCTCTCACATGCAACCAAATTGTGCAACATCATCTAACAAACATGGGAATCCATAAATTATGCGACCGTAATGGATTGGCCCGAGTATGCTAAATTGACATTTATGTTTTTATTATATTTTATCCATTCCGCTTTGTTTACATTTCTGTACCACTTTGGTTGGCTTGTTAGTTGGATTTATATTCCAGTGTGGCATGGGCAGCAAAAAACATAAAAAAAAGTAAATAAAAAAGGAGCACCTCCACACCATGCACTCGCACCCAATGGTAGGTAGTGAAACTTGGTATATATGGAATATCCAGCTGGAGGTCGATGTCCTTAGCCCACCTCCTCTGCTTGTTGAACTATTTGAATGGCAAACTCAATTCTACGTTCCCCCAATCACCGATTTACAGTGCAAAAATAATTGGATGACAATTTCTCTCTGCAGCAGTGTGCATTTGTTTTTTCTTTTTTTTTATTCTTTTTGTCTCTTTGATGGCTTCTAGCTCTGGCTCGGGAAAAAGGAAATCAATTTTTCATAAAAAAAAGAGAGAAAAAAATAAAAACAAAGAAATCCTTTTTGTCCATCATTTGCTGTGGCAGCGGATCCTGCTGCTGGTGTTTCTGTTGCTGTTGCTATAGTTGTATCCGACAGACAGGAGAAACGTAAGTAAGCATTTGCAGAGCGAGAAACGACAAACGAACGAACGGATCCCTGTTGTCTATTGTGGGCTGTGGCGCACAAATTGATTTGTAAAATGGCTGTGGTTATGTAAATTTTAAATTGAAATTCCAGCTGACAATGCCTGAACGGGATAGTTTGACATGTTTGTTAGTATAGTGTGTCCCAGAATGAGGTTGTTATAAAATTCAATTATGAATTTTGTATGTACTGTTATTCCGGCTAGAACAACAGGTTTCCTTTGTAATTTTTTATCATTTAAATTAATTTATTCGCTCTGATGATTGGTGGTGTCTTCTGTCCTGGGGATCGCTTTTAATTTATTTTATTGAATTGAATTGTCAATTAAATGAGTAAATTCGAAGAGCCAGAGTAGGTATATTCTGCAAAAAATTCAAAGATTGATTTTAATTGGTTCTCGTTGTGTGAACTATAGGTAATCTCCACATCTCTCATTACACGACACAATGCTGAAAAGGCTCCACATGACAATCAAAGCAGAATATTTGAGGATTTTTGGCCCACTGAATTTATGCTAAGGTTTCATTTGAGCAGCCTAAGCTCAGAATATTTTGTTGGAGTCAGTATAAATAGGTTCAACCTGAGGTCAAAGTCCACTCAGCGACTAAGTCCTCTCACTGGTTTAGTCAACTCAGGGACTATAAGTTCACTCAGGGACTCAGTCCACTATAACGCTTAGTCCACTCAAGGGCTAAGGATCATTAGTGTTGCTATTTAGTTTTAAGTTAATGTTCCATATCAGACGTTTAAAAGGTAAGTTCCGTTAAGTCTAACACTTTTGTGGTATTTTTCCACCCAGCTTCGGCAATAACAAAAACGAGGAACTAACAACAACAAGAAAAAAAAACAGCATTTGAATCAAAGTGTCAATTAGCATCTGCCAATTGTCTCCATACAAGCCGATCGAACTTAGCACAATCAACATTCCAACGACCCTTTTCCACATAGCCCAGCCAGCAGCTCACAACGCTCAAGTATGCGACGACACCAAAGCCAACGACTTCTGGCAAACCACAACAACTATCCAACTACGGCGATGACATCGGTGAATTAATTTGTTTATAAGTCCATTTCGATGTCAGTCAGAAATTTCCACGAAATAAAGTATCGCCAGTCGACATGTCGATGCATCCCATTAGCCAGCCACCAGCACCAGCGCGCACCATAGTCGCGGTTGCGGTAGCGCAAGAGTGAGAGCGCAAAGCGCCCAATAGAAGTCACATTATCTGTAGATACCTTCCCAGCATGGGCTCTAGGCCACAAACATTTTCGTGCCACGACAACAAACCACATTCTTCGTCCCCTTGCAGCATTGCAGAAGCAGCAGCAGCAGCAGTACCTATCATCAGCATATAGCATCAGCCCTTCGATTGTGGTATGAGAAAATGCACGGATGCACGAGTAGTTGAATACCGCATTTGGGATTTTCGCGCGATCGCGAATTGAGACATCAACGACAGTCAGACCAGCCTAGGCGGGACCATTCTCTTCACGAGCATTGAGTTAGGCAAGGGTTACTTCTTCTTGGAAATTCAGCGGATGCATATTGTAAATTTGCATATTTACATCCGTCGGTCGTTTGCATGGTCATTGTGCAGCGGCCCCTACAGCGATTGTGTTGTGGGCTAGCGCCTATAAAGATGCTCCAAATTGACAAACAATTCCCTATGACATCCTCCGCCTCCCCAATGGCGTGGCCCATCTAACCACCTGAACCAGCCAAACCAACAACCCTATTTCTGATCCGACGAATTGAATTTGTGGTTTCAAATGATGTCTCTGATGCTGATGATGATGCATGAGGCTGTGCGAAAAGAGCTCCGAAATATTCATTGGACGCCCATATTCGTGATGATATGCTTTCGCGTATTGTCTGTCGCGTCGCGTCGCGTTTTCTTTGTATCCAACCCAATCATCGTTTCTCACTATCGGTGAGCTAGTGGAACATAATTTTTGTCCTTGCCAGAGTCGAAGACCCATCGTCTGGACAATTGTTTTCGCTGATCTTCTAAAGAACTCGATGGTCGGTTGGTTGACTCTGTGCTCCTTTGTCGATGTGTTTTTTAACGAATAAAAAATTGCGAGAATTTTAGTTTTTCAATGGAAACAAACGAGCGACACGCCGCAACTGAATTTTAAATTAAAATTTTTTGAATATTTTTGTCGAAGCTTTTATGTATATGTTGTACATACTCGTATGTATGTATGAAGATACTTAGTGTTCAATTGAAAGATTAAAGTTTGAGAAACTCGTCATCACAGCCAGCAAGTGGTTGAATGGTCCTTAACAGTTCGAGTTCTAAATATACCCACAACTGGTTGATTACTTTCATTTACTCGAGAGAAACTAGTATATGCAAAGATTCCACACTGTTAAACTATTATGCGGAGGAATAGATGGCACCGTCGAGCTTTTCCTCTGAGACTGTTCTGCATTTTCTCGATTTAGGTTGCAGATACTCGGTCCAGACAGTTTGGAAACCTATAGGCTCTTCATCAAGGCAGTATCTTCTGGATTTTCTACGAACATTTGGAAAGCAATAACAACAAAGGCTGCTATCTGTTCATATAATGGATCGATATTTAGATTTCTTGCTAGTATTTACTACTGCGTTTCACTAGCTTTTACGATATAACGATCAAACTGACGCAACGCTTGAGCTTACATTTTAAATTACCCTGTAAACATTCATGTACTTTCCCCTTGAATTTGCACCCACGACTACCGTTTGGTGAAGGAATTGAGAGCGAAATGTCTCTTCCTGGACTAGCAACCTGCACTTTCAATAAATGCTAATAGTAAACTGAGTTTAGATTTAAGCAATGTTATCTAAAAAGCTGATCTCATTCTTTTGAAAAGCCAAAAAGGTGCAGTAAATCTAGTTTCCGTTTTGATGTGAAACGTTTGCAGTGGAATGACGACGTTTTGCCATACGATCTTATCTTACCTTAATGATTTTTCCCGTTTTTTTTCTTCTGTCAGTACGATGTACATTAATAGCTTTCAAGTGCTTCGTATATCTTATTTTTTGTTCTCTTTTTTTTGGCAAGCTTAGGTATTAAAAAATGCGTTTCTGTGTAAACCAAACAAATTTGCGTCTTAGAAGGGTACGACAGCATCTAACTGAGAAGCCCACTGTCGTACCTGATGGGCGAAACGCCAATTTTTGAAGTTAGAGGTCACTGAATCTCTTAAGTGTTCCTCCATGTCTTTTTGACTTTAAAGTTAGGTAAAGCTACGAATATTTCTGAAAGTGCAGTCTTACTTCAATACTAAAATAATACTATTCCACTTTGGCTTTGAGCACTTTAAGATTTCATAAATACAACTCAAAAGCCTGAGTACCGATTTTTTGCTGTCACTCCCATACAAAACTCGAAATGGGCTCGCGGTTTTTTTTTTTTTTTATAATGCTTCCTCAGGAAAATAAACATTTTCATCAAATCAATGAGTCCCAATGATCAAATGCTTAAATATAGAAATTATCGTCACTATTCTCAGAAGAATATCATAAAGTATTTGATTGAAGATTTCAAACAAGTAACTATAAAAAAGGATAACCAATAACTTTCTTTTGACTCCTACGTCCTCTAAGGCCTCATACCTACCCCTTGTGCTCTTGTGCACTACCGCACCCCGTTTCATACTGGGCCAGCTCCAGTATTTCTGATAAGAAAAATGCATTTTAGTTGTGTTTTTAGTAATAGTTATTTCTATTTCGTCAAATATTTTCATAAGAGTTTGTCATCGCACATTTTACATTTTCAGAGATTTGGTATGGTAAACCTTTCAGCTATAACATTATTGAATTGTTTTAAGAATTATTATTTAATGCATTAATTTAAATTAGTTGTGTTTTTATGCTTATTGGCCAAAGATTTTTGCTTTTTTTTTTCAAAAATGGAAAGTAAATTTAATTAATAAAGCGGTTTGAAGACCGGGTGTTTTTTTTTAACTTTGTTTAAATTTTGCATAGTATTAGTATATTCTATTTCGGAAAAGTTTAGCTGGGGTAGGGGTCAACTCGCTGTTTTTTCCTCGCAAATGTTTACTTCGCAGATGTCAATACGCAATTTCTTATTTCGCATATCAACAATCCGCATTTTGTTTTTCACAATTCTTGTTTGGCAAATTCATGTAAAATGATCTTGCATTCAATATTTCGCTGTTATATAAATTGCTTTACCTTCTCTCGCACTGATTTGTTTCGCGTTTTGATATTTCGTGCGAAATCTCTGAACATGTGATAAAGTGAAAGCCAAACAATTAAAAAAAAAAAAACCATAAAAATATTTTGCTGAAAAGTATTAAACGAAGAACCACTCACTTAAATGAAATAATGAGCTGTAATTTTCGATTTTTATGTACAACACTATTTTATTTGCAGAAAGGAAAACATATAAAAAAACCTTCAGTAACATTATTATTAAACAAGTGGGTTTGTAGCGTGTGGCGAATTAACTGTTTGCGAGACAGGAGAATTCGAAAGTATTATCAGCCAGTTCATTCATTCTAAACCAGTTGACAAAAATGCAAAAGAAATAAATGCAGAAAAACTTATGCGAGTTAATGTTTCAGCGAGATCAGTACAAGGCAAAATGACAGTTTGCGAGCTGACTGTTGCGAAATAAATAAAAAAAATTGAGTCATCCGCGAGATCATCGTTTGTCAAATGAAATCCGCGAGTTGTTCGGCACCCGTTTAGCAGATCTGTTAATTAAAAAAAATTTCCTTGATGTAAATGTGAGAGTAAAAGTTCTTAAGTTCATACAAAGTGAAAAAACGCTCGATCTTCAAACCGCTAAGTTCGTTTTAAAGTTTGCCAATTGTTGTTTTTGAGGATATATGAGACAAGATATCGGTGGCACCGCAACCTGACAATGACTTTGACTTAATTATGTAAAATTAAAACTAAAATGTCAAATAAAATTTTTCGATAGCTCGCTTCGTTTTCGAGATACCGATACTTGAATTCGAAAACATTTTTGCTATATTTATATGAATCAATATTTCAAAAACGAAGAGATATCAAATAATTATTTATTTAATTATTTATTTACTTATTTATTTACTTGTTTACACTTAATACAACATTTTCGTTTTGTTTTGGCCTAATTATTTGTAATTCATTGGCAAATTCGATGGCACGGATATCGTACTCTTCTCATTCTTGAAATTGAAAATGTAAAACCAACGATTTTCTTGGTGTAAACACTACACCTTATCTCCAAATTCGTTTTTCAACAAATTAATCTTAAGTTCTTTTTTACTCTTATCCAAGGCTTTAAAACACCAAAGAATCATTGATTCAAAAAATTTTTAATTTCCTTTTTTTTAATTGTGAATTTTTGAGTTATAAATATACATAATGACAAAATGACAATAAAATAAATAAATAGGGTTGCTCAACAGAGCAGGAAGCCTCGGGACTTACCTCATTCCCCACAACCATCCCTTGTGAGATAATGGAGGGGACCTACAAAATGATTAAAAACTGAAGATATACTACGAATGTTCTCCTTTGATCGTATCAAAAATCATCGCAATAAAAACACTTGAAAATGAAGTTGTGTGTATTGAAATTTTTCTCAAATTAAATTATGGTTAAAATCAAGACCACCCACTGAGTGAAACAATGACTACAAATCACAAAAACTCTAATATGACAGAACATCTTCAGATTTCCATTCTTTGCAACCAATCTTCAAGAGCACTGCTTGTAGTCACAAAAGCAGTCCCTCATCAACACCTTGCCATTTTAACCAAATCCAATTTCATTTGAATACATTTCAATTTTTGAAAATTTACTTGCACATTTCAGTTCAAATCGATCAAAGTCAAACAAAATTCAATTGGATTAAAAAATTATCAGCTATCATAATCTGGATCCTCTGGGGACTGAAAAAAGAAAAAAACCTTAACCAAACAAACAATCAAATTGCAATTTTCTATTCACATTGAAGAACTTAAACCAAAATTTGCACATAAGGATTATGGCCAGCCAAAAAGGATCACAAAAAAATAAAACTCAAAATCCCATAATCGATTGTTTTTTTGAAAACTCGAAGTGTCTTTTTTTTAAATGTAATCTGTCAATTGGAAAACATGTATGTATGTGACATGTGACAGGGTCTTAATCCCTGTTCTTTTATACAAAACGGTTGTTCGGTGTTATTTCCATCCCTACTTCATGTTCGGAAAAGGGATCATGATGTGAACTCATTGACCATTGAATTGGCATTAATACACGCATTCGGTTCTTTTTTTGTTGTCAGTTTTACTTAATTTATGTCAACTTGACTTTTTCGTACTAAACATGAAAAACACAATAAAACCCTGCCAGAAAAGGATAACAAATATGGCGTCGACGACTTCTTGTTTGCAGTGAAGTGGAGGTATTCTTTGAGGTAAACCGATTATTATCTTTTCTCGTGATTGTTATTATTACCTGCTTTTTGACGAAGGTGTTTCTGTTCATCATTTTGATATTTGCATGGATATGAATTTTCCCATAAAAGAGCGTGCCACTCCTTGGTATGGGATTTTTTGAGGACTTCATCAAAACCTCGTATGTATAGTATAGTTGATAATAATTACGGTACAATATTGTAGAATTGACAACGGATGACAGGTTAATTGACTGCTAGTAGAGTTGTTGTTGGGTTATTGATTTTAGGGGTTTTGTTTTTCCTCATGCGGGCGATTTGAATGTCTTCAAGAGCGTAGTAAACAAGAGAGCGATAGTACATTGAACAAGAAATGGTAAAAGAAATGATTGAAGGGAAAAATGCAGTTGAACAGACAAATGGGAACCAACTAAAATCTCCCCTGACTCTTTCAGTTGTTTGCTGTTTATGGTCTGCACTCAGAACACTCCCAATTCTTTCTCAAGTTTCAAAACAAAAATGCATAAATAGTTCAGTGAGAGTTTTTCATCTTAACTTTCTTTTAAACCTTCATTGCGGTACAATGCTACAAATTTTACAAATTTCTTAAGAACTTTAAGTCAAATCAATGTATTCAATTGAGCCTCCTCGAAGGCATTACCAAGCAAAGTCATGCAGATAATCCTATACAGCCATGTTGAGTGTGTTGGAGCTCCATATCAAATGTGGAGGGTAGGTACCTACATTTTAAGGAACTACGACTCACTCAAAAGCCATATTCATAACCATACCAACCACATTTCCTACAAAGAAAAAAAAATGAATCTTCTCCCGAGATCCTGTAACATTACTTCAATTTATTCTCTAAATATTATACACTCTTCATCTGCCACTTTAGGTAGTTGAATAAATTTCATGCGCTCTTCATTTGATCCTTGATTTTATTGGCTCACATTTGCATTTAGATAGAAGGTATACACACTTTGTATGTAAAGATTCATACTTGGTTATGATGGTAGTGAGCGTATGCATGGGTATAATATTTCTGCTTTCCTTCAAGGATGCTCGATTTCCATATTTTGTTTTGAAAAAATAAAAAAGCAAAAAAAACAAAAAATGTGAGAAATAAAAATTGAGTTTGACATCCTCCTATATAAAGTTTCCTTCAACAGTAAATGTGCGGCAGCAGGCGGTGTGGAGGTGGTTGGCATATCGGAGCGGAGCGGTGGTTGTAATGTTGAGGCTGAGGGTGAATGTGTTTGGTAAAAGGGAAAATCACATAGAGTGAACAAGGAAAAATTCCAACGCTAAAAGAACCCATATCCACCAGCAGGAGGAGTAGAAGCTATAGCAGCATCAGCAGCACAGCATATTCTCCGCTTCAATAGAACACAATGGGGTCCAATTTTCTCTTGAGTCTGCACAAAACGGCGACAATCCCTTAATCTCCAAGATCAAATATCCGGCCTATTTTCGCCGCAATATCGTAGATACTTTTTTAAGTATCTTTTGTAAGCATAAAAACCGATTTGATTTTATTTTCTCTTCTGGGCTGCTTTCTTTTTTGTATAGCTCGTCGTATAAGGGTGCGCTATATGCGGTGAGAAGTTGGTATACGGTTGAGGGTCGGGAGTGGGAGTGGGTGGCTCTCGGACGGACCGATGTTGAGCATAATAATGCAATATAATAAAAGTAATAATAACGCTGATATGATGTTGCGAAAATCGGATGAGATACTGGGGATGATTGAGTGGGTGGTATAGGGAAAGTTTCATCACTGGGGATGGACTATGTGAGTGTATGTGTATGTGATGTTGGCTGCCGTTGGTAAAGTTGATTGTTATGGTTGTGTTTTGTGGAGTGTGTGGTTTTATTCTCTTTCCACTTTAGATACCAACTGGGTAAGGGGTAGGGGATGCTGGAAGTTGGAAGTTATTTTATTTATTTACTCTTTTCTGTTGAAATTGTTGGCTTAGTGGTGTGTGGTTGAATTGCTGGGTGGAAATGCCATGCTGTCATATTATAAATTCGAATTTAGTGTAAATCCAAAGTCACTGTTGTTGGTATTGTATTCTATTATTATGATGATTTTCCATACCTACAACTACATTGCCGGAGCTACCTTATTATATTTAATATGATGCTTTGCTTTGGGATTGTGCTTTGCTGGAAATAATGTTAAGGCTAAATGGGATATATTTGGATTTTGTTTTGAATGTTTAGTAATATGGCTGGGTTTTGTCCTTGCTTATGTATGAAGTATGCTATTAAATATGAACTCCTTTTTTCTTGGTTTTTTTATAGAATGGGTTCTTTAATATTTTCCTTAAGGACCGTCGTGAGTGAATCTTGAATTTATATTCCCCTTTTTTCAAAATTGATGTGAAACAAATGAGGTCTGCTGTTATTCACAAATTATCACTTTTCGTTTTTCAAATTAAATTCATTTGAAATTTTAATTATTCACAAGTTTGCATTAAGATTATTAATCGTTATTAGGAAATAACAACCTCGAGTGACGCCGTTTTTTATTACGTATGCTTTTTGTCATAAATATTAAATAAAACAGCATACAGCAGAGGCGTTCTTACTGGTATAGAAAGAGCTATCGTATAAATTAGGCAAACAATCAGATGAGAGTTTCTACGAAGTGTGAAAACGGGACTCCATTTTTGTTTTCCTTTCTCGGTTTCATATTTGGAAGGAGATGCAACTTTGGACTTTCTCGGGTTCTCATAAAAAAACTCTGGTCTTTGACAAACGAAAACTTAGAGAATTTGAAGTAGTAGTAAGTAATAACATATCATCAAATTCTTTCCTTCGTTTTCGAAATTTCTATCTAGCCCAATAATTTTTTTTTTTTTTTTGAACTAAGCCGCGAAACTTAAAAGAAATAATTATAATAGATTACATAGTACCTAATCGTCCTTTCAAAATGGTCAAACACATTTTTTGGAACTTTGAACATTTTTCAGTTATAGGTCAAAATTCAAAATCGGGTGAAATAAGTTAATTTTTTTGATTCTTCAAATCGAAAACTATTCTGCTGTGTATATTTTTGTCTTCTTATTTCAGATTTGAGTACTGTGACCCTGATCACACTAGAGAGCCGTATATTGGTTGCACTGGGTTGAACTCAGAACAGATCTGCAAAATTTGACAAGCCTTCGGATCTTGGATTATGTCATTTGTGTGCCAAGAGTGCCGTTCTTCATTTTCCTACTCGCAATCCTATGCCAAGACTTTGTACGACTTACGACGACTTTCTGACGGGATTTCCCGGATCTCTTCTTTGATCTTATGGCAATACCAACAAAGCCGGTCATGCTCATGAACTTCTTTTAATTTTTTTACGTGCATATTGAACAAATCACAGCTACCATACTTTTTTGCCTCATATTAGTGATCGGCTCGTGTGTGTACTGTGCAGCGATGAAAGAATGCTTCGGCAAACTCTAGTTTTGTATTTTTCCATGTCTGAGGTCAACTATTGAATTGGTCGTTGAATTTGTCTGTACCTGGAGTATTTTCGTCTGCCTTTCCTTTTTCATTTGCGGTTGCGTCTCAACATTTTATGATACTGACTTTTTGAAGGGGTTCTCTAAAGCTCTGGCAAAGCCAACTGAGCCAAGTGGCGCTCTATTTTGTTTTTAAGACAAAGTCATCCACGGATCTTGCATCTTGGTACTCCTCACGAATTCGATGAAACATTGTTACTAGAGATACTTAGGTAACTATTAACAGTAACCGGTTACTTATAAATATCTTAAGAACCAGTTACCCAATATCGATCTTAGCAGTTAACAGTTACCAGTTAACGACCTGATAGGTATATCGATCAAGGCAGTTATTCAGTTATTAAGTTATTTGGTACTGGTACGATGTTTATATCGCTCTAAAAATTTTTTGAAAGATTGAATCGCAAATTAACAAAATATGCAAATTGATTTCTTTCTTATTTGGTTTGGGCTTAACTTTGAAATTGGATGCAATTTGTTTAAACATTTGGATGCCATCTTTTCTGGCCATCTGTGAATGACAAAGCTTCTAAAGTCTAATTTGTTTATGATTGAATCTAATTGAATTTCTATTGGAATATTCATAGGTAAAGGTAAACTAGCTTTTTTTTATATATAACTAACGCGCACTTCAAGGGGTTATGACTACCCTTATAATGTTGTAGAACACAGTGCGAGTATTTAGGAAAACAGGAGAGGACTTGAAAGGAGACATCGATGCGTGTTGCTTTTGAATTTTTGTGAATAGTAATGAAGGGGAAAAACAGGGCCAGGTAGAGCATTCCACATTCCGGTGGTGCGACTAAAATATGAATCTCTATACTCAAGGTAAAACTGATGAGCATTCCTTGCGAGGCGGGTGTTGCGGCTAAATTGTTTCAGGGGAGGAATGCAACTGGCTATTTCACTAGAGCACTGTTTGTAGAAAAAGCAGGTAACGTTTCGACGATGTTCAAGAGAATCAATCGATTCTACAATTGAACTATCACCTATCAATTTGAACGCTCTGTTTTGTACCCTATCAAGTGGGCGCAGAGATGTTTGAGGAGCACCTGGCCAGATATGGGAGTTATACTCTAGTTTTGGGCGAATGAAGGCCGTATAAATTGTAGCCAGATCAGATCAGATCAGTCCACAACTTGATGAATTTGTGCTTTGTTCATTGTTTTCATTTCTTATCTTAGAAATTGTTATTTAAATTCCAAATTGCTGTTCAATTTTTTGATCTTGCAACAAAAATTTTCATCAAAAACCGTTACTGAGTAACTGCTAAGGATATCAGTTACTCAGAAATAACTTCTTTAAATAAATAAATATATAGGGTGGCGCAACAGAGCGAGGAGCCCCTGGGCCTAGCGCATTTCTCACAACCATGCATTGTGAGGGAATGGAAGGGACCTATATTTTTCTGCCGGTTCCGAACGGCTAATCGAGAAAGCGCTTTTCATGGCAATGAATACTAACGGAGGACTTGCCAATTCCTCGCGAAAGGCGATACCCGTGGAAAAAACATTTTTGCCTCTGTTGGGATTCGAACTCGAACCTCTGGATTAACAGGCGGACATGCTATCCATCACACCACGGGTAAATAACTTCTTAGGCCATCACTATTTTTTACTCTCGCTCTTTCACAACTTTAACCCATTCGTTGAGAGCTTCTTACAGGAATCTAGGATCTTCACTTATGAAGGTTCCATCGCCAGCAAATAATAGTTGATGTACTCTGATGTTATGTGCTTTATCATCCAGGATATTCGCTGCTATCAAAACGAAAGAATATTTGGAGCCCAAAATTTGGTATGACCAGGTATTTAAAATTATGAAAACAGTTGCTTTTTTGGAATCTAGTAAATAAATATATACTAGCTGATCCGGCCACGCGTCGCTGTGGCTAGCGTTTCTGTTATACGATATTGTTATAAAGTATTTAAAGGGAATGGTAGGAGAACATCAGACCTGGGGACTACAATGATTTTTTACATAGATGCTACTTGTAAAAAAATCATGGCGACCTTCATTACTGATTCTCTACTACCGTTACCCCTTACTGAAATGAAATTATTATTATTATGAGTATATATTACATAAATAACATGTGATAATTAAACTTATAAATGAGGTTGGTAGGGTGGATAATTTAAAATCTTCAAACAATAATAAATTCTTTTAATTTCAATTTAATTTAGCACTGATCGGTGCACAATATTTTTGGTTAACCTGTCTTTTGCTATCACAAATAGGTTCGACGGCGTTCCTACACGTAAGCATACAACATATAGCTGCTCATAAGAAAAACATTGATTTTCCAAATCTAAGCCATAAATGGACATTGTTTGGCCTTGAGACTTATTTATAGGCATGGCAAAAGCTAAACGAATTGGAAACTGTAACCTACTGAAGGGGATGGTAGAATCTGACGGAATCATTGGAATACGTGGAAACAGGACCACTTTTCCTTTAAACTTTTTAATTAAAATGATTCCTTCAAGAATTTTTCCGGTTATCTTTTTAATGACCAAACGTGTACCGTTGCATAATTGAGGTGGATTTAAATCACGCAGGAGAATAATAGTTGAACCAATCTTTAATCAATTTACACTTAGCCGGCTATACTTACTCCAAAAATAAAAAAAGTAAAATTCACTGTATTTCGTTTACTTTAAAATAAATTTAAACTATACTTTTGTCTCAACAGCATTTGGTGGTCGATCATAAATTGAGATGCAAGCTATTCTATCTACCAAGTTGGATCAAACTGCACACGGTGTACATTCACGGTGTTATTTCTGGGCGCTCTACCACAACAAACATGTCTCTTTTCTCATCTTATGTCATTGAAAACTTGGAGAATAATAGTCAAACTGATGTAATCTACACCGATTTCAGTAAAGCTTTTGATTCGGTTAACCATTGTATCTTAATTTGTAAACTGAAACTATTTGGTTTCCATTCATCATTTTTGAATTGGATCTCATCATATTTAACTGGTAGATCACAAAAAGTTCTGATCAATAATTCTTACTCCAAGTCTATTAATTGTACTTCCGGTGTTCCTCAGGGAAGTCATCTGGGACCACTGCTATTCAATATCTTCTGATATAAAATACTCGCATTGCCTTCTCTATGCTGATGATTTGAAATTATTTCTTAAAATCAAAATGATTGATGATTGCCGCCTCCTACAGTCAGATATTAATCAAATATCCAAATGGTGCAGTTTAAATTGTTTAAAATTAAACATAAGAAAATGTAGCGTTATATCTTTCTATAGATCTCATACGTACATCACTTTTCCTTACCAAATTGATACAGACCTACTTTCACGTGTTGAAAAAATAAAGGACCTTGGTATATTGCTTGATTCGACCTTCTCTTTTAAGAGTCATATTGACTATATTGTATCAAGAGCTAATTTACTAGTCGGTTTCATTAAGAGAAATTGTATAGATTTCAGTGACCCGCATGCATTGCTTTCTCTCTACATATCACTAGTTAGGTCGATACTTGAATATGGAGATATTGTTTGGAACCCAGCCATGATAACTTATTCTGATCGATCGAAAAAGTACGAAAAAGATTTTCTAGGTTCATATTTTATAAAATAAAATGGACTTTTATTCCTGAATACAAGTCGCGTTGCCTACTTTTAGGAATCAAATCCCTAGAATCCAGAAGGTGTATGCATGATATTATGTTTGGGGCCGTCCATAAAATACGTTCGCATACAGGGGGGAGGGAGGGGTCTTGCTGAGTGTGACAAGATGTGACAAGGAGGGGAGGGGGGTCTACGGCAACGTAACGTTCGCCGTTCATCAAAAAATGTTACTACAGTATTCCTCTCGACTAGCTTTTTTTTAAATCGTTGTCATGATAAAAGTAATTCATTTCGTATTAGTAAATATACAGAAATTTAAATGCATATATTTTTAATACAATAAATTGTCAGTCAATATATTAACATGAGCGCTAGCTCTTTGGCGACTCTAGCGTCTTGTTAATTTATTATAAAAAAAAAATTAAAACTTACAACTGCGCAAGGGGGGGGGGGTATACGCTTTTGTGACGTAATATTCATAGGGGGGTCACAGAAAGTGTGACACAGTGTGACACGGGGGGAGGGGGGGTTCGAAAAAAGCTAATTTTAGTGTGACGTATTTTATGGACGGCCCCTTTGTAAGAGATATTTTGAACCATCACGTTAAATGCCCTTCCTTACTTTCTAAAATACCAATATACGCACCATCAAGGGTTTTGCGTCCAAGAGATTTGCTTTTCGAACAATATCACAGAACAATGTATGGTTCAAATGAACCCATCTCTAGATGCATAAGACATTTCAATGAAGTTTGCCAAAATATAGATCTAAGTTGGACAAAGGATATGTTCAAATCAAAACTTTTGTTAATATTTTTATTTTAACATCTCTTTTTTCTCTCTTTCTTTCTTTTTGTAATTTTATGATCTAGTTACTCCAAATATTGTATATATTCATACTATCTTTCAATCTGTTAAAATAAGCTTGTAGATAAATAAATAAATAAATTTGATTACAATCGGTTAAGTAGTTTAGGAGTCCATCGCGGACAAACATTGTGACACGTGATTTATATATATTAAGAAGATGTAGGTAGGTACCTACCGCCATCAAAGTTTTGTAATAAAAATAAAACATTTTCTTTGAAATCCGATAAACTGCAGCTTTTTTGTTTTCACTACAATCATTGTATATATAGGAACTATAGAAAGTTCAGAACGCGATTTAACAAAGTTATGGACCAGAGGATCGCGGTGGCGCAGCATTCGCTTTTCTACACCCAATGGTGAATATAAAACCTAAATAGATATAAATAAATAAATATAAATTTGCTAATGAAATGTTTTTCAAATTATCACTTGAGTAAAGAAAGTGAAGTGAAGTCTTGGTGCATATACCTCTTCATTCAAATAACTATCTTTAAATTTTATTGATTCTGTTCTGCTATCTGCTGTAACAAATGCTTGTAGTAAACGTTTTGGACTCTTCAGTAATAAACTATAAGCGTAGTGCAAACACTTTACAATCAAAATAAGACTATTCGAATAAAATTAAATGAAAAATGAATGATAAGACAAAAAATATCTTCTTCAAAAACACACTCTGCAACTCATTTATCCATTCGCTTTCACTAATTCTCACAAATTTCACACCATGAAAAGGTAATTAAATTTTCACAAAAGCGCAACATTGTAGAATATTTCTCCCCCTCCACCACCCATATAGATGACCTTTTTCCAACTCATCCACTTTAAGTACAAATATGTGTTTGCTTTGTCGCCGTTAATGAAATAATTTTTAGCTATTGTTAATATACTTCTAATTGCACCATCGTACCCTTTTATAACCTCAGTGTCAAACGACAACAGGACTCCTTCTACTATGTAACACGATAAGGCCTAATACTCACCTACCTATACTCACTCCACTCCCCTCTGCTGGTCGTCCCAATATGGCGATGATGGTCAACGGCGGCGGCAAGAGCTGTATCCGTGCAACCCCTTCTTTTAGTTGGTCTTTTGGGTCATTTGTTCGTATTCAAGAGAAGAAAATTGACCGACAAAACGATAACTACCCAAGCATCCCTAACTAACTACATAGTTGCCTCTTCATACTAATTTTTGCTTTCGAATGTATTTGTGTGTGTGTGTCCTAGTGTTTGTGTAATGAATAAAAAACTTTAAGCGAATCTCTCTTCTAATCAATACTCGTATCAACCCCTGGGTTCGGGTTCTTGGGAGCTGTTAAAACCAAGTTGAGGGGAAAAACCACCAAGCTATGCAATTGGTGAGTTCTATCCATGGGGAGCAGCATGCGCTGTGGAAGGTAAATAAGGAGCTTCTCAAGCACATAAGGGTGACTGATGTACTTATACCTAAACGCTCACCCCCGAAGCGGGTTCTTTTTTAATGGAAACCATATCAATATGTCCAATTGTGGAAAATAATTACATTGTAACAAATTTCTCTCTTTGGGTAGTTTTTTTTAGTGCTCCGCAGCATATCAGAGCTTAAGAGTGAAGGGTGTTGGGGGTAACGAAACGATAGGGTTGGGGTGTTACTGCGGATGAGGATGGGACACTTGATAGAAATGCTCCCCTCTCCCCCAATGCTGTTCACTATCATAGTGCCTCACTCTGATTCTGACCCTTTTGCGCGCAGGGATCACATACCTAAATAACGGTCCATTTGAATGGGAAAAAGTTCAAAATGGCGTCGCTGTCGCTGTCGTAGTCCTTCTAGCTGTTATCCTTTTACGTCACTGAGCACAATTAAAACTAGGTACTTGAGCTCCAACAAAAGTGACAACGCTGTTGTGGGTTTCATAAAATGGTTTGGGTAGGTATAGCGAATGGATAGTGGGGGTGTAAATTCACACTCCACAAACTTTCTGGTGTTTGTTTTAACAGCTAGTGATAATTAAATGCCCATCTTTGAGTAAAATTGGCAGCCATTACTACGTAGCTTCAGCGTAACGCCAGTAAATTATGTGAGAAATTCAATTCTAAAGGAAAACATTAAAGTTTTATTGATTTTCGTTGCAGAACAAGAAGAGAGAGTTGGTCATCCATCGGAGAACGATTTTACCCCTTTCTTTCTGTTCGTTGGTACCTAGGTGTGTGGTGTGTGCAGCAATATTAGATTAGATTTTTTTTTAGATTAGAAAAGATTTTTATTTAAATTTCATATAATAATAATAAACAAATTTTAGCAAAAATCTTAATAATGTAATAATACAATATTATGACATAACACATGTTGTTGTCTGTCAGATTGGTATCGCAATCAAAAATAAATCTCAAAAAATCACATCAATAATTAATTATTTTTCTTTCACAAAATATTCAATTTAGTATTACAGCAGCATATTAGCATATAATTCACAATTTATATAAAATAGCATTGATAAAGAGACAAAGTTTTAATTTATCAATTATGACATTATGCTACTATAACCTTTTATACAGATTTCTCTTTATTCAGTTAAATTTAATATCACAAATCTTACATCAGCACCTGACTGTAATATATAATGCACTTGTACATATTTATTATTTAAAAATATTCATTTATTAACATATTCCTGTATTTAAGACAATTTACTAAATAATTGTAAAGGGATAAGAAGTTGTTTCCATTTAGCTCGGCGTATAGTTCTTCTATCGACAATGATTCTTTATTAAAACAAGAAATTCTGATATTATTATAAATTGGGCATTTACCAATTAGGTGATGTACATTTTCAACTTCATCCAGGTTACATATTGTACAAATACCAACTGTATCTTTTTTGAATGCTCTTGCATTTATATTTAATAGACCACCTCTTGCTTTAAAAATTAAACTGACTAGGTGGGCGGAGTTTTCATTGGTGAAGTATGGCGTTATTTCATAATTAAGGTGAGGATACACATCATGAAATTGAGAGCTACTAGCATCGGAAATATGGTTTTCATGTTCTTTAGTTTCAAGAGCCGTCAAAATATTTTTATGTAGGCTCCGGAAGGAAGCCATAGACAGATCTATATCAATATCAAGCATTTGACCCAAATTTAACCAGTCTACGACCCAAAAAGTTTTAAGAGCGATTGTCTCTTGAGCTAGTTTACGTGGCAATCTGTTTCTAGGAAATTCCAGTACTTTATTGATATAGTCAAAGTGGAGGGATAGTGTTCGGAGGTATTGGGTTTTCAGGCCAGTTTCCAAATGCAGCATATAATTTGGGGTGTTGCTAGGCAGGTTTAACATCTTTTTCATAAAAAATCGGAAAAGTCTTTCAACTTGGTCGAATTTCTTTGATCCCCAAATTTGTGCACCGTAAAGCATAATCGACCTAGCTGCAGTATCAAATATTTTTAGCTTATTGGAGAAATTGATATTAGGGTGATGAATATATTTCGACCATGTTGACATAATTGCGCTTTTAGACATTGAGAGCTTTAAATCTAAATGTTTATTAAAAGATAGGTTATAATTGAGGGTTACCCCTAGATACTTGTAATCATTAACTACATCAATCGGATTGGAACCATAGTTCCATCTAAGGTTGTTCGAAATTCTTGTACCCTTCCTGAACACCAAAATTTTGGATTTGTTTAGATTCACTTTTAATCCCCATAATAAGCAGTAGCTAAACAATGAGTCAATCATACGTTGAAGTTCAATCGGCGAATCGGAAACAATAACAAGGTCGTCGGCATACAAAAGTACTTTTACAACCGTATCTGCAACACTAATTCCTCCTGGTAAATATTTATGTAGGTCATTTAGATAGAGGCTAAATAAGATTGGGCTTAATAAACATCCTTGTTTTACACCAACATTTACTTCAAAGGACTCCGAAAGAAAAATTCCATCCCACACTTGGCAAGTTGTATCCGTATAAAGGAGCTGTAATATTTGTATTATCTTTGAAGGCAACCCCAACGAGGAGAGCTTAAAGAAAAGTGAATTACGTGGGATCAGATCAAACGCACATGAAAAATCAACAAAAAATGCATAAGTGTTTTTCTTTCTTTTTTGATTAATGTGGACAATACTGGCTAAATTAAAAATGTTATCTATTGTAGAATAACCTGCTCGGAAGCCAGATTGGTATTCACAGAGAATATCATTTCGCTCTAACCAACCATTTATTCTATTTAAAATTAAACCCGTAAAGACCTTGTAAAGCGTATCTAAAAGTGAAAGGCCTCTGTAGTTTTCACAGTTATTAGGGTCCCCTTTTTTGTACAGTGGGGTAATTATGGCACTACGAAAAGAGACTGGAACCTCGCCAGTTAAAAATATTTTGTTAAATAGAATGAGAACTTCTTCTAAAAAACAAGCCGGGGCATTTTTGTAGAACTCATAACTGATTCTGTCTTTGCCTGGTGCTTTCTTAAGTTTTGCCCTTTGCAATACATGAGATAGCTCCCACAACTCAAAAGGGGAGTCAAGGAAAGGATCTGTTACATATGGTAAAGTCCAGGCAATCACGAGTTCACATTGAGGAGGAGCGAGTAAAGTCCTAAAATGATTGTAAAAGTCAACAATTTGGAGACTGCTTCTTTTTTTCGGTGAGATCTGTTTCAAGTTATTTGCTAGTTTCCACCAATCGCTAACATTTCTAACACTATTCAGTTTTTTTATATTATCATGTTGATGAAGCAACTTTTTATTTTTACAGATTTGTATGTATTGCGATCTACTGCGAATATAACGTATTCTATAAAGACTCATATTATGGACTCGAGAGAGTCGAAGAAGCTTATACATTTTATTTCTTGCTCGCAGACATTGAAAATCAAACCACTTCTGCTTGGGTACAAATTGTTTTCTTTTACTACATAAACTAGCTGCTGACCTTATTTTATTGATTAATGTTGTTGTTTTCTCTTCGATAGATTTATCAGAATGGATGTAATCATAACTAGATAGGCGAATTAACCCTTCAGTGTACTTAGTAGCCATACTATTACACCAGTTTATCTTTTTTTCAAGCGACAAGGGACTTACTTTTGCTGTTTTTGACAAAGGCGGAGAGAAGCACAAAGTTAAAGGCAAATGATCCGAGTACGGTTTACTTTTAACTGTGAAATTGTTTATCAACCCCAAAAAATCAAACGAGCATATACAGTAGTCAATGACAGAGCTACCCATCGCACCACAAAAAGTCAATTCACCATCTTCATCACCAATCACTCTCCCATTCAAAATAATACCTCCAATATTTTCAAACAATTCCAAACATTTTTTTCCTTTCGCATCTGCTAATTGATCTTTAGATTGCCTCTGTTGATGTATATGAGGTAGCCCTCTAAGCATGTGTCCATCAATAAATTGACCATTACCTGTTCGAGCATTTAAATCACCGACTATGCAAAAAGATTCAAAACCCATGCCACATAAAAACTCTTCAAATTTTTTGAAATCGCTCGACCACCTAGTGCAATTCAAATAACGTGGTATAAAGCAAAAATTAACATCACCGAATTTAGCCGAAAGAGTAAAATTACCAGAAAAAGTAGTAAATCTTAAATTATATTTATTTTGAATAGATTTTTTAAAGCCAAACAAACAACCACCGCTCGCCCTACCCGCATTGTGGAACTTTTCAGCATCTTCCCAGTATAACATAAAATCATCAAAAAAATGAGCAAATTCAGGTTTCTTATCATGCAATACGTTTGTTTCAAACAAAAAGAAAATATCAAACTTATTTATATATGCAAAAAAATTACAGAAACTAAGCTTACTTTTTAAATTCGCTACGTTATATGATACCAATTGACAGACATCTGGTTGCTAGTTTTGGCTTGTACTCCAGGCAGCAATATAGACTTGAAGGTGCGCTTCTACCGAGTGGGCGCCATGTTTTATTACAAAACTCATTCCGGGTGAGGTGACCGTAATTAACATGTTCAGGTATTTTGTAGCATCGCACCAAAAATTGATTTTAATCATTAGCGCTCTACCATCAGAGCATTATACAAGGTGAAGCATAATAATTGTATAATGGGGGAGCAATGGCGGATTTAATTAATTTTTGGGGTGGTGAAAAGGTCCTTTTTGTAGTTAATTGCCGATGTTGGCAGTCCAAGTAAAGATACTTGGGAAAAGGTCACCAAAGGAACTGAAAGTGTCGTCAACGTTTGAATGCTTGCGTGGGGTAAAAAGTAGAATCGAAAATGGAAAATAAGTTTACATTTTTTTAAGCTGATTATAGGTACGTTTTCCTTTGTGTTTGATTGCTAAGTGCGTATTGGAGTTTTACAACGTATTAATTGTTTAGAGAGTTTAGGAGATTCATTTATACTTTACAAGCCGTTCTTTATCTTGAACAATGATTATGATGATTATACCTACTTCGTGTCGGTGTCTGAAGAACGAAACTGGTCTGAGAAACAGTGACTTTTTAACGATGAATGTCAGTTTATGAGCTTGTGTTTTGAAAAGAAGAATGTCTTTAGAGCGATAGTTGGATATAATCAACATCATATGTGAAAGGAGGCAATAAACTTCTAGTTTTTTCTAACCAATGATGATATAAAACTGATCATCAAGAGCACAGAGTTCCTATAAAGACACGTACTCAAATCTGTCTCTTTTTACAAAGGGAGAAGAGCTTTGAAACTAGGTCTGCGGTGAGATCTCAGCTTACAAGCTTTGGGGATAAGTTTGTTTTGATGTTTCACCTTAAAGGGCTTGTGGGCTTGCAAACAAGCAGGTTTGTGATTTCTTGTAGACGCTCACGATGCAATGGTTAGAGCTTAGAGCCCCTTAAGCTCCCATTCGAGCTTGAATATTGATTGTACCTGTGAGGACACGTGTAGTGGTCTGGCACAGAGTTAGTATTTTTGAGCGTGTGCACTTTATTTTGACACCCTCTCTCTTTTAAATGATGTCCACACTATCAGGGCAAGGCGGCCGGTGGATACAACGCTTTTCTTAGCTGCCAAATTTTCAGCAAACCGCCCAAAAGTTAAGATAGCTTTTTTGCATACTTCTTTCTCTTATATTAGATTTGTTCAGAGCTGACTTGTCATTTTCAAATGGTCTTCGTCAATCTGGGAATCAGATCCTTTTTTGAACTGAGCAAGAATCATTTGAAGCTTCTCCTGAATAGAAGAAGTGCGCAGTCGTTCGATAGTTCATCCCTTGTCTTTACCTATGGTGGTTTGATTGTTGTCTTATAGTTCTGGACTATCTCAAGATCTTGATACTGTCGATAGCTTCGAGAGAGCTCTTTAAATCGACGTCAATCGACCTAATACATTCAAGCTACGTCCTCTACTCCATGGTTGCCAAAGGGTTCTAAGTGATACTTTTTTTCTTGTGTTAGAGTGTGCGTTTCGGCATAATGGCAGAGTATGAGGTGCCCCTGTCCGTGTTCTTTACCTACAGCATTGATGATAGGTAATTAAAAACTTTCCACACCTCCGCGTTCATTCAATATAGTCTTTAAAAATTATAGCACACTTATGGTAAGATTGCTGCTTTAGTCTATTTAGTCCTTGTTTCTCTAAATTGCATAGGTATACAATATTCTTTTGCTTACAACCTTATTTGGGTCATACAAATCATGTTCAACAACTAAAACTAAAGTTTTGGTTTGAATAGAAATTTAAAATTAGTAACTATTCTCTTGAATAGTGATCGAGTCACCGACAGACTTTTTTGTCTTGAAATTTGCCCTAAATTACACAACTTTAGTCACATGTTCATCTATTGAGCCAAATTTCATTGAGAATATCAACCTATGTTGCTAGATTGCTCGAAAACGTAAGTGATAGAGCCATTACTCACGAAATTCAATCTCGTTTCACTAAATAAAATGTATGCCAAATCAGCCCCTGATCAAAAATAGAGTCGGCCAAAAAATTCTACTCAGCACTAACCCCATTAACCAAAAAATGCACATGTTTGTTTTTTCCTCAGTGAAAACTATAACCAATCGGTGAGTTTTTACTTTCCACAAATTTAATTATGACATCTTGCCAATAGTGGGTGTTGATCCACATGCCCATTTTCCACGCATCTGATTTTTGACTCGTGGGGCTTGTGCGTTTTCCTTATTTCTGAGAAAAATTAATAGTCGTATCCGAATGCATTCATGGCAGCATTTTAAAAAAGTTATTAAAAGAAGTGCAATCGTTTTGTTACACAAAATATGAACCAACTGTTCCCCACAGGATGAGGCACGAATCTGCTTAATTACCTCAGACGACGAATCGACGTATGACCGTACGAGAAGAGACCAAGAGGGCTTACTTCTCATTCGGGGGCAGCACTATTTTAATTAGCGCAATTAAAAATTGAGCGTATCGAGCCCAAGATAGTGGAACGAGGTTAATTCAACGAAATTTTAATTGCAGCTTGGGAAAGTGATCGCGTCCTACTTCAGATTTAATGTGTGAAAATAATGATTAAGACACAGATTTGCCTATAAAACACACATTCAGTGTTTGTGTGGCTGCAATTCAAACAAAGAGCACCCCTGTACATTAAATGGATTCATAAAAACCGTAATGGATTCTTCAGCTGTGACTGACTGACTCTATACACGGCTCCATCACCAGTGCAAACAACTGAAACACTGAAGGGGCCCCCAATGTTTTTCACAATCAAATTACGAATCTTAATTGTTCCCATTTTGCAATTCATCTGAATCCGTGCAGAATGAAATTTTTGAGTATAAATTTGATGATGAAATTTTCATTTGTTCACATTTTGCCACACAGATATACGAACACACATCTATAACAATTCATTTAGAGAAGAGACAGCCAAACTCGATGGCACATTGCCATGGAGCATTGTATATGGTAGATGATGGTTGCGGGCTCGCTCTTCCCATTCAGAAGAAGAACAGAGCGACGAAACACGCGTAGGTCGGACGCAATCAATTCTAAGTAGATGACACCGCACTGATAAATTTGTCCCAGTAAATTGACCGAAACATGAAATAATTGCGAATGTAATTAGTTATTGCCTGCTACTTAATTTTCTGTTGCATTGAGTTGGGCATTCACAGCACACCACACAAATACACAAGCCCCCGTCCAATGGGGAGGGTGTGGCACTTTGACTGAGGGTGTACATTGTGCTGTGTATATATTGCGTATTGGGGCAAAATGATTTTCATACACAAAGTGCGATAAAAATCTTCAGACGTCGCAGACGTGAAAGCGCTCGAGCAGTTGAATTTCCACGAAATGAGGAGATGCATTAAATGAAATTTGCGTGGATATTTAGCAGCGACAGGATGAGATGTCTTCTTTATTTCTAATTTCTTGCAACTACGTAAATGAAAAACGTTTTTTCTTTTTGCTTTTTTCGAGTAAAGTAAAAAGAGGAACAGATTTACGTGCTCATCAATACTGGGGAGGTGAATGCTGTGAAGTGAGGGTGTTGATTACAAAGGATTATATGTATGAGCATTGGACCATTAGGGTTGACTCATGAAGCAGCACAAGCTCTAATTGACTGAATTGAATATTTGTTTTCAACTGATGACACCGCATTCAGATGAAAACAGCAACCAAAGTATACTCTACCTCTAGACTTTTTCGGCTTCCACGTTTATGAAGTAGTCTACGAAGCTTTTCATCATTGGTCTTAATCAATCACTCTGTCACATGCAAATTTATATCAAATTTTGTTAAATCATTTCCGATTTAGCAAAATAATTGCAAGTGGGCATCCGAAGCCAGCTCTTTGAATTACTTTTCAAACGATTATCGCCTAGACAATTGCTTTCGATCACTTTGCCATTAATTTGCTTTATGTACGTTATAAGATAACTAGCAGTCTCTTCAGTTGCTCCTGTTTCATTATAGAGTAAATAACTGTTACGTCCAACATGGCGGCGGCGGCGTCAGAAAGAGGTTGAACTTTATGACTATAAATCTCTAACTAAACAGCTTGACCAAAAAATGCCTCCCGGAAACCTGCAGTCAGTGAATATTTGAAGGTTTCAGATTCTTTTACAATTTTTCGGAGGAAAGATAAAGAATTTTTGAGAGACGATTCAATTAATTTCTTTTCAGATGGTTAAAAAACCGAAGAAGGGGTCGGCTGCGGGGTGTAGATACTCAGACAGACTCAATGTAAATCTTTCATTCCGCCTTCAAAACCGTAGCGTGTCTCAAGCGAAAATTCTGGCGATCCATGAGGTCCTATCGTGGCTAAAAGTAAACGTGATATCCTCAGTGAATATCCGGATATTCTCAGACACTCAATCAGCCCTCAAATCACTCGGTGCTGCGCTTCTACGAGCTCATAGTAACCGCCCTCCTCTGTCGCCTTGTGTTAGGGAGGTAGCTGAACAGTTAAATATTCACCTTATATTTGGGTGCCGGGGCCCAGAAATATTCTATCCAAAGCCAATGAACTCGCCAGAAATGGAACCGTTCTACCGATCTAAACCAGCAGGTTAAATATTGGTTTACCAATCGCTACATGCAAACTTATGCTAAAACAAGAGGCAATGGATAGAACAAATAATAGGTGGAACAATATCACTACGTGTGTGGACAACAAAACAGATATGACCAGAGCTAGCTCTAAAACGCACAAGACATTTGCTATCCATAACCAGGTTGCACGTTAGCTCTAATCAATGTCATTACCGAACATTGTCTGATAGGAAGACACGCCATAAGACTCTGCGTTTCCTCTAACGACTTCTACAGAAGCTACTAAAGATAAGGAGGAGGAGACAGTCCCATATCTTTTCGACTCATGTCCCGCACTCTACCTCAAAAGAAAACTGCATCTAGGAAAACATTTCCTTGATGATCTAATTCTAAACGATCTGGCGAACACAGACACCCTTCATCTCTACCGCTCCAAATCAAACCAAAAGCTCCAAAAGGTTTTGTTAAGTAAGGTGTTCTCCCTCACATAATTCTTATGGTATCACAAAGGACCTAATATTGGTCTAAGTGTGTCAGTTGTTTTCCTGACAGCAATTTAAAACTAACCCAACCTTGTCGCAGGAACTTTAGACTATGCTACTGATAAAGTATTTCATATTTTTCTGCAATAACAATAACCACTCATTTCAACAGTTGGTATTATGTTTTCTTTGTGACTCAAAAAAAAATTCAACCACCACAATCTTGTCTTCTTGATTAGAATTATAAATAGCTTATTTGTATTTTAATCGTCCTAAGGTGAGCAACATTGTACTTCAGGGGTAAATTAATATGAAAATATGAACTACATGACACACCATCTCAATTCTTATCACTAGAAGAAAAAATTCAACTTAATTGTTTTGATGTTCAACGACGAAATAAACAAATGATTTCTCAAAAAAATAAATATTTTTTTATGATTCTATATTGAACCTATTTCGAAAAGAATTTCTGTGTGAATGTCAAAATGTCAACGCCAAGGCTTATCACAAAAATTAAAACTCAATTAATTTAATTACTAATCAGTAATCGGATTCACAAGCATTATTATTGTTCCATGTGCCAGACTTAAGTTGAAATCGAGTAAACATTTCACCAGTAGAAGATGATAAGAATTTTAATAATAAATACTCGTGCATTTGGAATGATTGCAATTAAAATCGAATGACTAGATAGAAAAAAGTCATAAAATAATTCCAATGACAGTCGCAGGGATTTTTTCTCTTTGTAAAAAATGTCATTCCTGAGCTCGTATTATGAAACACTAGAAATTCGCAGTTGCATGTGCAAAGATTTTGTTAGTTGACCTGTCCTTGCAATTGCGTTAAGTAGGTTATCAGCAAATAGCGTTTTAAATTAAATATTTGTGCAAGATAAAGCGCTGATGTGTTTAGTATAAAAAATGCTGTTATTTTGCTGTTGCCAGCTGATTCAGAATGATTTCAGCTCTTTGTACAATTGAGGTTTGAACAGTCTATTCTTAGTACAGCGAGCTTGACTTTTGATTGTTTTCAAAAAGCTACGAAGCTAATTGATTAATGTTCTTCAAACAATTTAAGAAAAAACAAGGTTGTTTTTGAGGTCGGGAATGTATCATTGCCTACGTCAATGAGCTCCGGAATTACCTACCAGACAAAATAGAAATATTTATTATATTTGCTAACTAATAAACTAATCTAAAATAAGAATTCATTTGTGTTTGAGCCATTTTTCACAAACATGTTTTAAAAACTGAAGTTAAAAGTGGTAAATGTGGTAAATAAGAAAAGATTCAAGTAAACTCAACCTACTTTTTAAGAGCTCAGATGATGGAATCATCATACTTAAAAAGAATAAACTGCTCTGTGTGTATCGAAAATAGCACACTTACGTTATCCTCTAAGAAAATTAATTACGAACCAATAACGAGCCCTAGTGTGCCTTATAATCGTTAACACTGTCAATTAGAAAACTGCACTAGATGTAAAAAGGCAGCCTGTATCTTGAACCTTCAGGATAATCCTGAACGGTTGAATCCTCTTTAAAAATTCAATATATTAAAAAAATATAATTTTTTAGAAAGCATGGCAATATGCCGTCTGCCGTAAAGAAATTACAATTTTAAAATACAATGAGAAAGTTTTAACAAACTTGTGCTAAGTTTATAAGTTAATTTGTTTAAAAAGAAAGAAAACTAGTAACTAATAAACAGTGACTTTTAGTTTAGTCAAAATAAAAAACAAATAAATTGATTTAGGTTTAAATCTATTGCTGTATAAGATACACGTTTAGAACACTCTTAACGTATATAAAAATTAAGTTTCTAATGTACATAACAATTTGATTTCTGGACTTTTAGTTTAGTCAAAACAAAATACATAGATCAAATGGCTTTCAGTTTACCTAAAACGAAAATTACTTGATTTTTCCCTATTATGTATAGTTCAAAAAGTGGTGTAAACTTATTGTTTCAAAATATGTTCAAATAATCATCTCGATATTTTTTTGCTTGAGAAACGTATCCTATAGGAGACTTCCAACCACGGCTACCATTCAGGATATTTATACATTCTTCTAACGAAAGAAAACTTGTGGAAAAATAGAGTCTACGTATTTCCTGTAAAAATGGACAAACTCCTATAAAATGCAAGACGTTTTCGTTCTGACCGAGATTGCAAAGCAAGCAGATAGGATTTAACTCAGATCTATGAGGTCTACAATTCAGTTCCAGCATTTCAGTTCTGATTTTGAAGATTAGGCTCATTTGAAAAACTGAAAACTCATCTCTGAAGTAGTTTTTCTCACCTAAAGAGAAAGTTAGTTGTCGATAAACACTTCTTGATGTCGAAGAAGTACCTTGGACTATGCATTGCTGAAATAGCGCCTCATCTATGCGAGCTATGCAGTCGTATAAGGAATCTCTTAACGCAACGAGATTGTCAGATAGTAATGAAATTGCAAAATCATGCGTAACAGCCAGATCGTACCAGTTTTTGATTGGGCTATAACCATTGTGAAAACAAATCATAAGGATTCATTTCTGGATGTTTTGGTCAGTTCGACTCATTACCTTGACAATGTAGTCCGCACTAGCCTTCAAGTTTTTTTTTAAAATGTGGTAACCCAGATTCCACATGTATGGCATAGTTTGGGGTGTTTTTAGGCAGCTTGAAAATTCGTTTGAAAAAGTATCTTTGAACGTTTTCTAGCTCCTCTAACTGTTCATATCCATATACATACTTCATTTCCATAGCAAAGGCAACTATTTACTGTAGCGTTGAAAACTTTAAATTTTGATGCTGGGTCAACAGAATGGTTACAAAAAACTTTTTTCCACATGCTTTTCAAAGCTACTATAGCAGCTTTCGTTTTTTCTTTAACATGTGAATGTGGATTCAGGCTATATGTCAGAATATATCCAAGATACTTAAATTTGTCCACTATTTCGATAATATCATCCCCAAGAGTCCAGTTGCGACTATAACCTATAGATCTGTTGCGTGATCTAAAGACCATAATTTTAGATTTCGAGCTGTTGATTTTCAAATCCCAACTATCACAATATTGCTGTAGCCTATTGATTTGTAGCTGTAGAGTAAGCGGGCTATCAGATAGGATAACAAGGTCGTCAGCGTAAAGAAGGATTTTAATATTAACATCACCTATAGTGATACCTCCTGGGATGTGATTTTCTACATCGTTAATAAAAAGTGAGAATAGTAAAGGGCTTAAGACACAGACTTGAAGAACACCAGATTGGCATTTAAAATCTCTAGATTTTTTTTTACCATTCTGGACAAAAGCATGATTTTTGTCAAGCATTTTCTCATAGAATTTGATGAATTTGGTTGATAAACCCATTACAGAAAGTTTGTATATTAATGACTTTCTATTGACCGTGTCAAATGCAGCCTTCAGATCGACAAAAAAGGCATACAGACATTTTTTTATCAATAAATCGTTTAGCTACAGTACATAGAACAAAAATTTGATCTATAGTCGAAAGATTTGCACGAAAGCCAGCTTGGTAGCAAAAAATTCGTAGACAAGACAAACTAAACTAGCTTTTTCTTTCGATATAATATCCAAAATGTGTTGCGCAAACCACATTCTCATTAATTCAAAGACAAAATTAATTCTGTTTCAAACGGCTGCCTGAACAAAACCAAAGTACCTGCGAAGGGAATACAGAGAAAAATGAGAAACTGACCACAGCAAAATCGGTCCCGAAATAGAACCTTGCGGCACACTATGACAGAGGAGCATTTTCCCACTCCTTGTTTTGTGGTTTTAATCCACTGTTAGCTACCAAACGGTGATTTTTTAAGACTCATGGTTTTCAAGAAGAGATAAAACGTACATATATAACTTAATGTGGCCAACAATTTAGCTTTATTATATGAAAATAAACAAATAGGGTCGGGCAACAGAGCGAGGAGACCCGTGAGGGAATGGACAGGACCTTCAATTTTCTGCCGGTTCCGAACGGCTAATCGAGAAAGCGCTTTTCATGGCATTGAATTTATTGAAGGAGGACCTGCTAGCTCCTCGCGAAAGGCGATACCTGTGGGAAAACATTTTTTGCCTCTGTTGTGGTTCGAACCTCGAACCTGTGGGTTAACAGGTGGGCATGCTTACCATCACGCCACGCACGGGTACCATGGCGATTATATTTAAAAAAAAGATTTGGGAAAGTTATGACCACGGCTGGCTCAAATAAATTCAAGCCGAGAAGTCCAATTTTCACGACCATATTTGGCAGCATTCAAAGATGTATGTCATCAATAACACGCCGAATATTCTTTTCAATGGATTGGATTGTATCGGGTTTATCTGCGTAGACAGGGAATGATATAAAATTCGACGTCAACAGCCATTCGGTTTCGATATAACTTACTGAACGAACGCAGAACCGAATAGTTGTGCGGCTTCAATGATAAAATGGCAAACTAAGTTGAGCATAAAATCAAGTAACAACTGTCAAAAAGAAAATTTTCGAAAAAAAAACTATTGCCAGATTGAAATACACACGTCTAAAAATCACCCTTTATCAAGATAAGGCCTTATGCAACGAATCAATAAACTTTAAAAGTCTGTCTTTTCCAATTTATTTAACGCAACGGTGTGTCAAACTTTTTGGTTATATCTGCGAAAAAAACATCGGCGTGTTCTTCAAGATTGCTCGTAATCTGATCTGAAAGCTGCACATAGCCTCGTCTGTGGAGTTTTCTAGCTACCCGAATTTTTGGTAGATACCAAAACTACATGTGGAATGCAAGGATATAATAATAATCGTTAGTTCATGTGCATAACATCGACACAAATTTTAAGAAAATCGTTGACACAATGCAAACTTGGAAAGCAATTAGTCTACTTCTGCGCTATGCGTAAGCACAAGGAGCGGATGATTTTTGCTTTAGTAGTAGGTACCCGTGGCATTAACAGAGGGAATGGATGGAACCTAAAGTATTTTTGCCGTCGCTTTCGAATGGCTTGTCGGCAAGTCCCTTTTAATGGCATGAAATTTCTGTCGTAGAAATTACCCATACCCCACAAAAATCGATAGGTACCCGTGAAAAAACATTTTATTTTTTCCTCGATGTTTCTGGGATTCGGAACTCGAGCCTAATAAGTAACAGGCAAATGCGCTAACCATTACAAAACGGACATTACAGCTGTTTGGTCAGATTAAGTCGCTTAGCAGTTTATGAAGCCTACCTACCTACATGCAAATGTTTCTACTCCGAGTACCAATTACTTGTTTCTTGCTGTGACACCTACCGTAAGGAATTTTTTCGGAATCTAAAAATATATTTATTTCCCATTAAATCCACCGTGCCAATCCATTGCAACAGTAAAAATTAAGTATTCCCCACAGCTTCATTAAAAAATCAAATCGAAATACAAATCTCTGTCTGTTCGTTAAATCTTTTGTTTAAATGCATCTCGATTATTCTCATTTCAGCTCACTTTGTAATCAGCTGTCATCGCTTGGATTGTTTTGCTATGAGAGATTTTTCTGTTCTCTCGTCTTTTTCTTTTAAAGTATTTTTTTTTTTCTGTGGCAATTTTTACAGCGGGAGTTAAGCTAAGTGCTGGCGTCTGAAGGAATTCAATTTTCTCGCCTTTTTATGGTCCCAACGCGCAACCCTGCGTCACTCACTGATGCTACACAATGAAAACAAAACATGAAATTAAAAAAAAAAGATATGTGGAATAATTCATGACACCTCAAAGTGCTGCACCACACCACAATCCACAACACGTCCACCTATGGGCAGGGTCGACTGCACATCGCGTACCTACTTCGCGTTTACTGTTGTATAATTTAATGAAAAATTGTTAACAATATTTCCTACTGAACTGAGAGTGTGTGTGAATGTCTGAGGCTGGGTCCAGTGATGCACTCCTGTGGTTTTCTGTGTGTACAGATTGAGACATCAATCTGACAGCAGCCTTTCGCTAAGGTCAATCATTTTCTTTGTTCATTCTTCAAGCAATTGCATTATGTATGTGTTTTGTTGTTGTTTCATGTTTATCATGTTTTTTTTTCGAGCAACCAAATGATTCGTACAAATTTTGCGCTTTCGGATGGTGTGGAGGAAAAATTGCTGATTCTATTATTGGGACATTGAGAAATCGCGGGCATAAAAGCGTTCGGCTTCTCGAACTCAATTATGTGCGCACTCGCTGAGGTTTGACGTTGTAATGTGTCAATTTCAATTGCGGATTCCGTTTCATTTTCAGTTAAACCCGTATAACTTGTCTACGGATGGCAGTTGCTATATGTCAACGAGCAATGCGCTCATCCATTGCCATTGAACTGAAGACTTAACACATTTGTTTTATAAATCTCTCTTCGGAAAGCAACCACCATTATTACATTCTGCAATATGTGTGAGCAAGCGAGCAAATTTTGCGCTATTACACTTCAAGGTCCTTAAGAAAAGAGTTTATCTCAGACTGAATGACAAAGTTGGTTATGGTATGGGATAGTCGTTTGCCATACCTATAACATGGGACGATAACCCACAGGAGAGACTTCAACAAGTGAACTGTAGCTCGTTTTTTTGACGATTCTGAGTCCGGTGGAGCCAAAACTCAGATGAGACCTTTGCATACAAATGCCTCCCAATAGTGGTTATGGTCATTAGCTTTTTGATCGACCGAAATGTTTGAGACTGTCTCATGGAAAAACAATAATCAAAGCGAGATCCATTGAGACAGCAACCCACACATATCCACGCACTGGCTGGCAGGGGTGATGGCGTCATGTTGTGAGAAGATGGGTCATTCCAACTGATGCGATATACTTACATTTGCGGTGTTGGACAAAAGAAATGGGAATTACGTAGACGCAATCACCACTCCATTAAACGAAAATACAGCTTAATTGCTTCCCAAACAGACTGCGGGGGGTTGGATGGCGATTGAATATGGATGTAGGACTAGTGTCAGTGTTATAGTTGCGGTCATGATTCATGAATAAAAGAGATGTTCAATATATTTTGATACTGAAACCCCAGAAAAATAACATCGTTTCTCTATATTCTTACAAAGACATGAAAACCTTCTCCCTCATTTGGATTTAAATATTAGAACTTCAGATGTTGGTACATTTACCAATATACAAAAAAGCTGCTAAGGGGTGTTGCTTATTGAAAACAAGGTATGTGCTTATTGACAATTATTTATAATTTAATTCGATCTGAATATGATTAATATCATTTAAGCAAACAGCCTGAAAAATATGGGCGTATTGCTTTATATGGTCTTTTCAGGTTTAAAGCATAATTAATTATAGATTCTCTTTTTTTCTGAGCCACTATAGCAACATTCCGAAGATATCAAAACCCCATTGCAATAATTGATTATATCAAAACAGAAAAATATTTGCGCAGCTGAAACTAAAATACCTATATTTTGAAAACTCAAAAGCAAACCTAACGAAGTGGAAAATTTCCATAGAATTTATATCAATAAGCCTTGCGAATGAATTTTTACTAAGCAACTTTTTTAAGGTTTTGGCGAAAGCCCTAATTGTTGTGAGTATTTCTTATTTCATTCCAAAAACTGCAAAGATATGAAATTCAAAGTCATTATTCAGTCACTTTCACTAGCGAGAAAATAAAATGGAAGTAGGTATAGGTATTTTTTCAACAACAGTTTGTTTATAAATTTACAAGATTTTTACTCTATCAGCCCATTTCACCTACACGCTACACCAAATATGGCCCAACATTTTTTACGTGCCTACAATTTGATGCCGATTCCAAATGGTTATTTGAGAAAGCGCTTTTGAGGGCAGTGTAAATATTCTTGGAGTAATTGCCAGTTCCTGGCGAAAGGCAATTTTGGTTTAAAAATAATTGGATATCTCTGGGACTCGAAAGTAGCAGACAGACATTTGCAAACCATTACAAAACTGGTGGTTTTCAGTTTTTATCTGAATTTGATGTTTCTAAGTATGGAAGAGATCACAATTCACAAATGGTGTTTTTCAGGAACCCTTTTTATTCTCAATTTTGCCAGAATCTTGGGATTTTGGGTCACTTAACTTTGTAGTGGGAAATTCATCAATAAATTTATGCATATTTTTGTAAAACTTATAGGATTCGAAATATTCAAGGTGACCATTACAATATTCCTAATTAAAATAAAACAGAAACCAAATTAAGGATTTCCAAACTCCTGGTTCATCAAATAAACCAAAAATTATCAAAAAAGTAAAAGAGTAGCATCATGAATTGAAAATGCTTCTCCTGCAAACAAAATTTTTTAGTATACATCAAAAGTTGATGAATCTAGGAAAATTTTGTCAGCAATTCAAAGCTGGTAGTTTTAAGGATTTAAAAGATTGTTGATACAAAACTTATTTCAAGCCTGTGATATCATGTGAGTTTTTTAATAAGATGTGATACATCTCTGGCATATATGGCTAAGGATTCTCATATTGAATTTGATAGCTTGCATATTGTGGTAAACCCGGTAGCCGACGCCGACGATGAAAAATAATTACGCTGTATGATGTGATGATCAATATATAGGTTTGTCGCCGGATGCAACGGTGCCTTAAAACAGAGAGAAGTTTTGAAAGCCAATGTGCGGATTATCGATGATAGACGAAGAAGTTGCAAAGGAGGTAAGATGTTCAACTGGAATCAGTGAGCCGAGAGGTTCTAAAGTAAGTAAGGATATTTTTGCTATATTTCACCCCTCTTAACATATTTCCTTACTAACTTGATAGTGCGACGTAAGACCTTTAAAAAAACTGAGTTCTTGCAATTTTTTGAGTCAAGTCTTAACACTTTGACTGGCTATGTCGCACTATTTTGTGCGACACCTAATAGCTCCTAAGGGCGTCGCACATTTTCGAGCTACACCCAGAACTTCAGTTCAGGCTTTGTCGCCCGTTTTTGTTAATTGTTTATTCAAGACATATTATACTAATATATTATTGTACTTTCACACATTTACGGGCGACGTGGCTTGAACAGGATTTTTTTTACACAAAAACCATCAGAACTTCACAGTTATTACGAAAAAACAATGGGAAATCGCTGGAAAATACTTTTTAGCGGGTAAGAAACAAAAATAAAAAAAAAAAATACTTTTTTCAAAAGAATGAAAAGAAAAATTTTTGTCATCCATGAAATAACACTACAAGCACTTTCTGCTGTCATTTTATATGTGGTGAACACTCCATAACAAGCACACGGTTGCTTTCAATCGATTAGTTTCTAAGGGACTCAGTTGCAAAACTTCAACAGCGACCACTGCAAACTTATGGTATTAACTCCCACGCTTTATTCTCTATACTTACTTCGAACTTTTTTGTTTTTTCGTAAATATTTTTCTATTCAGAATTATGCAACCTCAAGGATGAAACTTTGACCTGTATACATCAGTTATTAAGCGCCAGATTCTTTTTATGACAAAGTCCCAGCCAAGCTTATGTAAATGACTAGCTCTCTTGGGAAAAACTCACAAAATAAACATGGATTTGAGTGAGAAATATTTCAAAACTCACCTCTCACAGGATATTATTGAAGTTGCAGCTAGTTCGTCCTTCCTCTAAAGTCTGAACTAAGCGTGTCGTTGTATGATGGGCTTATGAAGAACATAGACTTTAACATTGTTCTCAGATTTTGACACGTTTGTAAGGCCGACTGGTTATATATTTGTTTATTGCTCTTTGAATATCAATTGTAGTAAAATATAACTTTCGGTGCAAGGTACATGCAAGGTAGATAACTATCAAAAGAATCAAACTGATGGAGAAAGATATCGCATTTCTAAATTCTTCAAACATTGAAATCTTTAGCTGATATATTGGGTTAAGTTGTGGAATCTAATGTTGAACAAGAACAAGCAATACTGCAAGGGACAAAATATTGAGAAGACTTACATACGTAAAATATTAAGAAACTCGTTTTTATTTCAGTCTTGGCAGTCTTGGCGAAATAAATAACATACTTCAAAAAAGGATAATTGGTGTCAATGAATGAATAACCGATGATACAAAAATCGTTTTTATCAGAAAATATGACACCATAATTCAGCCATAACCGACACTCTAAAAACTAACAAAATTTCAAAAAGGAAATAAGATGAAATAAACGAAGTGCGCAGAAACACAAAAAATCCATTTCATTTTAGAAAAACAAATTTTCTATTGTTCCCATCTTTAATTTCAAAAACTTTTACTGTTTCTAGTGATGGGCCTAACCAGTTGCATCTTGCAATTTTAACAAATTCTCTCCATTTTTTGTGCAAAAAGATTAATCACCTCTTAGGACGCTTTTGGTCCTTCTGTGTAAAAATTCTCGAAAGCTGAGGAAAATAATAACAAAAGTTTCAATAAGTGACTAAGACTTTTGGCCAAGGCTTTATGTGAAGCTGTAGTTTAGTTATTTTTGACTACCAAAGATCTAAGACTTAATTTCGTTATGGCAGAATGATGTAGTTTCCTTCAATTTGACTCCTCTCAACCATACCTTGTGAGAGAATGAAAGGGACCTACAATTTTTGCTGATTTTGAACGGTTAATCAGAAAAGAGTCTCTAATGGCTTGAAACTATTTTCTGATCAATTGCTCACGAAACCCAAATAGCATTTTATATTCTCAGAAAAGTTCTTGGAGCAAAAACTGTACACCACTACAATTCGACTGTCTCTCCTTCTTTTTAATATTTGTTTTCCTCATAGGGACCTAGTTTTTTGAACTTTACTAGACATTTCCAAGTCTTATGAAAATGACTTTATTCATTGGTGTTGATATATGTTTGTCTTTCAATCTTTCTCTAATCCTAGAATGTCCGCTAATAACCCAACTCTTTTTGTTTTGAAGTTTATAGTCCTTAGTGAGGAAACAACACTAGGCCTGTAAGAAAACTGACTGACTGAAAGCAATCAATTACGCTTAAGCGTTTTCAATTAAATAAAACAGATGCCTTTTAATTTTTCTTTAAAAATGAATGTTTTATAATTTTTTTTTTCTTTCAAGGATTTTAAATTTTTGTCTTGTGGGTTTTTTGTTGTTTTGTTTTAAATGTAGTTTTAAAGTAATATACAATTAGTTTTTAGGTTACAATAATACAATATAATAATATAGTCCTAACATAATATGTACGTTTCTCTCCGTATACTTCTATAATATATAATATATATATTGATGTATGTATTTACATAATTATTAATTAAACTTTCTGCGCTTAAGAAAATTAAGTACAAAAAAATTCATTAAAAGTATCTTTGCGATCATTTACTTTCTCTTTTTTTTCTCCTCTTTTTTATTCATAAATTCAAACAAATTATAGGACAAAAAAATAAATATATACTTTCTTCAAAACACTGTTCTTTTAAATTTAATACAAATTTTCTAATTATTTACAAAATCAAAAGGACAACAAACATTTGTTGTTGTTACATTATTGCTGATAGGATTTAAGTATTTTATTTTAATTTTTTTTGTTTTTGTAACTCTTTGTCAATGCGGTCTTATTGCTGATTTATATTCTTTTAAATTTATTTAACTTTTTAATACAACCATGTGGTGAATAATACAAACTCAAATTACTATTTTTTCTGCTTTTGGAATCTATTTACAATTATTTTCATTCAATCAGTGATGATGTTTGTATTGCAATTTATTTAAATTTTTGATAGTTTTGACTTGAATTGCTTAATGTACATTTATGTGTAGAGATATTGCAACCGAGGAAGAAATAACTTGTTTAATTTTGCAGTATAAACTAAATTTAATAATACTACATACACTCTTCTTTGAATTAATTTTTTTGTTTGTTTTCTTTTTCTTTAACTATTACATTAACTGGACATTTGTGTGTTCTTAAGAAAAGTTTTACTCTTTACTATTTACAAAATGCTCTAGCATCACAGCAATTTTGGGGTTGAGGGGTAATAATTGTTTCGGATATGGTTGCTTTATCCTAAATGCATTAAATTTGGATGAAAGTACCCCATGTAGAGTTGTGCTCCAGGTGCACCACGTCCGAGGGCAGCCATTTTGATTTTTTCAATTTCAGCTTCTTGGAGGCGTTTCGCCTTGGCACGTCGATTTTGAAACCAGATTTTCACCTGAGTTTCAGTCAGCCTTAATGATGAGGAGAATTCTGCACGCTCAGCAATGCTCAGGTATTGTTTTTCCCGGAACTTCTTTTCTAGCGATAGCAATTGTTGTGTTGTGAATGGTGTACGGGGCTTTCGATTTGGCTTGTGTTTGCGGAGGTTGCATTTAATTCTTGGTGGTTCGTTGTTTTCTGGAAATAAGGAAAACAATACTGCATGAGTATCAATTGTAGTAAATGTTTGGTTAATTATAAAGAAATGTTGTATGTGCTTCAGGTGATATTTTTTTTTACTCCACACGTGTTTGATTCTTTCGAAAAACTTGTTGATGTTTGTTATAATTTAACATAACATAAGAAGAAATGAATAAAATGCCAAACAGGTAAGAAAAGTTTGCATTTTGCTAGTAAATATAGCGTCTGATTGAAATGAGCTGAACGAGGTTATTTTGACGCTGCGCTGTTGCCAATCCACATATTGGTTTACAAGTGTCATCAGTATGAAAAACGAGATTTTCAACGTTTTTTTCGATTTGAATATGTCACCATATTAAGTTGAATAATTGGATGGTAAGTAGAGAGTAAAGTATGTAACTACATGAGCACAAAATCCTCGCATATGGATAAACTTTACAGCGCAATACGATCCACAAGGATTGTCTGACACTCTCCTATAAAATATTTGATTGGATTTATTTTAAATCAATAAAATTTTTCAAAAATAAAATCTAATCTTACATTCAACACAAGGTATCATCAGATTCAAAACGCAATAGGTCCACAGCCAACTTTCTGCAATTTGCGATCCACAATAACTAAGTAGCTAGTTAAATTCACTAGATAGGTAAGCTGGCTTTTATTGCTCCAAGTAAAAAATGTTTTGTTTTCAAGACTAATGTAGGTACACAGAAAAAACTGTAACACAAAGTTAGTTCATTTAAATACACTGAATTTCCTCACAACAAAGGACATAACTTGTGATTCATTACTTATGATTCATTTATAAAAAGACACAAGAGCTTATAACTTCTGGATGGAATATAGAATTGCTTTTTTTCGTATCCGCTTCCCAAAACCTTCAGGGAATACTCCAACTTTGCCCACAACAAATCAAAACCCTAAAAGTGCAAAGAGATAAAGACCATAAACTATTTGACATATGCGGAACACTCATTAGACAGATCATCTCCCTCTTATTCGAAACTATTATGGAATTCCATGAATGTCTTCATAAATATTCCAAACATCTCCTTATTCCGTCGGCAACAACACTACTAAATATGTTTACTCATGAATGCCACAGATCGTGAATTAAAATTTATGTGACTTTCCGCCTTTTTCCCTCAAATGGCAGTATTTTGATCCCAACAAGAAAAATACACACTCTCCCCCTTCTGGAAAATGGAAAACAAAACATCAACACAAGAATAAGAAAAAAATGTGTATTCGAAATACATTCCACTGTCAATAGGGTCTCGTTGAATGATGCCCTACCGATTTTACTGAAACAAACTCCCTTGTGGCACGGACTATTAACTCGACTAAATGAAGTGAAAAGTGTTAATTAAACGCGAAGTAACATAAATTAATGCACTCTGAGATCCAAATGACAGCCAAGAAACCAACTCACACACACTCAAGTTACTCAATTCGAAACGATCAGAAAGAGATTTAAATTTTAGACATATTGTTGCCAAATGACTGACATACAACATGGTATTGTTTTGAGAGTTGCAAACATGTACAGATACATGGCATCAAATCAATCAACACCTTTTTTTACTGCTTCTTCTCTGATCAGAGCACTTGGCAGTGGCACAGCACAAAAATTTGTATCTACTCGATTGAGATACAAGTCTATCTATAGAAAGACGTATGATCATTCATGTGCGTTGTTCGTCGTCTTGTACCTACTGGCACTTAAAAACTTGCCAGCAACCGCAAAGTGACAAAGAATTAAACCATTTCCAACAATAATTATCTAAGTGGCCAATAAATTCGCTGTCTAAACTATTTGTCAGACATTAAAGAAAAGGCACAGCGAGCGCCGCGCCGCGAAATGTTTCGCTTTTCGCAGGCAAAACTCTTTCTTTTCTTAAAATGAAAACAAAAAAGTATATCAATTCAAAAGATACGTGCGAATGTTCTCCTGTGAGAGACACAAAAACAATTTTAATGTTGCCTTATCTGCGCGACACACGGCCTTAAACCACATTGGCTTGTGCGCAAGCGACTCAACTCGCACTCTTGACAAGTAAAAGGTATCTATTTCGAGTTTAAATTGTAATTTAAGGGATTTTCAGGTCTTTTGTTCAGACATTTTTCACATTTATCGTGCCGCGCGAATGAAAAGATACAAGATATCATGTCACACTAGTGGTATTTTAAGTGATTTTTAAATAGGGTCAGACGAGATCATGCATTCAGTGAATTCTTTTTTAACTCAATCTGGGTACGGTTTTGGGATGCGATGAGTGATTTATATAGAAACATCTATCTATGGAGTGAAATTTAATTTCAAACTTGAATTAGCATTGAGAAAATTTAATTAAATGCCTCATTTCGTGTATTTTTGTACAATTACGATCCACAAAATGGAACAATGGCAGTTTTCTTGGTAACAGACTGCATTTGCCGGATTATTACCCCGGCTATAAATGTTCCATCAAATTGACAATTTTTTTTTCCTTCCCTTCGAGATAAATGGAACCAAAAATATAAATATATATGCGATGCTCTCTCTCCCTGGCTTATCTCTGGGTGGATTCAAAACAAAAAATCAAATTAGCATACGAAATTCATTCATAAAGCGAAATGGAAATGTTCGACATGGCATTATGAGGCTGCTGCTGATGCAGATTGCCATGATTTCTCGGAATCTTTTCCAGCAATCTGTGTCTTTCCCTCCTAACTCACACTCTCCCTCTCTATCAGTTCGTGTCCCAATATAAAGAGTTGGTAGGTATATGTCTTTTTGGGATCATTTTTGTAATTAGTACGACATGTTGGAAGTTACGTTTCTGAAATTGAATTTTATTTTTATTTAAAACAATTTAACAACCGGTTTGACATTACGAATTGAATTCGTGTGTCGATGGGTTTTGAGTATATATCCGAAAAGCAATAAAATTCGATGACATTTTGGAGAAGGCCCGAATTTCAGTGGCCAGTAAAGTTTGTCTTAAACGACATCGCGTCAACAATTTGATGCAAGAGATAACGATAAGGCTGTTTGTAATCGATCCTAGTGTGATGGACATAACAGATAAGTATACCGGGTTGATTTTTTATATTTTTAGTGGAAGTCGTTCTCAAATTTGATGTGATCGATAAAAGTGACAGACAAATGGTTGAGCGAAAACCAATGAATTGTAATTGCATATTATAGGGCTGTAAGATGGTCTCAAATATCCACATGGAATGCATCAAGTGTTATTGTCAACTTTTCCTTCGACAATAGCGGTGATTTATTTACGACCACACCTATCATCAGTTGGTTTGTTTCTTTAGCCAGTTGAGCTCAGCTATTGATAGTGTATTCATTGAACACATTTTTACGTCAAGTTTGAACTCACAAGCAGTAAAAGGTCTCATTTAAAACGTGATTTAGTGACATGATCCACATTTAATTCAATAAGTTCCACAAACAGCTTTTCTATGAAATTGATGTGAAAGAACGACGGTGATGTGATATCATTTAGTATAAGATAACTAGCACAGCATTTTAATACCCAGACTTGAAGCAGTTTTGACAAAAAAAAAAGAAACCCCCCAATTGGAATGCCTTAACACGATAGCCTATAAAATATTTCGTTTGAACATCAGCATTGGTGTCTATGTCTATGTCTATTGATTATTTTTCTGGGTTGTGAAAACGACGTTAATCAATGAAATTTCCTTTATCTGATTCTTTAATTCGAAAACAATAAAATGTCTCCACTGATTTGTGTCCACTTATCAGCTCATCACATTCGATTGATGAACATTCCGAATCACCAATTGTAGGATGATGTGTTGATATCATAGGACTTCTGTTTCTCTTTTAACAGATTAAAAAGACAAGGCTCTAACATAAATACAAGATAGCCATCGGAATTAATTAAAAATGAAAAAACGTTTTTATTACCTCACCCCTATTTCGTTCGATGCAATCAAAACTCTTTATTGGGGTTCCTTGAGGCATTTTTCATGAGGTTCCTTCTGTAAAATTTATTGAATCTTGTTCTTATAAAATTTCTTATCTTAACTACCAATCGTACAGGAAATTATATCTCAACAGAAGCACATCTCTACTCAACACATGTTATGGTTGATCTCGTAGATACGTTCCACACCAAAAATCCTCTTTGTTTAATCCTTCCACGATCTTTTTCCACATTTTACTTATTGTGAGTTCTTGAATTTATTAGATAACCCCGTCTTTTTTAATACATAGTAACATATGACATTTGTGCGCTGAGAACAGACGAAGCGAACGCAACTAAACACACACCATTTGTTGGCAAGAAACAGAGATGAAACAAAGGGGAGTTGTTCATTAACTACCGGTTTTTGATCTCGAGAATCCCAATGATACCTACTCTTTTTGTTTACAACTGCCTATATGGTATTGTATATTGGCATAGCGTTCTGCCACCACTTTCGATATGTGCTCCTCATATGCACAATATTCCCATTCCAGCCCAGGAGAAGATTTAAATTGTAATTTATCTCGACATTCTTGTTAACCAATTGGTTGTTAGTATATTTTTCTTTATTACGAGTATATTTTACCTGTGGCAGCGCATTTTTATTTCATTTTTCGTATCGCCTTTGCGCACCTCGATGCGCGACCCACATAAACACAACTGAAAAACGGGTGAAAATAAGATGCTAATTTGAAATCCATATGTCACTCGAATTTTATTGTGACTCCCATATCTTTTGATATGTCAATTAAGTTTATTCAGTTTATTATCTCGCCTTGGTTGGAGCTCGCAGTTAAGATAATCAAATTCAATTTAGTGGCTTTGGTTGGGAATATCGTTTGTATTTAATTAGTATCTACATAGAAATCAAATCTTATAAATTATTGGAATGTGAGAACAAATGTGTGGACATGGACTGCCAACCGCGCTAGAGGTGTGGTTCATCTGCTGTGGGAATCGCTGAATGTGCCAAATTTAATTGGGCTCCACAAATTATTTGATTTTTATTGCCTCCACTGTCGATGTCGTTTCAAGAACCAAACGAAAAGTAAAAAGAGGGTATATATGGTCGGGAGATGTTGACGAGATTTAACGACTAAAGGAAGTGTGTGGCTGCCGTTTAGGCCAGGTACCTACCCACCTATACCTTCTGTCCGATCAGGACATTCGAACTTCATTCATTCTCTCTTCGTTGGCTGTTGTTATTGTCGTTCGCTAACATAACTCAATTAATTAAACAATCTGCAATAAAAACTAAACTGGAAACCTCAATAAAACCACAAACAAGATTTAAGTGAAGCAGAGGTTTTATAGTCTGCATGCGGAGACCCAACAACAGAACTAAAAAAAAATACAGAGAAACAAGTCCAGCAGTGATTGTACTATAAGTGACAAATTTGGCTCTAATTAAAATTTCTATACAAAATGAAAACTCTTTTATTGTGAAACTCAAACCGAGTGCGAGCCATAGTTGTAGATCGAAGCGAATAATTACTAATCGATGGTGCTACATGCCTACAGGTACAGGTACAAATGTACGTGATCAGACTAATTGCTGGTTCATGGGGGGTAAAAAACTGGAGAGAGATTCGCATATATACAAGCCAGCCACTCTCCATTTCGCGTATTTAATTTCCAACAACAATCGAGGGAATTCGTTAAATCAATGAAATCAACACGCTTGGTGCAGTTCGAATTAAAAACAACCACAAAATAAAAGGACATGTTTTTTTAAAGGCCTGGTAAACAGCCAAGAGTAGAACTTGGATTACCAAGTCGGGTCTTCATGTCGCGCAGCTAGCTGGCTATACATTTACCAGCCATCACTGTGCGCAACCTTATGTGTGTGTTTTAAGTGAGTTTGTATTATAGCCACCGCACTGAACCCCTGTTGGGAGCGAGCAATAGATAAAAATGTGTATCTCATATATGCACCGACCGCAAAAGACAATTATGGTAAAATGCGAAACCTATACCAGCAATTAGTAACAAATGATCAATTAATTTTGCAATAAAAATTACTAAAACACGAATTCACCTCGTGTAGAGTAAGAGCTTTAGTCCAGAGGAGAGAAAGACGAAGAAGAGACACCAAACACCACACCAAAAAGGAGTACAAATATTTGCACAAAGCAGTCTGAGCTCTGAGCTCTGAAGTCTGAGCTGAACTGAAAATGGGCAAAAGTATCTCATATTTTATCAGCGAGTGTGTAGGTAGGAGGCATCGGATATGGTTGATATAATAAAACTGCATGGGAGCTATCAAAGCGATGTGAAAATAAGAGGATTTTTAACATTTAGATTGAAAATGAAATAAACTTTCAACAACAAACTGAATTTTAAACGAACATCTCGTTGTTACTGATGATATGTTGACAGGTGGGTATACGAAATGGCTCTGCTAATGGGCGAGTTCGCTATTTAGAGAATTTACCTTTATTAGACTGGTCAGGAATTTAGTTGGATGTTTTTATTGCAATAATGATAACCTAGCTATCTTTTGACAGATGCGATCCACATAGTCATTCTGAGGACAGGAAGCTTCTTTTAACAGATGCGATCCACATAGCCATGTCATCTTTTGAGGAAAAGAAACTTAAATTCGGCTTGATCCATAGAATAACTACCTTTAAACAGATGCGATCCACACAGCCATGTGATCTTCGGAGGAAAGGAAACTTAAATTCGGCTTGATCCATATAGTAACTACCTTTCAACAAATGCGATCCACATAGCCATGTGATCTTCGGAGGAAGGGAAACTTAAATTCGGCTTGATTCATAGAATAACTACCTTATAAAAGATGCGATCCACATAGCCATGTCATCTTCTGAGGAATGGAAAATTAAATTCGGCTTGATCCATAGAATAACTTGCTTTAAACAGATGCGATCCACATAGCCATGTGATCTTCGGAGGAAGGGAAACTTAAATTCGGCTTGATTCATAGAATAACAGAAAGCAAATCGACGAATTCACATCAAAACAAATTAAATAATTCAAACGCACGTTCTACATTTATCGGAAATTGTTAAGAATCGACATTCAAACGATATTGCGATGTCAAATATTCACTCCTTTGAGCTCGAAACATTTCCGATGTCTGAAATACTTACACCTTCAGTGACAGAACGGGTAGACACTAGAAGAAGTATAACTGCAAAGGTACGTATAGACATGCGATTGAAAGCCCTATAGCACTGGTAAGCTGCTGTCCGGAATCAGTTTAAAAACGAGTCAAGAAAAGACAATTAACAAATAAAGGAAACTTTCGCCACTTTTTGGACTGCCGGAAACGCTTTATGATTACTAAAGTGACCCACTTATTCAAATTAAAAGGTCTTAAAATTTTTTTATGATTTTATTTACGTTCCAATTACTAATGCAATTATTTTTAATTCGGTACAGTCATAAAACAGAGTGCTGGTGACTCACTGTACTCAACATTAGCTACTTGGCTCACTCTTCGATTCTAAGATTGTCTCCTTTCCTTTTTTTATTTTGACTTATCTGTCGATGGATTTGTCTAGAACTTCAGAGGGTGATTCAATAAGAAAATTATGTTTGACCTTTTCAACCGTCAATTGGAATAGAAAATAAAGTAGATAGTGATTTTTACTTTAAAAGTGTAAAATAATCTTCTTTATGAGCTCATTAGTCACTTGATTTTTTGTATGTCTGACAATATCTACGAAATGCAAAAAACACGCCACTTGAGGAGGTACACAAGCACTCCCAGTCAACAAACTTATCAAGCATCCACCAGTTTAATAATTACTTCCTCCTTCCTTTGTGTGCTGCATAGCAAAAATATAGTGAACCACTGTTTTTACTCCCTAGCCATGTCGGCTGAGGCCAACAAACATGTCAAACACTTTCAATTTTCCATATTTTACACAACAGTCAACATACTTCAATCCCACACACACATAACTCCCTATGTGGATCGTAGCATATAAAGCCAATTTATTCCCCTTAACCCATGAACATTATTCACTTTTATCTTGGCAATTTAATCACCGTTTCTAATGCGTGTTTTAAAAGCAAAAAAAAAATAAACTTCATATGAGTTATGATGCCCTCAACAGGCACACTCTTCAGCAGTAACACTAAACGCATTGTTGTAAAAGTCCCACTAAAAAGATAAAACTGATACAAATTGCTCTGAAATCAAGTCATACAGAACCAAGTGGGACTTCCACTAGTTGGCTTGTAAAAATGAGAACAATTTCGTATAATCAACGCGCCGCGGACTTAACCATAGCTAGGCTAAGCCAACCAAACCAGCGAACTCTGCGCGGGCAAATTGAAAAATTGTAAAATTATAAAAATTGTAAAATTGTTATTTTATTTAGATTGCACATGTTATATGAGTGGTGCTGGTCCGTACTTGTGTATACACTCAAGTTAAGAGACCTAATCGCACTTGAGTGCTGAGAGAGATAATTCAACATCTCGGAAAGTTTATTATAGTTAGCGCCGCACTTGAATTGTTATTCATCGTTCTTGGCAATCAACAGATAATCACAACTAGCTAATGATTTTACACTCGTTTTATTTTTTTGTCGCAATTTTAATTCAAATCGCTAATTTGTTCACTTGGAAAACACAGACACAGACGCACACAAATATATCCCATTAGTAAGTTGTTTGAATAGAAAAAAAAAATGAAAAAATTTTAAATTAATTACAATTTGCTATTGCTAGTTTTTCCCTGTTGAACTTTGTCGGTTTTGTGCTAAAATTTAAGGTGTGTCTGGTCGTCAAAGTTGCATGCAATACTATTAACCTCATAATATGCATTTTGCACGCCACTCCAAACCAAACCGACCAACTAATGTGCTCGTTTAAGGTTTTGTGGAACGCACACGAGTATCGTTGGTTTATTATCGTGGCTTATCTGTTAGATGTTTTGTTTTTGATACATTCGCACCTTTTTCACTTTTGTTTTTATTCTTTTTTCTTTAATTTTTTTTGTGCCACACATTTGTTCGTTTATTTGTTCAAGCGAATGATTAATGTTCAACGGCAGTAATTTATTTGCATTAAATTACCATATCATGGGCTCTGCTATTCACAGTTTGCTTTTCAATATCTGGTTGCTTTTGTATGCGAATTAGTAGGTATATCGATAGCTATGTGTGTGCAAGCTTGTTTTAAATTGGTCTTTCGGCTAATTTTTCCTAAGGAGACCTAATTCATTTTGTTAAATCGAGATCTATTGATCACAAATCAACACAATTTCATTCCACGCCTTGAAAGACATTAGTTTATAGTGTTCTTTGTCTAGCCCGATCTGGCTGCACGGTTATGACATCTACGTAATTGGCAATGTTGAATACCTATCTATCTTTCATACCTATTCATTATTCAGATACTAATTAATTTTTGATATTTGAACAATTGACATTGTTGAGCGCAGGCATTAACATGTGGATCGTAAGTTTGTTTTCCATCACAAAACAATGTTAATATTCATATGATAATTGATTGTTGTCAATTGTCAATACTCTTTACATTGTTCTAGCAGTGAATTTTGAAAATTAAAACTCGCATACAGAAGGGTTTGACTTTTCATTCTCAAAATAGAGTTCAGTAAACACTTGTTGGGTGTTTCTGTTTACTTAACTTTGTACCCATAATGACCTCATTTGTTTTATAGATTAAGTTCGTCAATGTGAAGTTCAAGCGGTTGAATAATGTGATCAAATTATTATTGAAGTCACTGATGTGGAAAATATGCTTCTGTTTAACTTTCGCATTAGTGGTGTTTGTCTTTTTTGCCAAAAGCACACAACTTGTTTTGATAAAAAAAAAAATCAAGAATAAAAAACCCTTTGTTTACCAAGCTGATGTTGAAAAGTTGGTTTTTTAGCTTAAGACACTGTAGATATTAGCACAAGACATAAGTCAACTTCACACACCAGCCACCTTACATATTTCAAAACAGTTTTTCTGACTAATGCAATCACATTAATCATTAAAATTTTGAACCTCCTAATAAAGTTGAATAACAACGATGTGGGTGGGTGTTTGAATTTAATTTTGTCACATACCTACCCATGTCACGGCCTTTAATAATCCCAGAAATTATGTGCATAACATTGAGATGAAGCATGCCTTTGGTGCCAGGTGTGGTGAGATGAGAGTGAAATCGTGTTTCGGTAGCTGAGGTATTTTCTGAGTTTTACTGCTTTACTGCAAACCTGATTGAGCTATTTTGCCTGGTCCTGTGAGGATTGAAGTTGATCCTCAATATCTCTGCTGAAACTGAACGTCTGATTGAGATCGCCGCACTTTACTCTGCTGTCCTTGTCTCCAAAGAATAAGACTCTGAAGATGAAAGACCCATCGAGATATACAACTATCCTCATAAGAAAGTATTTTGCAAATCTTAGAAATCGAAAATCGGTCTACCCTTCCTTTTTAGCTTTCATTTCACTTTAGACCTCAGGATGGCGTTCAGATGAAACTGGGAAGTTGAAGGAGAAGAAAATGAAAGGCCGGGAATTGAACGCATGCTGTTTGCAGACCGTATAAACACTCCCACTGCTGCTCCATACATTATCACCGAAATAAAAGTAGGACTTTTGAAAAACGGACGTTTAAGTTAAACCGAAGTAGAGTGCGAACAAACTTTACATAGTTAAGGCCTTGTGGAAGTTTTGCAGCTTGCTAAAACGATCTGTGGAACGTATTCTTATTTGTTTATGAGCTGCAGATCATTTTATGGAGGGCCACTTCACAAAATTACATACATGTGTCTCATACAGACAGTGATCGAAGGGATCACAACCTCAAGCCACCCTGGTTTGCAAAAGCCTTAAAGCTTTAAGTCACCAAAAGCGTGATACTGAAGATACGATCCAAAAGCAGTGTAGGATAGTTTTGGCAGTCAAAGCTTAATTTTTATGAGTCAATGTGATTTTATCATTCAGTTTATTGCTTGTTCGGACTTTATAATGCACAAAATATAAAAATCAGAAGCTTGATAAGAATATTTAATGAGAAAACGTTGTGGAACGCATTGACTCTTCTTAACCTCAGCAAAAAGGATAATCGATATGTATAACTTTTGAAGAGTATTGAGCAGACAGTTGCTTTCCAATCAAACGAAATCAATCTCTTTGCGTTTCAAGCTCTATTTTTATGTTCCACAGTACCAATCATGGCCCTCACCACATTTGAATTAAAATCACAAACCCTTCAACCCTACCTCTTCTCTCCTGACATTTCGTTATTCATAAATTTTAAATTATCAAACATTCAATATAATGTTCCATTAATCCACTCAATTTATCCCAGATGCATCATTAATCACGTCAAATTCGTCTGACTTCCCCTACCTATTTCATTCTCTTTTTTTACATCAGTTGTTTGAGGTTGCCACCTTCTCGATTATCTTTTTTCCCTGGCATTAAATACTAATACCATTAAAGACATAATCACCATCATTCAACGAGAAAAAAGAGAGATATGAGTTTTTTTTTTGCCAATACAGAAGGCAAACCAAAAGAGGATATAGAAAAAAAGAATACCAAACACAACTGCCAGCCTTCTGTGCAACCCCTGAGAGATATCACTTAAACGGCCACTGGTTTTGTATTGTCAAACGACCCTATGTCGAGCACCAGTAGCACGCATTTAATTAGGTAGTTCTATTGATGTCGCAAAACATTTAAAGCGATTGTTATCACAACTAAGTATTGTTTGTTCGAAGATGAAATCCACAATAGGAATTAGATATCAGATTTTTATTTTTTTATTTTTAACCCTCGTTTGTTTTCTGCCCTTTCAACTTAATTAAGCGAAACACTTTTGACCTATTTATCTGAGCTACTGCACTGTAAAAAAGAAACACACACTCAAAGATAGCAAGCGGCACATGAGGATCAGCGATATCTTAAAAAACATTTACCTACCTACTCAAGAAGCAATCTCCGACATCGATCTGGACGTGTGGTCTGAACCTTTCTGGGTTTGAATATACCTTCTAACACCTGATGAAATGGACGACCTTGCGGTGCATTTCAGCGAGTTGTTTCACTTTGACATGGCGCACCTGTTTTACAGTGCATGCCGCGCGGTTTATTATTTGTGGATATCAAGATACACTTTCGATGGTAAAATGTTGCCCGTGTTCAATTATTTTATTTATTTTATCTTGCCGCTGATGAATGTTGTGGATTGCGAGACGTTATTTAGGTTTTCTTGATTTGATCTCTATTTAAACAGACCGAATCACTGTTTGAGAAATTGTCGAAAGCGAATTCTCAAATAAATTTAATTTGTCAACACCCAAAACAAAAGACAACCTAAGAACAACATTTAAATTTAAATTACACACAAATACGCTGCCGCGCCAGTTTGAAAATGTGAATCCGTTTTCCGTTCCCATGGATCCCAATTCAATGGGCACTAACAACATATCAATCCGCCAAACCCATACCATTCATACACAGATACCTACACGGATACGGCAGCGTACAAATGTGGCTTGTTGTCGTTTTGTGTATTTTCTTTTATTAGGCAGATAAAAACTTCAGTTTTATTATGTCAAGTATCTGGTGTTAATGTTGTATATTGTTGGCTGCTGTGTGTGGATTGTTATGGATGGTGCTTGTTCTATCGATGGGTAATATCCCCCACGAAACGAAAATGTTAAATGTGATGAAATCGGAGAAGCACATAAGTCTAACCATAGCCTCTGTCTCTCTGCCTCGCTCTGAACCAGAACAAAGAACATAAAATAACACGAAACAAATTGTTTATCTAACATTCTTCCAAAGGTCGCCTAATTAGTTGTAGGTATGGTATATCTGATGAGACTCTGTTTTATAGCAAAGGGTGGGTGCTCTGCCAGTGCTGCTGACTATACAATCGAATTAATCAAATGCAAATAAGAAAAGGTTTTCTTGGTAGTCGAACAGACTTTCTGTTTCCTGTTTGCGCTACTTTGTGTTGAAAGGTGGGTGAGAGCGACAGCGAGGCCTTCTATGTGCTTTTTGTGCCTCACAGAAAATACCTCAACACTTTGGTGACAAATTTCAAATGGAGCCTTAACGAATTCCGTTCGAGTCTTAAGTTGTCAGTCAAATTCCTTAAAATATTCCCTCTCTCTCACTTCTTTGTCTGGGTCGAAAGCAAACCAGGCAAAACTCAATAATTTACTTTAAAAACAAATCCTTTTACAAGCAAAGGGGGCCTATTGGTCTTGTATTTCCGATGGATAAGAGGGTGTTTTCAAGGCGAACGGCGAGTGACTCTTTAAATGCCAAAGACCGTGACAAAGTGTTTGTAGCAGCAAAAACTAGTGCGAAATGGCTGCTGATATTTTATGCTAACAATGGAGGAGGCATGAAAAGCGAGTGGCAAGGTAAGTCGCGTCGCTCATGATGATGTAGTCACTGTTTTTAGGGCAAGTTAGTAAATTGTTTAGATTGTATACTAATGAGTGGAAGGTGGGATGTGGAGTCTATTGATTGTAGCTTGATTTTGAATAGGAGTTTGTGGGTTATGTTGTAAGACATGAAAAGTGCGTCAGATTTGTGGAACTGCAACGATTCTGTATGAGAAGAATGTGTGTGGACTTTGAGTTCGATTGTAGGTGACGATTGTCCAAATGATTTTGTACCTACCTACCTATTCTAGGAAATTGTTTTACTGAGTTTTGAGTTAAAAACAAGTTTTAAATAAAAAGAATAGAGTTTTGTAAAGGTAGATGCAACTCCTACAAAGCATTAGATGCTCGAACCTTCGTAGATCACACTATTATTAAGTCATAGCTACTCAACAGCCCTTGTGGATCGTATTGTAAACTGTAGGTACCTACCACGTCTAGAGAAACGATGGAATAAATTGAGTTTATTCTGACTCAGTTGAAATTTAGTGATGAAAGCTTAGCTTTTCGATCCTCTGAAACACTTGTGGATCATATTGCGGTCAAAGGCAAATCAACAGTTTAATTTAATTTCACTGCGACTGTTCCATTCAATTTCCTATCAGACGATTTAGTTTACATCACACAATTCAAACATACCTAAATAGCTTAACAACCGCGACGGTATTTTCAATTAAATGGCCGTCGCACTTTACACTCAAATAAATTGGTTGGTTGATTGCGGACATAGTCTACCCATTCGATGTGTAGATTTTTATTCATGATGGCTGACGGTGTGGACAATTTAATAAAAGTCTTGACAAGCCAAAGAGACAACGTTGATTGTTTTTAATAAATTGGATCCAATAGGACGGGGGCAATTATGCATTTGTGATGCGCAGAGTAGGGTGATGCCCCATTATACCCAAATCAACACTAACTGAATGTGGGCGGTTAATTGTTCAAACGAGACAAATAACAAGTGAAATACAACCACATTCAATAACAATTTATGATGAGTGTGGAGCGTAGTTTTTAAACCCACAGCACTTTTTAACAAGAGAAAACAAAAATGAAACAGTTTTTTGATGCTTACCTCCACCAGGTCCAAAACTTTGTCCAGGAAATAATCCAGGCGGGCCGAATGGTGGCATTTGTCGTGCACCCGGCCATGGAACTCCTCCGCCAATGCCGCCCCAGGCGACTGCTGCTGCCGCAAGTGCACTAAACGGAGTCGGTCGTATTGGGACATGTCCGGCTGCAATTGCCGCCGCTGATGGTGATAAGATATGTGGAGACGATTGCATTGAATTGGGCATCTCAGGAGACTTACTGCTGTCCAGACCCGGTGTTGATCTGCTATCATTGTTCATATCTTCAATATCAACGATAGAGTCTTCTTCCTCCTGATTGGAGTCATAATCGATTTCTGATTCGGCGGAGCTATGAGGCGTGTGGCGCTCGTTTTTTGTCATAGTCGTCGTCGTTGTCAGACTGCTGTGATTGCTCTCCTGATGATGATGCAGCGATGAGACAGGCGATGATGAGTTGTTGTGATGATGATTGGGCAGGTGATTTGATGAATTATTGTTGTTGTTGCTGTTGTTGTTGTTGTTATTACTGTTTTGGAGGTGCTGATGATGCATGGCCGCAATATGCTGCAGGTGATGTGGATGAAGGTGAATCGGCGTCGTCGGATGATGTGACGCCGGAGGTGATGTTGACGTCGTCGAAGCCACCGAATGTGGAGAAGTCGTAGTAGCTGTGGTAACTGCTGCCGTTGAGGAGGAAAGATTGGTTGGCAGCATCATATCAATGGGTTCCGTGGGACTCCGAGGCCTTGTGTCGGCCAACAGAGATGCCACGCTAAAGTTACTCAATCTCGAGCTCGACTTGTGCAATTGCTGATGTGATGTTGGGGGAACCGTCGGGCTCGTCATCGTTGTACGTACACCAGTCACAGTCATTCCTGATAATTTTATCATATAGGGGTGAATTTTTCAAGAAACAAACACACACACTAAACGTTGCACAGAATATCAATTTCTTTCCACAAAACAAAAAAATACAATTTGATGCACTGTGGTTGAGTTTAACTATCCGTATTCATTAGAAAACACCCATGGAAGGTGTACTAATTGTAGGGTCACTTTGTAAGTTGTATTTCACTAAAAGGATTATCCTTGTATCCTTGCTTCACTGGCACATGTTGTTTTTCTGTTTGGTGCGAATACGTTTGTGTTCTCTGTGGAACGTGAACACGGCAGTATAATGTGCGACTGATACAAAACAAAATAGGTATAAGTTTCTTTTTTTGTAAATAATTAATTTTGTTTCTTTTTTTTCTGTGTCCACAAAGACGCAAAATTTTTAACAAGGAACACGTCCAAATGAGATCACGACTGGTCTACAACTGAAGCACATGAGTTAAGATCGACGTTCATTCACTAGCGATGGTGTCGTATCCACACATACTCACATACTCAGAAACAATGCGGTGGAACCTGTTTTTTCCTCTTTGAAATGTGAAAAATCCACACCCTTTCCAACCGGCTGTGCTACCCCAACAGAAGAATATGGACCAATAAAATGTGGTTCCACTTTTTTTCTCTCTTTTATCTTGCTCTAGCAGTTCTCATCTTTTGGTTTGACATGGCGTTGTTGTTGCTTAGATGAGGGTCCGCCTATTTCGTATCTTTTCGATACTCCGAGGGGAAACTGAAGTCAGCTAGTCGTGTTGGTGAAAAATTGTTCAACGTTGGTGAAACTTAATGTATATGGCAGGTATTCACCATCTCGTTTTGGCTCAGGGGAATTCGGCTGGCAGTAGAAAGAGGTTTTTCGATATGGCAGACTTTAGGTACTTTTTTTGCTCTCATTTGTATTCTTACTCTGTCACTTCTGTTGTATCTCTTTTACACTCGGAGACTTCTGCGTTCGGATGAGGTGGTGTAGAGCCAGTCACACAGAATTCGTTTTGTATTCATTTTTGAAAATATGAAGATAATTGGCAATCGAATAATAAGCAATGGGGACGTCCTGTCTAGGCAGTCTTCTTTCTCTCTTCAGATACTATTTTGTTTCCTTCGTTTTTTTTTGTGCTTTTCAATTTTGCTTCTCTCAATTGAGTTTTTATTTGAGAGTGTTGTACTTTTTATTGTGTTGTTGCTGTTGGTGCTTAATCGTTTGCTCGTTTACCCCTTTTTTAATTTGGTTTCATACTTTTGCTGGTGCAGAAGTAGGTAGAGGTACATTGTACATACCTACCTATCTACAGCTAATAGAAATGTTTATTGTGTGTTTGTGCATGGCAGTTCCTCTTTTGGGTTGTTTTTTTTCGCTTTGCTTTGTGGTGGCTTTTTTCTAAGGGGTATTTGGGTAGAATTTATAAAATTTTATTTTGAGTAATTTTGCAGTGATGGTTTTGTGAAAATGTGGTCATTGAAGTAACTAGAAGATGGAGAAAATTAATTCATTTGCTTTGAAAGAGATTTTAATCGGAGAGGAAATTATGTTTTTCGTTATTATTTTCTGTTAATTTCTTGGAAGTCAAAAGGGAACAAAAAAAGGAAAAATAATAAAAGTAAAAAGAAGACATGGAGGAGAATACCTACCTAAAGTGGGTTAAGAAAAGGGTGGTAGAGTTCAGTTTTTAGTGTTGTGAGTTGTGTCTTTGTGTCTTTTATTATCTATAATAATCAGTTTAAGGTGTTTATTTGATTCAATTAAAACAAATTGGGACATAGCTATGTGCATATTGATTTAAAATAGCTTTATGGAAAAACTCGGTAGCTACACCTTTGTATATAATCTTCTACCTTCCTTTGAAACCTGTTATGGAATGAATGCGACGGGGTTTCAAGTCTAAGGCATCATCGGTAAAATCATAAATTTTTTTTGGGTTCCAAAAGTCCTATTTTCTTCCGAAGACTTGAAAAATTTAAACTAGGGTGCCTACATAGATACAGTTTTGGGAATTTACCTACTCATTACTTTAAACCTGAAGTGCAGGTTCTAAATATAGGTATAACCTAGGTACCTACCAATCTAGTAAACAAGCAAAAATTATTTATTTATCAATTCTAATATAAAACTGGAAGTTTGTAGATATAGGTAGGTACCTATCACCTATGTATCAATAAATAATTAAATATGCCTTCTATGGTCTCTTACAAAGTCCGCTTGTAATAAGTTTCAGGACTTTTGTACAAAGACAATTTTTCATCTTTGGAAATGATGGCAATTCATCATCTTGCGTAGGTATAGAAAGTATGTACCTATATAATACCTTATAGCATAGTCTAACGTCTATGTTTCAGGCTTGTTCCGGTTAAGCCGCGTGTTCTTAGCTGAAAACTGCGTTTATGGCTTGAAGGGTATAGGGTATAGTTCAAAAACTGCGAGCAGTAGTGTTGTTTAGTCATCTACTTAATTATTATTTACATTAGACTGTCCAAGAAAGAAGTCAATGGCTTCTGTCTCACTCTACGCCTAAAATAGGTACCTAGGTACCTACTTATACGACATAAGATTTAAAAAAATAGGTAGGTATCTCGCTGAAAGCGAGGTTCCTCTGCAAATCTGAGGTCATACCATAAGATAGAAAGAGAAAAATGTTGTTTTTTTTACTTTATTGATTCTTACAAGGAGTTTTATTTTTTATAAAATCCATGAAAATATCAAATAAAACAAAAAAATTAGAACCAAAAATCTCATCGAGCCCGAATTTCGATTTTCATTATTTTATTTCTTACAAATCTTCAATTCCATTGCGGCGTACCTACCCCACAGGCGAGGCGGATCACTAGTGTGAAGCAGAAAAGTGGGAGAGTTGTGATCGCTTCAAGATCACTACTCGTAACGCCGGAAATGGAAAAGAAGAAGAAGAACAAATCTTCAACTCCAAATTTTAAATTTTTTGGCTTATCAAACTTCAAGTTAAATCACAATTGTTTAGTTTGTCTGTTGTTGCCTAGAGCAACAGGAACATGATGAAAACAAAAAGTTTATTTGTTTGTATCACGATGAAAAAATAGTTCCTTATACCTAATAATGTTCCGATATTTAGGTATTTATATTTTATTTTATATTTTTATATAAAAACCTTAAAATAAAAGATTTGTTTGTACTTACCTATTGTGAAATGTGTGACAGCTTTGAAGACAACTGTTTTTACCAACAAACAATATCCATGAAGGGAATGGATTTAAAGAGATTTGTTTTAAAATTACGTTACGATTTTCGTATCAAACCACTAACTTTATACTTTTCAAGGACAATTTTGTATAAAGATTTCAACAACAGGGAGAAATAAATTTGTTTCAAAGAAATTTTTAAAGTTTAGCTCATATTTTGGCCCAATTTACATTAGTCCTAATATGTTTTCCAACAGGGAGAGCCCCGACAGATATATTGTCAAAGGTTATGGCGGCTATCTTGTTTAATTCGTGGTTAATTTTAATTGTTTTTTTTTATTTTAAGGCCGCTAAGTATGTATATAAATCGAAATGTCAAGTTACATCGCTGAGCAGCATGTACGACGTAGCGCAAAAAACTATAAACAACAAACAATTAAACTAAGAACTTGGAAGACAGGATTTACAAGATTTGACAAGAGGTATAAGTACCTAATAAAAATTTAAAGTCATTTTAGACCGACGGCACCGGTCTTTGGTTCGTATTTCCGTGAAATCGGCTACGGCATAACCATGACCGTCAATGAAAAGCGCTTCACAGAACACAATAAATGATCCAATGGTTTAAAGTAGAATATGGGCGTAAGAAACTTCTACCTCCAATTCAACATGCGCAGGGCTCTTTACCGCACAGGACATCTGATGCTGCAGTGAGTATTCTGCGGAAGTAGGTAGTTTGCATATTTTGTGAAAAAGCCACAGAGATCGATTTGACTTTGTTGGGTTTTTACTTGCGATGCGAGTGTAGGTCGCTGATCCTTGAAAATATCCTTCGAACGACTGGTGACCTCAAAACTAACACTATCAACCTCAATAATGCGCCATAGAAAATTGAAGCTCTCACGTGGCCAATACACATCCAGGTTTGTTCAACTTTGACATCGATCCATATCCTTTTGACAATATTTTTTTATAGGAAATCTGCAGTTGACGCTCGATACAGTGACTATCGGAAAAATTAACCAGCCAGAAATTTCTATACAACACACAAATTTCTATACACCCGACTCCAAACAGTGAGCAATTCAAATCTCTATGCTTCACTACAATACGAACACTTTTTCTTAAGTTAACACAAGAATAATACGAGCAAAAAAAGCGTCTACAGCTAATAAGACATTTGATTGCTTTCATTCGATTTGCATCTTAATTTTGAGTGCAGTAAGGCACATTGTTTTCAGAAAAATTTACCGCAAGCACTTTTACTGTTCGCAGCAACAAATAAAAAATTAGGGAAAGCAATTTTCTTAAACAATTAAAAGTCAGCTTTATATTTCGTCGCTTTATATATATATATATATATATATATATATATATATATATATATATATATACTATACTTTTGGGAAAACGAAATTAAAGCTCAGAACTCGTTTTTTTTTTCAAAAACCTTACGTCAGAATTTCTTGAAAATTTTATAATTTATGTAAAGTAAACTAGTTAGTTCAAGAACGTCAAAATAAAGTCGAAATATTTCTTAAGTGACAGCCTTTTTGTTTCTAAAACACATACGACAAAATTTTTATACATATCACAAGGATCTATCAAATGTTGAAATATAATAGTCTTCGACATTTACGACAAAACGACTTCTTAAAAGTAAAATAAGAAAATAAGATTTTCTTAATTCATTTATTTTTTGTTAAAAAAAAAACTTGATTCTTAGCATTAATTATAAACCAAATATAAATAGATAGATAAGTACATTTTGTTTTGAACTTAACTTTCATTTTTTCATTAATTTTTAAAAACAAAAACTTATTTCTTAGAATATAAATAAAATAGTAAATAAATTTTCTTTCTCACTTAAATCCACCTTTTTCACAGCGTAGCGTGCTATTGATAATAGCTATAAAAAATAAATAAGAAAAAACTCATTTAATTTATTTAGATATTTCGTTTAATTTTAAAATGGCTTGATAAAAGCTGTTATCCTCGGCGGCGGCGTTTTAAAGGTAGGGTATCATGCTTTTTAAATCGATTTTTTTTTTTATGGGCATCTATGTACATTTTTGGTTGAACTTATTCTTAGTTCTTCATTTCATAAATTTGCTTTTGGATAGGATTCTTAAACCGAGACTTTACCACAAATTTAACGTTATTATAGCATAGTTCCTTAAAATTTGTTTTTATCCCAATTGTATTGATATTGTCCTTGTGGTAAGAGATGGACTTGCATTCAAATTGAACTTGATAAAAATTAAGTTTTTCAGATTTTGAGGCATAGTTTTTAAAGTCCCTTGAGTTCCAGTTGCAAAATTTTCAACGAAATATTTGGAAAAATAATTGTTTATGCTTCCGACAAACTTGGAACAGGGTACTCGTCTTCTGGTTTGTGCGACATACTAGGCGTGTTTTTTTCACAAGGATGTTATGCACATAACATGATATCCAAAAAAACGCTTCGTTTTTTTTTTTATTTGTGGGTTGGTGCTCTCGATCAGTTGTCAAACCAATAAAAGGCAACAAATGAATTTTTTTGCCAAATTCGCACAAAAACGCAAAAACTGATTGTTAAAAACCTAAAGCAATTGTATAGAGTGGAAAATAAAAATGTTCCGTAGTGAAATTAATGCAGGTAAACAATTTTATTTTGTCTGTTTTTTGTTTGTTTAGAAACGTCAAAAATAGGTCCGTTCACAAAGGTAACAAGGAATTTCTCTTGTCTCTGTTTACACGCTGGGGTTGAATTTATATGAGATTGTGATTTAGATGTGAGTTGGAAATAATATTTTGTTACTTGTTTCAAACGAATTCAGCAATTAATAATAAGAAAGTACAACCTTTTATGGAATACTTAACAATTAGCTTTGAAAAAAATAAAAAATGTTAACATTCACACAAAAATGTGAAAAGAAATATGCAAAAAGTGCTTTCAGTCACTAAACAGACCCTTTTTAATTGCTATTACGTTGTTTTATGTAACTTAATATACATTTACAAATTTAACTCTTGAAATCAATGAAATTCAAAAAATCAAAAATTTTCTGCAACTAAATTGCGGAGTGTAAGAGTGGGCATACGATTTTATTCAGTTACACATTTGTGAACGGACCCTTTGTCACCCATTTTGCTTTTGTTCGAGATACATGAAAGTCTCTAGACGCACCAACATTAAAAAATGAAAAGTCGAAAAACTCATTCGATACTCGAATAAACGTCAAAAGTCTATCCCCGACCAAATCTTAACCATCCTTTTATCCATAACATTGGTTGTCGGGGATGTTGTTTTTGCTTTGCGTGTAAAATGATGTTATGTATATAACAGTCCTGTGAAAAAAAAACACGCCTACTGACTGCAACTGAGCCCACAGCCGACAGCCCATAATAATACTCGATGGGACATACGACAAACGCATACCGAGAATTCAGTAAATTATTATCGTACGGCGCAAACACTATGGTTTTGTATGGTAAAAATTATCGTATGTTTTAAATTTGACGTATGTTTAACATTTTTTTTTTATAGATACGACTAAAAAATCACTCAAATCGTCAGTGACCTTGGATATACGACAAAAAACACACTGATTATCTCGGGAACTAAGATAGATAAAAAGGAACGGGTTTCACAGTATTGCAGGCCAAAAAATTCTACTACCAAAACTGCATTTCAACCTCAAAACCTTATTTTTTCACTTAAGTACAAACATTTATCCAAGCGAAGATTTGAGTTTCGACAGAAGCATGTCTCCATCATTTTCCTTAGAGCGTAAAAAATCTAGTTTCAAAACAAACTTAAAATCATGTGAATAGCCCCTTAAACCAAATTATTTATTTTATTTTTAAAAACTTTTTTATTCCAAATCATGAAATTCAACAGAACTATTTTTCCTAATTTTTATTTAAAAAAAAACTATTGAAGGTTTATTTTATGTTTAAAGTTAAAAAAATTAGCTTACATGTCTATCGAATTATTTTATATTTCATATCTTACCCACCACAAACTATTTAAAAAAAATTTAAAGCCCAGGACATCCAAGATTCTACAGCGGCACTTGCCCACCTACCAGCAGAAAAGGCTTTTGACCCTTTTCATTTAGCCTTCATATTTTTACCGGCATTAGCGAAACATTTATTTTAATATTATTAGAATTACCTGCTAGGCATCCTTTCGTAACGTAACTCCTCTGCTTCTTACTCTTCCTATGACAGTAGGTATTACTAGACAAAAACATTCAGTTTCCAAGCGATTGTAATTAATTCCCTTTCACAATTAGGGGTTGTTTTGCCTAATTAAAACGTCTCGTCGGTCGGCATCATCATCGTCGTTGGTTAGCGCGACTTCTTAATTACATTACGTCCAAAGCTCCAGCATTGTTATGTTGTTCGCTTGTTAGCCGCTGATTTAGCTCTTCCGTCTTTCCCTTTACCAAGGTATTAATTATTTTTGGTTCCCTTGATTTCGCCCCCAAAATGAGAACAAACACCAAACAAACAACAAGGCTTCCTTTATAACCATCAGCCACCCATAGTAAACATCAAAGACGACCATTAAGTCGTTGCCGCGCATAAAGGCCGCCATCGTTTTTAAATGAATTTTAACGTAGGATTTAAATAATCAGTTGGTTAATTGCCAGCTGACTGGTGCGAATTAACGCAAAATTTCATAATTAATTACACAAATTTACAAAGCATTACATTAAAAAACTCATTTATTTACATGACAGCCGTTGGCGGACATTAGACGGGGGCGTTGGTTGTAGTGTCCTGTTTTAAGAAAATTAGCTTTTGCCATGGATTTCAGCTGTTTGTTGATCGTATATAGTGTTGATTTGTTTTTTATGAAATAAAATAATTATGAACGCTTATCGAGTGAGTAATGCAATTAATCAATATTACATAAGCGGTGAATATCTGCGTAGGTGGCCACTTGAACTGTAGAAAAGACAAAGTCAACCCACATAGTATGGGTAGACAAATATGCTTGCTTAATTAGCTTGGGGCCACTTCTGGTGATGGATGTGATTTATAAATCACTTAGATTGTGACTTCGCATTGAGGGAGAAAAAGAAATCATGTTTATTTAACAGAATGTTATCTTTAAACGTGGAAATATTTATAAAGCACGTATGTATATAATGTATATCTTTCCAACAGCATTCCACCCCTCCCACAGTCGCCTTTTTGTGTCAAATTAATAATCCATCTATCACATTATTGCCAACAATTCATTCTCTTGTTAAACAAGAAAACAAAATTACATTTCGAACAATGGCGCACAGAATGGCAGCCACTCGGCAGGATAACAAAAGGATTTCAATGGTTTTCATTTCATTTCAGCATACGGCTGTAGTTTGAGAGGTGGTTGTTCAGCAATAGCAAACCAAAGCCAAACACACTCCAGTGCTCTTTTGTGTGTAGGTATATAGAAGATATGGGACGCTTATCGATGTCAATGTGTAATTCAAAACGTATTTTCTAATGGTGGATGGGAATGGGTTTTTTGCGGATTCGTCATTGCATGGGTGTCTAACCGGGTGGAAATTTGAAACATTTTCAAATCACAAATTTCTCAATTTCCGCTTTCGACAACTTTTTATGGGAATGGATGTGGAAGTACAATTGTATGTATATGTGTGGAACGTATGTTTATATTTTGTATATAGATATAGTTCAACACTTAAAAGTGAAAGAGCGATTAAAGTTAGATAGAAATGATAAGTAGGTATAAATAAAAAAAACATGGAAGCTTTTCTATTTGGTGACAAAAACAAAATATTAACTTTTTTCGAAAAAAGAAAAAAGCTTCAGACAAATTTCCTTGTAACTACTTATACCGCCTACTTCCTGTTTCGTCTCTAAGAAGAGTACCTGTGTTATATAATCCTGATCCGATTAAGTTTTAACAAAAATCATAATCCAAATTATTACCTAAGAGTTCAAGAATGATTCAAAGAATTGTTTTAAACTTGGCATATACCTCTATATCTACCTATGCAATTGTGATTTTATGTTTTAAGTAGGCACACAATTTCATTAAAATCCGTTCATCCGTTATCGACAATCAGATTGAGAAAATTTTTTACTTGTGGGCGCCATTTCAATTCGATTCGTTAGTGGATGGAGAAGAGAGAAAATGTTTGAGCGCTTTCTGCTTATTGTGTGTTAGTTCACCGTTTGAATCAGAGAAATCAAATGATTACTGCACAAATATCGCTTTTCACGATAAATTGACAGTAGGTAATCGCACTACTATACGAATGACCTTAACGTCCTTAACAGTTATTTTTGAGTTATAACAGTTCCAGTTATTTACGAATAACTCGGTAACATCTATCAGTAAAACATATTTTTTACTAGAAACTGGTAGCCGAGTAACTGATATGCCTGGCATTGGGTAATTGCTTCTTAAATTATTCATGAATAACCAGTAATTAAAAACAGTAGCTACTGATATATCGACCCATTTCTACACACTATCATGAAAAGTAGTGTCCGACCGAAGGTCGATTTCTAGCCGAAGCCGAAGCCGAAGCCAATTATTCAGCTTGACATTAACCTTCGGCCGAAGACCAAGCTTCAATAGCTTGAAGAATTTTCGTTCCAGATTTATGAATGAAAAAAACAATGTTTTTTTTTCTAGAATAGTTTCGTTTGTTGAAGCCCTGGGGTAGCTCTGTGGTCACCACAAAGCGTTTTTTGAAAATTCTAAGTTCGCCCTGAATGTCAAACTGAGTGTTTTTTGAGCCCTGTGCCCATGTTCTGTAACTATCGCCTCGTTAAAAGCAGGCGATAAACGGTGGAAAATGGAACGTAATCCTACTAAATTAATAGAATTTCGTTCCATTTTCCACCGTTTATCACCGAAGCGATAGTTACAGAACAGGGCACTGGGGTTTACCTGGGGTTTGTTGAAAAAAGATTCGCCGTAGGTTTCTGCTGGCGCTGGGGCGAGTTGAAGGCTGTCAAATGACATGTATTTTTTATTCAAATGACAGGGATGTGTGGTGATTTTGTAGTTGATTGTTTTTTGAGGACTCATAGAGTTCTTAAGGAAACCTGGGTCAACTCTGGGTAAAGCTCACAACGAATCTAATGTATGAATGCAGTATAACCAAAATGACGGGATAAATTAAATTAACGTTTTAAAAATAATAACAAATTGAACAAGTATTAATATTTTACTGAAATTAAGGAAAAGAACAACAAATAACTCAACACGGTTCTACGTTCTAAAAAAACGAAATTGATTTTATTTCAGACCCTACCACAACGCATACAGCCAAAAACTAAACCTTCGGATTCGGCCAAAACTTCGGCCTATTTTGGCCGAAGCCGAAGGTTTATTCGATTAGTCGAAGCTTCGGTCGGATACTAATGAAAAGGGATATCTTATTCAGCCATTCAGAATTGGCAAAAAATGATCGGTCCCAGAGCTGTGGTAAGCTGCAACACTCCCTGAGCCTTGCTATGCCGCTGTGTTTATTTCTTTATTTACATTCAACAGAACTAGTGGAAAATGGTTTTGGGACAACGTGTATAAGCTGAACGTGCTACTAAAGGGTTTTCCAATAAGAGTGATATGATTTCTTTTTTGAAAAAACACACTTTTTGTTAAGGAAATTCAAATATTTTTTATTTAATATGCAGTTCAATCAATACAATTAAATTTTAAATAAAACGTCATTCAAATGGCCACCACGTTTTCTTCTGCAGCCAATTTTCGAGCACTTTTTCCACTAAATCAAGTCAAATACCATGAATGGTACGTTTAATATTGACTTGTAAGGCTTGATGACCATCTTGTATATTTTGAAAGACCAATGACTTCAAATAACCCTACAAGAAATACTCTAATGGTGTTAAATCGCACTTCTTGGAAGCCATTCAATATCACTATTTCTTGAAATAATCGAAGGTCTAAATTTTATTTTGAAAGAAGTACGGACCGATGAATCCACCAGCCCAAAAACCACACCAAACTGTCAATTTAGGTGAATGTAATGGTTTTTCATGAATATTTTGTGGATTTTCATCGCCAGTTTTGTTTATTTAACGCACTATTCAAATAAAAGTAAGCCTCTTCGAAAGATGATTTTCTTAAAAAAAATCGTTATCGATTTCAAGTTGTTCCAAAGCAAAATCAGAAAGTTCACGACGTACGGTGGTCCAATGGTGAAATTGTAAACACTTCTGAAAGCAATAAAAAACAAATGAGAGATCATGACATACTACAAATGGCCGAAACGCCACTGCAAAATCATATCATACGTATTGGAAAACCCTTTACAAGAGCTTGTGACACATTGCCATTTTATTCATTGCTGTTTTCTATAGGTCTTCTAACTAACCTCTCTAAAAATAAGTCTTAAATTTCTATAGGCTGGCTATCCTGCTTTCGCATCAAATGTCAGCTTACATAGTAAAAGTTTACTTAGCTTTTTGAAAGCTCAAAGTATCTACTGTGCTGTGCACGAAATTCCCGTTGCACGTACCACGTATACCCTACAAAAGTTCTTAGTAGTAGCCAGTTGGCAGTTGCAGTCTTCCCCTAAATAATTAAGTCACAATACCTACCTTGGTAGGAATGATCAGTCAGTCTTGAGTCGGATTTCGGAAGTACAGTGAAGTATATGTATATTTTCATATTTTAACAACACTGCCCCTATGTGGAACGCTTTACCAGGCTGCACTACGATCCACACAGTTTCAAATGCAATGTGCGCCAAACACTGGGGCAGCTCCATAGAGATTAGTTCGCAAAAAATTGCTTTGAAATTTTGGGCATACCTATACCTACCTACCTACAAAAAAAACAAACTGTTACTCTTCATAAAGCATATAAGGTATTTGAATAAGAAAATAGTTAATGTTAATGGTTCATAGTTAAGACATATGTATTTTCTGTATATACCTAAATGTAAAAGCAGAAGTGCTAAGCTTTTGCCGAAAATTATTTTTCTTTTTTTTATTAAAAAAAAAAATTCTAAGATATTTTTAAACAGTGAAAAACAGAATTTGGCTTAATTAGGCAAAGATAAAACGAAAATGTTGAATAAATTACTTTCGATATCCCTCTTTGCTTTTCGTTTTCAAGATATCGATACTTGAAGTCGAAGTTTTCATTTATTTTCTCAATATTACGGATCATTCTCGCCTCACTGATTCGTAAAATTTATATCAAATGTGTGCTTAGTTTGAACCTTCAGATGATTTTCATTGCTTGAATCTGAAACTATGAAATCCCAACCAAGAATTTCGGAAGTTTTTAAACAGAAAACAATGTTTTGCCGTCGGTGTTTTTATCCTTTTTTTTTTGAATGGTAAATGCATTACCATATCATGTTGGTAGGTACTTACGTACCTATGTAGGAATATCTATAGCTATTACTCCATCCACACTTAGGTAGGATTCAAATTCAGAAGACCCTCACTAATCAACGAACGGGATTTGCTAAAAGTTATTGTTCCCAAATGGTCGAACGTTCAGAAGACGCCTATCTGCGGAAAGGTACCTACACCCGTGTGCTTCCTTTGACACATTTGAGTCCTAATAGTTAACATTTTTCTATCCAGGAGCAAACCAAAATTAATTAATACAAAATAATCAAGAGACAAGAATATTAGGGATAAGGTAGGTACATAGGTATGTAGGTAGTTCTCTTGTTCAATTAACCCTTCCTATTTATCCTTCAAAAACGTGACTTTGGTATAACTTATAAAATGTTCCCTTTTCTCCTCAAGCCAATGTCAAAAAGAAGTCAATTCCCTCTCCTTGTCAAAGGCAGAGGGATCCCTCTATGATATCCCATTACAAAAGGATGCTATTTTCTTGACAACAGCTACCATTTAAATTGCTACTAATATGTATACCAAACAAGCAGCATCACAAAAACTTTCCCTTGCAAAGTAACAGTAATTGATTGCTATAAATGAGCATCTCTGTGCTCTGTCTCTTTCTGACACATGTACATCGTGTGAATGTGTGCGAGGGTATAGGTATGTGTCTCATTCAGGAAGATGTCCCATCTTGTTGATTCAATTTTCGTCGCACCAGCATAACAGTAGAACATATAACAGTGTATTAACGGACGTTTAAGCAGTTTCAGCCCCACAGCATACCGTCGCCGCCCCTTCTCTCAGCCTAGTTTTGTTCGATATATGTCACACAAATCGCTTTATCGTTGAACAACGACAACCCTCCTGAAGCTATTCACTAAACAGCCATCAGTATGCATATGTATACGTGCAGCTCCCTTAAATGACACTGAATGGGAATACCTAGCCTAGGCAAAAAGGAAGAAACGCCATGCCATCAGAGCCATCACATGATAGAAAAGGTCCTTATTTGACTGTCGGCTGGGGGATTGGTATGTGTGAGCAAAAGATAACTTCAAATATGAATAGGGGATGAAATTCATTACCCTTATTGTGCGTATAATCGTTTTGTGTATTAAACAAACTTCGGGTATAATAATGGTTTTGAATTAGATTTTCTACCCCAGTCCTGCTGAGTATGAAAGGACACAAACGGGGTTGCAAGATACACACTTTTACCCCACACATCCTATTACCAGCTAGATTTTTCCTTTCTTTTGACTTTCATTGAATTAAAATGAGTCTTAGCTAGCTGGCTGGCTGGATGGCTTTACTGGCAGCCCCTAGTTGACTTTAGCAACAGACCGTGTGTAATAGGATATCGCCGACAACGAGCAGGGGGATGAATGTTTTGGTTTGAAGTGATTTTCGGAAAATCTGTTTAACAGGGGTTGGTGTGCGTTAAACACCCTGTGAAACGTCGTTGTTTGGGGTTTTTATTATTTACTCAAGTGTTGGCAATTTAGTCACTTATTCAATTTGCCATTTTTCAAATGTAATCGAGAGAGTAGGTAGGTATAGAGAACGCACAGGGTGTTGGAATTGGGATGCCTGTGGTGTTTATTTGGCATTTGATTCCTCTTGGGGGGAGTTTGCTTGTGTTGGCAGATAATGAATTTTCATTGTTTTTCGATTATCAGCCAAGGGTGGATAGAATTGCGGCGGAATTTGATAGTTTGTTATAGGACGAGTCTGTGTCCTTCTTTTGCACAAACGATGGAGTTTTATTGGGGGGTGATTAATTGTGCGGTAAAGTAGGTAGGTACAGGCCGGGGACTCAACTCTTTTGTTTTGTTAGCAAATTTGTTTTCCGGACGTTTAATTTTTGCGAAAACCATTGTTTGATGAATTTAATTAGAGTTGAACGAATTGGAAGGATGAGAGGAACGGAAAGAGATGGATTTATATGTTCAAGGTTAGAGCAGGAAAGACAATTTTAGTTTTTCAAAGCCCTTTTATTGGATCATTGATACAGCTGTTTGACATTGAAGCACCAGGCATATCCCCAACACACTAGGAAAACCTCGGTCACATAATAAAAAAATGGTATAGGTGTACCTTTCTGAAGTGGTTTTCATTACCGTTTGTAAGAACGATCTTTGCGAACTAAAACTTAACGAAGAAATAGACAACTGATCTACTTGATACCGATTGCTGAATGCTGAGACATGTGCAGCGAAACAAGATATCTCTGCAGAAGAGAAAGCCCATCAAGTAAAGAAGAGCTCCTACGGATTTTTAGTGCATTTTTTTTTTTTATACGCACACATCAAGGGGTTATGATTACACTTATACTGTTATAGAACACAGTGCGAGCATTTAGGAAAATAGGAGAGGATTTGAAAGGAGACACCGATGCACGTTGCTTTTGAATCTCTGTAAATCGTAATGTAGGGGAAAAACAGGGTCAGGTAGAGCATTCCACATTCGGGTGGTGGGACTAAAATAAGAATCTCTATACTTGACTGAACGCCCGAAGTTGGGCTCAAGGTAAAACATTTCTAGTGAGGCGGGTGTTTCGGCTAAATTGTTTCAGGGGAGGAGTGCAGCTGGCTATTTCTCTAGAGCGCTGCTTGTGAAAAAAGCGATAAAAAAGAGGGAGGCAGGTGACGTTTCAACGATGTTCAAGAGAATCAATCGATTCTACGATTGAACTATCACCTATCAGTTTTAACGCTCTATTTTGTACCCTATCAAGTAGGCGCAAAGATGTTTGAGAAGCACCTGACCAGATATGAGAGTTATACTCCAGTTTTGGGCGGATGAAGGCCTTATAAATTGTCGAGTCGTCAGCAAAACAGTTTAGAGGATTGGAAGTGTCAGGCAAGAGATCATTTATGAAAATGAGGAAGAGAGTCGGAGACAAAACGCAGCCCTGGGGCACACCATATGTGCCCGCTGATATTGCTAATTATCTGAAATGCATCGGGTTCAGGTTCGATATTCTGTATATCTTTCGTCAGGGTGGTCACTAAAATGCTTAACAGTATTCCTCTACATAATACGGATAGGTAAGTTGTTCACTGAAATTTACCATTTAGTTGCTGTTGGCGAAGTTTCGGGCAGCATTCGTCATTTCACGACTTCAATAAATTTTGCTCATGTAATTTTTTGAAAGCAAAATTTAAAGAAAATTTTAAATTTCCGTTTTTTTAAATTTAAAGAAAACAAAAATTTAAAGATTTTTGCTTCCTTCACAGAATTTATTTGGTGAAACATAAGCACAACTTTGATCCTCTTCGAATTTCGAAAGAATTTTTTTTACACCTTCAAGGATAAGTCAAAGACTATGACACAGTGACAGATGAATCAAGAAAAATCTTGCGTGTTCCTACTCTTACTGTGGAAACCGTAACAGAGAAGTGCTAAGTTGGAAACAACGTTATCATTCAAACTACCTTGGAACACAATACACTTTGCCATGTTCGCTAAAACTCAATCATAAATACCTATTCCGTTTAAATAATTTCAGTGTTAGTTTCTACCTAGTGCAATTAAGCTTAACCCGGTAGTACCCCAAGTCCAGTTTATTACAAAGTATTGAGGTAGGTACTTCCTATACTGCACAGTGCACAGCCTGATGCGTGGTTATTTAATGACTCACTTATGCCAGTCTGACAATAACTTCTTTGCCCACATTGACTCTTGCGAGTAGCGAACAAATCCACAACCAAGAACCAATAGCCAAGCCAAACAAACTCCCAATTGAATCAAACATGAACACCGCGTAGTTGGAGGTCATTAGAGCCTCACACGGCAAATCACCGTCATCATCGTCATCATCAATGGAATAGAACAACACGCCAGTTCTGTTCGGGTAATCATCAAAGTGCCTCTTTGCCGTCGCAAACAATGACGACGACAATGATCGCGGTGGCGTTGTTCGCTGCCGGACAAAACTTCAGATTGTATATTTGCAATCTCGGAACAAAACTGTGGATTCAATTGTCTCCGCGGGAACTACAACTCACCGGCATTCACGACGGCCGACACGGAATGACGGCAACATACCTACATACCTATACCGATACCAATATACGAAAAGCATTGCAGTGTCGCGTCGCGTCGCGCAGTAGAATAAGTTTATCGTCTTCGCCGTCACATTAAGTGTCATTTTGAATCTGCTAATTGACATAACAAATATACCAACATTCAGGAGTCAAAGAATTGTCATTGTGTACACTTTTTTCGGGTTCGTGGATCTCGAGCTCTGTCTCAAGCACCCAGAGCCCATCAGAGTTAAACAAATGTAACAAACGGTGGCTGCGCTTCGCCGTCGCCGTCGCCGTCGCCGCTCCACACCGCACCATTGTGCCATTGCGCCAGTCGCGCAAAATCCAAGAGTGGCATAAAATGCCACTAATGACAGTTGGCCCTCTGTCTCTCTATGGATTGAGTTAGCACGGTCTGCACTTCATTATTTGCATGGTGCAACAAACAGCGAATCAATATGAGTAATGAAGTGCTTCTGGAGCTGGTGTGCAATGCAAACAGGGCGCAATGGCACCTTTGCAGGAGTGTGACAGAAGACGACTCATCTCAAGAACCCGTGACGTGACTACGATCAAATGTGACGAGAACGACTATGGCAGATCTTCCTACGATGGACGATGGTGATGGCTGATGATATTCGAATCAAATTTATTGGCGTCTGCTAATCTGCGCTGTTCGCTTAATTGCTTTTAACGGATTCTGTTGGTTTAGCGCTTCTGATGACACTTATTGTACACTCGCCCCGCGACCCCCTTAGACTGTGCAGCAGCTGCTGGCAAACCATACTCGATGTACCTGCCTATAGAGTCCACATTCAGAGCGCGATTTGTGTGTGGTTTTATTATTTGATTTTTGCTTTGGTTTTTTGGAAAGCTAAGTAGAGTGAGTGTCTGATGCCACACAACCATTCGCTGGTAAATATTTACCTGTAGCCAAATGCCTACTAATGGGAGTCTGCCTCTGCAGGCTCCCGGCGCGCGTGTGTATATGCTGCTAAAGACACAAAACACACTGAAGAAGCACTTGTGGCGTGAATTGTGGAGTGGAAAAACGTTTAATTAAGTAATTGCGTTGAGTTTCTCCTTTCTCCGCAGAGCGTTATTAGTCTTGAGTTGACATTTTCGGTCTGGAGATAAGCTCCTCGGACCAAAACATATACCCAAGTCGGATTTTGGCTTTTCTTGATTCGGAAAGACGGCAAGTGAGGTGTTAGATAAAGGGTGTCTGTTATAGGAAGCATTGTCATGACAAATAAAAGCAATTTGCACATAGTGATATAACAGTGATATGATAATGAAAAAGGAATAGTAGATACAATTTACTTGTGTTGAGTTGATAACGGAAACTAGAATCATAGTCCTCCACTTGGCGAACAGTTTGACCTCCAGAGTAAAACTGTCACGATTAGGTATGTCAAAATTGTAGTAATTGCCATTTGCCACAAAGTAGTCGTGTAGTCGTGATAACGACAGAACTGACGCGGTTACTTCAAAGTTATTGCGACTACCACAGATCTACCAAAATTCGCTATTATAAAACAGAACTGTCGCTATTTCGACAAAAGCGACGAAATTACAGGAGAAATGTTAGGAAAATCACTTAATATTGTCGATCATGATTCGTATCAGAACTGACATCGGTTCGAGCATCACGAATTACAATTGCGAAAAAAAATTTCCCGATTGCGACAAAGTTATGGGGACTGCGACGAAAGTAATGCGATTACGGCAGCTACCGCTATTATTACAGAATTGTCACGATTGGCCCAAACCCGTCGCAACTAACACAAAAAACCAGAATTTGTATAGAAATGTCACCAATACGAAAAAATTTCGCGAAAAATACGAAGAGTGTGCCGATTGCGACACAGTTTTCATGGGAGTTACAGAACTGTAGTGGTTGCGACAAAGTGTCTCATTTAAGGCAAACCTGTAGCGATTACTACAAAACTTTTTCGTTTGCTGCAGAAATGTTGTGATAATGCTTTTTTCACAAGCAGTGCTCTTGTGAAGTAGCCAGTTGCATTCCTCCCCTGAATAAGCAACACCCACCTGAACCACAGAGGTTCGTAAGGAAAACTTGTAAAAGTTTAGAAGAAACGATTTTGCTACGATTTTGGAAGAGTTGTTGAGATTGTGACAGAGGCGCAGAGAACAAATTTCCGCAATTGATACAGAAAGTGTCACATTAATACGCTTATATCTTTCTCTTTCTATCATAACACCATTACTATTCTACTTTTCGTAGGCGCTCTTTTTATAGTCGTATCCTTTGTTTATGCGAAGATGTCCAGAATCTTCTTGATGGGGGTTGTTTAAACTTTGAAGCATGTACACATAATATCTTCAGGCTTTCTGGAAACGTGTGAAGGTAATATGCTGTCTTTTTTCCCTCAGCTAACCACTTTTGGTTACAACTCGAGTGGCGATTATTTTTCTTCTCGATGAAAGTTGAAACAATTGCTTTCTTGCTATTTCAAAATTATTTCAGATATTCTAACGCAAGCTTCCTCTAACCTACACACTGCGACTTCTGCAAAACAATAGAATCGTTAGGAATATTTATGTCCCTTTGTCTCCAATTTAGTGTTGTAGATTCATTTTTATATGCAATGATTTTACAGCAAAGATATGTCCTTAAATCGCACGGCATATTTTCCATATCAACCCTCCCCGAAATAAGCAATATGGTAACTGCAAAGAACCCTCTGTGAAACATGTCCTATCGATATTCAATCTGTTAACAGCGTGCTTCTAATTAAAATTCACTTCTTTGCGTGAATAAAGGTCCACTGTCCACTCAGCAGTCTGCATATCCAAGCAGGCGCCAAAATCTTGCACCACGAATTGATGATGAAATTTAATTATGAATCCCAGATTGGAACTTGCCGATAAAACCAGCACAGCTCCAGAATTCCAAAATACTCGTATTATATGCTGCTGGACGCTTTAGGTGCGCTGCAACAAAGACCCTTATATACCCTGCGCATGGTCACGATTTATACTGGACATCGATTGAGGACTGTTGGGTATCATCACAACGACATGAGAAACATCTGTCTGTTGGAAATTGAATTTCCTTGCGTCATTCGCTCTGATCATCAAGAAAGGATATGATATCAACACCACCGCATTACGACACCAATAAACAACAAACAAGCTAATCCGCTCTTCTCATTTTCGACTGTTGTCACTGTCACTCGTTATAGTGTACTCATCAGGACATCGATGACCCCATTTAATGTCATAAAAACCACCAATCAGTCACGCAGAAGTGCAGTCCTCCAGAGTCAAGAGCAAGACACAACATTATATTGCATTTAACAGGGGACCTCATTTAGTTTCGGCTGGCATCTGGGCATTCGAGTTGAGTCTTAAAGGGTCCTTGTGTTGGCAAATAAGAAAGGAATTAGGAGATCTTTTGAGAGGGAACACCTTTACGCCATTATTGTGCGATTCGGTTGTTTTCTTCGAGAGTATCTCGTAGATGTCCTGTAGCGTTTGTGAATACGTATAAATTGCATTTAAAATGTCTTTTGAATGTCAGTTTGACACTTGAAAATAGATGTTCCTTGGGATTTTCTTTTGTTGTTGCGTTCGTTCTGATGGTAGAGATTTTTTTAAGTTCTCTAGCTATTCATAGAGAATCATCTTATGAAAGTTGAGAGTTCTCAGATTGTGTTGGCATGAGCCTGGTGTGGCTGAGTCCATTGAATAGAGTTCTTTTTATTCTTGTTTGTGTTATTGTTATTGTGTGCGGAGTCCTTATACAGAAGTTTATTATGCCGATTTGGTTAATAGGATAAGAAGATTGCGTTGGATCGAGTTGAGTGGAACTTCGATAGAATTAAGGCTATTAGCCAGTTTAGTGGCATTCTATGGCACGAGGAGTTTTCTTATGTAAGTACCTATGCACTCTGTAATTTTTGACTTGTTTCTTTTCAACATGACTGACTCTTATCCATGCGAAGATATTTGTTTTGTTTGGATTTTGTATTAGCCACGTGTGAAGCCAAGCCGTAGGTGGTAAGGACAGATGGTTGAGATTTTGAGTGATTCTTTGAAGGAAGGTACTTAACTTGTCATTGTGGAAAGCTGTAATTGACGTCAGATAGTTTAATATTGCATGATGGATGGACAAATAAGATGCTGATTTTGAATCTTTTGTCTACAAACCTTGTTCGTTTAAAGGCGTATAGGTACCTATACTTTTTATTTTTTACCGAAGTGGATATCTATGAGGAAACAATATAAAGGAATTCAATTCGATTTTACAGCAGAATTGATTATAGCACCTTTAAGGAAAAGAAATATGTTTAGGGTGTAAATAAGAAATCTGAAAGCTGTTTTCCCGGAAAAACGTTTTACTTTGCATGTCTTAAGCTCTATAGAACCGCTTGAAGATAAAGTGTACCTAGTGTAGTGTAGGTTTTATCCATAGCACTAATTTAATGTTGGAATGTTGCTTTTTATCAGAAAGGTTTAAATAAGAAAGTACCGACTACGATAGGATCAGTATTTTGCAGAAAACTATCTGTTTCACTAACGAAACTTCTTAAGCAAACATTTCTACTAAAGGTTTGCCAAATGTTTGAAATGAAACTCAAACGAAAACTAAAGAGAAAAAAACCTTAAAATTTCTTACGAAGCTTGCTGAAGCTGCTGCTGACAATTTTTTACTAAGACGGCGGATAAAAAGTCGTCTTTCTCATGATTGAGAGCCGCCCATATAATCTCTCTTATTCTCAAAAAGAATACTTTTCTTGTAGGTACCATTTCGATTTTCACCAATTTTTGCAGAAGTCGTGCCGTCACGCTAAACTAAAGCTAAACTTCAAAGATAAAAAAAGTGAGAAAAGTATTTGCTTTGCTTGCCATTACAATTTACATTTTATTTTTACAAATGTTTGCTACTCCGACTGGCTTCGTCATGGCAGTGTAGTTACTCTCATAGCTAGTGACATAATTAGCTGGACTGAGAACCCTGTGACTCGGGGGCGCAAGAAGATCAGGAGTAAGAAGAGAAAACTTTATTACGAAAATTGAACATATTACATTGTTTGCGGCAAAATTTGCATCATAGTTTGACAATAAGCGTTTGCATTGAATTACCATCAACAGCTACTTGAAGGTTCTAAGCTTTAAGGGAGTCCCACTCGAAACACTGCTCAATATTATGGGGAAGCCGAAATTTTTGCTTTAGTTTGAGTACGACACACTAAAAAAGTGGGGTTTTTGACGCATGTCGGCTTGTAACGCAGGTCGTTCGAGGTTTGAATCCCAACAAAAACCAAAAATGTTTCGAACGGAATCGCTTTGAGCGGGGAATTGGTAAGTCCTCCGTTAGTCAATTCATTGCCATGAAAGTGCTTTCTCGACTAGCCATTCAGAACCTGCAGAGAATTGTAGGTTTCTCACAGGCATGCGGTTGAGAGAAATGCGCCAAGCCCCGAGGCTAAAGGCTGTCCTGCACCACCCCATTTTTGTATTGATGGGTGGTGGCTGAGCTATCATAATTTTAAATCAACTAATTTACAAATATTACACAGGTTGTATCATCTTCCAAAAGATGGAAAGAAAGAAAGCAAGAACGAAAGAAGTAAGGGCACAGGCGTTCTCGTACGTAGGTGGCGCAGCAAAACTAAGCTACGCCACTGTTCAAAACGAGTTTCTCGCAAATAGAAATACCGTTGAAAAAAAAATTTTATGTTTCAGACATTCAAATCTTGAGCTCCCACGCAATAAGCAGAAATTCCAGCCATCATTTTAAAGCGCTAATCTCTCTAAAGTCGAAGCTTTGCTGCGACATTTTAATTTAAACAAATTCTTTTTCTTCGTTGATTTGTTCTTCTCGTCCACTCAAGAACTTCAGTTGCCACTGGACCTTGCTAGTCCATTATTCAGCAAAACCAGTGGCATCAGATGGTAACTACTCCTACCGTGTTGGTAGTTACCTGTGTTACCAGGCTATTATCCGTCGACATCTGTCATCAGTTTTTAAGTTAGCGATTCGGAGTTGAGTTAAGTGGGTTCCCCAAGTCCTTATAGTAAATCATCAGCAAAGGTTAAACTAGTTTCCCCTGTATTTGCTTTATTTAATAAAGCTACCTTCACTTAATCACATCTAATCTGTTTGTAAACGATACAAATCTTGTTCACCCCCTTTTAAGATTTCAAACTGTCCTTAAATTGGAACCCATGTCTACAAAAGTTTTATTTTGATTATTCAAACTGCTGTGATTCATCGTTTCTTCTTATCTAAGATCTCTTAATCCTCCAGCTAACGAGACATGTGCTTATTTTGTTTACCTATTTATAATTAACATAACGCCATTTACCTTTTCACATCGAAATCATATTCAAACCTCTCCGCCTGTACTTTTCACCCTCGCTAACGACTTCTTTTCAATCATCATTATTGGCATCACCACCCCATTATACTGTGCCTATAGCACACTCATCCCCTATTTAGATAAGAAGTCGATTGTTTTCATCCCATACGAAAACATATATACACACAATTGCCAAAATTTGCCTAACACATCAATCGCATAGACAAATGTTTTTGAATGCCAACTTAGCTACCCGTATAATCGATCCTTTCTAAATGCCATCCATGATTTGGCCCTTCGCATAAACTGATCGCCAATGGCTGATAAGAGAAGCACGCAATTAAATTTTATTGGATAAATTCCAAATCCCATCCCATATGTTATCAATATTAGAGATAGGTAGTTATCATGTTGACATTCTCGATGGTGTGAGAACTGGACACTGTATGGACAAAATGAATATTTTTGACTATAAACACAAGATGTTTTTAGATTATTCAAAATCGATTCGCCCTTTTCTTGGAAAATAATCAAAAACTCTAAGTGAATGCGCTGCAAATTTGAAAATCGAGTGTGGGAAAACTGCTTGCATTTTGGCATCAGAATGAGAATAAATTGGAAGACAGATAGATAATGGAAAGGATGCGATTAAAATTTGACGCTTTTGATGGATTGTGGAAGCAATTGTGTCTGTTTTTTCCCAGGAAGAACAGAAAATTTAATTTTCTGATGAAAACATTGATATATCCTGTGGCCCATAGGCGTCATAGGAGTTATTTGGGCCACACAGAAGATGCGGAGAATTTGAAAAATTACACTCTGTCTCTATTCAGTTTGAAATTGGAGCAATTTTTACAAATTTTTGTTTCAAAATACAAAACTCAAACTACACTTGATCCAAGCAGTCTAACACTGCCAGACCGACAGACTCTTGCATAACTACTCACAGATTCCTGAACATCCAACAAAAACTCAAGTAAGGAGACACTCAAGTGGGTATCGTAGAACAATTTTCTGCAATTGAGAACACCTAGTGTGCAAGGACAGATGGTTTCTCTCACAAACCGCAGGATATTTATTGCGCCCTACACTTTTTTTCGTTTGTCATTGCTCATGTTAGCCACTTAAAGGTAATTGAAAACAAAATTAAAGGAAAAATGTATCTGAAATAGTACCGCACACCTTGAGTTACTTTTGAGTTCTTGAACTGTAGGTATGTAATGTAGGTACCTAGGCCAACTCCTTCTATCTTTTGGCGCTTAGATGTCTGCTTTGTTTTCCTGTCGAAATTGAAAAGACAGACGTTCTTCTTTGGATTTGATATTTCCTACGTTTCAATTCAGTTGTAGATTTTTATTTTATTTTCTTATTTTTTTTTTTGTATTTTTTCAGAAACAAACCATAAATTGTCGAACTCGAACGATTTGGAGAGAAAAACTCGTCCAATTTAAATAACTGAACTCTTAATTGCCTTTATCGGATTCAAAAGATTTTATCTTTTCTCTTTGTTCTGGGAATTGTGTTTTTTTTTCTCTCATTTTTGTGGGGGCAGACGACCAACTATCGACGACGACATCAACAATAAGATTAGAAATTGAATAGTGTGCCACGTTGATTTAAGGGTTGTTAGGTTTATTTATTACTCCACCCTCTCGTTCTTCCTTGATCGTGACTTTGATTTCCCAGCTCTGATGTTCTTGTTTTGTAAAGCGATTATGCCAAAAGGGATTTTCGAAAATCACTTCAAAGGGAGTTTACATTGGTATTTATCTTAATTGGACGAAATTGATAGGAATATAGGTAGGGGTCGTTAACGTAAATTGGGGGTAAATGATGGCAATGACAAGAGTTTTAATTTTTTGGAAGTGATGTAAATATGAAGCTTGGATTCCAGATTCGTTGGAATTTTATTGCTCACGTCTGATTTTAATGTAAGAAACGAGTAATATCGCAATATAGATTGATGGCAACATTTCAGCAACGAATTTGACAGCCATAGACTGTAAAAACCATACCTGATCCATATTCTAACTTCGATTGGGTTCCTACAGTGTGTTTTTGCATTGCTAAATTTTTTTGAGATCCAAATCTCTTCCTTACAGTAGTGAAATTGATTCTGATTGTCCCACCTTTACTCAAAAACAAAACCAAAAAGCGTAAATTGTGAGTCTCAAGAGCATTTCCAGACACCTTGTCGTGACGAATTGTCTGGCAGTGATGTTTTGAGCAGCGCAATTTTCTATGCTTCATTTGAAAGTATTTTCCTCAGAAAGGAAATTCGCCGAATCGATTTGTGACACAATAACCAAGGAGGTAAAAGGAATTTTTTCCGTTGAACACTACCTACATATTGCACATGTCCGATAGGTCACACCTTGACTTTAAAGGAATTCTCTTTACACAGAAACAGATTGTTGCAATTATATCATTGTACACCCCCTACAGTTGGTCAACAAGGCATGAATCAAGTATCAAGAAACAAAGAACCAAACAATAAACCGAACAAAAGCGGCCAATTTTAAGGGCGCTTCAAATGCACTTCAACTCACAAGTGCCTGTATTGTTGAAAGACAACAGAAAGAGACCAACGCGCCGGTCGCCCAACAACAGCCTGAATTCACACTTCGAGATGCGTGCCAAATTTCTAGTTCAAGTGTTATACAAAGTACAATCGGATAGATGGATGCAAAGAGGGCGGGATGCCACAACAGTTCTTTGAAGAATTGACTCATTGCATTCTCTCGCAGTGCTATGCGTCGAAGTCGACATTGCCGATGGTATAGGCCTTATTATTTATAGCTTCTGATTTGTCCGTATAGCAAATCACCTGCAATTATCGTATTAACCGTCCTCGAACCGAAGCGATCGTCGACGACCGACGATTCGGAGTGAACATTAAGTAGGCGGATGGTATATTGAGTTCCCATAGAAATCCAATTAATAGAATTTAATTTATCACGACAAACAATGAACAAAAAGGTGTTTAAGCATGGGCATATGTTCGACGGGATGTTTTCACACTCCCATGCCAAACCCAAAAAATTCGTGTAAGTTAATAACTTAGGTGCAACTGCACAGCCCTGTGGTATACAACACGCGGTGTGAAGTGCTGTAGGAGGTAATTAGTTTGCGTGTTCAAAGAGGGCTTGGGCATATGCATGCAGTATGTGGATGTGGAGGTGTTAATTTCATGCGCTGTAACATGCTTACCATCTACGAGCAGTGAAACGAGTGGGAATGTGTTGTTTTAATTTAAATTGAATCCTTTTCTCGGTCTCGAAAGAGTTGTGATGATAAAGTCTTTGGAAACCAATCCAATTGATCGTACATATGGCAATATTTTCGTCATACTGTGCAATTGGTGGCTTGGGACTTTCGAATTTAATGAAAAAAACATTGTTGTTACATGTTACATGAACAATGCGGACTTCTATTCCAATTCAAAGGATCAATAGGATTGCCCAGTTGAGATTCGTAGTCAAAAATAATGTGAAGCAGGGATGATTCTTCATAAGTGGTGTACTTTGGACAATTTTGCTCATATGACAACAGTAAGAAACAAGCAGGTGGAAGAGCTTTGATCTCTGCGAGATCACAATGTTCGAATCTCGAACCTCAAAAAAATGAGAAATGGAGCACCTAGGTACTTCGACAGGTGTCGCAAAGTTCAGGCTTTTTCCCAAACTGACTACAGATTCATACCTACTTTCCAAATTTCTCATTCCCTCGTCATCAAACGTTAACGTTCTTGTCTGATGTGCCTTCTCGGAGACTACAGCGATTGGCAAATTTGAAGAGACACACCTTGATCCGATCTTCTCGTTTGTCTTTCTTTTTAATCGTAGGTGCCTACCTATTGCGACGCATATATGACCAAACATGTCTAACACGATTGGAATTTTAGCACCTAGCAATCAGCAAGTACCTACCTACCTTCTACCAGTTGTTAGCCCTCGTACGCCTTACAATGTTTCACTTAATGTGCAGCAGTCTACCTAAGTGCAATCACCATCATCCTCCTAATGGAATGCACTCACGCATGCAAATCAAGCTTCAAGCGTATAACAGGCGATGTGTCCATTGATTAAGCGCACACCGCAGCACTGGCCTCCTGCTGTCCATGACTCACCATAAGGCATTATTTTGCGCATATCTCTCTATCTCTCTCCCTCTCTGTCTTTCTATCTCTTCTCGAGGAATCTGTGCGCGCGCAAATTATAAGCCAATAAATCATCAACTGCGCCAAAGAGCATCCTCTCTTGAGTCTTCTGATGATGTTGGGTCGCCTCCATCAGGCTAATTTATTATTGAAAATACTACCCATCCGTAGTGTGGTGTTAATTTGGTGTTCATAATCGGAAATTTGTGTAAGTATATGTTTGACACTTACGGATGCTGCACGAACCTTAATCCCATTTCACGGTAATTCTAGGGTATGTCGTATGTGTGCTGTGTATGATGCTTGTAACGCGTCCCGTGTCCCGACCCACTGGCGCGACTTGTAGCAAAACTTGGCCCCGAACACTAAATGTCACAATCCATTACCGATTTGGACTTTGAGCATGATGCCGCCAATTATGCACTACTCGCGCATGGAATTATCCGCAGCTTTGGGCCCGAGGGAGGTCTGCGCGTCGAGTCTTCAGGGCGACCATCTGTTAATCCACAAGTTCGAAGTAATAAATCCAATAGTCACAGCGACAAAGAGAGTGGATCGGATAATTTATCTGTCTTTCTTATTATTAATTTGACATGCATTCATTGTGGCTAATTGCGCCAAACGAGGCTCTTATATGACAACCTTGCAGAATGATTGGAGAGTGCGGTTTTGTATGGTTGTGTTTGGTGCATGCAAGCATGCGTGGTGCAGTTGGAGTTCTGAACTCCAACTAAGGTCATTGGGGCATTAATCACTGCACAAATGTGCAGCGAGTGTAACAGTTGTAATTTTTATCCTTTTCCTTTTTTTTTGGCTTCGTAATTTTATAATTTTTGCGGTTTCTTGTTTCTGCCTTTGATCCGTTTTGGAGATTTTTGGGATTGGGAAAGCTTTATGGTTTGATTGCGTTTATTATCAAAAAAATTTGGTTGATTATGTGATGAGAAGTTAGTTAATTTGAGTTGAGATGGAGCGATGTTACAAAAGTGGAAAGAAAACAGAGGATCTTATGCATCTATCCGTTACAGTTTATGAAGGATATGCTGTGTTAGTAAGTTAGTATACAATTTGGCTTTCAATAAAGAACTTCTCTGGATGAATGTACCTATACTGTTAAACATACTTACTTACTTACTTACTTACTTATGGTGGCGCTACAGTCCGGGTCGGACTAGGGCCTCAACCAATATGCTTCTCCAGCCAGCTCGGTCCCTAGCTAGCTGCCTACAGTTTTGCACGCCAAGTTGGTTGAGGTCCTCTCCTACTTGCGTGCGCCACCTGAGTCGCGGTCTTCCTCTATTGCGCCGTCCCTCGGGATTGGATTCGAAGACTTTCCGGGCCGGAGCGTTGGTGTCTATTCGCTCTACATGACCCAGCCATCTAAGTCGCTGGACCTTGACTCGTTTGAAAAGGTCAGTGTCGCTGTACAGCCCGTACAATTCGTCGTTGAATCTTCTACTCCACTCTCCATCTATACAGACGGGACCAAAAATCACCCGGAGAATTTTTCTCTCGAAGCATCCGAAAGCGTTCTCGTCTGCCTTTGACAAGGTCCATGCCTCTGCGCCATATATAAGAACCGGGATGATAAGTGTCTTATACAGGGACATTTTAGTTGCTCGATAGAAGACTTTACTACTCAATTGCCTTAGTCCGAAGAAACAGCGATTGGCAAGAGTTATTCTTCGTTTGATTTCAGCGCTGGTGTCGTTGTCTGAATTAATAGCGGCGGCGGCGCCTAGGTAGACAAAGTCCTTAACTACCTCAAAGTTAAAGCTGTCTATTTTGACGTTCTGTCTAAGACGTCGGTGTTAGGTGTCCTTTCTTGATGACAGCATATACTTGGTCTTGCCCTCATTTACCACCAAACCCATCTTCTTCGCTTCCGTCTCAATGCTCATAAACGCGCCATTGACATCACGCTGCGGTCTTCCAATTATGTCAATATCGTCGGCATATCCGAGCAATTGAACGGATCTTTGAAATATTGTGCCTCTTGTGTTGAAGTAGGAGTTTTGCACTATTCTTTCAAGAACGATGTTGAAGAAGTCGCATGACAGTGCATCGCCTTTTTTGACAACGAATGTATGTATGTACTGTTGAACATGCACCATTTAATCGTCATTATACCTACCTTCCTGCAGACCTTGAAAAGGATATTCAATAGCTCAAAAAGGGAATGCCTAGTACCTAATTGGTGCAACATACGGGTGAATTTCACCTCAGTTAGCGTTACATTCTAAGGAAGTTCAGGAATACCTTGAGTACTAGGACCCAGTTAACGGGCTTCGTAAATCCCAAAAAACATCTTTTCTTACTATAGGCTTTTCAATTTGTCGTTAAAAGGAAGTAAATACCAAGTCTTATTAAAGGCTAAAAACTCACACTTCTTACTTCTAGAGTCAAGTAAACGACTGAGAACTTTTAAAAAAGATTGCAGACAGATTGTTCTGTAGTGACCACCTGCACCTGCACCCTTAAAGGCGTTGAATCTTTTGAGAAACCGTCATGTATCAAAGAGCAAGAATGATAAAACTTAATAACTGGAATTTAGAAGCATTTTGTGAAAAATATGGCCAACTTGTGCATGAGCGTTTTGTATCCAAAGTCTAACCCAATGTCCTAATTGGCATCAGCCAACGCGCGACCGAACAACGAGCAACGGGCGCTGCACCAGACGATCAAAATATCAAACAACAATAACCCTTTTATGTGGCCTTATTAACACAGGAAAGCGATCACGCGATGGGGTAGCGCGGCCGCATATGTTTGTTTCAAGCTTAATCATTAAAGCCTTTCAAACTGCATACCTACTCGTAGGGGAGTGCCCCTATTAAGAAAAAACTTTGTGCGACCGACACTACAAAAAGTATAGTCCGGTTGCTTCAAATCAACCATAGTTTCGTCGCGTTGCTATTAGCAAATAGCAAGTGAAAATTCATCCTGATCGCACAATCTTATGAGCATCTTGCGACTGGTATTAGGACACGCATTGTGGTAGCCCTACCAACAAGCAACGCCACCGATCGAAGTTCGTCGTTCGCGACTCCAATTAGGACATAGCCTAACTTCTGATAAATTCTTCCATCGCGTCGGCGTCGGCGTGCGTCGCGTCGGTCTCAACGATACTTCTTTGTGCCAAAGATGTCAAAAAACAACTGGCTAATGTTTTAGAAATGAAGTTTTGTCGCAGTGGTGAACTGATATGCCGTTTCACTCTCTGCGAGATGTTGTCATGGTTGGAACCCTGTAAAGACTTGCTACTACATTCAGATGATTTTATACGTTTTTAGTGTCGATTTGATGTTGAGCTCCTTCCAACTCTATCCAACTGGGCACTTATAGCTATGGTTCTAACTATCTTTCCGAGCTATGAAGATGGACGAAACTTTACCGCCTAAGTTAATCACTCTTGAAGAAGTAGCAGCTCTAAACCAAACCAAATTGTTCGCTGAATAAAGAAGAAACATATTATTTTCATTGCAAATTTTCACAACATCGGGCAGCATATAGCCGAAGTCCACAGTCCACAATGAAACCGTCATCTCTAGAACTATTGCCCCTGGCCCTGGCACCTTTGTGTCTGCTCTCTTGATTTGTTAAGTGTACTAAGTAAGGCTTATAGAACCTAACATAGTGTTTATTCGTTTGAATTATTGAAAAACACTTGTATTCATAAGCTCGTACAAGCTCAATAACACGTATTCCATTTGAGTCATTTGTTTGATTTAATTTAAAAAAAAAGTAAAATAAAATTTGCGACTTCTTTGTAGAGTTCCTACATTCCAACTTTTTATGGGTTGTTCCCATCTAAGCAACTCCCAATACGATAGTCAACAAAATGTTTTAAAATTAACCTGACCGGAAATGGGTGTTGTCAAAGGCTGACAACTTTTTTTTAAACAAAAGCGAAACAAAACAGCACCAGATGTTTAAATAGAAGCAACTGAACAACTTCAGTGTACTTATTCACAGTTTCATTTCATATATTGATATCCAACCAACCAAATGACAAATAAAAATATGATTAAGTGAACCTCATTGTGCAAACAAGAACCTTCATCATGTTTGTTTCCCTTAATTTAACACCCATCAGCCATCACCATCAAACAGTACCAACATAATATTCGTGGAACATTTTGAATGAAAATCCATTATTCTGTGCGATCATAATAGAAGCCGTTGAGTCAGCAACAGCAGCCATTTTTCTGTTCGAAATTTTTGCTATTCTCTCAAACTTTTTGCAGCATCATCATCATTCAGGCATCAGCACAAAAATACTCGTACAAAACTCTCCCTTCGCTTCAGTTTGTTGTGCGTTTAGACAAATCGTATCGCAATAAACGTACTGACTGATACACCAAAAAGCAAAAGCAAAAAGAGGTTTCGTTGTTCATTTGGAGTTCGTTCGAGTGTGATAAATTGCGTTACGTATATGCCAACAAATAGCTACTCTTATACTTTACTCCCCGAGGGCTATACTCGTGTAAACGATCAGGAGGAGTTTCAATGTCAACGCGCTTTAAACCGACATATGCAGCATCCATTTACCTACTTAGTAAATGAATTTCATTTGCAAAAGTGATGGTGGTTTAATGAGCAAAGCATTTGCGAACTGATAATTACTTCACTGCACAGCACATTGAAACGAATACGACGCTGACGCCGACGCCGACATCGACGTCTATTGAGAGCAAGCTGCGAAATTAAAATTTTCATGCGAATGGAACAGAGAGGGTGTTTCTTCTATGTTCGGGTAGGTTTCTACTTGATTAAGATACTTGACAGCTATGCTGACAGCTAAATGTAGTTTTGGGCGATTAATTTTCCATTAGGGGTGTTAAATAATGCGGGGAACATGGCAGTGTTAAGTATGTATAATGGAGGATAATAGAAATAAATCGAGGACAACAATTGACAGTCAGTGAGAAAGTACAGCCGCAGTCAAATCTTCCGTAAATTGGATTCAATTGTGGAAGTATAGATACATAATTCTACAGCTTATCACGTTATTTCCATTTTTTAAGCTGAAAATATACTTGTAACTTGTAACATAAGCTTGTTCTATGAGCCATTAGTAGCTATATATGTACCTTAATAAACTTAAGTAACGTAGGTACTTATGGCCTAATAAGAATGGTTCATATGTGTCAAAAGCTTATGGTTCAAATTTGTCAAAATTAAGAATTTTCGAAAAAGATTGCTTCGTCATTGAGGAATTAATATTATAGCAGAAGCCTCAGTAGAACTATTGTCTTCGACCTAGCAACCTTATTTTGCTCCAGATGTTTGTGGAAAAGATAGAAGACGCTGCCTTTAGAAGTTAATTTCCCCGATCCCTTTATTTTAGTATTAGCTGTCAAAAGAAGCCCTCAGCCCCTTACCAACAATCGGTTCATGATTTGAAGTCTGATGAGGTGTCTGAAATCTTTGTACAAGGAACGGTCATTTAAATGTCCATTCTAGGCAGTGGCTGCGTAGGCACAAATTCAATTAAAAATATTTATTAAAGATTAAACATTTGTGAATGCAACACATTCATAAATATTTTCCCGATGAAAAATTCTAAAAACTTAAGACTTTGTTTTAAGAACTAATTTATACCCGTATGTATAATTTATTCGCCTCTCTTTTAGATGTTTATTGAAAATTGCATATTTATTATGAATAACTTCTTATTTTTTATTGAATATTTTCTTAGAACTAAGAGAAAAATTTCAACAGTAGTTTATATTTTAAATAAATTTGTTGTATTATTGTTGTATTTCTTTAACTTTTTTAGTTTAAAGCGAAGTTTAAGAATTTAGTCAAACTATTTAATTTTAATGAACAATTTCTAACGTCATTTACATAATTTAGTGCTAGACAGGTCAAGGTCATTAAAGCTATGCACAAATATACTTGTGTCTTATGTAATTTTCATACTCTTATAGATTCGTTCATAAGCGTACATATAAGCAAAAGTATATTCTTTTAATGAATTTAATTTTCGGATTATTTTCCATGAGTTTTTACATTAAAATAATGAAAATTTGCATAATGGTGATGGTGCATTTAACCTTTTCTGTTTTTTTTTTTTAGAAATGGAACTAAAGCAGCAAATAATAATTCGATTTCATAGAAATTGCTGCAGATACACGGCTGGGTTAGGGGTTGAGTGCTTAAAAAAGCTAAGTAAGATGCTAGCTCACAGAGAAAGGCTTTAGTTGGGATGTCTAAGGACTATAAACATTGCAAGAAAGGGTGATGCGACTTTAAAAGCCTAAGGAAACGTAAATGATGAAGTTTTTTCTAGTTAAGTTCTGAGTTGAGCACTTTACTGAGACTGTATGCGTCGTTCGTCGTTTGAACATGCCAAAATAGCGTTTTACTTATGTATTTTTAATTTTTCTTCTATTTTTAACGCTCTATGAAGTATGAGTGAGTACTCTGATCTCGAAGGGATAACACTTCATCTACTTATTTAATAGATTTGAGTGATCCTTCTATGGGGTAAGAAAGACCTAAGAGTCAGCAAGCCTCTCCGCGTCGAATTATTGAAAGCAAATTATGCATTTGCTCGTAAGAGAGTAAATTTCGCATTTCTTATTTAATCCTGATTGCCATTTGTGTCGGAACTTCGTATATACCTATCCCCGGATCTCTTTTTTGAGCCATACCAACGGAATCGGTCCTGCTCTACTTTTCGAGAATGATATATTTGATTTGGCAGCATCCACAGACAAGGAATAAGCAACCTGGATCAGAAAATGGGCATCGTAAGTGTTCATTTTTATCAGGAGTTATACAGTACCTACCCAGCACCCTTTTCCTAGAAACGATACGTACTTTGCAGGATCCTGTCTAATGACATGACGGCTCCATGCTCAGATAATGTTTCGAAAAGAGAAGGAGAAATCTTCTGAAGGCTCAGGTGGCTACTGAAGTAAAAAAGAAATACACTCAATTTTTCGTGGAAACATTACCTACACCTGAATGTATTTCAAAACTATTGAAAAGGTCTAAACATGTTTGTATCAATCCTTCCTAATCACAGTTTTATGTTTTGACTTCAAGTTTTTCCATTGAGTGGCACGTCAACTTCAACTGCTTCTGCATACGACAAAACCATAATATTTTATAGATTTAGATTTTAGATTTATTATTTCGTAAATTTGGGTACATAATTAACAATATCAGTTTAAAAGCTTGGCTTTATGCCGTCTGCCTGGTTATATTATTGCAGTTGCCATGTACATATTTAACACGTTCGCTGATGTGCTGCACGCAGTGGCTGTTTCATTAACAACATTATTGAGCACAATTTTCGTATTTCCTGCGCATACAATAGACCATTTATTTTTGGATGCTTATATTATAATGAAGAATTTCAGTCTCATTTTTATTATGGCCTGAAGAATGTAGACGATATGCAATTACTTCTGTCACTTCCGAACAGGTTAAACGAAAGTATACCTACTTTTCCACGGGTATCGCCTTTCGCGAGGAATTGGCAACTCCTCCGTTAGTATTCATTGCCATGAAAAGCACTTTCTCTATTAGTCGTTCGGAACCGGCAGAAAATTGTAGTTCCCTTCCATTCCCTCACAAGGTATGGTTGTGAGAAATGCGCTAGGCCCAGGGGCTCCTCGCTCTGTTGCGCCACCCTATTTATTTATTATTTTATACCTACTTTTCATCCCAAAGTCTTGCTAGTATTGCTTTTCGAGAGCCAATCCCTAGGAAGATAACATATTGAAAATTGTTGATGTAGTTTGTAGTTTGAAAGCAGTATTTTACTCTTAAAATGGCAATGAACTTTGTAGGATCTATACTGATAGTTCCAATCCACAATACAATTTCCTATTTGCCCTTCCTTTTCATTTTAAAAATTTTTGATATAACGGTCAATGTTGTTAAAAGGTTAAACAGCCCATTGCTTTAAATTTACAAGTAAACAAAAAGTCCTTAATTACTACATAATTCTTGATAAGAAGAAGTTCCACAGCCAGTATCTCACAACCATTAGAGATTGTCTACTGAAGATCATACAAAAGAAAAACCCTCGTTTGATGTGACCATTTACGAGGAGATCGTTGAGCTCAGCTCAACCCTCAACCATTCCAGACATCAAATTTAATTACACGAAATAATTCTTTAAATTTAATTACCCAAACAGAAAAAAGCAGCAAACAATAAGCCAACAATCAGCGTCAATAAAAATTTCAAAATTATTATTCCATTTATCAACAACAACCCGCCATGATAAGACGACAATTCCAATTCCCACAAGAAGAAAATTTCACTTTTTATCATAACCATAAATCACCTTGTTCACCCAAGACAATTCCCTTTAAGGAAAATCTTAACGGAAAACTCGACAATCTAATCAACATTAAGCGGGCTTAGGATGAAATAAGAAGAAACAAAAACCCAAAGGACAACAAGGTCAGGAGCAATCCCGCAAGCTAGCACCAAAGAGGAGTCTTATCATTTGAAGGAAAAAAAATTTAAATTAATCTCACAATAAGTGCATAACATTCCAGTGGTTGAGTCTTTACGCACATTAGGGATTGTAATTGCGTCGATTGAGAAGCGATATCGGAAGATTGGTTGCTCCCCATAACTACTGGGTCGAGGAACAGCGAGCGATAAGCGCAATTGACCCTTTTGCTATGACCTCCACCGTCCTAATCGCTTGTATATTGAATGTTAATTGACGTTCAAGTTGCAGTGTCATTATCTTGAAACAATTACAAAACTGATAAGATGCAATGTTTCAATGTCACTATAGGCTGTAGCGCTTTGTTTGGGACTTGTGATATTGTGCTCTCCTAAGAAACTGTCCGATTTCACGCCTTTTTTGAGACTCAGAAATCGGCAGCATTTTCTGTGTGTTCGTCCGTATCCGCGAACGGCGCCAGGGGTGTTAACGCACTGTCTGTTGGGGGAGTGTATGGCTCATTCGAAACGTTTGTACATGCACCGTATAGTATCAATATACTCAAGAGCCACTTCAGATCCAATTACCACTGCTGCAGTTATCGTCCTTCCACGAAACACGCATGTGTGGCAATAACGCGCAGTTTCGTCGGCATTGCTTTGCATTATGATCGTTTACCCTCATTTAATGATCCTGTCAAACGCAGTTCTGAAGGAGTTTGACACGATGATTTATTTCGCGGTCAAAACATGTGTTTGACTTGACAGCTTCAAACTGTCGGATATACAACGCTAAATCGCACCATCGATCGCATCATTTGCTGTCGCGCCGAAGAGGCTGCCATGATTAGTTTTCGGATCGAATTTCCAGTTCGACCGAGAACACGGAAAATCCGTTCTGGTTGAAATGATTTCCAAGACACATAGGCGCTTGTGCTCCTGTCTCAGGATGTAGGAGTTAATGATTTGTCAAAATAAGATTAAGAACTTTTTTTTTGTCTTGAAGAGGATACCGGAAAAAATTGTGTGTTCGTTCCTAGGAAATGGTTCAACTAAATGTTTCGCATTGTTTAATGGATTTTTACACGGTGAGTTACATTTGGGGTATTTTTCCTGTGAAAAACACAACCAACCAGGAACTAATTAAAGTGAAATGGAAAGTTGGAGAATTTTTTAATGACGGTGTTTTGGAAATTTTTGTTGAATTGTAGAAAATTGTTCTTGTTTTTTTTTCGATTTGAAGCAACAGACTATTAGTCACCATTGGGAGAGAACCAAAAGGCAGTTCGAAAACAAAGTAAGTTTTTGTTTTTTATTGAGGAAACCTCAAATATTGGGTCAGTATATCAGACGAGTGCTAAAATTTCTAACCCTAACTCTCGACGCAGTGCTGAAACTTAATCTTTTTGAAACCCACATCATATGATGCGGTGTCTCAAGAGTCAAGACCATTTCCCGATCAAAATGAAGTGGTCCTTGGTACAGTTCGCAATGAAACTTTGACGATCTCTTCAAGCAGCATCATTATCGTCAGTTAAAATGCAGGCCCTAAGCCATATAATTCAACAAAAATATATTTTTTTTTATAATTAACGCGCACAGCAAGGGGTTATGACTACCCTTATAATGTCGTTAAACACAGTGCGAGCATTTAGGAAAATACCAGAGGATTTGAAAGGAGACATCGATGCACGTTGCTTTTGAACTTTTGTGAATCATAATGCAGGGGATAAACGGCCAGGTAGAGCATTCCACATTCGGGTGGTGCGACTAAAATATGAATCTCTATACTTGACTGTACGCCCGAAGTTGGGCTCAAGGTAAAACTGATGAGCATTCCTAGCGAGGCGGGTGTTGCGGCTAAATTGTTTCAGGGGAGGAATGCAACTTGCTATTTCAGTAGAGCACTGTTTATAGAAAAAGCGATAAAAGAGAGTGAGACAGGTGACATTTCGACGATGTTAAAGAGAATCAATCGATTCAACGATTGAACTATCACCTATCAATTTTAACGCTCAATTTTGTACCCTATCAAGCAGGTGCAAATATGTTTGAGCAGCATTTGAACAGATATGGGAGTTATACTCCAGTTTAAGGCGGATGAAGGCCTTATAAATTGTAGCCAGATCAGAAGGGGTGAAGAACTTCCTACATCGTCTCAAGAAACCTAAGCATTTAGCAGCGTTTTTGGCGACTTCAAATATGTGGTCGTTCCAACGAAGATCATCGTTTACACACATACCAAGTACTGACAGCTTTTCGGTTTCTTGGACGCAGGTACCATTCATGGATAATGGCAATGGGGGAATGTTGAGCTTCAACGACAGCAACCACAACGACAGCATTGAGTTTTCGAAGCATTGAATTCTTCTACTCGGTTCTGATGACCCTATGTAACAAAGCTGTCAAGGTCAGAATTCAATGAGCTTATCATACGCAGCCGTTCCAGTTCCACATCCGAAGAGCATCAGGGCGTGAATTTGGAAACGAATATGAAAAGCTGAGGGTCGAGTCGTCGGCAAAACACTTGAGAGGATTAGAAGTTTCAGACAAGATATCATTTATAAATATGAGGAAGAGAAGCGGAGACAAAACGGAGCCCTGAGGCACACCAGCATTTATGAAGTGGGCATCAGACTTAAAGCCATCCAATACAACTTGTATTGAACGGTCGGAAAGGTAATTTCTAATCCAACGAAGAAGAGACTCATCGACACCAAATGCACACATTTTCGATAAAAGAACCTGATGCCAAACTCTATCAAATGCTTTAGAAATATCAAGCGCAATAACCTTACTTTCTCCAAAATAATGTAAAAATTGGTTCCACTTTTCGGTGAGATTAGCCATCAAATCACCAGTGGGGAACGTTTGCCACGAAAGCCGTACTGGCGGTCATTAAGAAGCTTTCGTTCTTCAAGATATTTCATAAGTTGACGGTTTATCAACGTTTCCATGACCTTGGAAAGAAGGGACGTTAGTGCAATTGGACGGTAATTGGAAGGGGAGGAAGATTCGCCTTTTTTAGGGACCGGCTGGACAAATGCAGTTTTCATCTGCTCGTTAAAATAGGAAAGATGGAAAAGTTTACCCAGTGGTTTTGCCAGCGTAGAAGTTCACCTCTTCAGAATAACGGCGAGGATACCATCTGGACCAGCGGATTTATGTATGTTGAGATCTTTTACGACTCTCGCAACCGAGGGAGTTCGAAAAAAAATTTGCTTCATCACAGAATCTATAGACTCAAGCTCAGGTGGAGCCAATATGCTATCTGGAAGTGTCGAGTTGGCAGCGAATTGAGCTGCTAGCAAATTAGCTTTATCGATGGAGCTGACGAACGGAGAGTCATTGAAAACGAGCGTTGGGACCGATGACGTGGTCGAGTTCTTAATGTTCTTCACAAAAGACCAAAAGTTTTTGCTTCCTTTAGGACACAACAGTATTTTTTGCCTTACTTTTTGGTTATGCAAAAACTTGGCCTTTTGTATTTGAGCATTACAGATATTTCTGGCCCGTTTGAACAAATGTCGGTTTTCTGCAGTAGGGTTGACTTTAAATTTTCGAAAACTACTTTCTCGATCCCTAATCGCCTCCTTACAGCTTGAATCAAACCACGAATTCTCTTTGGGGATGATTTATTCAACCAAATAAAAAAAAGTTAATTCTGGGCTATTACTGCGAAGCATGCTTAAAATCCTAACGAGATCCTGTATTTTATTTAGGATGTCGCAAAAGAGCGAGGAGCCCCAGAGCCTAGCGCATCTGTCACCACCATGCCTTGCGAGGAAATGGGAGGACCTATAATTTTCTGCCGGTTCTGAATCGCGAATCGAGAAACGCTTTCCAAACCATTGAATTTACTAACGGAGGACTTGTTTCCGGGTTAGCAGGCAGACATGGTAACCATCACGCCTAGGTAGGAATACAGCTTTTGCAGGGGTCTCAGTAAAGGCTTCCATCATCGCACTTATACATTTCGAGAGCTGGTAAGTATTTCCCTTTTCATAGCAGCATGTTTTTTGGCCTTTCTATGGTACACACGAGATAAAATAGGCACTTAGTTATTATACATAACTTAGATAATATTTGAGATCTTCTCGAACTCCCGAAATCAGTTCAATTATTTGCATTGACTTTAACCAGTTAAAGAAAAATTGGACTGGAATTGATATGTTTGGTTCTCTAACCCTTGAAATTGTCTTCAAGGGTTAGAGAATTTCTATGCACAATGCTCACAAGCAATAATTATTATTGCTTGTGAGCATTGTGCATAGAAATTTATGTTCTAGAAAAGCAAGTTGGCATAGCTATGCATTGTTGGGTGGAAATCAAGTCAACCATTCTCAAGTATTTTCAAGGATTCTCTCAAGAAGAGCGACTCATGCTAACATGACCTTTTCTTATTATTTTTCCCACCAACCAAACAAACAGGACTCTTAAGTTCAAAACTAAATAGATAAAAGACAAACATTTCACACAAAAGCACCGCACTTCACTAAATTAAAAAAAAGTGCCCTAGTATCATAAATCACATGCAATTTTCCAAAATCCTTCGCCAGGCTTGTAACCCCTAATGACTATTCTATGTCCTCATAATGGGGGTCCTCATCCCATCCTCAAGCACTTTAAATGAATATTTTCGAAATTAAACGAAAATTAAAGTGTCCTTTCAAAAGCATCACATTGGCCTATACTCGAGTAATAAGGGAAAGAAAAGAAACAGGATCACCAGTTTCAGTTTAATAGACTCTCTGGCACTCATACTCGGAGAGTCTATCTGCAATGTCACCATACAAAAGGACACCGTCACCGTCACCAACATCTCATACACTCTCATACATTTACCAACAATCAAGGATAATAAATTAACTCCGCTATTTAATGGAGGAAAAATTAAATCGAACCCGACGCAGCGATGCATGAAAATGATCATAATAATGGTGAGTATTAATAGGGAGGATGCTGCACAGCTACTGACAACTGCCGATGGCAATGCTGCCGCTCTTGAGCGGAATCCTTTTCCGACGCTTCGCATTCATCGGATGACAATTAAACCGAAATAAGTGTGTACCTACGTTCGAAAGTATAGACAACATGAATGTGTCTCCATTTCCATGTGTGTTTAAGGACACACAGAGTTAAGAAAAAATTATGTGATTGAGAATTAATGATCCGCGAAGGATCATTATTTCTCATTCCTCTGACCGTGCTACACATTTCGGCATTGAATTTCATGCGGCACAGCCTATAAAAAATCAAATGTCCTTACAAGAAATGGTGTCAAAATTCATGTCTCTGTGTCCAGTTGTGGAGCAGTGTTTTCTTCGCTGTGTGTGATAAATTACATTTGCCACTGGAAGAGTGTGAAAAAGGACACTCGAAAACGAACCTGGCGGCAAGGCGGCTCCTCTGATCGGCATTCGCATTAGACAAGGCTGGTACATGCTTCCTTTTGTATTTGCTGTCCATCATTATCATCGTGAACCTTTTTCTTAACGCGCTTCATTTTTCAATTGAAAAGTCCAAGACAACACAAAGTCACAGAAAACACAAACACAACAAGGTGTAATATTCATTCATTCAGTTATTCATTGATTCGAAAAGGATGAAAGGACGACGAACAAATTGCATTCAGCAGCGTTTTTCTTTACTTTTATTTCTCTCACTTTTTTATTTGTCAATCATTATGAATGGGAAAGATACAACAACGCATAACATCAAAGCGCGTAAAGTTGCCATTACTGACAGTTCATTACATTTGACATAATTAAGATATATAGTTCGGGTGCTTTGTATTGTAAAGGATATTTAGGGAAATTTATTGCGTGTAATGCGAGAGTCCGCTCGTCGATAAGCTGAATTGGATTTGGATTTTTTGTTGGAAAATAAATTTTGTGCACTTGTATGTAATGCGAATTTAATGGGGCGATGACAATTCGTCTTGAAATGATTATTTTTGTGGTTTTGGCATTCTTTTGGTAACAAAGAACCCATAGTGCTGTACTGTTGGTACTTTTCTTTTTCAAAATCATGGGAAATATTTGGTCAGAGAAATTTCACACGTTTTTTCACTGGTTTGATAAATGAACTAGTCAATTTGAAAAGAGCTGCCATCGATAGAGGGACTCTTTCTCTTCACCATGTGGTAAGAAGACTGGGTATCTGTCTTTTTGAGGTTAGAGGCTGAAACTATCATAATTAAACTTGTCTTCTTAAGATGTCAACCATTTAAAATAGTGTCTTATCTTTAAACTAATCGAAACAAAAAAGTGTTGAGATTTTGAACGCTTAAATGTCACTTTCTATTGGACGAAAAGAACCATCCAGTTCCGTCCAGGAACATTTTCAAAAACCGTATCATTAGAGCAAAAACATCGCTTCTCATGATTCTGAGAAGTGAGAATCCACTCTCAAAGCACTATAACCTTGAAAATTTTACTTTTGGAATACTTTTTATGAACTTTAAGTGTTTAACTCTCACTAAGACAATTTGTCAAAACTGAACAGAAATAATTTTAGGCTTTCGATTGGTTTTTCAAATGAGTGCTTCCCCGACTGAAGCCAATGGAAAGCGTCATTGCCTACTATACACTTGATACACAGTGCAAAAATAATAACTTAGATAAATAACTTCATATTTGAAGCTTTACCAAAACTGCCATTAATTCGATCAATAAGGATTCATGAAGATATCAATGTCAAAGTAAAGCCGCAGATGGGAGATGGCTTTCTAACCGAGCTTTTCAAAAGAGCTGGTAAGGCGTAAGACTTATACTCATTCATATGAAATTTGAGAAGCAGAAAATAAGGCCGACAAATAAACCTCAACTCAGGTGTCGCTGAACAGAACCTACAATAAATTTATATACGCTTTCTATGTTTAGCAAAATATGCTCTTAGACCTAGTAAGCCGCATCTTTATCTAAATGCTCACACTCCTGTGGACTTAAGATAGTTGTAGAAGAATATCTGTAATTCAGTTCTTTATTGATTTTAGATTCTTCTTTTACCATGAGCGCTTTCATCCCCGAGGCATCTTAGCTCCTATCATTTTTCTGTTTGACACTTACGGCCAGTCTTTGGGGTATTGTATTTGCTAATGCGTTAAAACGCATGTGTTAACATATGACTTTAACATTATTCTAGAAGAAGTTGCACAGAAATCGCGAGGTATAGTTTTTCAAAACACCATTTAACATATTGCCTATGCTGATGACATCATTGGTAGAACAAATCGAGCTATCAGAGAAGCATTCACATATAGGTATTGACGTGATGGCGGTGAATACGGTGGTCTGATTGTTAATTAAGAAGCTGTCGGTCATCAACGAAGGAAAACCAACAAGAAGACTTGATCAAAATGTTGCAATGGACAGATCTCATTTTTAGACGCTGAGTTTTCAGTTTGGTTCTAATTTTGCCACTCTGCTGCTTTGCCGCTTAGTACGTGGCCGTGCCCTTAGGAGGACAACTTCCTAGCTAAAAATTCAATTTGTGAGAAATGAGCTCTAAGATCTTCAAAATTGGATATTAAATCAGATTTTTGCCAATCAGGAGATCACAAAAATTTCGAGTTAGGTCACTTTGATTTCAAGATTACGAAATATAGCTTCGAAGTAGTAAAAGAGTTCGTTTTCCTGAGCTTCGACATCAGAGCAGAGATTAGTCGAGAGAACGATCATTTCCTCAATCGATGTTTCATTCTGTGAAGAAGGCGTTTTTGTAGTTAACTCATATTTTAAGCAACTTTAAACTGGTGGTATATGTACAATGTACATACATGCATTGGCACAAAAAGCATCAGGAACCTTTTCATCCTCGAAGTTTTCCATGGGACAATGTCAAAGCTGTAAACATTTGCTGACCTGCTTTGACAAGAAAATTCTTCTGGGGTCGAATTACTGCATCAGTGATCAAGTGAGTGAGTGCTATTTTTCTTTCAGAATTCGTTCTATTTTACACAACATCGTCTACTGTTAGTTTATTGACTTCAATTCGTTCAATAACTCGAGAAATAATCCCAAAAGCACATGATTGAGTCACGTATTACTCGATCGAGTTTGAGGTAATTCGGCCACTGATAATATTTCCTTTACAGACTGAAGACTCAATTTGAACTTAACATGACGAATATATGTACTTTCAGTGGCTTGAAAGCTGAAAATTTAAGGGATGAGTTGGAAAACTTAAAGAAAGGTTAGTTGAAGCTGGGAATTGACTGTGACGGATTGGTACAACAGCTAAAATCTCGTTCCTATAGCCCACATCCAGAAAGCAATTAGTAAATCAGCGGCGAAATCTCATATTCTCAAAGCTTAAGGTTAGGACGGATAAATGGGAAGATTAAATAAAAGCCGCTAAGCACACCACGTCATAGACTTGATAAGAGCATTTTTAGACAGCTGTTGACCCTGACGCACTATGGGGTCTATCCTAAGGAAAAGCGGCGAGAAGTTATTTTTTTAAAAACGAAACCAATTTTTTTGAAAATAAGTGTTTCTATTAGTTGAAAAAAATTCTCACATGAATCAAAAAACGATTTCTCAGTCAGTGGCTCCATCACTGTACCAATCGACATCAAAGTTGACATTTCAGTTAAAATCGTTTTGAAAATATTTAAGAATTGTATTGTTGCTAGAAATTTTGCATAGAGTTTGTTTAAGTAGATATATTCAATATAACGGCACTTTTGTCAGCTATACTACGTAAAAAAAAAATTACTGAAGAATAAAAAAAAACAAGCGTTTTATGATATGAATACTAAAAAAAAATTGTAAAAGCGGTACTTTTTGATTAGGGAAACATTCCAATTGAATTTAAGTTGTATATCATAGTTGAATATATTATTTATCGAAAACGAAAGTAAAAAGTGCGGAATGTATCCCTGAATTTTTTTTTTTTTTTTTAATATTTTTGTGTTAAAAGTGTGTAAACACTTTCTACTAATTATGTCACTCGAAAAAGGGCGGATTTTTATTGAAGGAATCAATCAATGGGCTAGTTATAGAAAAACTCGTAGTGCTATTAAATTGTATGGTGCAAATACAGAGATATGGGTTCTGATATATATCTCGCAAACAAAGCAAAATTTCGCTGCACTTTCAGGATGTTTAATGTAGAGGACAAATTTTCCCATCGAAATGCATCTTTTGAATAGTAATAATAAAATAAAAATTATACGAAACGATAAATTCCCCGACAAAGTAAATGTCAACATTATCCAATTTTTGAGTGTTTTTAGTTTTTTAAATGGCATTTCTTTCTGGTCCCAGATCGGTATACGTATTGCTCCATAAGAAAGAAAGCTAATAAATAAATTTCTTTAAAATGCTGTATCAGAGAACTTTCTACGTTTAAAATTTATCGACATATTACCACTTGATCATAGAACAATAGTGCTCATTTGAGAATTAAGCGTTAGGAGCCCAAAATAAGGATTTCAAAATGAATATACGATATTTTCGTCGAAAAATATCGAGGCAAGACACTTTAACGGATAAATTTAACCGAATGTTAAAATCTTCAGATCCATTTATAACCAATCAGAGAATAAGAAAAACAAAAAAAACCTTTTGATTCTGAAGCTATTAAAATGTTTTTAGAGAACGGCTTCATTAACAAACCAAAGACTGAAATGATTGATTATTTTTCAAACTCAGAATAGTAATAATTAAACAAGTAATTTGCTAACAATATTGAGAAAAGGTAAACAATACCTACTTCTTTTTAATTATAAATCTCATTTCACAAAATATTTTTGTTTCTTTTAGTTTTTTAGTCTTCAAAGCACATTGGGACTCATCAAATTGAGATTCGCCTTCTCTGCAGGGCTGATTTGCAGATCTATTAAGAACATAAGGGAAATGGGTGTTTTAGAAAACTTAACAAATGTTAAAAAGCAATGCACGCAATAGCATAAGAAAATGTTTTAGATTGGATAAAAAAAACTCATATGGGTGCTTTATTACTGCTACTTTGCTTTCATTTGCATTCAAAAAATATTAGCAAATCACTACTTCTAGTTTGAACCAATATGAAGTACTTCGAAAATCCAGGTGTCGCTATGGATGAGTCCCAATGTGCATTATGCATTCAATGTCTTCAATCCCGAATATGCGTAAAGAGCTTTCTAAATGTGATCAATCCACAAAATTTTGGAAATTGTGTTCAAAATAAAAAAAAAACACTGAGATCATAATTGATTTCTGTACTTTCTATTATTTTAAGTTTCTCCCAACACAAAAAATACCAAACAACTTCAATAAAAAATTTATAACATTACATATCTCAAAAACCTTAAGTAGCACCGTTGTTTTCACTTCGGATTTGAATTCAGCATACCAAAATCCTTTCAAAAAGTATATTTGATCATAGTCAACGAAAAGTTTATAATTATTGCCGTAAAAAAGCACTTTCTGCCCCACTGTGTGACGGTGTGTCTATAAAATTTTGAAAGAATTTTTCAAAATCCAACCACGTTTTTAGCCAAAGCCTATTCTTAACAAGCTCACAAATAATGACGGGGACAATCACTTTCCAAAATACCGAAAATTGATGAAACTCTCAATGCATCAAATTTTCAGTTTATTGCCTTCCGTTTTAAATATGGACGGTGATAGGGGAGCTGTATAAGGCTAGACAACCTTTTGGGATGGACTTATGAATTCAACAGCCACACGTATAACAATAGAAATAAATTAATCAAAATAATAAAATCAGATCGAATGATAAACCAGAAGTTAAATAAAAGTTTAGTAGAAACTGTACCCAAAAACTCATCATCAACTCTGACAGAATGTTTTTAGTACAGAATGTTCAAGTACAAAGCTCCCATGTGGTAGTTAATGTTGCATAACAAAATTGAATTCTTCCATTCGTCTATTCACTGAAACCTAGGCGTAGAAGAATTAATTTGAAGATGAACCCTTCTGACCTCTTCGAATAACAACACCATCATTTATCTTCACCTTTTTTTTCCTTTCAAATCAATGAAATTTTTTAAAAATTGTATTCACGGCCAAAGCATGTTCATAGCAAATCATACAAGCATGTTCATAGCAAATCATACAAGTCAATAAATTATACTTATTAATCCAAACAAATCAAGTCTCACATCTCATCACCCACAAGAAAGCAAACAAAAATTAATCTTTGCTATTGAAATTTCGGTAAAATTCAAAAAAACCCTTCTCATCTGATCAATTCTGATGGAAGTGTAGCTAATTACGTGTGTACACAATTGCCGATCGTAAGTCAATTAAGATTACGACTTGATACAGCACCATTTGAATCGGACATCAATTACCAACCACTCTACTGTGAATTGATTCTGAGATGCTTGAATTTCCTTCTCTTCACCATTACGATTACCGTATAGCACTTCACCGGTAAAGAAAAGTTCTTTTTTATTGAAACGGTTGATATAATCAATCATGAGCACAAAAATCATTGATCGTAATGAGGATCACAATCATGTGCGCGCACAAGAAGTATCAACATCAATGGTATTCCTAATTAAATAATAAATAATTTCATTGATCGGTGTATACATGGTCGGCCACATCAGACAGCGGCACGTCCAATCAGAATCCACTCGACTCGCCACTTACCCACCATAATGATCCAGCGCATCGAATAATTGACAAATACCCTACAATTCATGGATGAGTTCGTCGAAGCCGAACAATTACCATTGAAAGGTGTCGGGGAATCTCTTTGCACCGTGAGCAACCCACTAACGCTCATCCATCTGATCTGTTCTGATCCGTTCAAGTGTATAAGAGATTTTTGATTGAATAATGATTCAACATGAACTCACTTGTTGACCCGTCCGTCACTTCGAGCACATCACACCACCACCATCTTGTGGTACTCCAACAACGGGATCAACAATAAATCAATCAAAAGAGCGATGATCGTGCTTATTAGTTTCAACAAAAAATGATCCAAGCGGTGTAACCCGAAGGTAAGCGCGTTAAAGAGCACAAATCTCTTATGTGGGAGTCAATTAACTGAAAGAAAATAAAAATTCACGATCACACAAATTGATTATTCAATTGGATTGCAAGGATTGTAAGCGAACGAGGGTTTCTGGAGAGTTATGCTTGGAATTGTTGCTTTGTGTCGATCATTAATTTTATGGAATACTCAAAGGGGCAACTTCAGTGGGATTGTTTGAATAAGAACCCCATGAGGTCATATTCCAGTAACGCGAGGCGAATGGGTGTTAAAATTTGTTCAGTTAGTGGTTCATACGAAACTCTTTTTCAGTGTTAATTCAAAACAAAAATGATCCTAACCACAGAAAATTAAGAAAAAGCAAAGTCATTTGACAAAACACCTCATTATATATTGGCAGAGCAATTTCCCACTTCGTCTGACTATAATGAGCCTTCTCCGTTCATTGAATTCGAACACATCACTCAAGAGCACCTTTCATCGGTGCCTGTTAACAAGACAGGAAATATTCCCCACTGTAACACCACATCATCAACCTTCAAGCTTTCCAGTTAAAACAAAAATCTCGATCGGTGATGTTCTTTGATTCATTAAATTCGAAAACCTACGCCGGCCGGCCGCCGCGCTAACAAGCTGCTTTGGCCCTGACAATTTAACACACTTGCATTACAATGGATGAGGACGCACTTGAGGATCAGCGGAAAAAGGCAGAGAAACTGAAGCATCCATTTCTGCGTTGAAAATCATGTACCAATTAATTTTCACAAAGCACAAACTAATCACCATGATTCATAAATGGCCACTTAAGGTGCCAGCCTGCGATGCGATGTCCTCTGTGATGTCGTCCCTATGGATAACTATGCAATCGGTCGGTAATCCGTTTGTTCTTCCATGTAACGTCTTTAATTTGGGCCGAAATGAATTGTTCAATTATGGCACAAACAAGAACTTAATAACAATGATTACTCGTGGTTGTCGATTGGATTATTCGTAGGCCGGCCGGGAGGACTGAAGACAACAAAAAGCCGCACGATGGTTGTTATTAAATTTGATCATCATCGACGCGCTGGGATGATCGCGTTGATGACGTTGGGATGATCGTAGGGCGTAGATTGGCGTCAATTCAGGGCAATTGCGACACGGCCAGATTGGAATGGCTTTCATCAGTATCGAGCTCTAATCATCAAGTTTTGATGGTTGATCGTAAATATTTAGGTGTTTTTCAAATTGGCCATCATTATGGTGTGTAGAGCTGGCACGCTCGAGTAGGATCATGTCTCAACTAATGGAAATTGCTAAATGGATTCACTTTGAAAATTGGATTAGTCGAGGTGGTGAAAGGCCAACGGCTGATTTGCGCGTGGGAAACATCAAAGATTGGTTAACTACTCAGATAGATGACTTGATACTTCTTTTTCTTCAGAACGAGGGAGATGATTTCTTACTACAAATTGGAATAGTTCATCAAACAAATTTTTCAGAGTAGTTGCAATCGTAAAAGTCATCCAATCTCATTATAGCATGGACCTCGTAAATTATGTTCACAGAAACTTGTAGACGGTCCATCCCATATCCTGAGCGCGTACGTACAGCGAGTAATGTCTTCATTTAACCCGAGTAGTGTGCGTAAAGTGTAAGTGAGATTGAGTACAAGTTGAATTTTTAAAGAGAGACATAAAATTTGTCGTTTTAGGTTTTAATGTTGTCAACAGATTGCAAGGCTCAATAGTGAAGACCCCTTCACAGATTTTGTTCAACGTAAATGACTTCAGTGGGTAAAGTATACTGATTTGGAGGCCGCACTGTTATGTTTGTGGCTTTCGCTGGTTTTATGGTCCATTCTGTGATCGTTAGCATATCATCAAAGAAATATTCCACGGCTTTCTTTGATGTTTATGGAAGCTTTGTATATCATCATCAACAGCACTGAGTTTGAGTTGTATGACTAGATTTTTTGATCTTTTTAATTTTAATTTGTTCTGCTACATTTTCTTTAAAATAAGCGACATATGTACTTACTATCCAACATTATTGTTCCCATCAAAAGAAAAAAATGCTTCGCAAGTTGAGATGTTACTACTTTTTATTTGTAAGCTGTTTTTCGTTTTAGACCGAATTGTACTTCTGAATAAAAGGATTTTGATTGATGATGGAATGGGATGGTGGTAGGCAAATGCAGCCAAACAAAAAGCAAATATGCAAAAACGAACAAGGGCTGCTTACGATCAGTATAACGAGATCTACAAAGAGAAAAGAAGGGAAGAACACCGAATTCTCAAAAAGAAAAAGAAGCAGCATGAGAAGCCCCATTTTGAGGAAATTGAGAGGTTCCATGACAGGAACGAGATTCGGAAGTTTTTCCGAAAGATAAAGATAAAAAAGATGTAAAGTAGTAGTAGAGTCACAATCTTTACTGAGGATCTGAAAAGATAACTTCTGCAGACTGCTTAACGGCGATGAAGACACAGAGACGAGCTGTACAGAGCAAAACTCGTATACGACTATATGCAGGATGACTTTGGAGAGTTTACGCTGCTCCGTCAAGGTCGATAAAGAGCTCGCCGAAACCTTTGATGTCGAAGAAAGCTTTAGGCAAGGCGAAAAACTTTGGTACATGCGATTTCTTTAGCATCATACTTGAAAAGATTGTACAAAACTCAAACGTCAACACCAGAGGAACAATCTTTCAAAAGTCTGTAAAATTACTCGCCTACCCAGACGATATTGACGTTATGAGAAGTAAAAAGCGTGATGTCACAGGTGCTTTTGCGAGTCAGGAGAGGAAGATACAACAACGAGCTGTATGAGCTGTACCGTAACATAGGCATAGCCAGAAGAGTACGCATCGCGAGGCTACGATGGTTGGGCCATGTAGAGCGGATGGACCCAAACGCTCCGGCTCGTCGGGTGTTCGATAGCACATTGCAGGGAAATCGCGGAAGGGGAAGACCTCGTCTTAGGTGGCGCAATCAAGTGGAAGAAGACCTCAACCGACTTAGAGTGCAAAACTGGAGAGAGCTCGCCCGAAATCGAAGTCGTTACGGAAGGATGTTGATTGAGGCCCAGGTTCAGCCCGAACTGTAATGCCCACTTAATTAAGTAAGTATGATTGGTAATTCGCCTATATAAATTCATCTCTTTAGCATTGCCTCCCCCCCCCTCCGGGGGGGACTATTTTGTCTTTCTTTTACTTAAACAATTAAAGAATTTTAAATGAAAAAAGTCACTTTCCAATGCTATCTCTTTTATTGAATCATTGCAAATCATTGCGAACGATGCAATCACCTGCATTGGTCATTTATTCCAAAATCAGGACATTGAATTTGTTTTGAACATCAAATTTACAACAAATTCTGTGGGCGTTGTGGAAATTTTGATAAAAATGAAGGTTTGTATTTTGTGAAGCGAAATATTCGATGAAATCGCATTTGAAGAAAGAAATTGGAAAAATAAATTTTCAGATTGCACCAGATGTGAAGTGCTAATTCTCACAATATTTCGCCATTTGCAACATTTGTATGTGCATAACTGTGTCTTTACGTTTTGAGAACTGTTCTAATAACAACTAAGTTTACAAATCTTCTTAGAGTGTCAAAGGAAACCTACAAATACATCGGAGTTGTCCCATTTACAACCGCTATACATAAATTGGTTTGTAGTGAAAATAGACTCTAGCCGTGCCATACGATTTCTTGTGGGTCAAAATTTCTCAAGTCCCTTCTTAAAGCAACTGAATACCTTTACAACGATTTTAATGATAAAGTACGAAAGCAAACCACTTTTCACTTTATTATTAAAATCAACACCTTTTCAAACAATTTTCGTTTGAAAAAGAATAATTATAATAAAAAAGTCAAAACACGTCATGTCATACAAGCCATAATTGCAACAATATCTCATCGGAACAAATTCCAAAGAGTCGAAGTACAAATTGCTCAGAAACAAACCTGAAACTAATTCCCATTCAATTACCAAACTCGAATAATTTATATGCGCGCACCAACCGCAACGCTTAGCAATACCCATATTTTTTCTTTTAATCAATTTAATTAAAAAGCTTTTGCGATATGCAAATGACGAGCAATGTCAGTTAGTGCGGTCGCTGAGCTATAAAACAATTTGCATTGTCAGCCAATTTGAACAAACAACAATAATTATTAAATTGTCCCCTTATCGCTTTCGTGTAACAAGCCGCAGCTACCTAATTAATTTCATTTATGTACACATTGACTCCGGTGACATTTTGCAAGTTCCAATTATACAATCAGCTAGCAACACTCGCGGTTTGCTTTCGCGAGAGCTGTCATCGCGCAAAACATTTCAATCGCTGCAACACAAAGTTGTTTACACCAAACCGAGCACTCTGCTCTCTGCTGAGCAGAGAAAGAGGAGAACCCTCATTAATCGTCGGTCTATAAATAGCCCGAAGGCGAGGCTTTGCCCGACGATAATATTAATTACTCAATTAAATATTTAACCATTATGAGCGATAGTTGCAGGTTATAAGTAAATTGGCAAGCGAATGCAAACATCGCGTCAGCTTGTATAAGATTCATGGAAAAACAGAGGCATCACTGAGGATGGAGCACGCGTTAATCACTTCTCTGCGCTCATAGTCAGGTCATTTGTCGAGGCGTTCGAGATAAGTGGTTTTGTTTTTTTTTTCTTTTCTTCTTTTTGCAAAAAGTTCTTTATTAGCTGACAGCTATAATGTAGGGTTGTAGAAGTTGGTATTAAACAATTAACAATAAATAAATTAAATTTGTATTTTAATGGAAATCGCTTTGGTTTCTGGGCTATGCATGCGTTGATTGATTGTGTGCGATTGGTTCGCTTTGTATAAATTTCGGCTTTCAAATGAACGTACCTAACTACTATTCTTGTTATATGATCATTCCTTTATCATTTAAGTTATTTAGAGTTCAATTTCCTATACAGTTCCAATATGGCCGCTACCAGGAAAGACGAGGCTTGCCATATACAACTCATGGCATTTTTGAATGCGAATACATCAGCAAAAAGCTGTCTTCAGACATATGAAGTAATCCAAAACGGAAGGTTTGTTGTAGCATTGTCAGGTCAACCCAGGATGAAAATACAGGCGGATCTTTAGTGTAAGTCATACAAATGGAAGGTCTGTCATCCATTTGGGATCAAGAACAGTGCTCATATAGCCATCAAAGGAAGGAAAGAATTCCAAAACGAGTTTTTATTTTTGTCATAAATTATACAGGCATAGAAGAATACAGGGATAGCCCCACTACGTCTCTTACAGCTAGACGACACTACATAGTTTTTTTTTGATCAGACCACAGTGCCGATTTAAAAATACAACTATGTATAGGCACTTGCACTAAGTGACATGACTCCCTTTTTCGCGGGAGGCTTGTGGTTCGAATCGCAACAGAAAACAAGAACTGTTTTCTCATGGGTTTCATCTTTTGCTAGGAATTGGAAAGTCACACGTTAGCAAATTCATTGCCATGAAAAGAGCTTTCTCTATTAGCCGTTCGGATTCGGTTGACAATTGTGATTCCTTCCATTCAGTCACAGGTTTGGTTGTGAGAAATGTGCTAGGCCGGTGTCCTTACTCACTGCTTTGTTACGCCACCCTACATACATATAAGCACTTAAATCTTTTTCGCTAAAAGTTATGAAAATGGATAACTACAAAAGAACAGCAAGATTTGTTATACAGAAGGATTATATCTACTTCCATATCTTTCCCATTCAAGTCAATTATCCTGGTTAATTGGTCAATTGTAAGCAGATTCCCTCAATATCATGATGATGTTAAAAAAGAGCGAAAAGCTTAGAGACGCATACCTTATACCGTTTTCAGGGCTTTTTTCTTCTTCTTCCATTTTCGACCTTGCGGGCATCAGGATCTCAAAGGGTCACAGCCCCCTTCGAGCCTTCGAGATCACGATGACGATGCCCGTAATGTCGAAAACATCGAAAATTCAAAGAGTGATCTGTTTTCAAAAAACAAAAACTCACTCTTCAACACAACAGTCTTATTATAGTCACTTCTTCAAAAGTCACCCTAAATACAACGATATCCACCATTTACTACGTAACATGATTTCAAAATGGTTAATCGCTTACACTTCATTTAATTCCCATCAATGGTTCATTAAAATAATGGCTTCTGGGAACTGTAGAGCCACATTTTATGTTGATTTAAACGATTCCAAGTAAAATATTTATGGCTAATGACGTTGTGCGGATTTTTTTCTGTCCTTCCACAAAAGATTAACGATTTTTCAGTCTGACTTCATACACCAATATGCAGTTTATGAGTGCAGAAACTGTATCTGCACGCCACAAAAACTGATACGACAAAAATTTAAATTGAATCACAGTTAAAAAAAAAAAATAACCCGCCAGCACACTCAGCCTCATATTGACTTCATGCACATCATGACACTATCGTGAGAAGGTATATCTACCGAATGGGTGGAGGGAGAAAAATCTTCGAGGATTTATCGAAAATCAAACTAATTTCCGGTGGAGGCAACTTTTAATTGAAAATTTTGCATTTTGATGGAATTTCAATCGGTTTTTTCAGAATGGGTGTTTGTATTGTTTTCCACTTTCTTTTTTGTTGGTGGAATCCTATTTTGCTTTTCAATATTTCATTGTTGGCTGTCTGCGTTCGCAGGATCATGTGTCATCGCGATGTGGTTTGGCTTGCATAAAAGATGGGGTTGTAGTCATTTTGGTTGGAATTAATTTGTAATATTTTATCATGGTTTTTCCTTTCCCATTACTCTGTAAACAACATTTTGGCATTCCAATTTATATACGAACTTGTGCAAAGTGGATCAGGTCGTAATGTTGTCAAATGTGGTGAAACAATATTGTTTTATGTCTGGGAGAGATATTTTAGGATGTGTCCATGCAAAAAGGCTGTCTAGTTTTCAATTTTTAATTGGGTGAACTACCCTCATTTGCTCGAACATATCATTCTCATTATGGCACAAATTTCTGTTGCTAAACTGTTCGGCTCATGTTTTCTTAGAGTTTCTGCTCACGTCTTTTTTATAGGTCCAGATATGCGGTGCAGAGGTTTGCACTGTCTGGGAGTAGGTGCTTTCCCTTAATTATGAATACATGGTGGGTACCGCCCAACGTATTTCTTCAGATATGGGCTAAAATTGAACGTTGCGCTACTTGTACGTGTAGCAACAAACTTTTCAACCAAATAAATTTTATTTCGGGTGATTTTTTCTATTTAGTTTTGTGTAAAGCTTTATTCCCAGATATTTTATCACGTCTTTGCTTTTTATAGATCCGGTTTCGATGTGGAAGTCGATAGCCTTGGGAACTCGTTTTTTCTTTTTTTCAAAGTAGATACTACTTCAATCTTCTCAGTAGTCTGAGAAAGCCCATGCTCCTCCATCTAGGAATTTTTCCTAAGCATAACTTGGTTAAGCTTTCTCTGTACGCTTTCGGTGCCCTTGCTCTAGAATTTTGAATCTTCTCTAAAGCGCATCAATCATGTGTGGTTGACGTGTCTCCCTGTATGTCTTTCTAGTATGTCCTTTCGATAGAAATTGGCAATTTCTCCGATAATAATTTTATGTCATGAAAAGCCCTTTCTCGATTAGCCGTTCGGAATCGGCAAAAAATTGTAAGTCCCATCCGTTCCCCCACTAAGTATCGTTGAGAGAAATGCGACAGGCCCCGGGCTTCCCGTTCAGATCGCTTATTTAACTACATATATTCAGCCCTAAATTGTAATGGCCTCATGCGTTTTCTTTTATTTTTGAAAATGACACGTTCCAATCTGTCAATGTAAGCTATTTGATTGTTTTTAAAATAAAAAAATTAAGAAGTTCAAGAGATCGGAAGACCTCAACTCCAAAAATCTAGTTTCGTATAGGTAGGACTAAAAACTCATCAGTTCGATGTTGTGGTAGTATTCCAGGACTCAAAAAGCGCCATTGTCCTGGGCGAAATGCATTTTTTGGAGCTGAGGTCACTTGATCTCTTAGGTTAGGCTTAGGTTAGGTCTGAATAGAAGAAGACAACTGACACACTTAGACCAATATTAGGTCCATTGTCGTTACACTTGAAGTGTGCCAGGGAGTACCTCAAATGACTACCTTTATTTTGAGGTTTTAATGAAGCCAATGTTTTAGATCTAGCTGTGGCCATACCTGATTTGCTGCCACAGAAGAAGAAGTGGTGTTGCTCTTGGTTTGTTTAATACATGGCATCTTGCTTTAGCGTGACTTTGCATGTGGCGATTGTTATATTAATGTTCAGCATGGTAATTGAGATCGGCATAACGGTTCCATTTCTGGCGAGCTCGTATCAGCTTTGCTTCCTAGGATATCTTAATTGGTCTCTTGGTCTTCCTATTGTGTGGCTTTAGTTCAACAAACTCCGAATTTAAACAAAGAACATTGCCCCGTTTTACCTTATTTCTTACATTTTTAAAATAGCCTTACCAAGGCAAAAAAATTACCTACTTCTATAGCGATTTCAGATTATTCTCAGTAAAAATAAAAACAAAGAGTGAATATGAATATCTTACTCTTTTCCTAACCAATTAAATGTAGAAAATCTCCATTCTGCTTCTATATGAGATCTTCCTTAAACTTTTTCACTGACTTATATCAGTATAAAAGCGTTTAAATAGTAACGATGAACTCCAAAATCAAAGAAGTCGAACGGACAACTCCAACCGTTCAGGTCTTAATAGCAACACTCTACACTCAATGGAATTATGAGCTATGATTTATGTTTAAAACTAATCCGAAGACGCACAAACACACTTCAACCAATTTAATGGACTGATACCTTATTAAGACACCAATGTTCTTTGAACCCCGTTCTGTCGTAAATCTTTAACTTCTGTCACATCGCGGTAATTAAATCAAAATAAACTCATTCCAATGATCGCGCGTCACATTCACATTGCATCTCCAGTCCAGTTTGGATAATATGATTGTCGAATTGGTTGAAACGAGTGTGATATTCGGCTCTTTTAAGCGGATAAACGACTCAACTAGGAACATATTAATCCGCGGGATGTAATAAATCACTGCTGATTTATGGGCAGTTTTAGTTTTAAAGATACTTTGAAAAAAGAAAAAAGAAAACCTTATTCACAAAGCGTAAAGGATTGGAAACAGATACATCATGTGTTTGTATTGATGTAACTTTCAAGAGTGTGGCTTTGGGTTAGAATTCCGACTGGAATTATGAAGAACATAACCCCTTGAGTAGTTAAAGTAATATTTCCTTTGAATTTTATTTAGAGATTGGGATATTTGGAGTGTTAAGTGTCATGTCTGATAAAATATGATGGGAAATGCCAATGGTTGGCAAATGAGTATGATGAACATAGAAGAATTTACTAGAAGCAAATGTGTTGCAAGCAATTAAAGCACATCCAGATCAATTAAACATCATATCCAAGTAACTTCGGTAATTTGCAGTCAGGTTAGGGAGTGATTCAAATTTAGAAAAAATGTATTACCTTAGTACTTTCAGCATTTTGGTAAGAAAGTTTCTAATTCAGTCTCTTGCTTGGCCCCCATCTTCATTTCATTTTTATTTTCCTGTTTTCTATGGTACTCCGCACGGTTGGGGTATTGGTCAGCTTCTCTTTTACTTTCTTGGGAACTATGGAATGCTTTCAAGATCAAGTTCGTCGTGGGATAGGTTCTGAAATCTTTTTCGAGGTCTCTGCTCGGCTTCAATAAGTGATTTTCCGTTGGATTGAACCATTCTGCTGCGTTCACTAGTTAATGTGGCGGATGAAGATCGATGCAAGTGAGCGATAAGTAAGTAGAGCGGGTGTATTTATCAAGTTCCAGTCTTCATTGGTTAATCAAAACTCACGCACTCACTCACCTTCATATGTATGAGGTGTCATTAAACTACTAAAACTCTATTATTTTTATTCTATGTCATTTAAATCACAAGCACTCTCTATAATAAAAAAATTTAAACTAAACGTCATTTCAGAGTAATCGTATAGTAAAATAGTCGGCAAACTTTTAGGGTTGCTGAGTTGACTAGAGGTACTACCTCGAAGTTCAATAGGGATTATGCCAAAACACCATCACGCTTTAAGGCTCTCCCAAACCAAAGATTTTTGCTGTTGCGGCAGCTGCAAAAAAAATTGAAAAAAATCAACGTTTTCGAAATTGTAACTATAGACCCTTAAAAAGAGAAATTAGCGCGTTATTAAACTGAAAATCACGCCGAGCACGAATTCGGACCTTCTTTCTTCAGAAAAAAAAACTCTTTTAAGCTGACGAGCTAATTCATTATCAGCAGTGAGAAGTTCAATTCCTACAACACCGCCAGTCAAAAGCAATTAGCGAATGGTGCAAAAATTTGTTATTGTGACGGTAATTGCCAGTAATTATTATGAACATTCCACAAAACTCGAAGAAATCATCAAAAGTCTACAACATCCTTACAAACGTGAACGCACGCATCAAATTTGTTTCCTATACCATGCAATTTAAATTAAAGTTCAATAAACTTGCATCCGGGACCACCTTCGCATGCGATTAAACTCCACTCCATTCCTTACACACTAACCAACAGCACATAAATATGAAATGATCTCTCTCCCCGCACAGTTCAACACACAGAAAAATTAAATCAAATCCCCTTTGTAGATGCCACCTCCACTTATAAAAGTGCCCAGTCCAACATTAGTTATTCGTGTTTTGATTTCGATTCAATAAGCACCAAATTAATCCTAGTTTATGGGTGTTGAAAGTCCGACTGGTTGACAATGCAACGCAGCGTTTAAGGTTTTATGATTGCGTTCCATTGTCCGTGGTGGCTTAATGCAATTCTCGCGTGTAGTCAAGTCGTTTTATTTTTTATTTTTTTATTTTTATTGTGTGTGATGATTACGAATGCAGATGCAACGAATCGTCCTAATGCATAGTGAGCAGGTCCTGGTGCGGGGAAATTAAAGGTTCTGGGATGACAACAATAAATTCGAATCGTTTAATGAATAACCTATAACAATATACAAAGGAATTGTGATTGCGAGGTCTCTCCACACTATACACGCCGATCATGGATGGCATAGGGAGAATTAACATTGGAAAATGCGGAAAGGGAGAAAAGTTAAGGAAGGAGTAGTTATTAAGCCGAGATGTTACTAATTGAATGAATATGTTGTGGCTGAACAGATTTACCATATGTCCTAGCCAATTGAATGGAAGCACATAATGTGAATGTAGAATTGAAATGGATGACCTATTTTTGTCTCTCTGTTGTTGGCAGGACTGAAATATTTCGTTTTAAAAATTTCACAAGTTTCTTCTAGAAAATTGCAATAAAATGAACTTAATTAAAATTCTTCCATGTAGGTAATATTTATGTAAGAACAAAAATTCCCATTGATTGTGAAGCACAACGTCGGCGTCGCCTAAGTCGGGGTTTCAGCAGGCAACGCAGTAACGCTTTGTGATACTCCAAAGTTTTCAAGACTTTCTTGATGGTTTTGAGATGAATTTTTTGGATTGCTTACGATATTGGTTAAAAAACTTGAATCTTTGCCGGATTTTTGGCATTACTTTGGTACTTCACGGTCTCCTACAAAAAAAAATCAAAAGTTCAATTGACATCGTCAAGGCTCAAGAGAACTAAAAACACGATTTGTGAATTTGATGCCCAAAAGTTCGATCGTAGAATGGGCTCTGTAGCATGGCGCATATTTCTGCATGAACCCGAGGTCGTCCAAGTCCAAGTCTTCAATATGAGTTAAAAAAAAGTCGGTTAACAGGGCTCATTTAAGCTCACGTTGACCGAAACGTTGTTCCCAGCCTCAGTTTTGAAGAAAAAATGTCGCCAGTCCACAATCCGCACCAAACTTTCACTCTCGACGTAAAAGTGTAGGTCTTTTATCAACTTTGCTTATTGAATTGGAGATAAAAATGAGACTTAAACTCCTCTAATGCCCAAACTACGATCGATAACGAAGCGTCGTGTTTCTTCAATTGATGAGTCAACTGGACCTTTTATAAGTGAATTATTTGAAATCTTGTGCAGGACTGTCGTAAGGTGATTGTGATGTCCCAGCTGAGTTGTTCTCATCGATGCGATGGCGAGTTTTATATTTTTGGATTGAGTCTCACACAACCGGCTACATCAGCCACATTCGCGTCGGTATGCCATGAATGGAGCATACCAGTCTCACTAGCTTTTTGCACTAATTTGTTCTCAGCTGAGCTCAGGAGGCACGGTGGGTGCTTTGATTCGACCAAAACTTCTCTTCCAAAATGCGCACTCTTTGGGCAACACGTCACTGTTCTGTTACTTTCTGTCTTTGGTCTACCCCTCCATCTACGCAATGTGGTGCCTACATTCCTTGAATAAGGTTAACGTTGTAAAAGGAAAAGCATGCCATTTTCATGCAATGGCCATCAATAACCTAACTTTAGCGTATTCGAGATCATTTCGACCTCGAATATCATTATTTACTTAAATTTTTTTTATTGTTGTTCAAATCTCTTTAAAACGGTCTTGGGAGAAACAAGAGTGGGTACTTAACTTCAATGTCGACAAAATGGTCTGATCTTAGAAGTCCATAAAAACTTAAATATGCTGAATCAGCATACAATACTCACTGCGAAAACTATGGTCACAATAGAACAAAGAAGCAATTATGCCCCAACTCGCACTTTTCAAAGTCAATAACTTAGAAAAATTACTGCATAACTACCCTACGACCAATTATACGCCTCAAGCTTTCCATGTCAAAACCAATTTTCCATTCACTTTTTCGTCCATTCTATACGAGAATGAATATGATTGTTCTTAAGCGCTCTATGCGAGAACTGCTCTATCTCGTATACTTAGCATAATTTGAATTATTGACATCGAACCGCAAAATTGACAATTGAAATGACTTATACCAACATGATTTGCATTTAATTTATGTGCCGCGCACAATCTGGTCGACTGACTTGAACAACAAATGATTGCCAATTGCCGATTACCAGATCATGAAATTGCAATTAAGTTGTGGATTTTTTTTCTTCTTGTTGCTGGTGTTTTTTGTTGTCCAATTAACATTCACGTTTATGGGGAGAGACTTCATTTCATTCATTCATTTAGATGCCAACAAACATAGACTGCGCGGACAAATCCGTCTATTGAGGGATAAAAAGCTCTTGATCATAATTCAATAAGAATTGGCACCATTCAACTCACATTAGCAGTCCATGTTGGGCACAAAATAATGCTAAACAGATAAAAATTATGTCTTTGCTGTATGACAATGGAAGTCAAAGCCCAAGTGACAACATTTAAAAGTCCCAAACACAAAAACAACAATCTTCTCTATACAGTCAAGTTCTTAGGAAATACCTCTAAGCCATTGGAGGTCCACGTCACGGCATAGTTCACGACAATAGCTATGCCGTATTAGCTGGGTGATGTCGCTAATAAATGCCATAGTAGTTGCATATAGATACTTAATCTGCAGTTAAGCCATGTCAGTTAGTTGGCTACCGGGGAAAATTCTTCTGTGGGCCATAGCCACAATTAGAAAAATTCACAATGTAACGTGATTAAGCCGTTTGCTGTGTGGTTTATGTGGGGCTTATGCTGGAGGAAGTACCTCTACTATACGACCGTGACAATACCTGACAATGTAAGTATAGTTGATTGCAACGTTTAAAGACGCTAGTACAGAATTTCTGACATCTTAACGGTCTGAAGCAAGAGTTACATAAACAGAACGAAGAATAGAAGAGAATCAATAAAGGATTTGGAATATTTCAATATGGAGAATGGTTGTTCAGGCAATTTATTGCAGATGTAGCCAAGTTTCCGTTTGGAGCGGATTATACAAATGTGGCTATACGCAGGAGTGCAGTAAGCTACGTTTTATGGATGAAAGTTGTTATACTTATTTGGGAGGATCGTATCCGAAAAAAGAGTTTTATGAGTTCCTTGTCTTAAAGTTTGACCATTGAAACTTATTTTTATGTATGTTCTTTGCACTATCGTTGATATTTGTTTAAAATTCAATATTTTCCCGAGCTCGCTAGGTAACGAGAGTTTTTAAAGATCTCGCATCATACATAAATTCGCTGGTTCAGATGGTATCCCCGTGAAGATGTATTCTTCTATGTTGGCAAAGCCACCGCGTAAGCTTTTCTATCTTTCTTATTTATCTGGGGTCTTCCTGAGCAGATGAAAAAACTTGTCCAGCCCGTCCCCAAGAAAGACGATTTTTCTTCCTCTTCAACTGACCGTCCAATTGAGCTATCGTCCCCTCTATCCAAAGTCATGGAAACATTGATAAATCGTCAAAAAATGAAATATCTTGAGGAACGAATGATTTTTAACGACTGAAACTGCGGTTTTCGTAGCAAAAAGTCCGCTGGTAGTTTGATGGCATATCTCACCGAGAAGAGGAACCAATCTTTACACTGTTTTGGAGAAAGTAAGAATATTCCGCTTCGTACTTCTGAAACATTTGAAAGTGTTTGGTATTAAACTCTCTTATCGAAAACGCGTGCTTTTGGTATCGATGAGTCTTTTTTCGTTGGATTTGAAACTAGTACTTTTCCATCCGACAAGTTGTAACGCATGGTTTTAAGTCTGATACCCTCTTTATAAATGCTGGTATGCCACAGGGCTTCATTTTGTCTCTGACTCTCTTCCTTATTTTCATAAACGATCTCTTATATGAATCTTTTTATCCTCTTAACTGTTTGCTGATGAATAAATTTTCAGCTTTTCATGTTCATTTCCAAATTCACGTCCGTGGCCTTCGGATTTGAATCTGGAACGGTTGCGTATGATTAGTTCATAGTATTGTCGCATGGAGTAACAAAAACCGAGTACAATTCCAGGCTTCAGCAAACTAATCCGATCTCTTGTCACTAAACCTCAAAATTCCTCATTTCAATTATCCATGAATGACACCTGCATTCAAGAAACCGAAAAGCTGTCAGCACTTGTGTGTGTAAACGTGATATTCGTTGGAATGACCACATGTTTGAAGTTGACAAAAATGCTGTTTAGTGCTCAGGTTTCTTTAGACGATGTCGGGTATTTTTGATACAAGTTCTGATCTGGCTAGATAGAGGGATAAGCCTCCTTAACGTCGCTTATAAGATCTTGTCTGCTGTAATATGTGAACGTCTGAAACCCCACGTCAACAACTTGATAGGTCCTTATCAATGTGGTTTTAGACCGGAGAAGTCCACAATAGACCAAATTTTCACATTACGGCAGATCTTGAAAAAAACTCGAGAACATAATATCGATATTCACCATCTCTTTATCGATTTCAAGGCCGCGTATGACAGTATCTACAGAGACGAGCTGTACAGAGCCATGTCTAGTTTCGGCATCCCTGCAAAACTCGTAAGACTATGCAGGATGACTTTGGAGAATTCACGCTGCTCCGTAAAGGTCGGTAAAGAACTCACCGAAACCTTTGATGTCGAAAAAGGTTTTAGACAAGGCGACAAACTGTCATCCGATTTCTTCAACATCGTACTTGTACAGATTGTAAGAAACTCAAACGTCAACACCAGAGGAACAATCTTTCAAAAGTCTGTACAATTACTCGCCTATGCAGACGATATTGACGTAATGGGAAGAAAAAAGCGTGATGTCATAGGTGCTTTTGCGAGTATTGAAACAGAAGCGGCAAAAATGGGTTTGATGGTTAATGAGGGCAAAACGAAGTATATGTTGTCATCAAACAAGGACACAGAACATCGACGAATTGGACAAAACGTTACAATAGACAGACATAACTTCGAGGTAGTACAGGACTTCGTCTACCTAGCATACGCTATAGACACGGACAACAACATCAGTGCGGAGATCAAACGGAGAATAACTATTGCCAACCGTTGCTTCTTTGGGTTAAGAAGGCAATTGAGAAACAAAACCCTCTCCAGAAAAACCAAGGTAACCTTATATAAGACCTTAATCATCCCAGTCCTGCTTTACTGCGTGGAAGTATGGACCTTATCGAAAGCGGATGAGGAAACCCTTGATCGTTTCGAAAGAAAAATTCTCCGAATGATCTTTCGTCCCGTATGCGAAGGCAATGTGTGGAGAAGAAGATACAACAACGAGCTGTATGAGCTGTACCGCGACATAGGCATAGCCAGAAGGTTGGGCCATGTTGAGCGGATGGACCCAAACGCTCCGGCTCGTCGCCGGGTGTTCGAAAGCACATTGCAGGGAAATCGCGGAAGAGGAAGACCTCGTCTTAGGTGGCGCAATCAAGTGGATGAAGACCTCAACCGACTTGGAGTGCGAAACTGGAGAGGGCTCGCCCGAAATCGAAGTCGTTATAGATGGATGTTGGTTGAGGCCCAGGTTCACCCCGAACTGTAATGCCCACCTAAGTAAGTAAGTAAGTCTGATCTGGCTACAATTTAAAAATCCTACATCCGGCCAAAACTAGAGTACAGCTCTTATATCTGGTCAAGTGCTCCTTTAACATCTTTCAGCTTACTTGATGAATCTTTGATGCTCTTATCTCCAGCAGGTTACAGATGTTCTGTTAGGAACATCGTTCTCAATTACGGCCCCAAGCTCAAGGTGCACACTATACTGTGTCACCACATATGAGTTGGATAAAGTTGGATTCGACAAAATTTTCTAATAAATTCTAGATCACTTTTTCTTTGGCAAATGGCTAAAGCTGCGCCGTTCTTTTCGCTCACGAATGGATCCACAAAATGATATCATGGCTATAGTGACGAAAGGCATTGCTCACGAAATTCTGATTTCGTGGATAAACTAAAGCCGTTTTGCTAAGAAAGGTAAAGACAATCAGTCTCCAATCGAGTCGCACGCATGTCAAATCGGATTCGAAGAAGAAAACATCACTAATCAATATACATATCTAAATATGATTTGTGTTGCTTGTCTTGAAATGTCTTCTTCTTCTCAATATATCCAACGACTGCAGTTTATTCTATCTCATAAGAGAGCGATAATCGAAATGCCGTCATAATAATTGAGCGCTATTTGGGCTACACTTCTTTGGAAATTTCTTCTAAATTGCTGTGTATATGCTTCCATCCGAAACAGCAACAAAAGAGATTTGTTTCTGAAAGCCCCCTTCAGAACTTGGCGACAAAAAATCGTGCCAAAACTACACGACATGACGAACACTAAAAAGGAACAAGTTTTGCAAGATTTAGCGAACAGTTAGTCTCGAATAGGCAAAGGTAGTTCGTAGTTGTTTAGTTACATGGACCCCCCCCCCCCCCCCTCATGTACATCCAACATCAGGATTAAACCCCAAGCAGATCGATTTCGGAACCCTCTCGCCTATGTTTACCTTTGAGCCAAATTTATTTTTAAAAATAATTCAATAAAAATAAAAAGCCAAGCGATGGGGAATTTTGTCAAAGTAATGCACGTAGATTTGTTTAAACAATGCACTTTGGACACTCGTTGGTTCCTGGCCTAATCTTAGCTATACCTAGTCATAGTCACAGAGGCCGTTTCACGTTATTGTTTGGCATAAGGGAGTTCGGGAGCTTGGCAACTGAGCAGCAGCAGCAACAGCACCATCGAACCGCATCTAAAAGCGATGAAGATATTAAAATGTGAAATGAAGTTGTCGATATGTCTCGGGCGATTATGTCATGCCGCACTACACAATGTGGCGCGCTGCAACACTGTGTGTGCAGTGTGCACTCCAGAACATTTCATATATTCCTGCCTTACTGCGCTGCGACTGCGACCGACCCTCACCCCCGGCAATACCTACGACTTGTAGCTAAAATATTTCAAAACACAAAACGAGCTGGAAAAATGGAAATGGCGGGTTCAGAAGTCCTGCAGGAGATGTGATTTATGGCGCACGAAAAAAATTCCTATGCGGCTATTGTGGAAAATTTGCATGTTGCAAGTTGTGTCCATGGCAGGCAAGTTGCTGCCACTGTGATGGAAGTGGAAGAACGACGACAACAACGACAACAGCGACGACGACGACGACGACCATTAAAGTCACAAAGATACACAATTCGAGCGCGCATGCTGCAGAGGTGCTGCTGGGGTTAGATGCGAATCTCGTGGAGGAGTTCTGCACTTTCGTCCAAAACTGGAGTCATTGTCGTCGTCGTAGTCGGTTGGTTGCCGTTGTCGCCATGGAATGCATGTTGACAATATAATTAACAATGAAATTTGTTCCTCATTTAATGCGATTTACGTGAAGCTGGTGGGTTAATCGGATGTGCTTTCCTTCTTGTTACAGCTCAGCCAGCGTCGCGTCCATCCGCGAGTGGGCTGTACAAGCTCCGCCCCACTTTTTGGTTCTTCTGTGGGTAATGAAAGGTTAATGAGGAATTGACATCGGTTTTGGCTAAATACTCATTTGGTTGTTTGCAGTTGGACTTTTATGGTCGACTCATTTGAATGCAAACGGTTTTGGAATTGTTAATTGATTTAGTCGCTACTAGTTGATGGGTCAATAGAGATGGTGAGGGTATTTGCATTTTGAGTAGCTGCCATTATCCTGGTTAGCTTTACCGTTTTTACAATTTTTCCATCGATGTTATTTCTTCATTGTTCCTACCTGGAAGTAAGGTTTACATAACAGTTAAGGATTCTGGAATGTTTAGAGTCGGCTATTGTGACAAATGCACAGAGCGTTAAGGTCTGACAGCGCAATATGGTATGAGTAAGAAAACTTTTATACTAGCAACCAAGCTATTAACCAAAAGCAAAATCAATTTTAAGAAGACAAAAGTTTTCAAGTAATTCCATCAACGTCTGGGACATGTGAGCTTAATCATTATTTGGAAATTGACTCACATTGATTCAAATAGAATGAAGCTCATAAAAACGCAAAATGAAAAATGCCACTAGGCCAAGGAAAAAGACCAAACTAAAGGGCACTTTCTGTAAATCTTGAACAGGGCGCCAGCTTACCTCTGCCCGGACTGGAGTGCACAATTAAGCTCACATTTAATTTCTTGGGAGCAAGGCTCAAGCAATTTTATTCGTTGAAAAAGCAAATGTCTTTCACAAGGTTTTATGCCGATTGCTTCATTCTTAACCCAGCTAATAGGTGACGAAGTGAGGTAGTTGAATCAATGTTGAGCTTCAGTAAATGCCTTACGACCAAAGACCGGTACAGAATAAAGCTAAGGGAGAAAATGTTGACAAACTTACTCCCTACTAACTCCTTCGTAGAGCATTCGTCATAAGATACGAACTGATAAGACCTAGTTCGTTCTTGAAGCCGCTGATAACTTGCACACAAATGTGCGCTTAACCTGCTGAGTTGAATATACTTTTCAATGATACAAAAGACCCAGAAGCTAGTCATAACATTTTGATATTAAAATAATTACATTACCTTCTCATATCTATGCTCGTACTAAATAATAGAAGAACAAAACTCACCTTCAGGATATATCAAAGTTGAAAGCTTGAACTTTTGGCGATAATAAACCAACTGATTAAAGTCACAATCTTGGATATATTCGGTTCTACGAAGCAAAACAGTGCAACCATAAATAAGACACACCTAAGTGCTGCATAACAAAAACGTCTTAATTTGGTATCACAACTAGACTCTTCCACTACTACAACCATGACCAATTCGCATTGACTTTGTATATCATATCGTTAAAAGAATCTAGCTCGGGTGGCTCAAAATAACACCACCACCACACCAGCCTCCTTCTGGAGAGAAGCATGAATCATTGAATGTCTTTATATTCCACTGCATAGAAGTAGGTACCCATTTCGCTTGTGCCACAGGCGCAAACGGGGCTACGATCAACTCCATCTAACGACGCCTATTAGAGTCAGCGAATACCCCATAAATGAGACAACAACAACGTCCACCACATCTAAGAGTGATTTTATTTATTGGCCAAACCTAACACTGATTATGCAGTTCTGCAGTCGCAGCATCAGTTCCATAGCTTCAAGGAGCTTAACCGGATTTCAACTCATATACCTAAATGATGTTGATGTTTATATGTACGACGACTCTATGGAAGGAGGTGTGGGTTTTCTCTTCATTTGAATCAGGCTTAGCCATGCCAAACATGCAAGGAGGATACACTAGACAAGAGTGATCGTTTCACAATGCACAAAGACTACCATAGACATTCGCTCTGCTCGGAACAAATAACTTAGTCACCAATTAGTGAGGTGGTGGGCAGTAAGCTGCTTGTCTGCTTATATGGCGAAAAGGAATCTCACTCAATCTGAACTTAACTGTTTGTACGGAAGAAAGATAACAGCTTCCTCTTCTCGGAACTAATGAATACAGTGAGTCTGCAAAAGTCGTAAAACACCAAAACCACAGCCGCCGCCAAATGTGTTCATGTTCATCCTAATTTTCTTCAAAATTAATTGCCGCCATTAATACCGACAGATATACACACAACAAGCATCCTTGAAAAACAGTAATCAAAAAAGTCTGGCTCCCTCTTGGGTTTCCTTTTGGCTAAATTTTCAGACTTTTTCAGCAGTCTCTTCTATATTCATCTGGCGTCATGTCTTCCTGAGTGCAGAGCAAATGACAAACAGCAATAAAATTGAGATATACACTAACCTGGAAGCTGGAAGCCAGACTGGCCATTGGCAACGGAGCATGGAGCGTAGCATCATACTTCAGAGCAGATCCATACAGTATTGTGCGCACAGTGATTGAGTGAGTGACCATTAATGTGGGATTAATGGCGACCAGGAACATATTAATACGAAATAAACATTAAATCTCAGCAAATAAAAGACGAACAGCTCACATCATACTCAGCGCAGTATAATGATTGCCAGTTTCGTTTAAAAGTATATGTGGTTTGTTTGTGGTGAAAACTTTGTTTGTAAGTATGATAAATTTGGTACTAAATAACTCATAGGGCAGCGTCACAGAGTGAAGAACCCCATGGTCTAACAAATTTCTCACAACCATTCATTACGAGGGAATTGAGGTACCCTCAATTTTCTGCCGTCCCAAACGGTTAACCGAGAAAGCTCTGTTTATGGCAATGAATGTACTATCGGAGGGCTTGCCAATTCCTCGCGAAGGGCAATACCCATTTAGAAACATTTTTTGTTTTTTGTTGTGATTCAAACCATGAACTTCCCTAGTAACAGGCAGACATGACAACAATACCCCAGGGGCACCACTTAGCAAGGTCAGATATGTGGTGCATTCCAGCAAAGCCTTCAGTTCGCCACGAAAACCAATTCAAAATCAAATCCCGATTAGACTTTTAAGGGCCCAAATATCAATAAAAGAATGAGTAAGTGACTTGAGCAAGAAAATTATTTTCAATCCCATAAAGTGGTGGAAGTTGATATGCACAGGTAATTACTAACATCTCCTTCCAAGTCAACGCAAGTTTACATGTGTCAACCAAAGCGACTTAAATTTGCTTCGTTTCCTACCGACATGAGTCAACTGAAGTCACACCGAGTCACCTCGAGTATCTCTAATTTACATAGTTTCGAAAGTCGATTAAAACCGCCCACGTTGGTTTTCGTTGTTTGGAAGATGGTTCTCCGGTTAAAGCAGAGTATACTCGCGTCACACAGAATCACTTCGAGACAGTTTTAGTTAGCTGTAAGTCCCCCCAATTGCCTCATACCTCTTTAGTTGACTAAATTGGGTTTGAGGTATAACTCAAATTGACTCAAGTTGACTTATGAAAGCTTTTTTTCCAAAACACGAAAAGAACACTAAACTGAGACGATGTTTTAAATGAAAAGTCTCGATCTGACTAACGTTCATTCTTTTGGCAACTTCCCACACTGGCGTCTTTTCAGATTGGCTATTTATAAGAAGTTTGAGATTATATATTGAAGTGTGCTCTGCAGTAAAAGGTAACTTGGTTGTTCAGGTGTTACTATAATATAAAAGGAGTGCTCATATCAACATGACCTCTGATCTCTCATATCGGAGACTAACATAAGAAAACCCTCTGGTATGGGCACCAATTTTATATTAGAGGTTCAACAACTGGGGTTCCGTTGCTATCATACCGATGAGAGCCTTTACTGAGCTCTGTCAATATTTTTTTTTTTTTTTTTGTTAATAAAATCAAATAACCTGGCAACCATATCCCTCAGAGCATCCCATAATCGGAACGAGAAGCCCACAATGAACCACAATAATCACTCAATTGGTCAGTTGAAATGGGAAAAAGGCAACTACAGCAATGGGGCATTCAAAATGCCATTACTGTCAAGTAGTTAAACCGCCCTTGTGCTGTGCTGTAGCAGAGTAATCAAATAACCAGCACCAAGAGGCTTCTAGATCTTTAATTAAGATGTTTCCCTTCTTCTGGATGATATTGTTGCATCAGGCAGATGTAAGAGATTTGGCCTTTCGTTGTATATAACTGCTTTGAGCAGATGCAGTTAAAATTTGCGAAATGGCTACTAAACGTCAGTCCAATGCACTGAATCCAATCGGAAACTAATTAACGTTCATCATGTTGTTGGTATACAAGTTGATTATATTGTTTCGAAAGCAACAAGTTAAATGTGCGTAAAAATGTGCGAGCTGATAGTTTCTGTCGAAAAACCAACGATTTCAATTCCGATTTTGGAATTAAATTCGAGTGAATTTTATTTAAAAAAAAAGTTTAACTAACCATTTGTCTTCCAGTGTCCAAATGAGGTGATTGTAATTTGGTGATTGTAATTTTACTTATAATGTCGCACTTCAGGTGGAAGCTGAACGAAAGGGAAAATAGCCGAGCAAAATATGAAAACCCAAGCACCTGGTCTATCGACTAAGCACTCTGCAAGTGTAACAATGCCGCCCTCATATTAGAGTACGTAAAACTTAATAAAGGACTGCAGATCGTTTGTTTGAGGAACTTAATTCAATTTTTGGCAACTTCCAACAAGTTCCAACAAGGTTGCGTTAACCGTTTATCGCGGATTATCGAATGCATACTTTTCGGCACTGCTCGCAATTTGTTGGTACAACAGTTGTATCAATTCCGCGTCATTCAGCCAGACGATTTATTTGTATTGAAATGTGTTCTTCGGTAGAAGTTTAACTTTTTCCACGCCCTATTTTTGGGATTTTTTTGCTATGGCAAAAAACAAATTACTCCTTTCGTTAGTCCCTATAGTGTCTACAATTTATGATCGTAGAAGTGTGTTCCTTCCATTGTTATCTTTTAAACATAGGATTAGAATATTCCCTGGTTGGATATGTTTCCATTGGAGAAAGGGGACTTTTTGAACTTCTCAGTGAGGACCTCGTTCCAAATTGGGTACTGTGTTTTGTAAAAGTGCTGTCTCAAACAGATTTTTCTTCGCCAATTTTAAGTAACGATCTTACTTCGGTTCACTCTCAAGATTGTCGTAAGCAATTCGGTCCTAGCTGAGATCCTTGTGGAATTCCTGTCACATTCTTCACTTCTCATTTCAAACTTTTGGAAATTTGAGGGTACCTACTCGTTTGAAAATTGTACAGCACATTATTCTATTAAAGGACTTATGTATGTATGTAAATTATTTGCAAGTGATATCGTTGACAGTTAGCTGTTCGATGAACAGCTTTATAAGGAGACAAACTTGTTTTCCCCTCGCTTCCCAGGCTGACAAAACAATACCTTCGCACAGTTCATCTTCACTAAACAACTCTTTTGTGTCATGCTGTGGCAAGGAAAATGGTTCCACTTTTGCATATGTTAACGCCATAAACTTTCTGTTTACAGACCTCGAATCAATTTATGATTTTCTAGTGTTAAGACTATTGCCAATCCCTCATCGCAAATAATAAAAGTCGAGACGATCTTGTCCTCTCCACACTCAGGTCGTGATTCCATTGTTTAGGTACTTGTCTTGCCGGAGCGGTGCTGTGCGATCGTTTGAATAAAAGATTTATTTATTTATGTATGTGCTGTTCGAAGGATAAGACAAAGGGTTACTCATAAGTCAAGACTTAGTTTGCACAACAATTTCGATGACAAAACTCAAGAACATTCAACAAAACTCAGTGGCAAAAGTGGGTGTTTTCATAATTAAAGATGGCACACCCCAACACTAAAGCTGTAAAGGATTACAAATTTCTATAAACCTGTGTCACGTGGACAAATGGACAATTCAACTGATAATTGCAATCCTCAATCCCCTATCTTAAGGTGAACTTGGTATACGTATGGGCGTTTCGTAATGCGAAATATTCATTACGTACTCATAGATTACATACAAAATAATGTTCTCAACTAGAAAAGGTGTAGCAGACAATATAATTCCGCAGGCACAGGATCTATGTGAAAACCTCATGAGGTGAGAGTGATTTATGACTTTGACAACAGCTTAAGGGATTACAAACTTAACATGGGTCCGTCATTTGCCAGGCAGTTAACGCAAGTATTTGGGTTCGTGAGTCGAGGATGGTCTCTTGGCTAGTCGTATACTTATATGAAAAACCCTTAATGTCAGCTTGCAAATAATTTTAATCTCATTTGGATTACGAGGCAAATCCAATTTAGTTGTTGCTCATTGTGTACCAAACAATGTAACCCGATTACATTTTGCATACGTTTCTAAGTTGGGGTCGTGCCCTTTATTTGTTGTTCTTTAACCAATCGGAACTTAAAGTCTAGTCAATTGGTATTCAAAAATTGCTTGAAGAGGAAAGTTCTGGTAGTAGTTATTGTAGATAGCTGATTATTTTATCCTTATGGAGTTGCGTGAATCTGTCGAGAAATCAGTTTAAATGTTTGTTTTCCTCAGTTTCTTTTGAGTATATAATTCGAAAAGTATAGACAGTTTTAGGTAGAGAAGGAGAAACTTCCCAGTAATTGCCAAGATGGTTTTAAGAATAAGACTTATGCGAACGTCAAGCAAAAATTGCTTGAAAAACTTGCGAAAATTTTCAAAGCTAAGAAAACATTCTCATAATTTGATCTGAAAATATTTATTGGATAATTTCACATTCTTTGAACCATGATATGTGAACTTTTCACCTCACACTACGACTTGACTGGCCTATTACGCGAAAACGAAAAAACCATTGCGAGTGAAAATTTCGCTGTACCAAAGAAAAATGTCTGTTTCCTGTACAGAGACACATACACCATATGAAATTCGTGGTTTGGCCATGAAGCCATCAGCCTGCATTCAACATCATCATTTCCAATTCTCCGACTCATCAAATTTCCAATAAAATTCCTTTCACGTTCGTGTTCAAGTCCACAAAAAAAACATCACCTCCAGCCAATCGGCAGAGATCGGCACCATGTTATTTGCGGCAGTAAAAAGCCTTTGCGATCTCGTGTGAGCTTTCAACTGCAAGATTAGCGATTGTGTTTCAGACCTCCTCACTCTGATCGTTTATCGTTAAAGAGCGTCTCTATGTAGTAATTTCGTGGTCATAAAATAAAATGATTTGAGAGCTAACAGCTTCATTTTCGATCTAAACTCAAAAATGAGTCAATCAATGCCGAGGCCGACACTAGAAATGAATTGTTTGTTGCCAATTAATAGAAATTATTGTGATTCCATCAGCCAAGCCAATGGGCATTTAGACGTGAAACGAAGTGAAACTTATTCGCAGTGCACGAAATTGTAAGGTAAACTGAAAGGCACGGAGCACCCTAGCAACCCTGGTGGAAGTGATTGTTTGCCTAATTAAAAGTTATAACCTCTTAATGAAGCTGAATGGAGCCGATAATTGCTCATGGAATTTCTTGGTGAAATTGTTTATCAATTGCAAGAGGATGATGAAATTTTCTTTTTGTTCGACCATGTATATTCAATTCAATGTATTGGAGACTGAAGAGTGAAGAAGGGAAATGGGAAAGTTCAAGATTGCTGATGATTAAGTAATTTTATTGCAAAATTTTTGCAAAACGATTTAATATTGTGTCTTTTGAATCTCATTTTATTTAAAGTTTTATCGGACCTAAAAAAACTGTATATCAGCATGTTTATGTAGGAAGATGCAGCATTTTTCTGGCTTTCCTTTTATTTTAATTCGAACGACTTAAAAGGTATTCCTCAACAAATTATTCAGAAGGGGAAATATGTTGTAGGGGAGAGTAAGACTAGAGGTACCTATTGCTTTTCGACAAATTCGATGATGCTTTGGAAAATTATCAACCAAACTCATCTGAAATCAAAGAAGAGAGCAGAATTTAGGCTACAACATTCAACACACAGGTTTGTTCAGAAAAAGGTGCCAAACAATGAAAAGGATTCTTATATCGTTCGATCAAGGTGGTGCTCGTGGCGTAGTAGCATGTATGCCTGTTACGCGGGAGGTTTTTAGTTTGAATCCCAACAGAAGCCAAAAATGATTTTTAAAGGGTATTTCCTTTCGCGAGGAATAGGCAAGTCCTCCAATAGTTAATTTAAGCTCAAGCTAATAGTATGATAATCAAGCGCTAGCTAAATTAAGATAAAGTGGCGCAGCAGAACGCTTGTGTATTTCTTTCTATCATACCTTTTGAGGGAATGGTAGGGACCAACAATTTTTTGCCTATTCCGAACCACCAATCAAGCTCAGCAATATATGCGCAATATTTGTGGGCTTGAACCCATATAACTCAATGAAGAAAAAATTGTAAATGGAATTTTATCACTGAAATGTGAATCGAATCTGAATCAAACAACGTCTAAGCGTCGTGATAAACAAATCAAATATACTCCCGCGTTAAGGGATACGGTGAAATGAAACTTAGCTTAGATCTGTAGTTTTGTATCCTAATCCTAACTCAGATTATAAACGTGATACTCGTCTAAGCTACTAGACGGACTTAAACGATACTTATAGAAAGTCTGGAGCCTGAGAAAGGCTGTAAATAAATTTCATCCTCATTAAGGGAATGTAAACGGGATCTTAGGAAATTCTGAAACGATTCCAAAAATTCTTTAAGCAATTGGGATGTTACATTCCTACTTGAATAGAAACGGGAAACTTAAAACTTTCAGGGAATTTTCAGCTTAGCCCACCGAGTGTTGTGAACAGTTTTGGGTTTTTTGGCACTTTTGTGTAAGAAAAACTTTATGTAAGCGGATCAGTTAGTATAAAATAAATCAAAGATCTGAAGAAAAACAAACTTATCACAATAATGATAATGATAATGGAGTTTTTATTGATCCTTTTTTTTATAGTTACAATTCTATGTAAGTAAAATACACAGTTCTTTTATGATGTAGCTGACTTAGAATGGTCTAGCTTTAACATAAGTGTTTTGATTTAAAGAATAATTTTGTAAATTAATACTTAAAATAACAAATAAATATACATGGTGAAGAAAGAAAAAGTTTTTAAGTGTTGCTCAAGGACACTTACAGAATTTACAGTTTGTGTGAAGGTTTTCCTAAAACTATTGATACAAAAAACCTATTTACAACTTACGACTAAAATAATAATAATAAAATAATAACTTAGAACTTAAAAGGTGCTTATGTCAGTTCAAGTGAAATGACATTAGCACAATTCCGAATCTAGGAATGAACAAAAATAACACACTACACATTTTAATGTAATAAAATAATGTTGAAATTAATTAAAGATGAATCACAAAATTAATGCTCCTTAAACTAATAAAATGATATTCAGGCTCCCTATAGTAATCCCCTTTACGGTTACTAATTAAAGAAATTTTTGAACTTACCGTCGGCGTCATGTTGGTTCGCTTCGTAGATGTATACCTACATAACAAAGTCGAGTGGTACGCAGCAAAATAAGGGCGCCTTTGACGACAAAAAAGGCATGAGGCTGAGGCTGGTAGAATCTAATGGAGGCATAGTGGATCAACATCTTTATGTCAAAATATTACAGAAAGTGATTTTATTGTACACTGAAGACAAAATTCTACTAGAATGGGTTTTTTTTTCAGAAAGATAATGACACTTCAAGATATTTCAAGAAAACAGAATTGGCAGACTCGTATAGCCCACTTATTTTAATCCTATTAAAAACCTTTGATGCGACGCGACGTTCAGAACAATATCGGTGGGTGTGAACCAACAAACTACCAAGGTTTTTTTTCACTATCAGAACAGCTTATTTCAAGCTTGTGAAACAATGTATCTTTTCTTCAAGAGTTTTTTCACCCTTAAGTACTCAGAAATATGTATCACTGTCATCATTTAGCGAGTTGTAGTTGTTAGTAAGCAAAAATTAAGTCTAACACACTCAAGACAACAGAGCTAAAAAATATTACAAAATTATTGATAAACATATACAAAAACAAATTAGATAGCAACATATAGACGTAAAATTAATTATTAAACATGACAATTATAAAGATATAAGAAACATAAAAAAAACATAGTCAAGAGAGTGGAGCTCTGGTTCGAATTAAAAACCTTAACGTAGTTCTACTAATATGAAAATCTATTAAATTTGAATTTAGGTTCAAAACTTTTATCATACGAGTAATAGGCTCATTCAATCCATAATTAGTTCTATGATAAGGACAGTGAAGTAACTAACCAAGTTGCGCAGTTGGTATGAGCCTCCCCGGTAGTTAAAACTTATGCATGCCAGCAAGTCAGGAGCATCAATTTGTCCTGTTATGAGCTGGTGAATAAAGACTAAATCATTATTTATGCGCCGATGCGAAAGCAGTTGCATCTGCAAAAGTTGAATACGATGCTCATACGGTGGAAGGTCATAAGGATCAGTCCAAGGAAGTCCATTGAGAGCAAATCTAATAAATCTTCGCTGTATACTTTCTATTCTTGAATTGTGGACTGCATAATTAGGAGACCATACTTTAGAAGCATATTCTAGATGGGGTTGATTGGGAAGCAGTACGGGTAATTTGGAAGCTGGTATCCCTAAAGTAGATCCGAAAGCTTAGAACATTTAGTGAGCTCGATCCACGATGCAACGTCATTATGTGCTGCTTTTGTTTATACCGGAGGCAAACAAATATTGCTTTCCAATGCTTGATTTAATTTTTTAATTATTTTAATAATTAAGTGATTTTAATAAATAAAATATTTTGTTGAATTGCAACAGTTAAACATTTCTAAACTAAATAAGCTGATCATTTCGAAAACAAATTAAGAGCTTTCAAAAGTTTTTCATAAAAAATTCAAAAATTTTCAGCATAATTAAGAAAAAGTTATAATCGATTCGTTTTATACATCAAAAGAATTAAGGAAATTATTTTATTTTTTAAGTCCGTTTTAACTGAATTCGAGTTTTGTTTCTTTTAAAAATTGGTTTCTCGTTGTTACGTGTAGAATATTCTTAAGAACTGAACAAATGTTGTGAATCAATTTTCTTTAGTGAAACGGAAGTTCATATAGTTGCTTTTTTAATAACTTACTTCACTTGTTAATTACAACTTTAATTTTGTGTTGGTGAAACAACATAAATAAAAAAATAATGAACTTTGTTATAAAAGCTGAAAAAATGCAAGTTGCTAAAATATGCCACTGAATTTAGTTGAAGAATTGTAATTGAAACCAATGAAATAGGGTAAACGCACTACTATCCGGACACTATTTTCTAGACTTTGACTGCGACCCATTTTGTAACCATATATGTAAATGCTATCGCGGACACTTATATTGATTGTAGGAATGTAGACATTTCTCAATTATGTATATAACTTTCAAGTAAATTGCAGAGAAATCTTTGTTAAAATTAATAAAATAACAATACAGAAAAGTTCCATTTTCGTTAGTACCCGGACAGCAAAATTTAGTATCCAGACGCTTTTGTTTTAGTTTATTTTAAGAAACAAACCCTGTTCGGATACTGAAAATACATGATAATCGCACATTGTTAGTCTTAGTACCCGGACAGCATGTCCGGGTACTAAATATTCAATTTTGGTTTTAGTACCCGGACTCCGGACACCACAAATAATGGCAAAGATTTTATTAAATTTTTTTTTTTTTCAAATTGTTTTAGTCAATATTATTTCCAATAAATTAATTATTACTTTGTTCAATTGCTTACTACTAAAAGCTGTTCCCACTATTTTTTTTTTACACAAATCGACAACGAGACCGCACCTTCAAACCTTAAACAATAAAATGAAGCGTAGTTCTTAAAGTACGCATTTCGAGTACCTGAAACTTTGGATGCATGTATAGGACACATTGAAGGACCCATGTTTGTTGACGTTTGTGGATTTTGTTGAGTGATTTATCTATTAATCGCAAAAAAAGGTCAATGTGTCCGGATACTAACACTGTCCATATACGAGTACTAGTGCATTTACCCTATAAACAAAAGCTACGCTTTCGAAGCAACTTTAACTGGTAGATAGACATAAATATATAAATATACATGCTCGTAGTCTTACCCTCCTTTCACTGCCATAATGTTTTGGCTTTATTACAATATTTGAAAACAATTAGGTACTTACACTGGAACCTTAAACAATTTTTCGGAATTCATCATAGAATGTAATAGGTTGATGTTCTTGTTACCAATCCATCGACTTATTGCCCTAAAACCACCAGAAGTGTGTAATTTTCGGTGAATTCATTGATAGTCCCATGTTACAGTTTCACACTAAACTTTTTTTCCTGCACTAAATGCAACACTTGCAAAACATTTAACCACCATTTCAGCGGAGTTGGTCTGTTGGCGAACTAACAATTTTTCCCTTCCACCATTCTTTGCACCAACTTTGGTTATAAAAAGTTGTTATAACACCATGCAAGCTCCACCTTCGAAAGGCGTGATAATGCCCCTATCTGGACTTTGAATCAGGTTTTTGTGGCAACTTTTCTTTGGAGTAGGAGTAGGCTGTTTTAGTCGGCTGTCATGGCAGGTTGACTTTTAGCCGTGTTTGGCAATGGCAATTCAATGATGGGGCCGATTTATGCCAACAACATTGGTTGGAGTGATGATATACACACTTACTGGAGAGTGTGGATTCCAAATTGCGGGGAATGAATACTACACCTACTGCTGCTATAGCTGAAAGCAGGTGAGAAAACTGGTTATCTTCTCCGGGTGGATGTCTATATGTCAGTACACAATCTGAGGTCGGACGTTCAATGAAGTAGAACAAGTTGTGCGCGCATGGTGTTCATGATTGCTCCGTGAAAAGAGTCAGGAATATTCGCTGGTTCAGTTGGACTGAAACATTATTTCAATTTTTTAACTCTGGAGTTGATTGCTCCAGAAGAGAGAAAGTTAGTGCGTTTTAATTCTAGCAGATATTTTGCGTTTAAAGTGCGCTGGTGAAGTTGTGACGTTTTTGGCTATTCAAAGAGTAACTTGATGAATGCATACTTTCATAGGTTGTTAAGAATAGTGAGGTCATATCAGTCACAAAGCTCATAAGCTACATTTTTATATCCTGGATGACCTACGGCCCACGATCACAGAATAAGATTGAAACAGAAAAATTAAACTCAACAGATTTTATTTATCAGAAAAGACATTAAAAAGAAATGTGAATTGCTTCTTATAAAAAAAATTATGTAAATCAAACATGAAAAAGATTGAGATATAAATTTGAAAAGAAAAAGAGATTTCTTTACACGAAATTGTTAAATTGTTCACATAACAGAACTTTAATCGTAGAGAAGTATCTGATCATAGTAAAATGTCCTTTAAAGGATTCCTTGTTCAAAGAACTTCTAATTTTCTGCCTGAGAGAATGAGATCTTTTTTTGTATAACTTAGAACTTGAGAACGGCTGGACCGATTTGCATGGTTTTCGATGTGTTGTTATATATCCGTCCCGAATAGCAGACTTAATATTGAAAAATGGGCTCCCATGGAAAGCCGAAAGGTAACATTTACTGTAAAACTATTAGATCAAATTATTGCATTCTTCCAACTACTAGACTATTTCAAGCCCATATTCCCACGGAAACAGGAATAGGATTATTGAAAGCTGCCAGGCAATCTTCAATCAGGCCCACCGAGTGTCCTGATAATTTTTTGTTTTTTGTGTGAACAACCAGCAACACTGGGCGGGTCAGATAATAGCCAAATATATTCCTACTTTATATTATTCGCCATCAAATTGTTCTTATTTTCATTCAATATGTTTTAAAATATCAAATAAGCGATACTTTAAGAGCCCAACTAAACTTTTGACCTTTATATCAGAAATCAGACTATACAACTTATTAGCTCAACCATGCAAACTGTTATTAGATTTTAAATTTGGGGTCTTTCGGGTAAAAACCGTAGGTACTAAAATTTGTAATAATATTCGCTTGACCGATTTACTTCAAAATTTGCAGTTAGTATCTGTATCTGTATCAAATGTATAGGTCAAACTTCAATTTAGGCATTTATCATAGAAATTTTACATTAAAACTGTTGAGCAAATAAAAACGTGGCTGAATTTTCACGAACATACTTGATAAACAATGTTCATATTTTACCAACAATTGAGAATTGTTGGCGAAACACAAACGTTGTTAAAGTATCATGGACAAGTATATTTCTAGTATCACAACCGTTGTTGGTTAACAATGAAATTGAAAATGACTTTGTTGATTTGAGCAATGAAAATTGTAGCATTTCAGTAAATAAAATGAAAACGCCAGCTTGTTTAATTTAAGTATGTTCCTGCTTGACGCAAAAACAAACAAGTTTCCTGTTTGATTTTACCAAGGTTTTTCTTTCGGTGTATCTTTGAAACCAATCCACCGATTTTTATAATTGATCGGCTTGTAAATTGTAATCCCAAATACGGTTGAAAGATATCGCAAAAAAGGATATATTTATACATGAAACTTGAACATTAGAAAAACAGAAAGTTGAAAAATCGACAAAATTCAAAAACGTAGATGGAAGCTGTAGCCGAAATAACTTTGAGTAAATAAACCACGCAATCTAGCTAATATTTTACAATACGTCTCTTTTAAAGCTCAAGATCGGAAGTGTTGGCTTTCGATTCTCGGAAATAAGGAATTCTTAATATATTTTTGTAAAAAAAATTTAATTTACTTTAATCTCTATAAGAAATCCAAATGCAATTCATCTCTTACTTCCATAAATTTTTTTTGTGTATCTTGAGGCTCATTAGCTTCACAAAATAAAAAGACGAATGCATTTTGAGGAATGTTTAAAAAACATTCACTTTCCATAAAGTTGTATTTCGGAACTCATCTTAGCTTCTCCATGAAGATCAAGAGAAATGCATAACTTGCGTTGTAGTTAATAAGTCTTATGAATATTTTCCGACTAAAAGATTTATTACTTAAGCGATAGGAAACACTGTATTTTTTCCCACTTACTCATTTTTTGTCTTTACAAAAACCAATAAATTGCGTAACTGACAATTTTGTGCATCGCTAACGACCACTTGATGTACCACCAACTCCCCATATGTTACATTGAGCGTGGGTGGTGTCTCACCATTCCCAATTAAAACGATTCCCATATCCATTCTGAATCTCTTCACATGTTTCGCTATGCCATTCGCGTCTGAAATGTTCAATTTGTTGTCGCTTCCTTGGTAAATCGTCATCCATTGGTTGAATAAAAACGTGGAAAACGTTAAATAATAATTTTCCAATTAGCTAACTTGCAGTCTTAATACTGCACCCATCTACCCAGTAGCCTGCAGAATGCCATTAATTCTCAAGACGACAGCGATTAGAATCTTTACGAAGCATCGGACAATTATTAATTTCGCTTAAGACCAAATCGAGATAAGCGAAGAAGAGAGGAGTCTCCGCACCATGAAATCGTTTTATAACTAACAGTGAGTCTTTTTGAAGATGTCAACGACACGTCGCGTCGGTCGTCGTCCGTCGAGTCCCAGCCACTGACGCCGACATAAAGTTGACAATTTTTCCTCAAATAAGTCAAAATATTCAGTTGACGGTCTTTTCTTCAGGCGAAGGTGGTACCAAAAACTAACCGACCATAGCAAATAATATTGAGTCGGTTGTCGCGATCGCTGAGGCATATAGCTGATTCCTTTTACATATGACCAGACTGGTCGGTGGTTTTGAGGTAGGCTGCTGCTGCTGGCTACTGCTTTTGGTGGCGATTATAAGGTATCGCAAATGTGTCTCATTAATTGGAACTCCATCGACATATCTCTCGGGATCTCTTGCCGAAGACTGTCCACTTCGCTCCAGTTGCCCAATTTATTCGGAATTTTGTACACACAGCCTTTATCTGAGGTCGCTTGCCTTTGCCAATTTCTTTCTGTTTTTTGTCTTGCTTTTCTTTGGTCCAACAGTCACCAATAAAATTGAACAAAAAATATGTGCCCCCGGTCGAAGCAGAAGTAAGCCTTCCAACGAAATCGCTAACAAAGTGATGCTAAAAGGTTCGCTTTGTCCAAATTGGACTAAAGTTTGACTCTGAGTTCTCAGTAGGTATACCACTACCACTACCACTACACACCGAGACACGTCATTCCAGAAGCACGAGAGGGAACAGTAACAACAAATATTTCCAAATTAGCAAACATTTTGAATCTGTCAGCTACTGTTTTCGCTAATTAATAACGAGATTCGCAGGTATGTATCGGTATCGGTGGCAATAGCCAGCGCCTGCCGCAGGATCCAAGTTATTGTCGTCTTGTTTGTTCACCCCGCATTTGTCCTCCCATATCCCACTATAACGAGCAGTCATTCGATATAAGGTTTTGAATGTAAATTGATTAAAATTTGTTATTTTGGCTCTTTTTTGTTCGGTTTAAGGTTTTGGTTTGTCAGGACTGTGATTTGTTAGTTGAGTAGTGCGCCATCAGCATAGATATCCGGTTATGAGAAGCTTAAGGCTTAGAGGGTGCGTGACGCTATGTGGGAATTATGCGACCTTTGGATCGTTGCTGTTTGTATAAATTGATTCCCGAGAGTTGTGTTTGTGGCTGAATGGTGACATCGGAGTTTTTTTTAATTTTATTTTTTTATGTATGTATGCCATTTCCGGCGAAGCTGTAGCGGTGGGATGCTATCTTAATTGGATAACGATGTTTCAGTATTCCTGGTGATATGTGTGAAACTGCTTTTGATTAGATTAAGGCAAAGGAGACTGCATGAAATGGAAAAAAGTCATTATCCATTCATTTAGAAACTTCAGTAAGGTCTAGAAATTCATCTCGTGCATACGAGAATATAATTAGGCCTGTTGATGTGACGAAAATTAGGCCATTTCCTTAAACAACTGCTTGCTATGAGTATAGGTTTGTGTTCATTTTCACCGCTCTCATCTGATTTTCATTTCATTTTCTCCTTTGCCTTTTGCCTTTTTTCCATTAAGGGGAAGGGCATGTACTATCGAAACCCTTACATTTGATTTTGATTAGAAGCAACGTAGTTCTTAGCTGCTTAAGCGCACTTCTCATTCGTTTGTTGATGAATTAGTGACTGATGTGGGGTCCCTCCTAGGGCGCCAAAGAATATAAAAGCTGCAACGGTATGTCCAGGAATTCAAAGCCGTTTTCGTTTGCAGTTGCCAGTACGCCGGACAGATCCATACAATTTCTGAGCCCATATTTGTGTAGTCTCTATGACTCAATCAAGCAATCAACGGCAGGCGCATAAGCTTTAGCCTCAAAGCAGCTATATCCATGCCTTTAGCGACACAATTACACTCCTTGTATCTTTCATTAACAGATGCAGAAATCTTTTAATCTTTCCTTTGAAAAACAACCAATTACCGTGACTTTTTTCCTATTTGGGGGAGAAATCTGACAACTGCACCTTGCAAACATGTCAGCTATTACCATCGTATTCATACACCGAAAGAAAAAACCTTGGTTGATTTAAACATGTTTCATTGTTAATCAACAATTCGTCTAAAATTGTGAAATTAACCAAGTCTCGTGATGAATTCAAATAAGAACGCATGTTCAAATCAAGTATGCTGCCGTGATCAATTTTTTTTCAGGTAAGTATCATAAAAATGTTTAAATTAAGTATGTTCGTAGTTGATTTGAATATGTTATAATTTTTAACCAACAACGTGATTGTTGATTTCATACTTGATCAACAACAAACATACTTAACTAACAATTAAGGCTGAAATTACAAAAACCATCACGTTTGTGATTGAAATACCAAATTCACTGTTGAACTATCACCAATATGTTTGATCAAAAATGTTCATACTTCTTTAATCAATAAAGAATAGTTAAAGTATCAGTAACATTTTGAATTTCAATATTTTTCATACGTAAGCCCACAGAAAACGTGAAGTCGCATTACGGAACTTCAATTCAATATGATAAGTTTCGTGACCATTTTATATTAAGGGATAATTAGTTATTCTTTATTGTTGATCAAGTATGTTTTACGTGAGAATTCAGCCACGTTTTTATTTGCTCAACAGTTTTAATGTAAAATTTCTATGATAAATGCCTGAATTGAAGTTTGACCTATCAAATGTATAGGTCAAACTTCAATTCAGGCATTTATCATAGAAATTTTGCATTAAATCTGTTGAGCAGATGAAAACGTGGCTGAATTCTCACGAACATACTTGATCAACAATGTTCATATTTTACCAACAATTCAGAATTGTTGACGAAACACAAACGTTGTTAAAGTATCATGGACATGTATGTTTCTAGTATCACAACCGTTGTTGTTTAACAATGTTTTTGCTCAATGTTTAAACACGAAATTGAAAATGGCGTTGTTGATTTAACCAATGAAAATTGTAGCATTTCAGTAAATAAAATGACAATGCCAGCTTGTTTAATTTAACTATGTTCCTGCTTGACGCAAAAACAAACAAGTTTCCTGATTGATTTTACCAAGGTTTTTCTTTCGGTGTAATAATCCCTCACCCCACATAGCAGCAAAATAGGTACTTTTTACTACCGACTTTACTCACACCAATGCCCCATTCCGGCAAAATGAGCACTTGAAACAATCGTAATTCAATAAACAGAAAAACTTCCCGCAACCACCTTCGCTCCTTTGTTCGTTGCCCATTGTTTGCGCCTCCAGTTACGTTATATACAATCATAGGCCGAACACCGAACATTGAGCCCCTTGTGCATATTTAATAATCGTATTAACAGTCAGCTAAGGCAACGGCAACGCATACAAAACCAAAAAAAAAAATACATAAAGAAAAAATTGTAGAAACGGCTAAGGTGACAACAACTGCCAACAACACCAACAGAAGAATAAGCTTCATTGTGCTAACAATTAAAGATGGCAGCGAAGTGATAAAAGGATTCCATCTCCCTGGAGAATACGCGTGGAATACACACAGCTAAAAACACCACAGACACATATGAAACTCTATAGGAGGCACCTTTTATAGATTTGAATTTCATTCGAATGCCCCCTTGGGGCCGTTTGGGGGAAACGAGTTGGTGCGCGATGCCATCGCAACCACGGCGACAGGTAAAATAGTTCATAATAATGGGTAATTGGGTGTCAGGAGCTTGGCAAGGTGTACAAATCAGCGTTTTATCTACTCGCCATTATTACTTCTGAATTTTGTATTGTGTGTCAAGTGTCAATTAAGAAAAAGAATGAAGAATGGTTTGTCCTTCAAGGCTCAAGCAAGTAAAAACAGAGTTGTAATATTGACCGTTCGCCTCTAGTAAAGAGCTTTGAACGGATGTTCGAAAGAAAGCAAGACTACCTTCAGTAAAAGGCATAATTTGATGATCTAAGGAGATTAAGGAAAAAAATATATGTAATTTAAGGCCAGAGACTACGAAAAGTAGTTTGTCGTATACTCATCTATACTAAATTGGTTAATGGCTAGCCTCGGGCATATGTGATTGTCAGCTGTTGTGAGATTGCTCGATAAACTGCTATAATTATAACTCTAACATAACGCCTTTCCAAAATCATGGACATTATATTCCCACAACCATTTGAATTGCGGGCGAAAATGCCTAGCAATAGGTTGGTCTGGGAGATTTTTGGTCCTTCGAGATCACAAAGCTCGTTGAGCTGAAAGTGGAAAAGATGAAATGTTTCCATTACAAGAGTTCTTGACTGCTTAACTGAGCGTTGTGGGTACAATCCCCACATTAATGGGTACACTTCTTTTGTCTTCACTTACCCAGATTAGTTTTGTAGCCTTATTCTGTTTAGTGTTTTGTAATACATTTGTAATACAGCTCCTGTACAAAATTCATTTCCATTTAACGGCTGGCATACATAAAGCGATATCACATTCATCTTCTCCGCCTTTCCAAGTGGAGTAATATGAACAAATCTTACCATACATTTGGCCAATGTAAAGCGCGGCCTTCTTCTACAAGCCTTTACTTAGTTGCCGTATCTTTATACGAATTAATCAAAATATTCTACAAACGGTTTCTGAGTAATTGGCTACAAAGATCACAATATGTAAATGTGGAACCAACATTGTGTCCATATTGTTGAACCGATTGTCATATCCGTCTGTCGTTCATATAATTGGATTTCGAACGAATGAATTTTTTGAAATTATATTCGCGGCAATAAATAAAAGAAATTGCTCTCAGGCGTACGTATATGTAGCAGCAACGCACATACGCAAACATTCACATTCTGCGTCACACTGCTGCCCGCCTTACAAACTATGAAACTATACGAGGACAATCAATAAATCAATATTTTGTATTGATAAAGTCTCCAAGGCCTCAATCATTATAATAATTGGCCAATGTGCATAACATAACCCGAATGGCCTGGAATATAGTGCCGCACAACAAATCCAAGTTGCGAGGGGTATTTTCAGATCCCTTGATCTGATGATGGAGGCAACAACGAAGTAGCACAGCCATTACATGACATGACGACTATACGAGCCAGTGTATTCCCAAATCCCCATTACCCCGGCAACTGACTTTATCTCCCAAAGATGTATAAGTTGTAGTGACGGCTTGTGGGTTGCCCAGGAAGATGTGCACACACATATCATACTCGATTCTCCACAGAGACCTTTTGAAAGACCAATTAGCGAGATGATAGAAAATATGTCAATTTCTACTTTATGTGGCCATTCCAGTCCGAATTTTATATTCCTGAGAGAGTGGTGCAGCGTGAGCTGATCACCGATATCCCTCCAATAGGCAATAATAAGGTAAATAACGTTGTGACGAGAGGCAGTGGCGAAATCGAAGATGATTCGGATGAGGACGAGGATGACAATGACAGGAGCTAAAAGGCCCCTCATGCCGGTAACAATGACTTTCGTGGCAATTTTGTGGAGCTTAGCTAGGGTATATCTATCTATTGTTTGGGATTAAGTAGACTGGAAGTGAGCTTGTTTTGTTAAGTGGTGTGCTGTGTCTTCGACACTGGCTTGTTGCAGTGATTTTTATCTTTAGTTAATATTTTATATTGGAAGTGGGTATATATACCTACCTTTCGCCTATAAAAGATTAGAGAGAACAATTGAACTGTTTGGAAATATGGTTGAAGGAATTTTATTTTTAACAAAGCCTGGTGCTCAGTATTTCCAACTTGAAGTTTATCAGAGTTATAGGTACTACAACTACTTTTCACCAATTTATTCTTGAAATCAAGTGAGAAGTCAACAGGTGATTGCTTTTGAAGTGAGTTTTTCTCGAAAAAAGTTGCAACAATTTCAATTGGAAACAACGAGCTGTTTAAGAAGGAGTTATGTTATGGACTTGTACTGACGCGTTCAAAACGACTGAGAAGAAAAGGTGTCTTAAGCCGATTACAAATCCAAAAACGAGATTTGTTTACCCTAACTCTTTCCAAATAACTCAGGAGAACTGTTTCCAGGACATTATTTTGGCATGGAATTCCGAGTTTGTCTGAAGTTAGGTATATGGTGACACCTTAGATAGAGGATTAAAGTACATATTCGTCAAGTCTCAAATATATTCCGTCAAGCCACTTCTCTCAATTGGCTTTTGAGCTCGTCTTTTCTTTTTTTTTGACAACCGAAAAAACACCCTAAAATCCTTTGATTTCATTTATATACTACATATATGTACTTATAAAGCTTAAATCTGGAGCAGACATAACCTTTGAGACAAAACCTAAGGAAGTGAATATCATATAAATTGACATTTGGTTTAAAGGTGTACTCTTCATCTTCATTTCCAAACAAACCATTTGTTTCTCAAAATGTTTCTTAGAACATTCAAAATGCATCCTCTTTACTAAAAGCAAAGGAAAAAAGCAAGGAAAAACTCTGTAATCCTCCACTGGATCCCAGTACACAAAGGCTATATGATTGTAACAAGAAGTCAGACATCTTAGCTAAGGACCCCTCATCTAAACCATTCGTCGGTCCTGAACCCTTCTGCGGTGTAAATAAAAGCACCTTCAAAAACTTTGCCAAGAACATCTTACTGGAAGAGTCAAATAAAGCTTGGCGTAATAATTCATCTGCCCAAACCTGTTCAAAACTCTTTTTGCCAGAATAAACTGAAAAAAACATCAAAATGAACCTCAATAGGAAAACCCAAAAAATGTGTACAGGACTACTAATCGGCCACTGCACTGTTCTTTAAAGAAACATTTTCACCAAATGAGGCTAGTAGCGATTAGAATAGGTTTTATTCAGACACTGCAGTGCCCAGAGCTGCGCAAGCTCAACCCATCCATAATCTAATCTAATTTTTGACTTTTTGTAGAAGCAAACAATAGCCTTTTGGCCTAACTAATTTATTTTAAAACAGAGGCACACATGTCCGGTTCTGCGATCTTCCTTTACATTTGCTTACCTAGTAGTAGTTTTGTCTAGTCTTGTTTAACTTAGTTTTGTTTAGTTTAGCATAATTTAGTTAAGTAAAGTTAAGCTTGATTAATCTTAGTTCAGTTTCACATTTAGCTGAGAATATGTATTAGTTTGGTTTAACTTAGTTAGGATAGGTTCAGCTTAATTTAGATAATCATAGCTTAGTTTATCTTAGTTTAGTTTCACATTCAATCTAGTTTATTTTCAGTTTAGTTTAACTAAGCTTAGTTTAAATAGTTTGAATTTAGTTTTGTTAAGTTTAGTTTTGCTAGGCTTAGCTTAATTTAGTTAAGTATAGTTTAGTTGCACATTCAGTTCAGTTTGATTAAGCTAACTTTTGCTAATCTCAGTTTAGTTTAATTAAGTTTCAGATTCAATTTAATTTAGTCAATTTTAGTTCAGTGAACCTTAGTTTGATTTATTTTAGTTAATTATAGTTTAGTTCTTAGTCCAGTTTAGATTGCTTTGGCTAAGTTAAGCTTAGTTTAGCTTCCAATCAGTCGAGTTTATTTTCAGTTCAGTTTAACTAACATTGGTTGATTTAACTTTAGTTTTGTTTAGTTTTGCTTAGATAGGTTCAGTTTGATTTAGTTTAGTTTCACATTCAGTTCAGTTTAGTTTAGCCTAGTTAAGTTCAGCATAGTTTGGTTAATCTAAGTTTCATTAAATTCAGTTTAGTTTAGTTATATGTTTCACATTAAATAAGGTTTAGTGAACTTATGTTTAGTTAACCTTAGTCTGATTTATTTATTTATTTATTTATTTATTTATTTATTTATCTAGCAAGTCTTAAACTCTAATAGATTAATAGATAACAATAAGTAACAAAAAATTAAATAAAAATGAATTACATTACTTATATATAAATATAAAACAAATTATCATTCGCATATCACGGAGTTGAGTATCAAGTTCTTGCATGTATTTCTACTTAAATTAAAATCAATAAGGCATATATAAATTTATTAAAATAATACATTGCATTAGTTAAAGGCTCATTCTGACCATATCTTGTTACATGCCTAGGTAAGTACATGAGGATGTTTTCTCTTGGCCGAAGGGAACGCGCAGGAGTATATATGTTTAGTAAAGAAAGCAAGTAAGAACAATCGATATGGCTGCATAATATGTCGCGAGCAAACAAAGCAAAATTACATTGCCTTCTTTTATAAAGAGGCTTTAAATCTATTAAAAGACATCGCGCTTTAGTTCAGTTGAGTGTAGTTTAGTTTTAGTTTACTTTGGATTACTTCAGATTAGTTGAGATAAGTTTAGAGCAGTTTAATTTAGTTTGGTTTAACCTGATAGTTTAGCTTTAAGTTAGTTTAGTTTTGTTAAGTGGAGTCTTTATTTTCTTCAAGATCATTATTGACTGATTATTTGTTACAGAGTTTTCATTATTCATTCATATAGTTGACAAACGTTAGCGTATCGGAATACCGCTTTTCAAAAATGCTAACAAAAAAAGTTTTCAAATACCGTCTGCTAAAATACTGCTCTTTTAAAATCCCGTCTTCTAAGATCGCACGATAAGATAAAACAACTGCTTTTGATTGATGAGTTTTGTACATGAGATTGAGATTTTTATTGTAAAAGCAGGATAATAAGAAACGGGATTATAAAAACAGGATTTCAGGAGACAGGATATCAAAAAGCGACATTTTAAAAAAGTGCGATTACAAAAATCGGGATATCGAACCCAACCCTTGACAAACAATTAGGTTTATTAATCTATCTTAGAGCTTCCAGATACATTGTATTTCAACGACAAAATGATCAAGACTTGGCTAGAGACCATTCTCGTAAAATGTAATTAAGTTATCTTCACACAAACTCTCCACGCTGGCTCCATTCAATAGTAATTTGCGACATGGTTCTAGCTTCCCTGACCTGTTCTCTGTACAGACACTGACTACTTAGATGTGCTATCAACAAAAACAAAACTAAAAATAGAAAAAAATTATCCGCGCAAGTGGTGCACACATTTTTAATTCGTGCCACAATTTATCGTCAACCCATGTTAACCACGCAATTACAATAACCGCCTCTACACGGCCCGCGTGCTACAAGAAACAGAAGCTGACAAATAAAAATATCTAAATAAGAACACAGCATATAAGTAATAGCGATTCTTAAGCTGTAACTGCATCTGCGTAGCGTAGCTATACAAAAAACCAGAACACTGCCCAGTGCCCAAGCCAATATCTTAACTATTCTTGAACATCTCCTAAACATGGCCTCACCTCATTTGTAAATGAATTTCTCGTTGGCTCTCAATTAAAATTCCAAACAAGAGGACGCGTTTGCTGCGATGCTTCCTTCCATTGCTCTAAAGCAGAACCTCAACCTCAAGCATCAGGGTGTGGTGTCTGTATAAAGAGAAGATAGTCCAGTCTGGGCTGGACCGGACCGTAGTTGGACTCCTCGATCGGACAATGTCATTATTTTTGGAGAAGCTGATGCAGACTTTTTTCTCTTGTTTCTTCTGCTTTTGTTGTTGTTCGTTGGTTCGTACTCCTCTTCTTATATTTCTGTTGTTGTTGTTGTTGTTGTTGTTACTGTTACTGGCAAGGCAATGGCAGGGAGCCCTTTTCTTATCGCAAAAATGGTATATTCGAGGTGCACGTTGTGCGCGACAGTGGGTGCAGGAGCAGCGCTAACTCACGGTAGCATCCTTAAATTGCACCTAATAAACTGCTACCGATTGCCGCACTAGTATACTTTGGCAGGTGCGGCCAAATCAGGTAAATGCATCTCTGTGCGAAAGAGGCCAGAGGAAGAACATGGGGCTGGTATTTATGCACCTTCGGGGCAACTCCAACTTTGTATAAACTACAAAGGCAGTGATGATTTTCTAGTAATGATAATTTCTCATGTTTCTCCCTTTTACCAAGAATCGATGGTAATTGTTTGGAAATAAAGTGGTTGGGACTGCTTGTTGATAGCACTTTTTATAGCTGATTGTGATTGTTACCTGGAAATACACAAACAGAATCGCATCAATTAAATACATACAATTGGATTGCACTGTGAGTTCTGATGGACATTGTTGACGGTGTTGGAGTTGGTGGCATCTATAAGTCAGCCCTTTGCTTTTACTTCAAGCGCAGTTTCTGGGAAAAAAGCTTTTAAATATTTACATAGCATATTACACAATATCTATGAAAGGCGTTCCCCTTGTCAACGTCGTCGTTGTTCCAAATGCTACCAGCAAACCTACCACCCGCCCAGGTGTGCCTTTGTCTTCGCATCGAGACTCATTCTCGTAACAAATTAATCACGTTTCCATCAAACTATCAACGAAAAACAAAGCCTCTGGCTCTGGGAGAAAATGTAGATTTAATTGATTAAATTATCTCGAAGCGATCGTTAACGCTGCCAATAGATCCCCCATACCTGAAATCGAATACAAAAAAAAAAAAAAAAACAATAAAACGAAATACAACCCGATCCGGAGGATATGTACATAATCAGTCGCCCATTTGAACTCCTGACTCCCGATTTAGCTGTCTAATTGCTAGAAATACGCCCACCATTATACACAAAAAATATGTCGAAATCGAAAATTTATCGGTTTCCGATGCGGATTCGAATACCTCGAGCGGTTATAGCTGACAAAAATCTAAAATTCCAATGAGTTTGGAAATTGAAAATGACGTTTCCAGTTCGGCATTCAGGTTGATTGTTGTAGGTACGTATTCGTATACAGGGGTTTTCATTAACACCATGGAAATATACTCTTCGCCTTTTTACCTATATCTACCTTCGTAGATACACTCGTCGTATAAAGCAGATTTAATTAGCCACCAGAGTTGTTAATTATGGCATCCAATTAGGCCGAATCTGGATTTTTGAATTTTTCAGAATGTTATTTGTTTTTAATCACAATTTGGTTTGGTGAATGAATACTCGCTCGTACACCAAAGCCATACCTGGCTGTTCCAGTGACTTTGATTAATTAGTCAATTCGTTAGGGCTTTGGTGACCACAGAAAAGAATATTTTATTCCAAAAGAATCGTAGACACTTAGTGACCCCTTTTTTAATTTACTTTCAGGGAGCACTGCAGTAAAGAGTAAAGTAAATGATAGAGCCACTGCGTAAAGGGTCAGTAAAATACTTTTAGCTCCTTGATTCGAGATTTATATCAGACTTTGGAGCTCTGGCTTTTGTCTAATAAAAACAAATTTATTAGACGTTAATAATGAAGTAAACTGCTGGTGCCACTGTTTATGTTCCTTTTCTGGCTGGTCCCTGAAACTATCAAAAGGCATGTTAATTGAGTGAACCGATTGATTTAATTAAATATTTTTGAACAATCGAGAATCGAGATAAAGATCAAGAGAGCATAAACTTAAATCTGATTAAGAGTTTCTTTGATATGTCTCAACAGTGCTCTGACCAGAATCTATTGCCATGCAACGACGCCGACGTAACACTAACGAGTTTATTAAAAAAAAAGGAGTTTGGTAGGCCTTAAAAATCAAAGAAAGGTTGGGAAAAGGTACAACATAGCTTTCCGGTGGGTGTTTTGCATGTACAATGTACATATATAAACAAGGAAATAATTTCAATTATGTGCATACAACGAAAATTTTTCAAAGGGTTAACGAAAATATTTTATTGCAGAAGTTTCAGAATTTAACATCAAAAAACATTTGTGCTTCTAACAATTTACTAAAATCTAGGCTACTAGACATCATATGCTCACAACAATCAATTAAACAACTATAAGGGTATCATAAGGAAACAAATTTTAATCTTGACAAATTTAGATGTAGTTCTGTCTCTCCAAAGCTCCAACTGAGTTCGAAGTTCCTTTGAATTGAATTCCTCACTCCTCAGCCTCTTACTTTAAAAATTAAGTAATTTCTTTTGACAGAGTTCCCAATCACTTTTGAAAGGCGATACCCATCGAAAAACAAATGGCTGACTTTGGAATCCGAACCTCACATTCTTAACCTTAGTAGAAATGCTATAACTACTACGTCACTGACACCACGTCATTCAAGAGATTAAAGATAATTTCGTTCAGTGTTTAAAATGGAAAAGAAATCAATCTTCTGATCAAAAAGCATGACCCTATAAGAAGTGAAAACGTACCTCCTTTTTTCAACTTATCGAGCTTAAGACGTATGTGAGGTATTAGGGAATGGATACCTAACAACTGTTAGATTCATTTTTGTGACAGCTCAGCATTGCTTTAGTCAGCATAGCAATGCACATACACATATGCACTGATAAAAAACAAGTCAACGCTGAGCAAAGTTAAGTTATCTTAGCAAGACACTGAGGGAAAAATTGGTGCGTTTCCTTAATCAGCTCAGCAATTCCCATGAGGGCGTGGTGCCCTCCGCGTAATTGCTAGCATGAGCCTACTATGTGAGAATCCGTGTCTTAGAAACATCCAACTGTTTTCCCCCGGATATCACCTTTCGCGAAAAATTGGAAAGTCCTCCTTTTGTAATTTAACTGTCATGAAAAGCGCTTTCTCGATTTACTGTTCAATATCGGATTAAAATTTTGGGTCCCCTCCGCTCCTCAAAAGGTGTCATTGAAAGAAATGCTCTAGGTCCCGGGTCTTCTTCTGCTGCACCACCTTGTTTACTAAACAAAAAGCAGATCATCGATAAAGGGAGCTCTGAAACACTCTATTCATTTCAGAACTAACAAAAAATGCAACGTTTTGATGTACCCCCAAAGCTGGTTTTACGGAAAGTCAAATATTAAGAGTTCAAGTTTGTAAAGGGACAAAACTTGGGAATATATAAAGTAGATTGTCGTATTCATCTGCATGATGTCATTTGACAAACGTTTTAAAATTTATTTGGGTCACATAGGCTCATATAGGAGAGTTTACACAGCTACGTCAAGGTCGGTAGAGAACTCACCCAGAACTTTGATGTCGAAAAAGGCTTTAAGCAAGGGCGATTTCTTCAACATCATGCTTGAAAAGATTGTACAAAACTCAAACGTCAACACCAGAGGAACAATCTTTCCAAAGGCTGTACAATAACTCGCCTACGCAGACGATATTGACGTATAATGGGAAGAAAGAAGTGTGATGTCATAGGTGCTTTTTCGAGTATTGTAACAGAAGCGGCAAAAATGGGTTTGATGGTTAATGAGGGCAAAACGAATTATATGTTGTCATCAAATAAGGACACAGAACATCGACGAACTGGACAAAACGTCACAATAGACGAGGTAGTACAGGACTTCGTGTACCTAGGATCCACTATAGACACGGAAAACAACATCAGTGCGGAGATCAAACGCAGAATAACTCTTGAAAAACGTTTCTTCTTTGGGTTAAGAAGGCAAATGTGAAACAAAATCCTCTCTAGAAAAACCAAGGTAACCCTGTATAAAACCTTGATCATCTCCTGCTATATGGCGCGGAAGCATGTAGACTCCAGGCCCTGCTGGCCCTGGTCCTTAACGAAAGTGGAAAAGGAAACAATTGGTCATTTCGAAAGAAAAATTCTCCGAATGATCTTTGTGTACCGTATGCGAAGACAATGTGTCGATAAGAAGATACAACAACGAGCTGTATGAGCTGTACCGCCACATGGGCATGGCCAGAAGAGTTCGCATCGCGAGGCTACGATGGTTGGGTCATGTAGAGCGAATGGACCCAAGCGCTCCGCCTCGCGGAATGGGAAGCCCTCGTTTTAGGTGGCGCAATCAAGTGGAAGAAGACCTCAACCGACTTCGAGTGCACAACTGGAGAGAGCTTGCCCGGAATCGAAGTCGTCGCAGAAGGATGTTGATTGAGGCCCATGTTCACCCTGAACTGTGATGCCCACCTAAGTAAGTAAGGAAGTAGGCTCATCCAGTGAAGGATTAATGCTACTTCTTCTTAAACAAAAACATTGTTGAATGCTACTGTGCTCTTACTTATTTTTAGCTGTCGGTCTGGGCCTCAACCAACATCTTTTTTTTATTGAAAGATGTTGGTTGAGGCCCAGGTTCACCCTGAACTCCAATGCCCACCTAAGTAAGAAAGTAATGCAATTTAGGGATGCTTTATACTTAAAAATAAATATTAAATATAAAATATTGTTATAAATTATTTACTATTCTAAAAGAAGGCACTCCTCTCTCATCCCCTAACTCCAGTAATTTCTTTTTGGGATTCCTAATTGTAATATAGCTTTTCAACCCGATTTAGTCAACTAAAAAGTCGAATTGAGATTACACATTCTATGCCGACAAAACATTAAAACAATTAAAAAAACAGAAAAATGTGTTCACCATTGCGATGGCCCGATTGCTTCCCACAATGCCTACCTCAAGGCTTCAACTATACAAACTTTGCACATTTCCTAAGCCACCACGCTATGCCCGCAGCTGTGTTTCACAAGGTTTAACAATTTATCACCACCAGGAAACTCTCGCTCTCTTTAAAAAAGCCCAAGAATGTCGTCTCTATATTAAATATGGTTGTCATTTCCATAAATATTTATTAAATAATATTTATTTGACTAATTTCAACAACTTTCAAATTTATTATGTTTTTGTTATACGGCATTCAATCATATTCGCTGTGGGTGTCCGTGATTTATGATTCTTCGCATGCAAAACATTGTTTTTGCCTCTGAATTTGTAAAAATAAAACTTAACAATGAGACAACCTATTAATTAGCGGTTAATCTGAGCATCTTCACTATTCAATTTATGCAAAACTTCAAACTGGATCTTTGCTTGTCTTATTAACAAAACCAATAGATCGATACTTTCTATAGCAGCCATATAGGCCGTGACGTTCGAATCTGGAAGTCGCTCGCACGGGTTCACTAATCACAAATTGAAGACGACACACAAGGCAGTTAAATTTGAATTTCAATTTGCCAAATTGCATATATTTAGTTTAAATAATTACTTCACCTTGATGGCGTTGATTAATTTTGTTTCCCCAAAATCCAATTCAGAAACACAAAATATTAAATTACCATGGAATAACGATCACGAGGTGACACTGTATCTTAGATAACAAATTGTATGTAGATATCTGTTCGGAACTCAAACTGGCCCCTCTATAGGCTTTCTCATGGGCCTCAATGGAATGATGCTCGTGCATAGGGGTAGAAGGAAAGTTCTGAATTATTTATGAGCTTGTTGATGTATTTTTCATTTGAAAAGAGTTGATAGATTTCCGATAGTTTTGTTTAAGGCTCTGGCAGTATAAACACCACATAATATGAACTCCTATGTGGGCTTGTAATGGTCTTTTCAGCTCTTCGACTAATTAACGAAGTCTTTTGTTTGGTTTTGGTTTAAACGTGTCATTGTTGCGACATCGATTATGGCCTGATAAATATGTGGGGACTGCTGGCCGGAGTTTATTTTCTTTATTGTTCTTGGTATTGTGGGATTATGTTAATTAATATTCCTTTTTCAAAAGAGTTAAGTTAATTACTATACGGCTACCGTATTATCAGTGGTGCTTAACTGGCTACTGATGCAGCAGCAATGTGGTCGGCTTTAATCTCTTTTGAACTGGCAAGCAAGTGGAAACTGAAGAAACCTTTGGGGTTTGGGGACCTCATTTTGGATTTATGTTCGGTTGAGTGTATTTAATTGGGTATGAGTAGCTCTGAGAGGAATTAACATGTTCTTAAGATCGTATCGCAGCTAATAAAAATATATTTTTGAATTTCGGATGGAGATTAGTCGGGGTATATAACAAAACAATTATTTGCGATGGTATCACGATAAGGAACGAGTTGGGTCATTAGCTGATTGATTTATGTGTTTTGCTGTTTGGTCATTGATTATTTATAAACTGTTAGAGTGGAATTAGTAACTTAAATTAGACCTCAGGTTTTCTCTTTGATTAAGTTACAGACATGTGCGTATCGATCAGCAGTTCAGTCTTGCCCTTGTCTTATGGCACCACGATTCTTAGCAACTCCAAATTTACAGAAAAGCCTTTACTGCGATGTGCTGTGACTTTAAATTGATGGACACATTTTCCTTCGTCGTCACTCTAATAATAAACAAGTTAAATCTAAGTCTGGAGCCCTTCGTTTTGTCGAAGTTCTTTCCATAATAAAATAAATAAATAATATAAATGGGCAAAGACGCAGACACACCCTGTACCATAACCAAATATACAGTAAAACAGGACGATGAAGTGCAGCCTTATTTCTGCCAACTAGTGGATGATTCATTTTTTATATTGTGTCGCTCACTCCAAATGTGGTCAATAACTCAGCATGGTATGTAAATAAACTGTGCTCCAACCGAGCTCTGTATGATTAGTTCGTGTATGGCCTCAAGGAACAACTGCCTTGACTTCTTATTTCGAAGAACTGCTCACCACCTTTTCCTTAGGCATATATCCTAGCCTCGCTCCCAAGACATCTCCCATCTTCCAGAGGATAATCCCCCAAACATAAGAGAATATACACAACATTATACCTCAACTCGGCATCGACTAATATGGCAATCGGCTGCATTCACGGCTTGGCGATCCGATTGGTGTGCACTATTAAATTTGCTACCAATTCGCCATGTGCACATATTTAGCATCCAGTGCAATACAGCCCAGCACCGCACCGACCGACTGCTATACTATGGGGCAAATAAGGCAGCGGGAATTTGTTGCCTTAATTTATTGCACGTAATTAAAGTTTACTCAAAATGGGCAAATGGCATCGCAGTTGGAGTTGTAGTTTGGAGAGACCGGGCCAGTGCTGGAGGAGCCTCTGCAGTGCAATAACAATCAACCTGCTATTGCCTGTCGTAGCATTTTTATGGGAATTTGTATCGTGGCCTCTAGTCGTATAGTTCGCAGAGAGCTATACGAGTGTAACAAAACGACAGACAAATCTATGGTGGTAGCTTGAATTTATACGACGCGCCAAGTGTTTTACTCACTTTTGTTTTTGTTTTTGTTTTTGTTTTTTTCAAATCCGATAAATTCGTGCTGGGGTTATGTATGACTTGGCAGTACAACTACTGCAACTGGCTGCTTATTCGGTAAGATGGTGTGGATTCAATCCACCCATTGATCCAACTGAAAGTGATGCTGATGAGGCTATATAAATTGGTACTAGAAAAATAACAATTATAGACACGCAAAGAAATTACGTTGTTGTTGGTAGAAAACATAGAGTTTGGAACTGTGAAAAAGTTGCTCAGAAAAAGTGAGGAAACTGCCTTCAAAGTTCTTAATTCAAAGTTCACTGTGACTTTACAGTTGCTGGCCTAGAAGTTTATGATATTAAGGCAAGTGATTGGGACGACTAGCCAAGGTTTTTGAAATGAGGTAGCAGAATAGAGGACTTAGATGAAATAGAACATAAAAACTGTACGAAATAGCGTTGAAGGGAATCAAGGTAGTCGAACAGAATTTTACTTCTTTTTAAGTTTACTTCGCCTTTCCTAACTTTCACTTCCTTCCTTCCCCAATAGACCTATAAAAACCTTAGTAATCGACAACTTGCCATAGTTTCAATCGAGTATATTCGATGTTTCTTTTCTTTGAGTGTAGAATTTCATATACACGGTGGACCAATAATTTACTTTCTCGGGGCATCTACTTTTGCTATAAATCAGGATAAGCCATGCTCGGGCTAAACAAAAATTTAAGCAAAATGGGCAAAAACCATCTTCCATGCAACAACAAGGCGCAAAAGACTTAAAGTGGTAAGTTGTAATTGAGACTAATATACAAGCACTTAATGCTCTGGAGCAGCATTCACTTTCACGATTTAAAAGTGTAAATAATAAACAGGGACAATTCAGAGCTTTACACTCAGTTTTATGGCAAGCACAGAAGGAATCTTGATTTTCTAAAGTAAGGATTTGTTTACAACTGCAAGGACTTCTGAGGACTTTTGGGGAGTTTTCGCTACTTACTGTGATGTTATAATTCTCTGCTCACAGTTATAAAACTTTAATTAGTGAGCATTGAGTGAAGCCGAGTTGCATCCGATTAGCGCAAGGACTTGAGACTATCATTAAATTTAAAACCATAAAAATTTTCCACCGTGCTTATGTTTTCCAATCTGACAGCAGTTTCGGATGTAAAATCATGGATCTTGCCTCACATAAGAAAACGGAAACTACTCAACAACAAACTGTGCAAGTAAATCCGACAAGTATGTTTCCTTGATTTAGCCATTAGCAGACAATAAATGTGCTGTGCAACTGCAAGTCAAACACTCTTTTTCAAGTGCATCCCCAGCTCCTCGTTAATCGTTCTATGCCCATTCACGAACTCACTCCTATTTTTTGTATGTGTGTTGCCCATTTAACCAACGAAGACCAGAACGTCACCGTATATGTGAGCTACAACCACAAAAAGTATTAAGCAATTACAAATTAACTTAATTGCTAACATTTTATTCTTTAATGAGAAATATTTTAATTTAGAGTAGATCGTGACATTAATTGTTTATCACATGCAGAAGCCAGCCCAGTCGTCCTCTATTCGAGGAGCGCTTTTTTGTGTTTGGGTGAGCTTGTCTGTCTGTTTGTTTTATGCAAACTTCTAGACTTTGTTTAAGACGTTCGTCGTCGTACACTTGCGCTACTTAGCTATGTTTTCTGTCAAACAAACATCGACGACCGACGACGTCGACGTACGGTTGTTGCACAAGTGGATGGTGGTATAATATAATGCCCGTTGCACTACAGGTAGGTATCGAGATAGACGTGCTTTTGTACTAATACAACCACTAGCACTGGTGCGGTTCCAAAATATGAGCAATGCATGGATTTGGGGTAATCGTGATACAACCTTATTCGGTGGCCCTCCAATCCGAAGAGGGAAGCCTTAATTATTCGCCTTCCTACGCTAGTTGAGTTGGAGGATTTATTTGTTCGATGCCTTTGTGTAAACTGTGAAACGTGATTATCTCATTGTAAATCTTGGATTAATTATATGTTTATTTTCAGCTCATTTTGCAGTTGATTTTGTGAAATTGTGTTGCATTTGTCTATTAGAGGAGGTGTCGAATCAGCCAGACAACTTTCTAATGGAGTTGCTTTAGAATTAGTCTTTTGGTTAAAGGATGTGGCAGATGGTTTGTTGTATACTATTGCAGTAGGGTTTAAACATTTTAGTTCCTTACAGGTTGTGTGAGAGCTTACTCAAGTCGATATATCTGTCTATTTATTTGATGGCTTAATATCTCTCTCACTATTTAATGAAGTTTTATGTTACAGGCAACATAGCTCCTCTTAATGAGGTTTTCGCAGCAGTGGCGTAGATATGGGGGGATCAGGCATCAGGGAGATATATCCCCCCATTGGGATCGATAATTGTTCAACATAACTAGTCATGAACCAAAAACATTCTATACTTTCTTTACTTTCATTCTACAGAGAAAATACAAAGTAAATTTCATCTGAAAGAAATTATTATTTCGGCAATCCTTTGAATTTCATTTCTTATATCGATTTTCCACGACTACCAGTCGTATGAGTAAAATCTTTTCTCGTAAAATCTCTAATACAGCAGTTTACCAAACATTCCTGTATTAACAATCCAGGTGATATCCTTGCAAAGCTTATAGTGGAAAATCTTCAAAATTGTAATCTGGCCATTTCTTTTTTGACCGGCCAAGGGTACGACAGAGCAAGCAATATGTCTGATAGATACAATGGTGTTCAGGCAATTATTCGCCAACAGTTTGCTTCGGATACTCTGTACGTCTATTGTGCAGCACTTTCTTTGAATCTTTGCTATATTTGTTTCCAGCAAAATACCAGCCATTAGAGACTGCCTAACCACAATTGAAGCAGTTGATAAATTATTTCAATACACCGAAAAGAAAAGATAAGCTGCAAAAAACAATAAGCAAAAGCGAAGAGACTCCACAAAAAAAGACTCTAAAAATGCTGAATCTGACGGGATGGATCTCAAAATATTAAGCAGTTGAAGATTTTGAGGAGCTATTTCTGTTTGTGTTCGAGACTCTTGACCAAAGAAAAACATTGAAAAGTGACGCAAGGAACTTCAAAAACGCTATGGATGTCGAGTTTTTGATTAGCTTAAAGGTTATAAGTATGGTTTACCCACTTTCGTTGTCATTAAGTCGTGAGTTTCAAAGAGTGAATCTAGACATGGTCCAAGCTGGATCTCGCCAAAGATTTAAGGGATCACCTAAAAATTGAACGGGCAGACCATGACTCATTTTCGAAGACCTTGCGTCAGCGTTTTTGGTCCTACACAATTTCTCCGCATTCGCATTATCAATTTAACTGACGGTCGCCAGACTTCAAAACACTCTGCGTGGTAGATCTTCCGCAATGACAGTACCGACTCTGTTTTTAGAGCAACATCTTTTGGCTTTTAAACCAACATCCAAAAAAAATTACCCTTCCTGGACACACAGAATGTCTACTCTCCTCCGTCCTCCTACTCATTATGTCATCCAGTTTTAAATATGGACTAGGCAAACATACAGCGTTTTAGTTTCGTATTGCATTGGTCGGTTCAGGACTAGTGCCGTTCGTAGCAGTTCTATAGAGCTTGGTAGGGCAGTGCCAGTGATATCTGACGATTTTCGACATAATTTTTCTTGAGCTCAATTTCTCAACACTGATAATTTCCAGTCCGTTAAGCTTAGAAGTTCGTAAAGACGTGATTTCCACTTTAGACCAATTTTACACAAGCGAGGAAGATCTTCATCTGCACAGCGGTGATATTCTAGCTCTTACCTGCATACCTGCGTTGCTTTTTTGAGTATATGCCAATGTTTTATTACAGAACTAAAATTTTTACACTATTAAAAATATGTTTATACTTATATCTTACTCAGTCTAAAAAGTGCATAGATAAATTTTGTAATGGAGTTCCACAAGACTGTGTTGTTGGGCCTGTTTTTTAGATTTTATTTATTTTGATACTTGATGTTGTGCAAAGATCATAGAATCTACTAGTTTTCGAATTGATACTCAAACGTTTTTGAAAGGTCTTCTTTTTCAAATCTTTAAAACCAAGTTTTCTTCATCAAGACGAAATTTGTGACTAAGCCACCGTTAACTTGGCATTGGACTGAACTCAACAATTTAAAGATTAAGATAAATGACGAGAAGTTTCAAGCTTACGTGCTCACGTGACGCAGAGAACTGTATTTTCCGATTTCTACGGATGATCAGTCTTTTAAAATATTGCATTCCTTCACCAATAAAGTATCTGATATCAGATTTTTTACACCACACATTGGTCATCAAATCGATTCTTCACCATCATGCTCTAACTTTAATGACCTTTAAAGCCTTAAATTCGTCCAAAAGAGTCATTACCTAATTCATTACCTATATCACAAGAACTGTAGCCAATTTCACCTAATTTTTAATTTTATTTTACACACAACAGATGGTGCCTGAGTCGATCGATCAGCTCAAAATCGTTGTATTCTTTACTCATTTTTCTTAAGACAGTGGGTTTAGCTAATTCAAGCTTTCTCCTGAGCTCAAAAAGAATAAAGCGGATTTTTTTTAACTATTCACCTTTTTTTATTTTATTGTGAGGACACCCACTCAAAACAACTGCACCGGATGCCACTAATTTACAGAAACTGGCAAGCATTTGAAAAAATACAACTGACCATAAACATTCGATATGTGCCGATGCGACGATAGCTATCGCTACTGTTCTTGTTTCACGCATAATCATAGAGAAACCCGTCAACTGTGTGTCTAATTCGAAGAAAATTATAGCGCCATTCAGAGAAGCCTTGTATACCTCTTTGCGCACCATCATAAGGCATTCACGACCTAATTAGCATCATTTTTAGATTTCCAATTACAAGCGAGACCCAGGGAAAGAAGAATCTTCACAAATCTCAGCCAATTTACCTACCCGAAAGCTGAGACCTGTAGAAGAGAGTTTTTAATTCCAGAAACCACTGATCCTTATCGATCAAAAAGCGAACTCTACGTTCGACTCATTCATTCATAACCACCACTACCATCACGACTATACTTTGGTCTTTTGGTGGCAGAGTGGCATATCACATCAATAAATTTTCAACATAATCACCGCGAAGCCTTCTCACCTTGCCACTGTGTGTGTTGCACTGATTTCAATCAATCCTTGCCTACCTCACATCGCAACAGCCAGTCGCCACATTCAAACTGCGAGAGTTAAGAAAACAGAAACAGTATTAATTACTTTGGCTTCCGAAATCGAATTTACATATTTTTCTCGTTCAGGCTTTTGTACACACACAAAGCAAATAGTATACGGGATGCTAAGGAACAGGGACAACAAATACGAGACACATTCACGAAGTCCGGTCTCCGATACACTTCTTTATGTTAAGTGGAACAACATAATTCCCAGAAGTGAAAACCTTCCCAAGGCGGCTGCTGCTTCCAGTACCTGATACTGATACCCGTGCGCCATTGTCCCAATACCCAATGGCTGATGGCATTCCAATCAGCGATTGGAAACAATTAAAAGCTGAAAAACACGGGACCTAACTACTAAATTTATATCGCAGAGAGCTTGCTCGGGACTATACATACAACACCGTGGTATGGCGCAAGCTAATCTTCCTTTCCGTCGTCTTTCCTTCTTGTCCAGTGTGTGTTGCAAACGGTCAAACTGGAACCATCATGGTTTTAGGCGGCTGCTCTGCCTCTCAGCTGACCCCTGGCCCATCGGGGTACCGCGCATCACCATCATCTTCGTCGTCATCGTCATCGTCATCATCATCATCAATGTTGTGTTCGATTCGATTGGCATCGAAAACGTTTTGTTAAGAACTCGAAGCCAATTAGAAAAACTCGAAACTAATGAGCCACTGTGCAACAACCATTTTTTACTTGTTACTCCTCTCATGAAGCAACTGCTGCTGCTGCTGCTGCTTCTGGTGGTGATGGTAGCTGGTCGGTATGTGTGTCCAAGGCGATCCGAGATCCAACCAAAATGTGTTCGCCCCTTGTTGCCGTCCTTTGTTTTGTTCAACTTCGTGCTGCTGCTTCTTTTTGGCAGAGATCGCGCCCATTTAATTGGTTTTAATTTCTTTCCGCACCATGGGCCGATCGATCGATGGGCTAACCGCAACCGAACCGAAATTGTGTGCCAGGCAAGCCCTCTTTGACTGTTTTTCTTCGGCCCTGAAACAAGACGTTGTCTTTTTGGAATTTCTGTTCGCTCAACAGGGTGTTTGATCAAAGTGATCGCTTCTGTGTCAGAGGAATGAATGGGTTGCGTATATGATTGAGTTACTAACGGCAGAAAATAAATTAATAATAAAAAGCTTTTGTTGACTATATGATATGAATGTCTTAAACAGATCTGGGTTAATGAAGCGACTGTCGTCTATTTTGAAAGGCGCTGCTTGTCAAATCTTTTCCACTGCTATGAGCTTAAAGATAGAGTTTCAACCTTTTTTCTAATTCTATGCCAGAGGTTGACGAGCAAAATCAAAGATGTTCAGTTTATCCTTATTGCAATGCCGGCTTCAAAGTTCATGAGGGTCAAAGATAATCGAAATGCCAAAAACTTTTTCTCATCAACTAAAATCAGTCCCAAAACACCCTGTGCTATTTATTGTGTCTATGCTCACAAACCTCTCGTAGAACTTATCGAAGATTTATCTTTGGCGCTGCTCTGATAAGGGCATCGAATGGAGTTTTATTAGTCAGAAATAAATCTGAACCACAGCTCTGTTCTGTGATATGATCATTCTCGTGGATTATTCACGAGGCTCATTCCTGAGAGATTAGGTATGCTGGGTGAGAAGCTACTGACTTACTGAATCCTGAATTTTGCTTACATTGAAGATGCACGAGAGGGCATTCTGCTTACCCCGATTGGTAATGGTGGTGACGCGACGGTGCTTCATGCGCTTCTGCTATTTTGCCGATTAGCATTTGATCTTTGGTTTGGATTTATTTGAATTGGCTATCCAGTAGTCGATCGACGATCGGCGATCGTTGTTTTTGATTTTAATGGCTTACTAGGAATTTGCAAGAGAGAAATTTGCTCAATCTAGTAGTTGACTAGTTGAGTGGAGTTTAATTGGAATTTAAGATATGATGTGAGTCTGTTGGCGCACCACAAAATGATTCACATTGTTGTAGTTTAGTTGCATGAGAAAATTAAAGGAAATGGGGAATTTGTAGTTGACATTTTTGTTTGGATAGGCTTGAATTAAATTACATGAGAAAAAGCTGAGTAAATATGAAAAGGTTAACAAAGTTTGGTTACTTACATGTGGAACTTGGTGGCTGACTGGCTGATGTAAACAAAATTACGTAGAAACAGATGTGGTAGTTGCCTTACTTCAATTCATTCATGACTTTTTCATTCACCTTATAACAATCGTTTGTTTGATCAAAAGTTCTCGTTGCTTTGCTTACACTTCGTGTTCACTTGAAGTTGAATTTAATGTTATAATTTCAATTTGTTGACACAACTGTCGTTTTTTTTTTTTTTTTTGAATTTTCTAAACCGTAAAACGGTAGACTTGAGGGAGCTTAGAGGTCTGGTTATACGGTTCTATGGTGTAATGGTTAGCACTCTGGACTTTGAATCCAGCGATCCGAGTTCAAATCTCGGTAGAACCTGACAAATATCTTTTGCCGTTTCTGTTCGAGTAGTCAAAATAAGGTAACAGTAACAAAAATGTAGTTGCAAAATGTTACTCTGAACAATGTTTGATAAGAACTGAAGACATACGCTTATATTCAAGGAAGTAATTTAACAAAAATAATACATTGCAAGTATTTTGAAATCAGAAATAAATATTTTGCTTGCATTCGAAAATATTAAATATATGACGTGTGATACGAGTGACTCAAAAAAAAAAACTGCAGTGAAGATGTTTAGCTGGATAACAATCTATTTCCTCTGTTTAATCAGAGTTGCTTGCCTAGAAAGTTCTTCTAATATTCAAAGGTTTTTTGATAAGCACACAAGCAATGAAACAAGTGATCGAAACATCTGAAAAAGTTCTGTGGTCAATTTAATAAAATATTTTCAGGAGCAATAAAGACCCAAATATAATAGATATTTGGCATTGGTATGGGTATAACACCGTACATGTATTTCATACTGGGCACCTTTCAAAAGACGGTTTTTTAAGCGTAGTTTTTCTTAGATCGAATAAAATACTCAAGTTTCCACCACAAGATTAAAAATTTTTACTGGCTTTGCCATTTATACGATTCAAAGATATCTTCATGTAAATGATATCCGCGGTTCCGTTGCAAATGGTCCATTCGGAAGGTCCAATTTTGCGTCACTTTTCAAGCATTTCGAATTACGCGTGTTAGGTATGTTGTCCTGTGTTCGGTTGCTCCACATTGACTAACAATTTTACATAATCAAAAGGCTTTAAATCACATGATCTTTGCGGCCAACTAACAGGGCCCTCTCGGGAGATAAGCTGCTCACCAAATTCATCCTTCAACATGACCATTGTTTCACGATGGACACCGTCTTTATTATACCACAGGACAACCAAGTTCCATTTAGCCAACTGGGGCAAACAAAAGTCGCGTATCATGGATCCACATCGTTCGTCGTTGACGCTAGCCTTCCTTCCACTGTCATCTTTGATGAAAAACGTACGATGAGGCCACTACCCATACCAGCCCATGAACCACACCAAACTGTCGTTTTTTCGGGATGCATCGCTGATTATTGTATGATATGGTGCTGTTTATCAATCCAGATGCGAGAGTTTTGCTTAATAATATGCGCTGAACCAGATGTAAACCCAATTTTTCGATAAAACAGCTGATTTTCATGGAGCTGTTGGCCTATTCACCAAAAATCAGAAGTTGTGATTGTGCTTTCGAAAAATTGACACTTAAAATTTTCCATGTGGTTGAGTTACACGTGCCCTATTGTTGAGAACGGTCCCGAGTTGACGTTTCACTGTCCTCATCTAATCTACCACTCTAATTTTTTCTTTGGAACACCCTGTACGTATGCGAATCGATGGTTTAATGTCCAACAAAGTAAATTTGATACGAAATTTGGTGATAACAGCACGAATTGTTGATTCACCAGCTCGATTATGATGACCATAATATGCTGGTAACAAACGATGCATTTTTTTCACAGAGCACAATTTTTTTTATAAATTTCAACAATTTGCAATCGTTGCTCATTTGCAGGGCTTTCCATTATGAAATGTAAGAACAGGTATACTGAAAACTTTTCACCTTGACCGATGACGTTTGGTTTGGACGCCATTACCAACCAGTGCAGCCAATCAGAAAAACACCCCTTATTTGTAAAGTTTCGTTTATCTTTCGTTAAGTTTCCCTTCACTAAAAAACGGTTGCTTTCGCAGCAAAAGGAATTTATGCACAATTAGCTTAAGTGCGTTTTGAAAAATTTTTCCAATCATTGACAGAGAACATTTAGTTACTTGTTCCCGATTGCTCGTGAATGTTTAAGTACCACAAACTTATCGAAAATTTGACGAAACGCAGGAAAATCTGCTATTACGGACAAAAAGACTTACAAGTCCTCTTCTTTGAAGTACAGAATGCATAAATATACCAAAAAATTATTCGTACCGTAAGCACTTATTGAATTAGGTAGAGGTACCTATACCTACTTTTCTTGCATACTTGGGTTTCCACCAACTCACCAAGTCCTTCAAGAGAGCCTTTGACTATGAACTTGGTGGCATAACTCTTCATTTCTTATCCATTGCACTTTATTCGCCTTTTCTTAGTCAACTTTAACCTTGTTTGAATATGGACTGGCCACGTGTTCAGAACTACGAAGGGACAAGTCGAAAATGAATCATTGAAATAATGAAAATGTCAGGACCTTTTTAAAAGCTTCATGAGAACCTTCCACAACATTTATTAAAACCAAATTATCATTTTGAGTAGGTATTAACTCCTCAGCTCAATTGGTCTGCCTTTTGACACAGCCATAATAATTATTCCGATTTCCAACGACAAAAACTATTTCATACTGCCCAGCCGAACAATGCAATAACAAATAATCAATTCACAAATAACCACATCAAACATGTTTTGGTCTCACTATGGTATAGTTTGTTGCATTAACATTGTAATCATAGTCAGACTTGCATTGAACTGCATTTGTTCATTATTGTCGGCTATTTTACGAGCACGTCGTTCGTCGAATCAGTTAATTAAATTTCATGAAATTGAACCCATTGACATCGAGTGGATTAATACAAAGCGTAAATAAAACACTATAGATACTCAACTGACAGACAAGTCCACAGTCAGTGTAGAAATAGTTTCAGCGGGACGGTAAAATTGAATTGTCCGGTCGTTAACTTTGTGAAAATACGAGTACACCTCTGGATAGTCACACATTGGTTAGTGCAAATCGTTGTACAGATGGTTCGTGGTTGTGGTGGAACGAATGAAGTGGACGGATTAATCAAAATCAGTTGTTGTAGGTATACTTTGTTTTGTGTTATGAATGTTAATTGTTCGCAGGCAGTGTCAATGATCCCAACAGCACTAAACTTGAATTTGATTTGAAATTTAAAGGCAGACATTTTCGAAACAATTCACCAATTGATTCTAATTATTGACTAATTTCTTAAGTGTTTCAGGAAAGTCGCTGTAGAACGGAATTTAGTGGTCGTAGTATGAGCGAATTTTAATGATTTTGCTCTGTTTAGACAAGACTGTCAGTACCTACAATTGCTTGACGAGTCTTCGAAAACACTAATGGCAGATCACAAAAATACCGTCTTAAGTAAATCAATCATATTTGAAAGAACCTAAACGATTTAGAGACAGTTCAGTATCAACTGTTGTGACAATTTTGTTTCAACATGTGCAGTCTTCTGAGACGACAAACAAATCCAGGGATTTTTACTAGAGGTACTAGAGGTTTTTAAAACTTCTTAGAACACATAGGAAAATAAAATTTTAATAAGTAAAATTGTGATAGTGAATCGCTGAATAATTTGATTTCTCATTCACGTACACGAAAGACAAGACGATAATGAAATCGTGTGGATTTCACGAACCAGGTAATATAATCGAAAGACCACCACCTTGAAACCACTAGGCGCAGGAATCAGAGAAAGTTAGCCACGAACTGACATTAACTTTGTGTGTTGAAAAAAGTTGGCGGCAAAACAAACTGAATTCATTCAAAATTATTCAAATCCTACTTCAATTTGAAGTTGAAAAGATTGATCAGTTTATGTATAAGGACGGCCATGGTGCAGTGGTAGAATGGTCAGTAGGTAGGCCGGATGCGTTTGTTCGAACCTATTTTCTTTCAGCCTCCACCGCGCCGTCCTTGAAGTTATATATATGAAATTACGTCCACCTTATTTCAATCTACTGCACCACAAAAAAGGGAAGGCTGCTACCCTGGTATTACAATGGACCGGCAATTAGGTCTGAGTGCTTCAGATTAGCATAAGCCTCCTCTTTTTCTGTATTGATAGACATTAGGGATTATTATTAAGAATTATATATTATTATGGATAACATATTACAAAGAACTCATTGAAAACAGATCGGTCCAAAAGGTGGATTTTTGATATCCAGATCGAAGGACCAATGCTCATTACAAAACAGAGAAACGTAACCGCTTTTGACTTTACTAACGAACAGCTTTTTGTTCAAGTTCAAGTTGATTTATTTATGCAGAACATCTGCTTTAACTGTGTAGACATAAAAAGCTTCTCTATACTTTATTTTGAAGGTTCATGTCAAACTATTTAAACGCAGTCGGAAATTTTATCACGATCGTCTAACGCTGTTACTGTTGCACTACTTCAAAAAATAGAATGGCAAACTTATGAGCAGGTGAAAATGACATAAATTTCTCACAAATTACCCCACAGACATAATCAAATACCACAAAGAACGCTTAAGACATTATCATCGGCAGCCCAAATGCTGTAACTTTTCCCAATCAAGACGTTCGTGCTTCAGTGAAAATAATTCGTTCGAAAGAGAAAAAAAGTGGCTATCATTTTTTAAGATTAAAAGAGTAGCCAATTATTCGCAATAAATTGAGGAATTCGAAATTAATTGCAAAACAATTGGCAGGTGGCCCTGTCAGTATGTTGTGTCTGTAACAAAAAAACACAAACAGTCCATTTCTGCGGCAGTGTTATGTACGTATACGTATTTGTCAAACATCCTGCCTCTCTGACATACTTTCTCGCTCCTCGTTAAAAACCAAACAAAAACCATTCGCAGCACATCAGCGATGTTGCATCATTCGTAGCCTGGTGAATTCGTCAAACCGCTACATCAATAGTCAACATAAGCCTTCAAAATCGGCAACGTCAGGCCAATGTCAACTCCATTATTTGTCCAAAATGCCGAATTGCCTCTGAAAACAATAAAATCCCACAAAAAGTATATACTGAGTCGCTTCCAACACGAAGGAGGCTTCAATATTTTTTGCTTCCTGCTATCCGCCTCGCTGACCGCCGCCATAGGCATTTATTCCATTTAAGGAATCGCAATTAATTATTTTTAACTGTTGATCGTCCTAAATTCGATTCACTCAACAACAAAACAACGCATCTAGCTGCAAAAAAATATCCTCCAAACACTCACCTTGCGGCTAATATAGAGATGACTGTAAAAACTTAGTACAACAATCTTAATTTGATCGTGTATTGTATAACTCCCTCTCTCTTGGTGGTAGTGCGTGCAGGTCTAAAAAAAAATTACAAAAAATTCACGCAGTTCCAACGAAATGCGGGTTTGCAATTTCGGCGCTGAATCCATGTCATGCGCGGACGAACTAATTGTGTATTCCACCATTGCGACTCATCATCATCTGTCTTCACGAAAGGAAGCAGCGATGGCGATTTTATTTAACGCACTCGCATTCGCGGCATTCCTCAGCGACCTCAGGTCCAGAGCTAGTATGAACACGTAGAGCTTATGGCTGACGATTGTCCTGCAATGAATTTTCCAACTTTTTCCCTCGGCTATAATTTGTCATTTCTTTAATTGGCCTGGCCAGCCAAATATACTGGTTTTGGCATCATCATTGTTTGCAATATTATTCGCCCTTTCTCAGTCTAGTGCGCTTGGCGAAGATGGCTGCTGAAGTTGATGGAATCATTGAAAAAGAGGAAGGAGGTGGTGGTTTGTGAAGATGGATGCTGCACTGGAATGATTGAAAGCGCAAAATCGAAGAAAGATTGTGGAATTTTAACAAGCTGTTTGTTTTCTGGTGTTTGGAATTCCACGCGAAATGAATTCGTCTCGCAAAGAAATTGTTACGAGTATTTCTCAGTGCCACTGTTCTTTATGCTACTTGTTCTTATCTGGGCTATGGTCTTCCTTAAAATACTTAATGTGTAGTTGATGCAGGAAGGAGGATACTTTAAAAAGGCCACGAATTCAAAAGAATAGAACTTATATAAATTGATTAATTTGGGCCACATGCAAACGCAAATATGATTGGCAGAGTTATCAACGTGAATTGTTCCAATTTTTTTTCCGGCAGACAAAAAACAATTTTCAAAAACGGAAAATTCGAAATTAGATGTTAGAACGGTTTGCTTATCCTCATACTAACTTATACTTACTGTTTTAGGTGGAAAATAGAGTTCGGGGTAAACCTGGGCCTAAAAACCAACATCCTTCTATACCGACTTCGGTTTCGGGCGAGCTCTCTACAGTTTTACACTCAAAGGCGGTTGAGGTCTTCTTCCACCTAAGACCAGGTCTTCCCCTTCCGCGATTTCCCTGCAATTTGCTTTCGAAAACCCGTCGAGCTCAAACGTTTGGGTCCATCCGCTCTACATGGCCCAACCATCGTAGCCTCGCTATGCGTACTCTTCTGGCTATGCCCATGTCGCGGTACATTTCATAGAGCTCGTTGTATCTTTTTCTCCAAACATTGTCTTCACATTCGTGACCAAGAATTATTCGGAGAATTTTTCTTTCGAAACAACGAAGGTTTTACTCATCCTCCTTTGATAACGTCCATGCTTTCGCGCCGTAAAGCAGGACTGGGATGATCAATGTCTTTTACAGGGTTACCTTAGTTTTTCTGGAGAGGGTTTTGTTTCTCAATTGCCTTCTTAGCCCAAAGAAGCAACGGTTGACACTTGACAATAGCTATGACAAGCTTAACTTCTTCTGGTGGTTTGGCCCCTCGGAAAGTTCGGATATCTAACACACTGGAAGAGTGCCTTGCTTCGATCGCAACATGGTCAACTTGGTTGACGGTTGAGAGATCTGGGGATCCCAATGTACCTTTATGACTTACAACAAGATGTAGCCCCGAAGCAAAATCGATTAGCTTTAATCCGTTTTCGGAGGTTTTGTCATAGAGGCTATGCTTACCGATTGTATTTCCAAAGATTTCCTCCTTCCCTGGTTTTTCGTTCAAATCGCCAAGAACGATTTCCACGTCGTGTCTAGGCTCTGTGAGGCAGCCTACAGAGGGGTTTTTGGAATTGGGTCTCTGGGGCTTGAAATAACGGTACCTGCCATACAACCAATATGATAATACCTATTTTTCTCGAATACGGCTCTAACAATTTCGATAAAATTTTACGTGAAGTATTATTTTTAAAACACTAACACTGTTCTTATGATGTAAAAAACTTTTTTAGAAAATGTCTAAGAGCCCCCCTCCCATTCTGGAAGGAAATGGGTACCGTTAGCGCTAAAAAGACTGAATATCTGTGCTGCCCTTTTTCTGATCCAGACAAGCCAATTCCAGCCATTTATTTGAATGAAAATGTGCTTCCCAAGTGTGAAAAGTTTAAATATCTGGGATCTATGAGCAATAGTGAAGCAACTTGTGATGACGACATCAATCATCGAGAACGCGTAGGATGGATGAAGTGGCGAGAAAACTCCGCTATCTTCTGTGATCGAAAAATGCCCCCTTAGCTGAAGGGAAGACTCAACACAGCAGTTGTCCGTCCAGCTCTGACATACGGTTCACAATGTTGGACAATGTACTAAAAATATGAGAGCAAATTGACGGCAGCCGAAATGAAGATGCTTCAGATGACAGCAGGAGTAACAAAGCTTGATCGAATTAGAAGTACTAAGATCCGTGGAAGCCTTCATGTCAAAAGTACGATCTCGGACAAAATTCAGCACGACCGGCTCAGTTGGTATTGTCATGTTCAAAGGAGAGATCCGCAGAACCCCGTCCAAAAGGCAATATCGTACAACGTTTCAACAAATTCGCAACGAAAAAGAAAAGGCAGACCAAAACACTCCTGGTACAAGCAAATGCAAAAACAGCAGCATTTGGTTGGCCTCAGACATGGAACAATCCAAAACCGGGAGGCTTGCCGACGCTTTCTGAGGTCAACGCGGCGTACCCCACAGACGGATCACTAGTGTGAAGCGGAAGAGTGGGAGGGTTGTGATATCGCTTCAAGATCACTACTCGTAACGCCGGAAATGAAAAAGAAGAAGTCTAAGAGCACACCCCCCCCCCCCCCCCCCCCTCCCATAGTACCGTTTTTTTTTTTTCAAAACCAGCTTTCTCGCTAATTGACAGCACGATTTTGACGAAATTTCATATTTTAGAAGTCCTAAATTGTTTTAGAAAGATTGCATATAAACATTCAAAAATTTTAGTTTTTCAAATTTTGATTAATTTTTTTTATTAATTTGTTTTTGCGAATATTTTCAAAACAGTAGGATTGATTTATTTCAAAATTTTTGTCTACACATCTCTTGACAAGGTCTTAAGGCTTGTGTACTTGAAAAGAATGGCGTTTTTAGATCTCGCTTGAAACATTTGGAGTATTAAATTAATGTTTACAGAACTTTTTTTTATTTCTTATCAGACTCTGAGTCTTATCAAACTTCTGCAATCAGATTCAACGTCATACCACACCTTCTTTCAAATCAAACATACCACATTGCTTTCCTTCAACACAGAATAACTAAAACGAGGATCATCAAATTCCCTTTCAGGGCTAAACAACAATTACAACTTTCCAATCTGTCGTCGTAAATTTGTGCTTAAACGGTTCATCCAAATACGAACTCGTATGTTGTTTATACATCAACCGATATGAAATAAAGCGTCAATATACCAATTCTATACTCGCTCTCCACGTATTCCCTCTAAAATCTTCTCAGACAACTTTCGCGTGATTAGTTGAAGACTGCCTACCTCTACCTACTCCACATTGCCGCTTGATGGGCTTGAGAGTCGAGTTGTGGCTTGCGTTTCCCATGTATGTTGTGTCATTTATAATTGCAAATCGCAAATTATGATATGCAGCAATTATATTTAATGATATCTGTCATTGAGCACCTGATTTATGAAACCGTGGTGATATTTCGTTTAGGTGGCAGTATCCATTGGCAAGGCCCCATCATCATCTGCGACCAAGGCTGGACCGCACGATTTAAGGTGAAACAAGATGCCACCGGTCTGCATCTCTCACTGATGCTGATGAGAGGTGTATTACAGCTGCAGGTTATGTCCGGATTCAGTGCAGTCCTACATGAAGATGAAATGAAATATGATACTGGTTAGAGCGATACCACAGAAAACAAAAGCCAACATCTTCAGCTACACTCGCACTCGCAATGATTAAGTGAATTGTTCGATTAATTGGATTATGGATTCCCGTCTTAATGGCAACAAAGTCGTAATTGGATTTTAATTCTTGTGAAACACGATATCAATGTGATAACTATGCTTTTCTCAAAGAGAGCATCTTCTTGGGAATTTTTTTTTTATAGTTCGACTTGACTTGGCTGGAATCGAGCCAATTAGTGAAATGCGATTTCAATTTCTGATCTGTGCCACTGTGATTTTGTCGGTGGGCTCTGGTAACATATATATATGAACCTTCCTTCTGCCCGGGAAGGTTGATGATCAAGATCCGCTCTCTATGAGCATATACAAGAGAGAAGTCCATTGGGAAATCCCTTTTGCATTTTTATTTATAGGCCATGGCCATTTATCAATTTGACAGTTTCTTTTTTAATTTTCGTAAATCGCTTTTGGCTTCCTCTTTTGGGCGGCTGCTGTATGGCTGCCATTTATTTTACACGGAGCGCGGGTATTTTGTTAAGAGCGTGCCATGTGCCTTGTTAGACATTCCCGAAAGGGTTTCGTTTGATGATCTCCGTTTAGGCACAGCAAACAAAAAAAAAAAATCTTTTTGTTTGCAGCTCTGATGATGGCAGGACCATGAAGCGGCACATTTGCAAAATAAAGAAATTTACATTAGGACACAATTTGAATGCCACAAAAAGAGGTTGGAATTTTGATGAGGATCGCCCGAGAACATTCTGATAACATGTGATGATTGATTCATTCTGTTGAGAGATAACATGTGTTTTCTAGGCAGCCAATTCTAACTTAAAACATGAAACTCTGAATTCTATTTGGAATGAAAGAAAACTGCTTAGCTGTCAATGAAAGCTGACGATAGACTAAACTTAAAGCTTGCGTTGCCTTGTGGATGTTTATAGGTTCAAAATAATCTACTGTTTTATGTTTTTGTTTGCTTTTGAATAAAATTAACTGCTTGCTTAGCTGTTTCTTTGTGATCGTTCTTATCACATTCATTTTCGTTTCTATTTGAAGCGGCTTAAATGATGAATTCCTAGCCACTTTATGCTTTATTTTGTGTTGGCTTGAATTTGTTTCTAACGGTTCTATGGTGTAATGGTTAGCACTCTGGACTTTGAATCCAGCGATCCGAGTTCAAATCTCGGTAGAACCTGAGTAACTTCGAATTTTTTGCCCACAAGTTCATAGAAACCGTCTATAGGTTGCTTCTAGGCAAATGAAACTGGTCACCTCTTTGAATTTTTAGATATTTTTAGCTTTGTTTATCTATATCCTAGCTCTTCCAGAGGTGCCAAGTCACCTAGATCATCAGTAAGTAAACGGGACTTTACTTTTACTCACCAAAAAAATGACTGCAGTGATATAGTACAATGTACAACTTTATTTAAATCCAAAAATAAGATCACTTTGTCGTTTTTTGCTGAAAAATGTATACAACCATCGTTGATATTTAACACATGCAGATCAAGGAATTGCTGATGCTTAGGACTCTTGTCGTTGATCCTATTTCTATTCGATTTTTAATATTCAGTTACTCGTGAAGATCAGATGACGTTATTTTTTGGGCAACAAGTTTTTTATGGTAGCCCCAAAGTTATTGGTATAGGGTTAGGTTAGGAAGAATGGGCTGACGGTTGATCTTATTCCCGTCAAACTTAGATCAATGTAAATCGATTGTGATACCCTGGAGCATTGTAACGTCCTTAAAAACTAAGAGTTTATGGTTGGTCAGTTTGACCTTAATGAAGTTCAACAGTCATGTTTCTTGGAATGTCTGATAATTCTTCTAGTTCGTCGAAGAAGTCTAGAAATTTTTTTGTGTGGTGTGGCAGATTGCTGGGCAGTGACAAAGGAATTGAGTGGTATCCTCATGTTCGTCATTGCATCCTCTACATAAAGTCATCGGTGCAAAGACCCACTTTCTTTTTGTGGTAGCCTAGTAAGTTGTGTCCTGTTATAATGCTGATAAGCGATCGTAATGAAGGCCTATTCAGCGATAGTAGCCTTTCAAATCTGTTCTTATCGTATTTTGGTCGTAGTTTCGTGGAAGTGACACAGGAATCTAGGCATTTCCATCTTTCATTGGATTTTCGTTTTATTAAAGTTATTGGTTTGTGATGACGTTTTTGCGGCATGATTTTTTGCGTAAATTTAAAGCCTCTAGCATCTTGTATTGGAAAGTCTTTTTTCTTTCACAGAATATTCTTGAAGTTGGTTTACGGGTCCTTCTTGACTATGTGAAAAAATGGGTAGGTAGTGGAGTTGTTCTGACGACGCCATTTTGAAAAACGCATTTTCCAGTACAGGGAAATTACTCTAAAGCTTTTCAATGAAAAATGTTGCAACCTTTTGATTTTATAACTTATTTCTCTATTTCATGCCGATTGTTTTACTGCCGCCTGGGCAAGTACGAAGAAGATCAACCTTAAACCTGAAAACCCCTGAAATAAATATGAGAAGAAAAAAATTAATAGGAAGAAAGAGTTTATTTTTAACTCTAAAAAATGTTGCTAAATGTTTTGCTTTAAAATAATTGATTTTAATTTAAAGGAGATTTTAAAAGTCCTTTCAAGGCCTTTAAGAAAGCCAAGATACAAAAAGACAATGAAAATTATAGAGTTACTGATGCTTAAGTCCGTTAGTCTAAAAATGCCCAACGGTTAGTTGTTATGCAGATATTAATCTTGAACAACTTTCACCACCTGTTCATATAACACAAACATGAAGCAACTAAACACTTCTCAACAAAATTCATTTCTAGTTCTAACTAATACTCTACTGGGAGATGGAAGCACTATAAGTACATCGCCTTAACCATATTCCATAACCAAACCTTACTTGCTTAGATTGAATTCCCATAAATAAAACAATTCATATTCAAGTTCAGCTCATTATTTCCAAATCGAAAGATGCTTCAGCCTATTAAAGTCCAAAGCTGTGGTTTGTTTTGTAACGCAAACACGAATACGCTTTTACACGAGATGATCTTATTTTTATTCGCCAAAAAGTCAAATGCGAAAAACTCCAAAAGCAGCCATCTCCGCATCTCGAAAAGGCACATTAAACCATAAGACCAATACGCGGGAGGACAATAAGTCGAATCGTCAAAGACTTAACTAACAAGCACCCACTTTATAAAAGGTCTATCAATTTAAAATCAATATGTCACATAAATTGGAAAGAAATCATCCGCGCGGCAAGCGATTCCCGATTGCTGCCACCAGATCGCCGATAGCTTCAAATAAAACAAGGCCTTCCAAAGGCATATATGAGTGTGGCTGGCATAGTCAAGGTATTCCGCCTTCTGGGGTTGCTCGAAAATGGTAAAATCCATGTTATGTGGCAAATATCACCGAGCGATGATGATGATGATGATGATGATGAGGCAGCAGTAGCAACAGTATAGCAGCCTGCCTGCCCGCAAACAAAAGGCACTCACCATTATATTCGCCTGGATTTGTCAATGATTCGCCAAGTGATAAAAGTTACTCGTAAATCCTTAACGAGATCAGAAGCGTATGCGAGTGGTTATTGTGTTGCAATTGTATACAAGTAGCAGAAGCATCCAATCCGAGCCCTGAAACTTCGTTATACCAAAAGCAAAAAAGACAATTTCAATGACAACAACGACAACGACAACGAAGACGATGACAACAACAAATATAAAAAAAAATATAAAACAAAGACCAGCTATACCAAACCAACATCAAGGAATGCCCAACTCTCGTGCTCCTTAAGCTATGTTCCACTGGAATGGCCATGCAATCAAATGGTGATTACAGCTGGCGAGAGATTAAACCTGATAAAAGTGTCAGTTTCCTGCAATCATATTTGCCATTTTTGTAAAATGTATTTTTATTATGCTCCTTCGCTTCGTTATAGAGCCTCTCTACGAAACTATAGGAGCTTAGACTATGCTCGGAGTGCAGATAGAGTCAGAGTCAACCTCACACCACACGACCAAAGGACGGGAGAGTTAAATTAGAAATTTGCTCAATATCGCAATTGTTCGAAAATGGAATAAGTGGTTAACGACCGTGGAGGAATGAGGTGCCAATGAGAGTCACTGGAGAGTGTGTGTTCCTAAATGCATATCTTGCGCGAGGATAAGGCCGTTTAAGGAAGACGCTAACAGGTTGTTGTTGAGACACCTATGTGACGCGAATGAATGTTCGTGGAAATATGCATTTGGCCACTGCAAACATGCACCTGATGCATATTTAATCTGAATAGGTGAGCTTGAGTTGTGTAGCACCTTAATTGCTCCATTGACAGGTATATAAGTGAGAAGAAGTTGCTGTTGATTACTGAAGGTGAGTGAGAGTGACACTTTGCGAGGCAGGAGCCAAGTGTTGAACAATCAAATCAAAGAATGAGGAGATCCAAATGGATTGCTCAATCGAATGGCAAAGATAGTGATGTGAGAAATCTAGAATGTGCTTAGCTGTTTACTCATAACAATTACTTTTGACTTGTGTAGAACGCACTAACTTTTCTTTCTACAGGCAATGCAGTGCGGGAAAAGCTTATAATTTTTAGAAAGATCATCATTTAAAAAAAGGATACAGTGCCAGAAAGATGCTTGATTACACAGCAACTTAAAAAAATTGAATCAAAGCAGTGCAGTTTCTTGAGAAAATAAGTCTCCTGATAGTGGATCGGTATCGGTTCAGTCCAATTTCGTTCGCTTTAATGGCGCTTATGGCTTTTGAGTAATCAAAGAAAACTTTTTTTTCGACTTTTATCAGGGCTAAAGTTATATTGGCATGCTTTTCTGATAAACCTGGTGTAAGTGTTCGCAGCTGCGACTGTAGACGTCGTATGCAGTTGGCATCAACCGGCACCCGCTAGTCCTTAAATATGGAATGTTTCATAAAGACTTGCAGATGTTCACTTGCAAAATGCAGACAGTGGATCAGTTGCTTTAAACAGTTGAGTAGCAAGCACATGTTGCTTAGTGCTTCGGATTTTGGGCTGTTCTGTGTACCTTATTCGCGAAAACTCAAAACGAATCTGTTCTGGGTCATTCCACGGTAACACCCGAAACGAACACTTTTCGACTCATAAAATCCTTTGATACTTTAGCGTTTTAATTTTTTTTATTTTATGCGTTTTTAGCTGCTTTATATCAATTGTAAGTTTTGTAGATTTTAGCAAAAGCATTAACAATTTTATGAGTAGAAAAGTGTTCGTTTCGGGTGTTACCGTGGAATTAACCTTCTACAATTTTCGTTACCTAATTCTGAATACCTATTTAAATATTTCTAAAACGGCAAAAGATAAATCTATCAGGTTCTACCGAGATTTGAACTCGGATCGCTGGATTCAAAGTCCAGAGTGCTAACCATTACACCATAGAACCGTATGAACAGACAATTAGGCTCACACAAACCTACCGTTGCACAGGTCTTAAAATTCAAAAATAAAAATAAAACAGTAAAACACTTGTGTCAACAAATTGAAATTGTGGCAGTAGCTTACCTACACTTCGAATGAGCACGAAAGGTAAGCAAAGCAACATGAACTTGTTTAGTGAATGAAAAAGTCATGAATGACTTGAAATAAAGTAAATAACACTTGTTCTTCGAAAGTTTATATTTACATCAGTCTGATGACAGCTCTACTTGTAACTGAAGTTTGTAACCATCTTATGTTTTCACAGCTTTTTTTCTTATAGGGTTGTCTAAGGGAAAAAAGTCTGTACCAATTTTTTTTCTGATTTGTTTAAAAAAAATGCGATTATCATTCAATTCTCTCATAACTAAATTAGTGGCTCACATTCTCATTAAGAGTAAAGGAAAAAGTAGACCCCTCCCCCGTTAACATTATAAGGTGGGGAAAACAAGCAGATAGTCTCATCACTATCAATTAATGCACTGATGGAAACTGAGCGCCCGACTTGTAGGTAGGTGGAACCTCATTGAAAACAAAGCTGTTGCCAAAGACAATATTCCAATCCTTCTATTCCTAGACTATATTCCTAGAGCACAGAAAAATGAGTTAGCTGGCTCTCGAAGAACATGAACAGGGATAAAGGGAAGCTACGTCTTTCAAAAAAGTGTCAGAAAACAACTGATATTGGTCTTAGAAGTTCTGATCAGGATAGTAAAAGTCACCCTGATAAAACTCAAGTAAGAAGCTAAAATCTCCAGCTCAATGAGGACAAGATCTTGAGTAAAAATACATTTTTGAGACGTGGCAGTTGTGTAAATTTAGTATAACAGATCGGTAACTCCAGTACAGTATATTCGCTCAAAGTTATAAATGATTAGCTGAATTGGAAATATGGTAAAAGTAAAGACTATATCGACAGTTGAAAGGTTTGTCGTAGAAACACAGATTTCCCTTTGATGAAATAGCACAATGTCCTCTGCCATAGATTTCAAAGCATTTAAGCTTTTTTGTTCAAAATTCGTATACGTCATCGGTTTTCGTGAGTTGAGGTCTTTTTCCATTTTGCTTGTGTTCTTTTTTCTGGTTCAAAACCTTTTCGTGCCGGAACTGGCTGTTCTGCCTTTCTTTAAAACCAATTCCAAACGAAAGTTCCAAGCAGGGCTTGATACATTAATACATAAGTTACTAGACCATCAGAAGACCAAGATACCTTAGCATCCTGCCACATAGCTGCAATGTCAACGCACATTAAAGTCTTTTGACCGTCAAAAAATTGGTGAATAAGCGCTAAGCTTTTGACAGCTGACAGTTTTACTCTTGAATTTATCCTTTTCCATCAGCACCAAATAAATCAGGTCACTTGTGTTACGGTATTCAAAACAGCGCCACGCTCGCCAGCGCTAATTGGGTTATTTTTATCATTCTACGTTGCTTGTGTCTTGAGCCACTGCATTTTATTCACAAACTTCTCCTAGGTTTCCTTTCCATACTTTCTTAATGTAACCGATTTGTGTCACATTGCAGTTTGATTGATAGTCGAAGGTCCATCATCTGCAGCTGCTTCTATACTGATATTCGGTTCATCTTGACGAACACCAGACAGACAAATGACAATATTGAAATCCATCTCAGTCTTGTTGACTGGCAAAACTTATGGCATGCCAAAAACCCACGTACAATCACTCCTTCCTCAGGTTCCATTGTGCGCGGCACGATTGTCAACTTAAACTCCAACCCGACTACGATGGCTTCGCCATAGTCTTACTCAACAACAACTATACTCTCCACTCCTCTTCAGAAGGCAATTATTTTTATTATATTGATATCCTTTCAATCGACTCTCCTCCCAATTATCTTTGCATTCTATCCCCAAAAGAATAATTAGGCAGTTGATTGACATGAGGGATAAAACGACATACACTCGGAATGCCAAAGCAAATTATCGTAAAAATGGACTAAGGGGGGCATCAGAACGTACCAACTACAGTCGCACAAAGCACGAAAACTGCACTAACACGAGAACTTACCACCGCATCCACCACCAACCATCACATATGATATTTGGAATGCGCACTTTTTGGAACCCGTTCCGTCTCATATATTCAGCCAATTACAATATGTTTAACTGCGCGATATCTTTTTATTAAATTGGATCCCGCGATGAAATCCATTGTCCATGTCAACGATTAATCCTTTTATCTTCTTCGTCACTTCTTTTATCCGTTTGCAGTCTCTTTTTTTTCTTGGATTTTATTCAGGTTCTTCGCCAAATGCAATCTCAACTTCATTCACAAGAATCCCAGTCACAATATGTGGGTTTGTAGGGTTGCCAGGGCCTCTTAATCAATTGATCAACTTTTTTCGAAGTGAATAACATGACTTCAAGTCATAAAGAAGAAAGCAAAAAGCCCAGAAGTTCAAAAACGAGCCACCTTCAGGTATAAAACTTTTTATGAAAAAATAGCGATCGTTTTAATGTAGCGGCTGAAATAATAAAAACTATGTTCACCAATCTCTGTCTGGCATCCATAGCCCAAACAAAGTCTGCCTTACATCGTAGACCATTAGTTGAGTTAAATATATTGGCCAAGTTGCCTTGCATCGGCACTGAAGCTGGTGCTACTGCTGTGCACATTTTGCTCACTCCATATTAGTGTCCAAGTATACGGTAGGCGATATGCTGCAGATTAAGTTCTTGTTCTTTGTATAAAAGTAAATGTCCCTGAGCTGAGCTGTGAAACCAAGGCATGGTGCATGCATTTCATGCACATTAAGTCCATTGGTTAGTCTTATCAAAATCTTTGAAGGACTTTAGCAAAAATAATACGACAAAGGAGAAAAATTTCCTTTTAACAGCTTCCATTGCATGCTCGTAGTCATGTTTATTGCATTCGGTGAGGTGTGATCTTGGGATAAAAGGGCATCTTTGAACTCTGAAGATGCACCCAAGTGGTCAGTATTATTTATTTGATGTGGAAAATATTTATCAAGAGTTCAGAGAAATTACTTTGCAGCTTCGAGATAAAATTTGTGGTGTTAATTGTGAATTTGCTGGTCCCTGTAACATATTTCTTGAGAATAGAGGCAATAATCATAGGAACAGACACCAATCGATCTTAGTGTGGAAGTTGCCCAAGCTACATGATCTTGAGTTGACTCTCCAATTGTTTCTCTATATTAAACTGGAAGTGAGGTTAAGTACAAAACATGGATGATTTTTTATTGAATTTCGCTGACCCGTATTAGGCTTATGATTTGTTGGTTGGCCTCTGATACAGAACAATGCAAAATCACACTAAGCTTCTTCGGAAGGTTCCCCATGCAGCTTAAGGCGTTCTACAACCTTAACGTCTCTTTTTACTTGTCCAGGAAGAGTTAATTGTTCGACTCTCAAGCGCTGATCACGCTGATTAAAGAGCTACCCGATATAGCAATTTTATAAAACGCTGATGTAGTTTCGTTTCATAGCCTATTGAGCATCTCAGAGGGATTATAAGGTTTTAATAATTGGCAAATTGTCTTTTAAATTTGTCCTGCTGCTCTTGACGCAATGCTGAATCCTCCTCCCCTTTTGATACCTACATTACGGGGTGTACTCCGAAGACCATTTCTCGTTTTAAGAGATGTGGTCTCTGGCACAATTCGCATTGGATCTATGAGGAACTTGCAAGCAGTATATCTTTTGGCTCACATCTAATGGATATGCCGTCTGACAAGATGATCCAAAGGCTCAAACTGCGCCAAAAATACTCAGTCAACTTTTCTTCGGTTCAGGAATGGCTCGCTCCAGAATCTTAGCTTGGAAAGAACAGTTATCGAATCTTCCGAGACCGACGATGTTGTTTTGTGGAGAACGACGACATGCGACTGCACACCTCTTTAGGATCATACTCATCCGTTTTTAAAACGGAGGCGTATGCTTTTCTAATGGCTTTATGTCACGTTACGAACAATGGCTGGACGGGGAGAAGTAACTATGTGTTTGCAGGTTGCAGCAACAGCCAAGCTTTCCTTAAGGGCCTTCTCAACCCTCTAACTACTTTGAAAGTGATCCAGGAAAGCAGGAGCTCTCTGAATGCGGTCGGAAGATTTAATTCTTTGAGTCTCATTTCGGTTCCAGGCCATCATGATAGGGTAAACGCACTAGTACCCGGACACTTAACTTTTTTCTCAACTTTGACTTCAAACCATTTTGTAACCATAAATGCTACAGCGAAAACTTTTATTGATTGTAAGAATATAGACATTTCTCAATAATATGGCGTTCAAGTAAATTGCAAAGAGATCACTGTTAAAATAAATAAAATAACAATTCAGAAAAGTTCCATTTGCGTTAGTACCCGGACAGCAAAGTTTAGTACCCGGACGCCTTTGTTTTAGTACCCAGACACAATCATTTTAAGAGACAAGCCATGTCTGCGTACTGAAAATATAAGACAAGCACACATTTTTTGTATCCATACAGGGCTTGTCTCTTAAAATGATTAAATCAATCAATGATTCAGTCTCTTAAAATGACTGATCTAGTATCCGAACGCTTTTGTTTCAGTATCCATACACAATTATTTTAAGAAACAACCCCTGTCCGGGTACTGAATATGCAAATTAAAAATATACTAATTTATTTTTTTTTGAAACAACTTTATTACAAAACTAAAACTAAAAAGAACTGCGTGGTCGCAGAATGTATAGCAAGAACTGAAGTGCCGTAGAAGACTGTACTCCGGCTTTATATACTGAGGACTGGAGTGGCATCTTCTTTCTTTATCGCTGCAGTGTAGGTATATAAACAGTGAGTATAAACAGTGAAGATATCGTTGCCGGACATGATGATCTTGTAGACGCTGTGTATCGTTTGTTGATACAACGAATTCTTTATCTAGCATCTTATCTTTTCGGGTTTTATGGTTTTCTATGATTCATGGATTCATTATCGGGATTTGGGATTTTATGTTATTTTATTACTCTGCATACGGCATACCAGTCATAGTGTGTTAACTTCCCCCTTTGTTAAGAAAATATCGTCCCGATATTTATGGTGATTGCTTCAAAGTATGTACCGATGTCATATTCGTTGACCGTGTACGTCTTTAGGAACGTGTTGATTTGTCCCGTGGGGTTTTTCCGTCTATGGTTGTTGTGTTTTGAAATGTGAGTGAGTAAGTATGTTCCCATGATGATTGTGTTTTCTACTTGATGAATTCCAGTGAGAAGAATTAAGCCATCTTTGATTACCTCCAATTGTTGCATAAAACTCGTTCATTGCGTAATAGGTCTATTAAACAATTATTATCTTTTTTTATTTTAAAATAATTGAATCTTAATTCAAATTTACAATCCTTAATGTTTTTGTAGGTATTACCACATTTAGCTATTTCTTTGTTAAAATTATTAATTTGCCGTCAGGCCGGCTTAGTGCTCTTGTTTCATAAAGTTTACATTTCTTGTATAAAATCGGATACTCGACCATGATAGCAATTACATTATCATTTTGAACAATTTTAAATTTAGATACCTATATCAATAAGTTCTTTAATAGTTAATTCTGTTTTTTCATTTCCAATTATTTTACTGATTTCTTTATGATTAAAAATGGTTGGATTAAGTATTCCAAGCTTTGCTAAGGTGACAGTAGTTATTATGTTTTGTAATTCTAAAATAATTAACTTTCACTTATCAGCTATGAGATCATCTTTAATGTCTCTTTTAACACTTCTAATATTAATTAATATTAATATTTATTATTATTAAGTACTAGATCATTAATTTTATTTTCTAGGATTACTTTATCATCGTGACCTGTTATTTAAAAATTTCAAGTTATCTTTATGAACTATTTTATCGTTGTTTAGTTTTACTTTATTTCCTAAATCTTCTTTTACTATTCTCTTTTTAAACCTAGGCTGCAACTTGTTCCTTACTGTAGGATCTTTTTGGTATACTACCTCCTTGGGTTTTATGTTTTTGGTTTTCCTATTTCTATTATTATGTTCTATCATTTTGTCTTGAGCGATAGTTAATTTGAGAGGAGTGTCTTCGTGAAACGTTTTATTGAACAGAATGTCCATAGGTTTTTTCTGGGTTACAGAGTGAATGGTTGAATTGTATTCTTTTGCCGCTCTTAAGAATATTTCAACAGGTTCAAGTAATGAGTGTTCTGCTTTTAGACATCTCGCTATTTCTTGTAGTGTACTGTGTACTCGTTCGACTTGTCCGTTGGATGTACTGTGGTTTGTCGTTACATGGTATAATGTTATGTTGGATCTTTCCATAAGACTCTTGAAGACTGAGGATGTGAATGCTAGGTCTTGGTCACATGTTATATGTTTGCATGCTGGAAATATTTGCAATAGTTCCAAAACTTTGTTTGACATCTCTTGTCTACTATCAATATGTTTTATAATCAGGAATTTTGAGTATGCGTCTATACATGTGAGAAATTTTTGCTTTTCTGCGAACATTACATCAATGTGAATTGATTCTCCCTCTTTTTTCGGAATTGGTGCCTCACCAATGGGTTGAAGGGTGGGGTGTCTATTATATTTATTTATATTACATACCTCGCAGTTTTTTATGAATTGTAAGAATTCATCTTGCATTTTGGGCCAATAATACTGCTCTAGAATCTGTTTAACATTATCTCGGGCATTTCTATGTGCTCGGTTATGAGTTTGTTTTATGATATCTATCTGATCATCTTTGTTTGTAATATCATGGGCAAAATACTTTGTTCTGATGAACTTGTTTTTAAAAATTTCTTTTAAGATACCTTTTATATCAAAAATAACCTCAGAAGTTGTGTATAAGGCTACTATGCCGTCTTGTAAGTATTCTTTAAATATAGGGATTATGTCTTTAGGGTCTTCGTAGGTTATCAAATGTCGTTTCCTATTGGGAAATGGACTTAATTGATCATGTATCGTATGGATGCCTCTATTTATTACAACTTGTTGGCTATATTGATTTACTGGTCTGTCTATGAAATCTATGTCATTTTCTTCGCTACTTTCGGCTGAGTGTATTGTGTTTGTATCATCAGATATCTGATTTAAGTTTTGTCTTGACAGAGCGTCAGCGACTACGTTGGTATGACCTGGTTTATAGATCATTTTAGGTGCATGTTCTTCTAAGAGAGCGTGCCATCTCTTCATTTTAGTGTTTGGATTTCTTGGTGAAACTGCAAAAGTGAGTGGTTGGTGATCCGTGTGGATCTCTAGGTTTGTGACACCATATAAATAATTTCTCAAATTCTTCAAAGCGTAAACGATTGCAAAGAGTTCTTTTTCGTTTGCGGCGTAATTTCGTTCTGATTTGCTGAGAGTTTTTGATATAAATGTTATAGGTTTGTTGTCCTGTGATAGGACTGCCCCAACTGCGTCATCTGATGCGTCAGTTGTTAAAACAAATTTCTTTGAGAAATCCGGTTGTGTAAGTTCAACTTCTGTGAGTAAGTGGTCTTTTAATGTTTGAAAAGCTATTTTAGCTTCTTGGTCTAGTTCGATGGCTGTCTTTTTTGCCATGTGTGTTGAAATTTGTCCGTCTTCGTTCTGAAGGTACTTTGTCAGTGGTTTCGCAACTTTTGCGTAGTTTTGGATAAACTTTCGGTAGTATCCAATCATTCCTAGAAATGATCTTAACTGCCTTAACGTTTTAGGCTCGGGATATTCTTTTATAGTTTGTGTCTTATCGGGATTTGTCTTTATGACATTATGTCCAACGACATAGCCTAAAAAGTTTACTTTCTCTTCGTAGAGAGTAGATTTTTCTATTGAAACCTTCATATTAGCTTCTTTCAGTACCTGAATAATTGCTTCAAGATGTCTCGTATGTTCTTGAATTGAGCGCGAATAGATAATTATGTCATCTATGTAAACATGGCATATTTTTCCTATATAAGGTCTGAGAATATCATCCATTGCACGTTGAAATATTGAAGGAGCATTCTTCAATCCAAAGGGCAATCGTGTGTATTCATATTTTCCATTGTTAACAGAAAAACTAGTTTTTTCTATGTCTTCTGGTTTCATTTTGATTTGGTGAAAGCCTGATTCTAGATCTAGGGTAGAAAAGTATTTGGCTTTTCCTAAGTTCGATAGGATGACATTAGTATCCGGTATAGGTATAGGGTACTTGTCAGAAATAGTGTTTTCATTTAGTTTTTTATAGTCGATGACAAGTCGATTTTTTGGAGTGCCATCTTCGTTTGTACCCTTTTTTGGCACAACCCATACAGGACTATTATACGGTGATTTAGAAGGTCTGATAATTCCTTCTTCTAACATTTTCTGAACTTCTTTATTCACAAAGTTATTTGCAGATAAGGGATAGGGGTATTGTTTACTCCAGATAGGTTTGTCATTGGTCGTACGGATTTCCGCCATGACATCTGTTCTGAAGGGAAGAGTTAGGTCAATGTCGCTATGGATACTTTTAATTTTCTCCATCAATGCAACCCTCAATTGCTCTGCGTTTTCTTCCTGAATGTTGTTGATGACTTCGTTGTCATCAAAATAAATTTTTTCAACTCTATTGTTGTACTTTAATGTATTGTTATTAAAGTCAATTTTGGCGTTAACCCGACTTAATAAATTTGCTCCTATTAGAGCTTCGTATTCTAAATTTTCTAAAACATAAAACCTTGCTGTTGTATCAAATATAAATGCTTCGTGGCATTTGTTTATTATAAGTTCCCCGTTAACCGTTCGAGCGCGTTTGAGTATTGGTAGAGTGAATGGATCACTCAGTGTACCTGGTTGGCAGTAGTTGCTACTGGCACCGGTATCTATAAGAATTTTAATTTTTTTATTGTTAATTATTCGTCGTAAGTGGGGTAGTCCCACCTTTGCTCTAAAAAATCCTCGTTTTCATTTAAGTTATTCACTCTTTCAACCTTCACCGGAGGTTGTTGAATAGAATGCTGTGCACTTTCTCTTTCTCTTTTAAATACTGGTCTTGTATTATTATTGAATGTATTAAAATTCGGTTTTTGCCAACGCGGCGTATTTGTATTGTAGTTATTGTTACTATGATTGTAATTATTTCCCTGTCTAAAAGGGTTCTGTATATTAGCTTGCGTGTATGTTTGTTTATAACGGTTTGCATCATCTTTACTGATGGGTCGGTTCGCAGAACTACCAAGAACCATAGGTTCAAAAAGTTGTGGCAATTGCCTGTAGTCATTATGCCTTGAATTATGAAAGGTGTTACCGTTTGGTTGTCTAGATAATCTTAATGTATTGTGATTACTATTATGATTTCTATTTTCACCAATTTTTGCAAATTGAAGTGCGAAGCTAGCTCGAACATTGTTACTCTCTAGTTCCTGCGCCTTAGCGAGTGCGTTGGGCAAATCTGGTGGGTTAAGAGAGAACAATATTTGCGGTAGTTGACCGTTGAGGCCAGTTATGAATATTCTCAAGGCGTTGCGTCTATTCATGGCATTTAATTCGTTTGTGACCGGTGAGTTTGAACCATGGGTCATAATGGTCTTATTCGTTAGCAGGGTCAACTTGCAGTTGATTGCGTTATAGAATTCTAATATACTGGTGGAACCTTGTCTAAGAACACTCAGTTCTTGTTCTATGATGTGCATAGGTCGTTTATCGGCGTATGCAAAATCTAATCTAGCTAATATTGTCTCAAAATTCAATACGGTACCATGATTGGTCAAAACATCATTGGCTGCCTTCGTTATTTTGTTTCTAAGGATAGTTAAGGCTGCAAAATACCTTTTGCTTCCTATTTTATACAATTTAATTGAGTTTAGTGCAGCTTCCCTCCAACTTACGTATGAGGTTTGAGTGCCGTCGAAATCGCGTAAGGATTTAATTATGTCAAGAGTCTCATCACACTCGATAGATGAGTTTATCGTCTGTGTTTCGTACTCTGTCACGTCTGAGGCTAGGCCCTTGTCAAAAATTAACTTTTGTAATCTTTCGATTTCCTGCGCGTATAAGGCATGTTGCTCGTGTAGAGCTTCCTCAAATTTCAAGTTGTTTGAAATTAAAGCTTGTGAAATAAGATTGTTCACTGTTTCTTGGTTCATCATTTTTTTTTTTTTTTTTTTGATCACGTTACACAGTTACAAAAAAAAATTTTTAATTTAAAGAGGTAATAATAAAATAAAAAAAAAAAAATAATAAATCAAAATAATACTCTTAAAATTACTTTTTCTTTCGAAGCTTCGTGTTTCCGGACTGCTGGCTGGTGATACTGCTTCTACTCGTTGAGGTGCGCTTTCTTCTATCTTGTAGAATAGTTGGCTTATTAATTGGCTGGAACCACTTAGCACTGATTTTACTTTATTTTTTTAAATCTTTGTTTATGCTGCAGGGATCCCGGTTGAGCCCCCAATTAAAAATATACTAATTTATTTTTTTTTGAAACAACTTTATTACAAAACTAAAACTAAAAAGAACTGCGTGGTCGCAGAATGTATAGCAAGAACTGAAGTGCCGTAGAAGACTGTACTCCGGCTTTATATACTGAGGACTGGAGTGGCATCTTCTTTCTTTATCGCTGCAGTGTAGGTATATAAACAGTGAGTATAAACAGTGAAGATATCGTTGCCGGACATGATGATCTTGTAGACGCTGTGTATCGTTTGTTGATACAACGAATTCTTTATCTAGCATCTTATCTTTTCGGGTTTTATGGTTTTCTATGATTCATGGATTCATTATCGGGATTTGGGATTTTATGTTATTTTATTACTCTGCATACGGCATACCAGTCATAGTGTGTTAACTTGCATGATAATCGCACTGTGTTAGTACCCGGACAGCATGTCTGGGTACTGAAAAACATATTCAATTTTGGTATTAGTTCCCGGACACCACAAATAATGACAAAGATTTTATTAAATTTGGTTTTTTTTTTTGCAAATTGTTTTAGTTAATCATATTTCCAACGAAACCAATGTCTTTCCATTACAATAAATGAACGATTACTTGTTAAATTGCTTACTACTAAAAACTGTTCCCACTATTTTTTTCTTACCTAAATCGACAACGAGACCGCATCTTCAAACCTTAAACAATAAAATGATGCGTAGTTCCTAAAGTACGCATTTAGAGTACCTGAAACTTTGCATGCATGTATAGGACACATTGAAGGACCCATGTATGTTGTTGTTTGTGGATTTTTTTGTGTGATGTATCTATTAATCGCAAAAAAAGGTCAATGTGTCCGGGTACTAACACTGTCCGGCTACTAGTGCGTTTACCCTATAACTGGAAGTGAGATCGCCGATGAACTTGCTAGGCAAGGATCTCAGACATCTTTCTCAGGAACTGAACCGACGATAGGTCTGCCAGCGTCCTCAGTGAAGGCTTCAATCAGCGATTGCATCTGCCAAGAGCACAACCGTAGATGACATACCTCCATTGGATGCAGACAGACCAAACGTATGCTCCTCAACGTTAATAAGAAGACTGCAACATTTTTGCTATCCCGTAGCAGAAAAGACTGTAGGAAGCTTATTGGCGTTGCCAGCGGGCACTTTTTCTTTACCAAGCATTTAAACGTGTTAGGCTTAAGTGATGCCACGCTCTGTGAATCTTGTGGAGAAGATGAGAACACCGCAGAGCACCTTCTCTGTGAATGTCCTGCTTTTTCTCGCATGGGGTTACAGATACTCGGCGCAGACATAATGAGAGCTGATAACTTAGGCTCCTTATCATCGCAGCGTTTTTTGGATTTTCTCCGAACATCTGGTCTGAGTGCTCCAGGTGATATTTTTAAAACCTCCAACAGAAAAAAATACGTGTAGCAAAAAAATTCACGTGCAATGAGAGTTTAAGAGAATTTGTTTTCAAAAACTGAAAATGATTAAATTGGTGAATGTCAAGCGAGGACTCGACTATCAAAAGGTGAAAGCGTGAAAAGGCGTGAAACAGGTCATATTTTTTTTATACGGGAATATCTACACGTGCATTACTAGGCTCAAGCATGTGTAGCTGTAGCATGTCTATTGTTTTCGCCCATTTTAAAAACCATTCGGATATTAGTTTATATATGAGAAGACACCAGCTTTGTCTAAATTGGATCTAACAAAGTCCGAGGAACTTTTGAAGAAGTCCTGGTTTTGCAAGACTGTGAACCTAAACTTCGAAACTGATTTTTTGAGGTGGTGGATTGGTTTATAAATAATTTATTGCTGATGTCTATGAAAGCACTTCTGTTCAGTGCACTTTGATAAAGCACTTGTTGTCAAAGCTTCTCTCATTCTAAAGTCTAAACTAGTACCAATGTATTCAGCCCTTCTTGTTTCTTAGAAGAAGATTGAGATTGGAAGTATCCATATTAGTTGCAGTTGGATATAACTACTTGCTTCCGCTTTCTATTTTCATAGAAAGATGAAATGCTCAAACCTCCTGAACAACTTATTAATCGACCAAAAAGCATTCCGACAAAGGACTCCAAACAATTCCCCATGCACCAACCAACCTCAGAATTTCACTCTTTCAAACAAACACTGCAGATCCGCGATATCAGTTACACAAATCACGAATGTAACACAAATGACATCCAATATCCAATTACTCATAAATAATCAATCTTTAATTCACATTAATCTCATTACGGAATTGATTTATTGCTGCAATGCTATTATCTGCCGGCATTATAAGTTGAATGCTTAAGCAGCTCACTAGTCATAGTACTATCGAAGTTTCAAAAAAAACACACAACCAAATACCGGCAGTTGGAAGTGGAACTGATTTGGTGCATGCCTAAAGAGCTGCATGGTCTCCAGTCTCCATTGGGAATTATACCAGACCCAAACTATGCCTGCAAAGGAAAACTTGGATGTGATGCTTTCTCTTTGGGCCACCAACTGAATCCACTTGGATGGGTGACTTCAAAGTGGTAAAACCTTTTAATTAACTTCTTGTTAGCATCTTATCGACATTTTGTCTATGTCGTCGTAGTTTTCGCAGTTGTCATTGGGTACTTGTATTTAAACTCGATTTGATTTGGGGAGGTGATCTTTGGTGTCTTGTTAACTTACTATGCTAACCGTTGTATAAACCACATTCCATGTAAGTGGTGTTCAAGTTGTTCAATTTTAGAGCTGTGGCTTGGCTAAATGGGCACCTCTATGCTTGGACAAGTTGATAACTTCAGTCGGATTTTAAATGTTTGTGTTGATTTAAGTCCGAATCGGTAACTGAAATGACTCAAATGATTGGGAATCTTTCGACAAATCGTAGAAGCTTATAAATGCAAAGGATCATTTCAAAACCTTCAACGCCAACTTCATACAGCATTGCAGAGTCGACCATCACAAAAGAGTAATAATGTACTATTTGCGTATGCTGTATACAATTTACAATGAACGGTTACAAAACGCTGTATTAGCAATGAAGAATAATCAGTTGAGACTGTTTTCAAACAAAATTGAGTAATGTTTCATAAATCCTGCTTGTGTTCGATGCTCCACTTTAAATGCCCTTACCATTTCTTTATTGGGCGAACAAAAATATGGACTTCAAATAAATTTTTAATAAAGTTCTCTATTCAGAAGGTACAAATATCTCACTCTAGGCATACCACCTACCGCGTTACTTAAGAAGAACCCAATCACATAACTTAATTTCACAACTCTATTGAAACTGTTTACACAATCAAAATGTTAATTCCTTATAAATCCTCCAAAAATATAAAAGCCTGACATACTTTACGATACGATGGGTGCCCTACAACCACACCTGGAGTTCTAAGCCTCTGAAAAAAAGCATTCAAAACATATTCACGGCCCATAACATAAATATTACCAATTCATAAATATTATCAAATAATAATTAAAAATTAAATATTACCCCGTTCCCGGTGTGCAGGACGGCATTAAATTAGATTTACCGATCGTCCATCACTAGCCAAATTCCAATTAAAATCAGCTTAGTATGTTTTATTGTCCATTGAGGCCAGCAGCAGCAGCAGCAGCACGGCCAGGGAAGAAACACAACTTCAAAATAAGTTATCTCCGGGAACAACTTTATAGTTCAAATAGAAAGAAAACAGTTTTCCAAAATATACAAAAAGAAGAAGAAGAAGAAGAAAGAGAAAGACCGAATAACGAAGATAAGGGAAAATCTTATTTATTGTGTCGTCTTGAATCGCAGTGACTTTTGTTTACCCACCAAAGTGTGATAATGTGATATTTTCTCTCTGCTCGATCAATGGAAAATAAATCTTTGCAATAAAAATGACTCAATGATTGTTAAATTGAAAGGGAATCGATGGCAAGGAAGAACAAGAATACATAGACAAGGATAGGACCCCACAATTGCCCATTATAAGGGATTAATGTGCGCATTCGAAACTAAAGAAATTATTATTATTATTACTTTTTTTTTTCTTGAAAATTTATTGCTTTTTGAAGAATGGCCTTCTGTGTGAGGACTTCGTTGCTAGACTCAATGAAAGGAAAAGCATTACATTAATGGTCCGCAGAACAAGTAATAAAGACATTCAATGGGCGCACCAGGTAATGGGAACTCGATTGTGTAACAAATGAATTGGTGGAAGCTATAGCTACCACTTCAGTGAATTCTGCTGCAGCACATCGTATGATGCACGCTCTGATAGCAAAAGGGACAATTAAGTGTGTCGCGAGTTAGAATCTATTCAAAAAGGTGTAAGTGTGATACAATTTGATTTATATTTTGTGCGTTAGAATTTCAGAATGAAAATTGGGAGAATCCATAGCTGTTGACAGGTGAATTCGCAAGAAGTTTTTTAAAAACTGTTATAGAAGGTAGTCTTTCAAAAGGCTCAACTTGGTGGTCTGAGAATATATGAATGAGTGTAGGATTTTTGGTTTTCTTGAATGAATTTTTTTTCAAAAGGACAGTTTTTGTTTTATTCAGAGACTTGGGTCAAGTTTGTTGACCATATTCCACTAGAAATTTATTGTACAGCTTGTGAAGGTGTGAACAAAGTACTAAAATTGAGTTGCGTTGGGCAGAGTTAATCCATAAATCAAATATCTGATAAAGACAACAATAAAAAAAAAATATTACTTTGAATCATTTTTTAGCTTCGGTTGCACAGAGTCATAATATTTCATAATATGTCTCCCTCTACACAGTTGAAGAGCCATTGAATATTTTATTTACTCAAAGAAAATTGTTTAGAAATACCAAAAGAATGCCAAAATTTGGATGTTTTTCTTAGCCTTGCAGTTCTCTTAGAGGAGAATGGTCATAGGTAGAACGCAGAAATAGAAAAGAAATCATAACTTTGAATCTATGGTTTCTGAAATTGATGTTCAAGAACTAAATTAATGGCTTACATTTTTTTTTTCATCTACGCAAAAGCAGCAATTTTTTTCGCTATCAGAACAGCTTGTTTTAAGCTTGTGAAACAATAAACCTCTTCTTCAAGAGCTTTTCACCCTCAGTAAGTAAATAAGTAGTATAGTAAGCAATTATTAAGTCTAACACACTCAAGACTAACTAATAATAATGAAAAATATTACAAAATTGTTGATAAACATATACAAAAAGAAATAAGATAGCTACATACGTAAAATTAATTATTAAATATGACAATTATAAAGAGATAAGAAACAAAAATCAAAAACATATAGTCAAGATAATGGAGCTCTGGTTCGAATCAAGGACTTTAACGTAGTTTTTTTTCGATTTTAAGTTTACGAGGAAGAGTCTCATTCATACCATAATTAGTTCTATGATGAGGATAGTGAAGTAACTCCAAGTAGCGCAGTTGCTATGAACCTCTATGGTAGTTAAGACCTATGCATGAGATCCTGATATAAGCTGATGAAGAAAAATTAAATCTTTATGTACTCACCGATGCGAAAGCAGTTGCATGTTGCATCTGCAAAAGTTGAATACGGTGCTCATACGGTGGAAGGTCATGAGAATCAAACGAATGAAGTCCCTTGAGAGCAAATCTAATAAATCTTCGCTGTATACTTTCTATCCTTGAATTGTGGGCTGCATAATAAGGAGAGCATATTTGAGAAGCATATTCTAGATGGGGTCGAACATGAAAGATATACAACGAAAGAGTGACTTGGGGGTCCGTTAACTCCTTAGCCCATCTTTCAATAAAGCTTAGCATTGAATTTCCTTTACTATAACAATATATCTAGTTTATATGAGATGTATAAAGTCTAAATTGGAACTACAGTAAACACCGAGGTCATTAACATTGAGTAATTATACAAATCAGGTGTACGTTTCATCGAAAAGAATTTACTTCGATTGAGAATCAATCCATTTTCATCGCATCATGCGGCAAAATTTTGCAACATCAGATTGTAAAATAAGACGATCAGCTGCACAGTCTATTTTCTTGAAATTTTCAAATCACCAGCGAAGATCGAAATTCTAAAAGTAACATCATTAATGGCTAGAGTAAAAAGGATAGGGCCTAGGTAGCTACCCTGTTTCACACCTGAGTGGGCCTTAAGGGAATCTGAAAGAATGGTTTGAAATTTTACCACATATGATCTATCGGGGATACACAAAAGCTTAGATATGGATTGTAGTTAAATATTTAATATCTTTTTTAAATACTTATGTAATGAAAGATCTTTTCCCCAGTAAAGGGAATTGACCAGAATCTAACAACAATGAAAGCAAATTACGAAGAAGAAATCTAATTTGGGACTTACTTGGCAATCAGGGCCAGCAGATAATCATCGTTCAAAGATGAAACATTGTGAAGGACTCTCTCTAGGTCTATTGGGACACTACTAAAATTAACTTGATGTCTACATCAACTATTTCGCAACTCTTCGCAATTATTTGCAAGTGTCCAAGTACGACCACAAAAGTTCGTCTTTGTATATAGCTACCTTCAGATATTTGCAAACATCCGAAATTTTCTACGACTGTCTGCATGAGTACGCGTTATGATCCGTATTTCACAGTAAATCACCATATCATATCAATAAATATTTACAAACGTTCGCAACTATCTCAATATGTAGGTAATACTATTTTTTTTACATGTTCTTAAAAAAATTTCACCGTTTTACTACAATTAAAATTTTATCTGAAAAATATGTCTCATCAACTCATTATCTATGTGGATCTCAGACAAATCTCAAAAAAGTATCAACTTCCAGAGCTTCCCTGGTACGCTTTCAAGTTTAAAAATAGAAGACTATATTCTTCTTTCCTTTGATTTGCTAAAATAAAATAAACTTACACAGTGTTGCATAAGAGAATTTTTTTTTAACGTTTTAACCAAAAAAAAATTCATCAAAATTCACTGATTTAACTTTGTGTGAAGGATTTTGCAGCTTTCAGAACCCTGCTTATGCTGCACTAAAACTTTTTACAGCAATGCCTTTTTGGCTTTGAATGACGATAGTTCTTAAGCAAATTATTTTTCTTATCAAATAAATTTAAACTAAGTTTTCGAACTAAAATTGTTGTGCTAAGCTGTCATTTCTAAGACGATCATAAACCAGATTCATCACAAATCAAATCTATCAATGTCCAAAGCTCGTCAAATGGCGAATTCTGTCACACCACTGATGGCACTAGTATAAACATCAAAACATCATTATATCCACATCAGAATTATATTTTACCTCTAAACACATCGATTCCGTTTTATTTGTGCTCAACCAACATGTTTCACTCGCAGGGGCGAACGCAGGGGGGGGTTTTGGGGGTTGAAACCCCCCCCGAAATTTTTGAAATAAAAAAAAAACCACTAGTTTTTTAAAACAAAAATCAAAATATAAAACATGGAAGCATAAAATTCATCTGAAAATTTAATTCTGTCAAAAATTTTTGAAAAAATCCTTCCAAATGCGGAATCCATTTCCATCGATAAGTTAATTTGCAGGTAGTTCATATGTTTTGGAATGACTTTTTGGTTTTGGTATGTTTTTAGCATGATCATCCTTTTCTAGAGTAAGTAAATTTCATATCTTGATGTGGAGGTAGTATTGGGTCGTATAAAATGGGACCTGCGATAGAAATATATGAAAATTCACTTTCCTACTTATATTTGCAAACACATCGCATTGGTCGGCTCAAAACTAACGAAAATTAAAATTTTCATCACACATACTAAAAACCAGTCGCTCTGGCTCTGTATAAGAATGTGATCGACAATGGCAACTAGGAAAGGGTATACTTATGTATGAATAAGCATATGCATACCAATGAACATTGCTTGAGTATGCCAAAATAAAAACAGCCCAACAACTTTATTTATATTTATTTAAGGTATAAATGTGTGCGATTCGCCCCTATATAAAACAGTTCATTGTTTTATGCAGATCGTTGCCACACTTCCAAAATCCGTGGCTTCAAGCGAGCAATCTTTTTCATATCTGCGCAGATTGAAAACATATCTGCGAGGAAGAACCAGCGAGGATCAACTGAACGGTTTGATGTTCCTAAACATCTATAAAAGTATTGAGGTTCACTATGAGGACTTTATAAATATAAAAATGGCAAAATTTCCAAGGCGCATTGATTTAATTTTAAAAAATACTAGCTGACTTTCGGCAGCAATTTGAATTTTTCAGTAGCCTATCTTCTTACTTTTTTCATATTTTGCCAAATAGAATTGTTTACTTACAAGTAGTAAGTACAAGTAAGTCCCATGGCAATAATGGAACAAAGGAAAAAAAAACAGACAGATTTAATTTTGGAATTTTTGGAATATTAGTAACGACTCCCGTTCCCGAGGGAATATGGTGATTGTTCTCATAGGAATATGGGAATGAGTTAAAGCTTATGTTACTCGCTCGGAGGTAGTGTATCATTCTAAAGGTGGAAGAATTTTTGAAATCGGTGCAGTATTTTCTAAGTTCTCGTTTACGTTCCCGTAGAAATTGGGATAAAATATAATGTCTATGTCTTTCCTCAGGCCTTACTTAGACTACCTCTGTACAAAATTTCATTTGAATCGGTTCAGTTGTTTGGGTGGGACGACCAGACATTATTAGTAAGGACCGGTTCCCGTGGAAATATTCGGATGAATTGAAGTCTATGCCCTTCTAGATCATCTCTGTATAAAATTTTACTTAAACCGACTCAGTGGTTTGGGCGGCAGATTCTTTCGTACTTGTTATAGTAGTAAGGACTTTTGTTCCTGTAGGAATATGGGGATGAGTGAAGTTTATGTTACTTGAGGATAGTGAGGCGTTCTAACGGTGGAAAAATTATTAAAATCGGTGCTGTAGTTTCTAGGTTCCTGAATACGTTCCCGTTCTCATTAGAATAAAGGGATAAAATGCACAGACTATGTCATTTCTCAGGTTCTAGGCTATCTATGTACCAAATTTCATTCAAATCGGTTGAGTAGTTTGGGCGGAAGACGGTAACATAGAAAGATGGACAGACAGAATTACACATTACACATTTATAATATTAGTTAGGATTCCTCCTAGCAATGTATTTTACGAATCAATACAGAGTATAAAAAAAGCATAAAAATGTTAAAAACAAATTTCAAAACCCCCCCCGAAAAATTTTTCTGCGTTCGCCCCTGTTCACTCGACATACGAACGGAACATCCATAAACTTTTTTCAATTTTCCCTCGTCGAATTAATTACAAAAATTACAACATCGTAGCAATAAATTTTCCACTTATTAACACAAAAAAAGAGTAGAAACAGGAGTGGAAAACTCCAAGGAAACACACGAAAAAGAAGAAAAAAAAACTCCAATGCATGCTCGACCAATCGGTTTGCAATAAATTAATGAAATGCTGTTTTCGAATCGTTTCTCCTTCGCGCTGCTGAAGCTGAAGTCACTGCAAACAGCGAGCTTGACAATGAAACGATAAGATCTCACATCTCCAACAATTGGCACACATCATCCACATCCAGACTTAGTCTTCATCCTAAACAGTGAAACACAAATTAAAAAAACAAACGAGGACACCGCTAGCCCCCGTGTGCTAAGTTGATGTCCAATTTCCTGCCAGTACAAGGACAAGCTTTCAAAGCCAGTTCTTTGCCGACTTCCTCTTCTCGGCCCCACACCATCCAAAGAGATCACCCAGTCAGAGACAGAGTGAAGACATTTTCATTTCGAATCCAGCGACAAGCAGTGCAAGAGCGAATTAATTAAAGTCACTCCGATCATTAATAAATTTCTAATTAGAGGGGGAGATAACTTATTTGCTTTGCAGCAAACGGGGATGATGGCCGGGGGCTTCTACAGAATTTATTGCCACCAACAATGGACAACGGTGACAGAGACAGCTAGAACTATGTGATATGCAGCTGCAGTCTGTGCTGACATCTAACAGTCGAACATGAAAGCCAACAGCAAAAAAAAATATTGCCATTGCGATTATTATTGATTTGATTTCATTAATGCGACGTTCTATGCACTGCATACTGACGACGTGTTCTGACTTCACAACATGAATACTTTGATAGTACAGTGTTGTCACAACACTGTGCTTCGTCTCTTCTGGCTTGACTGGTCTTACAATTTATTCCTAGACACACTGATTATAACGACTTCTTCGGTAGATCTCACTCCACCACGTTGTATCGCGTTGTCCAATGCCCAGGCAGATGCACTTGATATACATATAATACGAGGCAAGGACTATCGAACACTTGACGCCTGAACTATAAGGAGACGAACGGAGCAGCAACCGGTTAAGAAGTTCGCGCTTAATGATTGAATAATTATTAACAATTGACGGTGTTGTGTCGAGTTGGGCGCTTTAAATTCATAAAATACAATTAGGCCTTCGATTTGTCATTAATTTGGAATTTTAAATGATGCCATCGAGAACAAACATGTTTTAGCCGTATATGGATCGAAGGGTTGTGCCGGACGTAGTTGTTATGTTCAATGCTGTTGTAAATATTTAATTCACTCAAGCTTTATTCACCTAGCTTGTATTCTAAGTTTACATAGACTTTTGTTTATAATAATTTATTATTCTCAATTAAAACGTTCAAGATTCAAGATATATATATTGTTTTTCCTTCCACAACGTACATAACAATAGGTTATGGGCCCAGAACAACGCCAAGGAAAATAGATATTTTGAATAAAAGAAGAATTACTCCGGATATTTGTTGTGTACAAATAAGTAATTTCTTACCATTTAAATAATTAATTTTATTTCTTAATATTGAGAAGGGCCGCAAGTAAGAACATCCGTAATAAGCTATGTCGAGTAATTTTCTGGCCACCATTGAAAAATTAAAAGGACGAGAAAATTATGCTACCTGGAAATTTGTTATACAAACTTATTTAGAGCATGTAGGGCTCTGGGAATCAGTTCAGGGAACCGAAACTGATGCTTCAAAAATTTCAAAGGCTAGAACATCTTTAATTTTGTCAATTGATTCTGCTAATTTTGTTCACATTGAAGATGCTCAAAATGCAAAAGAAGTTTGGGAGAAATTAAAAACAATATTTGAAGATAAGGGTAGAGTTCGTCGTATAGGTTTAATTAAACAATTAACCCAGACCAAATTGGAAGAATGCGAGTCAATGCAAGTCTACGTTAACAAAATTGTTACCGCTGCACATCGTTTGAATAGTATTGGATTCAAGGTCGATGACGAGTGGATTGCGTGTTTCTTATTGGGTGGTTTATCTGAAAATTTTTCACCGATGGTTATGGCATTAGACAATGTCGAAGTTAAACTTACAAGTGACGCTGTTAAGACCAAGTTATTGCAAGAAATGCCTTCACAGAATAAAAATAGTACAAACAGTTCCAAGCAAAAATCTAAAAAGGGTGGTATTCGTTGTTACACCTGTAACAAGAAAGGCCACAAATCACCTGATTGTCCAGACAAGAATAAAATGAACAAGCATTCCAAGGTGAAGTTTGATTCAACTTATAATGTAAGACCAGAGTTCAGCTCGGCTTTCTTGACTGGAAAGTTCAACAAAAGTGATTGGTACATAGATTCTGGAGCAACGCAGCATCTAACAATGAACAATGATTGGATTTTTAATGGAAAGAAATCTCCAATATCAGAAATTTTAGCTGCTAACGATACAAAGATGAATGTTAAATCCTGTGGAACTGTTAAGTTGTATACTGATGTCAATGGAATGCCGAATTCAATAGAAGTGCGAGATGTTTTATGTGTTCCAAATTTAACTGCCAATCTTTTGTCAGTAAGTCAACTGACGAAAAACCAAAAATATGTAAATTTTGATAGAAATGGTTGCAAAATAAAAGACAAAAATGGTAAGTTGCTTGCAAGTGCAAAATTAGTTGATGGTCTTTATCGATTGAATGGATCAAAATGTGCAAGTTATGTCGCAGTAGCAAGAAGAGACAACATTGAAACATGGCACCGAAGATTGGGACATATCAATTTCAATGATTTGTTAATAATGAAGAAAGGGAGTGTTGACGGTGTTAATTTCAATGAAGAAAAGTTTACTGAGGTATGTGTTACCTGTTTGCAAGGTAAACAAGCAAGATCTCCTTTTAAGCACACAGCGACAAGAGCAAATAATGTTTTGGAACTGATTCATGCAGACCTAGCAGGACCAACAATAAATCCTTCAATTGGTGGAAGTCGATACTATTTTGTTTTGGTTGATGATTTTTCAAGAATGACTTTTACTTATTTTTTGAAATCCAAAGATGAAGCTTTCGAAAGATTTTGTGATTTTAAAGCCTACGTCGAAAACCAAACGGGCAAGAAATTGAAAAAGTTTCGTTCAGACAATGGAACGGAATTTTGCAATAAGAAATTTGACAAACTGTTCAGTGTTTGTGGTATCGAAAGGCAAACTTCAACACCTTATACTCCACAACAAAACGGACTTGCAGAAAGAACAATTCGAACTTTAACAGAAAAAGCTTTATGTATGATAACTGATGCATCGTTAATTAAAAAGTATTGGGCTGAAGCAATTGCAACTGCAACATACATAAAAAATCATTCGTCTTCAAGGGTATTAGAAAACAAATCGCCGATTGAAGTTTGGTCAGGAATGAAACCAAATTTGTCTCACTTCAGAATATTTGGTTCATCTGCCATGGTACATGTTCCCTGTGAGAAGCGAAAGAAATTTGAGGTAAAATCTGTTGAGCATATATTTGTTGGATATTGTTTAGGTAACAAAGGATATCGATTGATAAATCCTACAACAAATAAGGTGGTAGAGAGCCGAGATGTTATTTTCTTAGAATCTGAAAAAACCAATAACCCGGTTATGCCAGTAACAAACAAAAATGATGAAGTTACACTATCATTTGGAGAAATATTTTCTGATGATTTACCTGATGAAGAAACATCATCATTTGATCAAATTTTTTCTGATGATTTAGCTAATGAAAATTGTAGTGATGAAGAAACATTGTCATTGGAAGAAAATAATAGTTGTAAAGGAATGAATAAGTCAAAAGAAAATCCAAACTCAATTTCAATGGAGACTATTGAAGCAGATGACACTGAAGCTACAGTTTTAAGAAGGTCAAATCGAGCAAAGAAACCAATCAACAGACTAAATTATGTTCAATATTTTACAAAAGGCAATATAAATGAACCAACGTCTTTAAGTGAAGCCGTTTCAAGTTTGAACAGTAAAGAAAGGAAGATACCAATGGATGAAGAATTTCAATCATTAATAGATAACAAAACTTGGGAATTGGTAGATTTACCAGATGATAAAAAACCAATAAATTCAAAATGGATATTCAAAATAATGACTGATAAAACTGGAAAAATTATTCGGTATTTTATAAAAGAAAAAGTAGCAGATAGTTCCATTATAATCAAAGATGTCAACACTGAATATATGGTTGCTAATAGTTGAAGTTTAGTTACAAAAAAGTTTTTTGTTTAAGAAACATGGGTTTGAAAAACTTATATTTTCTTTATATAATATTATCTATTATTAGTATTTGATTGTGAATTAAGGTGGAGTGTTGTAAATATTTAATTCACTCAAGCTTTATTCACCTAGCTTGTATTCTAAGTTTACATAGACTTTTGTTTATAATAATTTATTATTCTCAATTAAAACGTTCAAGATTCAAGATATATATATTGTTTTTCCTTCCACAACGTACATAACAATAAATGCTGATTAATTAGGGTTTGGATGTTTTTGCGGTTGTTTGTCAGTTGTTGCATGGAAAAAGCCATGTTCACAGGAAGAGCTACATTTCGTGACCATAACGCTGGTTTATGGATCATGTTCGTTCTTTTTATGGGCTTTGCGAAGGATTTTTAAGAATTATTCACAATGCGCTGTTTTCTTCTTAGAAAAATTGTTTCGTGTTTTTTTTTCCAAAACTTGTAAAATCAAATTTGTTACTCGATTCAATTCAAACATGAAGATCGACTTCTTAAAATGAGAGCTCAAATGAGGATATGATGTTACTTTACATCCACAGAGGGTGGCAAGGAACTTTCAACGACTGAACTTTCTTTTTGTACAGATGAGCAAATGTATAATTTTTCGGGGTTGAATTTTCTTCACGATTTATTGTGATTTTTCAATCCTTTCTTCAAGAGTGTGACTTGCGTCCTGTCTTTTTAGTGCTGGTTTGATCGAGTGTAAACGTCAAGCTAGAGACGGTCTCACTTAATTTGGAGTTTATGTACCTACTCAGTAAATTTGTTGAAACAACTTCAGACTGTTTTTGAACAGATGTGCCGACAAAATTGATGTTTGTTGAAGCCCTGGGCTTGTTCTGGGTCTGGGTCGTAAAAAAGGTTTTTTGAGAAAACTAAACTAGCCCTGTATGTCAAAACTAAGTTCTTTTTAAGCCCTGAGTTTGTATTCAACTCAACAGGGCTGTCAAATGACATGCACATATTTTATTTTCAAACGATAGGGATTTGGGACGATTTCGCTTTTTTGAGAACCGAAGACCCAGGTTTGTTTGACTACACTTACAGGGTTGTCAAGAAACGAACCTGTGAAGAATAACTTTTGAAATCTGCTCAAAACAGGAAGATTTCAAAAGTATTTTGACAGAAAATTGATACATTTGTAGTGACAGTCTTGACTATATAACTTTTTAACTATTGTCATTTTCGTTTCAATATTTGTAAAGTGAGCCAAATCCAGACACAGAATCAGAGAGTTGATAATACAGAGAGGCAACTCGTACCCGCTTTGCCTGAAACACCTTCAAATTATTTTCGAGGTGAAATCGAAGACAGCGTCAACGGCTATATCCGGCTGAAACTGAGTTTCATTATATTCACTTTTCTTTTTTTAGTTTTCACTTTGTTGAAAAATAATGCTCATTGTGGTAGTTTGGAATGAAGTTTCCAACATACTAAGCTGTCATAAAGCTACAAAAAATGGCGACGAGCTTGTAGGCAAAATGGAACTACCTTGCCACAGTTCACTCTCATTTTTATATTTGACGCAAATACTTTTATGACTTTAAGAAAACATACTGCGAACATTTAGAAAAGTAGGAGAGAATTTAATAAGAGACACCGATGCACGTTGCTTTCGAATCGTAATGAAGGGGGAAAACAGAGCTAGGTAAAGCATTCCACATACGGGTGGTGCGACTAAAATATGAATGAATCTCTGGTTTTGCTCAAGTCGAAAAACCTCTCTCGTTCAAAATGAAAACCTGAATTTTCACATAGAAGAAGTTTTCAACTTTTATTTTTTATGTTTTGCCTTCCAAATTCATGAGAAACACATTATTTCCACTGAATTTCCTCTAACTTTAGCAGAGAATTCAAATATTTCATGCTCCGTTTCCAAACGCCCGCCAGGACACGTCTGTCATCATTTCTTGACTTGCCGTCGTGATCATGACAAAATAATTACAGAACACTCACCCAACTGCCAAAGTGGTTTTTCTTTTCGTCGCCGTCAATGCCGTTTTGCATTGCATGACCCAGTCGCTTAGGCAAACCAAAGAGAAAAAAAGAACTAAACAAACTAATCCCACACGATATCCTTCAAAGAAAACTAAACTAGACATTCTAATTAATTGGTTCGCCAATTGCGATAGAAAACAATCTCATGACATGGTTTTCGTTTTTGCGTGACGTGGCTTTTTGTTTTCTCAGAGTAGGTACTGTTCCATCTCCGCCTCCATCTATTGGTCTCCTTTACATCTTTACATCGCTAGATTCTCAAAGTGTTGGAGTCGGAGCATTGAAACCGCTTCTCTCCCTGCGGTAATTACAGCAATAAACTAGCAACTAACAAGGATTGCAGTAGGTCATGTGTTTCAATTAAATCGTCCGACGCGACGCGGCACACTAGTAGTGTTAGTGTGTCTTTGTGAATCTCAGCTGCACGGACATTTTGCTAAAAGAGTCAGGAGGAGATTTTAATTGGAGCTCACAGTAGGAACGAAGAAGAAAGTACCTATAATACTTAAGCAAGGAAGGATACACCACAAGGGTTAAATCCAATTACACCCCACTTCCTCATGATGTCCCATGGAGAATCCTTCCACCACAACCAACACTTTTCATGCGCCAAACGACTCAAACGAAAAGACGAAATAATTAAATTCAAAGACCGACCGAATTAATTGGTCGCGATTTGTGTTTAATGCGGAATGGTTGTGGCGCTCCATTGGACGTTCGTGCTGGAGCTGGACTCAACGTTCAACGGTCGACTGCAGTGGGTAATGTAGTAGCGCACTTACAGTTACATGCAATCAGCTAATGACATTATTTACGCGATGGTCTGGCGCTGTTTTCGCTGCCATTTTCCTTTTGGACATAAGAAATCGTTGCTCGAAACGAGTAGGTGTTGAACTGTGAGCTTAGAAATGGAAGATTAAGACCTCATGTAGGCTTTTTATAGTGCACCACAAGTGAATGGATACCAATTTGATGAAATTGATTCCTTTCATGGACCAAATGGCGCAATTGGATATGAATACACTTGTTTGTGTCTTGATATAGAGAGAGTTTATCCGATTGGGTATATTCTCTCTGTGGATTGTTGATGAGGGTTTTGGATTTCAATTTGGAGTTTAATGAGTTTTTCAATTCAATCATTTAAAAGCCATAAAGCGGATCAAGTCTTGTAAGGCTTTGGTCAACTTGTAAATAGATATTTTTCTTTGTCGAATGGTTGAGACTGGCCATTTTGGTGTGTCAATTTTCGTAAGACTTTTTTACCAGCAAAGATTATTACATGTTTTACTAGACAACTTTACAAACTGTAGAAAAGAAATCAGCAAAAATTCGATTCCACTTACCTGTGGCACTTGATATAATCAGTATACATTGAATAAGGTAAGATACCCAATAGCACCTTAACAATTCTTTAAGTTCGTCAAGTGAGTTAGCATCCCAGCATTACTTTTCAAAATAAATGTCAGGTTCTACCGAGATTTGAACTCGGATCGCTGGATTCAAAGTCCAGAGTGCTAACCATTACACCATAGAACCCTATGAAGTCGTGGTTTTTCAAATCCGTCGAAATTAGGTGATATTTCGACGGGCTCTATTTAAAACAAAAACAGTTGGCTATAAAATCGGTAAACACATAACAAATGATAAGTTAAATTTTTGGTTCCAAAATTATGAGTGACTATTGATTTCCCCCAAACATGCAAAACAGATGTGCACACAAAAGTCTTAATATCGTAGCTTGTTTTAGTTTTAAAATAAAAACTCCACCAATGATTGATTAGTATAGAACAAAATGTTTTCTTTGCTGGTACCTATGTTCGTCATTGAATATACACAATTTTTAACTCAAATGATTGCATTTGCTAGTTCTTAGGCTACTACTCAACATTCAATTCTACAAGATCTCCAATGTTCGTACAAACCAACAAACCACACGTATCTGCACCTTTCTCTAGATTTATTTGGCAAAGCTGAACATTGATAATTCCGTGCAAAAGAATGACTACTTCCAGCAATCACTACCATGCCAAATGCAATCGCGTGCAGTAATTGGTTTCAGCTCCTTCAACTGCATTCACAGAAAAACGAAAAAAAAAGCATGCCACTGTGACAAATCAAGAAAAATTATCAGACAATCCTATCGCGAATGTCTCGCTTAACATGCGCTAATATGTAATTTATTTCAAAACAATTTTATTCAAGCGTCGCTGTCGGTCGGGGGACGGCTGCAGATCGTTGACGATTGCTATTTATTTGCTGATATTGTATGCAAATTTACAAACGCTTGTGACAGTGTTACCGCTTCCGTGAAAATCATCCATAAATTTACATGTATCTTGGAGAGACAGAATTAGTAAAAATAGATTATTAGCTAGCTGGAGCCACCCTTTTTTCTGCAGGCATTTTTATGGATTTTGCATAATTTGGTTTAATTGTCAACTGATATTGATGTTTTATGGTTAATTGATTCGGATTAAGTTGCTTTTTAATGGGTTCCAGCAACACCTTTAAATCCGAAATTCAAAATCATCAATCAATCGTCTGAGATGAAAGATTTGAATTCAAATCAGCTGAATGGTCTTGGAGAAGTGATCAAAATTAATTCGTTGATTTAAGACTAGAAACTGGAGGTTTCAAGGTGAATCTGAGAAGGTCGCCCCATTAAATACTGCTTAAGTCGAAAGTGGAGAGCATCAGATTTATACTATAAAAGAAAAACAACTTATCTATGGCATTTTTCTGCAGAGAGAATTGTACGAAATATATCTTGACAAGTAAGTACACGATGTTTGAATCACCTGGCACTTGGGCTTGGATACATTTTTTGTTTACTTATTCTACTGAACCTTTGAGCAAATGTCAAGGCGTTCAAAGTTCCAAAGAAGAAAGTATTGAAAAATTAAGTAAAAATTGAGGAAATTGTAAGAGCATGATTTAATATTTCTTCAAACACGAAATTTGACTGGAGGAAAGCCATACAAAATGTGCAAACACAAAGATAAAGGAGATCAATAACTTCTTTACCCAAATCGAGGAGCTGTAACCCCAAAGGTCTATAGCCGATTTAAAAGATTTCTTGATTTAATCGATTCAATTCATATCTGGAAACGACAAAGACCAATTTTATTTGCTGTTTCGTAAAAAAAAAAAAATTGGTGGTAGCCTTGGTGTAATGGCAAGAACATCGGGCTTTTGCATGAGAGTTCTGAGTTGGATTCCCAGAAATATCTCAAACGACTTCCGTGCACATAACCATACGAGGGAAATTGGAAAGTCGTCCGGAAGTGATTTGTTTTCTCACCTTGCCTTCCCAACCGACAGAAAATCATAGCACTACTCCTTTCGTCATAGGAACGGCACTAGGTCCTGGCCCGTTGTGTGTGACCTGTTGTACCCAAGTATTTATTTATGAATTATAAAAATAGAACAAAAAATAACATAATGCCCATAGTAGAAACACTCGAACTTCCAAAGAGTTTCTAAGAGGGCAGTGGATTTGGATTTATTAAACTTAAACTATCTCATGATTATTTCGACATAAAGGTCTCAAATTTGTATGAAATCGAATTGAATATCAAACAAATAAACGAACTTTCAATATCCAGCCGGCCTCCTTATTTACACTTTAAATGAATGTCTTCATTTCGTACATTGATGGCTAAAAATTAATCACACCGAACTAACCGCATTAGTGATTCAAGAGAGCATCTGAGAACGGTCGAGATACAGATAATGTGGAACATTTAATGAGGTGTGTACACTGCAGGGGTACATCAGACTCAAGCATCTTGAATAAGGAAAACTACAGTTCAATTCAAAGAAAATCTTTGGGAAAGGTTGCCAATTGCCATTGCTGCCACATCTGTATCTCACTTCGAAGAGATAAGCCAGTAGCACTTGCAAGGCGACCAAAAAAAATATAAATCACCAATGTCAGTCGGGTTAACATTTACGGACTCATTAGCAGCGTAAACTCAATTCCCGATTCAATTCGATGGCAGCAGTGCTGCTTTGCTGCAGAATTGGCTGCATCCACTGATTCAAGTGTTTAATTATTGATGTCACGAAAACAAATAATTAACCACAATAAATACGGTGGCGTGTCGGTGTCCGTGTCAGTGGCGGTTGCAGCAGGCGATGGCGGTGTTGGCCAAGAGACGTGGGGAGAAGACGGGGGGGTTGCATTTGAGCTCATGAGCACGCATTTGCAATTTGAATTCGCGCCACCAGAAGTCAGACGCGGTGGGACTATTGTGCGGGCACGATACGATGGCAAAGTTGGAAAAAAGAGTGAGAGCCCAACCTAGATTCAAGTACCTGTATCCGAGTCTCGCAGCTCTAGTAATTGGCGCGCGAGCATTGCGCGAAAAGTGCAAAATGTCGAATTGCACTTATCTGGCCGGCTAATTTATTGTAATAAAACATTTCTATTAATTCCGCTGCAATTATTATTAAACGCTTATCTAATTGCATACATCGCGTCGCCTCGCGAACTTTGTGTTTTGTGTGTTTGGGGTTGCGTGTCAGGTGAACCGTTTTATCGCGTTCGGGGATTTGTCACACGTTTTCGTGTCGCAGTGGCAGCTATATGGGGTGTTTAACTCCCTCTGCGTTGCAACAACTCACTGTATCAACCAGACAGAAGATGAATTGCGGACTGGGGCTGGGCTATGGGTTCTGCTGTTGGCTGTTGTTGCATTATTTGGTTGGTTTCGAGCGTATAAATTACTGCAGAAGAATTTTTGCTGCTCCCGGACATGTTCTGGTCGTTTTATACTGGCCAGAATTGAATTTGTGTTGTAATTACGAATGCATAATTGTTATTCGCCTCGTTGTTGGATAGTGTGGTGACATGCATGCAACTGCTGATGTACATTGAACACGCCGTCACGCATAAGCCAGGAATCCTTGTCGTATAGGAGAGTTCGATGGTTGTTTTGCAAGAATGATGAATTCTCAAAGTCGCGTTCAAGAATGTTTCCTTCTCATAGTTGTTGTTCATTAGAAAACTGGTTATTAAGGCTCGCCTTTCTTAGACAACGATATTCATGAAATACCATCTCGGAAGTTGAGTGGGAGTATACTGCCTGCTAATTTGGAAGCACGAACTTTGTCGGTGGATGGACGAAAATTGTTAACATTATTGTAATAGGGAATAGGGATAAATGATAAATTTGTTGCGATATTCAAATACCAAACTAAAATATCAGTACTAAAACATCTTACTTCGTAAAGGTTCAAATTTTTGAGGACTTTATTTTTATCTTTCGCAAGACTTTATTTTCCACAACAAAGAATACAATACACCATAGGACATCATCAATTTAATTTAAGGATTTTTATTTATGTTTAAAAAGTGATTGATAGAAATATAGCGAGCAGAGAGAGCTTGAATTGCTTTCACGCACTACAGTCTGTCATTTTTCTTCACAAAGACTTGCGTTTCTTTTCATAGCAAGCACTTCAACCAATCAAGCATCAAGGGATTGTCGGATGAAAATCTTATAACCGAAGTTCCATTATCCGTGATCCCGAAAATGATTTCTGCAGCAACAGCACATTAGTTATTAAAAAAATTTAAAAGTATTACTCTGATTTTATTTAAAAAAAATTTCGTCATGGACCAGCAACACGAAAAGAAGTTAAATTTTTAACAGGGTGTTTTGAATAAAATGCGATAAGACCCCAGGACGAATATGTTCGGTCAAAACATGAAAAAAATCGAACGGGAAATGGAAGTCTACCTCCCTCCGACCACTTTTTTTTTAAATTGTTTATTTGCCACTTTTATCAATAACATTTAGGTGCTTAGTTTGAATAAACTTATAAACTATACTTTAACGATTTTTTGTTTTGTAAATGACCTTCAAGGCACGCATTACTCATGTTAACAATGTTTTGTTTACTGTCTATAGTAGTAAGTAATATTTTGTTTTTTTTTTTTTTTTTGTTATTTATTATTTATTCTAAGAACTTTTTATCAATAAGGAAAGTGTGAAGTAAAACCTTTGAAAACATTTTTAGTTTTTGATTTCTTAAAAAAAAAACTTCAAACTAGATATAAAAGACTTACAAACTAACATCTAAACCTTATTTGAACCTAACCCTAGCCAAGCGCAAAAGGACGCAATTCGCAATGTCATCTCATCGCTTTAAATAATAATAAAACAATGAAATGAAAGCCGCGCATTGAATCCAGCCAATACCGTCTTTACCATAAGGGCACACGGGGCCCGTGCCCAGGGCCCCCATCCGCAGGGGGGCCCCGAAGGCCGACAAATTTTTTCACACATGCATCAAATATGTCTGGAAAGTACTCTGGTGTTCAGTCAAGAATAACAGAAGTTTGCGAGTTCCATGTGCGGCACATTCGCTAAATTTAGTGGGTGTTCAGGCTGTTGAGTGTGTTACGGAAGCAGTAGCATTCTTTCAATTTGTACAAAAATTTTTAAATTTTTTGCAGTTTCGACCAAACGTTGGAAAATTTTAATAGAGCATTTAGGTGCAAATAAGGTCCTGAAGTATCTTTCGGAAACTAGATGGTCTGCACGTGTCAATGCAATTAATGCATTGCAAAACAGTTATTTCAATATATCTGAAGCATTGTCTTCAATCGCAAGTGACACCAATCAACCAGGAGACATAAGAAACGAAGCCCAAAGCCAAGCCAAAAAAATGGGAAAATTTGAGACTGCTCTTCTAACGGTTATATGGAATGATCTTTTGGAAATATTGAATAAAACAAATCTGAGTTTACTGAATAGCGTTATGACCATGGACGTTGTAAAAAAATCTTTGATCAGTTATATCAATAGCGCACGCAATAATTTTGATCAGTACGAAACGGCTGCCAAAAACAAAACTCCAGATGCTGACTACAAACTGTTATATTCAACATAACTATAACTGCTGGCAACACTGTGTATAACAATTTGATCGAACATATGGTGGCTTCGTGTCAAGTTACCGGATATATCCAAGTCTCTCTCTGTCCGGCATCCAACAGGTTAACACATAAAATATTCTAAGCTAGAGTTAATAATTATAAGTAATAAATGTAGTGAAGTATAATAAAGAATTATAAAATTATAAAATAAATTATCCCATCCTCGTCGCCAATACCCATAATAAATGATCATTGGAGAAAAATATTAGTATGATTAGCTTTCTTTATTGTGTAAAAGGGCCCTAAATTCTTGTGTGCCCAAGGGCCCCAGCATAGTATAAGACGGCCTTGAATCCAGCGCAACCACTCTTAACTCTTAAGTATCAGCTATTACCCAGTTGAGCCACCAATATTTATTTGGGTCGAGATGTTCAGTGCTATAAGATCCCTTTCAGGTATGCTAATGCAGTATTTTAAGATTGCATCATAGTTTTCTAAGTTTTGAGGTTCATATAAAATCTTTTTATCAGTCGCTCTTTTAGAAAGATGGTATATAATAGGCAGATTGGTTAAATTGGAGAGATAACCATGAGCATCCAGATAAAGAAACCCTTCCGGAGGTATAAACCCATTCTCCAAGGTATTCCTAAAATACTGAGGACTAGGATAAAGCAATCCGGAAACGAACCCATTATCTGTAACATTAAATGATCGTTTGAAGTGATTTCTCACAAGATTTAAGATGACATTATCAATTCGCGATAAGCCTGTTGCATCCAAAAGTATTTTGTTGGATACATAGTGCTGAAAATCAGAATGTGTGCTTCTGTACATGTTCATACATGCTCTAAGACATTTTCTTTCAAACATGCGATATTATTTTTATTCCATATACGAAGGACTGATATTCCACCATATTGGACTTCCATACGTTAATATTGGATGGATAAAAGCTTGATAGCATATATGATCTTCACATATCAGGTCTCAAAAATTTAGAGTAAAAAAGCTTCTTTAGAGACATAAATGCCACTCTTGCTTTCTTTAGTTGTGTGTTTATGTGGTCATTATAGTATAGGAACTTATCTAAATGAACACCTAAGTATTTAACAACCGTTTTGGACTGAATAAGACAACCATTTGAGCTTGCAATTTTAAAATTCTTCCAATTATGCCGCAAATCTGAGTTTCCTCGTCTTAGCGGGGTGTGAAATAATATGGTTTCACATTTTGTAAAATTTATTTGCAGTTTCCATTCTGTGCAGAATGTTTGTAGCTTATCAAACTTTGTTTGTTGTTCACACTGTGAATTTGCAATTTTTGAGCTACTTGTATCGTCGGCAAATGCTATAGAGTTATAGAGATCTCTTATAGGATATCAGCAACAAATATGTTAAAAAGGGTAGGTGCTGAGACTGTCCCTTGCAGTAACCCATTAATGATTTCAAATTCAAATGATTTCAAAAATTCTGGTTGTTGTTCATTGATTGCCAGTTATAAAAAATTTCTTTCCTTTAATCATTGATGATATAATCTTAATCAGATGTGTGGAAAACCCATAGCGTATGAATTTGAATATCAATCCGTCAATCCATACAGTGTAGAAAGCTTTTTCATTATCCACTAGACATGCAGCTGTATACCTTTTCGCATTGAAATTCCAATTTATATCGGAAAAAAGTTTTGTTATAGCACGCACTGCGTAGTGGTTTCACTTGAATCCAAATTGATTCGGCGGTACTCCCTCCGACCACCTATACGTCCTGAGCTTTTCTCGCATCTTATGCAAAACACCCTGTATAGCTGACTAGGTTTACTTTCCTTTCAGATAAACTGTGATGTAAGGAAATGCAAATGATGTAAGGAATATGGAGTAAGTGGTCCTAACCTCAACATAAGGATTGAGTGTAAGCTTCAAAACGAGACCATCATCATATTGATAGATTTTTAGAAGGCGAAGAAAAACTATTAAAATGCGTGCATTGTCTTTTATTCCTGGTAAATTGCGATTGCCTTTTTCTTCAGTTTTGCTCATCACCAAAACTACATGAAAAATAGTTTTTGCGAAAAAATAAGTAAATTTTATACAATTTCATTAATCATGTTCAGAATGTTTGTTGCTTTGTAGCCAAGCCGTAACCAAATTTTGTTATGATATCACCCATGTGCCAAATTTCTGTGAAAACCATCCATTAAGTAGTTCAGAGTCTGGTTCAGACCTACCAGGTGTAAGGGCTCTCTTAACAGAACGAATATACCAACAATGCAATTCGATCCGTTCTTTAATAACTCAAGCACACACTTGAACCTGTTAACATTCTTATTCATTGTAATTCGATTTCTACTTAAATCTTTAAAGGAAAATAATAAAACCTACCGGTGGCGGTATCGGCATAATCTCGAGAGTCAATTATTGTGAGATAATTGAAAAATCATATTTATGCGTGACAACATAATAAATGTCTTTTTAAAGTGAACAATTTCTCTTCATTCATGTTCTTTTCACTCAATGAATGGTTCATTCCATTTCAATAGGTTGAGTATGGGTATGTGTGTTTAAATGCTGCGGTAAGTTGTGACAAAAGAACAGCAGGGTTAGTTTTTTGAGTTTTGTTAAAGTGCCATTTTGCAAGGATCATACACACATAAAGTGGCAATTCGCTTCCCAAGTAGCTGCTTGAGAAGGATTTTTCAAATCGACACGGTCATCATTATCCATTTCAAGTGAGAAAAATTGTGATATAAAAAGGATTTTGTTGTTCATTGGACCCTTGTCGGCTTTCTTAAAGGATGAAACCAAAACGGTATTTTTTATTTGTCAAAGATTTAGTGAATGAAATCGATAATCTATGTAAGTACCAAAGAGATTGGAGAATTTGTTAAAACTTCAGTAGATCAGCGGACAGGATCACCCTGTGTATGAGAATTCCGCTTGCAGCACAATCGCTACGTCTTCCTCAGAAGATGTTCAACACGCTCCTTGTCAAAAGCACTTATTCTCGCATACTTTCACTCAGCTCCTTATCGAAATATCAATCTCTTCCAATTCCAATCCCACAGTTTGCTGGTTAATGGATAATTAATTAAAAAATCATTCCCTTCCAACAGGTGATCATTACTCAAAACAAAAAGAAGTAAATAACAGAAAACAAATTTCTTAGGTCCCTCCCAAAGCCTACAATTAGTTTTGTTTGATTGACCATTTAAAACTTACCTCGATGATAATTAATTCAATTAAAAGGCAGACAAATTTTCCTCAGGCCACGACCGCGACCAAGACCCATCACGACCAAAACAAACAAGATAACCCTTTTTAACTGCAATTAAGCCTCTGAAATATCTTCATCACATCTCGAGGCCCTTGTGGAGCCTCTGTTTTGCTGAACACAATCAATCAGAGCGCGATAATTGAAATGTGCTGCTTATACGATTTGAGATGTCACTTCGTGCCATCCAAATGCACCTGACAGTGCGTTGTTGGCATTCGGTTTTCATTAATTTCTCGATTTTAATTACACATCTTGGATTAAGATAAGCGCTTCTATGTTGTGCGCGAGATGCCAGTTCGTTCATCATTCACTTCTCCAACTAAGTAAAGATATTGGTTACCAAATGTTTGTTGTTGCTGTTTTATTTCGATTGACAGTTCAGTGGAAAAATATTTTGATTTGATTTTGAGTAATGAATTATGGTTGGCGCTTCTTTAAAAACGTCTTCCACTTTGGACGCAGTAAAGGTATTTGGAGTTGGGGAGTTTGGCTCTGCTAATCGTTTTCGAGGATTGAGATATCGTGAGATGGGATAATTAGTGACGATGGAGCTAGAGACGATGATGGATAGGAAAATATTTTCCCACAAATTTAAGAAAATCAATCCGAGCCTGAAAATTGTATACGATGTAAGAATTTTTCAAATAAGAATGACGTTTACAGCCGAATAATTTATCAAATAAAAAATTCGAAAACTAGCTCGCAACAAGCGCAGATTTGAACAAATCAATAGCCACACGTCAGAGCCTTAGCACAAAAGCGTGTATCTACATTGCAAACAAAAATGATCCACTTAAATTATCAATCTTTTTTGTTTGTACTCTTAAACTAAGTCAATTTAAAGACTGCGTTCATTGATTTCAGACTGTAGACCAATGTTAAGAGTTCTTAAGTTATCAAGGGCTGGAAAACAATGTAGAACAGTCTAAAGACTGATTTTGGATGCAAAGATTAGAATTAAATACAAATAATATAAAGAATGCGGGTGATCGGAAGAAATTCATGAAAGGGATACGTTCAAAGTTGCAGTTTATTTGATGCTAAGTATAAATGGTAATGGCATAGTCTTAAGTCGAGGTCACAAAGTGCGGGAAGTCACCGAATGCATTTTTTAGTAGAATTAAATACATTTTTTTTTAATATTATTTAAAACACTTGTTCAACGTTCAGATATAAATTTGAACGATATCAACCACTGTTAAGTTCTGCAAAAAAAGTGCTACCGAGATTTGAACTCAGATCGCTGGATTCAAAGTCCAAGGGGCTAACAATTACACCCAACCAAATGAATATTTCTTATTAAATACTTTCCAAAAAGTAGATATCATCTCCCGGTATAGTTTTGCCTCCAAAGTTAAAGATAGGTAAATAAATACACTTGAACAAATACAACCGATGATATGTTGCTTGTAGTCATGAAAGTAATAAACAAAATCATTCAAACTCCTGAATTTTATAGGTGCCTACTTTTCACTTGGCTTAGGCATTCATTCAAAAGTGCTGTCGTCGTTTGGTAGCTGGTTTCCATGATCCGAAAAAGAAGCTTTTGTAGAGCAGTGTTTGCTCTTTTTTTATCACGTCGGATTGTCGTTGTTTAGAGCAACTGATGGCAGATATGTAGCATTTTACGCCATAAGTATGACCTACAAAGCACTATAAAATGTTCGTTTTATCGTCGAAGCCCTGTAGTCGCCGCAAAGTCTTGTTTGAAAAACCCAAACTTGCCCTGAGAGTCAAACTGAGTGTTTTGCGTGATCGAGTAATACGTGACTGAATTATGTGTTTTTGGAATTACTTCTCACGATATCGATCACTTAGTACCACAACTTAACATTCTTTCATCAGTATTTGAACGAATTGAAGTCGATGAATTAATAGCTGACTGATGTTTTGTTATAAAGGAAACATAGTTCTCGCACTCACTCTATCACTAAAGTGGTAATTTGGCCCCTGTAGTTGCCCTCAACTCGTCCTGAAGTAGGACTATGTTTTTGCTGGGGAGAGTTCAGGCACTGAACAGAGCTGCCAAATGACATGTACCTATATTTCTTCAAATGACAGGGACGTGTGGTGATTCTGTGGCTTAGCATTTTTTGAAGATCCAGTTTTTTTTCACAACTCACAGGGTTGTCAATGAAACCTGGGTCAACCCTGGGTAAAGTTCAACTAACGAACCTAAAGAATGCTCTCCAGTACCTACATTATATCTCAATATGAGCAATCACTTATATATTTCGCTTTAAGCAAATACTGGCGCTCTGATTGATGCAGTTACTGTCATATCCAACCCTAATCAGTAGTCATAGAATCCACAAGGACCATTTTCTATAAACGACTTTCTGTTGAGCTATACTCTCAAACCCAATAAATTCATAAAAACAGCTCATTTACAATATTCAAAACTACTCAATCAATCTTGTCACAATTTTGTCCTTTTAATAAGCAAAACAAAACCATCTCAGTCAATTAAAAATACGATCTCCGCATCTATTCAATCGTATAACCAACCAAATAAATAATGTCCACCCAAACATACACATATAACGGAACCACAAAATAAAGTAAATTAATCAAATCGCTCAATGTTTCGTTTGCATAAAATATGAAATCCCTTAATTACTAAACGAAATACCGCACGCCTCGGAATTAAGTGCAACTCATTAATTATCCTCCCAAAAGCGTTGCTACAAAAAAAAAAATTGAAATGTTCCTCCACCGAACGAAATTGACACATAAGAATCTCTCACCGTACTCTCCCTATAGTGACAAGGGGGAGCATCATGTTTGTTAAACATATCCAAACATTTGCTCCTTGGAGAATGATTCAAGGCGAGACAAACCGAAAAAGAAGATTCATTGATCACGGCATCAAATGGCGCTTTAGCGAACAGTTAATTCATTTTGAAGGGCCACACTAGAGAAGATGCTGCGAGAAAAGTGTCGCACATGGTCTGGGCTTGTCCCCGTCCCCATTTCCCGTACACCCTCTCACTCCTTGTTCTCATTGATCGAGCAAAATAGGGGCAATTAATAATCCGTGATGCACTATTTAACAGCTGGGGGAAGGAAGTAAATAAGGTGGTCCTCACACAGTCGTTTAATAGGATCTTAATAGTTCTATTAGTTTTCGACTTGGGCGAAAAGATTTCTTCAAAACATACTCGTATACAAAAAAAAAAAAAAAAAAAATAGAAGAAAAGTTTCTCTGTGAGCCTTGCCGCCATCCACCGCGCCACTTTGACTCGCGGAGCAATGATGAAGGAGGGAATCACTCCGTTGTGTTTGCCACTTAATTTATTGACTTTCCCGAAGACGACCGACGATGTGATTTTATTTATATGGATTTGCTGGTGCTCTCCGACCTCGTCCCTAATGCATTCTCAAGTGCATGCGCGCTTTGGAGCGCATCTGGGTTGACTGCTTGGAGCTGTGGTGCTATAGTGGGATAATGGTGATGAAGACGATCATCATCAACAGAAGCGTTTAGTGTGCATATTAAGATGTTCTTTGCTCATCCTGGAGAGAGTAATAAATTTTGTGGTTAATGGAAGCGACACTTTTGGAATTGCCCTCGCGATCTATTTATCTTTTTTTTTTGAGACGAAAACGCCGACCTTTAGATTTTTTTTTTTTTGTGCGATGCGGTGTTTGAACTAAAAGTTTAACACCGGAAGGTGACATTAAATGGGAATAATAAGACGTTGTTGGACATTTGTTTGTCTATCTTTGGACTAAAAAAAGATACTGAAAGTGTTTTTCGTACAAAATAAAAAAACCGCCTACTTGGGGCACCGATGGAATTTATGAAATCATTAAAACTTGTTTAAAGCAATGTGGTGTGCTATGAGATTTACGACTCTATATCCTTTTAAATTTCTTTACAACTTTGTTACTCCCTTGCAAATAAATCACTTTGTGTTTCGCTTCACGCGATCGGTACTTAAGAAAGCTTTAACTGCGAGCATTAAAACGGGCTTTCTAAAGGACTTAGTTCTGATACAGAAATTGGTTTCGCGTTAACTAAGGAGAGAAAATAAACACATTGATGTTTAAGATTTTCAACTATATGTAACGTTCTTTAAGAATAGGTAACTTATTTATTTGTTCTTTCTGGGGCTTAAATTTTTTTTATGTAGAAGAATAAATGTTACCTACTAAGGAAAAGAAAAAAACTAAGCCTTGAAACATTATAATATAGGTGACAAATACTAAATTTATTTTATAAAAATTGACTTAAAATCTAAAAAAAAATATTGTAGAACAACGGGAAAACTTACAGATACAATTTATACTTTTTATGAAAGCCAGAAACTTGCACTTTATAACAAATTTTAAATGAAGTGGTTTCAATTTATAGTTTTTGAAATAACTGACTTCAAAGTCAAAATTTACGAAAAAAAATTTTAAAAAATCACTTTGAGTACTATGTTTCTCGTGATTACAAATGCCAATAAAAAAACATTAGATGTAGTTAGTTGCTTCAATAAATTTTTTATCAAACGATATAAATTACTTTTTTATATGTCTTACAGTTTTTGAGATAATTGAAAAATAGTAAAACTATTGAAGTATGCATTATTTTCAAAAAATTATGGAAATACGTACGAATTTACAATAATGTTAGGAAATAGACTAGTGAAAGTATAAAAATTCATAAGACAGGTACTTATGTGCAATTAATTTCCGTATGCAACAGCTTTCCGCATGGACCGCTTCGCGGGGCTCATTATTTCAACCCTTTTTCCGCAGGGTTAAGCTGCTCATGCTAAATATGAAAATAGCAATTAATTTCCGTATGCAACAGCTTTCCGCATGGACCGCTTCGCGGGGCTCATTATTTTAACCCTTTTTCCGCAGGGTTAAGCTGCTCATGCTAAATATGAAAATAGCAATTAATTTCCGTATGCAACAGCTTTCCGCATGGCCCGCTTCGCGGGGCTCATTATTTTAACCCTTTTTCCGCAGGGTTAAGCTGCTCATAAGCTTTGGGGTGCAAATTTTTTATATGAAAAGTTTCTTTTAAAATTAGAAAATTTTTTGATTTTAAAAAAGAAATATAGTTTTACTATTTTTCAATTATATCAAAAACCATAAGACATAGAAAAAAGTAATTTATATCGTTTGATAAAAAATTTATTGAAGCAACTAACTGCATCTAATTTTTTTTATTGGCATTTGTAATCACGAGAAACATAGTACTCAAAGTGATTTTTAAAATTTTTTTTTCATAAATTTTGACTTTGAAGTCAGTTATTTCAAAAACTATAAATTGAAACCACTTCATTTAAATTTTATTATTAAGTGCAAGTTTCTGGCTTTCATAAAAAGTATAAATTGTATCTGTAAGTTTTTCCGTTGTTCTACAATATTTTTTTTTAGATTTTAAGTCAATTTTTATAAAATTGCCCCTACCGCCTAAACGGGGAGAGATAGACCCCCCCCTCCCATAGTAAAAAATGCTTGTATTGAACCCCTCTATCAGAAACCGTTATTATTTTTTGTCGCCATAGTTATCGTACTCTCCCCGGGTAGAGCACCAACTTGAAAATGAATCGGATTTTCATCGAAAAATCATCTTCAGTGACAAGGGTCATTTCTGGCTGAATGGCTTCGTCAATAAAGAAAATATGCGGTATTGGTCAGGCAGCAATCTACACGTACTCCATGAGTCATCATTGCATCCCGAAAAAAATTACGGTTTGGTTAGGTTTATCGGCCGGCGGCGTCATTGGGACGTAATTCTTTTTGGCCCCAATTGAATGATATGGACTTGGAGGACATGTGGTCCCAACAAGACGGCGCGGTGCCACAAGCCACACAGCGAATGTTGCAATCAATTTATTGGAAACCAAGTTTGGAGAACGTGTTATCTCACGAAATGGTCCAGTCGCTTGACCGCCTCGATCGTGTAAATTGACGGCGTTAAACTATTTCCTGTGAGTCAATGGCCTATGTCAACAAGCCAGCGACGACGACGATTGATGAACTTTGTACGAATATCGAATGTGAAATTGCAGCATTATCGGCCGATTTCGAAAATTGGGTTCAGCGTCTACACTTCTGCAAGCGTGCCCGTGGTGACCATGCAAAAAAATTGATTCCATACGTATTGGCATCAAACTTTCACAGGATTGAAAAATTATATTGATATCTAAGACTGGTTTTGTTTTATTCAAAAAAAAAAAAAAAAACTTTTGTGGCGCTCTTATTGAAAACCCCGATATTGCGCAGTCACGAGTTGTCTGAACTGGCGAATGGGTCTTTGCTGTGAAAAAGATAGAAACGGCCGAAGATTTGATGCGTTTACGTGAAAAATTAATTGATTGACTCTTGGTTTGCTAAGCATTAAGCAGTTTTTTGAGCACCAGGTAGAAAAAGTGTCGAAATCTTATTGGCGATCGACCGCCAATGAGAACAGTCAGAAGCTGTTACAGGTTTCGAAAGAATGAAAGCGCATAGCCTGAGTAACTGCATTATACATGACTATTATTTTTCTAGATTTTCTAGACCGCAAAAACAATAACATCCAATAAGTTTCTTTCCTGAAACAAGTTGGTAAAACGTTTTCAATATAAATTGTCCTTGCTCAATAAAGAATTTCTTTCCTTTCCTTCGGTGGTATTAATTACTAAATCTTAATTCAATAGCATCCAATTGGATCATTCCATGTTAAATTAAAAGCAATCCGCTTTAGTTTCCCTATTAGCAACAACTTCATTACCATAAACCCTTAACGATCTTACAAAGTAATCACACATTTTGCATAATTATCCATAAAAATTTAAGTCCTTCTCTAATAAGGCAATCATCGTCATTACGCATTCAGCATGCAATGTGGAAAGTTTTCTCTGCAACCTGCAACAATCATTTCAGCTTTTTTCGTTTTTGTTTTTTTTTTTGGTCTGCTGATATGTCGTCACTTCAGAAATCAACCAACTTCATTTTGCACTGGCATGTGACAGAAGTGTCAATAGTCGTGACATCGTGCTAACGTGTACTAATGTACACCATTTATATTTAATTTCCAACTACTTAGCTTTAATATAATGCACACACCATACTCCACTCCGTCAAAGAATTAATTCCAATAAAATCTTCGTCTCTTACAGCCGGATAGATAGCGTTTCATAGCTATACACAAAGCTAATAGTGTGTCGCTGAACAGATCCCTAAGGACCGATATAAAACCCCCACTGACACCACTACCACCAAGTGAATAAAAACAGACAGTCACTCATACACCTTTGATAGGAGAGACTGGCTTTGGATTTCCAGACGACTCCAACTATGGCTCTGGTCGCAAAAAAGCGCCAACAACTTTGACTAAATGTTTAACAATATACACACATGTCGCACTCATACTGTACCATGCTGGCTATTGTGGGCAGCTCACACAACCAGCCTACACTCCATGAAATAAACAGAAGCAAAAAAGAAAATTGAAAACAAAACTAAAAAAATAAACACGCAAAAAAGTTTCGAGCCCAAGAGAGACTCCTGTGGCTACTCAGTTAAGCTGGTGCTGATGCAATTTACTCGGAATCTGGTTAATGCCAGGCACCCGTCTCCATTTACAAATAGCGAAATGACTAATTAATGGCGCGCAAAACACATATCAAGATGAACATTTGTTGTTGCTGTTGTTGTTGTTGTTCGAGCTGCAGATGTCGTGGCAGTACTCGTCATTGGTGCCATTTTGGTCCTCACAGTCGTAACATCCTTGTATTGACTTCGAGCATGAGTGATATAGCATAAGCACCCAGAAAGTCACTCAACTGGTTCACACAGAGCAAAACCTGGTTTTGATGCTGATTTTTGTAGCATTGACGTCGTCCGTCGACTCACAGCCGACGTTGTCGTCGTCGTCGTCATCGCCGTCGCACAATCATCGCCTAGCAGAGCAGCAGCAGCAACAAAGAAACGAGGAGGTAACAACGATTTGGTAAATTGTGTGGTGGCACTTTTAGCAAATCTAAACTGCAGTAATAGCCATTTAACTGTTTGGCCGTTTCCTTTTTAATGAAAACATCTATTTGCAGGAAGCCGCCAACTGCGGGACGGTCTATGGTCTCGATGGTATCTCTGCACAGCATCGCCATTCAGTGGGCACAGTTGGTGTTATAGATCACCTCGATAGATGCCCCTTGGAGGTTGTGCGCGCTCCGGACACATTTGCTTCAGTGCCGCTGTACGCAATGTTGGAGCTGCATGTTATGCGTGCTAAGAGGTAATCTCGTAGGTTTTTATGTGCTCTTCTCTCAGGTGCATCACACTCAGGTAAGATCAACTCTCTGGTCTCTGTTCAGAGGAAGCAAGTGCATGCCACGTATTTGGAGTTAATTGGATTTTACTTGTCTATCATTGCGATTTGAAATTATTCTCCATTGGTATCTTATCATTAGGCGATAGATGGACGAGAAAGGGAGATGCCACTCGGATGTAGAAATCAGCAACCGAATGAAGAATGAAGCAAATTGCTTGTGCACGACATTGACGCGACATTGATGAGGACGCAACGGATGTAAGGCTTCGGCCTGGTATTCCTTGAAGTTATTCGACGAGGGAGCGATTGTTTGCTGGAAGAAGCAGACAGCTACACGGAACAATATGCGAAGCAATGATTTAAATTTATTGAGTGCCGGATTGGGAAATAATTGCGACAACCCAATCGGGTAAACACAATTTATAGGACAATTAAAAGTCCAATCTGCGCTGGGAGAGTAATGCAAAATGCTATTGACTTTTTTCAAGGGTTTGTATATGAGAACTTCTTTTTCGATAAGCGTTGTAGGTAAACATGGATTCGACAAATTGTATCACGACATTGTGCAGCAATAAATTGATGATCCTCTAATGGAGCACTAAGTACATGAAAAATTCTTCTATTTTCCTCACTTTGACTTTAGGTCTGTTCGTTGAAGCCCTGGGGTTGCCCTAGGGTCGCCACAAAGCGTTTTTTGAGAAACCTAAATTCACCCTGAATGTAAAATTGAGTGTTTTTTGAGCCATAGTTTTGCCATAGGTTTTCCCCCAACTCGCCCTAGCTTTTTGCTGTGGCGAGTTGAGCGCTGTCAAATGGCATGTATTTTTTTAATGACAGGGATGTGTGGTGATTTGTGGTATAGCGTTTTTTGAGGACTGGAAACCCCAGGTTTTTTTTGATAATTCACAGGGTTGTCAAGAAAACCTGGGTCAACCCTGGGGAAAGTTTAACGAACAGACCTTTTATTAACCGCGGGGCTAGTAGAGTCTGTGTGTTTTGGATTATAAGAAAATGAATTCAAGTTCAAAGACTGCATCTAAAATACTGAAATCATTCTTCCATGATTTTCATTTCACAATTTATAAACTGCAGAACAGAAAATCTATACAATATAATGAAGTCTATAATGTTTTTTTAACACGTTTCTTTGTCTAAAGAAGAGAAATTACAACCAAAATTACATTGATCCAACGCACATTTATTTATTACTCATCTTTATGCTTTATCACTTTCGACTCATTGAACTTTGATGGTCCCCTTATAAGCACAATTACGATTATCGTTTCCCTTTTCGGTCGTCTTTAAATAAATTTATTTATCGATTTCTTTGCTAAAGTATCTGGGGGTTGAAAAGGTAGCAACGTTCAATACATGTTCATAGAGAGCAGATGACGGTGTGAACTTTTAAGGGATGTAATTTTCATACATATTCTCTCGTTCATTGAAGCTGTTGAATTATTAAAAAGAAATTAACACATTTAATTTGAGTATTGTTTGTTTTGTCGATGAAGCAAATTGACAAAGCTTTAAGCAGCTACTAGCAAACGGTGAACGAGTGTGTCGGGTACATATTCAAAGCTGATCTATTTATACACTCATTTGTCTTAAGCTTTTCAGTCATAAGCTCAATGTATTCAACCCATTCGATAAATTGATTAACTTTAAGTTATTGATAAATTCACCAGCTGCTTTTGTAAATGTCACATGATCAATATGGTTCTATGGTGTAATGGTTAGCACTCTGGACTTTGAATCCAGCGATCCGAGTTCAAATCTCGGTAGAACCTGACTAAATGCTATATTTTGAAGAAAGTTAATAAATTATTGTTAATTTAAGTCGAAGCTATCATTATATGTGCACCTGCACCCAGAGAAAAAACCACGCAAAATCAAAAAAAACTACTTTGAATCAAAATAAAATCAATATGATTTGGCTCTAATGCCGAAAATATTTAAATCAAAGTTGTTCATCAATGAAAAGTGATTCACTACTTCTTTTTAAATCAAATTTGAATCAATATGATTTAAAGTAGTAGCATAATGGTTTTAAAGACGATCCGCATTTGATTAAAAAAAATATCAATTCATTTTAAACACGCTTTGTTCTTATAGTAAACAGGTATCGGAAGTAAATCAATTAGAAACATATTTACATTAGTTGCTAGTCAACATTAAATCAAAGTGTGCTACTATAGTTTTAAAGACGATCCGCATTTGATTCAAAAAAATATCAATTCATTTTAAACACACTTTGTGCTTATAGTAAAAAGGTATCGAGAATGATTTAATTAGAAAGTAGTTTACATGTATTACTAGCATTCACTGATTTAAAGTCATTCTCACTTTATTCCAATTGAGTTTTTTTTTTGAAACTATACATACATAAAACTTTGTAGTGCAATCGGCACTAAAGCTGCAATGTTGAATTAGAAGGCTTCAATTTCAGAGTATCAAATGTATTTTTATGTCTTTAAATAATACATTTATCAAAAACAAAAATAAATTAAAAAAAACAACAATTTTCTTCAAAATGATTTGATTGCGTTTGCTGCTCCCAGTCCTGTCCTTGAATCGTGCCACAGGGGGCAACACTGAGTTAAGAAGAGATGCCACAATTATGTCTTCGGTATCTAATTGAAGAAACAAATTTGTATTAAATTATAAAGATTTTCGGAAGATTAATGTTCAAACCTCTAGATATCTCTGCAGAGCTCTTAAGTACCGCGAATTGTTTTTTGCATTGAGGGTTATGGATATTTACTTCATAAAATGTTTTTATGCTTCTTTTAAAACTTTCCCATTTACTCAGAAGAAGATGTTGCTTCCCAGGGTACATTAACTCGGAGTCAATTCGAATCTATAAGTATACAAAATGAACTAGTTAAAACTTGAGTTAAAATCTTTATTATTTTATATTACCAGATCTGGAGCTCTTGCATCACTAAATTTAGGCCAAGATTTTAAGAAATTTGACTCATTCAGGGATATTTCTTTTTGACGGAGTGAAAATGTTTTTTCCCACTTGTCGCAAACTAAATTCCAGTCCGGACAATCTCTTGCTAATGATGTTTTTAATGCCAAGGCTGTTGAATCATCAACTTCAGTTGCCAATGTTTCAGATGCTTTGTATATTTCCTTTATTTTTTCAGGCCTCAAGCGCTTTGATCTGGAATTCATATACCTAAAATACAGCTTGCCACTAGGATTTTTTTTGGCACTTCGTGGGATGAAATAATAATCCTGAAAAGAGATAAAAAAATAATAACCGAGTCCTCATGAGGGATAATCACGACACATACACTTATTTTCATCACTTCATAACAGTCACTAGAAATATAATTTGTATTTCATCAAATAATAATTTAAACTTGCCTTGGAATTTCTCAATTAATACTTCCAGATCGAATGTTTTCAGTAATTCACACAGCTTTGTCGAATTGTTGGTGTCGTTGGAATATAATATATTCATATTCACAAGTTGTCCATTTTCATCGACTATTTGGATGTCATCTCTAATGTATGACAGCATTATTTTATTTTATTTTTATTTTATTTTGTTAATTTTGTCTTACACACAGTTTACAAATCACACGTTACTAAACCGAATGCCGAATGGCAATGGCAGATAAATTTTACTCGACCGGCATATGAGATATGATTTCTTTTTGTAGACATGTTTACCGTTATCATTCACGAGTCAAAGGACTACAACTTTGATTTGTCTCATTCTTACTTTGATTTAAAGTGCATATGTATATGATTCAAAAATAAACACATTTGAATGAAACACATTTGTTGCTGTACGCGACTTGACAAGCGAGTGTTCACAGGAAAACGTATTGGTGTTGGTAACAAATAAGATCGTGCATATTGCATATGTGCAATAACAATTATTGTCTAGCTCTTTTAGTAGTAGTGTGTATAAGAAATCAAATGAGTTGCCACTTTGATGTTATGAGATTCAAATTTGATTCAAAGAGGATTAATTTTCATATAAAAAAAAAAACGTAACAACGAAGTTTTCTAAGTTTACTCGATTACATTCCAAAATAGAAAAACATTAATTCAAAGGTGTTTAGCTATACTGCGATCAATTGAACATTTTTCTTATTCAAAACAATGTTGATCACATTTAAATTAAAGTGTATAAATCAAAAGTTATACCAACTTAGTTTTAAATACTTTCTTACTTAAATTTATGATGGTGTTTTTCTCTGGGTGTGCTTCAAAATCAGATTGAAATTATTTTTTTATATTTGTATCTCTATCTCTATCTCTATATCTATCTCTATCTCTATCTCTATCTCTATCTCTATCTCTATCTCTATCTCTATCTCTATCTCTATCTCTATCTCTATCTCTATCTCTATCTCTATCTCTATCTCTATCTCTATCTCTATCTCTATCTCTATCTCTATCTCTATCTATATCTCTATCTCTATCTCTATCTCTATCTCTATCTCTATCTCTATCTCTATCTCTATATCTATCTCTATCTCTATCTCTATCTCTATCTCTATCTCTATCTCTATCTCTATCTCTATCTCTATCTCTATCTCTATCTCTATCTCTATCTCTATCTCTATCTCTATCTCTATCTCTATCTCTATCTCTATCTCTATCTCTATCTCTATCTCTATCTCTATCTCTATCTCTATCTCTATCTCTATCTCTATCTCTATCTCTATCTCTATCTCTATCTCTATGTCTATCTCTATCTCTATCTCTATCTCTATCTCTATCTCTATCTCTATCTCTATCTCTATCTCTATCTCTATCTCTATCTCTATCTCTATCTCTATCTCTATCTCTATCTCTATCTCTATCTCTTTATACATCTCCTGTTCTCCTCTATCTCTATTTCTGTCTGCGTCTCTTTAACGCTCTCTATTTTTTCATAACGTTTAACTGCGTGAACACAATGCATACGCATACGCATTCGGAGCCGGAGCCGCAAGAGTTAAAATCAAGTTAACTTGTCCAGCTCCGTCTTGCGTTGTTGTATTTAATGTTTTGACATCTCTTGCGGCTGCGTTCCTGCAGCCATTGTGTTCACGTTGTAAAACATCTTATGGCGCCACTTACATGCGTTGTGCTCTTGTTGACGCATATTTGCAAATAAAATAGAAAAAATAAATCACAGGTTCTACCGAGATTTGAACTCGGATCGCTGGATTCAGAGTCCAGAGTGCTAACCATTACACCATAGAACCTTGATACAAGCTGAAGTTAAAGTCTTAAGTTAAAATAAGGGACGGTGCTTTTGACGTGACCTTCAAAAGAATTTTTCATTCCTTTCCCCTTTATATTTTATATTATTAATGGTTTCGAGGTTTCTTTTAACAGAATGCAAATGTTAGTTATGAGTTGAGTCTTAATTTATAAAATGATGTATCATCTGATTCCGGAACATTTACATACACACAAAACTCAAGAAAATACAAAACTGAGGTTGAAAAGTTTCGCTGAGTGGGGCTCACACATGATGCAGAAGGTCAACCTTTTTACTGTGTGCTTGCATAGAATACCAAGATTCTATTGGAGGTGGCCTGGGAAGAGCTGATGTGGTATGAATTGTGTATAGTTATTATGGAAAAGCCAAAAGAATTGCTTTTAGAGAAGATCTAGTGAAACCCACTACTTGCATTTAAATATCTATACGATTACCGTCTTTTTTGGCAAGAAATCAATTTTGTAGAAGAGTCAAGTTCAATTACATACCATCTCGTCGGAGTCCACTTTATGATTAAAAAATTTGGTCACTTAAGCATATCGGAAATGCAGTAAAATGAGTTTATTCAAAAATTAATTTCTGGAAATTGTTCATATGATTACAAATGTCATATCGTCTTTCTCGACATTTTGCCTCCCTTCCTCTAAAGTTGTTGCTAAAGTTTCTCTGTCATTTTCACCGTGTTCCTTGATATTTTCTGAACACACACAAGGAGTTTGTTTACAGCTGCATTGAGGAAGTTGATCACTTTTATACTGTTCGTCTGCTCCGACAGTTTTTACTCGAGTCTGCCATTCTAAGATTCTGTGACCGCAAGGATCTGGATCTCTAGCCGCTTTTTTCCCCTCTTCAATTAGTCTTTTTTTAAATCTGTAAGCTTGCTCGTCATCCTTGGGCAAGACATTTGCATAAAATTTACAATTTCTGCCATTCAATTCACTTTCATTGCAAAAGCAGCAATGACAGCCTTTTATTTTCTCTTCTTCGTTTACTTCCTTAACTCTTTTCACAAAAGTACAATAAGTCGCTTTGATTCGGTTTTCCAATTTCTTTTTTTCGTTCTCCCTTAAACCTTCCAATGAGGCATAAGCTTCAGCGGTTTTTGTAGCGGCATGAATCCATTGAGTCTCGTCTATGAAGTCCAGCTTGTAGTTATCTGCAGTCTGTTTGTAATAAAAGGCCTTAAAAGCCTTTTTTATGATTGAGTATGCTAGACAAGCTTCAATGCGGTTCATTCGACTTTTTATACCTAAATCGTAGAACATTTCTTCTTTTCTTAGCTTTCTTCGCAGGACATCACTTAATGCATCCGGAACAATTTTAAAATGTAGAAATCCGAATACGATAACATCAGAAGCTGCTTTTGCTTTGCACTCGTGAATACCACATATTGAGAGAACTCGCACTATTGTTTCTGTGCAATCGAGGATTCGTTCTATGAACTTGGTGGACTTGCTTATTTGACGAATGCAATAACAAGGAACCTCGGTTTTGGTATGAAAGCGGGAACAGCTTTGGTGTTTGCAAGTACATTGGCAATCGAAATTATTCATGTTTTTAGTAATTTTTATTATGTTGTATTTTGATTTTTTCTGAAGATTGAAACAAATGACGGAGACAAGGAATCGTTTTTAGAGACTGAGTAGTAGTAATCATAATTTATAATTATACTTTTAAGGTTTCATAGGAAATCAACTTTTTTTCTTTTCTAGTAACATAGACCACTGCATTTAAAAAACTCAATTAATGCAGGGTTTAAGAAGGCCTTTTAAATAAGTCTTGTTTCAAAACGGACAAAGGAGAGCGTTTTGGTACATTTGCAAAGTTCAAGTGCCTTAGTAAACAGAAAATTATGTTCTTGTTTCCTTTTTCAAGATGAAAGCAAAAGGTCATTCTTATTCATGAATTGGTTCTTTTACTTTTACCGGTGTATGTGAAAAATGTACAATCGAAAAATCACTTCGTTGTGCACCTGTCTGTCGATTTTCCTTGCAACTTAAACAGCGTTGATGATATCGAAATGATGGTAGTAAATGGTATGGTATCTAATAAGAATAAAAACAAAAGTACTTATACTTACTACTTTACTACCAGTTGACCAGTTGGTTAAAAGGGTATACCGAAAATTCTCGGGTACCTTCAGATAGCTTTTTGGTGGGAATGAGTTTTGTTTCTGGTATACGTTGAACACGCAAACAACAACAAAACGCCCCCATTGTCACCTCTTTTATTGGTGAATAAAAGTTGAGATTGTCCAACAAGTAAAAGATATACCTAGTGAAATTATATATATCAATTTAAACAACTCACAACGACTCACTAGCCACCTCTCACTTGTTATGGTTCTTTCTTTTATTTTTTAATTTTTTGTTTTGTTTTGTAAACGAAAATCTGATTAAAATATTCGATAGCTGTGTAAGCATATTCGAATGTTGAGCTCCAATTTTGGTTTCAGGGTATAAGAAACATTTTTACCTGTGTATGAAAACGAAAAAAAAAAAAGATTCTACAGGTTCTACCGAGATTTGAACTCGGATCGCTGGATTCAAAGTCCAGAGTGCTAACCATTACACCATAGAACCGTTATAAAATTTGGGGAAAATATAAATTTTATTCCTATGCCAACACTTGCATTATATTCAAGGTCATTTTTTAGTTTCATTTCTTTTACAATCACTTCTAGTGAGGGGTGGAAATATAAAAGGTCCATAAATTACATTTGAATTTGAGAAGAGACAGAAAAGGAGTAAATACAACAATATGTTATAAATTATAATTATCATTATATGATATTGGGATAGAGGGTTGAAAAGTAAAAGGTAACTTAAAAGCAAGCTACAAGTTTATATAGTTAGGTACTTCCACATTATTTTATTAACAAGTGGTCACGTTAGGTAAAGTTGGATTGCAAGTGCAAACGCAAGCGGCAACATCTCATTCACATCCCATGGATCTATTGTGCTCCGCATACCGGAATATGAGAAGAGAAGAGTGGGGGCGGGAGGTAGCACATGATTTTGGATTGGGTTGGTGACTGGGTTATAAGAGTTGGGAAACCAAACTGAGCCATTTGGAGCCCTGAATGTGTCTTAGGATTGGTTGGAGGCTGGAGATGTCGCAAAATTCGTCTATTCTCCGGGGGCTTTTGTCCTGTTGGAGTGATCCGGACTCCTCCTCTGTCTCTTTGTCATGAAATCCGCTAAATAGGTCTGATGTGCTGATGGCCATTTTCATTATATGGGTACCCAATGAGTTGTGACCCGTGGAATGTCAATCAATAAAGTGCATCGAGTCCTGATAAGCTGGAGCAGAAATTTTGGTAAAATCTGCCAGTAAATTTGTGGAAACCCGTCATTTTTCTAGAGATGGCCACCTGTCATTGGTGGTTTTTAAAAAGTTTCGTTGGATTCTGTTTCTATCTGTCCTAAGTGGCATGAAAAGTGAGGTGGTCGTTTCGCTGGATTCAAGTGCTGACCCAGAATTGGTCCGCTTTTTTATTTAATTATATTAGCAAGTGGTAGAACTATTATTTGTTTGATCGCTCAGCTAGTTCTATGAGTTTTTCTGTGTAGTTGTTCGTTTGGTTGTATTTTTTTTTTTTTTTTTTTTTTTGTAACTTGCCTAATGTGCGCTCTGGAGAAAGCAAAATTCATGATTCGATGCCAAGCGACATCATAAACAAGTCACGTTGACTTTGAGGACACCCATTGCTTATGTCGTTTTCCATTGGTCGTTCGGAAGCCTTCTGAAAGCTTCTCAAATCATTCCATTGGCATCAAATGACAGTTCCTCTCCTCGAAAGAAGAGAAATTTGATTCTTGATTTGAAGAAGGAAGCGAAACCAGAAGCACTCACACACTGAAACACTGTTGACGTCAAAATTGACAAATGTGATTTGCCACCTCTAAAAATTGAAAAAAAGTGACCTGAAAACAATTATTAATTAATTAATTTTGTGAGATGAGTTCTAAAAACATTTTAAGACATATTCCTATCGTTTTCAGTGAATAATGAAAAAAATGAAAAAAAATAGCGCACGACGTTTCACACCGATACACAATACAAGCAACGAAACTTCAAATCAATTAAAAGTGTTACTTTGGCATCCCGGATCGGAGAGTCTTTCCGGATTACCAATGGAAAACGACATTAGTAATTCTTTGACAAAGGCTTTTGACAAGAAAAGGAGGATTTCGGTGGCCAGTACAGTGAAGAGATTTAACTAATGAGTGAGTGAGTCACTATTCACTGCAAGTCCATTTAGCTGGTAAAAGTGAATAGGGGCGTTCAATAAACGTATCCTGATAGCCTTTCGTTGCTACGAGTATTATTTACATATTAAACGTTTAGCTGAACTGCTGAACCCGCACATGTATCTAACAAGAAGCTAGTTTTTGGTAAACATAGGTTTTTTATTTAGGTGTTCTGTTTCACTATTTAAGTGATTTGAAGTACAAAATAATCAAAAAATAAAATTTAGTTCTATTCGTTAGCAACGATGCTTATGTTTTTCTGTTTTTAGAAAATGATTTTTTTATTGAACAGCTGTTGTCGGCAGCATTTTGGAAGTATATATCTAAATCGTTGAAAAAGGTATCTGAGGGATGGGTACCTGCGTTGGGTTGTCCGATTGATTCTTGAACGCGCCCAGTAGTGGAATGAGTTGTCAGATCAGATTACTCACTTGGCATTTGGTACGAAGTATCAATATTTATGAAAACTAGGTGTGCCAGCGACCTCGTCCGCAAGAATTAGCATAACTTTTTTATTTATCAACCGATTGACATGAAATAAAAACTTAATGTTAAGTGAGGCTCACCACAATATATTACTGAAAACCCCATCTAGATAGGATAAACCGTTTCTGAGATTAGCGTGCACAAATAAACAAACTGTTACGTTTTTATTATATGTAATAATAATGTAATGTAATAGATAGATATAGAAGACCGAATTTTGACTTTGAAAATTAATATTTCAAAAACTATTCATTTGAACAACTTATTTTAAAATTTAAATAAATGTATAGGTTTTTGGCTTTTCAAAATGCTATAGCACGACTCTGTAGGTATTACCGTTCTTTTAAAATAATTTTTTCCCCATTTTTAGTGATTTTTTTCTTAAATTGCCCCTCCCGCCTAAACGGGGGAAAATGGACCCCCCCCTCCCATACGATTTCTTTCTTGTCTAAGTCCAACCTACACACCCTATCTTTTTGTCACACCTTATGCGAATCACCCTGTAGATATAGATTTCAATGGCCGAAAAGTAGTTCAACAAAAACTATTTAAAAATATATACGATGCATACTTTGATTAGTTATGCATGTAGGTATAAGTTTTATCGATATGACAACAAAGATGTGATTGTGATGCCGGTTGACATGCCTACCTACTAATATTCTCAAATTTATGGCCAATAAGAACCCGAATTCAACGAAAAATCTATAAAACTCTTTTTTGAGAAGAAAACCATTGAAATTTGACTACTGAAATAGGTTTTCGAAACTAAGTGCGCTGCAACAATCATACGAATTGGTAGGCAGAGTAATGGGCGCCCGAAAAGCGGACATTAATCGAGAGTATTTGCTTTCTGAATGGTACCCAAGTAATGGTTTCCTAATAGTTCGCTTTACTTAATGTAAAAGTAACTTTATGCGCTAGAAACAACAAGTATATATCTTAAATAAACCATTTCCACCATACTTCCGTAGGGTAGACTGGGTACGGTTGAAACAAAGGACGGTTGAAACAACGCAAATATTCTACGAACAGTAGACGGTACGAGAAAGTTTCCTGAAGGAAAACGAAGCGAAAACATATTCGAATAATTGTCAGTCTGGCCTAGCACGTGGCAAGTGGCAGTTGTTCAAAAATGGATTTTTTCTTAATCGATTACAAAAAGTAAAATTTTTTGAGCGGTTTTTTTTTGTAATAACTGTGCTTCTATTGATGTTAGAGTTTTGAGTATGAGTTTGTGTTTGAAACGAGGAATGTAGAACGCATCGCAGTTACTTGTTTCAACGTGTTGCTAATATGGCCATAATTATACACATTTTTGTTACTAAAGCGCGGTTGGGGACGGTTGAAACACTTTTTTTGGGTACGGTTGAAACAAAATGTCTACTTAGTTTCCCAGCTTTCCAGATGCCAAAAGTTCGTGTAAGAAAGACTTCAAGAAGACAGACTGACTTGACAACCTACAGCAAGGCCTATGACTATGTCAAAGTAGACGATTTGTTGCGAAATGTGATTCTAAGAAAAAAATCGTATGGAGGGGCCCCCTTCCATCTTTCTCCGTTTAGGCGGCAGGGGCTATTTAATGAAAATCGACCATTTTTTTCTTTATAATTTTTCAAAAAACAGCTAGGCCACTAACTTCCACACCACTCAAGTGTTTATCAAAGCTTATACTATGTTTTTCAATGATATTTTAATTCAAGTTAATTAAGTGAATGGTTTTTGAGTAGTCAAGTGTAAAAGTCAAACTTTTGACAAAATCAAAAATGTTTTCTTTGAATAAAATTTTTACAAAGTTTGGCATATTAAGAGTCACTTTCCTTTCAAAAATCAATGCTGTTATAAGTTTTGAGTAAAACACAAAAGCTCGATCGAAAAAATTTTCTTTAGTTTCTGAGAAATAAAAAAAAAAAAAAAAATCGGAGCAATAGAATTATATAAAAAAAAGATATCATAATAGATGTATGTAATATAGTATATAGCAACACAAACTATGGACTACAGTATGTAATAAGCATTTCCAATCAGTCTTATACTTAAATATAAAAAATGCTAACTATTTCCATGTGTTTCAACTGACCCCTACTGCTGTTTCAACCGCCCCTGGTATGGGTACGGTTGAAACAAAAAAGATATTTTTTAAATTTCCATGTTCTACAAAAACTAATGCACTTAGCACTAAAAAGACACTCCTAATTTGTAGATGGAAATCCGCTTTTTCATTAGACATCCTTTCTTCGCCGCTCGGGTTACAGAAATTAATGTTATGAACGATATAAGCCAAATTGTTTCAACCGTACCCAGTCTACCCTATCCACCTGCTTAGGTATTCTTTTTCTTTTCAAAAAATATGAGATTCAGAATCAAATTTCGACATTTCAACCAAAAATAGTAAAAAGGAAAAACAGCTAATCCGTCGAGCTTATCTGGCCAAAGCACCAGAAAAAAGCTGTACTTTAAACAAATACAGCACAACCATCATTCTCAGCTAATCCCTAATTGCCAGACTACTGCCATAAATGTTCATCCCACTGCAAATTGACACAAAATTGTATCTTAACTGCCATACGAAGTGTCACCGAACCATTACTCTGTCTTGGCCGTCTCTTCCAACAATCACCACAGGCCACTTAGCGTCGCAGTCGCAGAGTGCAGACTTCGATCTACAGAGTCGCGTCGTCGCTCGCCAGGCGTTTAAGTATAAACGCGCACGCTTGCTATGCACACACAAAAACTGCAACATTCCACCAGTGACATATAGCTAATTAGAATAGAAATTAGCATCACCATTTCTGATAATGTGGCCCCAGTGCGCTGCTGGCTCGACACAACCTCATAAGGCAACAATCCTAGGGTTGGAGTTTCTTTGGCCTGTCTCCATGGAAGCATGTGCCGCTGGACAAGTTTGTGTATGAGGTTGGCGCGATGGCTAAAGCCAGACCAGACTTCTCTTGCTCTGTTGGAATCGCAACTGACAAACTAATTGACTTTTGATGAATTTCAGCAAAGATACATTTGACTTTTTTTCTATATAAATTTGTAGTGCAGAGATGGTCCATCCAAATCATACTGTAGCAAGTGGACTCTCTCGAGGGCTGACAAACTGTATACGACGATTGATATGTGTCATTAGTTGGCACTGTTTTGCTGGCTTTCTGTTTGGGACGACTTTTTATAAACAAGTTTAGAAAGCCACATCATTCCAATGTGTATGTGGAGTATTTGTAAGCAATAATTTCTTGACACACGTCAGTCAGTTTGAATATGGCCGCATTTTTGCTTTTTTGTTATCCTTTTAAGACAACAGTTAGCAGTCGGCACTAATGCTGAGATTCGACTAATAAAACCATGGCAGTTGAAAAGCGGTTCGATGAGAACAGCTGGAAGTGTTTTCTGTTGTACAATGAACAGTTGTGACTAATTTTGAGCGAACTATTTTTACTTTGAGTATATCCTTAGAACAGAAAAGCAAATTCATGTAAAATAATTTGACAATCTGAGGCAAATAAATTCGTAATTCTTATCTCAACACTCTTACTCTCAACCAACACCTCTCATTTATTTGATTTCTTCTTTGAAAGACTTCGATTTTTTTTTTCCTTACACACTATTTCAGAGCTGCACTATCTCAACTTCCATTAGACCGACAACATTCTATTCCTACCAATTACGCGAATTGGCAATCTATTAAGGCAACAGCTATTACTTAACATCAATTCAGCCTACTGCAATCACTGGCAACAACTTCATCTGGGATACAGAGTTCAATTCGATTCCTGGATTCCCACTTTGGTAAATGCCCAGATTCCTACTATATTCCTCTGTGTACACTGCGCATGAAAATACCACCCGCTGCCGCCTTTACCATGCCATGCCATCCACTATATGGAACATTCATCGTCTATTGCACGGTAGCGGCCTTGCGTTGAGTGTTATTGTGTTCGGTTTCTACAAACGTGAGCACAGCAATTAATTAGCCAAAACACAAGAACCCTTTTGGGTTTCGTTGGTGGAAACTATTTTAATTGGCAATTGTTGTGCGCGCTCCGAGAATGGTAATAAAAATTCCATTTCCCTAAAGTTTCACTATATATGAGTATACTGATGGGTATCCCGACGATCCGTGATCTCGACTTTGGTGTGTACTCTACTGCCATTTATGTGGCTGCCTTGGCAAATAGAGGATCCCGATCAATTGATTTGGATGGTATCGCATTGGTATATCAGTATCGAAGGTCGGCGAGAGTGTATCTTGGACGACAGGTCTGCTCTGAAGCCAAAGCTATCTTTTCTTCGTTATCGCTTTCTGATCTTATCCTATGTATGGGATAAGAGTCTGAGAAATGAAGATACAAGGAGCAGGTTGCTTTATGTAATCTGTGCATTTAAATGCGATCACCAAATAAATAAACCAATTGCGACACACAAATCTATCGGTATGTAGGTATTTCTTCGATGCTCTTCAATGGAACACGGGTTTCAGTCTCAAGTTGATTAGCGGTCATGCTTTTTTAGGGTTAAGAAAGATTGTGGAAAACTTAAGGCATAGAGGAATAAAGAACAAGAGGGAAAGCCTTTACCACGAAACTTCCATTTGTTTACATTGTTGCGTTTGTAACACGAGATCTATACCTATAGGCTTGTTCGTTGAAGCCCTGGGGTCGCCAGAAAGCGTTTTTTGAGAGACCTAAAGTCGCCCTAAATCTCAAACTTAGTGTTTTTTGAGCCCTAGGGTTGACCTAGGTTTTCCCTTATCTCGCTCTAGGTTTTTGCTGTGGCGAGTTGAGATCGAGCTGCCGAAGACGGATTGAAAACGGTATAACATTTAAATTTCGCTTTATCAAGTTTACAGCATGAGTTTTGAAAAAAATTGATTCGTCCCTATAGTTGGGTTTAGTGGATCCCTCTTAGCACAAATACACTTGTGCAGTAAGTTCGTTCATTGATGCCCTAATGGGATTGTCATGAATGTGGGCCGCCAAAAAGCGTTTTCTCCACCCTAACTGTCAAACTAAGCGCTTTTTAGCCCTTGGTGCCCTGGTTCCGCCTTCAACTCGCTCTCAATTACTTTAGTAATTAGTACTCTGTTTACACTAGCGAATGAATCAATCAAATCGGATTAAGATCGGATTTCAGTCAAATGTGCAGTGTCAAGGCTGAAATGTTGAGTGAATCTATCTGGCAGCTATTTACACTAACTCCCTCACTGAATTCTATTAGCTAAATCATACGCAATCTCTTAAATTATCTCACCGAATCGGTAATGGGATTCATAAATGGAGCAACGCATGTACACACGTACACAGTGTGGTAAAACTTTTCATAAATGCGCAATCAACCAACGCACTCGATCAACCGACTAGTACACATCCTTTCAATCCAATCCCGTTTTCAGAGCGGAAACGGAAAGGGTAATCCCATTTCGATTCGATCCAAAAGTATATAAATAGGCACTAATTAGATTTCATTTCTCAGTGGAAACGGGTTATATGTTTTGATATGCAAAAACCATAACTAAAATACAATTTTAGGACAGTCACAAGAAGCAAACCAACAGAAAACAGCTGATGTCGCTTTATGGTCACTATCTGTTCAAGATCTCATATACTGACTAAATTTGGTTAGTTTGTAAATAAAATTATATTAAATGGTATTTTGCTGCCCAAACTATTTAATTCTTTTTTTCCTTCTTGCACTCCTTATCATGCTTTACCGTATTCCATTTTCATCAAAGTTTGAAAAAAATTCCATGAAGAAACCACAAGAAATATTTTCTCTATATTCCTTGTGGTTTCTATAATTTCCTTATACAATGGACTGGAATTGGACACTTTTTAACCAACGATGAAAAGGTAACAATTTGAGGTGTGGTGTGACAGTGCTTTAAAATCTATCTTAAGTCAGATGAAACTAGAAATCTTGCTTTTCTGAGTTTTTAAAAAATTGAACTGCTTTGTATAAAATAAAAAATGTTCTCTATGTCGCAGTTTTTCTAATTCCCACTTGGTTAAAATTTCATTCAATTTTTCTTTAGAAATTTAAGCAGCCTCTTCTGTAATTTACTATTGCCACCTTGTGGACATTAGAAAATTTATTCTGAAATTAAACTACATTACCACACTTGACTACATGTCAAAAAGGAGTTTGACAGTCATCAATAAATAAAAACAACAACAAATCGTCGTTTCCCTCAACTAACCACAACGCCCTCCTGCACACGTATTCAGAAGCAAAAAAAATAAAACATCGATAGCAAAAAATCAAAAATGACTCCGCGAATTGTCAAATATTTCTTCAGTGGCCCCTGAGTAGAAAAAAAATTTATAGAAAAAGTGCTGAAAATAGTGTCAATTTCATCCATTCAATCCGCCCCTATTGGGTTAACAACAATTAAAAAACATTAAAATTCATAGTTCATTAGTAAATTGTGTGTATTTTGTGAAAATAATTTGTCCATCAGACCAACTACGACGTCGGACGTAGCAGACAAAAGCGTGAGGCCAAAGCAAAACACACACAAGGGCTTGTACAATGTCGTTTCGTGCGAAGGTTCTCGGTCTGGTGGACGTCATGATGCGTGTACCACCCATTCTGGTCATTGATGAGATTCTTAAAATCGGAATGGGCCTACCCACACGATTGTATGTACCAGCTTCAGAAAAAACCGAAGGATTGAACACAGACGATGCTGCAATCGATGGTTTTGTTGGAGGGGGCGGTGGCGATGATGGAAACATCAGTTCTTCATCAGTAGAATCCATTATAAATAATTCTAGCAATTTAACAAATGTACCTGGCCTTGCATCGGCAGCAGTAGAATTATTAATAAACGCAACAGAAAAGGGCTCTGGACTTGTGGAGGAGAGTTTTGAGGCAACTATTGAAAGCAATCTAAATGATATTCTATCGTTAACAGCGGTTAAATTCCTCATTTGTCTAGTGGGTAAGTAAATGCTTTGGTTAGTTATCCCAACATTTCAATGTCCGTAGAGCAGAGTCCGATTGTTAGAAAAAGATGCACTGATTTGTCTGTAAAATGATTATGAAATTGAACTTTGCAAACTTGGCAAAAAATACTATAAAAAAATAGAAAACTTGGGCTTTGTGATTATCACCTAGTCTAGGTGGAGAGAAAGTATAATTTCCTAAACATGTACTGATAACTTATCTTAGTTGATTTTTTTGCCAGAAATTCTTGTCTTGTGATTATGGTTCCTAAATTGGGTAGTATACTGGCTTGAACTATAAATCTTGTATATGATGATAAGTTTGTATGAAATATAAGGTGCGTTCAATACGTGCGCTTCAAAGAACCTTGAGTATTTCATGTCTGTTTCGCTTTCATTTTTGAAGTCTGGGGCTTTGTCATTTGCTGCAATGGCTATTGCAACTCTAACTAACCTACCCTTGGCATACTAAGCTGAAAAGGTTTATTTCTGTTCATAACACTGGACCAGTAATCAACAATATCGACAGTACGGTATCCCAACGAACTAGTAAACTCTTGAGTAAGGTTTGAATTCAGAATGTAGTATACAGAAGACTCAAGACGCTTCCTAAGTGTACACCTACTATGACATCGAATGCTTTGTTGGCTCCACCTTGTGTTCGTTACTGCTTCTTAATGCATATCCTCAATAGTCCGCACATAGTCCTCTGGAACTCCTCGTTGTCTGAGGGCTACCCATATCATATCTTGTGGTTGTCGTTTGAAGTCAACTAACACATCATGCGGATTCACCTGAGCCTTACTTCGTATCTTGCTGAACCATCACTTTTTAAAAAGGATTCAATAACCATAGTTTTTCATGTGGGCTCATCCTCAAGTAAGGATATTGCCTTAGTGGCGTTGTAGCACTAAATGATCTCTAAGCTAGTTTGAGGTACAAGTGGAAAATTGCTTCATATTCCGTCAACATGTTTTTACTTCAAAGCACTTCAAAGCTTTGTTTTTAGGAAAACCCCGTAAATAAAATTGATATCAAAAAACACACACATTAGATTGGAATGAGTTGCAGTGATCAGTGTTTTTCTTCTGAATACTCGTACTTCTAATGAAACTATTTGAGTAGTCATTGAACACCGCATTCAATTTTTTTCTACTGCCTCAAGACACATTCCTTCACATTCAGTATTATAATTCGGTCATTTATGAATCAGTTTTTATTTTCCGGGGTCAATGTTTCATTTACGATCATGTCTCAAGTCAACTCTTCTGGTTTGATAAATGAAAAAAATCTTGCTCTGTTCCTCGTTTGTCATCAAATAACTCTGGCCGGGTACAGATTTAAACAAACTTCTAAAAAAAGACTTCTGATGACATACGGCTAAACTTTATGTGCTGGTTTTTGCATAAAAGTTGCTTTGACGGCTGTATAAATACTTTTTTATTTGTTGTCTTACTTCGTATTATGAATTCATGTATCGTCCAATATTTTCTTCTTTAGATAAACTCTCAATAAAAAAAAGAGTACTAAAAGAATTATAAATACGACGCATGTTCTTAAAATGCAATCGATCCTAAACTTAATTCTCGATTACAATTAAAATGTAAACAATTCTAATTAAGACTCCACTCTAACATTTGGCTATCAAAAATAAAAGCGTTATAATAATTGTTGTACAGAAATTAATCAAAATCGATGACTAGTCAAAACTTTAGTGATCATATAAAGGTGAATATGCAAAAGTTAGAGCGATAAGCTCAGTGCCGCCTGATGATAACAATAAATTGTGACGCGGCGTCCAACCAGCTGGTTTTTTGCTCACTTGAAGCTATTAATGTGTGCGGTGCAAAAAAGTGTGAAGCCAAGGCAATCACTCTGAAATTAAGTTGTAAGCAAAAAAAAAAGCTTTGAATAATTTGTTTTGCACACCACCGTGAGTGGTTTTGTAGGAAAAATAATAATAAATAGAAAAGGAATGGAGTTTTGAGTGAATGAAAAACCTCAAGGCCATGGAGTTTATTATTAAATTTTGAAACAGAGTTTAATACCTGTTCAGATTCTTTCTATACAGAGGTTGTTGCTAGATATAATTGCTTGGTGAACGTAAAAGTAAAACACCTTCATGGCTGACAAGATTTGCAAGAAGTAGATTTTGTAAAGTTACGAAATTGATAACTTTGTTGATATTTGGTTAAAAGGTGAGCATTGAAGAGCACTGAAGAAAAATGCGATCATTTTTGTTTTGGTTGCGATTGGAAAGAAAATTTCTTTATTTTGCATGTGCAAAAGCACAAATGTAAATAAGTTAAGTTATAAATATTCAATTATGAGAAAGCTAAGTCATTTTGGATGGTATGAAGTACGTGTTCATTTGCATTCAAAGCTACAAAACAAACTGAAATATCCCGATGAAATTTGTTCACAAAGAAGAAAGAAATAATATCATTATTTGAACGGAAAGAGAAAAACCTAATTACCTACTCCGTATTTATTTTTACTGCTTTAAATATGATAGTTTTTTTTATTCTTCTTCATTAGTTCTGTCTCCCTGGTAAATTTTAAATTATATTGACTTTTTAGAGAGAAAAGATTGCTCGCAGGTTAATTTTCCATAAAGGTTCTCCAAAACAATAAAACTTGTGGAGGTTCAATAAAAGTATCCGCATAGTTTTTGTCGTTGTTTATGTTTGCAATTCAAGCGATCAGTTGATAGACAATTTGGCTTTTGTTTCTGTGTTCCTCATACAATGTTTTATGCGTTCTTCCGCAATGATCTGTGCGACCTTGATAACATAAGCTGGGTTCAAATTCTCAAATATGCTTCACAAACTCGTTTGATGGATTCGAATTTGAAAATGTGAATGCCGAAGACGCTTGATGAGTATCAAACATTTTTGATATGTTGCGCATTTGACAAGCGTATTTGCGAATGTCAACGCATTTTCAAAGCAAAAAGAAATAGGCCTCCACCTCTAACAGAAAAAATACAAAATTCCGGACTTCAGACCCCCAACTATTAAAGGGGTAACTTTCACACTGTCAAATCAGGCTAAATATCTAGGTCTCATTTTTGACAAAAAACTGACCTGGAAAACCAATATTGAGAAAAGAGTAAATAAATCCAACGTGGCACTCTTCTCCTGTAAAAAATGTTTGGTTGGGAAATGGGGTTTCTTCCCCCAAATCACCCACTGTTTACCTCGGTAATTAGACCGATACTCACATACGGGGTGATAGTCTGGTGGACAGCACTAGACAAGATGATCAACTACAACAAGCTGGCCAAAGTTCAAAGAATGGCTAGTCTGTGTATAAGTGGCGCACTGAGGACAACCCCATCGGACGCCCTCAATGTACTACTAGATCTCACACCCCTAGATATCTTCAGCAAACAAGTCGCAGCTAGCTCAGCTACTCGACTCAGAGCTACATCACAGTGGATCAATAATCAAATCGGCCACACTACCATTCTAGATAACTTTAGATTCTTACCGAATCGATCCGACTACACCACCCCCAAGTTGATGTTTGACAATAATCTCCAAGTAACCATACCTTCAAGAGAAGCTTGGGAAAATGGCACTCTTTTGGAAAATGAAGCAATACATTTTTACACCGATGGTTCAAAAACCAGCGAATGTGTGGGAAGTGGAATCTACTCAGAAAAACTGAACCTCAGTCTTTTCTTCCGCCTACCCGATCATTGCAGTGTGTTCCAAGCGGAAATTCTGGCGATTAAGGAGGTGCTGCCTTGGCTCAAAGAAAACGTCATATCCTCCCCGGATATTCGGATCTTCTCAGACAGCCAAGCTGCCCTTAAATCTCTTGCCTCTGTCTCTACAAAGTCCATCACGGTCCAAAATTGTCAGATGTCTCTGAGGGAGATGTCAAATCAGTTTAAAATTCACCTTTCATGGGTTCCAGGGCACAGGGACATACTAGGCAACTGTATGGCAGACGAACTAGCCAAAAAGGGCACGACCACTTCCCTACGATCAGAATGGAACAACATAGGTGTACCTATCGCCGCAAGTAAACTCCTGCTTAGACAAGACGCTTCGAGGATAACAAACACTAGATGGACTGAGAGTAACAACTGCCTTGCAACCAAAAAAGTTTGGTCATGTGTAGATCCAAAACGCTCAAAGAATTTGTAGCCCTGAACCGCCTGTATCTAGATTCTACCATAGGTGTTCTTACGGAACACTGTCTAATAGGAAGACACGCCAAAAGACGTAGTGTGTTTTCCAATGATTTCTGCAGAAGCTACATGGACGAGGAGGAGGAAGAAACCGTTCAACACCTTCTTTGCTCATGCCCTGCACTACTTCATAGGAGGAAACTCATCTCGGTAAATTCTTCTTCGATGATACTAGCGACTTAGCTTTCATAGACCCTAAAAGTCTTTCGAAATACATTAAAAGTTCCGCGTGGTTTGACTAGCAGGTGATTAACCGGCTAGTCCCGTAATGGAAGATTAATAAGTGATCAACTCGTTAATCTTACATCGGGTTTCTGAGATTAGTAGGTGATTAACTTGCTGATCGCTGTGGTATCACAATGGGCCCTTGCGGCCTATTTACCTAGACGATTACTTTTTTGACGCACCAGCGCGCGTTTTGGCTATTAAAGAAGTCTCTCTCTTTTCGTACGAAGTTCTGGATGGTTTGACTAACTAGTGATCAACTCGTTAGTCCAGATTCGATTAGAGGGTATTCCAACTCTTTAATCCCCTTTAAAACCCTCTGTGGCCTAACTGTGTCAGTGTCCGTATACCGACAACCACATCTCACCTAACCTATCAACGTGAATCGCTACTTTTAACGAGTTTTTTGTTTTGAATTTCGCTAACACAAATTATTATTTAAATTTTAAATATTTTCGGCATTTATTAGCCAATTTCAAATCTTTTTCCTTTTACTTTTTGGGCTTTTTTTCTTGAGCTACTAACACCTCAGCCATGGTCATCCAAAGAGAACTGATGTTCGACGAATGTTAATTGTTTCAATCCATCAAATATTTATAAAGGTTATTTTGTCAAATATATTTTATAATGAAAGTACACTACTAACATCTTTAGAGGCTTAATAGAGCTTAGAAGTCTATTTCACTCTTTCTTATAAACTGAAGTTGGACTTTTTTTTTAGCAAAAAGAGAATCCCGGCTGAATGGTACACTCTTCTTCCTTCTCTGGACATGCAATTTATTTCATTTGATTTAGCGAATAAGTGTTCTAAAAGCTCTTGAATTTTTTCATCCATTATCCTAGTTTTAAAGAACCTGCATTTTTTTCTAGGTACAAAAAATACTTGCATCAATTATTATTCCAATCAAGTATTATAAAAGCTTAACTAAAGATTAATTTCAGGTTTTCTTAGTGCAGCTTGTATATTTATGCTATGGACGCGGCATTTGGTTATGGTCTATCTGTTCATCATATCAGTGGGTCTGACGTTTCTATCATATTGGAGTAATGTATCGGCATTGGCCCTGATGGAGAGTGGGCCATGCCTACTAGTCGACATTCTTTCACTCAACACAGCACGTCTGTTAGATCCAGGAGGTGTAGTTTTATCATTACTACCTCATTTGGTGGCGCAATGGTTTATGGGAATGTTATTTGCATACATCCATCTTGGTCCACGTTACGATTTTCTACAGAAAAAAATGCCGTTCATATTCGTTAGTCCTATACTGCTAGCTATGCTGCCGTTTCCCTCTTCATTCCTCAAGTTAACACCAGCTTTTGCTGGAGTGATACCATTCATCCTAACCAAAGTCACACTCTACACCAGTGCAATGGAAGCGGGTAAAACAATCTTCAATGGCTACGAATACGCAATGAATTTTGTCTCAAATTTTGGTCTATCAGCTCTGATTGAAAATGAATGGCAGCGGCTGAATGTGCCAAGCGTTTTGCGTGTATTCTGGACGATAAGGTAAGTTGTAATTGTGTATAAATATTGAAAATTAGGAGTAATAACTTACATATTTGCAGAGTTGGCCAAGAGCTAGTGTCGATTGCGTTCGCAACAGACGTGAGTCTCAATCTCGTAGGAACGGTGCACAAACTACTTGCAGATGGATGTGAGACATTAACAGCTGTGCTAGGAATGACCAGCGTCATATCGATAGTCTGCCACTATATTGGCAAAATGTTTCAATGGTTCTTAATGTCTGGTGACACAGATGAAGAAAAATCATTGGGTACGGTATCTGCAGTTCTTTTTTATATACTAGCACTGCAGACGGGTCTAACATCGCTATCGCCGGACAAGCGTTTCATTCGTCTATGTAGGAACTTGTGCCTTTTGGTAACGGCTTTATTGCACTTCCTTCATAACATCGTCTCACCAATTCTGATGTCGTTGAGTGCAGCTAGAAGTCCATCGAGATCGCGACATACACGTGCTCTCACCGTTTGCATGTTTTTGTTAGTTGCACCCATTTGCATATTAGTGGTGCTATGGTCAAGACATTCTCCATCCACATGGATGTTAGCCGTTACTGCATTTTCGGTTGAAGTTATAGTTAAGGTACCTAGTCACAGAGTCTGTAAATTATTTTCTTTGTATATGAAACTTTAAATTTGTTAGGTGCTTGTCAGCCTAGCGACTTACGCACTGTTCTTATACGATGCCAAACGTGATACCTTTTGGGAAAGACTGGATGACTATGTGTACTATGTTCGTGCTTTCGGTAATTCGGTTGAATTTTGTTTCGGAATACTGCTGTTCTTTAACGGTGCCTGGATATTGTTCTTTGAGTCTGGTAAGTTTTCAAAATTACTCAAAGCACAAAAAATCTCAAAACATTACATTTATTGTTGGATATACGAGTAGAAGTAGATTTTAGTTTAATAGAAGCTTGTAAAAATGTGTGTTTGTTCTTTAGTTTTGTGTTTTATTGGTTGTTCCAATAGTTTCATTTTTATTCAGTTGAGAAAATGAATGTTTTCATGAAAAGACGAGGTTCACCAGCTCGGTGCTCAAAGAAAAAGTCGAACCATGTTGGTTATGTTTTATTTATTTATTATTTTTAACATTCTATTGAAAGAAATATTGCGTGTAAATAGAGGACGCCGATGCATTCAACAAATCGAACTACTAATGAATTTGAATTGCGTGTAAATAGAAGACTCAGAAGCATACAACTTAAGTGTTGAGGGTTTGGTATCAACAAATCGAACTACTAATCAATTTGTGTATTGCTCTTTCAGGACTTTCCGTGAGATCGTTTAGTTCGTAATGACTTCTCAATAACACGATTTTGTATTTATTGCCAACGTTTTAAGCATGTTTCTCCTTAAGCTAAATGGAGTTTACTGCGGTTATCATCATAAGGACGTTGGGAATATTGTTGTCTCGAAGAGATCTCAACTCACTTTCACTTGTCTGATACACAACACTGATGTGTCTTTGAGATTTAAAAATCCCTACCTCAACCTTAAGCCAGCCATGACTATTAAGTCTGCCATCAAAGTTTCTTATTTCGTCTTTATGCAATGCTGTGCAATCTGCATCTGTTAAGGAAGCAGCTATATCTGCAAATAGTTTCCAGTGCATTTCTTATTCGATCCTGAAAACGATCAAATGCCAGTCTTGATTGGAATGTTTAAACGCAAATCCTATTAAAATATCAAAACTATGTCGCGACTACATTCTATCTATAGGTTTAGAATTCCAGCATTCTTCAAAACACGTGTTGCTCGAACATCAAGTCATTTTTTCATTAATCGCTGTTAATGTTAAAGAATTAAATTAAAATCCCAAATCGAAATTCAAGCGATCTCATATATCTCTCATTCATCACCCCTTACATCCATCGATTTTTTATGGAAACAATTTTTGAAATTTAACAAACAAAAGAACAACAAAAAACACTGTGTGCATGTATTTTTATTTGGTTGATTGGTGTACCGTATGATATAACTTGATAGCACAAAATGCTACAGGGGGCGCAATCAGAGCCATCATGATTTGCATCCATGCCTACTTCAACATCTGGTGTGAAGCTCGTGCCGGCTGGTCCATATTCATGAAGCGAAGATCGGCCGTTGATAAGATCTCTGCTCTGCCTGAGGCCACAGAAGTCCAGCTGAATAACTTGAATGATGTTTGTGCTATTTGTCACCAGGTAAGTCTTTGTTTATCGTTTCTTTTCTAAGACTTGAGAACAATTTTGAATGATTTATATTCTAATAGCAAATGGAGTCAGCTAAGATAACACGATGCAGGCACTTCTTCCACGGTGTCTGTTTGAGGAAGTGGCTTTACGTACAAGATCGCTGTCCACTTTGTCACGAGATTATGATGTACATTGATAGACCCGAAGAAAATAGTCCAATGCTGGCGAATAATCAGCAAGAAGCGCGACTAAACAATGTAGAAAACAATTTCTAGTTCTCTCTTAACCATGTGTTTTTAAAAATGTGCTCTTAATTTTAAAGGCTAACGCCCAAGATTTACTTCGTTTGGCGGCGAATGAACACCATGAACTTCGTGAACCTGCTCCTGTTCGAGCTGGAAATGTTGTTGCTCAACCGGCGCCGGCGACGGCAGAAGCACCAGCATTAGCTGGGACTGCATCTTCTAGCAATAACGCAGCTGCTTATGGAAGTCCGAATATAATACAAAACTTTGGACTCACTCCGCAAGTTGCGAGAGAACTGCCAAGAACATACGCTCAAGATATACTTCGAATGGCCACTGGACACCATGAACCCCGTGAGATTGAGCCAACTTCTCTCCCTACAGTGGCATCCGTTTCGACAGCGACAGGGACAGAGTCCTCCAGCAATAACACAAACAGAAGCCCCAATGTGGATCACAGTTTTGGAATAACACCGCCGATTCCCAGAGAAAACTAAAAACACATTTTGTTTCGACAAGCCAAAAACTGCAACACACTTCAACAAGCAACCCAAATTTTATTATTTTCAACAACTCAACAACACAAGAAAAACAGTTGAAATTAAGTCGGCAACACGTCCTTTTCAAACCGCACCACTGACACCAACTCTTTGTCTGTCTTTACAACTGCTACCATTATACAGTTTCTTTCAACAACTAAGTACATCTTCAACAAGATGCACGTAGGCAATGCTGCTGCCGGCAAAAGAAGCACAGGAGCAGGTACTTACACCCACACAGTCAAGTCATCAAAGAATTACAGAACACACCGACTAACTAATACCGTTACCGCCTCGTTCATTTGCATCTGTTGTCTCTCGGTTCGTGTTTTTTGATTATTATTTTATTTTTATTTTATGAGACATCAGATGAACATTGTAAATATCCCTGCTATTGCTACACGATCAACATCCGGAAGTTTTTGGAACCACAATGTCCACTTCTATGCACGATTTTATCGATTAAATAACGTTACACATTTGAAGAAATTTATATTCTTTACATGTTCATTACTTGTTGGTTTAGAAAACTTTCTTTCCTCGGTTTTTTACAATGCTTTTGTTTTCATAGAGATATTTTTAGTAAAAATTAAAATAAATTTAAGGGTGATTATTATTGTACTATGTATTTTATAATATTTAATCATAAATAACAAGAGAAGAGAGAAGAGAAAACAAAAAAAAGTGATGATTTATTTTTGTTAAGTCTGATCATGATGAAATCGCAAGCAAAAGAAAATAATTAAATAAAACAAAAAGAAACTAAAAAGAACAACATTTTAAAGGATAAATAAAATATATTATTTAATAATGCGACGTTGTATTTTTTATGTATATTTTCCTAAACATTTCAATCGAAAATATTTTTCTCTATTTATACAAAACGATGACAGCACAAGAAGTAAAAGAATTCGACTAGTATCAATGGGAAAAGGCTTATAATTTGTGGTGCACATATCCACGTTGCACGCGCCTCTGTGTGCTTTAGTTGAAAATCAATTCGTTGTAATTTTGCAGCAAATGATAGGGAGACACTCGGCAACAGGTTGTTGTACGAACAACTGTGACACGATCAGCACGTTCGAAGTTGGCCTTCACTGTCTCGTAATATCTGCCATCACTGCAATGAAAAAAGAAAATCAAATTTGGCAGACATTTTTAATCGGGCAAAAAAACATATAAATCTGGTTAAGACTAAGTGTGTGCAATTGAATTTGAATATGCCTCCACAGTTTTGGATTCCGATGAATGTTCGGTTGCCACTTCAAGCTCTTTATTTTTAATTTTTTTAATTTTTTTAGTGAATCTCATTTTAACAAGTAGTGGCGGTTGGGAAATGGTAAGCATGTCTGCCTGTTACGTACTTGGTGTTCGAGTTTCGAATCCCAGAAACATAAACGTGTTTTGACACGTGTAAAACTTTTCGCAAGAATTTGGCAAGTCCAATGCCAATTTGCTTTTTCACTAAGCTGTTCGAAAAAAAATTCCTCACGAGTGCATGGCTCAGAGAAATAGGCTAGGCCAAGAGGTCTAATTGCGCCCATGAGTTCGCATGAGTTCTACTTTTTAATATTTTTGTATTTGAAAATTTGAAAAATACTTAAGATAATAGGGCTTTTCCGAACTTTGCAAGATTATCATGCAAATGCTTCACTTACACGATAAATGATTTTCTAATTTCATTGAATGTCTTATAATAATGAATGACGAGCTAAAAGAAATAGAAAACTTTTATTCACCTGATATGAGTGTTTACGACTTACCTTAAGACCATGCACCTCAATTTCAAGCACTTTACTCGCAATAAATCAATAGCCTTTTGACTCTTGTCCGAAAAACGTAGATTATCTGGATCCCATCTTAATTCCAAGCGCTCCAGGCTGCCACAACTTGAAGCTATAGTATCCATAAGCTGATCAACGTGGATGTTAACTCCCAGTTTCTCTGAAGTTCCCATGACAAGGATCCTTGAGAGCAAGTCAATCAAATAATTTAATAAAAACCGAACACTTTTGTAAGAAAGTGTATGTATTACAAGTTAATACGTACTTCGAATTGGTAAGTAGAGGAAGAATACTCATCCACAGTTGGTCTGTTATGTGTGGCATCCCTGATAAACAACAAGCAATCAACTGGCTTCCATGTCGGGAAAGGAACTTTTGCAAAGCCTCATCAGACAAATTGTCAGATGCATCCAAATCCAGTGATATAAGTGATCTTTCATAAAGAAATCAAATGTTTTCATATAGCGACAAAAGTGTTTTAAGTAATTACCTTGACATTCCAGATTCCATCCAAGCTTTTAGCACAGAATCCGTAAACCCATTGATTTGACCAGCACACAAAAATTTAAGAGCTGGTATTCTGGTGAGCATATCGATCAGACATTCTGCTGACAAATCAGTTGCAGTTATGTCTAGTTCTTGAAGTGCACATTTCTCCCAATCTGTTTGCATAACATACTCCGACTTCAGGCTTGTTCCATTCATGAGAAGACACGTCAGTTGTTTTGATCGTGCAATCAATGCCTTGAGAGTCGACCCGGTGACTTTGTTGCAGAAATTCACAGCCAGACATTCGAGTTGAATACAATTCGAACTGAATGCATCAATGTGGGAATCATCAATGAAGTTAATACCATAAAGATTGATCACTCGTAAGTTTGGTGTGGCTGACTTAAGCTTGTGCACATTAATAACCTCGTATATTTCTTCCTCTTCCTCTTCGCATTTTTCATAGGTTCCAATCAAATGAAGCACTTCCAAGCCATTGATGAAGTTATAAATCTTTCTCATAAAACCTTCCATGAAGATCACCTCGGATAGACAAATGCACATGTAACGGAGCTTTGTTGGAAAAGCTTGCATTTCGCTGAAATCGTGAAGCTGCATAGCTGAAAGGGATTTTGTTTATAAATTGTATCTGAATTATTGAAAATATTTTCGATTTACCAGTGGAAAAGTCCAAAAGCATGTGAGTGAGATTTGGGCATTTTCCTGATAACTCATGGAGAACAGTATGGGTAATCAACTCAATAGGCAGCTCAATGTACCGAAGGGTTGGTCCAAAACGTACGGATATTAGCGCCAACAATGATTCTAAAGATCCAACATGGAGGCCGGAGACCTCTGGCCGTAGAGATACATTTTTCCACAGTCTGGTATCATACGCAACTTGTCTCCAACGACGGCAGATTCGTGCCAGACGACAGATTTCACGATGTGATAAATATGAGAAGATATGCAGAAGAACTTTATCAGGAAGTTTTTCTATTGTCTGTAGAAGAGAACAGAAAAAGAATGATTAACTTTATTGGAGGTGAGCTTAACAGATTCAAATATTTGAAGGAATAAAAGGTGGGTGAGCTTAATAGATTCAAATATTTGACGAAATCAAAGTCTCCCGTGCAGTGGCTGATGATGGGGAAGTTTTTGAAAAGAATTTTAAAAAATAAAGGCGATCGTGTTGTAAATATCCGAAATATCCTTACGTGGCTGCTTCACTATCGTAACCGATCGGAGAGAGCTCCCAAAGTGATATTCATGTTAGTTGTGGTGTCCTGGCCAAGACTAGAACCAAAACGCACAAGACATTTGTTATCCATTACCAAATTGCAAGTTAGCTCCGTAATCAAATTCATCACCGGACATTGTCTGATAGGAAGACACGCCATAAGGCGTTCCCTCTAATGACTTCTGCAGAAGTTGCTTAGGAGGAGACAATCTCACACCTCCTCTGCTCATGTCCTGCACTCTAATATTAATATTTTCTTGATGATCCAAGCGATCTGGCGAACATAGATCCCCTGCATTTCCTTCGCTTTATTAAAAGCTCCAAATGGGTTTTTCAAGTGAGGTACTTCCTCGCATAATTTCTATATGGTATCTTTTTTTTTTTTTTTTTTTTTTTTAATTTATAGGGTGAAGGTGAAAATTACCTTTACAAGCACGTCGACCTGAAAGATCTTTTGTGCTGTTCCCTTAGGTTTAATAACACGTATTGTATAGGTTTGTTCATTCGAAGCTGAGGTCATGTAAGAACCTAAGAATTTTCGAGGAAGAGGTGTTTCTGATATCAAGGGGACAGGGGAACCCTTTATTAAATATTTTAAGCCTGGATCTAGCTAAGGCAGGGCATTCACATAAAATGTGTTCAGCTGTTTCTATGTCTTCAAGACAGAGACGACAGGTGTCATCTTGGCTGATGCCCATGTTGTGATGATGATACTTGAGAGAGCAGTGTCCCGTGAAGAAGTCCGTAAGTAACTTTGCGTCACGTTTGCTCATGTCAAGATCTTCTTTCATACGTTTGTGGGATAAGTCAATGAATAGTTTTGACTGACGATGGCCATTTGAGTTGTTCCAGGTGCTGATCATGTTCTGTCGTTCCCAGGTAGCTAATTCGTTTTTAAAAAATATGGTATCACAAAGGACCTAATATTGGTCTGAGTGTGTCAGATTGTTTTTCTGACAGCCATTTAAACCTAACCTAACCTGTGGTGTCCTTTTGCTGTCGGAGACAACCGGGAAGAACACATTGTCTTATACGAGATACGTCCGATTTATCAGTCAGAACTCAGAACGTCATCATAATCCCACTCATACAAATTTCTTTCTCGAAATCGGTTTAGTTATCGGTTAGTACTTCGTTCTTATGATGCTTTCAAGTAAAAGTATATTTTCATAGATTTTTATGATCAAAAATTTTCTTAAGCACCTACATGATTAATTCCTCATTTGCAATTCAAATATTTTTTTAAATGTACAAATGTACTTCACTACTTAACTGAAAAAAATATTCCTCATACGCCACAGTGACATTTATTTATTTATTTGTTATTATTTCATTTATTTTCATTTCATTTATTCCTACTTGGAACAGTGAGGTTTTAAGTAATAAGTTCTTGGAAGTCTTATATTTTTCAATGCATTTGCAGTAAGTCGGAGCTATGCAGGTATCTGCAAATGTCTTCATAAAAATTATGTATCACGTACGAGCGTTAGTAAAAATATCCATCAGTCAGTTTTTGTTTTCAGATTTCTGTTTTGATTTTATCGAATACTTTTACGTATTCTACTCAAGTGTGGAAGTCTTGAGTGTCCATAAAACCATAACAAAATTGTATTCATCACAAGCTCCATTTAAAAATAGAAATTTCGTCGAAAAAATCACTCGATGTCACTTTCGAATAGATTATTATACATTATACATGCAATTGAGGTGAACATTTTGTATATTAAATGCAATTTTGAAAATTAAATCACCGTGTTAGCGAATGGACTGCGAACTGATCCATCTGAGAGATACACTTGGGAAGCCTCTACTGCCAATTGCCCCCAAATATCGGTGGAAATATCCATTTTGAGTGATTTTTTTGCTTATTATTTATTCCACTAGACTTTTTCGATTGCAGTTTTTGAAAACTATTTGGTTTGAGTTTTGTAAAAACTTTCACAGAGTCTAATAATTAAAGTGTTTAAATACAATCGCCTGTATCATTGATCAATCAACTAAAACGGAAATAAGTAAAAATCACTCAATCGGCAGTATGTTTGGTATTACTTCCAATGATTCTTATGTAAAGTTCGTACAATAACTGAATTAACTTTTAAGAGAATTTTCCAAAATAACCTAACCAAACGCATGGGATATTTTATTTTTAGCCTGAAGTTCTTTGCTTTTGCTGAATTGTTTCTTCTTTCAATGATCCCCAAGTAAAAGCACTGTTCACACCTTTGAAAATGAACATAAGATCTGAATAATTTTAGAGCACATAATATTGATGTTGATTTGGAAGAAGTCTTCCATTGAAAAATATACAGTTAACGGTTAAAACTCGTACAACTGCTGTGGATTGTGGTGAATTAACTTTACAGTCGTCACTGGTGTTCATACGTTGAGAGTATTTTATTTTGATCCTAGCTTATTTCAATTGTCTTAACTAGATGTGAATTTTATAAATCAACTCCATACACTGAGTAAAATAAAATTGGTACTACTATAACTAAAGTAGTAATGTTTTGATTGATTGTAAAATCATTTTCTGCTTGATGAAGAACACCAAGAAAATGTTAGCTTGAAAATAAAACTGAAATTCAAGTTACAAATGTTACTTTTACTCTGATTTGATATCTGGAAGAATGAAGCTAGTATTGAAAAAGTCCCTAAGATTGGTATTTGAGGTCGTTGCTGAAGTTTTCATCAATAATTGCTGCCTGCCGCACAAATAGTGAATTTATTTTACATATTATTGCTCTCGATCAACTCATATAGATAAATATATATGTGGGGCTCGTCTCGTAAGTTGACATTTCTGCCTGTTAGGTGAGAGTCTGGATGTTCAAATCACAGAAACATAAGTTTGCGAGGAAATAACAAGTCTATGACACTATGGCATGAAAACGCTATCTCCCTCATACGTTTGAAATTGGCATATAGTTGTTGGTACTGAAAATGCGCGAAGCCCAGAGGCCATGAAAAAATTGTTGCGACCTCTAAGACTATCCAGCAACCAGCGAATATTAAATAAATTGTTTCCAATTAACTGTGTGTTGTTTTTTGCATAAAGCGCTATGAAATATTTCAATTTAGCTTAAATGTTTAATTGTAGTCAAATTGCTGCTCCCGAAACGAACAAATTTTTAGTTAGTTCACTAAGACACTTCTTCGACGCAGGACAGATGGCTTATTAGCTCAAGCTCTTGATATGAAACGCTTCTTAAATTATTTCTATGAAGCTGAATTTCGGTTAGTTTCTATGGCTTAAACTATAATTTAAAGTCGAATTGGATCTAACGAACCAAATCATGAAGCTTTGAAATCGAACACAAATGAACGATTTGAAATATAATTCGTGTTACCATAAACAAAAGGAACCCATTAGTATATTATGCTAGTGAATAGGCAAGCGCTAATTTGCAAGCTTTATAGTATCGGTATGTCATGGAAGTTTGGAAGAGTAATTGAAAATCTATACGATGACACAATATCGAAGGTATGGAATGGTGAAGAGCTTTCAAGAGGATTAAAGACAAAAACTGGCGTCAGACAGGGTTGTACATTGAGTCCAAGCCTGTTTGCCTTATTTATTGAGGACCTTGTAGACTTTTTACCCTGTGGTATCGATTACGCTGGACATTCGATAAAAGCACTGCTATTTGCGGATGACATTGTTCTTTTTGCATTATCACCTGAATCGCTACAATTAATGATAAACCGTCTTTACCAGTACTGCAAGCTATGGAGTTTGATTTTGAATTTGGAGAAGTCTAAGATTTTGATTTTCCGAAGCTGAGGAGGCCGAAACTGTGCGAACGAAAAATGGCATTACAATGTGTGTTAGGAGTGTACTTCATGCGAAACTTAAGTATGGAAAATCATTTAAAGGAGAAACTGCAGAAGGCTAAAGTCGCAATCAACGCAACTTGGAATAAATGTTTCTACAACAAAAGTATCACCCATAGTAGTAAGTACAAGATATTTGATGCAATATCAAGGTCAGTTTTGTTTTACGCAGTTCAAACTTGGGGAGCGAAACAGTATGAATCATTGGAAAAACTTCTTCGATACTATATCAATTGCCGCACAACACGCCCAACTACGTGATTATGTTGGAAACAGGTTTATCTCCTCTTTTCATCCAAACCCTAAAGATGCAAGTGGATTATATCTTGAAAGTTATGAAGATGGATAATCACCGGCTTCCAAAGATAGCAGCTCTTCAAGTTATTCGAACGAAAATCAGCTGGTATGGTGATTGGATGGAGTTAGCTAGAAACGTTGGAATGGAATTGAATCTAGACTGTTCTAATATAGATGCAATGAAAGTCGCTCTCTATCAACTTTTTTCTATGGCAGACATAAATCAGAGGGAGAATTATATGAACGATGCCACTGGATCCATATACAGACAACTTTACTCTAAGTTAAACCACAATTTGAGGAATTATTTTACAGACGGCAACAGCATTGCCGAAATATCAATGATGTTAAAGCTGCGAGGAGAACTTATTCAACTTAACTTCGTGCCACATAGGGAGGACCTACCCATAATTTGCTCATTATGTAATATGGATGAAAGAGAGGATATATTCCACTTTATGGGAAAATGTCCAATTTTCAAGGAAATAAGAAGAAACGCCTTTGGAAGTAATATCATAACGCAAAATCAAGTTGTAGACTTGCTCAATAACATGGATGTGAAAAAATTATTCAGTTACTGCAGATTAGCCTTAACTTATAGAAACAAAATTATAAACGAATGTTTTTAAAGCATATATCAGTATCAGTATTAAAAGTAGGAGCTAAAACATTTTTTTCATTAGTAAAATTTTGCAATTTTCTTTTGTTTTGTCAACTACGCAGACAGCAGTAAAGCCATGCTTTTGTTATTTTTTGTTAATTTGTAAGAATTTGGAAACAACGTTAACAAATAAAAATAAATAATCTAATCTAAAATCTATATTATGCAAGTTAGTTTTAACTTAAGTTTCTTATCATGGCAACATGTCCTGACTTTCGGTCTAAGTAATCCAGAAAAGTATCAAAAGTCAGTAGTAGGAATTGTCAACCATACAAATACTAAATCACTTCCTTAGCACATTGCGAACTAAATATGATGATTTTCTTTGAATGAGAAAAAACATATAGAAATATACGCTCAGAATTCAGACGAGACGCATTCCTTCCTTATAGATATACTTATTTGAAAGTAGCGCCAACTTACCAGATGTTCTTTCGATACGTTTCCCAAACCATCTCTACCGATAGCTGAAGATGTTGTCTGTACAGCAAGAACGTTCCAAGTATCCATTTGATCTTTTTTTGTTTGTCACTTGTTTTGCGGTCTATGTCTTTAATAACTAATGTCGAAATAGCTTTGGCGTAGCCTTAACATGTGCACAGTTTGTTAATTTTGTTTAATTCCAATTATAAGAAAGCACTGTTTTTATGGGAAAGCTTGCTTCTTATGAATAGCTTTTGATAAACTGATTCTGTTTTATAATAAGGGATACATTTTGTTTAGAAATTCATGAACAAAGACAAAAAATGAGATTTGTTTTCTTTTTTAAGAAATCAATTGGCAACGAAATGTAGTTGAAATTATGTTCATGAGTTTGAAGTGTTAAGTAGCTGAAAAACGTAAGGTCTTAGCTGAGTCAACAAATAATTTAAGTTCACGTTTCTGACTTTATTGGTACTAATCATAGTAGATTCTGTTATTCAGAACTTAGTGTTAAACTAGCTAGAGGGAACTTTGCTATTGGCGTTATATCTTGCCACTTGATTGGGAAAGACTACCTGTTCTGAATTAGTAGAAGTATCTTATAGCGTAAGCAAAAAAGGCTGAACTAATGAACAACCATTTTGTAAATGATTGGTCTTTAATCATTTTAGAAGCATTTAAATTCCTGGTCATATAAGAAGAGGCTATTGGGTCTTTTATTACATTATAAAAAACGGATAATTTTCAGGATCTTTTAACCAATTCAATTACGGTTAGAAACTTATAAGATGTTTGTGGAGAGAACGGATAATTTTTTGTTCTTTTTAACCAATTCAATCAGTTGAATACTTAAAAAATGTTGAAGGAACTTGTTTCTTACGTAAACTGTTGTTTCGTTTAAGACACACCTAAAAAATTTTAAAATATTTCCTAGATTTCTCTTTGATTTAACAAAAATTTTGTCACTCTCGTAAACACAAACCGTCAAATTATGCGGAACACTTCACATTTTTCCTTTCTTCTTTCTTTTTTTTTACTATTTCTTCAAGGGGTATGCTGAAAAACACACATTTCAGTTCCTATCTAAGGACGAATCCTTTATTTCATTTAAAGAAATTTTGGGTTTTCATTTTAAAATTTTGCACTGAACATACAAGAGAAATTGCGTTCTGTGTAAAAGCAATTCAATTTAAAAGAAAAAATCTTTTCCAACTTCACTGAATCCTTAAAAAAAAAAACTGTATTGCACAACAATTTCTTTTTCTGGCAGCACCATTTATTTTCGTAGAAAAAAAAAAAATCAAGGGTTTGAAAAGAATTTGCGAATTTTTTCCTCAAAATTGACAGTGTATCCCACACCAATATTCCCGATAGACTGAAGATTTCTTGCAAAAATTCACCATAGACATATTTTCCACAAACTCAGAGCAAAATTTTCAGAATTTTCTTACTCATGACCATCTCTACCATGAGAATCTTCTTGTTTATCTTTTATTGCGAGTTAGCTGCCCTTTGGATCAGCTAGTGAAATTTTACAAATTTAATCTTTTTTTGCGGCAAAAGAATCTTAGAGTAAAAATCGACATGAATGCTATTTTTGAAGATCATAAGTGCATATCGGAAAGCGGGTGGCACTTGTTATAGACGCCACCAGTTTCAGCCGGTCGGTTGTGCGAAATTGGCTAATGCAAGTAAAAAGCATATGGAAACTATCAGGTGCTATGAGGATCACGACTCGCGACATAATTTTAAATAAAGGTGATCAATATTTTTCTTGTGTCGAACTAGCTGCCAGAAGGCATTTATTATTCAAAGCCACTATCCCCTAGTTTCTGTGTGTTTGAATTTGTTCATGAACATTCAATGGACATATTGACAAATTAAAGAAAGTATTTGGTAAAACCCGCATGTGTAAAATTAATAATATAATTTTTTTTATATTTTGCTATTGAATTTCCAAAGTGTATAGTAATGGACATGAACACTCATGTGCAATGAACGTTCTATGGAAATTACTACATTAAAGGATGTTAAGTGTCTGTACATTATGTACAAACGTCATTGTACTTTTTCAATGCTTGTTCGTACTAATTTCGTTCCTAATGGAAATACCGATGAGGGAAAAGCTTTAGAGTAATATCCTCTTCTTCTTCCTTTTCGGCGCTACAAACATCGTCATCTCGATGGAATCACTGCTCTCCCGGGTATCTGTTTGACACTATAGTCATCCGCGCGCTAAGTAAGCCGGCCAGAAAGCGTTGGCAACATCCCAGTTGTGGAATATAAATAAATATATTTTACTTATTTGGATAAGAAAACAAAAGGCGTTGTTTTCTCAAAACTTGAATCGTGATGATTGTTATGTATTGTTATTCTGTAGATCAATAGATCAAAGGATTAATTGAGAAAGGAGTTTATAAACGAATATTAGAATGGTGACAAGGGCTCAATACACGTGAGGAACAGCGGTATATGTTTTGTGATTACCATATTTGGCACAATATCAAAGCCCTACGAATAATCAATAGATTGTGCACCAACCAGCCTCTTTACCCCAGATGCCGAATCTAATTTCAACTAGCTGAGCCGATTGGGGTTACTTGGGTCTGTAATTTTAAGATTCTTGGTTCACGTTTCCGTTTCTGTTCCCGTGAGAATATTGACTGATCTAGTTTCTTAAACCTTTGAGGACATTAAGTTTTTGGAGAAGTTTTTATCGCTTACGAAAATGAAAAGGTACAAACTTCGATGCCTAACGGCATGTTTTGTCAAGTCTGTAATATACATAGTTCCCCATGTTTGCGTAATAATTGACGGAAGTTTGGACAGAGCAAGTAAGTGATGACCCATACATCACTCATTATACTATCATTTAGGCTGAATCTGTACATTTGGGTACATTTGCTGTAGTTGGAATAAAATCGAATGTTACCAACTTTAAAGAACAAAAATTAAATTCTGAAAGAGTTAAGGTTCTATTAAGCATAGCAATCAGTGTGTGAGCTATAGTTATCGGCAAATGTTTTTTTTATCCTAAACAAAGACAAAGTCCCAAAGCTCTTATTTAGATGACCTGGGTATCGATCAACCGTTTGAAGATTTTTTTTTTTTTTTCATAAAACAAGGGTGAAAAACTTTAATTTATTAACAAATTAAGATAAAGTCACATTAGGGCTGTGTAAATATGCTTATAGAACTCACAGAAGAACGTCGTGTTGTTGCTCTTCACATATCTTAATGTCGCTTAAACTTGCAATTACTTTTCTTTAATGACTGTGCTAATGGAAAACAAACCTCCAAAACTGAGAATCAAACTCTTTTAACGCACCCTATGATTCATTAGCTTTGTGGCCCACTGCCACAAACTGATGCAACGTTCATTTATGTTTACTCCTGTTTTATTCAAATAAATGCATTGTTTCAAATTTAAATCTATCCGAGACGCAAAACATGACAAGACGAATAAGACCACATTGCTCGAGTATATTTTTAAGATTTATTATAATTTCATTGTGCAATAGCAGACTCGTATTTTTTCGAACCTACATTCAATTCGTATAAAAATGTATGTCGGCATTTGTTTGTCTGAAGTTTTTAATAATCGCATATAATAAATTGGTTAGATTTCTTTGTTGGACTCGTTCGAAATTATTAACTTTTTCATACATCTTTCATTGCATTACATTATTTCGGATGAAAAATTAAAAAAAAACACACATAATTTGGATTAAATTTTCTAGTAATATATGAGATCGGTACTTTCCACTTTTCTGATTTTTTTTTTTTAATTTTTGCAGACTTTTTACTTACGTGTAGGGGAATTTGGGCGCCATTTAGCACTTACTAGGTCACTGACGTAACGCACTCCTTTAGTGGACTCCATAGCGTTTTATTGTTTTTTTTTCAGAGCTTTGATAGGGATTTCAGACCTTGGACACAGCAGAGCGTTGTCCCCTTTCAAAAAAGTTCCGTACACGGTCAACAACACATAGTTAAGGGCAGGGGTTTTAAAATACATCCATTTCCTTCTTTTTTAACTTATTCTCAAAATTGAAAATTTATACACAAGCCAAATTTGAATAAGAAACTAACAAAAAACTTTCAAATATCCACTTCTTAATTTTTATCTAAACATTGTAAATGAAGCACCGTGTTAAGTGAAGTTAAGTTAAATGAAGACTAACGATTTAATTGTCTAAAGAATTATCTATTGTGTCTTTCATTTGAAAATGTTCATATTCTTGTTGATTTCTTTTTCTCATTTTAATTGTGTTAGCATTGTTGTAAGCTCATGAAAAAAAAAAATTAAAAATACTTTCCTTTTAATAACATGAGAGTGACAACGGCAAGCCATGAAGGGCCAAGGGCTAGATCTGATTTTCTTAGCCATTTAATTGTGTTGTTTGCTGTTTATTTGCTTGTACTGAAAATTAAACTATTTCGGGAATACTCTCCCATGTCCGATAGCCTGCCAGGAAGAGATGTCAGATTTCTACTTGAGAAATTGTTGAGTGAAAGTAATTCACTTATAGACCTGTTTTTTTTACAATTAGTCCTTTATACTTTTTAATTATCCGTCGTGTCAATCAAACAATTGCATCAGAGATTTTCCCTTTTTATTCCCTCACAAGGCATGATTGTGAGAAACGCGCTAGGCATCCTTTGCTCCGCGCTCTGTTGCCCCCCCCCTTTTTATTTATTTGTTTTTATTAGAAATTTCGCTGCACGAAAATTTTGAAGCAAATCAATATGTCGTTTGAAACGAATCTTTTTCGACAGTTCTTCTTGAAAATTTAATAAAAGCTTACACAAAGTTGGCTTGAAGAATACCCTAAAATTAATTTTTGACTTCTTTTAAAGAGTAAGTTTGAGTTATTAGAAAAAAAAAAACACAAACGAAAAGCTTTGTTCTTTTGGGGTTGATACATCGGATATTAGATAGAAAAATAAAGAAAAAACCAAAAAAATTAAAACAAAAATTTAAAAAGAAGCAATCGGAAACTTCTAAAAATAGATATTTGAGTCCCATTGGCTAACAAAAAAATGGCAAGACTTTCTCTAATTATGATTTCCTCACACAAAAATTTGGTGCATGTTTTAAAAGTACGCATACGTTCCTACACCATTCATGAACCTTCAAGTAAAGTTCAACCAACGAAGCTATGTATATCACTTCATTTCTTGTAGTTTTTCCTGATTTTATTATCGACCTAGTTACCTTTGTCATCAACCAGCACGAGTGCTAGAACAAAGCAGAATATAACGATTTTTCCAAAACAGCGCAACAATAATTGAGTTTTAAAAAAATAGATATTTGTTCAATAAATACACATTCCTTCAAAGTTCAAAGGCTATAATTGATACTTTTTAGTAATGTCGATCGCATTGTACTTGCTACATTGATATTTAGTGAACAGTTTGTTATACTCACTGTTATATATTTTTTTTAAATATATTTGCTTATAGTATACTTTTAAGTACAACAAGTAGAAATATGAAAATTGATAACAAATTGTTATGATCAAGTGGCCATTAAAGAAAAAAAAAACTACAAACTTAAAAATTTTACATATAAAAGTTTTAATTATTACTTTAAAAAAAAACATATATAAAATTTCCCTGTCACAATGTTAGTTACCGTACTCCTCCGAAACGGCTTACCAAATTTTATATGCGTGTTCAGTAGGTCTGAGAATCGGCTTCTAATTATTTTCCATACCCCTAAGTGATAAGGGTCATATACCATTAACCTTTATTCTTTAATTTACACTGTGACACGAGAATTTTATATATTAGATTTTACAGTCTCAGTGTAAATGTCATATGAACTAAATATATTCTAAAGTAAATTTATTATTTATTATTAATTTATTTTATAACTGACATGGAAATTTTGTATATTAGATTCTTATTCATTTGATGGAACGGTGCAACCAACTTGCGACGAGCACTCGATAATGATGCTTCCCAACCATTAATCAAGCTCTCTTCGATTTAGTGATCCATTTACTCAAATCCATGGACATGGCTTTAGGATAAGAATCTCCTTGGAATACTTCTGATTGCTTAACGACGAAGTACTTTTTTCTTGACGGTTTTCAAAGCGCTCGACAGGCTTTGATATTTATTCGCTTTCCTTCTTCGTTTGGTTTGTTCTGCTTAGCCGCTGGCTCGGTGTCATCATTTAACGATTCAGCTTTTCGCATTTGGGATACAGAAGCTGGAGTAGGAGTTAGTTTGCCCATAGATTCACGTTCCAATCGCTTTATATGATGTGTATGAATAACCCATATGTTGTTGGTGTGATAAAAAAGTTCGGTGTAAGCTACATTTTTATTAGATTTGGGCAATTTAATTTTTGGGTTCACTTATAAGAGCTCTAACTTCCACATAATTTCAATGGGTCGGGAAAAGGAAAGGGAACCGTAACGGGAACGGGAACTCTAAAACTTACATTATCGCCTACATGGTTTATATTTCATAACCAAATTCCTACAGAAATGGGCAAACTAGAAAATTTCGGGCATTCTTATGTCGATTTCCTTTCATCAATTTGCAGTCGACTGCAGTCGCTACTAAATTCGATTCTTTTTTGGGTATTTAGGAAATTAAAAAAGTAGCGATTTTCTTTTTTATGAATGTATGTGTGTCCAACTGACTACTGAAGAAAAACAAGCACCATGGAACAAAACAATTACATTCATATTGTTAAGCAAACAATTTTTATATTTTTTTCACCAATTGTTTTCCAAATTCACAACTAAATACTAAACAATCCTGCTTCCCTTAATTTTTTTCATATACTGATGTTTTTGTTTGCCGTTTTCGATCTGTCAAAATTGTTGTGTGTGTGAAAATCCGTGGGCAAATCCGTCTCAAAAAAGAGATCGACTGCAGTCGATTTTTTTCCCTCCTAAATGAATTCCATTGAAAAAAAAATTGACTGCAGTCGACTGCAGTCGATTTTTTTGTTGAAAGGAATTCGACATTAAACTTATAGCGTTTTTCATTGAAATCCGAAAGAACTACTCTCAAATGCAGAACTACTCTTTTCAATGAAACATTTTTCAACAGTTTTGTCGTAGTATTGGTGACAATTGTCATGAATAGCATTGGGTGCATTCACTTCTGTAGTCACTATGTAGTCGAAATTCAATTAGTTTTGTGAATGCAAAATTTAACTACAAACGCAACAAATCCTTTTTTGTTTTTAATCTTTCGTATTTTTTTCCGAACAGCCGATTGTGAAACGTCGAAATGATTCTAAATTAACTTTACATCTGAAATTTTTACATAACGTGGGGTGAACAGTTTTCAACTCATTTCGCAGTTGTTTTTAATGACTTGATAACGTAGTTACTAAAGCAGTGAATGCGCCCACTTGCATCTTTTCAATTTTTTTTTTTTTTACACTCCAAGTAGGTGATGGATGGAAAGGGATGACGACGAAGGAAATGACAACAAACAATGCAGCGAATAACAAATTCTAAATCTATATATATAAAGCAAAGCTGATATTTTGTTTGTCCGCAAAAATCTCGAGAATTAAGTCACCGATTCAATTGGTTTTTTTTTTAAATTATTCGAAATGTTAGTGTGACGGACATAGGCAACTTTTTTAAAATTTATCTTACAATTTTCATAGATAAAAATAGGAAAAACAACCCATTTCGGCCGATTAATGAACTTCACAATTATTATTATTATTATTCATTTGCTTAGCTTTCAAATTTCATCAAATAATTTCCAATTAAAAGTCGTTTGAAAATATCGTCGTTTAAACATAAAATATTTGAGCCATAAGCCCGACTTAGGTAAGTCTATTGAAAATTAAATTAAGTTTATCTAAAAAATCTACGCTAATACTACCATTTCGAAAAATTTCAGCGGAAACGGAAAAGACGCTATTTAAAAATTTGAAAGAAAACGGAATCCAACAAATCGAACGCAAAAGCTGAAGATATTAAACGAGCTGAAAAAATATCATTTGCCAACAAGCTTAAGAAAAAAGAAAACAGAATTCAACACTTCTCTGAACAGTCAGTCGGTAAGAATATTTTTTTTTTGTTTTGTTAAACTCTTATGTATTACAAACGGGCGAATGCGTGAAGAGAAAAGAATCAATACAAACACACACACTTTTGGTTCGTTTTCAAATTCTTCGTATATATTGGACGTCTTATTTGCACCATGCAGCGGCTCTGTGTATATATAGCTTACGGGAATATTTTGTATTGGCTTCGCGTGCTTTGCATGTATGCGTACGGTCAACATATTTTCGCCTTTTCGTTATATGTGAGAGTGAGCGAGCGCTTTTTTTTTCTCTCTGCACACACTTCCTTCAATAACCGCCTGTGTTGTATGAATGTTTTGTATGCGTTTCGCGCCCTTCCTGTGTCCAGAAATTTTGTTTTCATTTTCCATACTAATTTTTTCCAGCATCATTCATTTTTTTTTGCTCGAGTTTTGCTGACAAGTGCAGTGTAGTGTTCAATTCGATATTGAAATGTGAGTGTTTTTAGAAAGAGAGAGTGTGAGAGAGTGAGTGAGTGAGTGAGAGTGGGAGTGAGAGAGAAAGAGAGAGAGTGTGAGAGAGAGAGAGAGAGAGTGAGAGAGAAACAGAGATAGTGAGTGAGTGAGAGTGAGAGAGGACGAGAGAGTGAGTGAGTGAGAGTGAGAGAGGACGAGAGAGTGAGAGAGAAAGAGAGAGTGAGTGAGAGAGAAAGAGAGTGAGAGAGTGAGAGAAAGGGAGATAGTGAGAGAGTGAGAGTAAGAGTAAGAGAGGAAGAGATAGTGAGAGAGAGAGAGAGAGATAGAAAGAGAGTGAGAGAGAAAGAGAAGGTGAGAGAGCAAGAGAAAGAGTGAGAGAGTGAGAGTTAGATTGAGAGAGAAAGAGAGAGAGAGAGAGTGAGAATGAGTAAGAGTGAGAGAGAAAGAAAGAGAGTGAGAGTGAGAGAGAAAGGGAGATAGTGAGAGAGTGAGAGTAAGAGTAAGAGAGAAAGAGATAGTGGGAGAGAGTGAGAGAGAGAGAGTGAGAGAGTGAGAGTGGGAGAGAGAGAGAGTGAGAGTGAGAAAGAAAGTGAGAGTGAGAAAGAAAGTGAGAGTGAGAAAGAAAGTGAGAGTGAGAGACAGGGTGAGAGTGAGAGAGAGAGAGAGAGTGAGTGAGAGAGAAAGAGAGAGAGTGAGTGAGAGTGAGAGAGAAAGAGGGAGAGAGATTTATGGAAACTTCTTATTCAACTTTTATGGAAAATTGAACGAATACAAATTTTGTAGTGTTTTAATGCATTTTAATGTGTGTAAAGAATTTGAATTTTGGAATATTTATTTCAATATTCAATAGTACTGTGAATCAATTAAAATGGATCGTGAAAACAGTGACGAAGCGAAGGATATTTTGGATAATTCTTCAACGACAGTCCAAAACGAGACTATCAAAACAAAAAACGGTCAGTGAATTGCTCTAACATTTTCAAAAATCAGCACACTGACTTTTTTTCAATTATATTGTAGAATCACGAGCTGATCAAAATGAAAATAATGGGGAGGTGCCAATCAAAGAACTTTACAAAGAAGTCAACATTGAATTTGACGGTGATGATGCGTTGAAATGCTCCTCGCCGAAGAAAAAAAAAACAGAAACAGATTTTGGTTTGTTAATTTGTGTAAAATGTGTGTATATATAAATCTCAATATATTCAATTCTTTTATAATAGATTGGGACAAAGAAAACATCGATTTTAATGATGAATCATTTGGTAATATTGTTTCTATTATATATATTGATTTTTTTTAATTTACTGATAAACTATGTTTTAGATTTATTCGATGAAGCGGAAAAACTATCGCAAAGTTCATCCAAAATTTTGTCGCAAAACGCATCTCAAATCAAATCAAAAATCCCATTGCTCAACGAATCGCCGAGTACACTGAAAAGTGGATTGTCAAATGCACCACGCCGTGTTTCGCAACGAGAATCCAACGCAAAAGCCGAAGCTATTAAACGAGCTGAAAAAACATCGAGAATTAAAAACACATTTCGTTTTTATATTGACTTTTAAGAAAATGTTTTTAATTTTTCTGTTGTTTCAGACGTTTATCAAGCAATTCATGACGAAGCAAATGATCATGAAATTTTATTTGCAATGGCCGTCAACGAAGAACTTTTAATTAATAAACACAGATTGTTTTTGAAAGACAGATCTTTTCACAAAGATTTGTCATTAGTTGATTGAAACGATGAATGCTTTTTGGTTTTTCTTTTCAATTATTCGAAACATTAATGTGACGGGTATAGGCAAAAATAAAAATAAAATTTCTATGCAATGTTTTCAACAAAACCAAAATTAATCAATCATATAAATGTCATACTAACATGGAAAAGTTAGTGTCCCCAATATTTTCAAGAACCTACACAACAAATAAAAAATCTTTTGACAAGTAATTATTCGCTATCTGGACATTTCCTAAACAACATCCGTAAGTACAATAGCCGTTTTCAAATGACTTCGTTTGGCGCCAAAGAAATAAGAGAAGATAATTTTATGCCAACTTTTAAAATAGAGGGCCAGAAATATCATTTTTGTAGCCTTTTACCACCATCAGGCCAGAATCCACAATGCTTACAGATATATTTTATCTCAGACGCAGATCAGCTATCGTTGAGGGCAAACATAGCCCCAACGCTGAAAATAAACTTAGGTCCGTTTTCTTCACTAAAAGTTGAAGTCAACTGGAGGATATTATTCATAACTTTTGATTTTGTTTTTCTTCACTCAAATTTGACAGCTTCAACTGCCGATTTTCAACTCTCGAGTTGATTAACTTCCGATTTTCTCAACTTCTGAAAAAAGTAGAATTTGAATGATTAAACTTAAGAGTTGTTTGTGAAATTTAATTTTGTACTACATTTTGTTGCTCCAGTCAGTCTGTTATTTTGGATTTGCATATGTAAATAAAAATATTTTTAAAATAAAAAATTATTATTTTGAGAGTCATCCATCGTCGAAATGAAATATTTTGAATATTTTTCAGTTTAAAAAGTATTAAATTATGTGTAGATTGCACGAATTACGACCAATTACCCAATTATTGATAGTTCTGAGGTATTTTGCACTCAGGTCAATACAATTGGCCATTGCTCATTTTATTGGCGTATGCATTTCAACAGTGCATCGAATGATAAATCCGGTGTCGAACGCAATTGCTAACCTTGCACCCCATTTTTTTGCATGTAACACCGATCGTATGATCCACTACAGTATCCCCTAATGTTCGTTAAAGGAGAAGATGGTTATTATTTAACCATTCCACAGGAAGGTACAGACGGCGCGTAACAAATCTGTGACATGAATGCAATTTTATGCATTCAGGTTGATGGTTAGAGCTAACAGTTTAAATACATTACATCACTACAGGGAGTTATTTAGTCAATTTATTGTCGATATGATGGCAGAAATGATATCGGAACGATTGAATCTCATATGTCGTCACCAACAGAGACTTAGGGCTGAAGAATACATTCATCTCAGAGCAGAGGCGCTTTAAATCAAGACGGAAATGTTGATCCATCAAATATCGTTATATGCATGGAAAAACTCAAGACGCGATGACGTATGTCCGAAACTAAGGAGAACAGACATATTTATCACTTTTAAGTGCAATCCTGAATGGCCTGAAATTAAAGCGGAACTTCTACGTGGTCAGCGATCTTTCGATCGTCACGACATCATTTCAAGGGTGTTTCACTTTTCTTTTGGGGTTATGACCTCTTTACAATAAAAGTTTTTAAGTAATATCTAAGAATTAAATTTCCTATTTTTTTTTTTTAATTCGAAGCGAAAAATTGTGAATATGTGTGTAAATGTCATGTTTAGTGCCCGTGCGAAGCCGGGACGGGCCGCTAGTTATTTACATATTTCTGCACTCATATTCAATTACTTTCTTTTTTCTTTTGAATTTTAATAATCATCAAACAAATTTGATAACAATTTTTTTCCATTTGACATTTGATACAACAGATGTTTTTGCATGTGTGTGTAATTTTCAGAGTAGATCTCTCAACCGATTGGGAGTAGATCTTTGGCGTTTAGAGTTACTCCAGAACTACTCTTTTTTCCAATGAAACATCAAAAATGGAAAAAGAGTAGATCTTTTCACAAAAGGAGTAACTCTTTTCGTCAATGAAAAACGATATTAGTCTTCTTAGTTTTCGTTTCTAGACAGTTTGGTGTGAACAACGCTTTAAATAAGTTAGACCCGAGCAACGCCGGGTGGGTCATCTAGTTTCAATATAAAATTCAGTTCTCTACAAAGAAATATTTAAAATTTATCGAAATATGCCTTCGTTCGGCAAATACATAAAAAAAAATTATTTATGAGGGTGAACCTTTATTTCTGATTTGTACCCTCTAATTTAGTGAAGAGCCTTTTTCTTTATAATTTTCTTGCAATTAAAATCCACCCTTTTCTTAGTTCCTGACCAAAATGACATATCTTCTTGGAAATCATGTGGAACTTTCATCGAGTATCTGCATTCTGCAATGGCCAATGGCTTCATAAATGAAAAGTTATGCATCGGTTAGTATACTCTGCAATTCTGAATTCTTGTGCTTTGTTTTCTAAAAAAAAAGAAAATAAAGCGTGAACCAATGTCGTTCTTGAGTTTTGACGTAATAAACGCTTATGAGATACGCGTCGATACTATAAATGAGAAAAAAACCATTTCTTTTATTTTCCGTTCGTTTTCCCTATGCGTGTAACCAGGCTCAAAGAAGACAGTTTTGCCCCTTTTATATAACTAACCAAAGGATCTGACAAATAAGCTACAATAGAAAAGTAGATTAATTCACCACCGTTAAATTTTAGATTCATAAGTTCTAGTATTTCTATACGAAACATACTTACGAACGAATACTAACATCGAACACTTAGCTAAAACCTTATGCGTTTCTGTTTCAATTTCAATGTCTCGAATTCTCTTATTCTCTTTCTCTTCATTCGATTAGTAGAGATTCGAGAATCGAGATTCTGCTATTCGAATTGTTTTGTTTGTTGGTTTGCTTGAAAAGAATGCGAGAATTTTGCTTTCTGCTTTGCTTCGCTGTTGTTAAGTAATTCAGTATCAGTTTCAATTTCTGTATTCCTGACGTCTGACCTTGTGCTGGCTTTTGTGTTATTACTTTTTATAATACGTTTGGAAATTTAACACAAATCTATTTATGTAGATTTTGATGCTAGCAATTAAATTCAATTGTTGTCAAAGCAAAAAGAAAAATGAAAGCCGGTGGAAAAACGTCAATTGTTTGGAAATATTTCGTGAAAGAAAAAGACCCAAAACGTGTTGTTTGTGGAATCTGTAGAAAAAAACTAAAATTTTTTGGAAATACCACAAATTTAAGACAACATCTTGATCGAATTCACCGTGCAGAATTCAGAGAAGAAATGGAAGCTAGATTGGTTGTTGTTAATCAAAATTGTTCAATATCGGAAACTGGACCTTGTGCTGAGAATGCACAACTAGATCAACGTATGCCTTCACCTTCAACCCTTGGAGCTGAGGCAGAACCAGACGCTGAAGCTGAAGTAGTATGTCCTATGGTAAGTCAGAATTCAGAAAATATTAAACAGATGCAGACAAATTCAATAAGAAAAGAAGAAGAATTGTGTGTACGTACACATGTACATACATATACTAATTTAATTCTGGCAAACTTTAAATACCAAGTGTTCATTGCACATTATAAATCGTATTACGTGGCTCAGTCATATAAAGGCAACATTGAGTAACTACAATAAAATGGAAAATATTTTCTTCATTTGCCTCCATTTTCTGTTTGTTTACATTGTTGTTTTTGTAACACAAAATATATTGAGAAATACCTACATAAATGTACATAGCTAATTGTGCAACGATGTGTGTGTATCTTTACCACTGTATTGTGTATTTTTTACCACTGGTTTCAGGTTGGAAATTATACTCATATGAATGAATAGTACCTATAAACTTATTCATATCTCGATTCTCGAACACCGTTCAAACAATGCACTGAAAGAAAACTCTGTTTTCATTTGTTTGGCCAACCCATGACAGTTTAGTATAAAAATTTATGGAATCAATATTGGTACCCCTACCTTTTTAAGTATACAAAACAATTTACGAGTAAATAAACAACAGTCCGGCAATTTTTAGAACTTATTGCTTTTTGATAAATTGTTATTTTTTGTGAGTTGATGTCAGTTTTGTGTTTTGACGTGAATTTTCGAATTTTTTTTCACCTTTTTTTCTGATTTCGTTTCATTTACTCTTAAGAGGAAGAGTGTTAGCGGGGGGTGATGCGGCAAAGCTGAAACGGGGTTCTGAAACCGCGTTTTCATTAGGAGAATGCCGTAATCACCGCCGATGGGATTCATAGCCTAGCGGTGGAGCATATTCTGTCGTTTTTTTTTCGCTGTGTTTCATTCATATCCTGGCTGTTATTTTTCCTATTATTAATTATTATTATTATTCTGTTTCTTTCCCTTTCCAAAACTATCGTTCTCTTATTTTGTAAATATTTATTTTTCGTATTCTCTTTTTTTTTTGTATAAATTTATACCTACCGGTTATCCTTGTGTAATCTTTTCCGTTTCTCCTCTTAATAGGTACTTCCGCTTTCTAATTGCTACTTCCCGATTCCTATCTAACCCAAAATCTTCCCCTTTTTGGTTCGCATCAACATTCGTCTTTGCAAAAAAAATATAAAACAATTTAAACATTTAAAGAATAAATCGACGGGCCGCGTATACGGCTCTTGTTTACTGACTGAGTAGGAGTACCTTCAAATTTTTATAGCTAAAGAATGTACCCAAGGTTGTTTGTTCGTCTCTTCTTTTATTTTAAAAAATGTTAAACAATATCAGGAAATTATTTTTTTAACTTGCATTGACATACATATGTTGAGTTGAAAAAATGTTGTCAAAATTATTCGAGTAGGTAGTTTTCATCAAAAAAAATTTCTTATAGCAAATAATGAATTTTTACACAAAAGCACACAAATCAACTGTTTTTCAATATTGTTGAATATTTTCATATAGGCTTGGTTTGATTTTATCAATTTTTTGGAGAAAAAAAGCAAAATGTTCTATGGAACGTACATACTTATGTATACATGTTTTTGAAAAGCATATTCTTTGTGTGTATCTATATAGCTGCATAAATATGTACTCGTAAAACTATATTTGTTGATAACTAATGTGTGGCTTTAACTGCGATTTTATTAATTATGTTTTTCTCCTATTTGTTACAGGTAAGTGTGCCATCCCCATTAATTGAGCACCCGGAAATACAAGAAAGCATTCAAATAGGTCACAATGAAAGAGCACCAAGTGGATCTAAACAACAATTTGCTCAGCAAAAACGTTGTACCCCTATAAAGTTAACCGATTCTAGTAAGCCAGTAAAACACGCATTTAGCAGATTGAATGCCGGCAACGCTAAACATAGCAGTGAAGATGATGAATATGATCTGTTTGGAAAACTAATCGCGAAAAAGCTTAGAAGACTGCCTGAAAGCAACAGCGAAGAAATTATGTTCGAAGTACTGAAACTTTTCTCTGAGCGTTCTCGTCAGTGCCAAATGATCTACGAGTCATTAGACAGAGACGAAGAAATAGACAGTAAAGATTTTATTATTAATTCACAATAGATTTTGTACAAAAACTGTTTTTACTGCAAAAAGTAGAAAAGAAATACCTATAATACCTATAATACCTAGTGATGTAAAATTAATGAAAATCTTTATATTGAAAAAATTTAGTGTAGAGTAACTTGAGAGGAATAACCAAAAGTGATAGCCGACTGTCGTTTTTGTAAATAAACAATTCTTCGATCTATTTCAATCAATCCAAACACATTTTTTTCGTTTATTGGCATCACTAAAAATTCTGTCTGTAATTTCTAAAAACCGGTTAGCTCGGTCTCGGTCTCAGCTAATTATATAGTTTAATCTTATTTATGAATTACGTAAGTAAATTAAGCTAATGTTATAATAATAATAAATACTTGTGTGTTGTTTCTGAAGTCTTGTATCACACGAAACAACAAATTGTTATGCTTTTTTCGTTCATGACCAAAAAAGGAATACTTCGTGATTACTTACTGCTGCTGTATTTTTATTAATAGTTGTAGTTATTAGCAATTTTTTGTCAAAGGATAAACGTTCTTTCTTTGGGAAAGAAAGTTACAGAGTATTCGCTTTACGCGTCAGAGAGTTCCTAAATGTATGTTTTTCTTTTAACTAATTTTGATAGCATTTTGGTAACTACATTTATCGCTTCTGAATTAAAAAAGCAGCGCTAAAGAAAACTAAAAACTACTTCAACATAACACTTCACAAATCAACTTAACTATTCTCTTTTTAAAATAACTTTCACACATACCAAATGTGATGATTTTGACTTTCAACTATTCGACCATTTCATGCGAGTGTTCTTTTCAGCGTATTCAGACAACGTTTTCGTTTTCGTCGTTTTTGATATTTTTTTTGTCTAGTTTTTATATGAATCTTCAAGATTACTAAGATTGAGAGAATACTCGTGTAGAATTGAGTAATAACGTTTTGAAAAACCACATTAATGCAAATAAGAGTAAATAAGCTTGGTCTCAAGTTGCTCATTAATTTTCTACCTCAATTGATTATCCACTCCAGCGCTCGACCGATAAATTAAATTTTATGTCATAAATGATCCACTGGTGTTTTACATAAGTAAATGTATTCCATCACTCTTCATATTAAATTAATGCAAATTGAATTAATTAAAAGCACAGACGACCGCAAGTAGGTACTCATAATTCATACCAAAAATCACCCTGAATTCGAAAACCTAAGTTGAAGATTGAAGTCATAGTTTGTTCAGTAGATATTATCTACTTTCAGTCCAGCTCTTACACCCACAAAGATCGCTTGTTACTCTGCCGAAGATCAAAAGAGAAATAATTTTCCTCCAAATTTTAATGTATTTTAACTCTATTGGAAGGGAAAAACGAAATGTAAACAAAACATTTGTCATAAAATAGAGCTCTGCTCAAAACTAGTTCAGTCATGAAGTTAAATCTCTCTCTTCACAAGAGAAGCCAACAAAGATCGATAATGTGAGTTGCAAAGACCGTATGGACAACGTATCTTGTAGGTGTGACTTGTCGTTATTGCCAACTTATCATTTATTGTAAAGGCATTGCGATTAATTCATAAAACTAAATTTTTTCATACCATTGAGCTCAAAGCTAATTAAAACAAAATTCAAAGCAACTCTTTTAGTGTAGTTTAAGTTTAAGTTATAGGCTGATGTCTCAGTGCCTCAATGCCGCCTGCGCATTTATGATCAGAATTGCTTGTTTAAGAAATATAAGAACTTGAAGGCTCTATTATTAAATATTTAATTTATGTGCAGCAATTTGAAGTGTGTTCCGTAAATTTTTGGAGGATTATCGTAGAATAGTCAAAAGCTTATTTCATGTAACTTCGCTTCCAGCGAATGAAGCACATCTATTTTACTTTCGTCTCATAAATTTAGGTATGTTCTTCAGGTTTTTAACCCCCTTTCTTAGTTCTTAAAATTTAGACGATAGTCGTCCTAAACGCTACAGAATCAAGGCCAGGAAAATATTTTTCCGTTGATAAAAAAAAAGAACTACCAACCAATTAGTTAAATCTATTCGACATCATCCATTAAGACATCATCCATTAGGCTAAAGGACTAGAAGATGTACCTGTGGCGTGATGGTTGTCTGCCTGTTAACCCAGAGGTTCATGGTTTGAACCCCAACAGAGAAAAAAATGTTTTTCCGCTGGTATCGTTTTTCGCGAGGAATTTGACAGTCCTCCGCTATTCATTCGTTGCCACGAAAAGCGGTTCGGAACCGGCAAAAATTGTAGGTCCCCCTCACAAGGCATGGGTGTGAGAAATGCGCTAGGCCCCGGGCTCCTCGCTCAGTTGCGCCACTCCATTTATTTGTTTATTTATATATTAATTTATTTATTTATAGGACTTGAATTAAATCCAGCAGAGAAGGAAAAAAAAATTGCGAAAGTAAAATGCACACATTTTACATTTTAAATAAACAATTTCGAAAGCAAGACAAGGCAATGATCACAGTTGGCAATCATCTATTCCTTTAGTTAGTCTCAATTTTCAAAAAACTCAACGACTTATAAAACAAATCTGAATGGTGCACCTCACAGAGTCTTACCTGTGCAGACTTGAGTTACAGGTACTTTATTGTATCTTTCAGTAACAATCGTAATCGTGTGAAGCACAAGCAGATAAAAAAAAGACTCCAAAGATAGAAAAGAGTGAAAAAAGTGAAAACACAGTATGAATGTGTGGACTAGTTAGTTCAGTGTAAGTGACTCCGTTGGCAAGAGTATGTGTGTTTTGTTGTTTTCTCAGCTTTGAAACCGAGCAGTACACGTACAGGTTTCTTAGTTTGGGCGTCGTCGTCGGTTGAGAAAAAGTGAAGCGAAACTTGAAAGCATTTTAGAACATGTGAAAATCTAAATAAATAAAACATTTTATAGTTTAGAAAACATACTTTTTAACATAAAACTTACTAGTATATAAAATAGAAGTTCGAATTGTGAAAGGTGTTATCTAATCTAAGCGTGAATCATGGATACGTATAGTGCTGAAAAATTATTAGCATTCTTTTATCCCCTAATCATGCTTGCGTCGGTTTTGTGCTGTATTACTTCGGGAGTTGTTTGGGTACATTGGCGCCACGTTCTAAATGCTTGTCCCGAAACAAATTGTGGGTGCTTCTTAAATGGACGCAGTACCTATACCACTTTTGAAGGTGGGCATATTGCATACTGCCATTTTTCGACATACGGACTGATCTTGCCATTGTTTTTCGCTGTCATATTGGGAATTTATCATGTTTATCGAGTTTGTATGGGTACTGGGAAGAGGAAACAAGGCATTACCACCGTCAGACAGAGGTAGGATTTAAAATGTGTACCTATTTCTTTTAATTACTTTTTGTTTACAATTTAAGTTGATTGGCGTTGCAAGACAGCTCATACTAGCATGTGTTTTGTGCCTGGGATTAGTCTGGCATAAAAAAACTAAGCCTAAGTGCCAATAACCACACTTAAAGATGACTCAAGTTTTTGAATAGGCTTTTAGTAATACGACATACTAATGATCAATTAAGCGCTTAGTTCAACACTAAACACTTCAATTTAAAGTTGAAGAAATTGATCTTTATCTTTCTTTTGCTGGTAATTTAATTTGAATGCAACACCCTTCTTAAAGGAGATAGAAGATGGAAACATAATACGCAGGCAATTATAGCGAAAAAAACGGTCAATCGATTTCCGGTAAAATTACAAGTCCTATGGAAAAAAGTCAAATCGCGAAGTTGTAGGCATTAAAAAGATCTACAACTTTTTTCACATAATCCCAAAACTTATTTTGAAAATTCGATTCGAATAACCAATTGATTGGTTTGTATTTGTACACTTTCTTTCATGAAATTCGGTGGAAACCTTCATTTCTATTTCCGTTTCGTTCTATTAATTACTTCAACGGTCTTAAAGCTGAACCTCTCTTTTAAATAAATAAATAGATAAATAAATAAAAAATAAGGTATCACAACAGACCTTGAAGAGCCTAGGGGCAAGGGTCACTTCTCTTAATTACCTCTAGCTTGTGAGAAACGCAAGGGTCATACAAATTTCGTAGATTTCGGACGTCTAATAGCGTTTTTCATTGAAATTCGAAAAACTTACTCTCAAAATGAGAACTATTATCCTTTCAATGAAACATGTTTTTAGGTTTTTTTTTCAATACTGGATTGTTCAGATACAGGAATTCACATTTTCATATATTGTTATTTGTTTCATCCTGCAAATGTAACTTATTTACTTCTTTCTCTATAATCTATAGACATTTTTTCAACCGAACGCTGGCACAAAAAATTTAAAATTAGCAAATTATTTTCCATTTAACGTTTGACAGAACAAATGTATTTGTATGTGTGCGTGAAGATCTCCCAACTAAATGGGAGTATGTAGGTATTGAGTACGTATTCGTATACTCTCCTTCTAGGTGAAAATAGTAAGTAGTTCTGCTTTTTCCATCCAAAAAAGAGTTGAGTTTTTAAGAAACTTCAACTTAAGTACCAGACGCACAGAAATCAAAAAACACAGTAGGTATCTGCAGAAGCATTTGATTTTTTGCAATACATTCTTTCTACGTGTTTAAAAATAGTAGGTCTGCTTTTTTCCATTCAAAAAAGACTTTTGATTTTTTCAAGTTACTTCAAAATAAGTACCAGGTGCACAGAAAACAGAAATCACAGTAGGTATCAGCAGAAACACTCGATTTTTTGCTATGTATTCTCACTACGTGGGTAAAAATAGGGTCTGCTTTTTCCCATTCAAAAAAGAAAACGGAAAACACTATCACCCCTGTTCTGATTTTCGTTCGGATACCATATCCTCCCGTTTTAAAAAATTTGCGGTTCTCAATTCCGAATCCGTACGTTTTCAATTCGCTTATCATTTTGTTAGCGGAATTGAATCCGGTTAAATGAATTCTGTAGAACATTATTTATTGCTATAAATGAAAAATTAAATTTATATTAGCATGCAATAAAGCTGTAAACAGTTCCAATAAACACAAAAATTTAATTTCCAACACGTTTTTGTGACAAAAAATCAGTAGTGAATCCGTTCGAAAATAAGAACACACTTTTTAAATCCGTACGGATTCAATTTCGGTTTTTGTTTTGAATCCGTACGAAAATCAGAACAGCCATGTATGTATAGTAACTCCAGATTTACTCTTTTTTTTCAATAAAACATGGAATATGGGAGAGTGGTAAATCTTTTCACAAACAAAGTAGCGCAGTTTATGGCAGTGTAATCAATCTTAGAGATTTTTTTAAAATAAGCGTGGAAAAAATTGAATATTTCTAGGATTTGAACCTTGAACTCCCACGTATGGTAATAACAATGAGTTATAGGCATAACATCTCCCTCCGTTTTGTTAAGAAGACCTTTGAGCACTGCTGGTGAGTTGTTCCGATCGTATTAAGCTGCTAAGATAATCTATCTTTTTCAAATCACTCTAAAAGCTGGAAGTTAAGGGACAAAAGGAAAAAAGGACAAAAATGGCTCTTTCCGTTAACGCCATATAGAAAGTAAATAACTGCCAATTGATTGAAAATCAGTTACCTTGGAAGTTACAAATCGTTTACGTCACTATTGATAGATTATATACACATGTCAGCCCATGGCTTGCCATATCTTGATCGTATAGCCGCAGGGTAGAGTAGCCCTAGGCTTTTGTAATCGTTAATTCAGGTAGTGAACAGGCATGTCAAATAACAAATATTTTTTTAAGTGACTAACATATGAATGTGTGTGTAGGTACCGTTGCTGAGCGTTTTTTGAACATCGACAATTTTGAAGCCCTGGGTTTTTGGCATCATGTAGTAGAGTAGTAGTTAGCGAATGAAGCAATTGTTTTTTGTTTAACATTTTTTTACATATAAATATTATGAACTCATAAAAAATGTTTTCTCTTACAGATCGGGTGACATGATTGTCGTTACGACAGAGTCGGAGCTTATGAACAACGGGATTTCTCCATACTATTGGACCCCAGCAGCTGTGATATCTAGTGTTATGTTTTTATACACTCTTGTATATGCGTCCATATATACAGATGGATTCAGCACTACTTGTGAGCAGTACCGTGAAGCACTACTTAAAGAAATTCAAGGCGTTGGAGAAATTGTCAGCGTCATTAAAGGACGTCTGTCATGCGCTTCAATATTCGATTTTATGGACTATCTCGTTCGAAGCGATAGATATGAACGCCGTAGATACGGACGAATCCACAGTGCCTCATGTATTTATATAACACTGATCGGATCATGGCTCGCCGTTATTGCATGGCTGAGTATAACAGTAATCAACATAGTGCAGTCAAGACGAAACAAGCCTATTCGTATGTGAGTCGAAAACAGGAGTTTAGCTTTATATTTACACTGAAACGTATTCCACCCATTGAATGGCATATATTTGCAAACTACTTTACACAGCATTAAGTCCATTAAGATAACAACATTCTGACAAATAATTTAAAAAGAACTACAATTTATGATTATAATAAAAGAACTCACCAATTTTATATTTATCTTCATACATATGTATATTTTTATATGACAACTGCTTAAAATAAATAAAAAAAAAACATAAGTAAAAAAGGTATATATTATTTTAGAAACTCAATTTTACATTTCGAGCTTTGGGATCAAATTTGCAATGAAACAAATCAGTCGCATTCATTCATACGACTAATAGAAGAAAGAGAAATGGAAGAAAACTAATTGAAATAACGATCCATAGGCTAAATGGTTGGCCCAATCACATTTTGCGCGTGGAAACTGCTATGGACATATACCTTTTATGTGTTTTTTTTATACATTTCTAATCATTAAAAAAATTAATGCTTTATTGACAATAAGCTTATAACTGAATAAATTATACAAATATCAAAAATCATTACAAAATGCAAAGTAGTATCAGGTAAAAAACAGGACTGCATAGCGTTTTGTGAGAACCAAGAATCCAATCTTTTTTAAACACTCATAGGGCTGTCAATGATACCCTGGAACCAGAGATAAGAAATTAAGAACCTACGAACAGTTACAAACTTGGACTGTAATGTGATCTTGTACACTTGTTTTGAATATATTTCAAAATATGCTTCTAGTTTATACGCCACCTAAGTGAAGTAAATCCAACGACAGATAACTTAACGAAGCCAAAGGCCCATCTTTGAAATGTCAAAATATTTCAACATAACCAAAATATCACAAATCACAACAATTTTGTGTTTCAACTTATTAATTTTATTTTCCCAAAGTGAAACAAAAAATACTTCACCGTGCATCCGTTAAACAGGCGAAAGAGCCATGCTCTTGACATGGTACTCGCACCAAGAAAGTATCCTTTTGTCGGCATGAAAATTGATGATAACTCTGTTCTTGATACTATCGATGGTCGATACCCTTGCCCAAAATGCTATCGTTCGCGTAAATTCTTTTGCTACACTTGCTACGTCCCAGTAGGTGAACTAGGTGAGGTACTCCCCAAAGTCAATCTCCCAGTTAAAATTGATATTATCAAACACAAGAAAGAAATCGACGGGAAAAGCACAGCGATACATGCAGCTGTCCTTGCGCCCGACTCGTGCAGAATCTTTACATACCCGGATATTCCTGATTACTCCAAAGAAGAGGGAGTAGTTCTTATATTTCCTGGTGCGGAGAGTGTTACTGTGGGCCAGCTCTTTGACAAGAATGTGAGACTTAACACGGATGACAATTTTGGCCTACCATACGGGTACAACATGGGAACTTTGCTGCGGAAGAGGGTTCCAGAAGTTCTTACTGAAGATGTTAAGTCTAATGAAGAATCTACTAGTTACACATTTGAGAATCTTCCTGTGCAGCGAGCAGTTCTTATCGACAGTACCTGGAATCAAAGTCGAAGTATTTATAAGGACAAGAGGGTGAGCAGTCTTAAGCCAGTGGTGTTGCAGAATAGATGTTCGCAGTTTTGGCGACACCAGAAAGGCAGTCCCCGCTGGTATCTGGCAACAATCGAGGCCGCCCACCAGTTTATGTTGGAAGTTCACATGAATGCGTGGGGATTAAACAAGAACTACCGTGGCTTTGATAATTTGGAGATCTGTGATGATTGCTTCCAAATAACAGACATCGTTGATCACGACGTCAAGGATTTAAGTCCCACAGCGCCGTACAATGGGCAGTATGACAACCTAATGTATTTCTTCTCTAACATGTACGATCTTATCCACAAATACTATGACCACAATGAGCTAAAATCCTACAAGAGACCTATTTAATCTTTGGAAAATAAATGTTGGGTCTTGTTTGTTGGAGATACACTTAGTTTGTTCTTTTATTTTCTATTTCTTTAGGAATGTCCAAAAAATTTAAACTACTTCTTCTTTTTCTTTGATTCTTCGCCGTTGGTGGGTGTTGCTGTTGTGGTTTCGGGACGAGGTTTTTGCCAATTCAATGGGCGACGTCTGTATATGGGCCATGGTGGTACAGTGAGCTATGAGAAGGATTTTGCAATTTTTGTTTTCACTTAACTTTGTGTGTTACTTACAAGTGCAGCAAGAAGAAAACCGGCACCGAGAATGTACACGGTTTGTGAAAATTGTTGAATGATGGCACCCCATATTAAGCCAACGATGCCAAAAAGTGTGATGATGAATCGAGAGTACTTTTCAGCCTTGTGCTGGCCATCAAAGTCCTGATGGGTATGCAAGAATTTGTTTAAATACAGTCTATCAAAATTTACATCGACTCACCATGTGCGTTTGAATATCGAACATTATTTCTATTTTTTCTGCAGAATCGTAGGCAACAAAATTTTGGAAATTGTTTCGGGTTTCGGCGTCAACACGTCAGCTAGAAATTTTTGTGATGCTTGAACAGACAGCAACTGTCATCGAATTTTAAAAAAAGTAGTAGCTTGGAAAAAGTTGTAGTAGACTTACTTAAGGCAGAAAGTACACTAGGACATATTTTTCATATTCACCCCGATTATGGAATCCGAAAAATGGACTGCGGAAGCTATCCGCACGAGTTTTGACATTTTTGCTATTATCGAATCCGCATTGAATCCGACGGTGTGAAAGTAAAAGATTGTCGATAACACAGGTTGAAAAAGGCGTATTACCGAATCCGTTGTTCATCCGCACTCCATACAATTTTTGCCGTTTCTCATCCGCACCAAAATTGTTGCGGATATTTAAAAGTGAATGTAAATTCTTCTTGGTACTATGTTTTTTGTTCATTTGCGTAGGTTTTTTTAGTGTTTTGCAACGCTATTCGAAAAATTCGAATAAAAGTTGTGGATTAAGCATATTTCGTCGACTTCTTACAATAGGCACATCATCAACCCCTGAAAGAATTGAATTAACATGCAACTCAATTTCGATCTGAAGTAGTAGTAGGCAAAAAATTTATGTAATACGACGTTCAAACACGATCGTGACGAATCAAAACGAAAAGCAGACCAAACTTCAAAACATTCCTGGTTTAGATAAATGAATTATGCAATTCTTTTTATTAAACTTTTTCTTTTCAATCAAGTTAGTTTCACCTACACAATATTAGGCAGCTCAAAAAGTTATGGAGACTGAGACTTATAGCTCATCAGATTTCCTTCCAGTTTCATTTCTTTTAAAAAAAACGCTACGGAGTCCATTTAAAATTTATTTTATTAGATTTATGCAAGTTTTAATTTCTTATTCCTTTTTTTACAGATGAAAAATGCCACTTGAATAAAGTCAAATGAAGCCATTTGACAGGTGGAATTGGATAAGGTAAAGTGGTGTCGCGGATCGACATTGCAGTTCATCCGCCGGATTCAATAATTGTGTTCAATGCGGATGCGGATGCCTTGCGGATCGGATGAGATCCGCGGGAATAGACTATTGCGGATTCCATAATCGACATGATTATTTTGAATGGTCGTGGGCCTTTGTAAACTACTCAGTAGATCAAAATAAATAATATTTACAAAGAATTTACAGGACGTGTGAGGTGTAACACAAATGTACCGAGTAGTAATATTTGGTTCTATTCTGTGCATAGATATAAAAGGAGGATAAATACAAACTAAATATTATGACGGATTTAAAAAAAAAAAAAAAAAACATCTCCAGAGAACTAATTGATCATTTTTTTAATCCCTTGGCTAGAGTCTTGAAATCTCCTCCAAGAAGTGAAACTTTTATCTTCCAAATCGTACGATAACTATAGTCATAATGCCACGTTTCTTTGGGCTTATGAAGTAGTACTAGCGAATAAAACAAGCCATACATCGGTTAGACCAGCCAAGTATAGTATTCTGCGCTAACGAAATATCCGTTGGGAGAGGAAAATTCTTCGATTTTATACGATTCGGAGGTTTTTGCTTTGAAGGATTCTTCCAAACAGCTTTTTGGAATTTTTCTCAAATATTATTTCAACACGTTGAAGTGCGATCAATTGCTTTATTTGTGAAATTTCTGACAGCTTATTGCAATAGTTTTTCCGATTTCGTCCGACATTGCGAACAATTTTTCGCTCCGACGGATACCTCGCTAGGGCCGATTGCGTGGCATAGCAAATCTTCAGTAAAAACATCGCCATGCCGTTCTAGTGGGCAGACATTTTTTATTGCCCAATATAAGATTCATGCCATGGTGTCTGTTCTAGATCCATGTCATGGCACAGATAGCGTCCGATGAAAATGGTTCCGATAGCAAAATCTGTTGCCAATTAGCATCTTTTTTAGCAGCTTTTTATATGAAGCATTTTGATATATTCCTGGTATGCTCTTGATATGCTTCTCTACCTCGTCACCAAATCCGCGAATGCGGAACTATAAAACTAACCTTGACCTTGGGGCTGCAGACAACCTTATTAACATTCAAAAGATCTCATAACACATTCCTTAGAACTACAAAACTAGTCACGCATTTTAATTTTAAAGCTGCCTGGATATCCGAGAGCACATACATTTCCATCTTTGATGTTTTATCTTCATCATTTCTTTACTCCGCTTTTGAAAATAACAGCTCCGAAAACTTTACTTCTACAAAATATGCTGAGCTTTGACTTTCCTCAGATCATCGCCATAACAGCCCTCAAAAACTAAAACATCTAGCATATTTTATTTTTAGTTATAACTCTTTATTGCTCCATAACTGCTTTTATAATATTTTTTATAATATTATATCTTTGCTTAAATATTAATCATTATTTTTAAATATATTTCTTTGTGTATATAAATATAAATTTAATTGTGAAAAAATTAAATTTAAAGTAAATGTTAAATTCATATCGATAAATTATTATCAGGCGAGTAACCAATTTTAGCAAACTACAGCTATTACTACTTGGATATACCACGCCAACATGGTGACTACGTTTTAAAAAATATGTGTTCGCGTGACTTGACCTTCCACTACCGTAGATATTCCATACTCTACCAAGATCCAAGACAATACCTATAGCGTTTGAAAAAAGTGAGTTTTTGAAAGAGTTTTTTTCTTTTTCGGTTTTAGCCTTAAATACGAATAATCGATATTCTATTCCAGTAAATATAATAAAATAAATTTGAAAAAAAATCACGTGTTGAAACTTTGCTTTTCCATTTCGTCTCAATAAATTTAAGACTGCTCGTCAGTGAGCTCAAGAAACTGGGTGCAGACGTCCCGACTGCAGTCGCCTTTGTTATTGAATACGAACTTGTAGTAATGCCCGTCGGCACATATCGCTTTGGAAGAAATGGAGAGTTTTAATATATTTTTTATTTAAACTTAAAATTGACATACCGATGACAGAGTTCGGGTCGGATCCAAAAGCACAAACACAAGGCGGTCCTTGTGGGATGGAGAATTTCACAAAGCTCCACTGACTGGAGAAGTATTTTGGTATTATGGGAATTGAAGATTCTTTGGGCTTGGGATCGTCGAGATTAAAAACGTGAATAGTTCCATGGTCTGAGGACACAACCAGCATAGTGGACTGGTGGTTGAAGTTAATGCAATAAATTGTTGCCTGAAATGAACATGTATGTTTAGTTATAAAAAAAACATAAGAATTAGTAAAAATGACCTGATTACTGCCTCGTCGCAACTCGGCAACTTTCTTTCCGTTGTCAGTGTCGAAAATGCGAATGAGTGTGCCCTTCTCACTGGCAGTAGCCAGACGGGTACCCTGAAGATTCAATGCAATGCAGCTAATAGATGCCTCATGGGCAACCACTTCTAAAGGAGCACGTTCTGTGTTTGCTAAATCCACAATCTTTAAATGAATAAAAAAAAACTGTTAAGCCATGACCAATTGACAGAAAACATTTTCACTTACTTGAACATGTCCGGTTCTTCGACCTGGGAAAGCAAGGAGACTTTTATTGCTATGTGGACATAAAACACACAGCCCTAACTGATTTGTGCTAGTCTCAAACACATGCAACTGCTGCGGCTGCTGGGTGAATGTGTACACCTTGATGATACCCTCGAGTACAACAACAATTCTATCACGTCGCAAGCGAACTGCTTTCACGGGCTGATTGAAGTCCAGTGAAATGGCTGGCGCCTTCTTAAGATCATCCCAGACGATAACTTTGTTTGGTGGATACAATGGACGGATGCCTCCACCCACCAAGGCAAGATAATTGCAACGAAATAGCATTTCAACATGACTAAGACCTCCTTCGGGGAAGTACTGACGTTCTTTTTCCTTCAACGGATCACAATTGTATACGCGAAAACCTGTATCCGTGGCACAAGCAAAACACCCTTAAAAAATTAAATTTAGTTAATTCCTTTTTTTCCAATAAAGTACTGCAATAAAACAACCAACCTTGATCTTGATTAAATCCGGCATAGAGGAGGCCATTGCCATAAGGGTTTGTGTCGATTAAATTCATTGTATTATATTTTTTTCTTTTTTAACTTTACTCAATCATTTATTGAAATAGTAACTGGATTTTTTAGCTTGGTTTTTAGATGGTGGTTTTCGGGGAGGATTATTGAAAATAATTGTTCCCAAAATGAAGAACACTGATTGATAGTAATTAATTTTTTTTTCGCAGTTCGTGAACCGTGATATTTCTTTACAAACAAAAAAATGATAACAAATAAAAATGTTCTAATTTTGTGATGTTTCGGCTGCTATTTTTCAGAGATCACTCAAAAGTCAAAATGCGAATTTTCGCTGCAGTCGCTGAGGTGACATCTGACAATAGACGAATGAGATGGTAACAGAATAGATGACACATCTTCACAGGGTGTACTGGTTGAGAGGAAAATATGTTTCTTAATTAGTTTAACACCCCGATTCTGCGGTGAAAAATAAATAGTGGACTTTAAAGCCTTGCCCAAACCAACGCGGTGAGCGCGTGCGATGCGATTGCGATAAGTCAAATCCCTATGCTTTAAGTCAAACGTCTATAAGATTACATAGGGATTTGACTTAACGCAATCGCATCGCACGATTTATCGCGTTGGTTTGTGCAAGGCTTAATGGATTTATTCAGTTGCTCAAGCGCAAATCACATTCACACAACGTCATCTTTCCTCAAACTGATTTCACAAAAACCACTTTATTTTCAGATTTCAAAACCAGTTTGAAATCCGAATATAAAAAGGTGTTAACAAATTCACTGAAAACTTTATACTCAGCTGAATGCGTGTATCACAGATAGATCTTGTTTTACAAAAGCAACTGTAGACATATATGGAAGTTGCGGGGCAAGAGAAGTTATGGTTTTCTCTTGTTCCTTATTCCTCTAAGGTGCAGAAGAAGAAGATACAAGATATACAACCCGCTCTTCCCAAGAAGTCACAAGTATCAACGTTGTGACCTGCTGCGAACCACACACCATAATTTGAGAGTTAAGTAGAAAATTGTGATTTTCCTGTAATGTAGTGACTTCCGAGGCATCAGCGATTTTTAACAGAGTCGGCCTGATAAAATCAGTACTCGTGCAACAGAAAAAGAAGATCAGCGTGAAGGTTGTAGGAAAACTAGTTTTGTCGATGAAAAACTATAGTAAAGGACAAACTTATTCGAAGGGAATGTTAATGGTTAATTTGTTGAACAGTTTATAGGCAAAGAGTTAAGGGAGGGCATTTGAAAGGTTGCTTCCCAAATTCAAATCAATAAAATAAAAAAATTGCTTGCTTCATGAAAGGTAGATAAAAACGAATGAAACAAGACGGGTTCGCGTTGTGAGCGATTCGTTAGACAGTTTTATCATTTAGTTGATTTGTTCCTTTTACAAATCAACCAATGTAAAGTTGGTCAATCTTAAAAGCTTCCTTCAAACTAATGCAATAGGAAACCATTCGAGTCATTCAACAAATTAGTTTTTTAATAATCGTTGTATTGATTTGTAATGGCATATGTATAAAATTTGAATGATTTGCCCTAGACTGACTTTTGCAATAATACTGTTCATAACATTTTTCTAAAATGCGTAATGCGTCTGGTAAGCACAAGGCTGAAACTGAAACATCCCCATGGACACACTTTTTGTAATCAAAATATTTTTTTTCTTATTTTTTTGAGTTGTCACTCATTTAATTATCACTTCCAACTCAAAATCTGAAAAATTACTGTTTTCGATCTTCCATTCGCGTCCCCGGCTGAAACTTAAAGCCTTGCGTAAACCAATGCGGTGAGTGCGTGCGATGCGATTGCGATAAGTCAAATCCCTATGCCTTAAGTCAAACGTCCATAAGATTACATAGGGATTTGACTTAACGCAATCGCATCGCACGCACTCACCGCGTTGGTTTACGCAAGGCTTAAACCTACCAGATGCTTGAATTTTATACAATTGCTGCATATATCTATCTACACATACATGTGCATGAATTTTGGTTATCACTCCATTTCAAAAACTTGTTTCCAGCTCATGGTCTAAACGGGCTTTTTTTTTTAGTTTTTCAAAAAGGTTTTTTTTCTAAAAACTACTAGTAAATAGTTTTTGCATCCTCAATGAATATTCTATTGAATAGATTTGGTCTCACTTTCAACATTTCAACTGAGCGAAACCACCTGGCTCTTGTCGCTATGGTCGCCATTACGATTTTCGCTGTGACTTTTCGTGATGAGTGCTTGTTGTGTCAAAATACATTCCTACATTTTCTAATTTTTCTCATGAAAATCTAGCAAAATATTAAATAAAAGTAATAAAAATCAATGTTTAAAATATCTCTCTTCAACATAACTTAAAAATCCTACCGAACTCCATGTGATACTGTGTTTAATTAAGTTCTTTAAAAGTAGTCTTCTCTTGGGAATAGAAAGTTGATTCGTGCCTCGGGAGTTCGACAACGACAAGTAGCTCCCGTATTAAAGAAAAAGAAGAAAAATAATAAAACAAAAAAGCTAGAATCAAAAGAAAGGCTTAGAAATAAAACTAAGTAAATAGTAGTGAAGTGATCTCCAAGCAAGAATTTCAAGTGCATTTATCACAGAGAAACGAGTGCTGTGTAAAGTCTAAAGTGGTTTCGTTGTGGTTTGTAAAATGTTGCGGTTTCTAAGCAGACGAAAAGTTCGGAATACCGCCCCAGATGGTGGAGGTGGTAATGCAACAAGCAGCTCCCAAATCAAGTCTCAGAGGATAACAGCTAACAAAAATAAAATCGATTGCCGTGTCATTTTGTTGGACAACACAGACCTCTCCATAGAGTTGTCGGTTAGTGGAGTTTAGTTTTTTTCTCTAGCGTGCTAGTTTAAACTGAATTATTTGTTTTTGTATTGAAATTATGTCTCAAAGGACAGGTTAATGTGAGTATTGGAAGTGAATGTTGCAAATGTGGGGTTTCAATTGCGAAACGCGACAAGTGAGTAACCCAGTGCGCCAGTTAGAAAGGATTTCCATAACCTCACAATCACTGAATCACTTTCAAAGAAGATTCATTTTCGCAAAATAAATTATCTGCTATTTTCATTCTCATACATTTCACAACACGTCAGTCTGAATGAAATAATAAAAGACAACACCCTACACCCCAGTAAATTATGCTAAATTTATGGATTCCTTACAAAGAAACCGCAATGTTGCGCGACTTGATGTCTTAATTGTTTATTTATGACGAGCAATTAGAAAAGACATGCAACGAGTCTATAATCTCATTTGGGCTACCAACTCGTTCCTATTTGGCGACGGAAGCTATGAAGCTACTTCCCTTTGAAAATGTCATCTTGTCGAGTTACAGCCGCTCCTTTGTTTGTAAGGCAAACATTTTCTGGGTTTTGTTTTATTCTGATTTTGAATATAGAAAAGCTGTGAGCACAGTTGTTACGTACTTGCCTTGCTTTGTTTTTGACTTTTATCTTAATAACCGGTAACACGTACCTAGTTTCGTTGTTAGCAAAATGGCTCTAATTTAATTACTTTTGTTTGCTGGACGAATGTACGTTGGTGGAGTGAATGAGTTTTTAGTTTGTGACTAGTGTTTGTGTAATTTGTCGGTTGGAAAATAAAAACAAACAAACGTGCTTTGCAGAGACAATGGCCTAACGTAATCCCAACTTGTTTTTGGAACTCAAATAAGAACTTAGTTAGACATTCGCGACTACAGATTAGATTTGTAAGTCTGGATGCAAACTGACTGTCCGTGTTCTTATTTTGATGAATGTGAATATTTTTCTGGGCTGTTTTGCTTTTGCCAAGTAACCTAATTGTTCTCATTAAAAATAATTAATGAGGAGGTAGTATACGAAAATGGTGGAGAATAGAGTGTGGTCGTATGATCGAACATTTCAAAAACTGGAAACAATACATACCTAGAGGCAATTCTCAGAGTCCATTCAAAATTGTAGTTGTTGTTGGCTATGTTTTTTAAGTTTGTTCGGTGAAGTCCTTTAGTTTTCCCTACAATCAGCTGGCGCTTGGATTTTGCTGGGGCGAGTTCATTCATAGTACTGGTCTGTTAAAAGAGAAATTCTTCAAGTACAAGCATATGCGGTGGTTTTATGAAAACTACAACCCTCAAAGATCCCAACAGCAATCGTGGGTTAAGTTGAAAGAACCAAGCTTTTGTTTGCAGAAATTAGTAGGTTAGGAAAAATGCATACTCTCCTGAAATTATGTTTTACTAGTTTCCTAATGCTTATCCGAAATTCCGTAATTCTTTTCGTACCCATGGCGTGATGGTTGACATGTCTGCCTGTTCACCGGCAGGTCCGTGGTTCGAATCCCAACAGAAGCAAAAATGTTTTTTTAAGTGTATCGCCTTTCATGAGGAATTGGCAAGTGCTGCGTTAGTAAATTCATTGCCAAAGCCCTTTCTCGATTAACCGTCAGAAAATTGTAGATCCCCTCAATTCCAAGGCATGATTGTGAGAAATGTTCTATGTCCTATTTGAATTCCATTCCATTGACAGAGGATATTTTTATGTGCATTGCATAAAAAAAACTCAAAGACTGTGGAAGAGCCTGGGTACTGACATATTTTCCTATTGGCTATAAACGCTCGTCAGGAAAAAGTTCGTGTTTCCGTTTGTCTCAAATTTTCCTGATGGTGATTCCTGATCGCTGTAATAGGCCTCTTAAAAGTACTTATTTTTGCATTTGCTCAAGTTTTCTCTAATCTATTGTATGTTTCATAATGGATATAAAAAAACTACCTAAGGGACAAGTAATAGCTTGGGTCGGTTAATTCATACCTAGAATAATTAACGCGACGCTGACGCACTATGTCAAAGACACATCTCTTTTTTTTATGCGTTCTCCCAAGCAGCAAAACATAAACAGACTTGCTAGCTCTGCACAATCAAGTTTTTTTTTTCAATTACTTAATACGACTTGTTGCATTCCTATGCATTCAATTAAGATAGAAAAAACCCGGGAATTTCCCATGCGTCATTTGATGGTCAAGCTAAATTTTTCAAATATGTCACTATTTACTCATGATTACAAATGCCAATAAAAAAATAATTGATGTACATAGTTAGTTGCTTCAATAATTTTTTTATCAAACGCTGTGAACTACTTTTTTCTATGTCTTGTAGTTTTTGAGATAATTGAAAAATAGTAAAATGCAAGCAGTGAGATAAACAGCTTTAAGGGTGGGTGCAAATTTTTTTATATGAAAAGTTTCTTTTAAGATTAGAAAATCTTTTGGTTTTATAGAAGAAATATAGTTTCACTATTTATTTCTCAAAAACTACAAGACATAGAAAAAAGTAGTTTACAGCGTTTGATAAAAAATTTATTGAAGCAACTAACTACATCAATTATTTTTACTTGCGATTATAGGTACATACTATAAGGCAAGTCTTGCAATTGTGCAGAAAAAAAAATTTCGAGATAACAATAAATTATGAAATTACGATGATAGAGAATACGAAAAAAGTGGGTCCTGCAATTCTGTCTGTCTGTCTGTTTGTCTGTCTGTCTGTCTGTCTGTCTGTCTGTCTGTCTGTCTGTCTGTATATGGATCTACAGCCTGAACTAATAGACCGATTTTCTTCAAAATTTGCAGTTAGGGTCTGTGGAGCAGCCTACAGAGGGGTTTTTGGAATTGAGTCTCTAGGTCTTGAAATAACGGTACCTGCCATACAACCGATATGATAATACTTATTTTTCTCGAAAACGGCTCCAACGATTTCGATTAAATTTTGTGTGAGAGATTAATTTTTAATTGTCTTTCTTATGATAAAAAAAAATTTTGGAAAAAGGCTATAAACGGTACCTCCAATAGTACCGTTTTTTTTTTTAAATTGATTGATTTTTAGAAATAACTTCAAAAGTGTAACTTTGATTTTTTTTTAAATTTTTTGTCAAAATAACTTCTATCAAGATCTAAATCTTTGCATACTCGACTTTTAAAAAAAAGTGAAAAATAAAAAACCGTTTTTTGGAAAAACTGGTCCAACGATTTTGATTAAATTTTCATCATTCATTATTATTATTAGCGATTGAAAAAGAATGGCGTCTTTAGATTTTGGCTTGAAACCTTTGGAATATTTAATTTAATTTTTTTATTATTTTGCGTGATTTAATTCAATTTTCATAATTAATGTGTAGTTGGCAACCCTGTACCACAAAATATATTATGAAGATCTAGATAATACTAAAACCTTTAACTCGGCCTTTATATTTTGATATCGTATTTAGAAGACAATCGCAAGTTCGTGCGACCCAGTCGTGCCCATTTTTTTTATTGGCATTTGTAACCATGAGGAACATAATACTCAAAGTGATTTTTTTTCGTAAATTTTGACTTTGAAGTCAGTTATTTCAAAAACTATAAATTGAAACCACTTTATTTAAAATTTATTATGAAGTGAAGGTTTTTGGCTTTCATAAAAAGTATAATTTGTATCTGTAAATATTCCCGTTCTTCTGTAATATTTTTTGGAGTCAATTTTTATAAAATTGCCTCTACTGCCTAAACGGGGGAAGGTAGACCCCCTCCCGTAGTAAAAAATGATTGTATTGAACCCCTCTACCAAAAACAGTTATTATTTCTTGTCGCCAAAGTTATCGTACTCGTGCCAAGGCGTCTAAAAATAAAGATTATCGATCGCTACGTGATTTTGGGAAATCAACATTTCAAAGTCAAAACTTGAAAATCTTATAGAAATATAATTTTAATTTTTTTTTTTTGATTTTATATCCTACAACTGTGTTTAAAAACGAAGTCTGGAGCCGAGTCTCCAGAAAGCTTTGGCCAGATATTTCCAAGAAAAAAAAAAAAACAGAATTTCTACTCCAGCTCAGCAGAGCTCGGCTCTCTCTGTTGATTAGCATTCTCACGGGCCACAACTCGTTGGGTACGAACATGACGAGAATGGGCATTAGCACATCGGACTTATGAAGAGGATGACAAGACGAAGAGGCGGATGAATAATCATTCCACTTCCTCTGTGAGTGTCCTAGCTTGTCCCACACTAGAAAAAAAGCCCTCGGAGAATACTTCTTCGACGAACTGGGCGACATCTCTAAACTCCCATTGAACAGCATATTGAAAGTTACTTAGGGCTCAAAATAATTTCCTAACGATAACCCAGTCACCAGCCCAACCCTCTAACTCTCCAATCTTCTCACTCTGTCATCCTCTGCTTCCCGGGGAGCACAATGGATCCTTGAGATCCGAGTGAGGTGCTGCCACTTGTAGCTGCACCCCCCACTCAACCTATCCTAACCAACGTTTGTACCTTTAAACAGGAGGTGTCCAGTTTATTCTAATTTCAAGGTTAATGAAACTTGACCCTTCATTCCAATACAGTTTTTTTCTCGAAACTTCAAGAATCTGCAGTAAAAATTTTAAACCTGGTCTCTGTGACACTATGAAATTTGTAAGACTCCTTCCCAGAATATAGATTATACTTGAGTGGATCTTAACAATTGAGATTGCAACCAAATTAACATTTACAAGTTTTTTCCTCTTTTGTTCAACAGAAGTTAAATCAAATAGCTAAACTGAATCCCAATGAGCCTCTAAATAGAATCAAGACACGATTTCTACCAATGTAGCATTGCAAATTTTAGCACCCAAATAAGGAGCCACTAATGAAGTTAATTCCTCAATTCTAATTAGTGAAATAAATCCATCCGAAAATGAGAAGTGCAATGCTTTGCGTAACACCAGTACAATACATGATAGTAAATGCTAACAAAACTGGCATTCATAAACAACTGCTAATAGAATTTTGAAAGTTAACAAATTTTTTTTGTTCTCCTGCTGGTTGTGAGTATTTTATTTGTTTACAAAGTTTCAGTTACCTACCGCTAGGAACACGTTATTCTTTCTCAGCTTTAATATCACCTTACATTTCAAACGGCCATGAAAAAATAACGTCAGCGAAATTGTAGAAGAAAATACCAGTACTGCACCTCTGTGTAAGGCTGTATTCATTGAGTAACAGCTGCAGAGTTTTCTGTCGAATGAAAAATAATGCTAACATTGAATACCTAACTTAACTGCGATTTAATTTGGAATGGGGAGATAATATTTATATAGTGTGGTTATTTATTTGTTATCAGCACTTGATGACTCTGTTAGCATTTATATTGGCCCTTAAGTTATTTCATTAGGTAGGTACGAACTCAGTTGACATGGCACGTCCTATTTGGTTGGCATGTTCCGATCACATCATCCAATCATGAATGACTGGGTAAGGTATCAATGTCGAATTAGTCAACTAAACGAACACCTCGTTGACATGATGACGTTCTAGCATGCGATATCAGTTCAGTGCTGGATATCTGCAATTTAATAGGTATTTATCATTCTCCAACCAAGCAAACAATCTGACAATGAAATGTAATGAGAATGACACACAGTACCTATACATACATCAATTGCTCGTAGAAGTCGGTACCGTCCCCGAAGCAATGCAACGGTACGTATTAAAGGGTCAGCTCCAGTTTACCACACTTGTGAATTAACAAACAACACAATTACAACGCACTGAATGCCGCCGACAGCGGCGCCTTACATTTCAACAGCATTACTCTACAGTCTGCCTCTACAGCATGTAATTACATACCTCGTATCTATGTACATACATAAATATTGTAAAACGACTTTTGTGGGTACGAAGAATGGGTGCGTTAAATTTCTCAACATTAAAAGAAAAGTAAAAGGAAAGATGGAGAAAAAAGTTGTTTAACTATTTGCATATTGCACATATTTATCATTCTCTTTTGCCCACAGTCTCAACAATATTGTGAACTTTTAAAGGTGATTTTAATTATGCACTTAATGTGGATAGCGTTTGTTGTAGAATTGAACTAGTTTGTTGGTCAAGTGACCGTGAATTTGATTAAAAGTGGAAATAATTTTGTTTTGTTGTGTTTTCGATGAGAAATAACAAAATGAAAAGAATGAATGGGTAAGGTTTTCGTAGTGAATTGAGTTTAACGTATAATTATATTGTCATTGTTCACTAATTGTAGAAGTCCAACTCTTTTTTTATTGTCAAATTATATGGACATTGTGTACCTACATATCAAGATCAACTATCACTCATGGTGTTCTTTCACTATGGCACTCATGAACAGTAATTTGGATACTAGAAACTCTCACATTGCTTCATTGTACATTAGGGTGTCCATTGTTTCCAAAATTTTTGCTCTAAAAAGCATTTTTTTTTTGTTTTTAATTAATAATAATAATTTTTTTTAAATTTATTATTTTGTTTCTTTAACAATGATGTGGTTTGAGCACTCGGTGAAAAGAAAAAGGAACACCATAAATAAAATTAAGCCTTCAAGAGAAAGAAATAGAAGCGCTGAATATCTTAAGTAATGGGTTGAAGCTTTCTAAAAATATTATCCTATCCGAGTACACCACCCCCAAGTTGGTGTTTGACAACAATTTTTAAGTAGCCAACCATACCTTCAAGGGAAGCTTGGGAAAATGGCACTCTTTTGGTAAATGAAGCAATACACTTCTACACCGATGGTTCAAAAACCAGCGAAGGTGTGGGAAGTGGAATCTACTCAGAAAAACTGAATCTCGTCTTTTCTTCCGCCTACCCGATCATTGTAGTGTGTTCCATGGCGATTAAGGAGGTGCTGTCTTGGCTCGAAGAAAACGTCATATCCTCCACGGATATTCGAATCTTCTCGGACAGCCAAGCTGTCTCTAAATCTCTTGCCTCTGTCTCTACAAAATCCATCACGGTCCAAAATTGTCAGATGTCTCTGAGGGAGATGTCAAATCAGTTCAACATTCACCTTTCATGGGTGCCAGGGCACAGACACATACTAGGCAATTGTATGGCAGACGAACTAGCCAAAAAGGGCACGCCCACTTTCCTACGCTCAGAATGGAACAACATAGGTGCACCTATCGCTGCAAGTAAACTCCTGCTTAGATAAGACGCTTCCAGGATAACAAACACTAGATGGACTGAGAGAAAAGTATGGCCAAGTGTAGATCCAAAACGCTCAAAGAGTTTGCTAGCCCTGAACCGCCTGTATCTAGGTTCTACCATGGGTGTTCTTACGGGACACTGTCTAATAGGAATTGTGGCAAACCCCGAACTCAAGCCTGTAAAGACCAGCAGGGAAACATAGTTATAGAGTCACAGTCGCTACTGAGGATCTGGAAAGATCATTTCTGCAGACTGCTTAACGGCGATGAGGACACAAATTCCGCTGTCAGGCAGACTGCCCCATTCAGCCTGGACGATGATCAAGAATGCCGTCCACCCGACCTAGAAGAAGTTAAGCTTGCTATATGCAAACTTAAATCAAATAAGACTGCAGGTGCAGATGGCCTTGATGCCGAACTTTTCAAGGCAGCTGGAAAGGAGCATGCACCAGCTGATCTGCATGATATGGTCGAAAGAAAGCATGCCCGATGAATGGAACCTCAGTATCGTATGCCCGATCCTTAAGAAAGGAGACCCTCACAACTACGCCAATTATAGAGGGATAAGCCTCCTTAACGTCGCTTATAAGATCTTGTCTGTTGTAATATGTGAACGGCTGAAACCCCACGTCAACAACTTGATAGGTCCTTATCAATGTGGTTTTAGACCAGAGAAGTCCATAATAGACCAAATTTTCCTATTACGGCAGATCTTGGAAAAAACCCGAAAACGTAATATCGATATTCACCATCTTTTTATAGATTTCAAGGCCGCGTATGACAGTATCTACAGAGACGAGCTGTACAGAGCCATGTCTAGTTTCGGCATCCCTGCAAAACTCGTACGACTATGCAGGATGACTTTGGAGAATTCACGCTGCTCCGTTAAGGTCGGTAAAGAACTCACTGAGACCTTTGATGTCGAAAAAGGTTTTAGACAAGGCGACAAATTGTCATGCGATTTCTTCAACATCATACTTGAACAGATTGTAAGAAACTTAAACGTAAACACCAGAGGAACAATCTTTCAAAAGTTTGTACAATTACTCGCCTATGCAGACGATATTGACGTAATGGGAAGAAAAAAGCGTGATGTCATAGGTGCTTTTGCGAGTATTGAAACAGAAGCGGCAAAAATGGGTTTGATGGTTAATGAGGGCAAAACGAAGTATATGTTGCCATCAAATAAGGACACAGAACATCGACGAATTGGACAATACGTCACAATAGACAGACATATCTTCGAGGTAGTACCGGACTTCGTCTACCTAGGATCCGCTGTAGACACGGGCAACAACATCAGTGCGGAGATCAAACGGAGAATAACTCTTGCCAACTGTTGCTTCTTTGGGTTAAGAAGGCAATTGAGAAACAAAACCCTCTCCAGAAAAACCAAGGTAACCTTATATAAGACCTTAATCATCCCAGTCCTGCTTTACGGCGCGGAAGCATGGACCTTATCGAAAGCGGATGAGGAAACCCTTGGTCGTTTCGAAACAAAAATTCTCCGAATGATCTTTGGTCCCGTATGCGAAGGCAATGTGTGGAGAAGAAGATACAACAACGAGCTGTATGAGCTGTACCGCGACATGGGCATAGCCAGAAGAGTACGCATCGCGAGGCTACGATGGTTGGGCCATGTTGAGCGGATGGACCCAAACGCTCCGGCTCGTCGGGTGTTCGAAAGCACATTGCAGGGAAATCGCGGAAGGGGAAGACCTCGTCTTAGGTGGCGCAATCAAGTGGAGGATGACCTCAACCGACTTGGAGTGCGAAACTGGAGAGAGCTCACCCGAAATAGAAGTCGTTATCGAAGGATGTTGGTTGAGGCCCAGGTTCACCCCGAACTGTAATGCCCACCTAAGTAAGTAAGTAAGTCTAATAGGAAGACACGCCAAAAGACTTGGTGTGTTTTCCAATGATTTCTGCAGGAGCTGCATAAACGAGGAGGAGGAATAAACCGTTCAACACCTTCTTTGCTCATGCCCTGCACTACTTCATTGGAGGACTTAGCTTACATAGACCCTAAAAATCTTTCGAAATACATTAAAAGTTCCGCGTGGTTCGACTAGCAGGTGATCAACCGGCTAGTCCCGTAATGGAAGATTAATAAGTGATCAACTCGTTAATCTTACATCGGGTTCCTGAGATCAGTAGGTGATTTACTTGCTGATCTCTGTGGTATCACAATGGGTCCTTGTGGCCTAAGTGTGTCAGGCAATGCACTCATTGGTTGACAGCCACTTCGAACTAACCTAACCTATAGCAGTAGAATTTAGGTCTCATAAAGCGTTCTTCTGTAGAGGGATTTATTTACAATTGCCTTCCTAACTCAAAGCAGTGATTGTCAAGATTGATTCTCGCTTTTATTTCCAGACTGATGTTATTTTCTGTCTATTCCTACGGATCCTAGTAAGACGAAGTGTTGTACTGTATCGAAGTTATGTCTGTCTCTCAGAGGCTGGGTTTCTGATGGAAAAATTGCTTTTTACTAGGTGGTCAAACAATTGTAACGCAAGTAGGCTTATTTTTGTAACGCATGACGAGTTTGGGTTACATAAATATACGTCTTTCCCGATTGTCATCTAAAGCAAAAGAGTTATGATGTGTTTGTAGATATCAAAGGTGATAAGCTTTACAAAATAAAGTTTTTATATTTTGCCGAAGTACACTAATTTTTGTTTGCATTAATTTATTTAACAAACAAGTATTTTCTAAGTCCTTTAAATATTTTTATTCACAAATTGTTAACTAAAAAACAAACTTACATATTTGTTTTCATTTGTAGAAAAAAGCCATGGGAAGCTACTTGTACGAACAGGTGTTTTATGCCCTTGATCTCACAGAAAAGGACTACTTTGGTCTGCAGTTTACCGATGCAAATCATGTCAAACATTGGTTGGACCCTACAAAAGCCATAAAAAAACAAGTCAAAAGTGAGTTAATTTCGTATATCACACGATTGTGAGAAAAGTCAATTTAAATTTTTTTTGTTTTTCCAGTTGGTCCACCATACACATTCCGCTTAAAGGTTAAGTTTTACTCATCCGAGCCAAATACACTGCGAGAAGAGCTAACTCGTTATTTGTTCTTTCTTCAACTTAAACAAGATCTACTAGAAGGTCGTTTAGATTGTCCCGATGACAAGGCAACGGAGTTATGTGCATTGGCCTTGCAATGTAAGTGTTGTCTAGAAAGTTCGTTGCAAAAAACTAATTCTTTGATTTTTGTTACAGCTGAGTTGGGTGACTACGACGAACAAGTTCATACGGCGGCAACAGTCTCGGAATTTCGTTTCGTTCCGGAACAAACGGAAGAATTGGAAATTGCGATCCTGGAAGAATACAAAAGCTGTCGCAGCTTGACTCCCGCCCAAGCCGAGACGGCGTACTTAAACAAAGCAAAATGGTTAGATATGTACGGAGTCGATATGCACACTGTTTTGGTAAGATTTTGACTTCATATCTTAGATTAGCACAAATATTTGAAATTCTATTTCAATTTTAGGGAAAGGACGGCTGTGAATACCACTTGGGATTGACGCCCACGGGTATATTGGTTTTCGAACGGGATCAGAAAATAGGGTTGTTTTTCTGGCCGAAAATTAGTAAACTTGATTTTAAGAAGAAGAAGCTAACATTGGTGGTGATTGAAGACGACGACGAGGGTCGAGAGCAAGAGCACACATTTGTATTTCGATTGTACAATGAAAAGGCATGTAAACACTTGTGGAAATGTGCCGTAGAACATCATACATTTTTCCGCTTACGCGCCCCGGTTAAGGGTCCATCAGCTAGACAGAACTTCTTCCGAATGGGCTCACGTTTTCGATATTCCGGACGAACAGAATTCCAAACGACGGCACAAAGCCGTGCACGTCGGACAGTGCAATTTGAACGACGTCCATCGCAGCGGTTCGCCAGTCGACAATCACACTTGTTACGCGAACGGCAAAAGGCGTCAGCTGCGGCTGCAGTAGCAGCTATTGCTGCTCGCAATTCTGTAGATCAAGCAAATGAAAATCTTCTACCACTGCCACCAATGGCAGACAATAGTCTGGTTCAGATTGATTCGCCAACCATGTCTACTACTATCACCCCATCGCCATCTGTGCAAACTGTAATACACAACTCAATCTGTGAACCAGACACAACATCTTGTGCGGTATCAATTAACTCCGGCCATATGAACACGTGCGCGTCGCTGGGTCACGTCTCTATGAAGTCAACATCGAGCACTGAAGAACCTGGCTATAGTAAAATTGGTTCATTTGGTAAAGCCGGACTTACTGTAAAGTAAGTTGGGATAATGCAAAACTCCGCACACACACATAGAATATATTTAACTTTATATATTTTTTTTTCTTCTTTTTATGTTGTTTTCTCATTGTTTGTGTCTTCTGGTGTAGAATGGAACCTGAGACAACGTACCCAACCCCGACCACGAAGAACTTCGAAGACACTAATCCATTTAGGACACAATCTCATCACGGTTCGTTTGGAAAGGCTTCCATAAGTTCATCGTTTAGGTATGTTGCGCTGTATCTTGTTATACCTGTACAGTTTGGTCTATCTTTTTTTTTCTACACTTCTTTTTATTTTGCTTCATAATGCTGTCCGTTCATTCAGACATCATGCTAATGTGTGAATAAGAGTTTTTTTTGCTTGTTTTATTTAAACAATTAGGGCTTAATCAGATAAAAGGTTTACACATTAGTGGCAGGGGGTTTATTCAAAAAGACAGTATCAGTGTAGAATGAATATAAGATCTTGCAAAGGTGTCTGATCTCTCAAAGAATCACTTTTCTTTACACATTAGTTGTACAAAAGTGATTAAGTGTTTACGAAGTGTTGAAGTTTGATTTCAATCAAACGAATAATTTGAAAGGCCAAATGCAATTTTTATTGCACGAATTGTCACGCAGTTATGAGAAAATGTTTACACAATTTTACTAACTACTAACAGTTTAACTCAAGCATAAGAAATAAGTACGTAATCATTTACACAAGGGTGTTTTTTGTACCTTAAATAACTAAATAGACGCCTACAACAAGCTCGTCGAGACAGGCACCTAGCATATTTTTCTCAGCCATAGCTTTCACTGTGCAAACCGATTCACATAGATATAGAATTTTGGTATATGCATATGTCTTTCGGGTACAAAAGACAAGTCGTGAATAACCTTAACAATGGCATGAGAAGAACCCAAAATGTTTTATAAGAAGTTGTAAATCTATCGTAAACTGTTCTTAATAGTGTCTGATGTGAAAATACATTACGATCCAGAAATATTTTTAATAGAAACAACATTTGAACTGAGGTCCACTAAGCCCTTCCTCTTACCAACATACGAGGTTTGGCTAACAAGACTGGCACTGCTAAGTATTTTAACTTATTATCATTGCCACTATGTAGACTTCTTTTAAAATACCATAATCTGTATAGATTTTTTTATATGAAATAAATTTCCACTGGTCCCCAGCTCCTCATCGCAAATCATTTTCAAATGCAAACAAAATGAGTAAAACCATACGTTGAAATGTTATACACTTCAGTCTTTATGCGACACGATCCGTTTAATTGTTTCTCCTCTTGTGTAAGTAATTAGCATGATATAAAGTTTAAATTACACATGACAAATGTACCCGACGATCGCCTTGCGATAAATATCTTACCGATTGTCCTGCCTTGAAAAGATATCTGGCAACAGTTCAAATCGTCTGTGTTGTCTTCTGGTGCCGTCTTGTTTTCGTCTAGTATTGTCTAACACAAAAAAGTGTGTAGTTTTCTAAAGAAACCAAATGTAACGAATTGTTTTGCCCTTAGCTAAGTAATCTAAATTTGTTGTTCTTAACTTTACATACATGATGCATTGTTTTGTTTGTTTTTGTTTTGTTACTCGTAATTCGTAAATAAATCTGTTCTTTACAGCATAAAAAGTGGCTTATCGGATAAAGATAAAGAGCTAGATTCATTGCTTAAGTCTATTGTTAAAGATCCATCCCCATCAATCCTAGCTACCGAAGCAATAAATGATGCTAACAGTATCAGGTAGATACAAATTTTGATTTATTTTTTTTTCTTCCATTGTTTTTCTGTTTATAGAAAGCTTGTCATGATAAGTGTTAAATTTTGTGTGTTAAAATACATAAAATAAAAATGAAAATGGAATTGCACTAATTTTTTTGTCGGTGAATTTTAAGAACAGGGTCACGATCAATAAGACTTCGGATATGGAGCATAATACTGAAACTTTGAAGCGACTATCGAATGCAGAGAAACCAAACAATCAAGTGAAAATGGCGAATGTCGGGCCTGGTGTCTTGCCGCCTGGACATATTAAGTGTAACATTTTGAAAGGTGAGTCCATAGTCCTTATTACTTGCTGATTTTTACCAAATCTAGTGTGTAAATCTAAATTTACGAGTATGAAGACAAACTTTTAAGTAAAATCAATACACGTACATATTTGCTTTGGACTTTAACTTAAAACTTGTCCATTTATTATATGTTCCGTTGCTTATTTCATTAGTTTTGTGCAGAAACTACAAGATAACTAATTTGACACCAAAACATGGTAATCACAAATTTTCTTTTGATATCTTAGCCCGTGTCGAAGAAGAGCTAGGAGCTGCAAATAACGCAAAGTTAACAAATCAGATGTTCGTTCCTGCAGCTTCATCATTGAATAATGGTCTTTATCATTCCGATGGACCAGACTCTATCAATGCCACCTACATATCAGTTGTAAGTAACGCTCAATTGTTTATAAAAATACTAAATACATACAATTAACAACCAAGCGTGTAACAATAATTTAATGCTCGAATTCTTTTCTGTTCACACTTCCTTCATTACGCGTCGTAGTTTTGAAATATTTAATTTATTTTGTTGCTTACTTTATGTTTTGTTTGTCCACCTGCATTTGTTTTTTTTCTTTTTTGTTGTGTTTTGTTTTGTTTGGTTGCATAATAGGGCGGTGACAAACTCACACTTAGCATTACCGAACCAAAACCATCTTCATCGCCCACCACTACCACATCGTCACCTATACCGCCCTGCAGTCCCACAAATGCTTTTGCCTCTACAACGCTAACGACAATTGTTACAACGCCCAGTAGTCCACCGCCAACGCCGACCCTTGTCTCGACGACGGACTCGCTTATTAATGAGATATTCATTAACAACATCAGCAGCGTCGACGAGCGCAAGGACGTTGTCGCAGCTCCGGCTGTGCCGGTAACAAATGCGTCCAATGCAATTTCAAACGAAGAACGAAATCATGAAAACAAGGAGAACAAGGAACTGAATGAAAATAATTATCGTGAGAAGAAGGTAGGTCGATTGTTTTTATCACGCTTCTGTGAGCCTTGATTTGTTTGAAGTTTTCATTTGTTGTGGTTAATAAATAAATACACCTACTTGTTTTGCTGCTCTAATTGCTCTCCTTTAATTTGCACATGTAATTTACTTATTTTCAGAATTCAATTAACCATATCAACCCACCCAATGAAATGGTCTCACCATGGCTAGTGTCCTCCGAAATTGTATCGGCTCCTAAAGGCAAAGAGCCAACAATAATTCGTAAGTCAGTTATTACAACACAATTGTAATCGACCCTACATACCGGCAGCTTCTTAAGGTATTATTTTAATCTAAATACACAAAAAGAGATACAATCAAAATATTCGCAATATTTAACGGATAAATATACTATATTTAGTAATTATTATTTTTATTAAAAGGGAATATTTACATATATATAATCTTATATACAATATTTATTTTATTTAGGCTGTTAATATACATGTATAAAAATTTAACTGAAATAATTTAGATTCAGTTTTAAATAGTATTAAATTGATAAAACTACTTTAGGTAATATTAACAATTAAAGAAAAGAAAAAAAGACAACATCGAACTTGTTAATCGAAACTACTTATAAAATCGAAAAAAAATTAGCAGTGCCTTACGCGTAATATGGTATACAAACTTAAATATAATTGATTTTGTACTTAAACAGACTAACTTACATATATGTTATGTATATACTTGTTCTAATATACTAAAAGAAAAAAATGTTGATCATTTTCTTTACATTTCTTGTCATTACGTTGGACTCCTTTCTAACATATTGCTTCTTTCAAAAATAATAGACCAATATTTTTGGAAACAAAAACTAATAAACTGAATTTATGAATCATTGTTTTTGAGAAACCATATGAAAAGAATAATTTGTTTTACATTAGTCATGTTTTTGTCGCTGTCGCATCTCAGTAATTTTATAGTCAGCACACATGAATAAAACACAGGACTCATTTAACTTCTCAGCAAACAATTGTGGTGACAGATTTACCTTTGTGGCTCCTATGCGAATCACAAATTTCCTTATTGCTAACACTAGCCGTGTTTTATTGGGAATCTACATACATATATGCAGGTTTGAAAAGATCCCAAAACATCGAACATGGGCAAATAACATCGATTAGTGAACAGAAATAAGCCAGTGTTCAGGAGTGAACAACAAGGATGGCAGGTAAATGGTGCTAATGGAATAAAGTTGCATTAGTGAGTACAGCGTTTTATTGGGACTCATTGCGCACCTTATGTCACTAATTCATATTCAATGTCCTTACTCATTAGTGAAAAACGGGTAAAATTACAGTGTTCATGATGACATTATCCTTTTCTATTTTCCAATTTCGAGTATTTGGGAAGTAAAATCCATAACCAATTATAAATAGGATGGCGCAACAGAGCGAGGGTACCACGCCACGGGTACCACATAACCAATTATTTTCTATAATTCTATTGAGTCCAACCCATGATTTACTACTTAAAAGCTGAGATTAACTGGGAACTCTAAAAAATTGGTTTTTATTTTTAGTGGTTATGTGTGTTATTGGTCTGATCTAAAAATTGGTGAGATGTTACAAAAACGGACATTTCATTGTTTTCTACTGAGAGTTAGTTGACTTCTGTGATTTTTTTTGGCAATATATTATTTTTTGCAGCAAGCATTTTCTCAATCCCTTTCAATCTGAAACTTCTATAGTTTGTACATTGGCTACAAGGTGCACATTAAGGGCCGTTGGGTCCATTGGGGTATCACAAGGATCTTAAATGTCTTCCTAATCATTGAGGATTGACCTGTGTTTATTGCAGTTTAAAGTTTATCAATGGAATGTGAACTCGAGTGAATAATTGGGTTTTTTTTTAGTTAGAGCAGTTCATAAACAGACAAGGACCATTTTTTCATAATGCTCATTGATTCAGTTCTGTCGTTTGAGGAACATTTGCATTTCAAAACGTTCAATTTATATATAAAACTACACAGATCCAGAGCGAATATGTCTTGCGACAAATTATTACCAAGTCATACATATGTACATATATGAGTTAAATTTTCCTTCAACATACTGTAGATGTTTAAAAAGTACTTCCTCTTAATAAAGCTGGCTATGTTTGTTCCTGAACAAAATTTTATAATCCTAAATAAATAACCATATCAATAAAATCAACCAATAATGAATAAAACAAAAAACTGGCTTCATTCAGCTAAAATCCTTTTCATTGATTATTTTATGTTTATTCTTGCACTTTCATATTTTTGCACATTTTGCAATAACAATTCGATTCTCATTAACAAATTCATCAATGACTACCACACCCAAAATCCTCATTCTCTCAACTTCTTCCCATTCCAAACTTCAATTCATCTATTTTTTTTATAAATATATATCACAGACATCTGTTTGAAATACTTCACTGCTGCTGCAGTCATATCAGCAACTGCAATCCGTTAAAAAAAAATAAAAATAAATAAATAAATCCAAAGTGTTGTGATGAGTTTGCGCGTGGATAAGTTCAAACACGGAATTAGACCTCTAACATTGCGAGGTTAAGCAATTCGAACCCTAAGCGTGTAGTGCGCATTCTTTAAAGTACAAACTACACGATTGCATTTAACAAATATACAAACACACGCAATAGACGAGGATGGCATCGGAAACGTAATGAAATAAGACAACATTCCCTTCAAGATCTATTTTTGGCTTTTAATTGAAATCATCGTAAATATGTAGATGCCACAGCAGATGAAAGAATAAGTAAATGTATAAAGCAAAAAATTAAAAAAGAAGAAATTTTGTCCTCAAAGGAACCTAAAAAAGCAAAGAAGTTGTCTGCAAAAAAAGAGAAGGAAAAATGCGATAGTAAAGCAAAATTGTCTAATTTTAAAAAGCATTCCAGATTTTGTGACGTATTTCGAAAAGAGTATTTGCAGACATAAAATGAAATTATTGACAATAAAAACGACTGTTACTGAAATGAATCGCCGGATATCTACTATTGTGGTTAGACGGAGGTTGCATGACAATTTATGTAAACACACATTGAAAAAAGACTTGAATTATTAATGGTCATTTTTGGAATGAATGCACCAATCTTACTTTAAGTTAAAAAAGAAAAAAACAAATTAAAAAAAAAATTGTTCCTTTTAGCGAAGTTTTATTTTTTTTAATGTCTTGAACATGCATAAATTGCACATACTTAAAATGAATTGTCATTTAAATTATTTTAAAAGTTTGTTAAAAAAAGAATATAGCAACATTTTGATGAATTCTTAGATTTCCAACTCATTTTGTAGGTTCGCAAAAATATATAATATTTTTTGTGAATTTTTTTTTTACTTAAAACTGTGTTCCGTAAGCATATACATACTTATATCTATCAACTCTAGTACATAAATGTATTCCATTTTTGTGTAAAATTTTATAAAGTATTTTACGTAAACTTACTTATCATTCTATACTTTAAATATTATTTTGGTTTAATTAGATAAAATAATATTAACAATGTGCTTAGATAAAATAATAAATTACAACCATTACGATGCCTTATTATAAATATACACATTTAAAAACAACTTTATTGTGTTTTTTTTTCACATTGAATTTTTCTATGATGTGTGCATTGAATGCCGGACTGTTTTCGTCCTAGCTTTTACAGGCACATCTAGCATTGTGCATGAGTATTAAGCATCAACACAAATTGATTACAGTTTGAAGAAGGGGAGAAAAAAAGGTTAAGTTAAGGGTAGTGGCGTGATGTTGATGATGGAATGACAACATTCCGAAATGCATTCAAGGTACTCCTACACTACACTACTACCCGTCTTATATTTTCGTTATTGTTTTATGTGTTGAAAGTTAATTTATTAAATCAGTTTAGTTGTCGACTCAACTGTTTGAATGTCTTAATTTGTATGCACTGGTCGTACTAATTTAAAAAAAAAAAAAAAATTAACAACTTTTTTGAAGTTGCTGTGTGGTTTCAGTTGCATCTGCTGTAAATCTGTAATGATTTTCGAAAAACTTTTGATGATAGGGGAACCGGGGCCCAGCGCATTTCTCACAATCATACCTTGTGAGGAATGGAGAGCCTACAATTTCTTTCCGATTCCGAACGACTATTCGAGAAAGCGCTTTTGATGGAAATAAAAATACTATCGTAGGACTGGCCAATTCTTTTTATATTTTTGGCATTGGGATTCAAATGCGAGCTTTGGTATTCGAACGAGAGCTTTTTTGTAGATGTAAAGCGAAGTAAAAAGGGAACCTCCAAATGGAAGGGGGTAGCGAACAAATTTGTACTATAAATTTTCGTGGAGGTTAAAACCTTCTTACAAAAAAGAAATTATTATTTTTCCCGTGTAAACTGAGTAGGTTGCATTCTTCCCCTGAAACAATTCAGCCGCCACACCCTCTCGCAGGGAATACTCATGAGTTTAACTTTGAGCCCAACTACGGAGGCGCATTCAAGTGTAGAGATTTATATTTAAGTCGCCCTAGCCTTTTGGGAAATGCTTTCTCAGACTCTATTTCTCCCCGGCATTACGATTTGCAAAAGTTCAAAAGCAATGGTGTCGATTACTAAATAGTCTTTTATTTTCCCAAATGCTCGCACTGTGTTTTATAACATGGTACCCCATGGGTAGATCACTACTGAAAAGCAGATAAGAGGAAGAGTTGTGACCACAATGAATATCCATAACCGGATGATGTGCGCGTTAATTATATAAAAAAAGCAGAACCACAACAACCCCATCATAAAAAAGAAATATTTTTCAATCAATTAAAGAATTAATCAATAAAAGGCTTTCCTGCTAAAAGTTTTCGCAACAAAACAATGTCTTCTTAAGTCCCGTAAAATGTAATATTCTCTTTACCAGGCCCTTACGCCCTAAATTAAATTGTGAGTGAGAATCGTACAACGTTATAACGCAATAGCCAGTAGTACTACGCATGTACATCGAAAACAAAGAAGAATTTTGTAAACAACCCTGCAATTTTATGTTTCTTGAGCTAATATTTCCTAAACCATAGACATTATTAAACCATCTTAAGTGTTCTAAACGTAACAAACAATATTTGACCTCCCCGACCATTTCAGGACCAACGCTTTCGAAAACATTTTCCCATCTGGGGCAATGTCTAGGTATAGAGTATAAGAAACAACGTAATAAAAACATTCTTATGTTTCTGAGGAAACAGTATTACTCAATGCAAAGTAACGTCTGCATTTCTTTCGCCTTTATGTTGTAAGTCGAACAAACTATATTTGAAAAACTCCACCTAGAATAATATTCACAAAAATACGTATGGTTTTGTGCGACGCTGAGCACTCCAAGGGAGAACAATGTGTTCCAGTAGCTAATTTCGGAAATAAGCAACCAAAACTAAAACAAAGATCTAAATTTGGAATCCTCTCTCCTTCGGGGCAGTGCCACAGAGCGACGGCACACACCCAGTGGCATCATCATCGGATTTGAAACTCAATATTTTTCCATACAAATTGAAAAAGGAAACTATTTTTAGTTTCATTAAATTAAAACGACAAAAAAAGAAGAGAAAAACAAACAAGCGATCACTCCCACTACTGTTTTTGAATAAGAATTTTCCGTTGTAGTTATCAGCAGTGAATCTTTGGCTCAATCTTGTTTGCTACTATGGAATTTATGTTTATGCGATGTTTTCTTTTTTTCTGCTAGAAAACTTTTGGCCCAATTTTTGAATATTTGAAAATATTTTTGGAAAAGTGCAAGAATGCTTGAGAGACAAAAGAAAGAGAAAGAATGAATTGAATTGTAATTATGTGTTGGTGTTTGTTGTGTTTTAATGAAGAATTCCAAATATATTTTCTAAATAACTAATTTTCTTTCCTAAATTAAAATTGTTGCTAAATAAAAATCTTAATTTTTTTTATTTTTAAGGTGTTGATTGTTTTATTCTCTTTAGCTCTTCAAAGATATTGTTTTGGTGTTGTTTTATTTCTCTTTTGTGTTTTTTGTTTGTTAAATTAAATTATATAATAAAAAAAAATATAACTTTGTTGTTGATTTATATAACATTTTTTGATTTTAGTTTTTTTTATATATTATTATTTAATAGAAAAATTAAAATAATAATTGTTAAAAATATAATATTATAAGAATAGTCAATTGATTGCTTAGAAGCACTTGCGGTGGACAATTCCTGGGCCGGATTCGTCGTATTCTTGCTTGGAGATCCACATCTGTTGGAAGGTGGAGAGGGAAGCCAAGATGGAACCACCGATCCATACGGAGTATTTACGCTCTGGTGGGGCAATGATCTTGATCTTGATGGTTGATGGAGCCAAGGCGGTGATTTCCTTTTGCATACGATCAGCAATACCTGGGTACATGGTGGTACCACCGGACATGACAATGTTAGCGTACAAGTCCTTCCTGATATCAACATCGCACTTCATGATGGAGTTGTAGACGGTTTCGTGAATACCGCAAGATTCCATTCCCAAGAATGAGGGTTGGAAGAGGGATTCTGGGCAACGGAAACGTTCGTTACCGATGGTGATAACTTGACCGTCGGGAAGTTCATAAGACTTCTCCAATGAGGTGGAAGCAGCAGCGGTGGCCATTTCCTGTTCGAAGTCCAAAGCAACATAGCACAATTTCTCCTTGATGTCACGGACGATTTCACGCTCAGCGGTGGTGGTGAATGAGTAACCACGTTCAGTCAAGATCTTCATGAGGTAGTCGGTCAAATCGCGACCAGCCAAGTCCAAACGGAGGATGGCATGGGGAAGGGCATAACCTTCATAGATTGGGACGGTGTGGGAAACACCATCTCCGGAATCCAAAACGATACCGGTGGTACGACCGGAAGCGTACAAGGAGAGGACAGCTTGGATGGCAACATACATAGCTGGGGCGTTGAAGGTTTCAAACATGATTTGGGTCATCTTCTCACGGTTAGCCTTTGGGTTCAATGGGGCTTCAGTCAACAAAACTGGGTGCTCCTCTGGGGCGACACGCAATTCATTGTAGAAAGTGTGATGCCAGATCTTTTCCATATCATCCCAGTTGGTGATGATACCGTGCTCAATTGGGTACTTGAGGGTCAAGATACCTCTCTTTGATTGGGCTTCATCTCCTACATAGGAGTCCTTTTGTCCCATACCGACCATGACACCTTGATGCCTTGGGCGACCGACAATGGATGGGAAGACGGCACGTGGTGCATCATCACCAGCGAAACCAGCCTTGCACATACCGGAACCGTTGTCTACGACTAATGCAGCTACTTCATCGTCACACATTTTGATAGGCTTTGTGTTGTTTCTGTGGGTGAGATAATAATTTTGAAGTGGTTAGAGTGTGCCTCGTGTCTACGTGAATCAAAGATTCAATGTCGAGCAACATAAAACTGTGTCAAGTTTGTGGAAAACTTTGTAGGTCTCGTTCAGAGTTTGGTGTAGCCGTTTCAGACTCATGGACGTGTGTATTTCGTCAACAAAAATTCAAAATTATTCACTCGTGCAGAGATTTGATTTTTTATGTGACAGGAAATGTCTGTCGGAAGACAAACTAAAAAATTGATCAAGTAAAGATCGATGATCAAAAAGAATCACTTTTTGTTAAGTATTGCGTATGTATCTCGTTCTGAGGCAAAGTTGGAAAATTTACAGAAACGAAAGTGATCGAATTTCAAATTTATCACTCATGTGAAAATTCACAATTCAAAATAAGTGGTAATTAATTTTTTTTTAATTGAAAGATCACTGAACACGCTTTGGTTTTGTTCCAAAATTTTGAAATAAAATTCCGATTAATCCACAGAAGGTGTATCCACTGATAATCCTTTGTGTCGTATTATATCCAATTTCGATTTGATCACATTTTATCGTTACCCAACAATAGAAATTTAAATTTTAAAAGACAAGTCACTAAAGAATACTAACCGTTTTCACAAAAAAGAAATCTAAGAGACTAATCAACACTTTCGCTGTAGAACTGCGAGTGATTACTGGACACTGTTGTTCTAATATTTATACCCAGTTGGAAAACTCCTCCTCGGTCTATATTTTCTAAACATTTGTGGCACCCATACACGCGCAGGTGGTTCATATTTTACAGCATATTCTTCTGTAGGGACACAGTATGCGCGCGCATCGTATATCTGAATTCTGAAATAGAAAAAACGTATTCGAAAAAATAAATCTCAGCGCGTATCCATACACTGACACAAATTAATATGCGGCGGATACAGATTTCGTATCCGTAGGATTCAAGTGGCGGGGAAAATTAATTTTCAGCATCCCATACATGGATCGGGTGGAAAAGTGAACGAAAAAATATACAAAACAATTTTTTTTTTTTATATTCCTATGCAAAAAAAGTTAGAGAAAAATCAAATATACAAAACTTAAATTTAGATATTTTTCCCACTGCACAGATTTCAAAATTAAATTGTAAAAAAAAACTTTGGATGTTATAATTTAATTCATTTTTTTTTTGGCTCTGAGATAATGTTTTCATATATGAGTTGTGTTGTACGTTTTTGTAATACCAGCTGTTGCATAAATTACAGGAATTAAATCAAATTGAGCTTGGTAATTGTTTAAAGGGAAAAAGCAGTAGAAATCAATTTATCCATTTTTGAGTGGAAATTATTTCCCTACCTTTTGACAAATTACAAAAGCGCTCTTTAAAAGGGAAAATCATTTTTTGTATTAAGATGTCTGCGCAAGGGAATCAAAAATGCTCCATTGTCTGGAGATAATTAAAGAACATGGAACAGTTGCGTTTAATTTGGATTTGTTTATGGACACAGATGACGTATTTTCAATTATATAATTGGGTAATGGTCTATTATTGAGTGTTTAAGGATTATTGTTATTAAGAGCTAATGAAGTGTGCCATAAGAATTTATTGTATGCACTTGTTGTATTGAATTGAAATGCTCAAGGGTAACGTTGGGTATAACCCAAGACACGAGGTGTTTACAATATCATCATTGAGTTTATTAGATTTCAGTCTTCTTGTAAATGAAAAAAACCAGATTCCTAAATGTGATAGATAAACTTCTAAAACAGGAAGCTCGTTTCCGTTGCAATCAGATGCAAATTGAAGAAATTATTATTTCATTGTTTTCCACTAATTTGAAATTAAAGCCTGAAATGAAAACATGTCTTAGCGTTAGTTTCACTTGACGTTTACGAGTTTTGCCATAGGTAACCAATACATCCTATTTCCTATCACAAAGTGGCTTTTTACTAAACATTACAGTGGTTCATGTACAAGATTGCATAAGGCCAACTCAATGCGAATTGTTTAAATTTTTGCTTGTTTCAACAACTATTCGCAAATGAAGAAAAGAGAAAAACAGGCACAAAAGAGCAAAAGCGAAATCCGAAATATGGTTGCGTTTCCGGCATAAATTTCCGGTTTCATTTTCTGGCGAAATCAAATAGCCATTTAAAAGAAGCAAGGATGTTTCCAAAGGAGTTTTTGGTTTTCCAGTTTTTGAACTACTGGTGATTTTAAAATAATAGTATTGGCTTATGGTATCAAAGGTGATTGTGTTTTTTTCAGGTGATTGTGTTTTACTAATTCAAAGCTTTGCTCACGCAAATTGGCCAAGAATCAAAAATTTGTCAGGAACATCCGTTAGGCTTAGCTGGCGATTGAATATGGATATGAAATATAGTCTATGAGCTATGACCCCTGTTCTGATTTTCGTTCGGATACCATATCCTCCCGTTTAAGAATTTTTGCGGTTCTCAATTCCGAATTTGTACGTTTTCAATTCGCTTACAATTTTGTTAGCAGAATTGAATCCGATTGATGCTGTAGAACATTATTTATGGCTAAAAAGGAAAAATAATAAACTATATTAGCATTAGAATAATATATTAAAGTAGTAAACAGTTCCAATGAACACAAAAATTCAATTTCCAAAACGTTTTTGTGACATAAAATCAGTAGTGAATCCGTTTTTTTAAATCCGTACGAAATGAATTTTGGTTTCCCTTTTCAATCCGGTCGAACATCAGAACAGCCATGTAGGTATGTTACTTAGGCATTTTTTTTTCTGTGGGAGGTTTTTAAAATACCAGCTGGAGCACTCAGACCTAAATACCGGGCCATTGACCAGTTAGCAACCTTCTTTTTGTTATAGCTTTCCAGATGTTCGGAGAAAAGCCAAAAGACGCTGCCATGATAAGGAGCCTAAGTTACCAGCTCTCACCATGTTTGCGCCGAGTATCTGTAACCTCATGCGAGAAAAAGTAGGACATTCACAGAGGAAGTGCTCTGCGGTGTCCTCATCTTCTCCACAAGATTCACAGAGTGTGGTATCACTTAAGCCTATCACGTTTAAATACTTTAAATACTCCGCTTGGAAAACGGATCATATGATTCCAAAGATGAGTGCAGTCGTATGTCGTCGTTCTCACCAAAGGCACCAGAACCCTCTACGGTTTTGGAGCCATCTGTGAAGATACGATAACAGTTCTTTCCATTCTCAGATTCTGGAGCGAACCAGTCCTGAACCGAAGGAAAGTTGACTGAGTAGTTTTGACGGGGTTTGAGCATTGGGATCATCGTGTCAGATGGCATATCCACTACACGTGAGTCAAATGATATGCTGCTTGCGAGCTCCTCAAAGCTCCAGTGTGAATTGTTATCGAGGCATAATGTAGCACCCTAATGTTGAAAGAGTTTTTGAAAACAGTTCCGTAGTTTTTAAGTTCCCCTTCCCGCTCCGCTGAGAATTCAATATTTCTTATAGTTACTCTGCTATTCCGGACGGAGACAAAAACAGTAAATCTAGACCCATGAACATCGGTCCGGCCGTTCTCGAATTATGTTATAAGTCTTTGAACAAACCCGACTTTGTTTTATACATTCAGATAAGATCTACCTGAATTTTACATAAAAAACCAGGAATATGCATACATATAAGGGTGATCGCTTAATATTAAACTTTTTCAGTCGCCCAAAAAATTTCTAAGCGGAAATTTTGTTTTTGGTTTAAACAAGAAGAGCACTTTCCACCGGGTGCTTCAAGTTCATTTCTTAGATTTGGATTTTCGGATATTGAAATGTCACAAAAACCCAAATCCCGAAAGTGCGAGAGAATTGAAAATCTTTTCAAGACTAGTGAATATGTTGTTTCGGTTTTGCGTTTGATGGCCTCATTTACTGCGAACATGGATAGACCTTTTTATAAAATAAGTCCTATTAGTCTCCAGCTTTTTTATAGGTACGTTGCAAAAAGTATGAAAATAAATTGACGCCAGCTGGAAGATAGGAGCAATGAAAAGGAAGCCTCATATAACTAGAAGTAAATACTACGATCGTGTATCTAGTCAAAAATAATTTTTTGCAGAAAGTAGAGCACGACGAGCTCAGCTGGTTCAAAAGAGAGATCCAGGGAAATTCGTCATAGGGAAATATCATACGACCGATTTTGTGATCAGAAAAGAAAGAAGGCAAGCCACACAGTACCTCGCTCCGACAAATTCAAATGCTCTTTCGAAAAGCTGACCTTAAACATTCAATAGTCCAATAGTCGAAGCGTTCTGAGGTTAATGTGACGTAACTGTAAGTTAAGTTTTCCTAAAATTTTTAAATTAATAATAATAAATTGATTACTAAAAAACTACAAATGCGGAAAGCAGTTTTTTGTCATGTTATCATTCATTATTGAACTGTACAAAGTTTGGTTGCTTTTACATAAAAAATGACGTATGTGACCGCTACACGTCTTTCACTGCGTCCTTGTCAAAAGTGTCCAGAGCGCACGGGGTGGACGATTTTGACTGAGCAGATGATCTGAAACCAATAATAAAAAAATAAAAATATTTTTATTCAGATAAGATCGGTCAGGTAGATTTTTCGAAAACGTTCACCCCATTTCGAAAAACGTTCCCACGCGGGACTACAGCAGAAACGCGAAAAACGACCACGCGTGACCGTAAAAAATGCTCTGTCATTGCCAAACGAGTCCGTTTTTTTAAATCCCTAAAAGTTGTGTATTCTTGTCAATGATTATTTTTAAGTGATTCTCTTGGATCCGTAAGGTAATTTGAATTCAATTATGCAAACTTGTCTAAGAGTATTGCAAAGTTTTGCAAGTTTATCTTAGTGGCCAAATTACTTGAAGCTCCATAATCTAATGATCATTATTCTCAATAGATTTAAGCATAGAGTTTGGCCCTTCAATACATGTTTATATTGAAAAACATTAATTTTGATTTCTTTCCAAAACGTTTGAAATGAGATAGTTGAAATGAGTAGTTGACCGTAACAAGTGAATATCGAGGGCATACAACCATATCCACACAGGTTCGAAATGCAAAACTTTTCCCTAAAAGTTCTTGTGAACGTTTCGTTCAATATATTTCGTTCATATTTGCTGACCCGCCTGGCATAGTTCGGGCATAAGGCCCCAGTTATAGCGATAAAGAAAACGAATCAGGAAAAATTTTCAAATGGAATAAAAACTAGTTTTTCTTTCGATTTGAAACACAAATGCTATATCAATCGATGGCAAATGACTCAAAGAATTTTTGGCATCCAAAAAACACATAATTGAATAAATATTTTCTGTTAAAATTGCATTTTTCTAGTTTCCTGATGCAATTTCATTTTTCGTGTCAGCTGATTGAAATTTCAGCCAAAATGGAACAAATCGTTCCAATTGTTTGGATTCCATTTTCCGTGTATTCCACTGACAGACTCACAGCAGATTTTTTTTTCGTGTGCGTTGCATAAGGAAAACCAGTTGCTGGTGTATGGCTGCGATGGGTTGAGAGCCTGGCAACTGACATATTTTTCCTGTTCGCTATAAACGCCCATCAGGAAAAACTTTCTTGTTTCCATTTGTTTCAACTTTTCCTGATGGTTTTTCCTTACCGCTATAATTGGCCCCTACGGTGATGGCATTGAGTCAGTTAAGTTAAGTAGTTTCAAAGTTCCCATTCCAGTTAGAAAATGGGAAATGCTGCTCAGGAGCAATGAATGAAAGAATTTTTGGAATCAAACATGTATTTTCTAAGTTCCCGGTTATATTTCCGTTCCGTTCCCGAAAGAATATTTAAAGGAAAAAATCTATGTTATTTCTCAGGTTCTAGAATATTTTTGTTCCAAATTTTATTCAAATTGGCCCAGTAGTTTTGTAGCACGTAGTTCTCGTACGTTCCCGTGGAAATATTGGGATGAAATATTCTTATGAGCTTTCCTCTTAAAAAAACTGCGTTGCAATCCGTTGAGTGGTTTAAAGATATAAGCCTACACATAGCGAGTAAGACATTGTTTGATACTTAGTGGAGGACCGTAAGCTTTTTACCTAGGAATCCGGGGCCAGTCCATGGATTTTCATGAAATTTTCGGAAATGTGTTTTGGATGGCGTATAGAAAAAAGTTAAAAAATAAAATTTCACCGCTCTCAATTTTTTAATTATTTTTAAAATTAAATATTAACTTTTAGAATTTTATTTTATTTATTTAGGGTATTTTAGATAAGGTTTTCCAAAGCGTAAGGATGGATAGGTTTGGTTAAGACAAAAAAAAAGTTGTATGAGAGGTGGTGTCTATATCCCTCCGTGTAGGCTCGAGGGGCAATTTTATATGAAATTTACTTCATTTTTTAAAAAACTATTAAAAATCAACTAAGTCACTTACTTTCTCATACTTAAGTGTTTTTGAAAGCTATTGCTTTGTTCTTTAATAACAATTTTAATTTGAGTTCACTTAATGAAAAGTTTTGGAGAAATCAATCCTCAAAGTCAAAATTTTGAAAAAAGGAAATATTTTTTTCTTAATAAATTTATTTTTTTATAATTTTGCCCCACAAAGGGCCATTTTTTCTTTTCATGTTCAATGCTTTTATTAATATTTACTCAGAGCAAAAAACCAAACAAAAAATTTTTTCTTGGTTTAAGAGAAATTAAAAAAAAAAACGAAAGATACTTTTTTCCAGAAAACAAAATGTCGTTAATTTCCCGCTAATTGAACTTTTTTCCTGGAAGTGAAATATGAAATGTGTCTTAATTAGCAGGTAGAAAAAAGTTAAAACAAAAAATTTGTATGATCTTAATTTTAATATAAATTATAAATAGTTATTAAAATTTTAGAGTTATATTTTAATTATATTAGTTTTAAGTTAAATTTTAAAGCTAAGACCTTTAAATTGGTCTCAAAGGACACCACATATACTGATTTGTGCTCTAGATTTCTAGCTATTTCTGGTCAAACGTGTTGATGGATCCAAATAAATATGGTTTTTTGCCAAATAAATAATCGCGAATTTTTCTACGTGCGTTCAGTATGCAAACAAACATATATCAATAAGGGATGTATCAATTCGTATATAAAAGAAAGAACTACACATCAGCATGCTCCCCACCTAAAAAAAACTTCGAGCCGTTAATTTAACTGATTTAAGTTTCTTTGAATGGTTGAAAATTCAAAATTTGGCAAAAAACCACATTTTTTCGGTTCCATCAACTCGTTTGGGAGGAAACAGCATTTAGAGCACAAATTAGCATATGCGCTGTCCTTTGAGATGAAATTTCAAGTTTGTAATAGATCTTAGTTTTAAAATTTAACTTAAAACTAATATAATTAAAATATAACTCTAAAATTTTAATAATTATTTATAATTTATATTAAAATTAAGATCATACAAATTTTTTGTTTTAACTTTTTTCTATGTGCTAATTAAGACACATTTCATATTTCACTTCCAGGAAAAAAGTTCAATTAGCGGGAAATTAACGACATTTTGTTTTCTGGAAAAAAGTATCTTTCGTTTTTTTTTAATTTCTCTTAAACCAAGAAAAATTTTTTTGTTTGGTTTTTTGCTCTGAGTAAATATTAATAAAAGCATTGAATATGAAAAGAAAAAATGGCCCTTTGTGGGGCAAAATTATGAAAAAAAAAAAAAAATTATTGAGAAAAAAATATTTTCTTTTTTCAAAATTCTGACTTTGAGGATTGATTTCTCCAAAACTTTTCATTAAGTGAACTCAAATTAAAATTGTTATTAAAGAACAAAGCAATAGCTTTCAAAAACACTTAAGTATGAGAAAGTAAGTGACTTAGTTGATTTTTAATAGTTTTTTAAAAAATGAAGTAAATTTCATATAAAATTGCCCCTCGCGCCTACACGGAGGGATATAGACCCCCCCCTCTCATACAAATTTTTTTTGTCTTAACTAAACCTATCCATCCTTACGCTTTGGAAAACCTTATCTAAAATACCCTAAATAAATAAAAAAAAATTCTAAAAGTTAATAATTAATTTTAAAAATAATTAAAAAATTGAGAGCGGTGAAATTTTATATTTTAACTTTTTTCTATACGCCATCCAAAACACATTTCCGAAAATTTCATGAAAATCCATGGACTGGCCTTGGATTCCTAGGTTTTGCCTTTTTTATGTCTAACGGTCCTCTACTAACTACGTAATGATGATAAATAAAGATTTGCTATCCTAAAAAAATTTCAATCTGTTTGATTGATAACAGAACAAAAAATGTCTGTACAAACTATAATGCCTAGAGACTCGTTTAGCCCGAAAAATCACTTTTTCAAAATATTAAATTTCAATTTATCTTACGTATTTGATATCTTGGTTTGAAAACATAATAGCTAAAAAAAAGAATTGTTTAATCTCATCATTAAAATAACTTCAAGGCGATAATTCGATATATTCAAAGCACAAGTTGTATTTAACACATGAAAAGCTACCCTCCCTCAATCTGGAAACATTCACATTTTTTTTGTATTCAGTGGGATATAAAACATTCGATGCTCACCCACTATGCAGAAAAAATCTCGTTTTCCACATCCACCATAGTTTTACCTCTTAATTTTGATACAAAAATAGCTATAGTGTTTGCGCGGCATCCGCTATTGACGACACAGAAAAATCATTAGCTTTCAGCTGTCCAGCATTGAAATTAATGGGAGGCATGACAACAAACTCACATATTTTAACGATCGATGTTGACCCCGATTTTCGCACCCAATTCCAAAACAATTTGAATTTTCAACAACCCAAGCGAATCACGTCCCATAAGGTATCAATTGTTGTTCGCTGTCTTGTCCTGTCAACCAGCTTAAAAGATAAATTTGCCAACATGAAATTATCCCATTAGGTTTAATTGTTTATTAAGAGCAGCCTATCCACTAATGCAACTGACTGCGCCAAAAACATGTACAATCAATTTGAATCATATACTGAATAGTTTTTGGCAATGCTCCCGCACTGTCTTGCCTCGAACTGTGCCTTGTGATAGGTGTATCTTTTCTCAAAAGATAATAATTTCCTAGCATCATAATTATGAATTGTTAATGCCTTCGCAATAATTAATCGTAAGCAGTGGCTACAAATTTATTTTGACAATTATACAACGCAGAGATGCGGTGCGTTATTTGTAATCACCACACAGGATGAGCGCACACCTTTTAAGGATGCATTCACCTTTTTCGAGCCATGCCAAAACATCGCGCACGTAAATAATAAGAACAAGACATCTCTGACGGTTTAAAAATAAGTGCATGCAATTTGTTAGTCATATTTATTTGGCGAGTCTATTTTTGTAATGATGATGATTTTTAATTTCGGCTTGCTTCATGTAAGATCCGAGATAGATTTGCAAAGTTCCTATCTGCACACGACTACAAATACTGATGTCGTGATTTCATTCAAATAATGTTCCTAAGTGACCATAAATGAACGTAAATCCACAAAGAGAAGGAAGTCAGAGTGTGGTATAAAAATATCCATACCACGAAGATCTTGGATACGCTGAACGAACTTCTGCACTCACTACCAGCCTGCATAAAAGTTTGAAAATATATTTAGAAATATTAAAAAAATTCTCCACTTGTGCCTGCTCTCATTCTAAATATCCATCGAAGCCATTTCAGGCTTCCAACACGACGTGGTAATGTTTTTTTGTTGCGCGCATGTGGGGTTCTTGTGTAGTGTATTGAGGTTTAAGGAATTCTCCCAACACCTTTGCATAGCTACACATAAAAACAAAAATGTCTTCAAAGTTTATCTGACGGATACATCACATATTGACTTGGGGTTCATATTTTTAGATCTTTTGGAATGTATTGATGGTGGAACTATTATACGTTTTATTCTTTTGAATTCTTTTGATATTCCATATCAGATTTGAATGTGTTCATCTGGCATATTTCTCATATATGTGTACATAAGACTCCACACCCCCACTGAATGGAAGTGGTGGTGGCAACTTGGCGACTGTTTACTCGTCCACCTTCTCATTTGATTGTTGACCGTTGGATTGAGATAAGCTGCTACAACTTGAGAGATTAATTTTATTTAAAGAATAATTTTGATTAATTAAATTGAAAAATAAAATAATAAAATAAATAAAAAGAAGCAACTAATTGCATTCCTTGCGAATAATTAATCTGAACTGCCCTTATATTTAAATTGGCAAGACACCTGTTGTTGCATTTATAACAAGCACCAATTGTTATCGTTACCCAAAATATTTGCCTTGAGATCTTACGGTTCCCTGAATCTCTCTCTCTTTTATTTATTATTTTCTGTGTTTCATTAGTGTTGTATAAAAGAGAAATAAAATCGCTGCTTTCATTTTTTTGGCGTGCCAATGATCTGACCATAAAAAGCATGGTGTGTGTTTCAAAAAGTGGCTTTAGAGTTTAGATATCACATTAAAGAGTTTATAAATATAAACATAATATACTTAAATTATGAGAAACAAATGAAAAATGCAATGAAAAAAACTAACAAAGTGTGAATATTATTTATAGAGAATCGCTTAAAAAGTTATGGTTTGGAAATTTGGGAGCTAACGCTAACATGATGTATTAGTTTTTTTATTTAATAGTTCTCCTCCTTGATTGAGTAAATTGTTATAAAAGACATACATATGTGGTAAAAAAAGAAAGTAAATAAATACAAACGGAAGTATTTGAACGCATAGATATTTACGAGTATGAAATGTGATATTGATTGCCTGAGTGATAACATTTGATACATATCGAAAGGCAAAAATTGAAATAGTTAACGAATAAGCCTACATTTTCTCAAATATTTATTTTTTTAAATAAAAATTTCGGTGTTGGGGGTTCCAAATCTGGAATTGTTGTTATGTGAAGATTCTTCCAAAATCGTTGTGTAACTACTGCATTTACGTCACAAAAAAAAGCTGTTGGCCTCGGTAGTTTTGTATCAATCAGCCAATTATGAAAATGCGAGTATCGTGTTATGTATACGCCAGAGTGTACGAAATCAGTGTACTCAATTTCTCTGCTGTGCATAGAGTTTTTTTGTACTTCATGCCTTAAAGAAATGAGTGTGTTGATACGTGGTTGACAGTTAAAAATGGTGTTCACTTGCATTTCAATATGTGTGTTTTTATGCGTATGATTAGTTTACCGAATCGTTTTGATTTAGTACACGCATTTGACTTAAGCGCGAGGCGGGCAGTTACACAACTGGGCCAAAAGTAAAGGGATCCATAAATCTTTTGAAAATAATATTTACGCAAGTACTTTGCATAAATGTGCATATCACATAAATAGGGTGGCGCGTTGTAATAAACCTTTTTAAACTTCGGGTTTAACGTGTTTCAAGGACCTTCAATTTTCTGTTGATTACGATCAGTTAAGTGAGGATTGAATTACCGTGAAACGAATTGTTCAATAACTTTTCAAACACTTGTTGGCTTAAAAGCTCAGGAGACCATAAAAAAGAATATGACGGAGTCTAGCACTAAATGCAATTAAACGTTAAAACGGAGATTGCGCCAACCAGTCGACACCAAGTCACACCAAGTCACCACTTAAATCAATCTGTTTAAACCCCTTAAGATTTATTTTAAGGTAGAAATCGGAAAACTCTTGAATTACTCTGACAATTTCTTTTGAAAATTTTTCTAAACGAGTAGTCCACACTTCATGTGAGGTTATGAAGATGTCTCGAAGAGTTTTTGGTTACATGAAGCTTAAACAAAAATTACTTTAAATTATTTTGCTTTGTAAGCGTCCATCGTTGGATAAAATATTTCGATAAAAAGCAGATTGGAGGAGATCATAAAATTGGAAAGAATTTTAAATAAAGATGACGCTGACACAATCTGACAGTGGGTTTTGGGGGATATAACTACCTAAAATTAGTTCTGCATTTGAAAAACACACAAATATTAGCTTTCTTGATCTTCGTTAAAAAACGAAAGCACTGCCATAGTAAGGGAATTATGTTGCTTAAGAAATTCAAAGAAGGGGAACCGGCTTTAACCTTGCACTTTAAAAAAACAAAGGACTTGTTTTTGACGAAGATAAGACCGCGTTGTGGTCCCGCTTACGATTCACAATATTCGACAATGCACAAAAAGTATGAGAGAGAATTGAGGGCAGCTGAGATGAAGATTCTTTATAAGAAAACAGGGGTCTGTAATTTTGTTTAAAACAAAACTACAAGTGTCTGTGTGCACGACTAATTACCTCTACCTTTTTTCTCGTGTTTCAAATTCAATTAGTTTTCTTGGTCTTCATTAATCACGACGCGACGATGCCGACGTTGGAATAAATAAACCTGCATTTGTCAATAGCCTAATTGGCATATTTTTTATCACAATCATAACAGGTGGCTTAAATTCAATGTATTCAGGAAAAAATCTGACGCTCTTACAAAAAATGGGCACTATTTGGTCGCACGAACTTGCGATTGTGTGCTAAATACGATGTCGAAATCTCAAGGCTAAGTACAAATAAGGTTTTAGTATCCGCTCTTCATAACATATTTGATGGTACAGGGTTGCCAACCACAAATTTATTGTGAAAATTAAATGAAATCACTCGAACTATTGAAGAAAAACGATCAAATTAAGTATTTCAGAGGTTTTAAGCAGAAATCTAACAACACCGATTTTTTTGCAGTTGCTAGTACTAGTTTTAAAAAAAATTTTTTTTAATTTTTAATTTTTTTAAAAAACGAGTTTTTGACGAAGATAAGACCGCGTGTGTTTAAAAAAAAACGGTACTATGTTAGGTACTGTTTTTAGACTTACCTCAAAACTTGAAAAAAAAAAAAAATTTTAAAAAATAGGTCAAGCGGTTCAGGCTGTAGATCCATATACGGACAGACAGACACATTTTTTCGTCTTCTATATCATCGTAATGTCATGTTTAATTGTTATTTCAAAATTTGTTTTTCTGCACTATTGCAAAACTTGCCTTATAGAACTAGTAACCGCAAGTAGAAACAGAAAAATTAGAGTTAGCCTAGTTGTATGCAACATAAGATCACAGTGTCTTAAACTACACTACCGACTGACAAAATTAAAAGCAACGATCCATAATTGTAATGAACAAGAAAAAGGAAAATTGTGGGTTGAATGATTTATTATTTCTTCAGACATACATATGTATGTACATTGTTTAATTGACCTGTTCTCAATAATTACTTTAACAAAATCTATTTTGAATTCGAGGTCATTTAAGGCTGCAAGTAAGTCCACAACAAAGATTATTAGATTATGTACTTGTAATTGTATCAAAAACTGACCTTGTGCTAACAAAGAAGTGGGTTTTTATAATCATACGTGCATTTTCTTCAATAGCTACACACATTCAATTTACTTTGTATATGAGAAGTTTTTGTGTAACCTCTTAACAATTTTAACTCTCGTGCCTCTGTTATACATTCGATAAACAAGCTTCTCCAAACCAAATGCAAAACATGAAATTATTAATAATATCAAAGTGCATGCAAGTATTCCCAAAATCTGGCTAACTTCTAAAATCATAACATTGTCATCATTTGAAGTTTCCTTTGCCTTTAACATTCTTTGTTGCTCCAAGTCTCTAGTCCATTTGAGTAAGTGTCCAGATTCGATGATGTGTTGAATAATGGGATTTATTTGATGAAATAAATGGAACTTCTTTGGCATAAGCATTGTAACCAAGTAAGTATAGATGTGTTGGTCTTCAGCAAAACAGTAAATGTTGGCTCTCGGAATTCGTGGATTGTGTATGGAATGTTGTCGGGAGACTGCAACTGCATATCGACCGTCTTTAGCTGCTTTCTGGAGGCAATGCTCTATGTTGTAACACATCAGGAATTCTCCACGAATGTATCGGAAAATCTAGAAAAAAATTAGAGTCCTATGTTCCTATGCATGCAGGTTTATACTTACACCTCCATCTTTGTTCAAGTGTCGAACAATCTCAACACTTCCGGTGACAGCCATTTGGTTTTCAACAATTTGCGTTATCATTTTTATTTGTGGCAAAGCGTGAGGGCTAGTGAGGGAACTAACAAGGAAGGAGTTGTAGGTACTTCCTAGTATTACTGCGGCAGCAAGTGCCATCATTAAACACACCCGAAGACTAAAGTGAAGTTTTATAGCTCTGGCTGATTGGTTGAGTGCAATTCCCAAAAGTATATAAATCAGTCCAAGGAAATCATTATTTAGTTTTGTTGTGATAATTGGGCTTTCCTGGATTGTGTAGATTGCAATGGCATTGACAATGATAAATACGAAGTATGCTGCATAGGTTTTAGGGCTGAATACTTGAACGAAATTAAACCAATTTAGACTTTTCCTTGCTTTAGCCACACACCAAGTAAGGTCATCTTGTAAGTATGGAACACTAGCTGACACAAACTGACTTAAATTCGGATCTTCATCGATTCCTCCGATGACTATGTCAATTTTTCTGGAAAAAGTTCGCCTTACTTAGTTTTGCTTGATCGTGATTGTAGAAAACTTAAATTCTATAAAATTACTAGTTTCCAGCATTGAAGTCATTTCTAAAGTTACATTTTTGCAATATTTTTTGTAATTTGAAATGAGCAAAAGGCCTTGACATCAATAAATAAGCCCAATTGTATTCAACGTTCTCCAGAAACAGTCTCAGATTTCTTATACATATAACTACCCTAAAAGCTTTATAATCTTTTCTGAAATTCACCTTGAAATAACTTTCAAACAGATTTCTTTTGTCACCATAGTCCTGCCCAGGGCAAGTCGAGATACATTGTACTCAATCGTGTGTAGTAACATAGTCATTAGCATGTAGTAAACTTCAGACATAATGATCAATTTACTCAGAAAACAACATTATTATAATTAGTTTATGAATCGACTGAGTTTGGTTATGACTTTTTAAATTTATTGAAACTTGCTTCAACGCTATCAGTTTAACGTTTAAGTGTCGATAATCATCTATAACTGCGTGTGCATTTGATTTCAGGTTTCAACTTTATTGCAAAATTATATCAATTTAAGTTGTTTAAACCAAACGGTCACTAATGTTAATTTATGAATCGTTATTAAACACAAGTAAAATGTGTGGGTAAATTGCAGCAATAAAGTTTTATTTTCATTTGCCAAACATTAAGGGGTTAGGGGTAGTCAGGATTATCAAAAAATCGATTTTTCTTTTTGAGCATTTTCTTAAAGTATAGTATCTTAAAAATATTCTCTGAAAGTTTGAAGTGAATCCGACAAATATCTTTCGAGTTATTCTTATGCATTTTTTCACGCTTCTGACTACCCCTAACCCCTTAATTTAAAAAATTATGTTGGCAAATAATTCGTCCGTTATCAACTGCCACTAAGATAAAGATAATTCAATTTTTATCTGTATCAACAACAACAAATACTGCAAACCTGGCACTTTATTTTAATGTTTGAATTTAGAGTGCAATGATTTAAGTGGCACCATGCAGTGTTAAACAATGAAATTTGAGTAATGGTGGTTGCATAGTCCACACAAAGTAAGATCAGTTCAAACATCGTACTCGAAGAGATAAGTTTGAGTGTTCCCAGATATCTTTACGTTGGAGTATAATTTTCTAATAAAATACTAGAGTCTAAAAAGTAATGTTCTACTTGGAAACTTGAATTTAGCATAAACTCAATACCTCTTTTGTGTAAAGTATGTTCTTACCCATCAACAAGTCCTTGGAAAATCTGATACAAAGTTTTGTTTTGTATCAAAATGTTGATATCTATGTGTAAACTTTCAGCAATAGTTTGCACCAACATCCATTCTATTCCCTTGACTTGTCCATCCTCAAAAAACATATATGGCTCCCAGGACCTTGAATGAGCTACCAATGGGCATCCACTTAAGTCCTTTGGAATTTTGTCTATTAATAGTCCTCGGTTGTGTTGTTTTGTCTGGACCTGTCCTGTTTCTTCCTCATCTTCGAATTGGCAAGTATCCAAAGTCTTGGATGAAAATATTCGTTTTCCACAGTAATTTCGAAATTCATATGGAAAAACCGATTTGGAATAAATTATACCATCTTCTTCCGTCTGGGCAATGACATTGATATTAAAAATCTTCCTGCTCATAAACATGAGCATAACATCCGTCATCATTTCCGTCATCTCGTCTTCGGTTTCTTCTATGGGTGAAAGCAGAACTACAAACTGTGCCAATGGGTTCCAATTCGGCATTGATTTAAAGTCATCCAAAACCACTTTCATTTCGTCTTCGTCCAAGCTTTCTACAACCATGAAATAAGATTGTGGTTTTTCGTAAAGTATAAGCTGCGACGATTTAGATGAAGAATGCTTTGGGCGACGGATAAAGACGGACCATGAAATGTCCTCATCTAGATGAAAAGCTTGAACCATTTGATTTTGAAGATATGGAGAAGCTGGTGTCATGCTGATAGCCAGAACCGCCCCGGAGAGTGTCTCTCCGGAGTAAAAATACTTCTTTACGAGCTTAGTTGCGCACTTGACAAGGAGTTCGCGGTCATTGTTATTTCCAATGATAGTTTTTGTTTCAAAACTTTGTGAAAAGCTGATGTTGAACAGGAGGAGCATAAGAGCTCTACAAAGCACCTTCATTTTGACAAGAAGACTAAATTCCATTGCTTGAAATTATGAATATGAGCCCATATTTGTATAGTTCAACAAGAAACCTCTAGGGATTTGTAACAAATTATCCAAGCAATCAACAGTCTTCCTTCGATTAAACGATTAAAATGCAATAAACCGGCGATCGGAACTTGTCATTATTCAATTAGTTGAGATATAATTACGCAGCACGAACGTACATATATATTATGACTCCCTGTGTGGGCTGCCAGTAATATTCACTTATGGACGGATGGATAGATGGAATTGCATGATTCCACATGTGGCTGTGTTTTGCTAAAGGCGTGCTAACATTGACGCAATGCAATCATTGTTTTACTAAATGATTGTTAGATATGTGGAATTAATAGTGAGTTCCTTCACTGCGCTTATTGAATAATTGTAATTCCTTGCATGCACTCATTTATAAAAAGAATGCGCGAATTTATAGAAAGCTGTCAGTAAAACAAATGGTTTTTTGAAATGGAATGGGTACACGCGAATAGTTGCGAATGACTTACTAAGACCAAGGGAACTAATGCAGAACCGACTGTGTGTTGAATAGAGCTTAAACAAGATACAAGGAAGACAATACATACATGAATCCTTACTAAAACTTTCGAATTCACTGCAGTGTCTAGAGAAAAACAATTTTTATTTAACAAACGCCACCGAAAACATTCTTGCTCCATCAGTTTAAGTTCTGGTCTGTTTGCTATTTCTATACAAAAGAAACAACTCTATTCGATGGCATCAACAACACAGAACATTTATTAGCTAGTTAGCTCCTTTAATCAATTTAAAATTGAATTAGAGTAAATTGTTCAAGGCAAGTTCATTAATCCAAATCAATTCAACTTTCAAGTCACGCAACGAAAATCATTCAATGTGTAACTAGCCAATTGATCAAATGCTTGATAAGAGTATAAGTGATTCGGTTTGTTTGAACAATCAGCTCAATCGCATTGACCAAATCAATTCATATTTCTTTATATTAAGTTTTATGTCATACCAATCATTTTTCAATTCAAAAGTAAAAGTCTCTTACCGCAGAAAGTGGTCAATTCAAAAGTCGCATATCGGGGTGACAGTAAATTTTAATGATGCGTTTAACGATATTTGGTGCTTGGATGTAATGGCAACGGTACCATACTAAAAAAAGTAATTGCCGAAGTTGTTTATTTACATGTCAATGGAAACAATCAAATCCAGACATAAAAATCTGTAAAAATCTACTCATTGCGGCCTACCTTATGGCTCTTTTAAGGAAACAAGAGTTACTTTCAGTTCATATTGTTTCAAACAAATTTAACCATCGAGAAGCAGGAACAAATTAAATTCCATCGGGTCTAGATGCGAACCAATTACCTTTTTCAGTTTTATTTTCTATTAAATAAATTTAAATTGGCCTGTGGACAGAAACAAGGAAATAAATTCGTCGTACTTTGCCAGTCTATGGTTGCAGGTGCTTAGATCGTGTTTACTTCCAACTTTAGCCTATTCAATGGTGGATTACCCTTCCCTTTCATGTTGTGCTTGCTTCGCATAAGCTGTATGAGATTGGTAAGACATCGGTTGCTTAGAAAACCTTACCACACCCGCATCGATGACAAATGTTCCTAAAAAAGTACATATGCAAATCAGAAATTCCTTAGCAATCCGTTGCTTAGTCACCGCCTTAAAAGGAACTTGTACAGAGCGTTTACAAAACATAAGGACAATGGTAATGAGAACCTCAAAGAAATTGTAACGACATCTACGGATTGAATTTGCAATACTTAAAGTGGAAATATTTCAGGTTAACTATGGTTTATAGTGCTTGAAGGCAGTTTTTGAAGACAAAGGAAGAAGTAGGTTAGAGTGCAAATGGAAAAATGATCAAAGTAAATAATTACATAAATAGGGTGGCGCATTTCCCACAACCATGCGCATTTCTCACAACCCTGTCTTTTGAGGGAATGGAGGGGGCCTTCAATTTGCTAACGAAGGACCTGGGAATTCCTCGCGAAAAACATTTTTGGCTTCTGTTGTTATTTGAACCACGAACCTCCGGGTTTACTGGCGGACATCACCACCACGCTACGGGTACCACCAAATGAAAAAATGATTGAGCCTATGAATCCTGAAAGAAAATGTGTTGTTAAGTTTGGAGATTGGAGTAGGAATTAAAAAAAAAATGTTTTGGAGAAAAATTTAAAGTTTGAACAACGCAACGGTGACGGTCACTTTCGCAGCATGGCTAGTTTTAAAATGGAGAGAATAAAAACGTTTTAGCTTGACGTTAAACCTATCCGGACCATTATTACTGTTAATTTCAGAATTGTTTTGTAATAGTTCTCCAAAGAAGAGCCTTTAATGGCAAAATATAGAGCTCGAACCTGTAAAATAAATAAATAAATAAATAGGGTGGCGCAACAGAGCGAGGAGCCCCGGGGCCTAGCGCATTTCTCACAACCATGCTTTGTGAGGGAATGGAGGGGACCTACAATTTTCTGTCTTTTCCGAACGGCTAATCGAGAAAGTGCTTTGCATGGCAATTAATAGTAACGGAGGATCTGCCAATTCCTCGCGAAAAGCGATACCCGTGGAAAAAACATTTTTGTCTCTGTTGGGATTCGAACTCGAACCACTGGATTAACAGGCGGACATGCTACATCCATCACACCACGGGTACGAACCTTAAAAATGGCAAATCAATAAATTGCTAAGACTGATTTTTTAAATGTAGTGCAATTTCGATGTGCACAATCTTTTCCTTTTAAGATTCTTATTTCTTATTTCTTATTTTAAGATCCTTATTTCTAAATTAGCATAATTTCTTTACAGTAATTTAAAACGGAAAGGATGTAAAAAGTGTCATTGCTTGTAGAGGCTTTCTTTTTAATTTTTAAATTTTAATTTGTTAACTACTACGCTTATGCAATCCATTCCATACTCAAACGAAGTAATAAGACTATTTCAAATAACTTTTCTATTAATTTAAACTTTTACCTTTGTCTCCTACTTTCGACCTTCACTACTGCTTCCTGACCAGTTGACATGCGCAAGGGGCGAGAAATACAACGACAACACTACCGAAGCATATCTAATCAATCTAATACCATAATTTTCACACTTCTTAAGCTTTGATGGGTTCATGTTTGGTTTTTGGATAACATACTCGTAGACAACTTCTTACAAACCTCTTTCAGCCTGCGGTCATGCTGACTTGAAACCAAATGAAGGCGTTGAGGTTTGTCTGTCACCGCCTCTGAATACCTATTAGAATGTGTTTATATATAGGAAAACAAAGTGTATATTGCTCCTGCTATTTCTATTGAAAGATAGACAAACAAAAATGTAAGAAATTCAATCAATGTCGATATTTGGTGTTGTTTAATGATCCAAATATCACGCAATGTCTTTTTGAATCGAATGCACATATCATACATATTTCCAGCCTTATAAGTTACTCCGTTAAAAGTTTAATTGGAGTAAAAGTATACAATGTCTCGAGATTAAGGGCTTGTAGCAATTAAATCAAAACAAAAATCTGAATTCATTTCAAAAGAAATAGTTAGAAATAAGTGGTACTGGTTTGTATAAAAACGATATTGAAGAAATGACCATAATAATAATAAAGTAACCCACTCGCATTCGAAATAAATGTTTAAATCTGCGATTGCATCGCATCAATGAACCAAATTAAGATCACATACCAGCGAAGTAATACAAAATAAGTCCAGACAAAGTTTTCGAGACGCAATTTTATTTTTAGCAAAGAACATAAATTGTGAAAATTTAAATTTTTTCTTATATAGTTCGTAATTCACATTCAGACTTTTTTCTAAGCGAATAACAAAGTACACCTCTGACGTCAACCGGCAACTGAACAAGTTTTTTTTTACTTAATATTGGGAGAATTAGATTGGTGATATTTAAAGTACACATTGGCTAGCCAATTTTCGGATATGAAAGGTAAGGCATTGAACTATATTTTAAATCAAGTTTTTATCGTATCAGTCCTATGTTAACCCCTTAATAAACTCAAGACACGAAAAACAACTTGTCAATTAAATCAAATTGAGTAAAAAATGAAATTCAGGCAAATAATTTGAATGAAATTTTGGAAAGTACTTACAAACAAGAAATTAAATGCTCTTTTTTGTTCAAATTTATTTATTATCTTAATAGCATTGGTATTTAAAGAAATTTATAAATTTTTGAACTTTATCATGTCGCAATAAATAATTGTGGTTTGGACTTTTGATAGAAACAATTTAAAAAAATGTTTTTACTTCGTCCTTTTTTTCAAAAACGAGTTTAAGTCGAACAGAGCTTGAGATTTGTTTCGAATTCTTGTTTGTAAAGGTGAGTCCACACTACGACAAACGGCAAAAACCAGCACATGCCGATAGGCAATACTGAATTTGTTTGGATGTACCGATCGAACTTCCTACTTACCCAAAGTCTACCGAAATGAAAATTGAATGAAATCAAAATAGAAGATTACCCTCGGTCGCACTTTAAAAAACAGCGCATCAATTGAAGTCTCCTGAATTTTTTTTGACAACAAGTAGTCGAACAAAACAAAAATAATTTTATTGATTTGGATCAAGACCGCAATTAAGTTGTTAACTTGGGGTCTCTACAGTTGTTCATATAATGTGACCAGAGTGATTTTGGTCAATATTAAAAATTACTAATCCCTTGGCTTTTGGTGAAAGATACAAAAGTCTTACTAAAGTTAAATGGATAACTAATGCAGACTATAGAAAATGTAGTTTCTTAACGCCGGCCGCGTCGCGCCAGTGCAAAGGTAAGCGAATCGAGGTCATACCAGTTGTTTGATCGCCTAACCACCACACAACAGTGTATGTACACTAATTTATAACTATATATAGTAAAAATCAAATAAAAAAAGAACTGCACGACCTGCTCCGGATCCTAGACATAAAGACAGCTGTACGTGACTCTTGTGCGCGTCGTATTTAAATGCTGTGTAAACTGCCAATTTTCGATTCGAAACAAAAGCAAACGTGGTATCCCATGCCGAGGAGGTGGATACTATCCATTCCGATCTGAAATGTTATGAGCTGAGGGATTGTTTAACCATTGTCTAGAGGTAGTGCGGCTCTAATTGCTTTTGATTGTCACAGCCCCGATCGACTATACGCTTTTCAAAGACGTTTTATTGCCGTTTGACTGGTATCAATCATTTGTTAAAAGGATATGAGACTTTATCTCCCAACCCAATTAATGGCTGACCTCGAAGTTCGCCGCCAATGCAATTGAAAATAAACATACCTTCCATCTGGTCAATGAGTAGTTAATTTTTTTTTATGTTAATGGACCTCCTCTGACTGTAGTCTTTTCTATTGAACGGCAGCGTTGCTATTTTTTATTTTTTGTGTTTTATTACGAAGCTAGTAAAAGAAAGGGAAAACGCAAAGCGTTAACCAGTCCATATCCAATTGTATGTGCATACCTACAAGTATAACCAAGACAAAAAGTGTATTGAATTTAGCGACCCTGTCAAAGTGAGCAAGTTGTCTGCTAAAATCTGAGTGTTAAAGCAACTAAGGCAACATTTTGCTTGCAATTTATTGAACCAAGAGAACCTTGCGTGTCCAAGTCATTTGCCATTGTATTGGTTAGATCTTAAGCTTGACCAAGAATAAAACTATGTTCTCTCCTTGTAGCATAGACATGCTAGCACACTTATTCGATATCAAATTGTTTGCGGTCTTATGATTCATTTTGGTAAATGTCGTGATATTCACACCTTCACAGGTAAGTGATGCCAGATGCTGTTTGATACCATGGGACTTACTTACTTTTTATGTTATCATTTCCAAATTAAAGAAAAATTAATGGTGTTGAGCTTCTGCGTTGTTGAAATTCAATACTCTGGATTTCCCACAACAAAGTAAGACATTGCGAATAGGGGCTTAGGACTATTTTATTTATAATAATAATATTTTAGCTATGCGTCTGTACCACTGTCTTTTTGAATGCACGGGTTGCACGATACTAGTTAAGGAAAAGTAGAAATATAGGAAGGAGGGGATTTGGCATAGTAGCAGTAGCTGTTTTTTTTATCAGCTGTGACCTCAGGGCCGGTTCGCTCGGAGTTCAAATTAAACTGGAAGTGTGGAAATAAAAAAAGACTTCCCAGGTCGAGAAATGATTCCACACGTGTATCGTAGCCGTTTAACACGAAATATATTTGTACCAAGTTAAGATGGGGTTGAATTACCGCATCAGGGATCGAGTGAGTGTGTACCATTTTTCTTTCAAGATTCAGTCACGTATTACTCGATCGCGATACCGTGGCGTGATGGTAAGAATGTCCACCTGCTAACCTAGTGGTTCGAGGTTTGCATCCCAGCAGAGGCAAAAATGTTTTTCCATGGGTATCGCCTTTCGCGAGGAATTGGTAAGTCCTCCGTTAGTAAATTCATTGCCATGAAAAGCGCTTTCTCAATTAACCGTTCGGAACCGGCAGAAAATTATAGGTCCCCTCCATTCCGTCACAAGGTTTGGTTGTGAGAAAAGCGCTAGGCCCAGGGGCTCCTAGGTCTGTTGCGCCACCCTATTTATTTATTTATTTATTACTAGATCACGTATGCGGTAACTCGATCCCTGTTTATTTTGATATCTTTTCGTTTTTTTTTTTTTCAATTTATTCTCAAAGACAGTGAATATTTCGACTTCTTCTCTTAAGGCGCCTCCAGATGAGCTTCGTATTCGATTCGTCTACCCGATTTGGTAAATTCCAATAACATTAAAAATATTGTCTGCTCAAAACTTAAGCTTTTTCAAAACGTTGACCCGAATTAAACTTCATCTCCAGTCCACATCGAGTCAAAGACAATTTGTCCTTAGTCAGTTCTCAAAGGTTTTTTGGTATTCAAGGCCAATTTTGCAGGGGGGACGCTGGTCTAGAATTTTGAAGAAACCGAATTTTTTTTTTTGCTTGAAAAGGTACTTTAGGGTCTTAAAAATAACATACCAAAGGATGGATGCCGGCAAAAATGTCTAAATGCCGAAACTTTCCATTCTGCGGCAGCGCTTCTCTGGTATGCGGCATGATTCTATAGTATTTAAAACTTTAAACGCGTTTTTCTCGAAATCACTTTTTTTTGACTGGCCGAAAACATAACTCGAGCAAATCTTCACCGATCTATACGAAATTTTGACAGTACATTCAAAATACCTTTCTCCAGAGCCGTACGTAGGATTTTTTTTTATATTGCATAGTTTTTTTTAATCAACACATTTGTCGTTTTCTTTTAAGTGAAAATTTGAATTTTTTGTTCAAACGTGAACCATTTCGCCAAAAAACAAAATATTGAAAAAATCCTACGTACGGCTCTTGCTGTTGTTATATAGAAACTAAAAATTCTCGGGATTTTATTCCAGGATCAAAATTAAGGAGGTTACATTTTCCGCCATGGAGCCATCTAAAAAATGAGGTGCCTCCGAAGAAATGCTGGACAGCCGCCATTTTGAATTTGATTGAAACGAAAAAATTTGTATTTGTTTATTAAAACTCAAATTATAAGACCTCTTTCACAAATTTTCGATAGATCTTTTTGTGGAGTCATAAAAAATTCATATATTATGCCCATTTTTTAACGCTCTAGACCAGCGTCCCCCCTTAATGGTGGAACGGAATTACGAAAATAAACTTCAACACTTTACTATTGAAAGATTTATTTCAAAAGCAAAATCTTAACTAACTCTTATTCAAAAAGTTCGAGTTAAAGCTGAGTTTTATAACTCAATAAAGCATTGCATCCAAATCGATAGCTTACCCAATTTCAGTCTTCTACCAAAACTGTCTTAAATCCCAGCCGTTTTGAAGTTATAGCTAGTTGAACTTAACTAATTTATCACTGGTAAAATAAAAGTCATCTGACCAGACTAATCCTTTGATGTGTATTTTGGTTTGCTGAATCCTTATCAGATGTCTCTCGAAGTCTTATGTGCCAAATTACTGCAATTTTTATTGAATTCACGTGATCGATAAAAGAACCCTCAGGCAATTTCGAAACAAACACTTAAATTACCGACACCGTTCGTATGTAATGAAATTGTTATAGCCAAGTAGTATTGTGAAAGTAGCAATCAAATTAGTTATAACGTATGGACTCAAAGATACAAACACTGCACGCATGACTACTTCATTGTGAATGAAATGCTTTGGTATAACCATTGTTAGCTCGAGCCACACTTAACTGATGAAAATCTCAAAGAACTGATTCGGATCTGAATTTAATGTTTCACGCTACTGTCCATTGTACGTTTGCAAGATCTTTTTTATATTGTTCTATTCAAATGGTTGAAAAAATAGAGGGGATATTAGGCACGTGTTACCCAATTTAAGCTGGAATAAGTCACATGAGTTAAAGTGCAGGAAAGACCTTCAAACTAAATTCAAAGCAAATTAGAAAAAGGCGCTCAGATTTTTGCAAGGTTGAATGATCAACACCTTTGGTTTATTTCTTAATTCGAATTTCGATTTATTTTTATTTTTCTTATAAATAACAATGCAGCAATTTTATCTATCTAATTACATAATTATATATGGTGACAGAAAAGTCCTTAACAGTTTAAAGCATACAAACATGACATAAAATTTCAGCAGCAAAACAACTTTTGTAGGTGTTTTCAAATGTTCACCTCTTGCACTAAGCAGCACATTGCCACACCTCCCATATTAACCGTGGCACTGCAATTAAACACAAACTGCTTTACCACTGCAATCGCTAGCATTGGCAATATAATGTATGAGTGTCTATGTCTAAATTACCAGAACCGGACTTCTATTAAAACAAAAAGTAAATGCATTTAAAAATGAACAAATCTGAGATATACATAAATTTAGTATTCCTGAAAAACTGACTCGAATGAATGGGGACGACCTTGTTTATTCAAAGCGCACCGCAGCTGTGCCTAACATTAAATGCAGATCCTAATAAATTCTTCAAGAGGCCTGTCAGATACATTTAGCCACCGCAACAATGTATATTGAGTTAACAAGAAAGTTAAATGTGTGGCAAATCATAAAATGCTTTCTTCATCGCTGAGTTTCCATCGCGTGCTCTTTTTGGGTATACATATATACGTGTTTGCATTCATTTGCTATCGTCGAGGACTACCGGAGTGCGAGCAAAACCATGCGTGAAACGTGAAATACTGACTGCTGGTTATTTTTATTTATTTGCGTTCAATTCGCAACTATGTATGTTCTTGCATTTAAGTGCTTTTATCTTCATGCGGCACAATCAATTTTGGTTTAAAATATCGTGAAGCTCCAGTCTACCAAAACTAATATGTTAGTACATTTTTTCTTAAATGTCCATAAATCAAAAACAAATTCATTGTTGAATTTTGATTTACGAGTTCAATTATATATGTATATAAGTTGGTAAGAAATATAAAAATCGTATTACCAATAAAAAATAAAATAAAAAATAGACGACGAGTGTAACTAGAGCATTACCAATTTTATCCTATTTTGCAACAAATGAGTATGGTTTAAAATTATTTACTTATAACATCAAAGACAATCTCCTTGCAACTACTGTTCTTAGTTGCTTAAGAGTTCATAATAAAAAACCTTCTTAGAGGTGTAACGGACCAATTGCCACTTACCTACGAAGTAAACATAATTCAGTTCTAATAATATTAACATACACAAGATTTACTCTCGGCTCTTATCTTATTTCAATTTCTTTGCAAATATTTCTCTGTGCGCTGAGCCTTATGACCTGCAATAATTTAAAAAATTCTTAATAATACCCTTTTAACCAAATAAGTATAATAATGACAATTTTATCCTTAAGACTTATCATTAATAAATTCCGTTTATTTGATAATTGCTTTTTATTTTGAGTGGTAGATTTAATTGAAATAGCTACTCCACCCCATTCACAACAAATCAGACATTTGAGTTGCAGCTTGAGACAAAATTAACCTTCAAAATAAATGAGTACGGAAACTGAACAAAATATAATTAAACTTTTGATTGGTAGAGTCGTTAGCGTGACTTGACCAAATTTTTATGTTATTGTCTTATAAAAGATAGCTTCTAGCACACATAACCTTTTGCTAAGGAGGTGGTATTAATGCCTCAACAAAACACTTTGGTAGAGACATGCAAAGTCGCTTAAATGGATGGCATTTTAGTCTAACCCACTGAAAGCATCAACTTTAATGGCAAAAGTGAGACCTTTAGCAGTGCAACAACCCAAATGTTTAACACACCCAAAGAATATAAGTGGTAAGATTGGCTTTTATATCACGAAAAGATGGAAGAGGTGGGGATAAGAGCAGGTAAGCTGAACTGTAGTTAACATTGGTCTTAGTTCTGTCACCAGTAAGAGTAAGTTCAAGTGAGCAAATTTCATTGACTGACATAGTTTTTTCTAGGTTCCATTGAAATAGGGAAAATCATTGAAAAACACTGCAAGTAATTGGGATGCATGAAGAAGAATGCATGACTCTGAAATAGGGAAAAGTCTCACAAAAAAAAAAAAAAATATTGCTTGATTAATAAGATTACTTTTCATTTTTGCTTTGGTTGTTATTGTAAACATTGTTCATTCGTTGATGATAAATATTTGTTGACACATCTGTTTTTATAGCTTCAATCATTTTATTTATAAATCAAACGAAATACGATTTGTTTGGTGATCTAGTCAAGAAATTATGTTCGTAGGGTTCTATGGTGTAATGGTTAGCACTCTGGACTTTGAATCCAGCGATCCGAGTTCAAATCTCGGTAGAACCTTAAATAAAGATATCTTTTTATTACCATTTAAATTATGATATTATAATGTACTGAAATATTAAGAGAGAAATCAATTTTTTCATGATAAAATAACTCACTGGGTCGTAAAATTCATTCTGGATTTAAAGCCTACGTAGTGGGACATGAAAAGCGCGAAGAAAAGAAAAGGCAGGCCAAAACACACCTGGTACAAGCAAATGCAAAAACAGCAGCATTTGGTTGGCCTCAGACATGGAACAATCCAAAACCGGGAGGCTTGCCCACGCTTTCTGAGGTCAACGCGGCGTACCCCACACGCGGATCACTAGTGTGAAGCGGAAAAGTGGGAGAGTTGTGATCGCATCAAGATCACTACTCGTAACGCCGGAAATGAAAAAGAAGAAGAAGAAGAAGAAGAAGAAGAAGTGGGACATGAAAAGCTGATCGAATCTGGATTTTATTTTCCACTTTATTGGGAAATGATTCCCAAATAATTTTTGTAAAATGTTCGGGGAAAATTAAAGTAAGCTTCTAATAAGGAAAATAACAGAAAAGAAAAGAATAACAGAAAAGACTTCGCTTTCTTGTTAATTTATTTATTCTAAGCTGAAAAAACTCTAATTGCAATACAGCTCAATATAAACAGAGGAAAAATCATATGCATACATACAATGTTGTCTTAGCCCGTGTGACCATATGAGCTAAGACTTTAAAGCTAAATCAAAATATAGAAAATCTTAATATATAAAAAGAAGTGTTCGGTTGGTTGTTTTCACATCACTTCAGAACGGCTCGACCGAATGAAACCAAATTTTTATGGTAACTTAGGGGGGAAGGTGGTTTTAAAAAATCTAAAATCGGTCAGTCCGTTTCCGAGTTATGGCATTTTTCCTCAATGTCACTTTTGTAAATATATAATACACGTAAATCAACAAAAAAAAAAAATGGAAACTTTGAAGCTACTTTACTTAAGGGCACTGCCGCACCTAGAGGGTTGGAAAAAAAATCGATTTTTTGAAAAAAAAATATTTCTTAAGTAAAACATCTGGAGATTATCTTCTAAAATTTTCAAGTCGATCTGACGAACAAGTTCTGAGTTACGGCCGTTAAAAGTTAGCGCATTTCGTTCGAGTCAGTGCCACTTGGTTATTGAACGCGGTACTACAAAGCTTACCTACGAACTTACCGACAACTTTAAGCAAGCAGATGTTAGCAGCATCTTGTATAGAATGGCAACGGTTAACGGTAGTACATTTACGTAGCCGTGTAGTAATGTAGTAGTGAAAAAAGTCGATCGTTAAGCAAAAAATGTTGATGCGATTTTCTCAAAACCACTTTTTTGAAGTCGGTGACCGCGATAACTCAAAAACGGTTTAACCGGTCATTCTCAAGTTTTGCACACTTATTGTTAGTGCAAAAAAAAGTGAGTAATCGCAAGGATTTTTATTTTTTCTAAATAGAACCGATTTTACAGCCAGTTTAAAGTCCAATTTTAGGGTGAAAATCGAACTTTTTTTTTAAATGGTCACCAAAAATTCAAAAATTGAAATTTTTGAAAATCCAGCGACTGCTCATATGAAATATATGTTGTTATCTAACGATATCTCCTTAAATTTTTTATTTTACATAATTTTTGTAAGCGAAATCGAAAAAAGAAGACGAAAGTTTTCGGTTTTATTTTAACAACTCTACAAAATCAGGAAAAAAAAAACTCCAAATCTTATGCGGTTTTTATGAAGTTCACAACTTACGATATGATGTTGACTTGAGATCACTGGTTGTTGGGTTTGCCTCTCTCAACTTTCAAGACCAGCGATGAAAAAAAGACTCTACAAAAAAGTTGACCAATCAGTGAGTTCCCTTAAATGCATTGCAACTTAGAAGACATTCTGTTGATTGGCAACCATGTTTGAGAGTAATTTAGTTACTTGACGTTTTTCATCTCAATCAGTCCTACGGAGCAATGAGCTATTCAGCATGTGCAGCTATAATTAATAGCCTTGGCTATTAAAAAAAAAAATTTCAAAACAAGAATTTGGTGTAAGGAGTCGTTTATTCATCTTTACTTCATGAAAATTTACATCTGTTTGAGCAAAACTCAACACACACAACTCAAACATGTTTTTGCAAATAATCAACATCGCTAGACACAACTCAAACAGTTAGTACAAACATTTTTACAATAACAAAATGCATTTATTTGCTCAAACGGTCTTTTTTTTAAGATAAAGTCTTTTATCAAAAAATTCAGAAAGAAGAACAAATTCCTCTTGTTTCCAAGATCAAACCTGAAAATTTAGAAAAACCTAGTTCGTTCTCTGAAGCTGATAAAAGGGTTTAGATTTTCGGCTTCACTCCATTTGGGTTGGGATAGTAAAAGTAAGTTTACATCGTAAGAAATCATAAAACTACTTAACAACCCATTAATTAAAGTTTACCCCAATAACATTGACTCACTCACAAAGCGCTGCATGTTATTTAAGTCCTTAGTATTCTAGACGAAATACAGTCTCTGATTGTCACCGTAGATTTTTTTAAACAAGTAAGTGTGAAGAAATCACAATAAAAATGTAAAAGAAGTTGATGCATAAGATCCATAAGATACTTTTTTTAAAGACTACTCCGTGCAAAGAGAAATCGGGAATAAAAAAATTAATAATAGATCCAGTTACTCTGTCTTCACAGGTAATTTGAAAAAGAAAATAATAAAATAATGAAAGCACTAGACAGACGACTTGACAGAAATTTATGTTGACTTTAAATTCGCTTTGTTTCCATTAAATTAATATAAAAAACAAAATCAATTTGATAGACACCCTTGATTGTTCACTCGTTAATGTAATCGAGTCCCAGTTGTTGTACACTTAACTTTCTTAAATTAACTTCATGTAAGGAAGTGGCGTTGGATCATCCGCATTAGTAAACAGTACCTTTCACTCTAGGCTACAGCAGTTTTTTGTAATCATAAATAAATTTAAAGTAAATTCATTTATCACACAATTTTGAAACTAAGCTTCTCAAATACAAGAAAAATAATTTTCTTTGCAACCTGATAATACCTTAGATCACAGTCGGTTAAGACCCGAAACCTCAATTCGACGAGTTAGCCAAGTGGGCTTAATTGAATCCTAAAACATTTTATAAATAAATGTCAGCATCTATCCTCAGAATGTTGTAACCGATTGTTTTCATTGCCGCTGTCAATTCGCGGCATTTACGAAATAGATACAAATCTTCAACAGAGCACGTCATTGGTATTCAACTAGATATGTTATGCATACTAAAATGTAAACTATTTCTTAGTGCAATCAAGCCCATCTTAAGAGAGAAGTAGCTAAAGGAGAACAATAGATGAGGTTGTTCTCTTAAACCTTAAGACATTGAAATGAAACTGAAAGTTGGAACAAGCGATGTGAATGCACTGGCAAGCTAACATTGTTTTGGGCAAGAGACAGAGTCTAGTAGGTAAATCTGTCTAACATCTGGACGTAGGTTTGGCACATGCAGAGCAGTCAGCAGATACTTTTAACCACTGTTGCGGATATCGTTGCTTAACAGTCGGCTCGTGGTCTTTGTGTTGTTTGGACGTGTATGGTCATAATTTCGTACTTTTATTTTCGATCGATTCCGGTTTTCGATTTTGCAGTGAAATTAATTTTTACTGAATGTTCAAAAAGAGTTGCACTGATATTAATCAATTCATTGTGATAAGTGAAGTGCTCTCGTGTTCAACTAAGTGAATTGTTTTAAAAGATTTGGATTACATTGCTGCAAATTTTAAATTTTGGATACAAGCTTCATTTAAAAGGATAACGAAAACAACTTCGCATCTGCGCCGGCAAAGTTAGGCAAGAAAATTTATGCTTTTTCTTTTATAAGTTTGAATTTGAAACTATGTACGCAACTGTTAAACAAAAAAGAAAAAAAAGCTGTTATCTAAGAAAAGAGGAAATGTTTGAGTTGTCATGGTTTGATTGTGATTTATAACTACATCGAAGAAGAGAAAACAACAAACATAACTAATGATCACCGTTAATCTATTGTTGATTTCTAATTCGGAAGTAGGCATTCAGGGGCGTAGCGAGGCTCCAAGCCATGGGGGGTGAATTTTAATGAAATGCCGACTAGTCTTCAGAATTTGCCGACTGCATCAAAAAATAAATCTATATACATATATAAAATAGGATGTATGTATGTTTGTATTTCTGTCCGTTATAGACTGGTTTGTTATGAGATCTTCAGGGTAGACATAGTTCAAACCAGAGATGGTTCCTTTCAAGGTTTTACCTCCATACTCCCACAGGAACGTGGTTGGGAACGGAAACCTAGAAACTACTGAACAGATTTCAAAAATTCTTTCGCCATTGCGATGTCACATAATCCCACAGTAAAAAAAACTTATATTTTATACCCATATTCCTACGGAAGCGGAAGAACGAGAAAGGGAACCTTAAAACTACAGACTCGAGCAACACCGGGTGGCTCAGCTAATAAATAAATAAAATTATTTAAAAACGTAAAAGTGTTCATTTCACAGAAATTCATTTATTAACATAAAATCAGTTTATAATTGCAATATACCTAACGATATAACAACAAAAAAATTAAAAGTATTTATAAGAAATAATATTACAATATAGTATTTGGTATGAGACAGAGTACATATACTTTGATTTTAGTCTTTAAAATTTTTATCATTATTCAAAAAAAAGTTCATCAATTGGAATTTAAACTCCAACTCTCCGGTGTTTTAATAATGCCCATTTTTTGACGACCTCACTAGGTTGAATATTATCAACAACATCCTTTGAGGAATACGGAAGCATTAATGAATTTAGCCTATCACTACCCATCGTCGCGTCGTACGCAAATAATTAAGAACTATTTTAAGTTTACTAAATGACCGCTCACAAGAAGCCGACGTCACAGGAGCAGTTAACATGTAGCAAACTAGTTTAAAGGCTAACGGAATCACATATCTTAATTTGAATACCTCTTTGACAATATCATCGAAATTTGAGCATTTCTCACAAGTAAAAATAAGAATTTGCAGTTCCGATAAATAGCAGTCCACATCTTCTTTAAAAAAAAAGGATCTAATTCTATGATAGATTTGACTAGTTCTATGTTGGCATTAGCTCTGGAAGCGGGTATTTTAAAAATTTTTAAGAAAGGTTCAAAAATGGTAAAATTATCTGTTAGATTATCTTTAACGTGCGAAATAAAAGTTTGAAGAACCATTTTGAACTCTTTTCTATAAAATGTTTCTAGATCAAATACAAAAGCAGTTTCAGAATTTTCATCAATTCTCTTTGGTAACCGACGCGTTCTATGATGTTTTAAAAAATCGTGTGTGAGTTTTTGTTTGCCAAATTCGCACAAAAACGCAAAAAATGTTTGTTAAAAACCCAAAGCAATTGTATAGAGTGGAAAATAAAAATATTCCGTAGTGAAATTAATGTAGGTAAATAATTTTTTTTGTTCGTTTTTTGTTAGTTTAGAAATGTCAAAAATAGGCCCGTTCACAAAGGTAACAAGGAATTTCTCTTGTATATTTTTGACTCTGTTTACATGCTGGGGCTGAATTCATATGAGATTGTGATTAAGTGAGTTGGAAAAAATATTTTGTAACTTGTTTCAAACGAATTAAACTATTAATAATAAAAAAATAAAACCATATTTATGGAATACTTAACAATTAACATTTAATCAACAATCTTTCCAATGAAATCTGTGAAACAGAAAATTATATGTGATGTATTATTTCAAAATAGTTGTTTTTTGTTTGAAATGTAGTGTTGTATTAACTGTGAAACATGGGGTTAATTCCCGATCTGTGAAGCTGTGAAGTGAGAAAAAATTTCATTTCAGTTTTCACACAGTTTTTTCATTTTATCACTTCACGAAACCACTCTAAGCGATTCCCGATCTCAAAATGAAAAGTAGTTCTCAAACTGTGTTCTAAAAAGTACTAAAACGTTCTAAATGGTAAATTTTGACAGTTTTCTCCCATTTTCCAATTGGATTCCAATTGGATTTCTCCGCACTTGAGTTCTGCTGCCATTTTTCATTTTCATAATTGAATTTTTTCACCGACTCATACGGCAATGAAAAGAAATTTATCACATGAAAAAAATTTTACATTTGAAGTTGGATTTTCACTTCGGTTAAGCTGTGATAAATGTTTTCACTTCACAGCTTCACAGATCGGGAATTGACCCCCAGGACCCTGATTATAGAATTACTAAGTTGAGACAAAAACGATTCCATTCGTGTCTTTCTGGTTGAGATCACTCGAGTCGGCATGGCAGTCGGGAAATCTACTTTGTTTTTCTACCTTAATTTGCCGACTTGTTATTTTTTTGTTGCCAAAAAACGACTGTCACAAACACTTCCATTCGTGTCTTTTTGGTTGAGTTGACTTAACTCGACAAATCTACTTTGTTTTTCTTCCTCGATTTGCGACTCGGAAAAATCGTGGGGGGGTGCTACACCCCCCCACACCCCCCCCCTCGCTACGCCCCTGTAGGCATTCATTGTTTTGTTTTTGGTTTGGATTTAAAAATATTAACCTTCTTCTACTTTATTGTGAATTGATTACAAGAAGTGGTTAATTATAACCATAGTAGTTGTCTAACAATAAGCTGTAAACAGAAAGGTCAACATAGGTTTTTGAGTCCACATAAATTAAAAAAAAAAAAATTAGCAAAGAAAAGTGCCTAGCATTTACTGCAGCTTTGTATGCGTTTGAAAGATTTGAAAGCGAAGTTTATTTTTTATCAAACATCTTATTAATGACTACTTAAAAAGTGAAAAAGGAAACATTTAACTTAAATCAAAGAAAATCAAATCAAACGTATCGATAAGGGAAAATCGAAGAAAAGTGACTTGTGTCGATAGTTCCGGCGGTATGTGCGTCCCCGTGTACACCGACAATGCACCTCATACGAATTGGTGTAACTTCTTTTGAGTTATACGTAAATACTTTGACTAATTTTTTTTTTCCCTCTCATGGAAGCAAAGTTATTTCCAAAAACCTTTTTGGGAGATTCGTGACATGTTTTTGCTGATATGAATAAAATTATGTTCCACTTTACAACGACAATGCTAAATTAATGTGATGTGTGTCGCTAAGGTTTGACGTGGGAAAATTTTCTTGTATGGCCTTAGTTAATTAAAATTTCCTAATTAGATTTTCTTATCAAGTGATATATATCAGCAGCTACAAATCTTGTGAAACGTCCGTTCGCTTTGTTTTAATTACTTTAAATTTTGATAAAACAAATACCTTAAAGCAAACACATCAATCAATTTTGGTACGCTACGTCGACGCTGAAGTGGATTTCTGGTGGCCTCGCAGAAGCGCTTTCTGTCACTCTAATTTTCCAAGACCTTCTTGATGGTTTCAGGCTGTAGCTCACGGATTGCTTGGATGATATAAGTCGTAGTTGATTTAATCGTTTCCGGATTGATGGAATCATTAGCCCTTCATGATTTCCTGACTGACATCGACAAGGCTTTTCCACCAAAACTTCTTTTCAAGAACTGCACTGCTTGGGCTACACACTTCACTCATTTAATTTCGCGTATATGATAGTGACCGTCTGCGAAGATTTTCAGCGGAAAATGGCTCTCAGCTTCAAAACACACTATTATTTGAAAGAAACCACTATGTGTCCCACATAGTTTTCTTGTAGGCACGTCTAGTTGGGTAGTAGTGGTGGTATAAAGACCACTTTTAGAACTTTATATTCGCATTCCTCAAAAAAATTATTGAGACACTGCACACCTGTAGCTTGAAAAGTAATGCAATCTGTATGGAGATAATACTTCTTGTACTGGTGCGGTGTTACCAATTGAAATAATCAATACATAGAATACCCAAAAATTCTGTTTCAAATTCTTTAATGGCTTCACATTCAGAAAATGCTTTATTAAGCTCTAAGTTCATGCAGAGGCATGAACGTACTTTTTGTTACGAGTAGAAAGTAAACAGAAAAATTGGACTTAATTTGTTGATTTCTTCAGCGCCGCACCGGCTGCGTTCAAAATTTGAGAAGAATATATTGAAGGATTTTTCTAGAATACACTACCAATTTTTGATCAAAAAAATGAGATCCATTCTGACTTGAGGGCAGTTTGCAAATTGAGAGTAGGTTTATAAAAATAAAATAAAATAAAATAAAAAAAGATCCTCATACGCCTAAGTGAACGATACTTTTTATTTTTCATTATTTCTTATATTTCTACTCCATTTCATATTTATCATCATCATTTTCATTTCTGGCGTTACGAGTAGTGATCGTGATCTTTCTGCTTCACACTAGTGATCCGCTTGTGGAGTACGCCGCGTTGACCTCAGAAATCGTCGGCAAGCCTCCCGGTTTTGGATTGTTCCATGTCTGAGGCCAACCAAATGCTGCTGTTTTTGCATTTGCTTGTACCAGGAGTGTTTTGGCCTGCCTTTTCTTTTTCGTCGCGAATTTGTTGAAACGTTGTACGATATTGCCTTTTGGACGGGGTTCTGCGGATCTCTCCTTTGAACATGACAATACCAACTGAGCCGGTCGTGCTGAATTTTGTCCAAGATGGTACTTTTGACATGAAGGCTTCCACGGATCTTAGTACTTCTAATTTGATCAAGCTTTGTTACTCCTGCTGTCATCCGAAGCATCTTCATTTCGGCTGCCGTCAATTTGCTCTCATACTTTTTGTACATTGTCCAACATTGTGAACCGTATGTCGGAGCTGGACGGACAACTGCTGTGTAGAGTCTTCCCTTCAGCTCATAAATTCGTAAAAGACTCCAGGCCTCAAGTTATCTAAAAAAGCCGCTTAGAGAACTAAATAGTACATACTATTTCCCCTCTCAACAGTAACTTTCTTTCTCATAGTGACGAATTTTACTTTCAACTTCTCGCTGAGAGTTACATTGAGCTGCTACAAAGTATGTCCATATTTCTTTTTAATAGCTTAGCTTATAGGTTTTCGTAAACCTGAGGCAAAACTTTGCAACATGGGTACAGTCATACATGAATCTGTATGCCATTCCATTACATTTTCGAAAAGTAATGTGCACTAGTTTTCAATTTAACCATTCGAAAACACGTTTTTATTCAGCCTCCCAGTTAGATCACAATTCGCCGATCATAAAATTTATATAAAAGCAGTAAAGTTAACTCATTTCTCAAAAAAATTACTGAGGCACCTGCACACTTATGACTTGAAAACAAATTTTATTGAATGAATCTTTTTTCGCCCCAATTGAAAGATTGCACATTCTCCAAATAAAATCAAACGATAGTCACGGTGCTTTTGAAAAGTTGAGCAATTGATTGAAAATACTTTAAATGCCTCGAGCAAAATCAATCGTCGACTTTACTATGCTATATGTGTTCAGAAGGCGCCACCTACTTGGGCATATCAATAAAATCTGTTAAATGCTTAAGTTATCATAGTAAAACAACGCAATGGCCATAAAATACAGAAAATAACAGTTTTTCGGATAACTACGCCAGCCGTAAACTCAATAGAAAATCATTCATTTCTCTTCTCATTTGCTCCTTGATCAAATAAAAACAATGTTATAAGGCATTTAATTCATATCAAAGAGAAATCCAAATTCAAGGCTTCCGATAAAAAAACAACGTCTTTTTATAATAACTTTGATTGTGCAATTGTGAAGCATTATAATCTACTTGCCTAAGATCTACATTAAAGTTAAATTAGAGCAATACAAATGTATGCATACTCGAAATCAAATATGTAAATGTACAGGAAACTATGATTTTCGGTACAAGAGTCATCTGCTGCTCATAACCTACATGTCTCACACATCAGTGGCGCGGCGCGGTCTGGCGGCGAGCTTGACTTTAAAATTAATTTAGCTTCATTATTTATTTGGTTGGAAAAAAAGTGAAAGTAGCTCTACATATTTTGCATACAGGTTGAAACAAACTATTACTACCATCCTCATAAGCAACAAAACTGAGATATCCGCCGCAGTGTGACGACACGAGTGCCCATATCTTTAAAATTGCTCGCAATGAGTCAGTCACATTTGGCTAACCGCAGGCTAGTAAAAAATTAAGTGCACAGTCAATTTGAATGTCATATTTTGTCTGGCTGTGAAAAATGTTGGCACAACAGAAAGGATCCAAAGACCCAGGCAAAGGCATGTGTACCTGGTTCAATCCAGTTTGGCAGAAATAGATACATATAAAGAATGACTTTCTCAAAAAGTGTTGTTTAGGAATACGTGCGATTTGTAATTAATTTGAATGCAACCTTGACTTCTCGACGTTTGAGACAGTAAACATTCCAAAAAAAGAACTGTGCAGGTTGTTAAATTGGCGTCTGATTTTGGTTGTATTTTTATGTTAATTTAACACTGATCTTAATTGAATGTCTTTCATGATCTTAAGCCGGTTTAGCTTATTTCATGCGAAATAAGTTACGAACTATAAAATTCTAATTTGAATTTAAATACTCATATATTGATTATTGAAGATGCAAATTGCATTGCGATCCAAAGAATTGTTCGACAAATTATGCATATACGTTAACAATTAAAGGACGCTCCGGCCATAAAGAAACGAATTGTTTTGCCTTGCATACACTTCTATAACGCTCATATACCACAACATGTGATGTACAATTCCTAAATAAAATGGGCTACGAAACTGCATTTTTCTTGAACTTTGAAATGCATACATTTTAATTAGCATAAGAGCAAGTGCCTACCACATATGTTGATCACAAATATAACTCACAAGAGTAAACTTAACAGTGCAAAAATGTATCATCATTACTCAACCCAAACTGATTGATAAAACCTATTCAGACTTTCGATTGACCTCTAAAGCTCATCCATTATAAATATATCTTTTTTTCAGCATTGAAAAGATAAAGTTGCCCATTTAGTACCATACATTTAAAAAAATTACTATTCAACCTATGTAACTGTCAGCCCTGTGATATAATCCAAAAATTCACAAGTCAAACGGTTCAAGGTGATTTGAACGCCGGACAAAAGGAAAGGCAATATTAGTTTGTCAATACGATACCATTTGGTAAATTGGCCTTTTCCTCGATCCCAAACACAAAAGAAAGAAAGTTGAACATCTTTCTTTGAGTTGCGCTTCGCGGTTAATTTTCATCTCAGGCACTGACTCTGTCGTTTACTGCACTTGATGTGCAAGTAAGGAATATATAGAAAACTATATCATGCAAAAAAGTCATTAAAGTCGGTGACGACAAAAGCTATGGCATAGTTTATCTATGTTACGGGGTCTGTTAATAAATTGGCGCAGCACATGGCGGCGATAGCATAACTACATCTCAACTATGAGGTAATTCGTGAAGTATTTTATCTGATCGACACAACAATGGGACAGAAATAAAAACAGATCAAGATAATATCTAGTATATAGTTAGGGTCTGTAAGAAAAATACAAAAAAATAAATCCAATTGGGCCAACATGGCTTCCACTGAGCTATGCGGTTCAATGTAATTTTGGCTTTAACTTTAAGATACATGAGAGCGTCAGACAGACAGTGGCAGTGGTCGAATTTTTTTTGGTATATAATTTATTTATTTTGCTGAAGAATGTTCGCATAAAATTCATTTTGTTTCGAGGGAGTTATAGATTTGCGTGGTTTTGTGGCATGCACTGTTAAACACAAAATGTGTTTAGGCATGTCCGATAGGAAGGTAGAGTACAAGTATCTTTCACCAACATTGCTTCATTGACCTTCTTTTTGAAGGGAAAACATCCAAAAACTGGTGGACCTTAAATTTGAGATGATTATTAGTTTGATTGGCAGTGACGAGGAGTCAAATAGATATTTAAATTTGGATTGTGAAATGTGCATGTGAGCTCATTTGTGGATCTTGGGACTTCTTTTTTCATATGCTACCTTCTCTGACGAGTATATGTTTGCAAATCTTGCAGAGGAACCCGGGTTTTATAGTTTTGATGCTCCTTGGAACTTTGTCTATTTGTTTGATTTATTCATATTTGACTGATAGGAAACAAGCAGTGCAAGTTGGTGATAGCTTGTCCAATTTTCTCCCAAATGTGAAAGGTGTTCCCCAAGGTTCTATACTTGGTCCTTTACTGTTCTCTATTTACGTTAACGAGCTTCCGTCTCTATTTGACCATTGTTCGACTCATTTATATGCTGACGATGTTCAATTGTACTTTAGCTGCCCTCTTGGGCTCATAGAGCATGGAGTCTTTTGTGTCAAAAAAGACCTAGAAAAAATCTCAAAATGGTCAGAGTTAAACGGCCTTATCTTAAATCCAAAGAAATCAAAATGTATCGTTATATCGAGGAAAACTCTAAATCTTGATTATTTTTCTCCGATAATGTTGAAAGATGCCCAAATCGATTTTGTGCATACTGCGAAAAATCTCGGTGTAATTTTTAACCGCTCTTTGACCTGGGATAACCACATTAATGTTATTGCTGGCAAAGTGTATGGGGTCTTACGTATTTTATGGGTAACTAAGAGCTTCACACCATTTAAAACTCGTTTTCTTCTTGCTAAGACTCTGATAATTCCCATTCTGACATACGGCTGTGAAATATTTTGTAACTGCAGTTTTGCTAGCATGCGTAAACTCAATGTCGTCTTCAATAGTACCTTACGTTATGTCTATGGTTTGAGTAGGTAAGATAGATTAGCCGGTTTTTCCCAACGCTTGCTGGGTATGACCTTCGAAAAGTTTCTTGAACTTAGGTGTCTTGTTTTACTCTCTGACATTATGATTTCGCACCAACCACAATACTGCTTTGAGAAAATTACATTCGCGGTCTCGACAAGGTCTCGTCAATTGATTCATCCTCGTTGTTCGGGTTTAACATCTCAACGTCAATTTTTCGTAAATTCCGTCCGTCTTTGAAACTCATTACCACGAAATATTAAGGAAATTCAAAACGCAACAAGAATTAAAAGACTATTAATAAACCACTTTCGAACTTATACTAATGTAAATAACTAAAAATTTAAACTTAAATCTGTTTCATAATTTGCGCTTCAATTTTAATAACTTCTTTTTATCTTGCTCTTTATTTTGTTAAATTAGCTAATGACTAGCTTATAAGATATTATATCTTACAGTTGTTAGGCATTCATGAAATAAAATAAAATAAAATAAATAAAATAAAAACGGTGTGGTGTGGGCCATATTGGGTTGTGTAACACGATCTCCGTCGAATCAGAATCATTTGAGGGTTATCATTATAGCATTGTTCAAAAAAGCTACTCTAGACTGCCACCAAAACTTCTTTTCGATATAAGAAAGATTTGAGTGATGCCAAGTACATAATACTTTTTTGTGGTATTTTGAATTTAATTAATTTTTTGTTGATCTTTTAAAGAATTTAGCAGAACTTAAAGCTGTTATTATTTTTGAGACTGAAATGCAAAGTTGAAAAACTATTTTTTCACCAATTTATATAAAACACTGAAGATGGCTATAAACATGTTAGTAATTTCTTCAAGTTGAAAATGAATTCCATAAAAAATCATCTTAAGCTTTGTTCGGATGGCAATTAAATTTTTCCAGAATTTTGTGTAAAACATGAATTCGGTCGATTATTTGTCAAAATTGAAAGTTGAATTCGTAGAAGAATTTTTAAAGTCATTCATGCAGTACACATACGCATCAACCTTAAACTTCTCTCAAGTGAAGTATTTCGATATTGTCCTATTTGAATTCTCGACATTTTACCTTCTGAGACTTTTGTTCTTTGTATCGCAATTGGCTACATTGCGACCAAAAATTTGGTCAGCGCAATCATCTGCGTGACTGTTAAGCTTGGTTCCATTAAGGAACAATTTCTTTGCTTTCAAACAATGCATTCAGCATATTCCTGTAAATGAGTTGAGGGCATTATTTGACCTTTAAATATTGCTATAACATTCCTGTAAGTGTTGCTGTTGTAATATATGTTATATGTATGTATATTTTAGATTTCCCCTAAGGCTTGAACGGTAATATGAGCTTTTACTTTGTGGCGCCACAGATATCGATCTTTTGCCAATTTTTCATGAGTGTTGGTACTTTTTTTTAATTTTTTATCTGATTCCTAGGCTCAATCCAGCATGTGTTAATAGTCGCAAGTAAAATATCACGTCCAAAGATTTAACTTTAATGTTATCTATTCAAGTTGAAACGAAAGAATAAGCTGCCTTGCCCCTTGCCACCGACCGTAATTAAAACAATTACAATGGTTATTTCAGTCTACTGAATACAAACTGAAAATGACCCATAATAATTACTCGTTAAAATCATACAATTACGTGTATCTGAACACGACAACTCAAAATATGCTCACCGAGCATGCGGGTCAAAGAAGTCATGTTGCATGCAACTATCCGAAATAAAAATGGCGTGAAGTGATTTTTTTCAATTCTCACCACTCAAATACGAAAAACTATAAATTGCTATAAACAATATAAACTCGCTTTCAAATGATTTATTCCGATTCTTTTTCCACGATTATGTATATTATTTCAGCGTGTCTAAATGTGTAAACATTATTACAAATCAATAGAAGGAAATACATAAAAGAAGTGATTGCTTAGTTTGCCAGTCCATTAGATATCTGCAGGCGATATTTTTTTTTTATCTATAATTAATGCAATGAAATTGCCACAAAGAGGTTCACTCCTGTCGTTAATATGCGGTTGCTATTTCATCAATAGCATTGAGTTTCTGAAGAAAAGGTGTTGTATTGAATTTGGGCATGGCCTACAAGTATTTGGGTCAGATCAAAACGAATCGTTTATCAAAATTGAAGGGACAAATAAAGTTTTTTGTAGTTCAATGGAAATGGGTGTGGGTGTATCTTTTATGGTTATTCCAATCAATTGCACTTGAATAAGATGAGAATTGGTTTGGTCGGTTTCTTACAAATTGAGTAATAAAACGCCATAAACGTTTTTTAATGAAAAACAAGCAAATAAACCTGCCGAACGTTGGTAACGCCATATGGCCTACCCCACAAAGGGATCATTAGTTTGAATGAGATGTGCTGGTGAATTGTGATCCTTTTCATCCATAAAAGAAGGAGCAAAGAAAAAATAGAAAAAGAAAAGTTTTGAAAAGTTAAATTTAAAAAAAAAAAAAAAAACGAACTATGAGAGATACACTTTTGCCTAAAAATGTTTCCCCGTGGTAATATATTATGTAACAGTGTTTTAAAACCTAAAAATGCAATTCCAAAAAAAAATCTATTTGAACCATTTTAGACTCACTTAAGGTTCACTACTTGGCTTCACTTCTTATATTTTTCTGTCTAAGAGAAAATAAAATTTTTTATTTAAGCGCAGAGCGGGAAACTTTTAAAAATTTCATTGCTATTATAAATTGTTTTGAACACGCCTTCTATTTATTTAAGTGGAATTTAAAATTTCTTTTATCCAAGTCAGGCGTTACTTCCCACTCGTAAACATACATACATTCTATAGGCGGTACTTATCAATTAATTTCAATAATTAAAAAAATTAATAAGGTTTCTCTTTTTAGTAATTGGTTCGTTGGAACACTTTCAGAGCTTGCGTGCTAGGCACACATATTGGTTCAGCCTCAAATTTAAAATTTTATGAAGTGCGAACAATAAACACAAATGTGGCTTCCTAGCGAATACTCTTTCAAACTTCTTTAATAACTCTTTCATTGTCCGTTCGGCTGAAGGCGAAATATAGGTATTTTAAATGAGATATTTTAGTGAATTGCCATTCATATGAAAATGAAATCTGTCCAAACAATTTATTAAGGCTTATGGTATTTTGGCGAGCCCCTTTTGCGCAAATTTTGGAAAACCACAGCTGCAGTGCATTAGGCAAATACATATAAATAAATTCCTGTTTGTCTTTCATTGTCTCCATAAAATTTGAAATCTGATAATTTGTCTCTTTAGTTTTGTCCAATTAAATGAAATCACAAGTGTCACCAAGCACAATCTCATAGCTAAAACAACTTTTCAAGCTGCAACATTGTAACCAAAGCACAGTAGGATGCAATTTTGCATTTCCATACATGGAATGGGGCAGAATGTTTTGAACGTTCACATTAAAGTTATTCAAATTCATCGAGTTTCTTGCATTGCAATTATGACAATAATTGCTTGTGTGACACGATGTACAACCACGGTAGCTTATGTCCACATACGCATACGCTTATGAACACTTTCTAATCACATTGTTTTTTATTTCTGGAACATAAGGAAGCGTGTGCGCGATCAATTTTAAAGCATTCGGTACCACCGATCAGATAAAGTGTGCGCTTTTTTTTTTGTTGAATATAAGAAAAACATAACTAGCAGCTGTCATTAAAAGATTTATTAAGATGACACACATTTATAGCGACACGCAGAGAGTTCAGCACTTCGACACTCTATGGTGGGTGACTGTTAAGTCATGAAATCAGATCAAATAAACGGTGCAGTTTTTCGGAAAAGTGGTAGCATGATATGGCGACCCAGTATCTGGTGTAGACAATTCACTTGACAGAGAAAAACTAATGCAGTGGAAAAAAAAAAACAAATAATGACCAGATATGTGTAGTTCTGATATGGACAGCATTGCCATTTTTGCCTCGAATCGACCCAAGACCATAAGGTGCATTGGAGCAAAATCATTTGTCTGATACTCAGGTTGGTCATAGATGTAGGTAGTTTTCTGTTGGAACTGTGTTGCAGTTGCAGTGGGCTAAGTATATTTTCTCACTAAAATTGTAACACTCTTACAATGATTGTCTTGAGTGCAAAATAAAGTTCACAGAGTACAGAGCGGAGTTACGCAATTTAATTTTCATCGTCGTGGTGGTTCAGTATGCTGAGAATGAGATACCAGACCACGTTGAAGGTGCAGTCAATTTGGTCCACAGGTCTTAGCTGGCATTTTTTACTTTAAATGAGTAGGGAGACCTTTTTCTGTGTTTACATGCGAAGTGAGATCGTAGGAATGGGTAAGATTTTTCTTTGGCTTTTGCGGGTAGATCGGGGATAGCTTTAATTTAGTTTACCCTTGAGTTGTCAAAAATTGGTAGATGTAGAGATCGGTAAAGACCAAAGGTAATTTGAATTGATATATGGGTTGTGGACAGGAGCTTTCATCAATTATTCCCTTTACTTTTTGTTGTAGTCGATAACAGATAGATGCTATGTTAAGACGCACAACACGGGCTTTTGTAAATTGTTCGAGATAACAGGTTTTTGGGAAGTAAATTGATTTTTCTTTGATTAAGGCCTTTATCTTTCTAATACCTACACAAACATTAATTTTCTGTTTTTCATTTGGTGCGTTTGTATTCCAATTTAAACAACTGTGTAAGTCTTTTTTGGCTCTGTCAGGAGTACCAACAATATCTTTTGTTGTGTGAAGGTGAAATGGTGACGAAAATTGTGTTTTATTGAAAATCTTATAACTGTGCAGTAATACTTACTTACTTACTCGGGTTGGCATTACAGTTAGAGCTGAACCTGGGTCTCAACGAACATCTTTCTATAACGACTTCGATTTCGGGCGAGCTCTCTCCAGTTTCGAACTCCAAGTCGGTTGAGGTCTTCATCCACTTGATTGCGCCACCTAAAACAAGGTCTCTCCCGTCCGCGATTTCCCTGCAATATGCTTTCGAAAACCCGTCGAGCCGGAGCGTTTGGGTACATCCGCTCTACATGACCCAACCATCGCATATTAACCTCGCGATGCGTACTCTTCTGGCTATGCCCATGTCGCGGTACAGCTCATACAGCTCGTTGTTGTATCTTCTTCTCCACACATTGTTTTCGCAAGAAGGACCAAAGATCATTCGAAGAAATTTTCTTTCAAAACTACCAACAATTTTCTCATCCGCTTTCGATAAGGTCCATCCTTCCTTCTTATACAAGTATACCTTGGTTTTTCTAGAGAACATTTTTTTCTCAGTTGCCTTCTAAGCCCAAAGAAGCAACGGTTGGCAAGAGTTATTCTCCGTTTGGTCTCCGCACTGATGTTGTTGTCGAAGTCCCGTACTACCTTGAAGTTATGTGTGTCTATTGTGACATTTTGTCCAATTCGTCGATGTTATGTGTCCTTGTTTGATGACAGCATATACTTCGTTTTGCCCTCATTAACCACCAAACCCATAGGTCCAAAAGCACCTATGACATCACTCATTTTTCATCCCATTACACCAATGCGAGTAATTGTACAGACTTTTGAAAGATTGTTCCTCTGGACATTTAAGTTTCTTACAATCTTTTCAAGTATGATGTTAAAGGAATTGCATGACAGTTTGTCGCCTTGCCGACATCAAAGGACTCAGTGAGTTCTTTATCGCCTTGACGGGGCAGCGTGAATTCTCCAAAGTCATCCTGCATAGTCGTACGAGTTTTGCAGGGATAACGAAACTAGACATGGCTCTGTATAGCTCTGTGCAGTCTCATTGAAACGCTGTACTCACTAATGCAACTTTATTCGATAAACACCATTTACCTACCATCCCTGGTTGTTCACTTTTGAACACTGACTTATTTTTGTTCACTAATCGTTGTTGTTTTCTCACTTGCGATGTTATGCGATTTTTTGCAAACCTGCATACAGATTCCCAATAAAACACGGCTGAAATTGCTTTCTGAAAGTTTCAAAGAATTTTCCCTGGTCTGAGAGAGTTATGCCCAATCGAGGCCAATGATAAACTTTTGAACGTCGAAGTTTGCTAGTTCTTGCTGGAAGGGAGGTCCCTCTTAGTTCATCTTAAATCCAAAACATAAGTTCAAATTCAATTTGCATTTGTTGCTTTGCTTCTTTTCGTGACATATCTCCTAATTCAATTAGTATTGCCAACTCAATCAGATAAAAAAGCATTTGCTGCAATCTACCCACGAAGAGTTATAACTTGTCGTAATAGCTTTAATCTACCTTGAACTGTTGAGCCAGTTTATTCGTTTTATAACGAACCCAAGCAAATTAAATTAATTCGATGACCCACCTTGTGACTTGTTGACGTAATGCGATTGCAATGTTACCCGAAATCGCCTTTCTAAAAATTTGTTTATGTTTGCGTTTGTGTAATCTAATCCTTGGCATTGAGTTCTTTACTTTATAACTCTTGTCTTTAGGATTCAAATGCTAACTTGAATTGTTAAGCCTACTGTTTATTTATTCGAAGGGTCTTTCACATGCTCTAGGTTTAATCAAACAGAAACAAGGCGTTAGTTGGTCTGAGTGCTTCCTTTTAGCGCATTTAGCTTGTCATAGCAGAGTTATCGTAGTAGTTCACGTAATGATCAATATATTATTAGATCTATGTTCATAATATAGTACTCACACACATTCACAACTTCAGCGATCGCGCTTTAATGCTAATGGATGGCGGAAGACACACGCCTTTTAACATACTTCAGTAAGCCAACAAATGAATGAAGTTATAATGCAACTACTACTGCTCTCTGAATTCAGTGAGGTAGGCCAATTGATGTCTTCGTCTTTGCAGTGGTTTTTTCGAAGACAAAGTTATGACATTTCGCTTTACATTTATTTGACAGCAACTTTACCTGCCAACATTTGTTCGTGAGATACATTTGTATTCATTTTTATCTCATATAGTAGAGTGTGAATAAAAAAATCTGCATATTTCTTTGATTTGATGGATAAACTTAAGATCATTAAAAATGGAAATTATGGAGACTGCTATTGCGTGCCCGGACGATAACTTACTGGCTTCGAACATGCACGATATAATCAGTAGCTTTAATTGCGAATAGTATAATTCACAAGAAGTTTTACTTAGTCGTAAGTAGTGTATTATTTTAAGTAAGTAGGTATGACTAATTGGACGCCTATTAGTTGGGGTATAAATGCATCGAAGCGAAAATTATCATGTTAACGATGTGACTTAGCACCGCTGTGATTTGTGTTATATAGTTTATGTGTTTAGATAACAAGTGACAGAAATTATGCTGGCAAAATAATGACTTCCAAACTAAATCTAAACGTTTAGTATGAATAAAGACTTAGTTTGAAGTAATTTAACATCTCAAATTATGAGAAATGCTCATGTCATAAAGATTGGTTAGTGTAACTTCATTAACGATGCTCACTGTCAACTTCATGTGGATCAGAACAAAATTTTGCAATAATGTCCATAACATTGTGGTACTGGGCCAGAGATACCATATAGGTTTTGGAGAAAGGTGTGAGCTTTGGGATACTTTTGTACATTGGTAGGAGGTAGTTTTCCCTACATTGTTTAGGGAGACTATCACCCTTTATAAACTGCTTATAATCTGCTTATAAGAGGTAATAGTCTGCCTGAGAGTTACTTCCTGCCAATGTACAAAGAAAATGGAAATACACAAAGCTGTGAAAACTTGCGTTAGGTGTCCTACACTTTGAGGATCGTTGTGCATGGATTAGGTTTTTTGCAAGTAAATCGAAAATGTTTTGACTCTTGCTGACGAGGAGTTCTGAAGGTCTATGTGCAGGTGATCCAGACTATGCACAAATGAAATAAAATAAAATAAATAAATAGGGTGGCGCAACAGAGCGAGGAGCCCCGGAGTCTAGCGGTTTTCCCTTTTCTCACAACCATTGCCTTGGGTGGGAATGGAGGGGTACTACAATTTTCTCTCATGCTAACCATCACGCCACGGCTGCACAAATGAGTAGTGACAAAGTGCATATTTTGAAATCGTCTTGAGTCTTCTGCTCTCTAATACAGTTCATGACTACCTGGAGCCTGTAACACAAAACTTTAACTACTTGTAGTACAAGTGAATTATGACAAGTGTGACAAATTTCAGTAACACAAAGCTAAAAGCTTGCTTGATCTTCTACAAGTTTAACGGATATGGTCCTACAAGCGGTTCTTGACTTGTATAGAGTTGTAGCACCTATTTTAAGATATTATAAACGACCCTCAGCTTTTCATATTCGTTTCCAAATTCACGTCTTCTGACCTTGATAGCATTGTTACATAGGATCTTTAAAACTGAGTAGAATTCAATGCTTCGAAAACTCAGTGCTGTCTCTTGTCGTTGAAGATTAACATTCCCCAATTGCCATTATCCATGAATGGTACCTGCTTCCAAGAAACCGAAAAGCTGCCAGTACTTGGTATGTGTGTAAACGATGATCTTCGTTGAAAAGACCACATGTTTGAAGTCGCCAAAACGCTGCTTAATGCTTAGGCTTCTTGATACGATGTAGGAAGTTCTTCACCCCTTCTGATCTGGCTACAATTTATAAGGCCTTCATCTGCCCAAAACTGGAGTATAACCCCCATATCTGGTCAGGTGCTTCTTAAACATCTTTGCGCCTACTTGATAGGGTACAAAATAGAGCGTTAAAATTGATAGGTGATAGTTCAATCGTAGAATCGATTGATTCTCTTGAACATCGTCAAAACGTTACCTGTCTCACTCTCTTTTATCGCTTTTTCTATAAACACTTCTGTAGTGAAATAGCTAGTTGCATTCTTCCCCTGAAACAATTTAGCCGCAGCACCCGCCTCGCTAGGAATGCTCATCAGTTTTACCTTGAGCCCAACTTCAAACGCACAGTCAAGTATAGTGATTCGTATTTCAGTCGCACCACCCGAATGTGTAATGCTTTACCTGGCTCTGTGTTTCCCCTGCATTATGATTCACAAAAACTCAAATGCAACGTGCATCGGTGTCTCTTATTAAATCCTCTCCTATTTTCCTCAATGCTCGCACTGTGTTTGTATAAAATTATAAGGTAGTCATAGCCCCTTGATGTGCGCGTTAATTATAAAAAAAAGCGAGGATCCTTATTTTTCGCAAACGAGCCTTTGACTCCGGTAGAAGTGTTAGAAAGGGATATTGCATTAGTCCAAAAAGATTAAAGATTTGTGCTTTTTGTTTTATATCCCTGTTTCAGAAAGTTGTTTGAAAAACAATTCGTTTTTTACTGTGAAAATTTAAAATATCTTAGATCAATGATCAATATTGAAGCAACTTGTGATGACGATATCATCTATCGAATAAGCGTAGATTGAATGAAATGAAATGAAGACTCGGCCTCCCTTTAAGATCACAATGGTCATAGCGCCATCTTAGGTAGGAAAGATGACTTCTTCAACCTGTTAAACTGTTGTAATGAGTTTGCAAAGAGACAGAATTATGTGAAGGGAAAATGTTTTGCTCAAAAGTTGTCAGTTTTCAATTCTGAAATGCAAGAGTTCTTCATAATTTTTTAAAATTTCTGAAAAAGTCATTCAATTTGCTCTTCCTTGGCTTTAAAATCTTGGAAATATTTTGCTTAGTGTTCAGAGCAAGTAGATTAAAAATTATAAGAAATTATTTACTTACATACTATCGTTGGCCTTAGCCACACATGAACCGTACATTGGAAAACTAATTTATGAAACTACTTATTTAAAAAAAATTTAGTAATATCATGTTTTGGAGCCGCGTAGTTGTGCTTCAGAATTTTATTTAGTTTCCTATACTTCAAAACAGTTTTTTAAAGAGTCCTTTTTTTCAAACTATCACTCATCTTTGTTCTGAATGGCAGTTAAAAACTTCCACGTTTTAAAATAATGCTGAGTTCAGAGGCCCGATATGAGGCCGAACTTCCAATTCGGTATTCATATGTATTGACATGCTTCTTGAAGAAAATCACATCATAAAATTTGACAATTCTCTTTATTATCCCTCAAATCAAATCCATGGCCAATTCAGAATCAAAAGTAGTTGATAAAAAGTAAAAACCAATAAAACAAATCAAGGCCAAAACCACAGACAAAACTTGTTTGGAAGTCCACAACTAACATATGTTTGCCTACTCGCACAAAAAACACCTTTTACTTTTTTGACATAATTACTGCACACGTCCGATTGCCTGCTCCTTTTTTTCTCACCCTCAAATTTCTCATTGTCGGCAGATTGGCATTACCATTATCTGCAGTGGGTTACTTGAGTGGAAACATGCGGAAAAATTCTATTTATGCACATTCACTCCTAAATGCAATTCACATCTTGTCTTAATACAAATCTATCAAACCGCATCAATATTCGCATACATTAAATAACTTGCGCATTGCGCCATGGTAATAATAATGATGATGATGATGGCTCATTCAATGAACCTTTAACCACAAGCGTGCCTACAAACTACTTACAACCGCAAAAGCAATCAACGCAGTTTCACTTTAATATAGTAAACGCCGCCCCGTTCCATGCCGCGCTGCGCCGGCCTCTGGCGGGTTTTATGATCTGGCAGCGCACGCGCTATTATCGCGTAATTTCATCTCAGTGCGAACGCGTCTACGGCATTTTCCGTTGCTTGTCCATCCAATAATAAAACATTGTACGAATCTACCGGCATAAAACATTCAATTAACTTGGCTTCTTTCATTACTCTGTCTATAGGCTCTGGAAACTGTAATTTGAAGCGACCGGCTGACGGCTTGTACAACAGAATGGCATCACATCTGGAAACTCTGGTCTGTCTAGTGCTGATGGTCTTGAACTTGGTCAGCGGAATACTAGACTCAGGCTCATTAGAAACGGTCACTCAATGGAAACTCATTTCCTACAATTTCCCACCGAATTCAAGAACTACCGACCGCAGCTTTTATAGCCCGGACAATATTTTAATTACGGGCCTAGCTGTTGGATATGATAGGATTTATGTGGCTACACCTCAGCTGTTTTCTGGTGTTACAGCGACAGTGAGCAGTATTCCGAAGGTTGGAGCTGGTGATAATCCGGTTTTGGAGGTATGATTTGCACTTTTACTGCCACAAACTTGAATTGACACACCCCAAATAGGTGTTTCCAGATTGGTCATATGCGGTAGCTGGTCGGAAAGACTTTAATTGCAGCGATTTGAAGCTGATTTCAGTGTATAGGATGAGGATTGATTCTTGTAACCGACTTTGGGCTTTGGACGCTGGTATATCTCGATCTTTAGAAGACTATGAAAAGACTTGTCCACCTAAGATCCTTGTCTTTGATCTAAACACTAACCGAGTTGTGAGAAGGTTTCGTATTTACTGCATGGGGTTTTCTAAACAAAGTAATTTAATTGTAAAAACTGTTTTCAGAATCGATTTTCCCAGAGAAGTCCTCCGAGGTGAATCATTATTCACTAACCTTATCATAGATGAAACAACCTCGAAGGCAGGCACTTGCGACGACGTCTTTGTCTACATCTCGGATACTGTTGAACCTGGTAAATATTCACACACTCGAAAATAAAATAGAATTTTGATTTAAATCTTTGAAATTTTCTGTTTTGCAGCCATTGTTGTATATGACAGTCAACAAGATGTCACATGGAGAGTTTCGCATCCGTCAATGTACCCAGATCCGGACTTTGCTCAGTCAGAAATTCTCGGAGACCGATTTGTTCTCATGGATGGTGTTGTCGGCTTGACTTTTGATCCAAGGGCTGGAATTGTCTACTACCAACCTCTGGCCACAGACAGGTATGAACGATATTAAGAGAGAAATTTAAGGCACAGTTCTCCATAATTGTTTTTTAGAGTGTTTTCCGTAACTCGTGAAGTTCTTCGGTCAGGACCACTGCCGATCACTCAACTCTTGCCTGTTAAGCTTGTGGGAAAAAAATCATCCCAGGGTATAACTTTGGCTGTGTCCCCAATCGATGGTAGCCTTTTATTCAGCCCACTCTCGGAAACAGCCGTTGCTTCATGGAACCCAAAATCCGGACAACAAAAGTAGATTGTGTCTTTCACTAGCTTTAACCTTTTTCTCATTGTTTTACTTTTCTGTTTCAGAATTCTTGCAACAGATCAGCAACGTCTGCAGTTCGTAGCTGACTTGACGACTCCACAAATTGAACTTGGTTCGCTCTATATGGTCTCTTCGAAATTCCACAGATTCTTCCTGAAAACTGTGAATCGTAATGAATACAACAATCGTATCCTTCGTATCGACCTTGCAGCCGAGGCTGGTCTTCCATCACTATCAACCAAAGCACCATCAAGCTTCGGTTATTACTCTGGCAATGCCATAGATAAACGGCCGTCTTTTGCACCAACAGCCGGGAGTTATTTCACTAGTCCAAGTTTGATTACCTACGGGTATGAACCATTTAGTTTGATTCCAAAATCATCTAGAAACCCATTTACTGCGCTCAACCAGGGCGAAGCCTTACCAACTAAGCTGACAAGACAACCATCGGAAAGGTCCTTTCTTGACAATTTACCACCAGTTGGGTACAATTATAGAAGAGTTGCTAGAAGTGCAGTTGAAAGTAAAAACGCCATGATAAATTAAGCGACAGTTGAGTAAGGATGAATATTCTAATTTTTTCTTTAAACAAAAACTATGTATTTCTTTTCAAAACATGTTATTTATTTTTCTTGTATATTTTTTTTTTGGTTGAATCCTTATTTTGTAAATAAAAAATTTAATATGTGTATTCATTGTTTATATTAAAAGTAATTTTGTAGAAAACTATTGAATGGTGTTTATTTTGTTTGAAATCTTTTGGAATGTGTCCCTAGAAGAGAAATTCCCATTGAATAAGGAATGTGTTATGCGACCTTTTGAATATTAATAAAGTTGTCTTTGAGCAGGCTCAAGGTCAAGAAAAAAACAATGTTGTTATTTGGTTAACGACGTTTCGAGCATGGATACGCTCTTCATCAGGTCTATTTTATTCGGAAATAAATAAAACATCAATTAAATTGTTCAACAAGAACACAATAGTTATGACAATAAACTTACAGTAATAAGACATGAAATTAGTTTTAACAATCATAAACATAAGTAAGAACGAACTCCACTAGTATATACAGAATGGACTATTGTCATTTAGTCATTTTCACGACGATTTAAAATTAAAATTTAGGCAAACCAAAAAACGTTTAAAAACTAAAACAACAAACTAACTTTTTTTTTTGACCTTGAGCCTGCTCAAAGACAACTTTAGAAATTCCCATTGACGATTTTTCTAACCACCTGGCAAATAACGCGGATTGTGATTGTGATATTACCCGACAGAGCTTACCAGCCCAGAGTTTTGAGGTTAACCAGACTCTCATGCAAATGGTATCCTTTTATGTCGATAAATAAGAACGTTGTTCTGAAAGAAGTATAGGAAGTGAGATGTGTATATTCGGATTTTATGTTTTATAAGAGCTTAAATATCATTGATGCAGTAAAAATTTCAACTTCGGGGCCAGTTATAGCGATCAGGAAAACGAATCAGGAAAATTTTCAAATGGAGTAATAACTATATTTTTGTTACTATTGAATAACAAATGTTATACCAATCAATAGTAAACAACCCAAAGAATTTTTTTTGTCAAGAAAATGTGCACAAATACTTTGCCGTAAAATTGTATTTTTTTATTTTCCTGATGGAATTGGAACAGGAAAATAGAAAAATACAAATTAAACAGAAAATATTTGTTCTATTATATCTTTTTTGGGCACAAAAAATTCTTTGAGTGATTTGCCATCGATTGGTATAGCATTTGTTATTCAATTGCAACAAAAACATAGTTATTATTCCATTTGAAAATTTTTCCTGATCGCTATAACTGGCCCCTTTCATGGAACTGGGAAGCTCGTTCTGAGAAACTGCCAAAAGACTGAATAAAATTACTTGAAATTGATCCCTTCTTTTGTACCCTTTCACAAAAGATCGTTCCCAAACACTAGATTAAGCACTGAAGATAAAAGGTCCTTGGTCTTAATACAGAGCGAATAAATACTTTCAATTATTTTATGTTTTGGGAGTGACCTGCTGGAGTGAAGCAATCTTATTTTTAAAAATCACGAGTGACACCTTGTCCTAATTGTTTCATGCGTTTCCATTAAAAAATGTGGTGTTAAAATATTAAAAACTCTTGCCTTACATCAAAGATATTCGCATAAATGAAAAAAAAAAAAAAATTTCTATGAAAGTGTAACATTCCCACTTTTTTTTATACAAAAAAATATAAGTAGTTTATTAGAAACTGTCTAAATTTGAGCTGAATTTGGGTATTAGTTCAAAACATCTAACAACTAAACCGAAAGTGTTCTAGAAAAGTGTTTTCCTTGCAATTCATGACCTTTTGTGATAAAATAGACTAGGTTTAAAAGAAAGTGTAACTAATCCCATAAACTTTTCAAATAAACTACGTGTTCGGATGAAAAGATAACAAAATGAAAATCGAAAACAAATTCAAACAAACGATTATCAATTCGAGTTTTCTTTCTATCAACTCTTTCAACACTTTTATTTAAAGCCTAAAACTTTAACTCTCAAGTAATGTTTCTCCCCATATCAACAAATGCTGCATACCATTAGGATCGTAAAATGTTTTTGGGATTTAACGTGTGTTTGAATTTAAATTTAGTAACTATCTTCATTTTATATGTAAATGAGTGTAAATAGGAATGTTAGACTATTTCCTTCAGGGGCGAACGCAGAAAAATTTTTCGGGGGGGTTTTGAAAAAATTTATTAAATATTAACGAACAATTTGTTTTTAACATTTTTATGCTTTTTTTATACTCTGTATTGATTCGTAAAATACATTGCTAGGAGGAATCCTAACTAATATTATAAATGTGTAATGTGTAATTTTGTCTGTCCAGCTTTCTGTGTTACCGTCTCCCGCCCAAACTACTCAGCCGATTTGAATGAAATTTGGTACATAGATAGCCTAGAACCTGAGAAAGGACATAGGCTATGCATCTTATCCCTTTATTCTAATGAGAACGAGAACGTATACAGGAACCTAGAAACTACAGCGCCGATTTTAATAATTCTTCCTCCGCTGGAACGCCTCACTATCCTCAAGTAACATAAACTTCAACTCATCCTCATATTCCTACAGGAACATGAGTCCTTACTACTATAACAAGTACGAAAGAATCTGCCGCCCGAACCACTGAGTCGATTTAAGTAAAATTTTATACAGAGATGATCTAGAAGGACATAGACTTCAATTCATCCGAATATTCCCACGGGAACCGGTCCTTACTAATATTATAAATGCAAAAGTAGCTCTGTCTGGTCGTCCCGCCCAAACAACTGAACCAATTCAAATGAAATTTTGTACAGAGGTAGCCTAAGACCTGAGGAAAGACATAGACATTATGTTTTATCCCAATTTCTACGGGAACGTAAACTTAGAAACTACTGCACCGATTTTAATAATTCTTCCACCTTTAGAATGCCCACACTATCCCCGAGCGAGTAACATAAGCTTTAACTCATTCCCATATTCCTATGAGAACAATCACCATATTCCCTCGGGAACGGGAGTCGTTACTAATATTCCAAAAAGTCCAAAATTAAATCTGTCTGTTTTTTTTTTCTTTGTTCCATTATTCCCATGGGACTTATACTTGTACTTACTACTTGTAAGTAAACAATTCTATTTGGCAAAATATGAAAAAAGTAAGAAGATAGGTTACTGAAAAATTCAAATTGCTGCCGAAAGTCCAAACCAATGCGGCTTGGAACTCTTGCCATTTTTATATTTATAAAGTCCTCATATACTTTTATAGATGTTCAGCAACATCAAACCGTTCAGTTGCTCCTCGCTGGTTCTTCCTCGCAGAAAAGTTTTTAATCTGCGCAGATATGAAAAAGATTGCTCGCTTTAAGCCACGGATTTTGGAAGTGTGGCACCGATCTGCATAAAATAATGAACTGTTTTATATAGGGACGAATCGCACACATTTAAGGTGTCTATAAAGTAGTTGGGCTGTTTTTATTTTGGCATACTCAATGTTCTTTGGTATGCATATGCTTATTCATACATAAGTATACCCTTTCCTGGTTGCCATTGTCGATCCCATTCTTATACAAAGCCAGAGCGACTGGTTTTTAGTATGTGTGATGAAAATTTTAATTTTCGTTAGTTTTGAAGCGACCAATGCGATGTGTTTGCACTTTGCAAATAGGAAAGTGAATTTTCATATATTTCTATCGCAGGTCCCATTTTATACGACCCAATACTACCTCCACATCAACATATGAAATTTACTTACACTAGAAAAGGGTGATCATACTAAAAACATACCAAAACCAAAAAGTAATTCCAAAACATATGAACTACCTGCAAATTAACTTATCGATAGAAATGGATTTCGCATTTGGAAGGATTTTTTCAAAAATTTTTGACAGAATGAAATTTTCAGATGAATTTTATGCTTCCATGTTTTATATTTTGATTTTTGTTTTAAAAAACTAGTGGTTATTTTTTTATTTAAAAAATTTCGGGGGTTGTTTCAACCCCCAAACCCCCCCCCCCCCCTGCGTTCGCCCCTGATTTCCTTATAAGAGACTTGGTTCTCTATTTTAATTTTCCTCTGTCTATGTAAAATAAATACATTGTACCACTCGATTGAAAACTTTTTGTGTGTACGTTCATATAACACTTTTTAAACTCTGTTTTTTTCGGGAACGTTTCAGTGGAAGGTGAAAAAAAATCATGAAAAAAGTCTCTTGCTTGCAAACAATGCATCTACTTGTTCTTCCCGTGGTGGCATACTTTACTCCAAAAGTAAAAAATCATTACACTGACTGACTGCCCAAGTGTCCACATTTGAACGAATTGATTGGAGCTCATGCTTTTTTGCTTTTTTTTTCTTCACAAGATAATTTATCTAAATCTGCTATCATAGATCTAATCTTTAATCTCATTAAAACTCAATGGAAACAATCGTTGTCTGACGGTCTGACCCTTATTTTGCCAAAATTACATTCCACTACAGAACAGGTACTGAAATAATTATCAAGTGTTACCTACTTGTCTCAACTTAAATAGACGTCACATCTCATCGCATTTTGTAATTTCACTTTCAAGTCGTAATAATAATAAAAGCTTAAAAAAAAAAAAAAACGATTGAGGTAGTGGCTGCAAATTTCGATTTTGTTTGCCACACGGGCTTATTAGTATTCTGTTGCATACATTACGTTAAAATCGACACTTTTAACTTAAGTATGTGGTTTAAGCAGTTAAGCGTTGTTTAAATTTTATCAGTAAGCTAATGACTGTGCTTGCGCAGAGCATTAAGATGACTTGTTTATATTGGGCGTGGATTTGTTTTGGTGGGCTGGATTGCTTGTTTTCATTGAAGGAAAAAATAAAAAAAAGACACAAAAGAACAACGTGTTTCCCAGGTGAATCAGCAAAGCTAAAAACAGCCGGAATGATGTAATAACCAAGTGCTTTGAACGTCTGGGTCTGAAAAAAAAACTGGTTACATATGAGACAAATTATAAAGCCTTCGTCTCTGTTTTAGATTATTATTATCTGGTTGAAATGCTACGACACTTATTGTGGTTACATGTCTGATTTTAAACATGCCCGCATGTCAATTTTTATATGAGAAGAAGCTTTACAGGGGAATTAATATTGGTATCAAATAAGAAAATAAATAAATAAATTATAATTAAAAATTGTGATGCGTCACTTGGTTTTTATATGAATAATTCTCATAAACGGATACTTGTACTTAGGATTGAAAATTCCAAAGATAGACTCTACATGTTTATGCGGGAAAGGCGGATATGTTAACAAAAACAAAAAGTGATTTAACGGGAAAAATATTGACAAATTAGCTTTACGTTCGGTGATTTTGCTTTATCACTTAGATTTGCAAAAGTAAACCCTTCAGATAAATTGCTTTGAAATTGACACACAGTCATCATTTTCTATCGTTTCAAGTTTCGACCGTTGCAATAATAAACAAAGAACAGTGATTCAAGATGCGATATTGCACATGGAGTTGTGATCAAATAATAACTCTTATAATAATGTGATTCTGATTATAGCTCTTAAGTAATCCTAATTAATTTATGGAAATATGATTGGTGTTTTCGTAAAAATGCTGGAAAATAGACTTAATTTACAGGGTGGACAATCTGGTATTTAATTTTTTTTTTTCAAATCTCTTCTGGCAAAGCGCATTTTCATCTCGGACGCAACGTTAGCAAACAAAATTGCCTCTTCTGGGGCTTGAAGAAGCCACACGCTGTTGTCGAGAAGCCAATGAATGTGGCGGAATGTGGAGTGGTAGCATCAGCAACGTTTGGACTTACAGTGTGCGTTACTAAGTCTAATTTATTGATTAGGGAGGCCAAGACATTTTTTTTTAAATGAAATTTGTTTCTTCGATGTTTCAAATTTAAATAAAACCATACATTCATGAGTGACGAAAATGACTGAACTGCAAAATATCAAAATCATAAAAGAAACTCAATCTTCCTGAAGTGCTGCTAAGTAGTAAGCAAGCTCAAGCTTATTAAAATTCATTTTAATACTTTCAACGTTCCAAAACAATTTATGTGGATAAACAAATTTTGCTAAAATTCTTGAGCAGAGATATAGATTTGAGACGAAGTATAGCTCAACAATACGTAGAATTTGATTTTAACATCAAACATTTGGACAAAATCCAACAAACAACAAAAAGAAAAGCGATATGAGGAAAATAGAGTCAACGACCTATCAGCGTTTGAATGATAACCACACAAGAGTTCACAGCAAACGAACTTGTTTTCTGCCTTTGCCTTGGGAGTCTTTGCAGATGGATAATAGTTCAGGTAATTGGTGTTCTGTTCAGGTAGATATTCTCTTTCGAGATCGAATTTTCGCCGGGTATATGACATTTTTATTGATTAGCGCAGTTTGTTGATTCTTCTCTACAAGAATTCTATTTGGAGCTGGAGTACTTAAAAATCGTACATATGAAATCACCATTGCTTTTCTACCTTACGAGGCTTATTTTTTTCTCGATAATTAGCACGTACATCAAGGGGTTATGAATACTCTTATAGTGCTATAAAGCACAATGCGAGCATTTGGGAAAGTAGGAGAGGATTTAATAGGAGACAACAATGTTCATTGATTTTGAATTTTGTGAGTCATGATGCAGGGGAACACAGAGTCTGACAAAGCATTCCACATTCGAATTGTGCTACTAAAATATGAATTCTCTGTACGTCCTAAGTTGGGCTCAAGGTAAAATTGATTAGCGTTCCTGGCGATACTGGTGTTGCGGTTAAATTGTTTAAGTGAGAAGCCCAACTGGCTATTTTATTACAGCACTGTTTATAGAAAAAGCGATAGAAGAGAGAGACTACTGAAACTTCTGGAAACTCATTTAACGTACGAGTATGACAGCCGCGATACTATTTCAAATATTTACACGAGATTATTATTGAATGACGACTCGTTAGATTATGCATAGTTCCAAAGTATTTACTCGAACATTCAATCACTGATTACACTCACGCACTCGGTCACTACAAAGGTAATTCGGTCTTATGTTAAGCGGAAAATACGCGATACAATTATGTTACCGATAAATCGTACATTGCATGGGATAATTCATAGTGTGTATGCGAAAAAATTCGATTGTTTCGACATCGCAGTGCCAAATGCGTTGAACTGAAAACCAAATTTGATCGTATGCGATCCAAGTCGCATACGACAATTGCATCGTGTATTCCCCGCCTTAAGAGTAGATGAATGTCGGAAGATATGATCTCGATTGGGCGCCGTTTAAGCTCAACTTTATTCAATTTGACATATTTCTTTCTAAAAATACTCGCAACTTATGTTACACAAGAGATAACAGTTCAAGACTGGCAATTACTTCCGAACACATTGCCGAACACATTGGAACACATTGCCCTCCAGATGTTCCTTTGAGGTAAGGGTGCGATTTAGATGACAATCGGTAAATAAGATTCATGTGAACTTAATGAAAATTTTTACTGGCTTTTATTGAACAAAAGTTTCAACTATAGAGAGCCTTCAAGCATAAACATTAAATTAACAGGTTGAGGAGTTTTTATTTGGCGGAGATAAATAAATATCTGAGTTCCTACTTTAAATATTTTTCTGAGTACCCAGGAGACTTCAAGTGGACAAAGTGGTACACATATCAAATAAGATTCCTGCGAACTTTGCCATTATACTGGGTGCGACAAAAGTATGGAAACCCCTGGAAATATGGCAGAATATGCGTTAAATAAAATCAAGGACCCTATATCAGACGTATTTTTCGACGAGGAATCCGATGGTGACCTTGAATTTGACCTTGGCTTGAAGCCCAAGCGACCCAAAAATCGTTTTTTTTTATGGAAACCCCTATTTCTTATTGCAGATTTGGAAAGAGCGGGAGCATTTCAGAACATTTTTCATCGCACAACTTGTTTCTAAGATCCTTCCTTCTGCCATATTTCCAGGGGTTTCCATATTTTTGTCGTCCCCTGCATACTCGTAGTTTGCAAACAGAAAAATCACTCTGCTGAAAATGTTCGACTTGTGCTCAACTAACACACTGTACTTCTTTTCATAGTCATCACACATGTAAAACACAAACATAATACATAAAATAAATATGTACACAACCTCGTAAGACATCTTATCTCCTGAGAGATTGGGAGAATTGAATTTGAATGTGAACCATCTTTGTAGCATCTTCCATGATTTTTCACTGCTTTGACATAGTTTTGAAAATGGCATTGAGTTCTATTAAACGAGATAAAGTGTATATACTTACCTTAACCTTATTTTGTTCTGGGAAAAAAGCACATTCTCAAATTTTTATAGTCTTTTGGCAAACAAGATCTGATAGACTCAGAGCCATCGCTAAAAATACCAATATACGTCAATAAACAAAATTATAATGTCTGTGCAAATGATGAATAGTTCAGAGTTCTTCAAGACTTCCAGTATTGAGTATAGCCCCAGGCGACAAATGACAAAATTAATGTTTTCAAAAAGTCCCCACGCTATTTGACAACTTTATAATTGTTCAATTAAAATACTTTAAGTATCATATAAAGTAGTCAAAGAATTCTCATATAATTGACTTTCGGGTTCATGTCGGCAGAACTGGACCATTGCAAGTTTGGCAGAATTCCCTATATTTTATCACCAGTATTGAAGGATTGTAAATAGGCAAACAATTTTGTTGTCAAATGGAAATGACGCAAGCAATTTGTTCGCTGGCTCTTCGCCTATAAGCTATTATTAAATTCATCCGTTCTCTAGCTAAATACGTCGCATCGAGGAGGCTTCAATTTAGAAACAAATACGATTATGTGTAAACCCCAATATTTATTCTCGGCTTATCAATGAATTTGCATGTTAATTATAGCTTCCATTCCAACCCATCTAACACATCAAAGTATTGTTATCACAAAACTGCTTACAACTCCTCAAGCCTAGGCTATAGACAGCTGGGATTAAAACCACCAAAGCTAGTTGAAGAAGCACCACAAAACAAGTTACAGAATTTAAAACTAAACAGTGACAACCTGAAAGCAATCGTATCCACTTGTTCTACCGGCTTGAAGGGTCAATTGTCATCAGAGATTCTAACTGAACACACGCCTAGTGAGGAGAAGAATCTGTTGTTGTTTTCTTTTGACTAAAAACTAATTAATAATTTTGTTGATTTGATTTGATTTATTGGTGAAGCTGCGTAAACTTTGGAAAAAAACCCAAAATAATTCGCCCTCGTTAAAATTAAATAAACACCTGTGTTAAAATTGAGCGACATAAATATTAAATACTTTCATTCATGTGTTTCGGGTAAAAAGGAAGGTGTGTTAACTATCTTGCAAGATCTTACTTAAGGCAAGAATTTGTGATTGAGATTAATCGTTTAAGGTTGTTGCTTGCAGAAAGTTGTTGCTTGATATTTGAATAAAGAGTTCGACGTGGATGGATTAATAATAACTAATAAGTGGTGAGAATAAGTTCGAGGATTCATTTTTTGAGTTCCATTGTGTGTATCAGAGCGAAAGTTTTTATGAAGTTACTTGAAAGGATTTGTGAACGAAGCCGCAATAAGTGCTCATTAATTTTACCTTTGTAAAGGGGAAACATTTTTCCAAATTTTGTTCCTCATTCTTTTTCCTTTTTACGGCGCCTTCAAAGGGATCACTGCTCTCAAACTAATCTGTTTCGCACTAGTGATCCGCCCATTGAATAAGGCGTCAGAGACTTTGATATTCAGTAGCTTTAAAGTTATGTATATTGTTTTGTGTATATTTATATCAGCGAGCAGATATGGTAGAAAGAACAAATTTTTTTTAAAAATTCAAAAAAACACAAATTTTTTTAGTGTTAAATAAATAAATGTTTATAAAGAACCAAAAACTTTGATTAGATGTAGTGATTGGTGGCCTAAGATTTTCTGCCGGTTCCGAATGGCTAAGTAAAAATAGATTAATAAATAGGATGGTGCAACAAGCTATTCATAGCAGAGTATGTTCACTAATAGAATTTGCCAGTTCCAATTTAAAAACTACTTTCTTAGGAATCGAACCTCAATTTTCTTCGTGCACACCAGACATGTTAACGGATACACGAATATTTTATAAAAAGCTTTTTGAAACTTTATTAATTTTTTTTTTCCTATTTTTTTCCATACTTTAACTTTGAGGAAAATAGTATTTTCTTAAGAAAGAATTTGAGATATTTCCAGCGTAAATTTGTTTCTGTAAAAATTTGTAATTGTGGTATTAGTTGACCTTGCTTTATAAGAAGAAGACGGTGACAATAGTTCACAAAAATGTGATTAAGAACCCCCGCAGACTGCAGACTTTTTGTCAACCGACTAGACTGTTTAAAGAAATTGGGCTGCTAGCGCTCACACTGCCCCAATTAAGTAGTCAGATTGGTTAAGTATGAAGGTAATCGTGAATCACATTCAACATATCTATCGGCCAAAACCTCATAGTTGCAATAGCCCGAACAAAAAAAGTCTGCACAAGTTAAAACCAAACTCTTAAATATAGAATACAATTTCAATAACTAGTTTATCTAACTGTAGCATCAAAATTATTCAACTGCTCAACACAACTCGTCTGCATTTTTGTGTTGATACAATTATTGTCCGTGACTAGATTCTGAATGTGGTTCAGTTCAGTTTCAGTTTTAAATAAATTTTTATTTTCAATCTCTTATAACTACTGAATGTGGTCTGATGAGATTAGTTCTGAAAAAAACAAAATTTTTGGTTATACCTTTGTAAAACTAGAAATGGGTATGCGGATTATTTAGGTGTACGTATGTATTTATGCATAGTAATTAACTAATTTGCTGTTTGATTTGCAAAATCAAATGGTTTGCAGAATCAAAATTCAACATAAACCTGTTGTTTTTTCTGTATTTTTATATAAATGACGGTTGTGTTGAGCTCTTGTTTTATCACTCACAGATCACCAAGGATATCTTATAGCAGGTTCCTGGAAATATAGTGCGACGTCGTCGGGTGGCATTTTGACTATCGGAGACTGCGAAGCCATGTACAAGGTTGGCAAACTTTTACTTTTCTGAATGAAGCTCAGAAAATAGATTTTTCATTATAATGCAATTCAAAAGTATTGATTGAATATTTTATTTTGTCCCTCGACGACGGCGACGTTACGAATAGATTGCACCATGGTGCACAAGAGTTGTACTGCTGATGTTTTATTGGTGTTCAAATGCTTTCTTTTTAAATTTTACCCTTGGGGTGAGTCAGGAGTCTGTGCTTTCTGTCGTGGAATACTGACTCCCCTCAATCACTAACCTACTTGAAAAATTATCCCACTTGGACCGCTACTAGAAAAGTAATGCACTCTATAGAGGACAGTTGCGTCCTATGACTTCAAGCATTTGCCTTCTTCTGATAGCAGTTCAAAATTTAAAATTTGAGACCTCCTTCATTTATGCGTCACGTTAAGATATTTTATCTGCAGTGAAAAATTTCAAAAGTAAATAACAGGTGCGACAATATTTGCTTTATCGTAGCTGACAATATTTGCTTTATCGTAGCTGACGGTGCATAGCTTCCTGAAACACCTAAACTCAATATAGAAAATATTTCAGTTTACAGACTGAAAAAAAGCCGTTTGTTTTTCGGTATGGCAAAGGTATTATAAGCGAAGACTCATTCATCGTTCACACAACACACGGTATATATTTGAACTCTTCGTCTTACCTCACCGTCCTGTGAATTCCGCTTAAGATGAGCAGATGGATACACTCAGCTATCGCATATATAGAAGACAACGTACTGCCCCATTTTATAGACAATAAAATAATATCAACAGATTATAATCAGCTCAACAGTTGGCAAATTATTCAAAACAAATAAATAATTGAAGAAAAAGATAAAAAGACAGTAAACCATTTGGAGAAATGGAACTTTGCTCAAACAAATATTTTTAAAAATAAGTTGAAAACCTTCACAGACGTTTTCTTATGTTATTGAATAAACATATTAAAAAACTAAGTGTGCCAGCGACTTCGTCCGCAACTTTTTTATTTATCAACCGATTAACATGAAATAAAAACTAAATGTTAAGTGAAGCTTACCACAATATATTACTTGATAGGATAAGCCGTTTCCGAGATTAGCGTGCACAAACAAACAAACTGTTACGTTTTTATTATATGTATTGATTGATTGATTGATGATTGATATTGATTATTTTTTGTCTGCATTTTTGATGCATTGCTTACTTAATTGTAATCACTAGTAATTTCGCCAATTAAAATAAAGCAGAGCCTTGGGAAGTTACATACGTGTGTTTGTGTATATGTATATAAATTCCACCAACTTCGAAACTATAGTCAAATCCAAAAAGTGAATAGTGAAAACCATCAGCCAATAATGCGAACCTTCCTAGTTTTATAGCTCTAGAGTCTAGACCATTTGGAAAAGTTTCCATCCAAAGTTTAAACTTAACCATGAGTTCCAGCCGATTTTATATCACAAATGTGATATGTACATATATTGTAGAGAGTGTAGCGTTGCTTTGTAGAACACATTTCTTTTTATAGTTCTTTGTGGTTGCGGAGCAAATTTACCCAACATAAGAGACTAATCTAAATATTTAGTTCATTTGCATTGATTAAGAAAATGGTTTCGATTTCTACAGCACAAGGAAACTATGGACATGAAATGGTTCTCGAAGGTTTTTTTTTTCTGGCATTGAGCGATAAAGAAAGGTTTTTAATTTCTGAATTGAATAATATATTCCAAATAATTTCAATAAGATCTAAGATAACGAAATTTAGGGAAAAGTATATAAATTAGAACATTAAAAAGAAAAGAAATTCAGCTTTTTGCCTTTTCTTTCAAAGAGAACTAAATGCTCAAACATGTATGAGTGGTTGTACATTAAAACAACCATTAAATTATAATAAAATACTTATAAAAGTTTTCTTTTCGGAATGTAAAATTTTACAACACAGCATTTAAAATATTTTCGATCTGATTTATATTTTAGAGATCCCGCTAATGGATAATAGTAAAACTTTTCTAAACAACCATAATAAAACGTTGTTATTAAGGCATCTAACTACTTATTATATTCGCAAAATTTTGTCCAGTAACGTAATTTTCTTAATTACAGTTTCTGATGTAAGTTTTATCTTAATAATCAAGTTTTAAATTTAATAGTTGCTAGTTTAATTTTAAAATTATAATTTACGGTCCAGTAAAATAATCTTTTCAATTACTGTTTCTTTTGTAAGTTTTGTCTTATAATTTAGTTTCAAATTTGATAATTTTTGGTTCCGTTTTGTAATTATATTTTGTGGTCCAGTAAAATAATTTTTTAATAACAGTTTGCTATGTAAGTTATATCTCAATAATTTTAAAATTTGATAGTTTTTAGTTTCATTTTAAAATTGTGTTTTATAGTTTTTAAATTTTTTAAAGTTTAAGCTGGATTCCTTTGTTCTCTTTGGCTAATTGGCTGCTAGCCTATTAGTCAAATGGATTGTTTTAGAATTCTTGTATTTTCCAGACTTAGCAACATGATCGGATAAATGTCAGGATAAGAAGAAGTTTCTTCGCACGCGTTTTCGTTCGAGCTTTATGGATAAGTTAGAAGAATATTTTTGGAATATACCGATGCGTATTGGAGATGAATTTCAAAGAGTTTCTGGAACTTAAGCTGAATAAAGCATTCCACACTGCTTTGGACGACATTGAAAAAAAAAAAAGAAACGGAACACAAACATTTATTTTTTAAGCTTGGAACCATTCTTGTATATGAAGAAAGGTGATTTCAAATTGATTGAAGAAGTGGTTGATAAAAGTACCGAGTACACACATTCTTCAGAATATTTGAACCCATACTCCATCAAATAAAAAAAAATTTCTCGCTTTTTGCAAAACGATGTAGAGATTGGTTTCTCCATGTTTTGGTGAGGCCAATAAGATGACCAGTGGACATTTTCTACAAAAGTCGTATTAAAGTAGCTCCTCAGAATAACTAATCAGGGTTTCCGTGACTAAGAAAGATCGCATAAGTGCAGTTGCAGAGAAGACTTGCTTTTTTTTAAGAACAAGTTTTTCAAGAAAAAATTAATATAGTTGGAGATGTGGAAAAGCTTCCGCATCGTTTATATTTTGGTTTTGAAAACACCTATCTACTTCTTTAGGGCGATGGAGAGGACACTTTTAAAGCCGGCATTATAGTGTGCATTAAAATCTATAAATAGTCTTGTAACAGTCGACAGATACATAAAGATTCATCACACTTGAAGGCAGCGTGAAATTCAAATCGAGTTCTGATGCAAGTAAATTAGCTGCTCCTAGAGAGCGAAGAGTGCTAGCTATTGGAGACAAACTTTGCAGTCCATGACTATTTAGTACCAGCTCTCCTTTTAAATATTTGGCTTTTGGCTTATTTTTATCTTTAAATTTGGCTGAGACAAAATTTGGTTGCTCTTTTTATTTTGACTCCTTTCATAGAAAGGTCGGTGTCAAAGCTTACAAAGCTTGTGAACTTAAAATTGTTCGAAGTATACATTTAATATAAGCGACAAAATTGTACCCTTGTTTTGTTATGTATATGTAAAAAAAACTACTACCACATTCCCAAGCATTTTTCAAGAGCTTCACTGTACAAGCCAAGCTTAAGTACTTAAGAGCAAGCTTAAGCACTGAAGACCAATATCTCACACATGATATGGATACCTTTGATGCACTTCGAAAAACACACTATACAATTCTTGTATTCAGTGGATATAAACCGCTTTAAAGATCGTGATTAATTTACATCGTTTGTACCCTTGAGTGCGCTGATATCTCTATCGTCTTGAAAATGATTTCCAGTCAAGCCCAACACAAAACTAATTAAGAGAAGCATTGATATTCCGTTCAAAGATTCAACATATTAAGTCATCATTTGACAGTAAACGAAAGTAAACAGTTTTCTTATGTCATTAAAAAAAAATAATTTAAATTATTATCTCACTAATAGCTTTTGAAACAATCAGTAACACATGGAGTGTAAGCAAGTACACATGTTTGTGTCTATTTGTTTTCATTTTAAGTATATCATCACGATTCTTTTGCGTTAATTTGTATATTTTCAAATATAAACAACTACCAATGATGCTCGTAAATTTCGCTTTTGCTTTTGTTGTCTGACCTGCGGCCTCTCAAAATTGATACGCCACCGAGCCGGACACTTTAGAAGCATAGTAAGTTTTATCAAACGAACCTACGCAGTCTGAGGTTTGTTTTTTATTTCAACTTATAGCATGTGAGAGTAAATAAAAAAAACTTCTTATCATTAATCCCGGCTTGAAATTCGAGAACTTGTAGTTGAACAGTTCAAATTAGAAGAATCGTACATCTGAATTCAACTCCGTAGAACAATATATTGGTTTTATCGATTGTTTGAATCGTACCGACCAGTCACTCTCAGTCATGTTCGTACAGTAGGGTTAAATTTAACAAAATCAAAAAAATAGAAAAAAAAAATTCAAACAAATTTCCAAAATTACTTCAATTTAAGAAAATCATTTTCCTTGCATTGCCATGCAAAAAATTTCAAGTTCCAAGTTACACAAATAAAAATAGGACCAGAGAAAAAACAAAATTCAGAATAAGACCTCTCATTCGTATTCGTACACAGTTGTCTACCTCACAATATTCTTGGAATTGAGCAGTTATTTTTCCCCTTGGTAAAACAAATTTTTATTGTTACATTAACCAACTCTATATTGACTGCTTCACACGTGTTTTAGCATCATTAAGGTAAAATGGGTAGAAAATCAGAAGAAACAAGTCTTGAAATGCGAAATTTAGTAATAAGTCACTATAAAAAAGGAAAATCTTATGCTGAAATCGGTGCAATTGCAAATAGAAGTCGGTCAACAGTGCAATACATCATAAAACGTTATAAAGAAGAAAATCGGATTGAGAACAAACCAAGGAATCAGGGAAGAAAAATTTTGAGCAATGCCGACGAAAGATTCATTCTGCGGGAAATAAATAAAAATCCGAAGGTAAGTGCTCCTAAGTTGGCTGAAATGGTGAAAACTGACCTCAACAAAAATGTAAGCCCAGAAACTGTAAGACGAGCAATAAGAAAAAATGGATTGAATGGCCGTATAGCTCGAAAAAAGCCATATATCACAGAGGTCAATCGCAAAAAACGTTTGGACTTTGCAAAAAAGTACCAAAATGAGACGGCAGAGTTCTGGAGAAAAGTTATATTCACTGATGAAAGCAAATTTAACTTGTTTGGATCTGATGGTCGCCAGAGAGTTTGGAGAAAACCAAATATGTACAGAACTGAATCCGAAGCACTTAACACCCACAGTAAAACACGGAGGTGGGTCTGTAATGGTGTGGGGCTGTTTTTCGGCGGCGGGGGTTGGCAACCTGGAAATAATTAATGGTATTATGAACCAGGATGTTTACATTGCCATTCTAAAAAAAATCTTAAAGAAAGTGCCATTCGACTTGGTCTAGAGAACACTTTCTTATTCTACCAAGATAACGACCCGAAGCACACCGCATTGAGAGCTCGTACCTGGTGTTTATATAACTGCCCAAAAGTGCTGCAAACACCACCACAATCACCAGACATAAATCCAATTGAGAATCTTTGGGACCATTTGGATTCCAAAATAAGAAAACAGCAAATAACGGGGAAAAAAGAGCTTGAAAAACGAATACTTGAGGAATGGAATGCAATTGACCCAAATTTTACCCTAAAATTAGTTGAATCCTTACCAAAAAGACTCAAAGAAGTCATTAAAAAAAAGGATACGCTATTAAGTATTAAGGATGCTTCGTACAATATCTACTCTCTTTTCACAAAAAATAAAAAAGATTGAAGTGTACGAATACGAATGACTGGTAAAAATTTATTGTACCTTGCAAAATGAATTTTTTATGTTACTATTTCTTTGAATAAAATTTTGTTTTTGTTGTTTTTGTTTAGTTTAACGTTTGTTTAAAATAAATAAATTTACTTCTCTCAGAGTTATTTTTTTCATTTGTTTGAGCACTTTAAATCAAAATATATGAGGTGTACGAATATGACTGAGACTGACTGTATTTAGATTTAATAAACAGCTGGCTGTTGGTGTGTGACTGGTATTACTTCTTCAATTCAATTTTAATCGTGGATTCCACTTCATTATCGTGTTCAATTTAATCTTTAATTAATGTTTGATACTATTCGACCGGAAAATTACTTTTGAAAAGTTAGGAGTTATATCATTAGTATACAAGCAGAAGATTTCTAACACGAAAGGAATCAATGCCAATTGCCAACCAGTAGAATTGAAGCAGATTCATAGAAATGTGGACTTACATTTTGAACATTGTATCCTACAGGTTATGAACATCCAACACAACGACAAATTTTTTATCCAATGCAGAACGCAGACCGATCAAAAATAAAGAAGTTTTGACATATTTCAATAGCATCGTATTTTCTGAGCTGTAATTCAAGAGAGTTCTAGTCTATAAGTATTGTTTCACCTTTTAAAAGTTTGAATTGTAACCTCGTGACGAAAAGTATGGAAGAAAAGTATTGGAGTGAAACTTAAAAAAAGAAGAAGAAAAAAAAATCAAACAGAAATAAAAGTTGAAAAAAACTTATTTTTTGTCACCTAGTTGAACGATACAAAGTTTTTGATTCAGATACTTTAGTGTTCCATTAATAGGTTAGGTTAGGTTGAATGGGGGGTGCAGCCACAAGTGGCAACACCTCACTCGGATCTCGAGGATCCATTGTGCTCCCCGGGAAATCATAGGATGAGGAAATGGGAGGATTGGAGAGGTGGATGGTTATTGTGGTAGGGAACTCCCACTGAACCATTTGGAGCCCTGAGTAAATTTCAGGACGTTGCTCAGTGGGAGGTTAGAGATGTCGCCCAGTTCGTCGAAGAAGTATTCTCCGAGGGTTTTTTTCCGAGTGTGGGCTAAGCTAGGACACTCACAGAGGAAGTGAAAAGATCCCTCCTCTGCCTCCTCATCTTGGCATCCTCTACATAAGTCGGATGTGCTAATGCCCATTCTCATCATGTGGGTACCCAACGAGGTGTGACCCGTGAGAATGCCAATCAACAGAGAGAGCCGAGGTCTGCTTAGCTGGAGTAGAAATTCTGTTTTTTTCTTGGAAATATCTGGCCAAAGGTTTCTAGAGACTCGGCATGTTTCTAAAGATGACCACCTGTCATTGGCGATTTTTAGAAAATTGTGTTTGATTCTGCTTTTTTCTTGCTCTAGTGGCTTTAGAACTGAAGTGTTCGCTTCGCTGGATTCGAGTGCTGACCCGATTTTTGCCAGCTTATCCGCCATTTCATTACCGATAATGTCACGATGTCCAGGAACCCAGGTTAAACTAACTGTGTTTGTCTCATTGAGCAGTCTAAGGTTACTGCGACAGCTGTCTACTAGCCTGGATTTTGTGATAATGGATGAGATAGCTTTAATGGCCGCCTGGCTGTCTATGAAGAAGTCAATATTTTTGTTGATCAAGTTTTGCGTAGCAAGGTGCTTCGCGGCTTCGCACACTGCGAGTACTTCTGCTTGAAAGACACTGCAGAAGTCGGGAAGCTTTATTGATCTATTCATGTCAGGGTAGTCTGAAAAGATACCTGATCCTACCCCTTCGTCCGTTTTGGAACCATCTGTGAAGACGGAAATGTGATTTTCTTTTATAACCCTGTTTTCCTCCCAGCTTTCTCTAGTCGGAAAGACTGTTAGGGCCACTGGATTGAAATCAATATGCGGGGGGGTATAGTCTGTTTGGATGTCTATATCTGTATGGTTCATGATGGTTCTATGGCCTTATATGCCTATTTTCCAATTGTTGCATTGTTTGAGTCGCAGTGCGCTTTTGGCCGCCATCTCCTTAGTAAAGAGATCTAGGGGGGCTAGCGATAGGAAGGTTTCCAGAGCTGCAGTTGGTGTTGTTCTCATGGCACTGGTTGAACCAATGCATGCAAGCCTTTGGATTTTGGTCATGGTCTTAAGGTTTGAAGCCTTCTCTAATGATGGCCACCAGACTAGACAGGCATATGTGAGGATTGGTCTTATTATGGATGTATACATCCAGTGAATGGTTTTGGGACCAGGTCCCCATTTTTTACCAAAAATTCTACTACAAGTGTAGAAAGCGATTTGAGCTTTCCTTTCTCTTTCTTTTAAATTTTCTTTCCAGTTAAGTTTACGATCAAGGACTATTCCGAGATATTTTGCCGTACCAGATAAGTTTATTGGTATTCCATTAATGGAGGGAGGAAGTATATCTGGAATGTTACGTTTTCTCGTAAACAGAACAAGTTCTGTTTTTGTAGGGTTGACGTTTAGCCCACAGTTTTTCGCCCAGCTGGTGAGCTTGTTTAGAGCTGTCTGAAGAAGTTCACAAAGGGTGGTTGTGAATTTTCCCGAAGTCATGATGACGATGTCATCAGCATAGGCTACTGCTTTTATTCCGCTCCTGTCGAGTTTAACCAGGATTTGGTTAACTACTAGGAGCCAGAGTAGCGGGGATAACACTCCTCCTTGAGGTGTACCTCTACAAGTTTTTACTTTTAGGGTACTTTCACCCATTTCTGCTTTTACTATTCTCGTTTGGAGCATGGAGTCGATCCAGTTTGATAGCGTTGGCTCGATATTTATGGAACTTAATGCCATGCGAATAGCATTGTATTCAACGTTGTTGAAGGCCCCTTCTATATCGAGGAATGCAGCCAACGTGTACTCTTTATATTGGATTGACTGTTCAATGGTTCCGACTACTTCATGAAGTGCAGTCTCAACTGATTTGCCCTTTATATATGCATGTTGGGCTGTAGAGATCACATTGTTATTCAGTTTTGTTCGGATATGCGTTTCTATAATTCTTTCTAGAGTCTTAAGTAGAAAGGAGGATAGGCTTATTGGTCTGAAATCTTTGGGTTCAGTGTGAGAGGGCTTACCGGCTTTGGGAATAAATATGACTTTAACTTCTCTCCAACTAGTTGGAATAAAGGTGAGGTTTAGACAACCTCTGAATATTTCCACTAGTATCGGCACAATCAAGTCTTTGGGACTTTGGAGCATCATTGGAATGATACCGTCCGGACCCGCAGATTTGTATGCTGAGAATGAGTCAATGGCCCACATTACCTTCCTATTATCTACTAATAGATTTCCTATGTTGGATCTAACGTTAGCGCTAGGGTTTCCGCGTTCTGGGGATGTCATTTGAGAACACCCTGGAAAGTGGGTGTTCATGAGTGACTCTAGAGTTTCAGAGCATGAGTCAGTCCATGTGTTATCAGGTCTCCTAAGAAAACTAGGGATATTTTGGACCTTGGACATGACTTTTCTTAGCCTTGCTGTGTCATTTGTGCACTCAATATCTGAGCAGAAGTTGCGCCAGGCTGCTCTTTTTGCGTAGGTAGTTCTATTTTTGTATTCATTTTTACTGATCTTGTATAGGTCCCAGTCAGCCGAAAGGTTGCTAAATTTTGCTCTATTGAAGAGCCTCCTAGAGTTCCTTCTAAGGGTCGATAGTTCGCTTGACCACCATATGGGGTTGGATCTACCTTTCCCTTTGGATAACGGGCATGAGCTTTCGTAGGCATTGATTATGTCTGACGTAAGCTTGTTTACCTGTGTCTCTATGGCTGAGCAGTTAAGCAAAGGCTGATTGTTGTTTTGGCTGAGAGTTAGGGCCAGTTTTTGGTTATAGAGACCCCAGTCAGTTTTCCTAGGGTTTCTATAAGGGATACAGTTTTCAGATTTGTGTTCTATTTCGAATGTTATCATTCTATGGTCAGAGAAGGTTACGTTGTTGGAGACCCTCCAATTACTGGTTACTAGCGTACCAGAGTTGGTGGATAGTGTAACGTCTAACACTTCTTTTCTTACCTTTGTTACAAATGTTGGTTCGTTACCTCTATTCATAATTATCAGGTTGTTCTCAATAATATATTCAAAAAGTGACTCACCTCTTTCGTTCGTGTTTGTACTTCCCCACTGTAAGTGATGGGCATTAGCATCACAGCCCATGAGAAGGTCCCAGCCATTCCTTTTTGTAGTGGCGACCAGTTCTGCAACAGCTGCCGGCGGGGGGTTGGAGGTTGCATCGCCCGGCATGTAAACGGAGGCTAGGATTAGGGGTGGAGCCCCTTCTCTTTCGCACTTCACTGCTGTCAGATCACTGCTACTGTGAGGGGTTAGAAGGAAGAGATTTAAATTTGCCTTTGATAAAATACATGTACGATAGTTACCTTCTGTAGGCCCTTTGCTAAAGTAAAGTAAGTGATCTTTGGATTTCAGTCCGCAGATCCGGCCATGATTTATCCACGGCTCTTGAATTAGGGCTAAGTCGATGTCAGTTTTTGACATCAACGCGGTCAAGGTGGCAGAGGCCAACTTACTGTGCTGCAGGTTTATTTGTAGCACCTTCATTGTCTTTTTTGTGTTCGTCATTTTTGTTTTGTAAGTTGGCAGCCGTTGCCGGCCTCACCCTAACCTTGTTTAGGCCAATGTTTAGTCTGTATCCCCTTTCTGGAAGCATAGCCATTGACTCATGATTGAGCATGACTACTCCATTAATAGAACGATTTTGTTTTAAATAAAAACAAGAATGCCATCGAACACTTTCACTTCTCTTAAATATTTTTATTTACTTACTACCGACCAATAATACGTTCAGTGTAGTGACTGGCTTACGCGGATAACTATTTTGTGAAACGATGTTATTGTTACACTTTTTACACTCAAGTTAAATCTCTGCAAGCAGATATTGGCAACTAGAGAAACAAGAACACGAACATTTTTTTGACATCAGTGTGCCAAGACCCAAGAGTAAACCATTTAAACGATGCTAATGAGAAAAAGTAATAATTGAAGTTTGTCTATTTGAATAGCATATTTTGAAGTAGTAGTTGTATACCTGATCAAATATTGGTTGTTATAGGGGTTTTCGTTTACAGTTTCGTCGCAAAGAACTTGACTCATACTAAACACACAAAACGTGCCCGGAAGTGAGGGTGTCATTTAGTTTCTACTCGGTTCTCCCTCATTTTATTTGGAGCACAGATAATGCAAATTTTCCTTAAGAACTTAAAGAAAGTCTTTAGAGTTCAGATGTCGTTGAAGTAGAAAAAAATTCTAAATTAAATTCGAAAAATCAAAAATTAAATAATAATATCAATTTTTGAATTTTGAGGAAATACTTTTGCGAATCAGTTCAATGTTTGGAACTGCAAAATAAGAAAAAAACCCTTATGTGATTTATGTTATAGTGTTGTTCGTTCTTTTAAATATAGATTTTTGTTGTTTTGTTTTTTCAGAAAATGACTTTTAAAGTACTAACCATCCTCCTACTGATTTCCACTTGGGGCTCAGCTCAAAGATTGAAAAGTCTTAACGAGATACTTTCGTGGAAGGTACTTGAATATGGATTCCATTCAGACAACGAACGTCAGTATGCTATCGACAATGGTCTTTTAACAGAAAATACTGGAACACCAATTGACGTTGCAGTTGAATACAGGCGTAAAATAAGAAAATAAATTTTTTATAGCATATCCAGAGAAAAGGTCAATTTTTAAATTTCAGGAGATGGAAAGATGAGAGTATTCACAACGATTCCTCGATTTTCCAAGGGCATTCCATTTAGCTTGGCAACTGTTTCGACAAAAATGGGACCCAAAGGCCCAGTCATCTATCCTTATCCTGATTACGACTCTCAAATCCACAATAACGCTAATTGCAATGGAATTGTATCCGCTTTTCGAGTAGCAGTAAGTTTCTACTAAAATAACAACAAAAATGGAATCTTTTTCACCCCATTTATATATTTGTTTAGATAGATGCTTGCAACCAGATGTGGGTTATCGACTCCGGAGTAATTGAGGACGCTCAGATCTGTCCGCCCCAACTGCTTACTTTTGACTTGTCAAACGGTAGACTGGTTAATCGTTATCAGTTCCCAAGAAACTTGTATACACCGGTTACATCTCTTCTCATTAATCTTGTCGTTGATACTTATGATCCTCCACCACGTGGTCGTTGTCAGATGGCAATGGTTTATATTGCTGACGTAACTGGACCAGGTTTATTGGTTTATGACTCAATGCACAACGAAGCATGGAGAGTTGAAAACAGTTTGATGGCACCTGATCCGGCTTTTGGAACTCATACAGTAGCCGGCCAAAGTTTCGATCTAATGGATGGAATGTTCGCTATCAATTTGACGCCACGCAGACGTAATAATAACGACAGGAACCTCTACTTCCATGCTCTTGCCAGCGACAAGGAAAACAAAGTTCCTCTTTCAATCCTTAACAATAAATCAAATTGGAAACAGAGCGCTAACTCTTTTCCACAAGCTTTCCAAACTGTTGGACGACGTGGTAGGCAAGCTGCCATGGAAGCAATGGATAGCAGAGGCAACTTATTTACAAACACAGAAGATCCATTGACTATAGTTGCTTGGAATATCGACACACCTTTCAGGAATAGTTCATTTAAAATTGTGGCCGATAATCCAGAACAATTGCAATTTGCTAGTGGCATGAAAGTGGTAGTAAATCCTCGTGGAGAAGAAGAACTTTGGATTATGACATGTAGATTCCAGGTAAGAAATCGAAAAAGTTGTTTTAACCAAACAAATGCTAATTTATTCGGTTTTACAGAAAATTGCAACTGAAACAATGAATCCAGACGAAACCAACTTTAGGATATTGGCTTGTAGGATCAATGATCTTTTGAGCGGCATGCCATGTAGAAGGATTGATAGCCAACTGGTTCCCTACACAGCATCAAAATGCGACAATTTGGTTACAACTTAGTTATTGTTCTAAGGTGGTTGGAGATGGTTGTACGAAACTAAACGGTTTTTTAGGGCTTTTCCGTAAATTCCTTTTCAAATTATTCTGTTTTAAATGTACTTTCTTGATTAAATGGACAATAAAAACACTAATGTAGTATCTAAGCAAACTTGCTGACACTAAAATTGGCCTTGTGGTTATTTGATTATATCGTATCTACCAGGGTTATCTTCCGACAAGGCTTAATTTTGCATAGCCCGCTATTTCCACCTTTGTCAACACTCAAACTATCTCCTTTTGATAGATGACGAGTAGAAACTACGCTTTTAGTAAAAATAGAGTGATATAAGCTTCAACAATGCACCGAATTAATGAAAATTTGGTACAAAAATTGTGGAAATTTCGTAGTGACAGTTGGAAAGATCAAAAAGTTTTTGGTTCGTCGTGTCGCGCCTTTTTGACCAACAAGTGTGAAACTGGTGGAAAATTTTGAGTGATTGGAACAAGTTAGCGATATCAATTTTACCCCATTTTCTCTACGGAGGCTACGTAGTAAGGCATTGCTGTCGCATTTGGGGCTCGAAAAACTCAGAAATTATTCTTCAAAAGCATCTCCATCCTTAACTATTTGGTGCGCTTTTTGCCCTGACAGAGTCAACTATTACCGTGAATGAATTACGCTACCTAATGATGATAAATGCTTCAGTATGTCCCAATTTTAAGGATATTGATGCTGGCGACGTATATATATTTTTGACAAGACGAGCAGCTAAGTGCCCCACAACCAGCGATACCACCACTCTTTTGAGTGAAAAGTTTTCTGCCTAAGCTCATAGTCCACAATCGATTCAAGAACTCAAATATCGAAATAGTGAAGTTTTCGAGAACATACGACCATTAATGTTCGAATTGGTGATGGAAAAGTTTATGAAAAGAATCTGGTCCTTTATCAAAACCTGTTCCATTGTCAAAATCAATAAATATTCGATGTTTTCCCACAACAAATAAAATACTTGGTTTTTAAAATTTCAAAACGAAACCTTTTTGAAAAACCTGCATGTAGCATAAGAATATTAATGCAGTGTTTTATTTCCAATGGTTTTCCAAATGTTTAGAAGGCTCAACGACTTATTCTACATAAAATATCCTCCTCTGTAAACAGGTTCTGAATTCAGGACTCAATCCAGTGAAGTTATTAACTGATGACTAATACTATGGCAATCTTTGAACGAGACTTTTGCATTTTTTTTAAATATTCCAGTTCATTGCTGCTTCTTAGCAAAACATATAAAAAAAACAATCTGAATATGCTATCATTATTACCCTTTAAGAAAGCCTACCATTATTTGATGCCTCATCGTCAACTGGGAGATAATTTTAGAATATATTTGAAATTTTAAAAAAACCCACTAACTAATCAATATTTATATTTATTAACGGCGCCCACCTAGTATTGCTGTTTGAAAACTACTTCAACCAAAGCAGTTAACGTTGTGGATAGAAACCAAAATTTAAGACTTGTTGAAGAAGCCCGACAACAAAACGAGTTTAATTAAGAATACCCAAAGACCCAAACAAGTAAACAAAAAATAAAACAGACACAATCGTGTCCGTTTAGTTTTCCTGACTTCAATGGTCAATCCGCATCCAAAGTTCTAACTGATCACACTACTACGGAGGAAAATCATCGGTTGTTATTAAAGTGGCAAACTGGATAGGATGTGTTATAAAGAGAGAGAATCTTCTTAACCTTTTAAGTAATTAAAAACTTTTTGTTGTGGTTGTGAATTGTCCAAATTGAAAGTGTATAAAAAAGTGACATTTTTAAGACTGGAATCTGTGAAAGTGATCATACCTGTTACGCGTTGTATTAGAGGACACCAATAGCAGATAAAGATTTTTAAATAATACGGTATGTTTTTCATTAAACAGACAATTCTTTAAATTATATAGTACCAAAGTTCAAAAATTCAGATATTCACTAAGGACTTATTTCCATCCATAAAAGAAAAAAACGTGTTGATGAAAAGTATTCCTTATTTCTTTCAATATTTTTGAACTGCTCAATTAAGTCACGTTTCTCTTATCAATCTATCCACTGTTACTCGTCCTTGTCTTTTGAGTTCTTTCTCGCAAATGATTACATGTAGAGTAACTTAATTTTGTATCGATGGACCAGCAAATGTATGTGTAACCTCCGATTAGAATATTTGAGTTGATAAACTGAGCTTGTGAAATTAATTGAATTCCTATTCAAAAATATCTCAACAATTACCCTATCTAATAATAATAAATTAAAACTAATGACAAACGAATGTCTAGGATGATAATCCCCTATTTTTACTTCAAAGCTGGCTTTTATAAAATGTTGTGTGCCCTGCAAGGATGATAAAGTAAAAAGGTGAAACTTGTTAATCATGTTCGTTCATTTAAACGCCCTCGTGTTAATATAAGCACACATCATTATCCTCCTCTTTTGCAGTTCTGCTTAGAGGTCCCAAGAATAAGTGAATGGCCGCGTTCCTGGGACCTATGTTCGAATATCTTAACTTAAGATTCTGTCACTTTTCCTTTGTAAAAAGTTCCAGATTTTCAGATGAATTTTCAGATGATATCCAGATTTTCAGATTTTCGAACATAGATTTTCAGATGGAAAATCTTGGCTGAAAATCTGAACTTCAGATTTTACTTGTCAAAACAAGGAAAACAACATATGTATGTGACAATCGAACTTTACTCGGTAATCTTGGGTTTTTTTTTTTTTTTTTTTTTGTTCTACAAGTTTTCGCTTATTTGTTGAATTTGATAATTATTGGTGTTTGGATATTCTGTTTTGTAAATCAATTTTAATAGTGAGTTTATCAACAAAGAAAATACATTTTTGAAGGCACACGATTTTCATTTTTTTTTTAACAAAATTAAGTTAAAGGAATGTAATTTTAAAACTGCTCAGCTCGGAAACACTTGGACGTCAAATTGTTGAATTTCAAACTGAAGAAATCAAAGTTTTACAATTAATTTTACTACCAACTATGTAGAATCGAGAGGTGAATCACACTACCACTTTAAGACAAAAAAAAAGTTAAGATAGTCGTTCATGGACTGACAGATCTCTTCGAGCTTTCGAAATTTGTCTTGAACCCGCCCAATGACAATGGATCCAAAGACGACAAATTATACCACACAAAGTACTGTATTTTTTGTATAAATTGAAGTTTTGCAATATTATAACATTTTATGAATATTACGAACATAGATAAAACCGAGAAAATGTTCTTTGTCCTTACCTTCCATATCACAAATCACAATTGAACACAAATATTGATCCCATTGTTTTAGTCGTTTTCCTGAAGTAGGATACACACTATCTTTTCTTAAGGGGACCCGGTGGTCTAGAAATTTCAAAAAATCGATTTTTTTTTTTCAATATTTCGAAAGTATAGTATCTTAAGAATATACTGTGAAATTTTCACGAGGAAATTCCCAATATTATAGCTTCTACATCTACAGCCCATTAACCAGGTAGAGAGCGGTCCGCGAGCTCCTATACCTCAAACTTTAAACTCATTTATCTCGAAACGACTTTTTTCGGCACGCCGGGGGTGAAAATAAAAAAACTATTCAACCGAATAAATTGAAATTTGGATATGTTGTTCACAACATGTATGGCTATCGTCGGAACTAGAATCATAATTTTATTCACACAATTTCCTATTGTTTACACTAAAAAACTAGTGAAAAAACCCCGATTTTACGAACTTTGGCGATTGATAACGCCATTTTGTCAATTTTCAATTTTTTCGATTTGTTCTAGTTCCGACTATAACTGTACTCTTTCTGATTAAGAATTTCTTTGGATTTTTTGTTTCAGATGAGTAGAAGTCTCGAAATGATCTACGGGGTCCGGATCCGATTTTTCGAGAGGGTCATCTTTAGCGGCATTTTTATCATAATACATATTGTTTTTAAAATGAAAACAAATTTTTTTTATATGATTAGTAAAAGTAGTAATGAGCTCGAAAAGTTAGAACATGGTTTTTTTATTTTTAATAGCAAAAAAAAAAATCGTGAAAATAGGTGTTATTTTCGTGCGCTAGACCACCGGGTCCCCTTAAATGACATTCCAAAACTGTCAATACTTGTGAACATTTCATATGATGCTACACACTGTAATTTTGCTGAAATCTTTTTTTCCAATCACACACCGATATGTCATACCCACGAAAATATTGATCTTCATCACTTCCCTCATCACTTATCATTAACATCTTCAAACTATTCCAGTTATGTATTTTTGCTCAATTTTCAATGTGTTTCACTAAAAGACAAACAACTTTCATATCTTTCCTGTTCGCTAAGAACGCTTCGTAAAGAAAAATTTCTGCTTCCATTTGCATTTAGTCGCACAACCCGAATGTGAAATGCTATACCAGACTTTGTTTTTCCAAAACATTACGATGCACAAAAACTGAAAAGCAATATGCATTGATGTGTCCTATTTTCATAAATACTCGCACTGTGTTTTATAACACTATAAGGGTATTAATAACCCATTAATATGCGCGCTAATTACAGAAGAAAAGAAAATTTGGTCAGCTTTTCCCGGATGGTTTTTTCTGGTCGCCATAGTTGTCAAATTTTGCCTAGCGTTCAATGAAATCGTATTAATGTTGGTTGAGAAAGTTGTAAGAAGCTGTTCATGGCAATCAGGAAACCGTTTTCAAATAGATTAGATTTTCAGATTAGATTTATGCATTCAAAATAATTTATACATTTTCTTACTTACCATTTTAAAAACATGAATAGGTAAGGACATGACAATATTATGTCATCTGTCCAAATGGCTTTAAATATATATCTTCTGATAGCACAATTTCATTTTTAGTTATGTTATATAGATATAAAAAACAAAAAAAAAAACAAAAAATTGTTAAAATGCAAACGGCAAAATAAAATAGACTTTGAGTTTAGCTAAAACAAAACAAATGTGCGTAACGCTTAAATTTACTTTAAATTTACCATTTATACGTTAAGGATTCTTAGAACTTCATTTTCATGTAGGGTGTTTTTACCAAATACTGCTCTTCTTATATCCTTCAAAACTGGAAACATTCCCAGAAAATGGCCTGTATCCTCCTATTTATTCATATTGCACAAACTACAAGTCAATTCCAAATCGCTGCGATGTGGGACAAAGTTAAGTCGCATCATCTCTCCTCTGTCTTTGAAAATAGTGCTGATGGCTTTTGCTGAGAAGTTCGGGGTGAAGTAATTCTGCTCATTTAGATTGTAAGCTTTGAGTAAAACGACCTTTCATTTGATGCTCGCGCTCTTTCCTTAAGGGGGGACGCTGGTCTAGAGCGTGAAAAAATGAGCATAATTTATGAATTTTTTGTGACTCAACAAAAAGATCAATCGAAAATCTGTGAAAGAGGTTTTATAATTTGGGTCTTAATAAACAAATACAAATTTTTTCGTGTCAATTAAATTCAAAATGGCCGCTGTTCAGCATTTCTTCGGAGGCACTTCATTTTTTAGATGGGTCCATGGCCGAAAGTGTAACCTCCTTAATTTTGATCCTGGAACAAAATCCCAAAATTTTTTAGTTTTCTTATAACAACAGCTAGAGCCGTACGTAGGATTTTTTCGATATTTTGTTTTTTCGCGAAATGGTGTACGTTTGAACAAAAAATTCAAATTTTCACTAAAAAAATGCGACAAAATTATTGATTAAAAAAAAACTATGCAACATAGAAAAAGAAACCTACGTACGGCTCTGAAGAAAGGTATTTTGAATGCACCGTCAAAGTTTCGTATAGATCGGTGAAGATTTGTTCAAGTTATGTTTTCGGCCAGTCAAATAAAAGTGATTTTGAGAAAAACGCGTTTAAAGTTTTTAATACTATAAAATCATACGGCATACCAGAAGGGCGCTGCCGCAGAATGGAAAGTTTAGGCATTTAGACATTTTTGCCGGCATCCATCCTTTGGTATGTTATTTTTTAGACCCTAAAGTGCCTTTTCAGACACAAAACAAAATTTCGGTTTCTTCAAAAATCTAGACCAGCGTCCCCCCTTAAAAGCATATCTTTCATTTTCATCAGTTAGTTTGATAACTTCGTAAAGCAATTTCTTTAGTCCTGATTGATTTGATGCAGCAGGTCGAGAGGGATACCACAGTCTGCAGCCAGCTTTTTCCGTTTTCAAATAGACTATTTGGTAAGTTTGTTTTGATTTGAAAAGCTCGTGTGGGTTCGCTTTTGGATTTTAGAGAAAAAAGATCCCAAGCAATTCAACTGCCTAAAAACGAAATTACATCAGGAAATTAAACAAATACATCTTAAACCTAAATATTTTTTTTGAATTATTTGTTTTCATTAGTCTTTCTAATCGAAAGAAGGAATGGTAAAGCAATCCTTTTAAAAATGTTTTTTCGAGTCGTTTTCTGTAAAGTTATATCTGTGAACCAACTCTGATTTCACATTCGAATGTCCCTTGGACTTACAAAGTACAAAAATTCCATTACGCTTTTGAATTCTAACAAGCCTTCTTGTATAAATCTTGCGGTTTTCAAATAGCAATAAGCAAAGTGAATTATCATAACAAGTTCAATATTTTAAGCATCTCATAATTTGTCCATTTGAATTAATAATAATGAATAGCAAAAAAACTCTTTAACATATCTACTTAAAAATCTATAGTAGATGATTTTCGTTAAATGTATTTTTCTCTGTTGAGTCTGTGGTAATTTTGCCCAGTTTATAGGACGATATCATTTTAAAAGTCTCTTAAGAAATTCTTTTATATACTTCAGTTCATATAATCAAAAAAATGCGTACTTTGTTTGTATTTGTGTCATGCTCACAAAAACTATTTATGTACCTATTCCAGAATGCATCATGCTGATTAAAGTTTTGGCAGTCGTCTTACTGGTTTCGACATGGAGCTACGCACAGCAACTAAAGAACCTCAACCAAATGCTTGCATGGAAAACACTTGAATATGGATTCCATTCAGACGTCGAACGTCAGTATGCTGTGGACAATGGGCTTTTGAAATCAAATACAGGAACTCCAATCGATGTCGCAGTTGAATACATGCGTAAGCTAATGAATTGCATTTCAAAATACTTAATTGCATTTATTTTCTTCATTCAGATCAGGGTCATATGCGGGTATTCACGACAATCCCTCGATTTTCCAAAGGTATTCCATATTCATTGGCAACCATTTCGAGTAGAGTTGGTGATAATGGCCCAATTATTTATCCTTATCCTAGTTACGATACCCACATTGTAAATAATGGAGAGTGTGAGGGAATCACATCCGCGTTTCGAGTGGCGGTAAGTCTTCTTAGAGCAAATAAAACGTTTAATATTTTTACCTTGGTTTTGATTAATGAATCTACACAGATCGATGATTGCCAACAAATGTGGGTTATCGACTCTGGAGTAGTTGAAAACCTGCAGATCTGCCCACCTCAGCTGCTCACTTTTGATTTGAGGACTGACAGATTGATCAATCGTTATCAATTTCCTTCACACTTGTATACACCGGCTAAATCTCTTCTAATTAATCTTGTCGTTGATACCTTTGATCCTCCACCACGTGGTCGTTGTCAGGAGGCTATGGTTTATATTGCTGATGTTCGTAAGCCAGGATTATTGGTTTATGATTCAACGTTGAACGAAGCGTGGAGAGTTGAAAATAGACTTTTGTTACCTGACCCGGCTTTTGGAACTCATACAGTAGGTGGCGAAAGTTTCACCCTTATGGATGGTGTATTCTCTCTTAACTTGACGCCACGCAATAAAAAAGGTATAAATGTGGATCTTGATCCCAGAATTATTAATAGACGGCCTATGTCAACAGCTGGACCACCCAGTGATGACAGATATCTTTATTTCCATGCTCTCGCTAGTGACACAGAAAATTGTGTTCCTCTTCGAGTTCTAAATGATAAATCTGCTTGGGAAGAAAACATCAATGCGTATCCAGAAGAATTCGAGTTGCTTGGGCATCGTGGAATACAAGCTGCCATGGAAGCAATAGATAGCAGAGGAAACGTTTTTGCAAATACAGAAGATCCATTGACTGTGTTTGCTTGGAATATTTACAATTCACCTTACACTCAGAGCTCTTTTAAAGTGGTCGCCAATAATCCAGAACAATTGCAATTTGCCAGTGGCATGAAAGTGGTGAGGAATCTTAATGGTGAGGAAGAACTTTGGATGACAACTTGCAAATTACAGGTAAGGTGAAGAACTAGAGTTGAGATGCTTTTAACGATTTTTTTTTTGTCTGAACAGAAATTATTTGGTGGTAGTGGAATGGTCAATGCGAATGAGATCAACTACAGAATATTGGCTTGTAAGATCGATGATCTTTTGGCGGGAAGGCAATGTAGTGGTTTACAAACACAAGTAAAGCCGCATTCAGAAACTTTGTTCACGAACTTAATTCTTCAATAGTGGTATTTCTTTCATTAGGCTCCCATATGTGTTAGAACATGAACATGAAGACATAATAAAGCATTTAAAAACACAATGAAGAGTTTTTATTTGCAATCAGAAATTTCTATAAGGTTGTCTTTGAGATTTGTATAAACTTTTGTTTGACATGGAAAACTCGAATGAACATCAAATTTGTTACACATGTATGTTAGTGAACATGTGATCAAACTTAGAACTGCTGCGTATCATGTTCGAAAGCGCGAGTAATTTGTAGTCAGCAGAAGTACAGAAATACCTGTTTAGTTTTCTGCACTAAGACGTTTCTAAGTTTGAGGAATGCCGAAAGAAATCTGAAGACACAGTAGCAGTTATATAGGTTCTCTCAAATCAAAACGTTTTTGGAGATTCTGAACGTTAAGCAGAGGAAAATTCAGCCTTTAAACTTCTGACAGGAACAGAAAAAAACCAGCAGGTTGTTGACTCCAGAAAAAACGTGCGAAGCCTTACGAAAACAACTTGATAGGTCCTTATCAATGTGGTTTTATACCAGAGAAGTCCACAGTAAACCAAATTTTCACATTACGGCAGATCTTGGAAAAAACCCGAGAACATAATATCGATATTCACCATCTTTTTATCGATTTCAAGGCCGCGTATGACAGTATTCATAGAGACGAGCTGTACAGAGCCATGTCCAGTTTAAGCATCCCTGGGAAACTCGTAGGACTATGCAGGATGACTTTGTAGAATTCATGCTGCTCCGTCAAGTTCGGTAGAGAACTCACACCTTTGATGTCGAAAAAGGCTTTATGCAAGGCGACAAACTGTCATGCGATTTCTTCAACATCAACTTGAAAAGATTGTACAAAATTCAAACGTCAACACCAGAGGAACAATCTTTCAAAAGTCTGTACATTTACTTGCCTACGCTGACGATATTGACGTAATGGGTAGAAAAAAGCGTGATGTCATAGGAGCTTTTGCGAGTATTGAAACAGAAGCGGCAAAAATGGGTTTGATGGTTAATGAGGGTAAAACGAAGTATTTGTTGTCATTAAAAAAGAATACAGAACATCGACGAATTGGACAAAACGTCACAATAGACAGACATAGCTTCAAGGTAGTACGGGACTTCGTATACCTAGGATCCGCTATAGACACGGAAAACAACATCAGTTCGGAGATCAAACGGAGAATAACTCTTGCCAACCGTTGCTTCTTTGGGTTTAGAAGGCGATTGAGATTGATCATCCCAGTCCTGCTTTAAGGCGCGGAACCATCGACCTTATCGAAAACGGATGGGAAAACTTTTGGTCGTTTCGAAAGAAAAATTGTCCAAATGATCTTTGGTCACGTATGCGAAGACAATGTTCCACACAGAAGACGATACAACAACGAGCTGTATGAGCTGTACCGCGACATAGGCATAACCAGAAGAGTACGCATCGATCGCGAGGTCACAATGGTTGGGCCATGTAGAGCGGATGGACCAAAACGCTCCGGCTTGACGGGTTTCCGAAAGCATCACATTGCAGGGAAATCACGGAAGGGCAAGACCTCGTCTTAGGTGGCGCAATCAAGTGGAAGAAGACCTCAACCGACTTAGAGTTGAAGACTTCAGAAAGCAGGAACAAAATCGAAGTCGTTATAAAAGGATGTTGGTTGAAGCCAAGGGTTACCCCGAACCACCTATGGAAGTAAGTAAGTTAAGTTATTATATAAGCTAGTTTTATACATTTTTGTTAGCAGGTAAGTGGACATAAGATAATCAAATAAAAATTAGTTTAAAAATGAGAATGAAACGTGAGTCAAAACAGGCTAACAACCAAAAAAACACATAGCACGAACTGCACGCCGATGCCTTTGTCGTGTTATAAAAAAATTAATAAACACCCTTAAAGTGCTGAAACACGCAACCATTTTTCCAGTCAAAGTCAACGGTGTATTGCTCTTTAAGTTGTTCAATTTGCGCCTACTGATAAAAAGAACATGTGTTACCGAAAATTTTCACAAATATTTACAAAATAATTGTTTTATAATTAAGTCTCTTATGAAACAAATGAAGAAGAAGTTATCAGTTGATATAAAACATTAAAACAATAAAAGAAAGGAAACAGTCCCCAAACGTGCCAAAAGGCATTTTATTCAGGTTGACTTTGTTTGCAAATAATAAGTTTAAAAGCCCAAAAACAGACTTATCAGCCAATTTTTTTATCATTTGTATGTACATAGATAGGAGTTCATTTGTTCAACCGTATTTGTTTGAATAAGATTCTTACCTTAATCAAATTACTCACCAAAATCTTTTTGCAACTTTACCTGAAGGTATAAATTAGATGTTAAGTTAAAGCCAAGTTTAGCCTTCCAACAATTGAAATTCGACAGTCAAACGAGTGTGAAGTGTTTTGAAAGCTTTCTGTAAATTCGACTCAAAATGAATCTGATTATCTTTTGTATTGGAATATGTGCCATCATTGGGCCATCTTTTCAACGACGACCTCCAATTAGAAATTTGACTGTTACTCATGTCTGGAAAAATTTGGAATATGGTTTCGACAATCCTGAGGACGAAGAATATGCTCTCAACAGTAAACTCTACGCGAAGGAAGGCTTCAAGCGACCTTACGATGTCGATGTTGTTTTTCATAGTAAGTAAGACGAATTTTATTTTCGCTGGGAAAACAAGCAGCTGACTTAAAACGTTGTCGTTCGAAATATGAAAGGTGTAGGTACTTTACACCATTTTCTGATAATAGCTTTAGCTTACATTAGTGAAAATATGCGTTGTTAATCAGATTTATCGAACATTTGTTTTTCATGATTTCATTTTCTTATAAAAAGTAAGTGAGACATTTTTAAAAATTTTGGTCCCAACGAAAACTTTTGCTTTTTTAGAAGCTTAAATTTGAATCAAATTCATTTCCTTGAAACTTTTTTAGAAAATGGAACCTATACTCTTTTCATCAGTACTCCAAGAGTCGTGAGATCGATTCCCTATACCCTGGCCACGGTATCAAATATTATGACGGAGGACGGACCATTACTACGAGCGTTTCCAAACAATGCAGCACATTTTGAACGTGATACACCTGGCTCTGACCGAATAATTTCTGTGTTTCGAATCTTCGTAAGAAAGCATGTGGAACAAAATAAAAGACCCAAACTAATTTACTCTCTCTTAGGTCGATCCTTGCGAACGGTTGTGGGCTATCGACACAGGTCGCAACTTTTTCGCATCTCCAACTCAAGTTCTCCCACCTAAAATTTTAGTGTACGACTTGGAAACAAACAAACGATTGTTGAAATACGAAATCCCAACAGGACAATACATTCCAGAGCAAACAGTTTACAATGGAATCATCGTTGATATTTATGATCGCCCACCACATGGAAAATGTCGAAAGGGAAAGGCTTATCTAACTGATGCTCGAGGATATTCATTGTTGGTGTTCGACATCGCTAGTCAAACATCTTGGCCGATCTTCAATAATCTATTTAAACCAGACCCGGCTTATTTGAATTCTACAATCGCTGGAGAAACATTCACCTTCCCAGATGGTTTATATACGAGTACGCCAGATCGCAGTAAGTACCTACCTACTTTCAAGAAGGTTTAGTTTTAACAAATACTCACCCCTATCGCAAGGGCCGTCGCGTCGCGTCGTAATAAATCGCACAACGAATTTAATACTTATGTGTGTTTTGGCTACAAGAGCCTTGTAAACAAAACCTTTGATATTTTTCGAGATATTAAGTTCGTATAGTGCAGCTAGTTATCAACATGGCGCAACAAAAGTTGCCTCAAATAATTAGTTGAGATTATCCTCGTATTACAGATTATTTCATTTGCATATGTAAATGGCTGTAAACTTACTTTTTCACGTTTGGATGTCTCATTTCAGAAAGAAATAGAATAACTCTTCATTCATATGCTTCAGTGAATGAGATTGCTGCACCCCTAAATAAAGTAAATAATAGAAGCCTGTGGGAAAACAATCCATCTGGAAACCAAGACATCTTTAAAATTATTGGTAGTCGTAAAACACAGTCTCCAACTCAAGCCATGGACTTGAAAGGTGAAAAAATATATTTCTCACAACTTCAACCGCTCTCGATACTCACATGGAATCCTGACAAGCCTTATGATCAATCCAATTTCAAAACAGTTGCAGAAAATCCAGAAACTTTACAATTTGTAGCAGGATTAAAAATCAGGAAAATTAGAGGACAAGAGACACTGATTGCTCTCTCTAACCGATTGCAGGTTTGTAAAAAAATATCATTCTCTTGTCTAAAATAAAAAGGTTAACAATTGAAATGAATTTCTTTGCAGAAACTGAACACAGGCACAATATCACTGGCAGAGGATAACTTCAGAGTGATGATGCAAGCGACATGTACATTATAAGAAAAAAGAAGAACAACACAGTGGTAGTGGCCTTTAAATAAACATTTTTGAATACCCACAATGATCACAAAATAAATAAAAAATAATGTTTTTTGACAGTGATAAAATTAACAACAGCAATAATTCAAAATTCAGTTGGTTTATGTTCTCAGTGACTTCACTTGGGCGCCATTGCCATGCCCACAATCGATCCTTTGCGCATTTAATTCCCCAGTAGTATTATCAGCCGTCTTGGCAATGTCAATTGGTGGTCTTAGACCTGCAATTCAAGCTCTTTTGAATCTGGAAATGATTCAAGCGCACCTAAACTCTATATCAGACCATGAGCTTCAGCTCTAAAATACCATCTAGAGGTCTTGGAAATTTGTAGTAACAGAATACGCTATTGGGAGGCAGTCATTTTAACGACGTTGTGTTTCATATTTAATGAGAATGTTTTCCAACATAAGCCTCATTTGCGCACACGCCCCCACAGAGGAAAAGGATGAAGACACCAAAGACGTATTCTACGAGCTCCTGGACAAAACATATGAGCAGTGCCCTGGCTATGACATTAAGATAGTTCTAGGAGATTTTAATGCCAAGCTAGGAAGAGAGGATATCTTTGGTGGAATAATCGGAAGATACAGCCTGCACGACAACACCTCCGATAACGGATTCAGGCTGATCGATTTCGCTGCGGGCGAGATGTTCTGGTAGCTAGTACGCGGTTCCAGCACCTCAATATCCACAAAGAGACATGGAAATCTCCTGATCAATCAACCGTCAACCAGATTGACCACATTGCGATCGACGCACGGCACTTCTCCAGTATAGAGGATGTCCGAACATTCCGAGGGGCCAACATTGACTCGGACCACTACCTTGTTGTAGCCAAGGTACGACTGCGGATATCCCGATCCAAGCCAACACAAGGAAATACTGTGAGACAATTCGACGTTGGACGACTACAATCGCAAGAGATCGCCAAGTCTTTTCCGATCGAGTCTCTTACAACCTCTCAAGGAGTCTTATGCCGCCAGCATCAAGTATAGAGAACCAGTGGCAGCACTGCCAATCAGCCATCAGAGATGCCGCCTCTGAAGTGCTGGGTTTCACACGGCCACCACAACGAAACCCCTGGTTTGACGACGAATGCCGGCAAGCACATGCAGCTAAACAGGAAGCATACAAAGCGGCGCTGCAAAAAAAGACTAGAACTGCTTATGAGCTCTACAAGCAGAAGAGGAGAGACGAACACCGGCTTCTCAGACGGAAAAAGAGAGAGCATGAGAAGCGCGCGACCGAGGAGATAGAAGGGTGCCACAGAAGGAATGAGGTTCGGAAGTTTTACCAGAAGGTAAAAACAACAGCCTCGGGCTACAAGCCCCGAACCGAAGCCTGCAAAGACGATCAAGGGAACATCGTGGTGGAACCGCAGTCTATGCTGAGGATATGGAAAGACCACTTTTCCAAGCTCTATAACGGCGATGATGGACCCAATTCCGCTGTTAGAGAGATAGAACCATTCGATTTAGGCGACGTAGACCAAGAATTCCGGCAACCCGACCTGAACGAAGTGAAGACAGCAGTGTCCAAGCTAAAGTCCAACAAAGCTGCTGGAGCTGATGGCCTCACTGCCGAATTGTTTAAATCGGCCGGCGATGACCTGGTCAGGAGTATGCACCAGCTCATTTGCAAAATATGGTCGGAAGAAAGCATGCCCGATGAATGGAACCTCAGCATCGTTTCCCCGGTCCTCAAGAAAGGAGACCCTCTGAACTGCGCCAACTACAGAGGTATCAGTCTTCTTAACATCGCGTACAAGATCCTCTCTGCCGTATTGTGTGAGCGTCTGAAGCCATTCGTCAACAACCTGATAGGTCCTTATCAGTGCGGCTTTAGACCAGGAAAGTCCACCATAGACCAAATCTTCACACTACGGCAGATCTTGGAAAAAACCCAGGAGCTTCAAATCGATACCCACCACCTTTTTATCGATTTTAAGGCCGCATATAACAACATCTATAGAGAGGAGTTATAAAGAGCCATGTCTAGTTTTGGCATCCCTACCAAACTTGTCCGATTGTGTAGGATGACGATGGAGAACGCACGCTGCTCCATCAGGGTCGGAAAAGATCTCACCGATACATTCGATGTCAAAAAAGGTTTTAGGCAAGGCGATGCACTGTCATGCGACTTCTTCAACATCGTTCTTGAAAGAATAGTGCAAAACTCCTACGTCAACACAAGAGGCACAATCTTTCAAAGGTCCGTTCAATTGCTCGGATATGCCGACGATATTGACATAATTGGAAGAACGCAGCGTGATGTCAATGGCGCGCTTATGAACATTGAGACGGAAGCGAAGAAGATGGGTTTAGTGGTAAATGAGGGCAAGACCAAGTATATGCTGTCATCAAGAAAGGACACCCAACACCGACGTCTTGGGCAGAACGTCACGATTGACAGCTATAACTTTGAGGTAGTTAAGGACTTTATCTACCTAGGCGCCGCTATTAATTCAGACAACGACACCAGCGCTGAAATCAAACGAAGAATAACTCTTGCCAATCGCTGTGTCTTCGGACTAAGAAGGCAATTGAGTAGTAAAGTCCTCTCTCGAGCAACTAAAGTGTCCCTGTATAAGACACTTATCATCCCGGTTCTTATATATGGCGCAGAGGCATGGACCTTGTCAAAGGCAGACGAGAACGCTTTAGGATGCTTCGAGAGAAAAATTCTTCGGGTGATATTTGGTCCCGTCTGCATAGATGGAGAATGGAGAAGAAGATTCAACGACGAATTGTACGGGCTGTACAGCGACACTGACCTTGTCAAACGAGTCAAGGTCCAGCGGCTTAGATGGCTGGGTCATGTAGAGCGAATGGACATCAACGCTCCGGCCCTCAACCAACTTGGCGTGCAAAACTGGAGGCAGCTAGCTAGGGACCGAGTTGGCTGGAGAAGCATGTTGGTTGAGGCCCTAGTCCGACCCGGACTGTAGCGCCACCTTAAGTAAGTAAGTAAGTAAGTAAGTTTTCCTAGTTGCGCAATAAGAAATGGCCAAAATTTAATTTTGTTCATTTTCTTTATATTTTTAAAAAGAAAATTTTACTTGGCTCACCCTGTAAATATAAATTGAGGACAATAGGCTGAGTCCTGCATCACCCACTGAAAGAAAAACTATATTTTATGTTTTTGGATGTTCCTTTTGTATTTTCGAATTTTATCTTTCACTCTTCTGTTCGGATTATCTACTTACTTACCCTTGTTTTTAAAGAAAGAAGACCACCTGTACAGTGTACAGTGTATGATGCAACGAAGAACTGAGAAGGAAAAGATACAGAACAGCATGAGTATGAGTACCTTTTATGCTTATATTCAGGTAGACCTGACACCTGAGTAAATTGTCCTAATAAAAGCAATATTAGTTTATCGGAAGTCTTTCTTGTAATAGGAGTATGAAAATCTTTCTCAAAATTTTAACGTTTTTTGTTGCCTTTACAATCATTTCGGCATTTAGAAAATTAAATATTAGAAATCTTTCGGTCTTGCATGAATGGAATGATTTTATTTTTGGCTTTCCGTCTGAAGTTGATCGTGTGTTTGCTTTTCAAAATGGGCTTTATGTCAAAGGAAACGCAGTCCCAATTGATTTCGATATAGAATACAAAAGTGTGTTGAAAGAAAAATGGAAACAGCGAATTGATAAAATAATCAGTTACTCTTATATTAAAGGAAATGGCTCTTCATATCGTACATTTGTGACAGTACCCCGATTGAGTTTGGGAATTCCGTACACTCTTGCTTCTTTTCAAAACATTGGAAGTAATCGGAGCCCAATCTTGACACCGTTCCCAAATTATTCGATACATGCAAGTCATGGTACTGATTGCAATGGAATTACTTCAGTAATGCGGATATTCGTAAGAGTTTTGTTTGTTATGTTGCATATTGATATTGGCATATGCTTAACCAATTCAACATTTGTTTCTCAGATTGACGAATGCAAACGACTTTGGGTAATTGATTCTGGCCAAATAGCCACTGTGCAATTTTGCCCACCACAAATAATTGCATTTGATTTAGAAACAGAGAAGATTGTTCACCGTTTAACCATTCCACAAATATACTACGTTCCTAGTGTTTCAGTGTTTACATCCATCCTAATCGACATTGAGAACTCAATTTGTAGGAATGCAAGGATTTACATAGCTGATTCCTGGGGACATGGATTGATTGTGTACGATATGGCCAACAGAGAAATCTGGAGGATAGAACACGAGACTATGTATCCAGGAAGTAGCTTTCACAGAGATGGTATATTTTCAATTAGTTTATCACCCAAGACAGAAAAAGGTATGATTGAACTGTTTGTACATTTGTATTTATTTGGTCTGGTAACATTTTTAATTGATAGAAAGAAAGTTATATTTTCACACTTTGAGCAGTAAAAAGGAAATGTTTGTTCCACTCCACATAATCAACGATTGGCCCAAATGGAAAAACAACTCAAGGGATACGTCTTTTGATTTTAAAGTTCTTGGCTCTAGGAGGATTCAGTGTGAATCGGAAGCGGCTGATAGCTCTGGAAACCTCTATTGCAGTGTTCTAAGTCTAAACGCTTTGATAAGTTGGGACTGCAGGACGGAATACGATTCAGACAACATCAAAACAAACGTTTATAATCCTGAACAGCTGAAATTTGTAACAGGAATGAAAATTTTGAAAAACACAATTGGAGAAGATGAGCTATGGTTACTCAGTAATGACCCTAAGGTTTGTCGAACCAGGATTCCCAATTTGATTTGTAATCAACTTTGCAATTTTAACTTTAGCTATTCTTTGGAGGTCATGTGATGGAAACCCAAGTAAAATTTAGAATACTTGGATGTCGTAAAAGCGATTTTTTGAGCGGAAGAAAGTGTACAGTGGAAGCAGCTTAATCCATAAGCTAGAAACTGGTTAAATGACAGTGGTTTTCCAAATAAAATTTTACATAACAAAAACGAACTCAAATTTTTAGTTCTAGTGAGCTGTTTCAAGTTCAAAACCAGACTCGCAAGTCCAATTTAAGCAGGCATGCACTGAAATGAACTATAATAAAGCACTAAAATGAAAACGGAACCATTAAAATTTAAAAAAAAATGTCTTGGGGACACGACATCAGATCTACCCACTTTTTTTCTGCACGATAAAGAATCCCATCGTGTAAAACGGGATGTCCAAAACCATTTTTTTAAATAACAAACTTGATTCATGGTCAGTAATATCAGGCTCTACAGTAGTAACTAGAAATCAAGAAGGTAGCTTTAAAATTTTTATCTTAATACAGTCAGTCCGACAGAGGAATGATTTCAAACTCCTGACTTTTCCCATAAGAGAACAAGAAAATCGAATACAAATCTAAAATGTTAAAAAGAATTTACTACAATTCCCTTGTATTATTACATGCATTGAAAAATCAAGCTTGAAATGAAAATCGCTTTCGTTGATAAGTTCGTTTTTTTCAAAAATAAGTTCGTTATAACTGGTTCAAAATTTTTTAATGGTCGTATAATAAATTACCTATTCACCGCTAGATGACACTCAAAACCAATAAAGGTACTAGATGAATTATACCAAACGTCATCAGCTGTCTATGATATGTCATTTCTGACACGTTCACGTACATCTTCGATTGTTTTGAGTAATTTTTCATTGCTATTCCTAGTTTCAATTAAATCTTCAATTGAATTGTGAAATTCTTCAGAGGTTTCAAACCAAAATATAGTGCCTCAAGTAATTTCAATACATTCCAGTTAACAAAAAATGACTAATTTAATGCGTTGGCTAATGTACGCTGGGATTTTTGCCATCCCATACCTTTGCATTGTAACCGGTCAGATCCAAACAGCAACAACTGAGAAATTCTTATTTCAAATACAAGTTCTTCCAATTGTTTTGGTGGTTTTATTTGGGGTAAGTAAAGAAAATATAAAAGAAAACTTGGACTGAGAAATAAAAAGTGTCTCTGCAATTCACAGCTCTACGCAGCCACAACAGTTCTGTACAGAACCTTAACATTCAACGATTGTCCCGAGGCATCCAAAGAATTACACAGAGAAATTGATGAAGCGCGAAAAGATCTAATATCGAAGGGATTTAAATTTCGCGACTAATAACATTGTGTTGTCTTGTTACATTGTACAGAAATTACACTAACTTTTAAGAACTCACTGTTTTAATTATTTTCTTGTACCATATGGGGGTAGTTAAAGGTATGATTGAACAGCGTTTTTTTGTTTTTAGGACTAGGTAGGTATTAGTACATAACATTTCGCGCTCTTTAAATCCGTTCCATTAAAACGAAAAACGAAACTTTAAGTGGAATTGAGTGTTCTTTGATAGCAGTTTAAACTATTGTACCTCGCTAATAGTCTTTAAATCTGAGTTCAAATTGTGGCTAAAGCAACAAAAATTGGTCAATATCTTATCTACTGTCTCGTGAAACTATTATGTACCTATTACTTTGCTTTTGACACAAATTATTGATAGAAACATTGTTAACTGCCCGGCTAGCTCAGTCGGTAGAGCATGAGACTCTTAATCTCAGGGTCGTGGATTCGAGCCCCACGTTGGGCGAAATCTTTTTTATTTTGTATTTTATTGAACTTGTTTATGGGCTGTTGATTTGGAAACTGCTTGCGTATGTGTTTCGAATATTCATCATTTTCAATTCATTTTTATTCAATGTGTTTCGAATATACTGTACCCAACCTTCGTCTAATCTAAAAACTTGCAGTATTTGGGTTGCAAATTGAATCAGTGAAAACATCATACATTTGTCATTGAAATATGTAGGTTAGGTATAAATGTGAACGTAAGTAGTTATACTTCTTTGGTGTAAGAGACCAAAAATATTTCGTATGAAAGGAATGAATTTTGAAATCGCTCCAATAGTTTTAGTTCCATTTCCGTGCGAATGCGGGGATGGAAAAGTGAAAGAAAAGTGGTCCAGTTGTTAAGTACATGTTCCGGTGGGAATTAAGAGATAAAACGCAGTCTATGCTACTCGGTGATAATGTAGCATTCTAATTATGAAAGATTTCTTGTAATCGGCCCAGTTGTTATTGAGATCCCTTTCGCATGCTTTTATGTTAGGGGGACAACATCCTAACTAATATTATAAATGTGAAAGTCACTCTGTCTGTCCGGCTTTCTATGTTACCGTCTCCTGCTCAGACTACTGAACTGATTTAAATGAAATTTTGTACAGAGATAGTCTAGAACCTGAAGAAGGACATAGGCTATATTTTTTATCCCTATATTCTCACGGGAACGGGATCGTATACGGGAACTTAGAAACTGCAACACCGATATCAAAATTTTTTCCTACAATAGAATGCTTCACCATCCTAGAGTAACATAAACTTTAATTCATCCACATATTCCTAGGGGTAGGGAAGGCCTTACTAATATAATAAGTGTGAAAGTAGCTCTGTCTGTCCGTCGTTCTATGTTACCATCTCCCGCCCAAACTAATGAACCGATTTAAATGAAATTTTTTACAAAGATTCTTTAGAACCTGAGGAAGGACTTAGGCTATATATTATTCCCTTATAGTCCTACGGGAACAGGAACGTATACGGGAACTTTGACACTACAGCACCGATTTCAAAAATTCTTCCACCGTTGGGAATGCTCCATAATCTCCGAGTAATATAAACTTTTACTCATCCCCATATTTCTTACGGGAACGGTCACCACGTTTCCACGGGAACGGGAGTCTTTACTTTTATTATAGGTCCGAAGTTAAATCTGTCTGTGTATTTTACCATTGTATAGTTACCATTAAACGCCCAAACTATTGAACCTATTTATATTAATTTTGGTACAGAGAAAGTCTAGAACCTGAGGATGGACATATATGCTATGCAATATGTTTTATCCCTGTATTCCCATGGGAACGGGAACTTGGAAAATACAGCACCCATTTCAAAAAATGTCTACCGTTGGAATACTACAATATTCCCAGTAATATAAACTCTAAGTCATCCTCCGGAAACGGCCCTCATATTCCCACGGGAATGAAAGACATTAGTAACATTATAAATCCGAAATTGACTTTGTGTGTCTAAACAATTGAACCGATTTATATGAATTTTGGTACAGAGATAATCTAGAACCCGAAAATGGACATCCTTACTAATATTATACAAATCCAAAATTAACTCTGTCTGTTTGTATTTCTTTGTTACCATCTCCCGCCCAGACCACTGATCCGATTTAAATGGAATTTTATTCAGAGCTAGCCTAGAGCTTGAGGAAGGACATGGGCTTAGTAAGTAGTCCCTATATTTCTACGGGATCGACAACTTAAACGGGAACCTTAAAACTACTCGATCGGTGAACGTTCTTTCACTGCGGGGTGATTTCTGTCAAACTGTCGAAAATACATTTGATCTGAGAGGAAATGTCTATCTTGATCTTCAAATAAAAATTGGGAATGGCTGTTGTGAGAGGTCGATTTCACCGCCGACCATATAAACTAGTAAATTATGTTTGATGTATTGGGCGATGTTGTCGAATGTCTATCAATAGACAATATTATGGACACTGAGCAAGTCACATCATACCCTATAGAGCTTCTCAATTTCTTAGGAATATTAGGAGTGGCAGCAAGCTGGTGTTCCAATAATCCAATAATGAGTAATCCAGAATTGTACACTGCTACAAATTACACATCTGGGATGCGGCACTATAAAAATTTTAATAATGACTGGACGGGAAAAGGAGAAAACGTTATGATTCCCCGTTTTCCTTTAATTCCCACTGATTTGTCATTATAAATAAGGCTCAGACACTTTAAGTTGCAGTGTAACTATTCCACGCGTACGAAGTCGCGGGCACAGCTAGTATGTAATATTTTAATGGCGAAGAATAGTTTCTCGAATTTTGCAATTACATATTTAGCTTTATTCAACCTCTTTTAGGGATTGTTTTCATTTTAGGTTATTTTGAGTGAGCTAAGAAGTAGTGTAAGCAATAAAAAAAAATCAACGAAATTGGAAAGAAAAAATGGGCATGAGTGGTTTGTACGAATTTGCGATAGTACGCTAATTACAATTATATTAAAGTCTTAAGGCTGAGTACAATAATCTTGTATTCGCTCTTCATAATAGATTCGATGGCACAGGGTTGCCAACTACACATAATGTAAATACAAAAATTGAATAAAACCAAATAAAATATTGAAAGAAATTGATAATAATCCAAATAATGCCATTTTTTGCGGTTGCTAATACTTATAAACGCTGCAAATTACATCGAAATTGTAAGAGCAGTTTCTTAAAAACCAGGTTTTTCATTTCTTACTTTTTTAGAACTAGTTTTAAAAAAATCAAGTATGCAAGTTATAGATGTTGAATGTCGTCAAAATCGTGTAAGTCATTAACGAGAGAGTCAATTATAAAAAAAAAACCGTAAATACTATCGGGGTACCGTTTTTAGACTTTTCCAAAAATAATTTTTACACCATAAGAAAGACTTTTAAGATATAATCCCTCACAAATATTTTATCGAAATCGTTAGAGCCGTTTTCGAGAAAATAAGTACATATTATCATAAGGGTTGTATGGAAAGAGTACCGTTATTTCAATACCTGGTTTGCTAATTCGAGTCAACTCGGTTTGCTAACCCGAATTAACTTGGTGTGCTATCCCGAGTCAACTCGGTGTGCTTACCCGAGTCAACTCGGTTTGCTAACCCGAGTCAACTCGATTTGCTAACCCGAGTCAACTCGGTTTGCTAACCCAAGTCAACTCGGTTTGATAACCCGAGTCAACTCGGTTTGCTAACCCGAGTCAACTCGGTTTGCTAGCCCGAGTCCACTCGGTTTGCTAGCCCGAGTCCACTCGGTTTGCTAGCCCGAGTCCACTCGGTTTGCTAGCCCGAGTCCACTCGGTTTGCTAGCCCGAGTCCACTCGGTTTGCTAGCCCGAGTCAACTCGGTTTGCTAACCCGAGTCAACTCGGTTTGCTAACCCGAGTCAACTCGGTTTGCTAACCCGAGTCAACTCGGTTTGCTAACCCGAGTCAACTCGGTTTGCTAACCCGAGTCAACTCGGTTTGCTAACCCGAAGTCATATTTGACTGCTATCTCAAAATTCGTGCAGCTGAAACAATGTTTGCACTATCGTTTTCGTAATTGCTCTACACTCTACCGCCTACCAAAAAATATCAAATTACGTATCAAAAGAATTGATTTATTTAAGCCCTAAAACAATAGCTATTGTTGGTTTGTTAAAAGTCACTCATACGTTACCGCACGCACATAAGGTCTAGGGCCAGAAAAAGAAGGTGTTTCGGACACCATGCACACTAACCGTTTTCTTTTTTGTTTTAGTTTATCAGAAGGGGTGAAATAAGTTGTTTTTTGACACGCAAACAGTTCCTCAGTTACAACATTGTGGCAGTAACTTCCTTTTCCGGTACCTATACAAAGCCACTCGTATAGTTAATACGAGTATGTCAAAATTATATAACTACATAATTGTTTTCCACTAGGGAATCAATATTGAAAGTGCTTACTTGAACCGAAAAATGTTTTCTTTAATTAGGAAACGACTTTATACCTATATAAACCGACTCTTGCTATATTCATATGTGTGTCTTCGCATTGAAATGTCAACTTACTTTTCATCATTTAAGATTCCAGGAAGGAACTGATTGAACTTTAACTAGTCACGTAATGATATTTTGCTTAAATGTACTTTAGTGAAATAAAACGATATGAAACCATAAATATACACATAACTTTTAGAGATCAAATATTCAAATAAATCAGTCCCTAAGATTAACGAGAGCTTTATTTAGTTGAGGGAGGAAACCAAGTAAATTTCACAGAGTTTTCTCTTGAGTTTTGAATATTTTAAACACACGCTTAGATATATGTATTGTATACCTACATAGGTTCCCTTTGAAACCAAACGTGTGCTGTTTATGTTCTTACTATTGGCAAACAGGTCTCACATCGATAGGGAAGTTAAGAGATAAAGGTAAATAGGTCAAATGGGAGGCTTAAGAAAATAATCAAATACCTAAGCATTGGTGACTAATAATAATAATTAATCATACGATACGAACAAATATGGAATTTTTTTTTGTTTGCTTGAGAATTGCAGATTACAAAGTATAATTTGTAGGTAGGTAGGTAGGTAGAGTGATGGCACTAGTAGTCAGCCCTTTAACTTTTTTTTCGGGTTCAAATCGTCTTCAAAAATCCAATATTCATTTGTTGAACAGAGTATTTAGTTATTCTGGTTATTTGAAAAGGCAAAATTTTTAAATTTTAGCCGTAATTAGCTAATTTCGCACCAAAAATAAGTTATTCAACATAATTGAGACGAAAGCGCGATTTTGGAGTAGTCAGCCACTTGAGTATCCAGTAGTCAGCCTCATTAAAGAAATCCATAATTAAAAATGTTTAAATACTGCTAATTGTAAACCTTATAAGCTTTTCTTTCAAAATGTAATTAATAATTGATAGAAAATAAATGGCTTATTTATTAAAATTAACTTTTATGTATTTCTGGATAAATAATGCAAGAAGGGATAAATAAATAAGCAAAAGATTTTTCTTACTAATTAATGAATGAAAATAAAAAACACTTCATAACCTACGTTTAAACATAGTTAAAAAAAGATTTCGTACCCTAAATATATGTATGCTAGCTGAGCCGCCCGGCGTTCCTCGGGTCTGTAGTTTTAAGGTTCCCTTTCTCGTTCTTCCGCTTCTGTAAGAGTATGGAGAATGGGGATGAAATATAATTCTTATTATGTGGCATTCCAATGCTGAAAGAATTTTTGAAGTCTGTTCTGGGGCGACATTCTGTACGTAAAAAGCGAACAAACGTTTTTGTGTGTGCGAACGATTTGCAATGCCTTTCCTATTGAAAAACGTTTGATCGCTTTCGTATCGCTTTTTATAGAATCTGGCCCCAGTTGTTTCTAAGTTTCCATTTCCAACCCCGTTCATATGGGAATATTCCGTTCCCGTGGAAATATGTAAATGAAATATAAATCTATGTCAGTGAGGGAAAATGTAACATCCTAGAATTGAAAAATTTTTTTAAATCGGTCAAGCAACTTTAACGTTTTTGTTCTCGTTCCCGTGTCTGTTCCCGTGGGAATAGAGGGACGAAATATACATAGTTTTAAGTTCCTGATGGAGGGGGATAATGTAGCACCCCTAATGCTGAAAGAATTTTAGAAATCTGTCCAGGACTTTCTAAGATACCGTTCCCAACCCCGTTCCTTTGGGAATATGGGGATTAAACCTTGACAGGAACCATCTCTGGACTAAAATATGTCTACACTGAAAATTTCATAAAAATCCGAAATATATATATAAATAACTAAATAAAAAATATCCCTTCAGATCCTGGAACCACTTCCTAACAGACTCCTCTGTCCCTACAGCCCTACCTTTTGATAGTCCCTCTGGTGTTCTGAGGCATAGTTCAGGTTGACGTTTTAAAAATGCTGTAATTTCAATAAAAACTCTTACAATCTAAAATAGGCACTTTTTGTGAGAAAAACTTGTCTATTTTTGAAAAGTTGCTAAGCTTAAATTTACTAGTTCATTTTAATTACAGTTAATTAGTCTAAATTTGGATAGTAAAATAAGCTTCCCTATTTTCTGGTAGGTTAACTAAATACTAAAAGATAAACGGCTGACATTAGACGACGCGTCTTCTATAGTCAGCCACGAATTCTACCACAGCTTTATAGGGGACTGACTACTGAAACTTAAAACTTTTAAAATTTTTTTTCTTCTCAATCGAAAGGGAAGAAAATTTCCATTCATTTCGCATACTCAGATAAAAAAAAAGCAAACAAAAGCTGGTTTCAGTAGTCAGCCAGGGGGGGGGGGGGCTGTACTTAGGAGCATTGAAAAAAAATCCATTAAGGCAGCCCCCCTTCTAAATAATTACTTAACAACATTTTATGTTTATTTTTGCAATAAATTGAAAATGAACTATAAATGACCTAAAACAAATAACATAAGGCACATACCTTCAATATTTTGCCAGTTATAGCTCTTTTTTCTAAGAACTTCTTCTATTTTTCACTTAAGGAAAAAACTCACAAATGACAGTTACAAAAACTTGCAGCAAACTAGCATTTTTAACAAAATAACCAGCAGCTGCATTGGCATACAATTTGGAACCAAGAAGAAGAATAGTTAGGCTTTCAGAAGAAAAAAAATTTATTAAAAATAAGCCAAAGCCTTCCCTGTTTTGCTAGACTTTATAACGAAAGGGCTGACTACTGGCGGGGGCTGACCTCACATGCCATCACCCTACTAGTAAAACATAATTGTAAGTACACTTGTCAAGACCCCAATATTAAAAGCGTTGAACATACTTCTTGTTTTCATCCCTTTAATCACTAAAATGATCAAAGAAACTAAGTTTTTTTTTTACAATTTTCTTAGTTTTTAATATTAGTTAAAGTTAGAAATAGATATTGTATCACTAGGCCGAAAGGCATTATAGAAATTACTAGGTATTAGTTATTGAGTAATTTAGAGAACCCGCCTACCTAGGGTCAGTAAGTTAATTAAGGTAAGCTATAGTTTAAACATTTTTGTCAGCAAGTAAGCATGCAGTTACCTATAAGTGTTTTTTTTTTTAAATCTGCCCAAAAGAATTTCGAAATGAACCTACCTACCTACTTATCGATTTTTAAAAATTTAAATGCAAAAGGCGAAGGAAACTTGAGATGAAAAAAATCTTAACCTAGGAGCACAACCTGTTTTAGTAGAAGACACACCTTATCTACAGTAAAAAAAAAGCGAAAACAAAAAGTGATCAGGTTGCTTATACCAAAAGTTCCGATCCGATTTGTAAATAGGTAGGTATGTAGATACATATGTAAATTCGTTTAAATTCTGATGCTCTACGACGTGATTCAATTTTAAAATGCCTACCTACAAAAATATTTCCACGAAGCTTTTTAAATTTAAAAAATTAGTCCCATCTTCCAATTTACTTATGAAGCTTCTGCTAACCAGAGCCTGTCACCTTTGTTTGTTATCCAATTCTCTGTCCGAAATCCGCAACATCATCATCACAACAGAAGTAGTGTCTAATAAATACAACACAATGAACACTAATTTTACCTTGCATTGCACCCCAACAAGAAAATATATGAGCCTGCTTAGTTAGCCTGTGTTTCGCTTTAACACTTAGCTTATACCTTATACCTACCTATACCTACCTAAAATTGGGCACAAAAGAAAAAGTAAACTTTGCATTGCCGTTGCCGGTAATATTATATCCAACCAGCAACCAAACGTTGGACTCCACGCTTTCCTAGCTCGCACTGCCACCGCCATCCATAATCACCATCATAATAGAATCATTTCGCACTTCGAAAGCTGGCTAGCAAGTCGCCGATCCCTCCTCTTTCCGTACGAACCCAACCGACAGCGTCACCGTCTAACTCTACTCATCGTGGCTTTAAGTCATCGACAAAACAAGTCGTGCTTCATCAAGACAACCGCGTATTCGGATTCGAAATTCAACATTGGATTTCAGTTGCTTACAGTCGTCGATTGTGGTCGTTGGTTGCTACTCCCGGTTCCGTGAACAAAACTTTAGTGCGGTTAAATTGCTAAGTGTCCCAGTGAAAAGCATAAAAGCAAAAAAGAAACCTTTTATTTACTTCGTCAAATACCTACAACAATAACAAACGATGAGTCAGCTAGTGTTTGGAATATTATTTGCACTTGTTGCAGCCAGCAGTGCGGTTAAGGTAAATTTAAGTTGAACTTATGTAGAAATTTGTAAGCAAAAGATGCCCAAAAGGTCATACCATCACGCAATTGATCATTCATTACTTATAACGGGTACATACCGTTCGTTGAACCCGCGTCTTAATGGGTATCATTGGGGGAAAACAACTACAGCTACAGAAGGTCTTTAATGTTAGAAATGCACATGTAATGTACGACGGTTGATAGGGAATGGTCATGGGAAAGGGGACAATGTTTTGCTGGTCTTGTTAGAAAACCGGTCTTTGGAGTGTTTACAGTTTGCAGCTGTGTTTTTCGTTTCTTCGTTTTTTTCTTTTATTGGCTGCGCCTACCTGCATTGGTCATGCACATGTTGACGTAAGCACTAAAATATACAAATTTGGGTGTGGCATGGCGCATGAAGCTTATACCTGTATACCTACATATATAGTTTGTTTTGAAAGAGTAGCACACAACTACTGTTAACGCCTGTCCAATAACAAAGAAAACACGAGAACTAAAAATTTTGTTTGTGATTTTATGGTTTGTGGCTCAATCACCTCTGAAGAAAAGGGTCAATCGAAACAGGTTTGTTGTTATTTTTGATGGTCTAGGCGCTAGAGTCAAAGCTTTCGCCTGAATGAATGATAACGAAATATACCTACATAGGTATACCTACATACAAAGAATAAATAATAATGTGCTGATAAAGGTTCTTCTTATTTTTTTTGGCAAAATACCAGTATCTACAAGCCTACATACCTAATTACCGGCAAAAAGCGGCCAAATTCTCTTCAGAAGTTTTCATTTAGGTAAATTGTGGTCAACAAAAGGTTAGGTATGTACCTAGGTCTTTTGAACGTTTTAGATTTGGTATCACGGTGATACCTATTTGAATTCTGAAGCAACTCAATTTGTCAATCAAAACGATTAAGATCCAAACTTCATGCACTAGTACCTAGCTCTTCTTATAAAGTCTACCGTATATTTAGGTACTTTCTTCCACCTAAATAGGTATGCCTACTGCTTTGACCCAAACGCAAAGCCACAGCTGACAGGCCTGATTTGAAAGAGTATTTATAGTACACTATACTACTGCCGATATCTAAACCTGCATAGCCAAGATACCTAGTAGATAGTATTTGTTTACATTCACCATTTTCAGCTTTTGTAAACAATATGAGTCAACACTATCTCATCCACTTGAGTAAAGAGTAAACAAATCATCCAACGAAAAGAGTCAAATAAACAGTTATATTTAAGGTAAACTTTCAAATGTATGGATACTTTATGAAAAAGTTTAAGGGCTTAATACCTAATTTTTAAATTAAATTTGAAATTTATGGGTAGGTGTACGCTAAGGTAGGTAGGTTGTCACATGAGAAGTTTCACAAAATCTTCTCTTTTCTCCCATAGAAAAAAGAAATTAGAGAATCGTAGGCTTACCTACACCTACTCCCATACCAAATCAGTCTTCCAAGACCTTAGATGCGTCTCAAGTCCAATCTGCCTGAGTAACAAGCTTTCATTGTGATCACACTGGGAAATGTGAAACGTGAAGTAATAATTCACACAACCACAAATGTATGTATGGATATGTACATTTATACACGCTCGTCACGAGCAATTTACTCTGCCCAACTTCTTAATTGATTTAATATCTTCTAACGAATTAAGTAGACATTATAACAGATTAATAGTTCACGTTCCTTAACCTTTGGTTTAACCGAAAAGGGAAATATTATTTTGTTAAAGATTGGACTTTTGAGCATTGCTCATTATTAGGTCTGTTCGTTGAACTTTCCCCAGGATTGACCCAGGTTTTCTTGACAACCCTATGAGTTGTTAAAAAAACCTGGGCTTTCCAGTCCTCAAAAAACGCTTAACCACAAATCACCACACATTTCTGTCATTAAAAAAAAAAAAATACATGCCATTTGACAGCCCTCAAATCGCCACAGCAAAAAGCTAGGGCGAGTTTGGGGAAAACCTATGGCAAACCTATGGCTGAAAAAACACTCAATTTGACATTCAGGGTGAATTTAGGTGTCCCAAAAAAACGCTTTGTGGCGACCCTAGGGCAACCCCAGGGCTTCAACGAACAGACCTATTGATATATTTATATTTAGTATGGTCTTACATTAAATCAAAAACAATAAAATTTCAGGTAGTATCGATAGGCTAGGTCAGGTTCGCTGAAGATGGCTGCCAATAAAACGCACTTAACCAGTAACATAGGCTCATTGTGATACCTTGAGCTAAAGACAAGATAGAGAGTGCCTCCCTAACTTACAACTATGAAACGACGGAATGTCTCCGTTCTTCAAATCGCTTGGATTGTCGAAGAAGAAATTTCCTTAATCTAATTTACATTTATGGGAGAGATCAGGAAATGAACAAAATGGAAATATGTAGTAGGACTGTATCCTCTTCCAATTAGTACACGAAAGAGCCTGCAGAAGTGGTTCATTGAAAAACCAAGTTTTGTGGCTTGTACATCTATATGATTCAGGGTTCGGTATAACACCGATTACGATAATTTTGGATCTACATAGTTTTTGCCAGATCGAAAACTCTGTTTGAAGAGTAATCTTTGCGGTTTCACTTGACAAAATAAGTTCAAATTTCATGTTTTTGTTCTCACGAAGCTTGTCAAAAACCATATTTCGAATAAATACTTCTTAATTGACAGCTGTATTTTACAGATGTTATAGACAAGTTCAATATTATCGTTCTGCAAATGAACTGTTTGGTGTGTGATGGATGCTGCTTATAAAACGTCTTCAGTCCAAGGCTACTTCCTTCTGAATTAAGATAGGTAGGTGCTATAGCTATAGTATGTCTAGTGTCTAAACAAGTATGTACGAGATACGAGTATAGATATATGTAAATCTACCTTTTGATTGCTGATTTGATTATTATTTGAAATTTTTTGAGATAAGCTTACATTTTAGCTAAACGAACAGTTTCATATTCTTCATAGCTCTCTCCCATTGAGAATCCTCAAATTGAGATTTGCTGTCCCTGTCGGGGTGATTTGAAACTCGTATTAGGAGTTAAGGTAAATGGTTGTTTTTACAACCCATGCAATTGGTATTGGAAATTGATGAATTCGTGCTTCTTTTAAAGACTTTTAAAAATGGATAACTTTTGAAATGTTAAAAAGCATTGAGTGCAATAGCATTAGAAAATGTTTTAGATTGAATTAAAGAAAAAACAATATGGGTGCTTTATTGCTGATATCTACTTTTCATTCGAGTCAATATAAGGTCTGTTCGTTGAACTTTCCCCCCAGGGATGACCTAGGTTTTCTTGACCTCAAATTACCACAGCAAAAAGCCAGGGCGAGTTGGGAGAAAACCTATGGCAAACATATGGCTCAAAAAACGCTCAATTTGACATTCAGGTCGAATTTAGGTTTCACAAAAAAAAAAACGCTTTGTGGTGACCCTAGGGCAACCCCAGGGCTTCAACGAACAAACCTATAGACAACAATGGGCGCATCTACTTTTATAGTCACTACGTAGTCAAAAATTCAACTGGCTTTGTAAATAAAATGTATTTAAATAATGAACGATAATTTTCTTTTGCATAGTTTGCAATCTTTCGTATTTTTACCAAAGAGCCTGGAACGTATTACGCACACGTGATCGAGTAATACGTGACTGAATTATGTGCATTGCTTCTCGCGTAATCGAGCACTTTAGAACCACAATTTGAGATTTTTTCATCAATGTTTTAACGAATTGAAATCGATAAATGAACATAATAAAAAAAATTAATAGGGTAGCCTAACAGAGCGAGGAGCCCCAGGGCCTAGCGCGTTTCTCACAACCATTCCTTGTGAGGGAATGGAGGGGACCTACAATTTTTTGGCGGTTCCGAACGGCTAATCGAGAAAGCGCTTTTCATGGCATTTAGTACTAACTTAGGACTTGCCAATTCCTCGCGAAATGCGATACTCGTGAAAAAACTTTTTTTGCCTGTGTTGGGATAAAAACGTTTTTGAATGATTGATAAATGCTGTGCTCAAAAGGCAAAGGCTCTTAAGTCGACTTAAGTGGTTTTAGCTGTTTATCCATTTTTTATATATTCTGCCCACAAACTATTTTTCTTTTTTACCCTTGTTGATTAATCTTTGAAAACAAGAAAGTTATGACCTTTTGTAAAATGGCTTAAGTTTAATTCGTAGAATTTTGCAAAAGGTAAAACAACTTAAGTAGAGGATGATTCGTCTTGTGTATCAATTTATTTTGTTTATCATATAATAGGCAGAAATTATTTGGGTAAAATATCTTAAGTTCGATATGAATCAATAAAGTAAAATCGCTTATGTCGACTTAAGATATCTTATATTGTTAAGAATATCTTACATTTTCTTTGTTCATTAAAGTAAAATAGCTTAAGTTGACTTAAAACTCAAATCAATTAAAAATACGAATCGGAAGAACATCTTAGGATACTTAGTATATGAAAAACTGAAAAAGTTGTTTTTGTAAAAGCACTTAAGTCAAAAAAACATTAAAAAAAGCATTAAATACTCCACTTTTCAAAATCTAGTTTTACTATTTAAATAATTGTGTATATAAAGGCAAGACTACTGAAAACTGTTTCTTCATATCCTTCTTAATTTTTTTTAAACAAATACTGCAAGTTAAAAATCCACTTTCTGAAAAACTATGAAAATAGAGTTAAGAGCTTTTACCTTTTGAGCACAGATATGAACAGCAAACTGATAATGTGTAGTATAGATCGAATATTGAAAGAAAAATAGTGCTCACTCACTCGAACTCCTCTGATGGTAAAACGTCAAAATGATTCTCTCCTGACTTTGTAGCTGAAATTTTTACACTACGTCGTACGGGAAATTTCAACTTATTTCGTAGTTGTACCTTACTAATAAAATTATTTTACTACGTAGTTACTACAAAAGTGAATGCACCCAATATTAGCTAAGTTGCGACATGAGTTACCATTTTTAGCCAGACCTTGTCTACCTACCGACCCACTTGAACCAAAAAAAAATTTAATATTTTGCAATATGGTTTCGTATTTGGTTTGACCTCTAATTAACTTCAACTTTAATTATTATTTAAAAAAAAAACATACTACAAAGCTAGCCCATGATCATAGTATCCCAACTAATTGAATTTTTGATTGGTTTAGCAATAAATAATGAGTTAGTTTATGACTTTAACGAACAATATAGGCATGAATCCGAATGCACGGCTTGTGATGAGTCTTTTCAACTGTAGGTTTTCTGATTCACGCATTCAAGTCACGGAATGCAAAAGAGTTTTTTTCAGCTTTTTCTCCATATTTTCTTTTTTTGTTAATAAACATGATCACATCAGACAACGATCAGAAAATGATTCAATGCTCTTTTGTTTCTTTTTGATGTACTCAAGCCTGACAGTGAGTAGATGTTAATTACCTTCTTTTGTGAGTGATATCTTTTTGAGCGTGAAAATTGTCTTGTACCTACCGTGATTTGAATATTAAGTTGGATTGAAAAAATGATAAAATAAGTAATGATAAAATAATAATAATAATTTTTAATTTCAAGGTGAAACACAAAATTATTTCGAAATATAACTATAGGTATATCTGAGTGGAATAGTCTTTGCTTGGTCATTATATACCTACGATATCATTTGTTTACTCTTGTTTACAATTAGTTTATTTGTGATTTGATGTGTTTTTAGATCTCTGTTGTAAACATCACAATGGTAAGATATAGGTACTAAGGCTGTGAATATATGAACGCACGAAGGATTTTAAACTTGGAATCTTATAATTGATGTCTAAAGTTTAACGACAAGCCATAAGCGAGCGATTGAGTCAGAAGTTTTTTTCGCCTTTTAGTTTTTGATTTTGATTTTTTGATGAAGCAAACATTTCTTTATATATCAAATAGCTGTGCCCTCGACTTCGTCCGCGTGGAATAGTGACTTTCAGCAGCATTTTTAACTTTTTAGGAAATAAAACTTCTAGTCTTAAAAATGGCAGTACATATTTCCAAAAAAAAACATTCAACCCCTATTTCAACACCTTGTAGCCATGTTAAAAATAATTTTGAGACCGTAGTTTTTGACTTCACATTTCCGTTCCCGTGGGAATATAAGGATAAATATATAGCCTTTATCCTTCCGCATATTCTAGACCACCTATGTAGCCATAATTTAATAAAATCTGTTTAGCAGTTTGAACGGGAGACATACGAAAAACATACCGACATAGCTACATTCGCATTTTCAATATTAGTAAAGACTCCCGTTCCCGTGGGAATATGGTGACCGTTTTCGTGGGAATATGTGGATAAGTTAAAGTTAATGTTACTCCGGGATTATGGAGCATTCCAACGGTGGAAGAATTTTTGAAATCGGTGCTGTAGTGTAAGAGTTCCCGTATACGTTCCTGCTCCCGTGGGAATATAGGGAAAAAATATATAGTCTCTGTCTTTTCTCAAGTTCTGAACAATCTTTGTACAAAGTTTCATTTAAATCGGTTTATTAGTTTGGGCGGGAGATGGTAACATAGAACGGCGGACAGATAGAGCTCCTTTCATACTTATTATATTAGTAAGGACTCCCGTTCCCGTAGGAATATGTGGATGAATTAAAGTTAATGTTACACAGGGATAGTGTAGCATTTTAACGGTGGAAGAATTTTTGAAATCGGTGTTGTAGTGTCAAAGTTTCCGTATACGTTCCTGCTCCCGTGGAAATATAGGGAACCGTAGGAATATGAGGATGAATTAGTTTTTATGTTACTTGGGGAAAGTGTAGCATTCTAACGGTAAAAGGATTTTTGAATACGTTCCTGCTCCCGTGGGAATTTAGGGATAAATTGTAGCCTATGTGTTATTCTGATGTATAAGCTATATTATTGGAAAGTTTAATTGAAATCCATTCAGTAGTTTTTGCGTGAAAGAGTAACAAACATACATCCACACATACAAACTTTCACGTTTATAATATTAGTAGGATTATGAAACACAGTAGTTTATTTTTGTTTCCCAGATGTTAGTTTTCTAGATCATTGTGAGATTCTTCAATATTACTTGTAGCGTATATGCAATTTCTGCCGAATGAAGCTTCTTCAAAAACATCTTACTCATATCAAAAAGATTGATGGAAAACTAATGAATCAACTAATGATTAATGGGGAAAAAGTAGACAAAGTAGATAGTAGAGGTCTTACCGTTCACACTGCAATGGCAATGTGAACGGTAACAACATCCCACCATTCAACTTCCATCAGATCAAGTCTGTCCGACAAGTTTTACAATAGATATTTTTGTTCTTCTTTTTCATTTTCGGCGTTACGAGTAGTGATCTTGAAGCGATCACAACTCTCCCACTTTTCTGCTTCACACTAGTGATCCGCCTGTGGGGTACGCCGCGTTGACCTCAGAAATCGTCGGCAAGCCTCCCGGTTTTGGATTGTTCCATGTCTGAGGCCAACCAAATGCTGCTGTTTTTGCATTTGCTTGTACCAGGAGTGTTTTGGCCTGCCTTTTCTTTTTCGTCGCGAATTTGTTGAAACGTTGTACGATATTGCCTTTTGGACGGGGTTCTGCGGATCTCTCCTTTGAACATGACAATACCAACTGAGCCGGTCGTGCTGAATTTTGTCCAAGATAGTACTTTTGACATGAAGGCTTCCACGGATCTTAGTACTTCTAATTCGATCAAGCTTTGTTACTCCTGCTGTCATCCGAAGCATCTTCATTTCGGCTGCCGTCAATTTGCTCTCATACTTTTTGTACATTGTCCAACATTGTGAACCGTATGTCAGAGCTGGACGGACAACTGCTGTGTAGAGTCTTCCCTTCAACTTAGGGGGCATTTTTCGATCACAGAAGATAGCGGAGTTTTCTCGCCACTTCATCCACCCTACGCTTACTCGATGATTGACGTCGTCATCACAAGTTGCTTCACTATTGATCATAGATCCCAGATATTTAAACTTTTCACACTTGGGAAGCACATTTCCATTCAAATAAATGTCTGGAATAGGCTTGTCTGGATCAGAAAAAGGGCAGCACAGGTATTCAGTCTTTTTAGCGCTAATACGGTACCCAATAGATGTTTTTGTTACTAAGAAAAAAACGCAAGTGATTAGTTTTTAAAATGAAGATGTAGTGAGCGATCGATTGGAAAATCAACGCAAAATGCCAACGATTATCAACAAAAATATCATGCAAATGGCTTTGTGTTATCATAGATTTACTATAGATGAAAGCATAGGTTTCTAAACATAGTGTAGGTACATTTTCACAAATGAAGAAATTTATTTTAAAACTTCATTTAGTATTTCCGTATAAAGTAAAGTGGGACATCTACGATCACTCATGAACAGCTTAAACTCATTCCTATCTTCTAAATAAATTATTTAATTTGATGAGGAAGTTTAACGAAAAAATCAATTGTTCGAACAAAAACTGTCTCTCATATGCTAGTATAATTTTATTTGAATGTCATTTAAATTTAATACAGCGCAGCATAGCGCTTAAATAAAATGAATCGTTTGTCAATTGTAGTAATTATATTCATTATAAAAAAGTAGCACGTATTTTATTTGAACTTACTGAATAATAGTTTGAATAAGCGTTTGATATTCCATTTTAAGTACAACAGCGATGGTAGATTAAAATTTTAAACAAAGGCTAAAACATGATGCGCTGACTGTTGTTGAAGTGCTCTGAGCGAAATAAAAACAAATGGCAGGGTTCTTTTGATAAAAATAAAAATATCATCAAACTTAGTAAGACTAGGTGGTTATATTTTGCACGCTTGAAATTAACAAAGGAAAAAAAGAATGAAGCGATAATCTTAATTGCCTGCCTTGCGTATATAATTTATTTTTGCACGCTACTGAAATACAATAACTTTATGTCGGTTGCATTCGTTTTGAAGCTCATTTCAAATTTCATTGAACAATACTAAATATCATTTACTGTTGAATCTGGCTTTGTCAATTTCTAGACAAGTTATAGGCTATTTTTTGCGTTTCTGGTTAAAGAACGTATTACAATTGAGATTTTAAGATTAACTGAAAAACTTATTCAGTTTTGCGTTGAACGGTTATCTAACAAGATACATATGTCAGCTACGACGGTTTTGATTTGCATATGTAAAAAAAATTCATTACCTTGTTGACTTTACTGCAATAAACATTTCATAAGTGTAACAAGCCATCAGTAATGGAGTTAGAATTAATTATTTGTATTTTTTCAATAAAAATCACGCACAACAAAATCACCATCACTTGGCAAGTATAATTTTTTGATGTCACTTATCGCATCTGACAGCTTAATAAACTGAATCTAGATTTTCAACCTTCTTTTCCTGACTGAAAAACTGAATCGGTAAAAACTAACAGTTGATGAGTTGTCAACTGAAAAACTTAACGTCTGGCCAATCAGAGGCCCAGAAAAGTTAGTTAATCTGAAAATCTGACTTTTGATGAACGGGCCCAATATCCTGAAAATTAGTTCAAAAAGGAAGTATAAGAGAGTCGCGGACTTATGTAATCATCATGGGGTTATATTTTTGTGACATTTTTTGAAGGAAGGTTTTCTTATTTTTTTATGAACATCATTTCTTTTCCTTTCTGTGACCCCAAAAAAGGTCAAAAACAATTGTTTAAGTACCTATAGGCCATTTCGATTGGAATTGAATTCTCTGCAATAAATTTCCCATAAAATTTGTCCAAATTTTTTTTCTTCGCAAAATATATTGAAAGATTCGTCTCGCTCCTATCTCTGATTTCCACCCTCTAATTTAAAAGCAATACACGTATTTTTTAAATAGTCGAATTGACCAATCCAACAAAAATGTTTGGTTTTCTTAGTTCCTTTAAATATCGCTTAATCAATAGTTTATGAGAACAGAGTCAGCTGGTTGTTAAAAAAAAAAAGTAGACTAAAAGATAACCACCAAGCTGTGACCTGTTAGGACAAAACATATTTGGTATCGTTTAAAATGAAGTAAGCACTTGCAAATAATGTGGCCAAACCATCTGATTTTAGTTCAACTCCATGCAAAATTGGATTTCAGGTCAATTGCAATCATGAAATGAACACTTAAATATTTGAAACAAATGTCAACAGCAGAGTCTTTGAACACCAAGGACATTTCAGAACAAAAATTTGGACATCAATCAAAAGGTTGTCTTTTTCTGTTCCCAAAAGTCCAAAGCAAAGCCATTACTAAACAAAACTAAGGTCAAGTGATACCTAAAAAACGAATTCACTATTATTTTCAATCCTGTAATTATGTAAAGGAAAGATAATAAAATAGGCATACATATTATTTTCTGTTACTTCCGCGAGATAGTTAAATCCTCAAACCATTTATTCGTAGGTAAGAATTTTCCCAGTAGAATCTCAACCCTTATTCGCGAGTATAGAATCTCCAGATTCTGTTATCACTTTGAATGTGGACTTGATAGTTAGTCCCTTAAATTGACCAACTTAAAATTCAAGGGTCAGTAGGCCAAACAACCTCCAATAATACAAGCAGCCTAATTTGCTACTCAGAAAGTCAACACTTTTGTACAAATCTATTTTCAATGTCTAATCATTAAAAAAACTCTTAAAATATTTCAGGTCCCGGTGACCGTGTACTATGAGTCCCTTTGTCCAGACAGTGCGGCTCTCATAACACAACAAATTCATCCTGCGCTTCAGGATGAACTTAAAGAACACGTCGACATTACCTGGGTGCCATTTGGAAAATCAGAGGTAAGTCCAACAAAAAAATATAAACGATGAACAATACTCACAATTTAAATTCTCTATTCACAACCCTTCAAATAACAGATGTATACTCAAGGGGGTGATGTAGAATTCACTTGCCACCACGGACCAAACGAGTGTTATGGCAACAAAGTCCATGCTTGTGCTCTCACCATTATTCAAGCAAACTCTTACCAAGCTGAATTCACCAGGGAATCTCTTACCCTAGACTTCATAAGCTGCATGATGATGGCTGGCAAGAATTTCCCAGACAATGTCTATCCAGGCGCTAAGTGCGCTCGCGAAAATCATATCAATACATGGGCAAATATTGAAACATGTGCGAACTCCACCGAGGGTAGCAAATTGTTGCAGGAACACGGAAAGATTACCAACCATTTCGAAAAACCACTGTCCAACGTACCAACTGTTGTATTCAAGAACGTAAGTCCTTTTGCTTAATGCCATGTAGTGGGTAGTAATTTAAATATTTTGTTTTCATAGGTATTTGACCATGATGTCCAGCAGCGAGCTTTGAAGGACTTCCGTGGGACACTGTGTGGTTATATTATGGAACCAAAGCCAAAAGTTTGCATGCCCAATGGAGCTGGAAGCTTGAGTTTCATTCCACTTTTGGCTGCTTCTCTCTTTATTTTGTCTAGATTATTCTAGGGTTCAAGAGTTAATTTGTTTAGTTTCAAAAATGCGTATTTAAAGTTGGTTTATATTAGAGTTTTATTATATTTTGTTCTTTTTTTGTTTAGTTTATTTTTTTATACATTTCTTCTCATCAAACCTTTAAGAAGCTTTATTCCGTCCAGTTTTCATATTTGCATAATATGTACGTTCTTCAAACAAATATATTGAACGATGAAAACCTTAGAAATAACTATAAGAATGTGTTTTAGTTTTCAAACATTTGAAACCCATCCTTTTGGGTTTGGTTTCGAGTTTAGAGAAAATTTTTTAGAAGTTCTTATAGAGAAGTTTTTATAGAGAAGTTTTTATAGAAGAAATGCGCCAATCGAACTAATTGAACCGAACACACGGCACCTTCACGAATGTATCACGGCTCTAAGCAGTTAAGTGAGAGAATTGTGATCTCTTCGAAATCTCAATGTCTTAACGCTGGAAAAAGAAGGAAAAAGAAGCAGAAGAAAATCGAACTAAATCCCAAATTGATGAATTTTTTAGTTGAGATTAGCTAAGTTCTTAATATAACACTTTTTATATATTTTCCTCAAATAATAATTACGTAAGCAATGCTTATAAGATTCAAGGTATAAGGTAATAGTAAAAGAATCAGTTAGAATTTGAGTCTGAACTAGATCGTGCGATACTCATGCAGAAAAACCCCTGAATTATTTTTAAAGAGTGTTAACAATTGCTGAAGAAGCATTTTATAAACTTTAAAGGTGGGTCCCAATCCCAAAACTATAGCCTTTTAGGAATGTTGCTTAAAAATCTAATGAAATGTTTTAATTTTGCCTTTGACAACGATCTAAGTAAGAACAATAGGTTTGTTCGTTAAAGCCCTGGAGTCACCCTAAGGGTCACCACAAAGCTTTTTTTTAGAAACCTAAAGCCGCCCTGAAAGTCAAACTTAGTGTTTTTTGAGCCCTAGGATTGACCTAGGTTTTCCCTCAACTCGCCCTAGGTTATTGCTGTGGCTGTCAAATGGCATGTATTTGTTTTTTAATGACAGAGATTTATGTGGCAATTGGTACCTAGTTAAGCGTTTTTTGAGAACTGGAAAACCCAGTTTTTTTGGAAAATTTATAAAGTTGTCAAGAAAACTTAGGTCAACCCTGGGGAAAGTTCAACAAACAAACTTAATGTCCGTAGAAACCATCAAGGACAGCAATCAGCTGGTTAGCCCAATAAGACTATAATTTTAAATGTTTCTTCTTAGATGTGAACCAAATATTATTCAGTCTTTAGTACCTACCCCTACCTTATAAAATAACACTTCCATTACATGAACAGTTTGACGTTGAAGTATCTCCAGCCATATTTATCAACTCAAACAATTTTAAAAACAAACAGCCCGGGGTCAAGGTGGGTTCAGTCTCGACTTTCGAGTTCAGTTTTTTAAATCTCAACACACTTTTCCACTTCATATGATATGTTTTACATCTATCCTGGCAAGTTAAACAAAAGCCTATTTCTGTACTTACCTACTGCCTTTCTTAATGTTTTTCTTTCTAATAAATGCCTCTTCCCAAAATTTCAGAGACCAAATTCAGGGAAAGTCTCCTTCAATTTTTCTTTCCGTTCAATAAAGCAATGTGAGCAAACAAACAACATGCATTACCTCTATTGCATTATGTGTATGTATGAGTTGCAAACATAACTTATACAAACAGTTAACATAAATAAGAATTCGGCTCAGTGCATGAATGTACACATATAATTGAACAAACAGTAGGTAAGTACATATACAGACTGTGTCAATTTGTGTGTAGATGTTCGGCAAAAGAGCAATACCTACACTTTAACTTGATAGCCTCAACTAGGATCAAACATCAAATCTTCTTGTCAACAACGCAGTCATTAAATCACATTCAATTAATTGCACATTTAAAATCATTTCATCGCTCATATATTATGAAAATCCCGACCTTATCATTGCTCCAATTAATAGTTTTGCCGATAACAACCCCCTGGATTAGCTTACTTAATTCCAGCCCCGACATCGTCGCGTCGTGGCAACAAGTTAAAATGTTTAAGTGAGCCTGTTATACATCACCTGCACCTCTAACTTTGATTACGGAAAATGATCACGATAAGCACCTGGGCTATTTCGGTAAACATAATTATTGTTGTCCCCAAACCGGCAATCAATACAAGTGTGGGTATATGAGTATGTTATTAATTGTTTGTTACAGCTTCATTAGTCTACTAATAAGTCATTTGATATGAGTGCTACTGGAGTGGTTTGTTTTTCTCCAGCTCTCTGCAATTTTGAATTGCAAATGACGAAAAGATATCTTTTACACATATGCTTTGAGTATACCTTCCCGTGTTTGGTTTTCGTGAATGACGTCAGATGGTGTGGTCCAATAATATAAACGAGGATGGTAAGTAGATGAATTTGCCAGGAAGAGATATAAATTTCAATATTCATTGTTGCAGGACAAATATGTTATCTTTTCGTGATATACACCGAAAAAAAAACCTTGGTGATATCAACTAATATCCTTGGTTGATTTTGCGTCAATCAATGGGCATTGTTGTTTCAACAAAGCCTGCGTGATCACTTTATGATAAAATTATTTATCAAAAACTGATCACAAACATTGTTGATTTCATTGTTGGTCAACCAACTTACATTGTTGGCCAACCAATATTCATGGTTTGTGTACTAAATTTATTTACTATGTATTACATAAGGATTATGTTCTACGAAAATTATTAAAACTGATCACGAACGTGATCAATATGCCAAGCTTTTACAACGAAATCAACCCTGCATTTACCACGAACGTGATCAATTGACCAAGCTTTTACAACGAAACCAACCAAGCATTTACCACGAATGTGATCAATTGACCAAGCTTTTTTAACGAAACCAACCAAGCATTTACCACGAACGTGATTTATTGACCAAGTATTTACCACGAACGTGATCAATTGACCAAGCTTTTACAACGAAAGCAACCAAGCATTTACCACGAACGTGATTTTATGACCAAGCATTTACCACGAATGTGATCAATTAACCAAGCTTTTACAACGAAAGCAACCAAGCATTTACCACGAATGTGATTTATTGACCAAGCATTTACCACGAACGTGATCAATTGACCAAGCTTTTACAACGAAACCAACCAAGCACTTACCACGAACGTGATTTATTGACCAAGCATTTACCACGAATGTGATCAATTGACCAAGCTTTTACAACGAAACCAACCAAGCACTTACCACGAACGTGATTTATTGACCAAGCATTTACCACGAATGTGATCAATTGACCAAGCTTTTACAACGAAACCAACCAAGCACTTACCACGAACGTGATTTATTGACCAAGCATTTACCACGAATGTGATCAATTGACCAAGCTTTTACAACGAAACCAACCAAGCACTTACCACGAACGTGATTTATTGACCAAGCATTTACCACGAATGTGATCAATTGACCAAGCTTTTACAACGAAACCAACCAAGCACTTACCACGAACGTGATTTATTGACCAAGCATTTACCACGAATGTGATCAATTGACCAAGCTTTTACAACGAAACCAACCAAGCACTTACCACGAACGTGATTTATTGACCAAGCAATTACCACGAATGTGATCAATTGACCAAGCTTTTACAACGAAACCAACCAAGCACTTACCACGAACGTGATTTATTGACCAAGCATTTACCACGAATGTGATCAATTGACCAAGCTTTTACAACGAAACCAACCAAGCACTTACCACGAACGTGATTTATTGACCAAGCAATTACCACGAATGTGATCAATTGACCAAGCTTTTACAACGAAACCAACCAAGCACTTACCACGAACGTGATTTATTGACCAAGCATTTACCACGAATGTGATCAATTGACCAAGCTTTTACAACGAAACCAACCAAGCACTTACCACGAACGTGATTTATTGACCAAGCATTTACCACGAATGTGATCAATTGACCAAGCTTTTACAACGAAACCAACCAAGCGCTTACCACGAACGTGATTTATTGACCAAGCATTTACCACGAATGTGATCAATTGACCAAGCTTTTACAACGAAACCAACCAAGCACTTACCACGAACGTGATTTATTGACCAAGCATTTACCACGAATGTGATCAATTGACCAAGCTTTTACAACGAAACCAGCCAAGCTTTTACCACGAACGTGATTTACTGAACAAGCTTTTACCACGAACGTAGTCATTTTACTACGAACGTGATAAATAGAGCGTGATCAATAAATCACGTTCGTGGAATACGCGATTTTGATCACGTTCGTAGTAAAATTACCTTCAATCCTGAAAATTCCAAAAAGATTAATAAAAAGATTATTTTATTTATTTTCAGTTTTTTATTTAAGTACCTAATTAAATATATATCAATAAATAATAAAAATTAATACTTTTTTCATAGCAACAATAATAAATTTTAAATGTACATTTTTTATGAATTTGTTATGTTACACTGTACTTTACATTACATTATTTCAATTGTTCTAATTTTATTTAATGTTAGCATCAATAATTATTTTCAACAAAAATAACATAAATATTGTTACTAGATTATTTTTAAAGACTAATCAAACTTATAATAATCAATATTTCCTTTTTTTGCAAATTAGATTATTTATTGAACATTTTCTTTCGTTATTTGACCTTAGGCTTATGGACAAAGAAAGATAGCTTCGAGTTATGCTTTTATAATAGTTCTGAATCAATCCCAAATATACCGGGGCTCAATCAAATAGAAATTTAAAAAAAAATTAAAAAAGGCGTGAGTGTAAAGTGTAATTTTTAGAGGATTTCGAAAAAAACTATTGGTTTTTGAATCGTAGACAGTGGATATACATAAGTGCAATGGAATAGAAAGAATTATTAATCACTTTTTGATATATTTAAATTATTTTAAAACTTCTTTCAAAAAAATTTTAAAAATATATAATTTTTACCATTGGGGTTTGAAAGTAAGGAAACAGGCGGACCATCAAATGTATTAATAATGTAAATAAAGTAATCATGAGTGCTTTTAAGGACTTCATAAGAATTAAAATGATCAATGTAGAATGTAATTGGAAACTATTATTTTCTCACAAATTACGTATGGAATAGTTTTCAACAAAACTAGACATTCAATTCTAAAAATATTTTCAGAAAAGCCAATGTAGTCATTAATCTTATAGCAAAGTTTTTGGTACGTTAGTGAATTATAACAAAGTGCGTCATCAAAATGAATTTTATAAGAAGAAATATTTCGTAGTTTAGAATAAAAAAAACTTTCTTTTATTAAAGTCCCGTCACTTTTTGAAATATTTGAAATTTCAGGAGAAATTTCTGAGATGCAAGTTATTCTTTTAGAAAACATCAATGAGCTTTTAATACCCAAGGACAATGGAAGATTTCTTCGAGAAGTTATGCTATTACAATAGTTTTTAAGCTCTTTATGTTTTGATTCAAATCTAAATGACCAAAAATGTTTAAGAGGACCGAGCATACGCATAACATAAGGATAGTGAATCATAAAATGAAATTTAGGTTTTAAATTTTCATTGAATAGTTTGATGTATGTCGAGTGATGCTTGGAAATTAAAGTTTGCAAATTATTGAGGTCAACTTCCTTAAAATCAGATTTTAAGACAATATCCAGGATTTTGTTGAGAAGAGTTAATAATTCCCAGTGATTATTTTTTTCTGGGACAAGATCACCAATAATAATTGGTAAAAATCGGGAAAACGTCCACATTTCTTTTGCTGACATGTTTAACTTTTGCCTTTGGATGTGTTCGGGTTTGATAATTGGGGCGATATTACCAATTTCTGATTTACTGTATTTGAAAAGTTGCGTTCTGTTATTCAAAACGTCTAGGGAAAAAAATTTGTCAACCAATATAAATTGATTGATAATCTTGCATAAATCGTAGTGGCACACACCCTCAAATAAATCATGCATAATATCTACTGTAACATTATGTACTACATGAAATGATGGAATATTATTGAAAACTGATTCTTCCCTGATTCCAGTATTTATCATTCTCTCAGTTGGTTTTGAAAACTTCGCTAAATCATTTTGGTATCCAATAATTGTCCTGTGATAGCTACTCTTATCGGAACAAGTTACATAGTTTTGAGTTTTTGAACAAGTGCAAATACGACAGTAATATTGTGAATTAAAGCTTTTGGAGTAACCAAGAACTGTATTTAAGCCTAGGTTATCTCCTGTTATTAATCCTAATACAAAGTAAAAATGATCTGTCTCTCCAGATTTCAATGTAATTGTAACTCCATTTTCTTCCAGAATTTTTATTTCTTCGACAAGGTGATAGAAAATCGAATTTTCCCCAAAGCACTTATATTTGGAATAAAACAACATTGCAACAAAAATGTTGTTTAATTCAGAATTAATGTGCTGCGGAAGACTTGGAAAATTATAGTATACGGCTCCAATGGAATGAGTTCCACCGTGAGAACCTAGAGGGTTATTTGATTCAAAATCATCGAAATACAAGTTAAAAGGGATTACTTTGGAACGTTTTTCTTCTGGGAATTTACCTATTCTTTCTTTCCAAATGTCAGTTGTTATCAAATGAGTAATGTTGTTAGTAGTAAGATATTTCATATTTTGTATAGTAGCCTTATAGATTTCAGGTAATTCAAAGAACTTCTTAAACTGAAATTTCAACGGTAGTATAATACCATCAGATTCAACACTATCTAAAGTAGGGGTCGTTCCACTCTTAACGCAAACTTCTTTATTTATAACATAGCTTGAAGGTTCATGATAAAAATTTTTATTTTTTGACGTTTGAATAAATTTGTAAAAAGTTTTGACTTTTTGAAAAGGGTTCTGTAGAAAAGTGAGAATCTGTTTAAATTTATCTTTCATATCAGAATTAATATGTTCAAAAAACTCTTGGTTTAATTTTTTGAATATTACTGAAAAAAATTCTTCTGTTAAATCTGCAACTATATCTTCAACAATTTTACGAGATAAATTAGAATTTCCGTACAAGTTACAAAGAAATCTTGTTGCAGAAGCTTCAATATTTTCAAAAATATTATTTTGTTCAGGTAGTGTTTTTTCATTTTCAAGGTTACTATTTTGAATATTTTCTTCAACAGAAAATATATTTTCTACAGGTGTAGAAGAAGGTGAACTGATATTTAAGCCCTTACAAGATCTTTCAAAATGTCTTTTAAAACTTTTCAAATTATAGATTTGACTACAGTTAAAGCATTGATAATCATTTGTTGCTTTAAAATAATGTTTTTGTTTATAATGGATAACAAGTGTTTTAACATCTACAAAAGATGTTAAGCATAGATGGCATTTATACATTATTGTTTTTTTAAGGATTCAATGAGAACTAGAACATCTGCTGAAGCTCTTTCAGAAGTGTCAATTTCATAAAAATATTTTTGGATGAAAATCCAAACAGGTTTACAAGGCATAGGATATTTTAAATTAAGAACAAAAAATATTTTGAAACAGCTTTCTAATGCAGGCAATATATCATTAAATTTATATTTAATTTCATTAAAATAAACTACATAGGAGTTGTCAAAATGGCAACGAATTATAAGTGGTTGCAAATTTTGACCAAGTGCTCTCACCTTCGTTGCAAATTGGTCAATCGTTGGATTGAAGTTGTTTGCATCATGTACCTCGATAATAAGGGCCTGCTGCGAATCCTTTATTGTTGGTTTTAAGAATTTTTTCTTCGCTTGTAAGGAAGTTGTTGGGTGTCGATCAATTTATTAATAACGATGATCCAATTTATTAATAACGTCAATAAAGTTTTATTGTGTTTTTAAGGATTCAATGAGAACTAGAACATCTGCTGAAGCTCTTTCAGAAGGATCAATTTCATAAAAATATTTTTGGATGAAAATCCAAACAGGTTTACAAGGCATAGGATATTTTAGATTAAGAAGGCAATATATCATTAAATTTATAATTAATTTCATTAAAGTAAATTACGAATCATCAAAATAATTGGGCTTGAAAGCAAGGAAATAGGCGGACGATCAAATTTATTGATAATGAAAATATAAAGTTTTATTGTTTTAAGGATTCAATGAGAACTAGAACATCTGCTGAAACTCTTTCAGAAGGATCAATTTCATAAAAATATTTTTGGATGAAAATCCAAACAGGTTTACAAGGCGTAGGATATTTTAGATTAAGAAGGCAATATATCATTAAATTTATAATTAATTTCATTAAAGTAAATTACGAATCATCAAAATAATTGGGCTTGAAAACAAGGAAATAGGCGGACGATCAAATTTATTGATAATGAAAATATAAAGTTTTATTGTTTTAAGGATTCAATGAGAACTAGAACATCTGCTGAAGCTCTTTCAGAAGTGTCAATTTCATAAAAATATTTTTGGATGAAAATCCAAACAGATTTACAAGGCGTAGGATATTTTAGATTAAGAAGGCAATATATCATTAAATTTATAATTAATTTCATTAAAGTAAATTACGAATCATCAAAATAATTGGGCTTGAAAACAAGGAAATAGGCGGACGATCAAATTTATTGATAATGAAAATATAAAGTTTTATTGTTTTAAGGATTCAATGAGAACTAGAACATCTGCTGAAGCTCTTTCAGAAGTGTCAATTTCATAAAAATATTTTTGGATGAAAATCCAAACAGATTTACAAGGCATAGGATATTTTAAATTAAGAACAAAAAATATTTTGAAACAGCTTTCTAATGCAGGCAATATATCATTAAATTTATATTTAATTTCATTAAAATAAACTACATAGGAGTTGTCAAAATGGCAACGAATTATAAGTGGTTGCAAATTTTGACCAAGTGCTCTCACCTTCGTTGCAAATTGGTCAATCGTTGGATTGAAGTTGTTTGCATCATGTACCTCGATAATAAGGGCCTGCTGCGAATCCTTTATTGTTGGTTTTAAGAATTTTTTCTTCGCTTGTGAGGAAGTTGTTGGGTGTCGTAGTGGGAGAAGTATAGCGTGGAGCAGGGAAATGATGAGAATGTCTTCTGGATCTGAAAATAATTATTTATGTATAAAATTAAAAATTTAAATACTTTTATTTTATTTTATTAATTAAAAAATCTCTTTAAAATAATTATTAATTTAATATTTTACTTTATTTAACATATTTCATTTACAGATTACAGATATGTTTACCAACCTTTTGTAAAGTTTTTGTTATTTAGGTTGTAGAGTAGGTCTAGGCAGTTTTTATCCTTTATTTTCACATTGAAAATAGGAAGGATAGTGGTTTTGAATGTGTCCCATTTATCAATTAGGTAGTTTTCTTTTCCAGGATATATTATTTGGAAGTCAATATCGATCTTAAATTAGAAAAAAAATAGTAATAAAATATATTATTTTTCTTTTGTAAAACCAAAACAAAAAAAAACAAGAGCAACAATAAAGTGCGTTTTCATAATGTTTTGAAATACTCTCAAATTTAAAAATATAATTTTTCAATCAAGAGTGTTAAAAATTGTTATTCTTTTGATTGATTTTATTGCAATTTGATGACAACAACTATACTTTAAATAAAGTGTAGATTTGTTGGTCCAAAAAAGGATATTTTAGGTAGAGGATTCAAAAGGTTAATAAGGTTAATTCAGAAACTCATCACTGCACACATCAAACAGAATGGAGGCAAAAAACTCTATCTGCTGCTATCAACTGCCTTGTATATCCAAACCGGAAAAAAGCAGTGATGAACTTTTATAAACCTACACGTAATTTATATAATTTACCAATGTCATTCCTGCTGAGTGCTTCAATAGAGGCCAATTTAATAAAACATCGGGGAAACTTTGTTTAGAAATATCGAGTTGTCTTGTCTTATGAGTTTTACGCCATTTAGATTTGATTTCTTCCCAAGGCTCTTTATAAATTTGAAGCCATTTCACATCCGCCAAAAAGTCATCTTTAGCAAAAAATCATAATTGAAAGAGAACTAAATTAAAATCAAACTATTGAAACTCAAACTAAAAGAAACATACTATTTAAAAACTCAATGTCTTCTTCGTCTGGAAAAGGATTTGCAAGCATTGAACCAGAAATAGATTGTGCTTCCTTTTCCTGTGTATCAAAACCAATTTTCCTATAACGACGCTTTATGTTATAGTATCGACAGTATAATCTTCCAGAAGGATTTCCTTTTGACCCGCTGTTGGGTTTTGTAAAGTATATGTTCTTTGTCCGAATTAAGGCAAAAATGTGTATGTATATGAATTTTGTTAGCGACCAAATTTTCAAACGTATATTTGTAGATTTATTTTTTAATAGCCAGGCTATTTTGGTTTTAAATTAAATGCAAATAAAAAAAATTTTGTTTCATCTGGTACTTATTCAATTGAAAATGCGTAGCCTAGTAAGCTACGTATTAACAATAAATAACTACCTGATTTCAACTACACTGTGATAATTTTTTGTTTGTCTTTTTAATCTATTAATCTCTTTTTTTAATGTTAATTTATTAAATTATGTATTTATATATATACCTACTGCTTACTGTTAATACAATTCCAAAACAAAAAATGCTATAAAATTATGTAAACTCAAACTAAAAAAAAATATCTATTAAGAAACCTCTGAAGAAGTCGCGAATAACGACGAAACGTTGGGAAAAGATGAACTAATTTTTTTTTATTTGCATTTAATTGAAAATTAACCAGAATAGCCTGCCAATGAAAACAAAAATCAACAAAAGATTCTTAAATTCACTTCATTAATATAAAGTAAATCAAAAATACATTGTTTTAGTTCTATTTATTACTATATTCCCATGTACTTCAACAATTACAGTATTTTCCACTTGATAAGGGCTACATTTGAACACAGCTTTCGTTTATATATATATATATTTTTTTTTAAGGTATATTCAGAATTATAAACTTACGGGGTCTTCGTCAAATCGATCATGTATTTGTGTGGAAATAAATTGAAAATCTCGGCGAGTTATTGATTCTTTTTTTGCTAAAAGCCAATTTGTCAAGCAATCTATTAAAATAGTTCGAGAGGAATCACCAATTTTCTTATACTTTTTGAACTCCTTGATGACGAAGTTTCCCGATGGGAACGAATTTAGTATTTTATCGATATCCTAAATGATGATTAAAAAAAAATTATTACATTATTATATTATTATTATTTATCGATATCCTAAATGAGGATTCAAAAAAAATTATTACACGTTTAAACTTAAAAGTGATCCAAGACCCAAGAGAGATGATTTCGCAAATTAGATGAGTTCTAATTTCAAATTAACTTAATTTCCTATACGATTTTACATTCGAAATGATATAATTTGCGAAATTATCTCAATTGGCTGTAGTGAAAAGAGGCTATAACTAAATTAATTTACGAAATTCCCAAAGCCAATACTGGGTGATGAAGGATTTGAAATTGAAGCAATGGATGAAGGAGCTGGTGACAATGAAATTGCTGAAGACTCGCTATGCAAATCGGAACAACTGTTTGCTGCTAGGCGTTTTCTTACTTCCTCTTCTACTAAAATCTTAATACTATTTAATATTTCTATCGATGGATCGAAATCGGTTTCAATGTTCTAAAAGAAATCAATTAAACGTCGAGTTAATTAAAGTTTCATTAAGTATATTACATTTTCTCTTCGCCACGTATGAAGTTTATGTTTAAATTCAACTCTTATTCCAAGTGATTTATCTGCAAAAACTTCTTTTAGGTCTTCATTGGATATATACTTTAAGATGTCAACGCTTAGCTTAAGATTTATAAAATGATCATATAAATCAACAAATCCCCAAGAAGAGAGCAAATTAAATAGTTCACAATCTAATATTTCTTCTACTACTTCTTTACTGGCGCCATCAATATCATTACTATCTTCATCTTCATCGAAATTAGATTTTGGGATTTCACCATTATTAAATTTATTATGAAGCGTAGTATAAGTGGGTTCAAGTTGATTTTTTTCAGTTTCATGATCTAGTTCCTCAGAGAATTCATCATCAGCAAATTGTGTAAAAATCTCCATTGCGTTTGTACCAATGCAACCAAATACACTAGAAGAGAACTTTAATATTATTTTCCGTCATGTTTTTTTATGCAAATGAAAATTTTTTGAACCTAAGACTGAATCACATTTACAGCGCTGCCACCCTACTACTATAGCAGTAGATCTACTGCGTTTTGGCCCAAACGAAAATATACTGCGCAGCAAAACCAATCTACTCCTCATTTTAGAATTTTGAAAAAAAAGTATATTTCGTCACTCAACGTGAAAACTTTGATAATTTAAATGGGTGCTGTGTTAAAGATTATGTGTTTGGCTTGTTTGGACCGGAAGTTAATCAGACGTCCTTACGGATTCCATTAAAAACTACAGTTCACCGTATGGACACTCAATTGTTGTGTGATTGGTTTCAAAAAGGATTCTTCAAAAGCATTGTTTATGTTCCAAAACTGGCTGAGAGTTTTAAGCAAGTTGTCACCAAGAACATCAATGATGTCCGATTGGCTTTCAAATCTAACCAGACACTTATGGCACTTTCCATTGGACGAAAAGAACCGTCCAGGAGCGTTCAGAAGCATTCTCAAACCGTTCCATTGGTGCAAAAAGATCGCTTCTCATGATTCTGAGGAGTGACAGCCGCTTCTCGATTTGAAATGAGAATCGACTCAAGAAGCACTAACACAACATGTTACTCAAATGTCAAAAAGAAAATTTTCTTCAAGGAATATTTTTTAAGAGCCATAGGTGTTTCACTCACACAAAGGCAATTACGTTAAACTGAACAGAAATTATTTTGGGTTTTCCATTGGTTTTTAAAATGAGTGCTTCCAAAAGTGAAACCAATGGAAAGTGCCATTAGACACCTTTTCACCAAACTAAAGATCAAAATGGACAAAGATAATCGCACTGACGTTACTTATAAAATAAACTGCAAACGTAAACCTGACGAACCATGTAACCTTTGTTACATCGGAACCACCAAACAATTCTTGCACCAAAGATTGTCCAAATCTGACATCAATATCAGTAACCCAGCTAAAACCGCATTGGCGGCCCATTCAATAGAGAAGGGTCATTCTCCGGATTTCGACTATTCGATTACTAACTCCATATTTTCGAAGCAAAAGATTATAATTCTATAGTCCTCAAATTATCAAAAATTATTAAAATGAAGGATTTAGAACTAGAACATCAGAATCACTAACTTTGTGAATCTCAGAATGCCTATATAAAAACAAGAACGACATGATCCAATGTCCATCTTTTGATGAAGATTTTTATATTTTTTGCAAAGGCATTATTTTTTGCATAGAAAATGTGATTTTTTTTTGCCAACAAATCAAAAAAATTGACATAGCGCTTGTTCTTTATTTTTAAACATACTGGTTTATTGATGGTACTTACTTGAAATATAATGCTTTCAATTTTAAAATAAAACAATATGAATCGCAAGCAAGACACACAGAGTATATCATCTGTATACTGCTCGCTTGTTGCCTCATAAAACTTTTCTCTTTCTCTTTCTTTTAGTTACAGACTTAACTTCTTAGTTAGGAGTTGTTTTTGTAAATTTTTAAAAAATTTAATTGTTAAATTGTAAATTTTTCTTATTCTTGTTGTCCATAATATTGTACTATGTGTTTTATATTTCATGTGCAATAAAGTTCCCTTGAGGAAGGCAGCAAACCCTGCCGAAACGTCGGGAAAAGCTAATGTAACAGCCTTTTGTTCATTGCAACGATTAAAGTGACCAAAATAGCCGAAGGAAAACTTAATTCTTAGTAAATACACACGCAATTTTTTGTTGGCTTTTTGTATCTATTGGTATTGCATATTTTAAAATCTACTGCGCTTTATTTCAATCTACTGCGCTTTTTTGTCGAATATACTGCGCTAAATTGTTCGAAGGGTGGCAGGTGGCAGCACTGATCACAACTATAGACCACAATTTTTCGACGAAAACAAAAAATTATTTACTCCATATTTTCGAAGCAAAAGATTTGATATTAATAATAATATGAAGGACTTAGAACTAGAACATCTGAATGACTTACCCGCGAAATTTTTTTGTTTCTGTCCTTTACAGGTGAAAATTTATCTGCAAACAAAAAAATTGAATAGATAAGTAGATTGCAGTAATGAAAGTAACAAAGGGGCGACTTTCCTATACCGGATTCTATGTTTTTTTTTATTTTCTTTGTTTTAGCTGTTAAATAGTGAGGAAACACTACTGGGTATATATATTCAAAACTCAAAATGTCCTCAAAAAATAAAAATATTAATTTCAGACAAAAAAAAAAACTGTTTATTTGTGCTTTATTAACGCGTATCTATCGATTGAGACCATTTTCATCTTCAAATTCAGAATTCGGTATGGGAAAGTCTCCATCTTTTGATGATGAATTTATATTTTTTGCAGAGGCATCACTTTTTGCATAGAAAATATAATTTTTCTTTTGCCAAGAAATCAAAAAAAGTTCATAAACTGAATCTCAGAATTCCTATATAATAACAAGAACGACATAATGCAATGTCCATCTTTTGATGAAAAATTTTATATTGTTTGCAAAAGCATCATTTTTTGCGAACAAAAATGTGATTTTTTTTTTGCCAAGAAATCAAAAAGATTGACATAGCACTTGTTCTTTTTTCTTAAACATACTAGTTAATTGATGGTACTTACTTGAAATATAATGTTATTAATTATTTAATGCAATTAAATTGCCTTTTTAAGGCCACAATTAAAAACTTTTTCTTGACACTGCACTGCACGGCACGAAACGAAGACGAACTATACTAAAGACTAATCTAACATGAAATGAAATCGCATACATTTACATGTTTGATTTGGCGCGTCGCGTCGGTTTCAACAACGAACGTGGGTTGGCCAACCAAGAAAAAACCACGTTCGTGATCACTGAATGCATTGACTGAGTTTAAGGCCGCGTTTAAACTTCATTAAATCAAAAATTTATTCTTTTTCGAAGAATAGGAAAAAAAAGGATATGATAAATATTATTTTGGATTTATAAATGTGTCGTTCATAATGATAGTATTGTAACTAAATTTAACTACATACACACATTATTATTGAAGTACAATATTTGATATTGTTTTGTACCTTTCTACTGGCAAAACGCGATAAGTTTCAATTACACAGCCACACAAAAAAAAAGTGTGACCTGGTGGTGCGACTAAGTTATAATATGTTTTTCGGATCGCTGAAACCGAATCCGAAGTCCATTTTGCCCAATCACGTCAGGTTTTCAGGATAACCCCAAAAAATGTCACAGCTACACAAAAAAAAGTTGTTTGTTCTGGGGATGCAACTATGTTAATAATATGTTTTTTCGGTCACTGAAAACGATTCCGAAGTCCGTTTCACTCGATCACGTCAGGTTTTCAAGATAACCTCAGAAAGTGTTCACAGTTACCTCGAAACGAGGAATTTTGACTTTTTTCTACGAAACTATGTAAAATTTAGCTAAGCTAATTTAAAAAATAAATCATATAAACATGTTTTTCCACATAACGTGGGAAAAGAATTAGTATAAGTTTTCTTCAGCACAAGAAATCTGTGAAATCTATTTATGGACAAGTTGTTACGGGGCCTTAAATTTTCTTGTTGCCGGCAAAAAATATGGCGAGGATGAGCTAATTTTCCATTGTATGTGTATGTGTATTTCATTTTCACATTGCAAACATTTCGTGTAGGTATACCGCGTTATAATTTAAATATGGCGTGTCGCGTCGGTTTCAACAACGAACGTGGGTTGGCCAACCAAGAAAAAACCACGTTCGTGATCACTGAATGCATTGACTGAGTTTAAGGCCGCGTTTAAACTTCATTAAATCAAAAATTTATTCTTTTTCGAAGAATAGGAAAAAAAAGGATATGATAAATATTATTTTGGATTTATAAATGTGTCGTTCATAATGATAGTATTGTAACTAAATTTAACTACATACACACATTATTATTGAAGTACAATATTTGATATTGTTTTGTACCTTTCTACTGGCAAAACGCGATAAGTTTCAATTACACAGCCACACAAAAAAAAAGTGTGACCTGGTGGTGCGACTAAAGGGCCAACTATAATGCACTTTGCCGCGCTTACGCCTACTTACGCGAGCGAGCCAATACACTATTTTATATGACAGTAACTATAATAGACGTTCTACTCAGTTTCGTTAAATTTCGCTCACTTTCGCGCAATTAAGCAAGAGCCATTCAATCGGCTCGAACTTACGTAAATGTCAAATTTAAAGCGTATCAACCATAGAAGAAGAAAAGAAGAGAGAAAACAAACACTTCTGCCATTTGTCTACATTGTGTGGTGTGGTTTGCCTTTTTTTTGTGTATCTCTTCTGTGGTATCAACTGAACTCAAATCAGCTCAACGCATATTTACATGTTAAGTAGCCAGAATCCATTATAGTTGCTCTTTGTTTAACGAACACTTTCGGAAACTTTTCGTCTGGTTTTTGACACTAGCCTAAGCTGAGCTAAGTGCATTATAGTTGGCCCTTAAGTTATAATATGTTTTTCGGATCGCTGAAACCGAATCCGAAGTCCATTTTGCCCAATCACGTCAGGTTTTCAGGATAACCCCAAAAAATGTCACAGCTACACAAAAAATAGTTGTTTGTTCTGGGGATGCAACTATGTTAATAATATGTTTTTTCGGTCACTGAAAACGATTCCGAAGTCCGTTTCACTCGATCACGTCAGGTTTTCAAGATAACCTCAGAAAGTGTTCACAGTTACCTCGAAACGAGGAATTTTGACTTTTTTCTACGAAACTATGTAAAATTTAGCTAAGCTAATTTAAAAAATAAATCATATAAACATGTTTTTCCACATAACGTGGGAAAAGAATTAGTATAAGTTTTCTTCAGCACAAGAAATCTGTGAAATCTATTTATGGACAAGTTGTTACGGGGCCTTAAATTTTCTTGTTGCCGGCAAAAAATATGGCGAGGATGAACTAATTTTCCATTGTATGTGTATGTGTATTTCATTTTCACATTGCAAACATTTCGTGTAGGTATACCGCGTTATAATTTAAATATGGCGTGTCGCGTCGGTTTCAACAACGAACGTGGGTTGGCCAACCAAGAAAAAACCACGTTCGTGATCACTGAATGCATTGACTGAGTTTAAGGCCGCGTTTAAACTTCATTAAATCAAAAATTTATTCTTTTTCGAAGAATAGGAAAAAAAAAAATCAAAAATTTATTCTTTTTCGAAGAATAGGAAAAAAAAGGATATGATAAATATTATTTTGGATTTATAAATGTGTCGTTCATAATGATAGTATTGTAACTAAATTTAACTACATACACACATTATTATTGAAGTACAATATTTGATATTGTTTTGTACCTTTCTACTGGCAAAACGCGATAAGTTTCAATTACACAGCCACACAAAAAAAAAGTGTGACCTGGTGGTGCGACTAAGTTATAATATGTTTTTCGGATCGCTGAAACCGAATCCGAAGTCCATTTTGCCCAATCACGTCAGGTTTTCAGGATAACCCCAAAAAATGTCACAGCTACACAAAAAAAAGTTGTTTGTTCTGGGGATGCATAACATAGCTTTTACAACGTTTATTGGTTGATTTCACCGTGAAAACTTGGTTGGTTGATCACGAACGTGATCAGTTTTATTTTTTTTATCTATTTAATATTTGTTTTGTGCTTAAGATGAACCATTCGTTTATAACATAGCTTTTACAACGTTTATTGGTTGATTTCACCGTGAAAACTTGGTTGGTTGATCACGAACGTGATCAGTTTTATTTTTTTTATCTATTTAATATTTGTTTTGTGCTTAAGATGAACCATTCGTTTATAACATAGCTTTTACAACGTTTATTGGTTGATTTCACCATGAAAACTTGGTTGGTTGATCACGAACGTGATCAGTTTTATTTTTTTTATCTATTTAATATTTGTTTTGTGCTTAAGATGAACCATTCGTTTATAACATAGCTTTTACAACGTTTATTGGTTGATTTCACCATGAAAACTTGGTTGGTTGATCACGAACGTGATCAGTTTTATTTTTTTTTTATCTATTTAATATTTGTTTTGTGCTTAAGATGAACCATTCGTTTATTACATAGCTTTTACAACGTTTATTGGTTGATTTCACCATGAAAACTTGGTTGGTTGATCACGAACGTGATCAGTTTTATTTTTTTTATCTATTTAATATTTGTTTTGTGCTTAAGATGAACCATTCGTTTATAACATAGCTTTTACAACGTTTATTGGTTGATTTCACCATGAAAACTTGGTTGGTTGATCACGAACGTGATCAGTTTTATTTTTTTTTTATCTATTTAATATTTGTTTTGTGCTTAAGATGAACCATTCGTTTATAAAATAGCTTTTACAACGTTTATTGGTTGATTTCACCATGAAAACTTGGTTGGTTGATCACGAACGTGATCAGTTTTTTTATTTTTTTTTATATATTTAAAATTTGTTTTGTGCTTAAGATGAACCATTCGTTTATAACATAGCTTTTACAACGTTTATTGGTTGATTTCACCATGAAAACTTGGTTGGTTGATCACGAACGTGATCAGTTTTTTTATTTTTTTTTTATCTATTTAATATTTGTTTTGTGCTTAAGATGAACCATTCGTTTATAACATAGCTTTTACAACGTTTATTGGTTGATTTCACCATGAAAACTTGGTTGGTTGATCACGAACGTGATCAGTTTTTTTATTTTTTTTTATCTATTTAATATTTGTTTTGTGCTTAAGATGAACAATTCGTTTATAACATAGCTTTTACAACGTTTATTGGTTGATTTCACCATGAAAACTTGGTTGGTTGATCACGAACGTGATCAGTTTTAATTTTTTTTTATCTTATTATATATTTGTTATGTACTTTAGATGAACCATTCGTATACAACAAAGCTTTTACAACGTTTATTAGTTGATTTCACCAAGAAACCTTGATTGTTGGATCACGAACGTGATCATTTTTTATTGATCACGTTTTACCACGTTTGTGATTGATCAACAATGCAATCAACAAAGCACCTTGGTGAAATCAACAAACGTTCGTGATCAGTTTTTTCAAGTTTTGGGTATTTTTTGCCAACAATCCTCCATTCGTTGAATCAACAATGACGCCTTTGTTGATATCACCACAAAGCTTGGTTGATATCACTATTTTTTGGGATTCGTTGGCCAACAATGAAAGATTGTTGATTCAACCAACGTTTTTTTTTTCGGTGTATGTTGGTATTGGGATCTGGGGGTAGTGGACCATTTGAATAAAATTACTCAACGAGGACATAGGCTTTAAGGGGTTAAATTCCATACTACATGTATGACCAGATCCATAGTGAATGGAAGGATATTAATCCTCGTTGAAGTTTAATATGCAAGGAGAGTTAACAAAAACTCGTCTCTATTTTGTAAAATCTCTCTTCGTCTGAATGTTTTGGATATGAGCCTGTTACATGGTTATTCGAGGCTCAAATCTTAAAAGCATCCAATTGTTTTTTCAAGTGTATCGTCTGTTGCGAGGAATTGGCAAGAAGTAATAACCCTGCCATAAAAAGTGCTTTGTAGGTCTCTATATTTCTCACAAGATATGATTCAAGCTTCAAAGAAAGGGTTAGGGCTTCCCGTTCTGTTGCGCCACCTTATTTATATTATTTTTTATTTCATGTGAATAGTAAGAATATTGAAAACTGTGTTCAATCATCCATTTTCCATAAGGAGCAGAGGGCCAACAATTGTTTGCCAATAATAATCGTGAAAGCGCTTTCCAAGCAGTGAAATAATAGTCGAAGGCCTTGCCGATTCTTAGCAAAAGGCAAGAAAACGACGCAACAAAACGGAGAGCCCCAGGCCAGAGCATTTCACTCAATCATATACTTTCTGAGAAATGAAGAGGATTAACAATTGTTTGCTAATTGCATACGGCTAATCGAGAAAGCGCTTTTCAGGCATTGAAATTACATTCTGGGTAACAACAAAAGGACGTTTCGAACCTTAGCCAACGGGCACGGAAAACTATTTCTGCTTAAGAGCTCGTTTCGGAAATTTAAGCTTTTCAAAAATTAAATTTTCTCAGATCATGTTGAATAAGAAAAAAATCTAGGACCATAAACAAAGCTTTGTTTTCTTAATGGTTTTCGAGAACCTCTATTTACGAGAATTTTAAGAAGCTCTATCACGGACTATTGAGATATTTCGATTTAAAAGCAGACAAAGTTTATTCACAACTCACAATAAGCTTCCACAGAAGGATTTGAATCAGACAACATTTTCTTAAAGACATTTTATGTTTTGAACTCAAATCCAGCTGCAGAATTGCTGAATAATGTGAAGTTTTTAAGGTATAAAAGCATTGTTTTCAAGATTTCTCCGACTCTGGCATGAAAGAGCAGTTCTGTGACCTGAATTTGAGTTTAATAATTCAAAAACCTTTAGGAATGTGTTATCCAATCCCATTTTCTTTTCGAAACCCTATCAAGACTTACAAATCGTCGGCTGAGTTCTATCTTGTTCAATAGGCCATTTTTCATTTTTTGAGTTAGGTATGCAGTCTTCATAATTTGGGGGCGCTCTTTCGTTTGGCGCAAACCATTTTATTCTATCTCTTTTAGTTTTCTAGTTATGGAAACTGCTTTGTTCAATAGGACACACTTCGAACTGTTTTGGGTGTTATATTTGTTCAATAAACCACTTTTGATTTGTTCTGTATTACGTTGAACAATACAAATTCCGGGTCTATGAAATAACTCCCACGAAATAAGTCCCACTTTTAAAAACGAAATAAGTCCCACCAAAAATTGCTTAAAAAAATGAAATAACTCCCTCGAAATAAGTCCCACTTTTGAAAACGAAATAAGTCCCACCAAAATGAAATGATTTAAAAATTTACTTGAAATGAAATAACTCCCACTCAAAATGAAATAACTCCCCCTTGAATAATATATTTCTTAAATGAATTAAGTCCCACTTTCATAAACGAAATAAGTCCCACTTATTTCTGGTTGTCCCTTTTACGAAATGTCCAATATATATAACTTTTTGCATAAGAAAAAAATGAGAAATAAATCCCACCAAAATATAAATTTAGGGGTACGAAATAACTCCCACTTTACAAAACGAATTTATTCCCACTCAAAACGAAATAAGTCCCACTTAAAATAAAAACGCGTAACGAAATAAGTCCCACCAATTGACGAAATAAGTCCCACTTTTAAAAACGAAATAACTCCCACTTTCAAAATAGCAATTTTTGGTGGGACTTATTTCGTTTTTAAAAGTGGGACTTATTTCGTGGGAGTTATTTCATAGACCCACAAATTCCATATAAAAAACGACTTCCTTATTGATTTTAATTTATAACTTTTTCAAAAGAAAAGAAAAACATCTAGTGTGACTTGTTTTAAAACTAAAATATTCTACGCTTGCAGAAAAAATCTACTTCCTAACAGTAATGTTCAAATATAATAAAAAAAATTCGACCTGAACCTTAAAAATCGATTTCCCAACATTTTGAAAATTGGACATTGAACAAGATAGAACTCAGCCGACGAAATAAGGCATTAAAGTTAAATTACTCAATAAATTGATGAAATAAAGCAGACATGAACTCAGCACATAAAAAACTATTCGAATAGCAAATAATATATTTTCTTTTTTTTTAATTTTTCAATGCTAAAATATAAGCTCAAAAATGAGAAAAAAATTATTTATTCGACCTCGCAAAATTATTATCTGGAAAGGATTTTTTTTTCTCAATTTAATTTACTTTTCATTTCACAACTATACAATGAAAATAGGAGTTCTACTCAATAAGACTTTTTGGTCGAAAGTGAAGGATATACATCGATCGATTTCATGGAAAAAAAAATTCTCAGCAGGTTGCATGAAAAAATAAGGCAAACAATTAATTTTTTTGGATTATTCACGCCTTTAAAACTACAGACCTCCTGAGGTACCTCTTATCAATGAAGCCGTCCTGCGCTTTCAACTGGACATTTTCGTGCACGATTTCTTCGATATATTGAACTTGAGCGATAAAAAAAAGTTAATTTTCAAGTTTTCACAAATTAAACTTTTTATATTTTCCTGAAAAATGTGTCCTTCAGAAATAATGCTTCCATATCTTCAGTCAGATTTTTAATAATCTTACTGAAAATTGATGCATTGTAAAAAGTGTTTTACTGTCTTTCGTTTGGCGCAAACCATTTTGTTCTATCTCTTTTAGTTTTCTAGTTATGGAAACTGCTTTGTTCAATAGGACACACTTCGAACTGTTTTGGGTGTTATTTTTGTTCAATAAACCACTTTTGATTTGTTCTGTATTACGTTGAACAATACAAATTCCGGGTCTATGAAATAACTCCCACGAAATAAGTCCCACTTTTAAAAACGAAATAAGTCCCACCAAAAATTGCTTAAAAAAATGAAATAACTCCCTCGAAATAAGTCCCACTTTTGAAAACGAAATAAGTCCCACCAAAATGAAATGATTTAAAAATTTACTTGAAATGAAATAACTCCCACTCAAAATGAAATAACTCCCCCTTGAATAATATATTTCTTAGATGAATTAAGTCCCACTTTTATAAACGAAATAAGTCCCACTTATTTCTGGTTGTCCCTTTTACGAAATGTCCAATATATATAACTTTTTGCATAAGAAAAAAATGAGAAATAAATCCCACCAAAATATAAATTTAGGGGTACGAAATAACTCCCACTTTACAAAACGAATTTATTCCCACTCAAAACGAAATAAGTCCCACTTAAAATAAAAACGCGTAACGAAATAAGTCCCACCAATTGACGAAATAAGTCCCACTTTTAAAAACGAAATAACTCCCACTTTCAAAATAGCAATTTTTGGTGGGACTTATTTCGTTTTTAAAAGTGGGACTTATTTCGTGGGAGTTATTTCATAGACCCACAAATTCCATATAAAAAACGACTTCCTTATTGATTTTAATTTATAACTTTTTCAAAAGAAAAGAAAAACATCTAGTGTGACTTGTTTTAAAACTAAAATATTCTACGCTTGCAGAAAAAATCTACTTCCTAACAGTAATGTTCAAATATAATAAAAAAAATTCGACCTGAACCTTAAAAATCGATTTCCCAACATTTTGAAAATTGGACATTGAACAAGATAGAACTCAGCCGACGAAATAAGGCATTAAAGTTAAATTACTCAATAAATTGATGAAATAAAGCAGACATGAACTCAGCACATAAAAAACTATTCGAATAGCAAATAATATATTTTCTTTTTTTTTAATTTTTCAATGCTAAAATATAAGCTCAAAAATGAGAAAAAAATTATTTATTCGACCTCGCAAAATTATTATCTGGAAAGGATTTTTTTTTTTTCAATTTAATTTACTTTTCATTTCACAACTATACAATGAAAATAGGAGTTCTACTCAATAAGACTTTTTGGTCGAAAGTGAAGGATATACATCGATCGATTTCATGGAAAAAAAAATTCTCAGCAGGTTGCATGAAAAAATAAGGCAAACAATTAATTTTTTTGGATTATTCACGCCTTTAAAACTACAGACCTCCTGAGGTACCTCTTATCAATGAAGCCGTCCTGCGCTTTCAACTGGACATTTTCGTGCACGATTTCTTCGATATATTGAACTTGAGCGATAAAAAAAAGTTAATTTTCAAGTTTTCACAAATTAAACTTTTTATATTTTCCTGAAAAATGTGTCCTTCAGAAATAATGCTTCCATATCTTCAGTCAGATTTTTAATAATCTTACTGAAAATTGATGCATTGTAAAAAGTGTTTTACTGTCGAAAATTTAATTAATCTTTTATTTATTATGCAAGAAATATACACGTAATTTTCATTAATTTTATTTGTTTAACTTTCCTGTCGTGCAAAATGAAAATTCTAACGGAAAGTCAAAGATCAGAAATCCACATTGTATTCATAAAAAAAGCTTATTCGACCTGTATCATATCCTAAATACAATTAACCATCACCAGCACCCCAATTCATTCAACATGTGTTCCATATCCATCCACTTCAATTTTCAATAGACCATCACACCAAACAACAGGTCTCCATTTCACCACCAATCTGGGATATTCAACGGTGGGTGCTGCTTTCGAAAATCATAATGTTAGGCATCAAGTAATAACTTTCTCCAACATCAAGGCAAAAGCTCTTAATTCTGATTGGCCAGAGCCCACGAGTTAAGTATCTATGGCTCTCGTGTACTCGTAGGTACTCGTTTAGGTATAAAAAACTTACCGCATTCTATATTCTTCCCATTCAAACTTCACATCCCGTAGCACACACAAGAGCCTGCTACTGTAACACCGAGTGTGATATCAATCATAAGTAACGGTTTTTTCTGTATTTTTATTTTTAAACAAAAATCTAAAAATCGTGTATGCACATAGTGATCACAGAAAATAAAGGCTTACGAATATTACACCATTGCATCCTTGTACGACGATTTCTAAATTAAAAACAAATATTGCTGTGCAACAAGTGCGTTCAGTGTTCAAGTGAGTGTCCATAACTCGATTTTTGTCGGAAAAAAGGAGAAAAAACAAAGGTAAGTGTCTTAGGGATAAAATATGAAATTCCTAGTGCTACCTACTTCGCTTCCGGCTTCCTTGGAGATATTTTTATTTAAGTATCCAATCAATTCAATTATCTTCCGTTCGTTTTTCGTTATATCAATTACGTTCTGTGGTGGATGTTGTGGTACAGTGAGACTACTTGCACGTTATGTAGGATCTTGGGTATTTATCAAATACAGTGTATGCTTTTGATGACATTAAATTCTTTTCTTTCAATTTACTTGAGTGGAGGATACTTTTAAAGTAATTTTTAATAAATCTGTCGATTAAAGGCACTTAATTGCTCAAGCTTTGATAACAAGTAAAACTATGTTGACCTTCAATATTGTTTTTTAATCCTTTAATGTCCTTGTTAAAGATATTGAATAGAGGTAGGCTCTTACTGACTCTTACTTACTGCTTACTGAAGTTTAAATTTGATTGACAAGAACACTTTTAGGGAACAGATTTTTTTCTGTTTGAAATTAAAAATTTAAATTTAATTTAATTTTAAAAAAACAAAATCATGTTTTCAATACCATAGAAAGGTCATGGAACTAAAAGCAAGTACCTCGAAAGCTATATTCCAATATATGATAGTCCAAAAGTTAGAACAAAGTACATTCGAGTGCATTTCATGTTCTCATAAGTAACACACTGTTTCGTATGTGTGATTCCATTAACTTCTTTTTCTTCCTTTTCCGTCGAAACGGGGCTGGTGCACCACTAGTGATCCGTTTGCGGCAGGATTTTTCAAAAAGTGCTTTCAGTGAATAGGCATGTGCTTTTCACAATACAAGAAAAGTGAAGGAAATAATACTTAAAGGAATGTAAGTGGCATAGTTTTGAAATCACTTCTTATTCGATGAAAATGCAAATCAAACCGCAAGGATTAATAACATGTCAGATGACAAAATTAGTTAGTTTTCTGTACCGCTTAAGAAAACTAATCTTATATGAACTCGCGGCCATTCCTAAAATACAAAATTGATTTAAAAAAGTAGGGCAAACTAAAACCGCTATACTTTTCGATAGTCTTGCCGTATTCCGTTGGCTTTGGTTTTGGTTTCGTTGTTGGCAGATATTGGACATGGATAGGGTTACAGGTTACAGCTGACAGAGCTCATCCATCAATGTTTTTCATTGGAAAAATGATTGTACATACATCGATCATCAAAGATTTAAGCTGGTCACGAGGTTGAAATTATTTTAAATTAAATTTTATTTCTTATATCTTTGAACATTTAAGGGGAAAGACTGAATTAGAGGCTTCAGAAAATCGGAAATTTTTTGGGAAGAAAATAAATATTCGATTGAAACGAAACTTTCTGGTTTTATTTGTTATACATTTTAACAGTCTTTTCATTTTTTTTTTCATTAAAATATGTCAGATATATTACAAGCATTTCGCCGAGGCGCCTCGTGCGTGCATGTGTCGTGCATGCGGGAAAGATGCAGGTCGCAATTTCCATCCGAAACAAAAAAACCTAAAGAAAATTTTGTTTTCAATAGTACAGCTTCTAGTTTCGTTTCGATCGAATATTTATTTCCTTGCCGAAAAATTCCTCGATTTTTTGAAACCTCTAAATCAGGCATACCCCTTAAGAGAATCGACTTAATTTGGAAAGCGTGCTCCCGGAAAAAAATTAAAGATAGGTCCCTTCCTTTTTTTCACAGGGTGTATTAAGAGAAAAACGGTAGGTCTCAGGGATCCCCGTTCAGTTGAGCCACCCCCCATGTATGTATACCTAAAATACATTAAACGTTAAGGGAGTGGCACATATTTATAAAAACAGATTTACTTCAATTCTTCAATTTTTAAGTTTTAAAAGCTACAAAAATAAACTGATAGGACTTAACAGCAGTGCCAAATTTTATTATTTGTTTTGTATTGTCAAAGCTGTGCTGAAATTTCAATACTATACTCCATACATAAACTTTTCATAAAACATGATGAGATTTCCTCATATAATTTCTTTCATTTTTTAGTGTTCTCAATTACCATGTCACGAAATGTTGGCTTTGCTATCGGATACATTTTCCATAATATTATGGTTTGATGGCATTTAAAAATTTTGGGCGTAACACAATAACTTTTTCCTCACAATTTGCCGTTCATACGTTGCCTTTTCAGGACTAAAAACAAAAATGTCCATCACTATGTTGCTGAGTCCCCCATAAAATAACAAACTTAGCATAAAATGGATATCGTTACTACCTCCATATTGTCTTTTATTTTTCTGTTTTGAGAAAATAAATATTTATTTCGTGATGTGCACCGTGCACAGAAATTATGACTGATATACTTATTTTTCCGGAAACGTTCTACCCTGTTGAATATAAAAATGAGCACAGTGCATATTTAAATTCGATAGACAGTCAAAAAAAAAAAATAAAAAATACACGGGATAAATGAAAATTAAGAGGAATTTCTATTTAAATAATTTATTTTTAACCTGCGCTGTGCTAGAGGAACACAGTGTTTTTAGACTCAATTCAGCTTAGCTTTTTATTAAGAAAATTATTTTATGATTGGAAAGAACTGATTGATTTGGGAGCTCCCAAGCAACCTCCTCGATCTTAGTAAAAAAGTATTTTCACTCATGGTCTACAACATTTGAGTCACTAGTTAAAAGAAATACTAACCCAAAACGAAAGCACTACTTCCATCGTTGATTTGACACTTTGAAAAAGATGAAGTATTTTATAGAAACATCTTTTGTCGATACTCATTCAAGGAAAAACTTTCGCATGGATTACTATACTAACCCGCCTCTAGAGCTGGAATTCAATTTTTAAGTCCTCAGAAGAATCTTTAATTCTTAAAAGACAATATTTGAGTTCCAAGTTCCAACGCAACTTCCTTATAGAACCACATCCGTTACAAAGTCTTTGCAGAAAAATTTGTAATATCAAACGGCGCGTCGCCGGCGGTAGCAGTACAATGCAGAGGCGCCTTCAGGGAAACATCTCCCATCCCGTACCTTCGTTTTATTACAATATCCTTGCTGATGGATGCTTCAAAAAGAAACATAATTTTTGAAGACCTTATGTCGGAGTCCATGGTTTGGCTTCTTAAATTTATTCTGCCTTTTTAAAAGCCTAGACATTTATTTATCTCTCAAGGTCTCCAGAGACATTGCCTCAGGAGATTACCTACCTACTGAAGGATAATCATTTTGACTATCAATTTTTTATAATCGTTTACAGTCTAACATTTAACCTGGGTATTAAATCGTTCCTACCTTTTGAATCTCAGCTAAAAACAACAAGGTGACTAATTTACTTTGCACACTTGTCAGCACTTTCGAACAGACATGAGTTCTACTGAAATGATAATAATCGACTTTCAAAAACAAATTGCAATAAAGATTTTTGTTGTTGGGTAACGAAACCAACACTAATTGTCTGCCAAATTCTACTTTGATTCCTTTTTATATAAGATAGTCCGTTTGCACCAAAGCCGATGGGATTCACCACATTAACAATTTTCCGTTGTTCAGTCCAATAAAAACATGAGTAAATTTCAACCCCTCGCCCCAAGCATTTCATTTGTGATTTATTTTTTATTCTGTTGTTATAAAATTGATGCACTTGAATAACCTTCTTATCAGTTAATACACAAAGGTTACCTGTGTAAACAATTTTTTTGTTTAGAAAAATAATAAAGTCCCAGATGCCTGTAATCGTAATATTGATAGTTTGTAACTGGGGGGTGGTGTGCTCCCAAACAATAATTTTATTAAATGTTGCACTTTGTTGTTTGTTAAAACATTGCTTATGCATTTGTTGCTATCAGGTATAAGCTGCTGTTACTGGTGGGAAGCTTATAATTCAAAATCATACTGTTTTGGTTGTTGTTATTATTTGATAAGGAAGTTCGGACCAGAATGTGACGTGTAGGCAATGGAAAAAATCTTAAAACGGACAGCAACTCATTCTCGTTTCAGTTAACAACAGATTCTTGTTTCAATCTAGATAAATGGTCTTGTCTTTCCAACCATAACTACAGCTAAATACAGTTATATTGGCTATAACAATATAAAGAATCTCCTTTTAAAGCAATCACTTGTTCTTACTATGTGCCTTCATAATTCCCGCAAAACGTTTTCTGGGTTAAAAATTATTTCCATATCATTTAATGTCGAATACTTTGTGTGGATGGACAAAAACAATGAATTATTTAGGTAGGTTGGCAAACTAACGCTTTGGCCTCTGACATTTTCCTGTTGAAAGACTAGAGAAAGTGTGGATTTCATTGGTTGAAGCATAGTTTTTGTTGACACAGGCAACATTGGATAAGCAGAGCAACAAGTTAATTTAATTTTTTACAGAATGGACAATTTAAACTTCATTAAACCAACGAAGTAGGTAGAGGTACTTTAAACTTCATGAGGCAACTCTGGCTGTTAATCGTAATATGCTTAGACCCTTGCATCTACTTTTATATTAACACGTGCTACTTCGGTTTCGTAGTCAAAATCTGTAATATGTGAAAATACAAATCTTTTTTACTCGAAACGACGTCCGCATTAAAATTCGATTAAAACATTGGCAAATTGAGTGCGAGACGGATAATTTTTCGTCGTCAAGTCCATAGTCGAAAGAGATTGTTAAAGGATTTGAAAAGTTTTTCAATATTTTCAAAGTAAAGATATCAAGACAAAATCACTCTTAGCTTATCTCGCTGTGGAGTGACATGGTGTAATCACTCATATGTATTTTGCGTGGAAACAACTAAATATGTCAACAAGTCTTAATGATTCTATGCTGCTTGTGCAGAAAAATGAGCTTCCTTTAAAATTATCTCATCCCCTTTTCGACAAACCCTCTACACAATCTTGAAGGATTAACTTTTAGACAGGCAGAAGCCAAACAACAATATTTCTATATTGGAATTCCATCGCAAACGGAATAATTAATTGCATTTGTTTGACACTTATTTTAAGTGCAATCTCCTTTCGGGTGATTAAAAGTAAAATTTCAAACCTGCGTGTTTGTGTTTTTTTAACGTTTCAAGAACAAGGTTTCGATAAAATTCGATAAAAATATGCTTAGAAGTGAGCATATTCCAAACTTATTTAAGACCAAATGGCAATTGATTGATTGGCTCAATTACCTTTTTAATTAATTCATACACGGATAGAATGGTTTCTTCATTATATAAATACATGTATATTTACATGTATTATGCTGTATATGCTATGTACGGCATACGTGTGAACATACAGTATACGTATGTGTATAATGAAAAAATTATTATCCTAAGTTGATAGGTAATTGCTTGACTGAGCTATCAGCTAAAAAATCTTAAATTCGAATTTGAACAATCTTTAAAATTACCTCTTATTCCACACACCTTTTTGGGTAGAAACTTAGGATCCTAAAAAAACCTATTGAATGTTTCTAGGATGCGTACGTTTTTCTATTAGATTCAAAACTCCCGTTTACGTTTCCTTTCCCCGTGGGAGTATGTGCGGATGAGATAAAGTCTTTGGGGGAGGGAGATTTTAAAATTCTGTTTTTATCTTTTTGTTTAATGATATCTTAATGTGTCAAAAATATTGTATCAAAATTTCAATCAATAAGTTTTTCGATAGATTCCCATGGTGCCCGTGGCGTAATATGGTTACCATGTCTGCCTGCTAAGCGGGAGGTTAGTGGTTCGAATCCCAACAGAAAACAAAAAATGTTTTTCCACGGGTAACACCTGTCCAAAGAATAGGCAAATCCTGTGATAATATATAAACTCATTGCCTTCAAGCGCTTTCTCAATTCGCCGTTCAGAATCTGCAGAAAATTATAGGTACTCTCCATTCCCTCACAAGGAATGGTTGTGAGAAATAAGCTAGCCCTCGGGGCTCTCTACTGTATTGCGCCACTCTATTTGTTTTTCATTTATTTATTTCGGGTCTTCCTTCGATCAGAGTAAAATTGATGACGTTATGATTATTATTTTTGTAACTGCTCGACTTGAGCACGCTATTGTTACCTGGCAGCTTAAAGGCGTTTTTCTCTTAACTCACGTTTTCAAAGTTGGTGCCCCTGACAACTTCAAAACTGCTGTTCCGATCGTTCTGAAATTTACAAGGTAACGCTGGAAAGTTTTTTTTTTAAGATTTATCAATATTTTTCATCTTGCAATAAAATGCTTCTGTAATGTAATTTTTCTTTCTCAAAAAGTCTCGTGTTTTCCTTCAAACTGTTCCCAAAAAATGAAAATTTTGAAAAACCCACCAAGCGTTACCTGGAGAAAAGAATTATCTAACGAAATAATTTTGATTTCGAAAGACCCAGTACCGAGTTGTGAGAGGCACCGTATCTGTTCTTTTTTTCGAGACGCTTCACAATAACTGCTGCCATTGCCGTACCTATTGATATTTCCCTATTTTGCATTGCTGTCTTTAAATGTTATGTTTAAAAGTAGCATTGATTTTAATAAATTGATGCTAACTGCGTCAAAAATTCACTAAAACGTACCTTTTTGGAATCGATAATATAGGATAAGGTTATACCCCCTTAATTAAAGTCATCGCTGTTGCATTGTGATCGAAAAAAAGTTTGATGAGCCCCATTGTAAAGGATAGCGATAACACTGTGTCTCAAGAAAACCCACAAAATAAATGCTGATGTGCCCCATGGCTCCGTTTTGTCTCCTACACTTTTTCTTATTTTCATTAACGATCTTCTGTTTGAAACTACTAGTCCACTAAATTGTTTTGTCGACGACAGTACCCTCAGCTTTTCATATGGGTTCTTAAATTCACATCCCTCGTCTTCGGACGTGGAATTAGTGCGGCAACGTATGTTAAGTTCATTAAATTCTGATCAGACAGCATTGTCCAGTGGGGAATAAAAAATCGCGTAGAATTTAATGCTCCAAAAACTCAATGCTGTCTTTTGTCGTTGAAGCGAAACTTACCTGCCTTGCCACTATCCATGAGTGGCTCTTGCATTGTTGAAACAGTACAGCTTTCAATCCTCGGTATGTGCATTACCAACCACCTCTTGTGGAATAACCATATACTTGAAATCGCCAAAAACGGTGCAAAGTGCTTAGGCTTTCTTCGACGATGCAAGAAATTTTTTTCACTCAATGACCTGGCAGTCATCCACAAAACGTACATTCGTCCTAAGATGGAGTATAACTCCCATATTTGGGCAGGTGCTCCTTCAAACCACCTCAATCTTTTGGACAGTGTTCAGAGAAGGGCCTATAAAATGATTGGAGATACGAACATCATCGAAACTTTCATGACACTCGAATATCGTCGTAATGTTTCTTGTCTCTCCTTATTTTATCGTTTTTTTACTGACAGTGCTCTTATGAGATTGCCAGATGTATTCCTCCACTTAAATAATTCAACCGTAATACTCGCGCTTCCAGGAATGCCCATTAGTTTACCCTTGAGTCTAATTTCGGACGTACTGTTAAATACAGAGATTCCTTCTTCAGCCGTACCACGCGAATGTGGAATGTATTGCCCAGCTCTATTTCCCTCTCATTACAATCTTCAGCAATTTAAAAGTAATGTGCATCGGTATCTCCTTTTAAACTCTTCCCTTTTTCGTAACGCTCGTACTGTGTTACTTAACATATTAAGGGTAGTCACAACCCCTTGAGTGCGTGCAAATTATAAAAAAAACGAGTCTTTTATATTAAAAACACAGTAACGTTCGATCACATTTAACATCGGTTAACAATCATTGGCTTTATAAGAACAATGTATAGCAAATCACTATATAAACCTTCTATCAAATCGTCTGCATAAAACAGTCGCATTCGCCTGTCATCATGCCCGTCGAATACCACTAATTACCATGGCCGTGGATAGACTTGCAATTACATTTTTCTAGTTTTCAAGTGAGAATCTAAGTTGTTGTTTTATCTATTCATATCATAATTATATTTGCATCATTTTCCTTAACTCTTGGCATTCACAAGCACCAAGCAGCATTGCGAAAAAAAAAACACAAAAAACTCTGAAAAGATAGTGAAGAAAATCATTTGTCTGGTGCGGTTTTAAGCAGACTTATCATGAGAAAAAAAAAATTTAAAAGCAGTACACTTTTCGACATGTGTGTTTCGTGCGTTTGCTACCAGGAAAAGCTTCCTATGAACATACGGAAACAAGGAAAATTTAATCTGATATACATGATGACTAGGATGTAGTACAAAATCTTCATTCATCTATAGGCACAAACACGCAAAGATGTATCGAGTTTTCTTTTATCTGACTGCTACTGCTACACACATTCAGTGGAAAAGCATGTGAAAAGATGAAACTTTTGTAAAAGTCATTTACTGCACAATTGTACGTCATTTGTCTTTTAAAAATCTAGTAAAAGTTGTACGATCTCGAACGATAAGATTTATTGTATAGGGTGTTTCCGACTACTTATTCAACTTTAAAGAAAATTTTATTTAGGGGTATTTATCAAACAGTACATAGACACTTTAGTTCTGAAGCTTTCTCATTTACCAGGCGTAAGTAAAAACATTGTATATGTATATGTATGATGTATAAAAACTATACTAAGTAAAAGAAGCCAATTTGACAATCTTAAGGACCAGAGGACACCGGTGGCGCAGCAATCGTTTTTATATATAAAATGGTGAAACCAAAAGCTTGGAACGGAGACTGCTAGGTTGGACCGGACACAATAGGTTCAAAACTAGTCCAAAAGTCTACACAGTCCTACTATAGGTTATATATAAAATGGAAAAACGTTTATTGTTTTAAGGGTGATTATGGTCTAACTTCACTTGTTAACTAGACGCCTTGATATACGAAACACAGCTTCTTCGAATATTCTTAGGTTCTTACATGACCTCAACTTCGAATGAACAATTCTACACTTTACGTGCTTAAACCTAAGGGAACAGCACAAAAGATCTTTCAGGTCGTCGTGCTAGTAAAGGTATTTTACTTTCGCCTCATTCAATTAAGATGAAAAAAAAGATCTAACTTGGATCATATAGTTGGATGATTGAGCTCATCTTATAACCACAAAAACCTTCCACTTTTTAGTGGTGCAATAACAGCATTTTTTAATGGAAAGTCAGTTGATAACAGACCTGTAAGACGACTATATTTTTGTTGTTATTAGTGTAAGTAATGAAATAAGCCATAGTCCAAGTTTAATACACCGCTAGTAGAGCAACATTCTTGATTCTTTATGAAAAGAACACTGCGCATTATAATGCGATAGCTTTCTTGAAATTTCAAATCAAAAATTTCCTAACATGCATCAGGGATCACCTCACCATGTTTACCACTTTCTTGTATCACACATCCCTTTATCACCTCAGCCATCAGGTCTACCTCTCATGATACTGCGTACATATGAGGCGCCTTCATATTAAGGTCAATGAAGTAAGCCTCTTCAGGGGGTTTCTTGATCTAGTATACCAGTCCCAGACAGTAAACAAGAACTCCTGCTAAAGCAGAAGGAGATTAATATTCTCTTCCACAATTTGACCAACACAGTCATTCGTATCTTAAGAAATTATTTTTAAAGCAATTACTGAAAATAACTTTATTCGAAGTAAACAAACAAAAACCGTCCATGGGTGTCCGCATGTCAGTCTTGTTGTCTGCGAAGAATATTTTATTTTTTAAAATTGATTGTTTATAATTCTGTATGTATTATGTTATTGTTTTGTTAAAAGACGTTTATAAAACCAGAGGAATCCTCGTCTCTCTTATCGCACGTCTGATGATTCGTAATCTAGTACATTTTTTACCGATCAACAAGCGAACAACCTTCGTAGGTGATCCTTATCAGCAAAGCTGTCGAAAATTGTTTTGAAAAAAAGCACTCACACAAATTCAAAATCAAATCGTTGTGAAAGTCTTCTTATATTTGAAATAGAGGCGTCCCATTTACAGATTTTCTGAAAACTAGAAACGCCTCGATCTTATTTCTATGAATACGACATTGATTGATGGGGCGCTAACCAGTCGGACGGCAGTTGCAGCCGAATGAGGACACAATCGATCTCATAAATATTTTTCTCTCTTTTGAAAAGCTTGAAGATGTAAAAAAACGGGTAGTTCTGTGGGCAAATCTTCCTTTAGCTGTCAGAAAGTGTGGTGGACAAGAACTCAACCAACAAAAACGAAACAAAAATCTGTGAATTCGCGTAACTGTGTTGATATATTTAATTCGTAATTAATCTGTGATTTTTGTACCTAACAATTGAAACGAAAAATTAGCTTTTAATTTAATAATTTTAATCGACTGATAGTTTTAAACTCCAGCAACTGTGGGAGCCGATAGGTGGGTGAGTTAATTTTGATGCATAATTATTGCTTCTACGATAATTGCATTATACCTACTGCTATATGAACTATCTTTGTACTTGCTGTTGGGCAATATAACTTGTCTTGCAGACAACCTTACAGACGGAAGGCTCTAAAGTCAAGATTGCAAACTAATTAATTTTGAAAATGAAAATATGTATGTACACATATTTCTAAGTAGGTACATACATACATATACCTATCTACTGTCTAACGTAACTAGGATAAGAAAATGCAATGATGTGAAGAGCTGAAGTGAAACAAAACTTTGTGATAATGACCTTTTAATTGCGAGCTGTGCTAAATAATCTTTATTCCTAATGTGTATTGTGTGCAGTTGTCGTTATTAACGTTCTTGAAGTAAACAATTTAATCACCTTTTTAGATTGACAGCTGTTATTTATAAAACTTCCGTTTAAAATTCATATAAACTCTTCTATATAAAAAGTTAAGTGTGAAGACAATAAATGTTCTAGTGACTATCTCTATACTTTATCTTTCCATACAAAGTTCACTCAAAGCAACTGTAGAACTCGGAGAAATTTCAATGTCAGATGGGAATATTGAACACCTTTCCCCATAGAGCGATAGGAAGAAAAGAAAAAGACTAAGGGCCAGTTGCTCAATCGAATTATAAATTTAAGTTCTACATAAAGTTTTCATTTTTGTATGAGACGTTCCGGGATTCTTAAGTTCTACATAAAAGCCCCATACTAAAGTAGAACTTTATGTACTTAGAACTTAAATTTATGATTCGATTGAGCAACTGGCCCTAAAGTACTGTTTAAGTTAAATTTTTATTGATGTATGCACTTATTATGGGTATCCCAATTTAACAGAAACCAAAAGGTATTTTTCCAAGGATATCGCCTTTCTCGAGTGATTGGCAAGTCCCCCAATAGTAATTTTTTTTGCATTGAAAAACGATTTCTACCGATTTCACCTATTTTTTAATTTTATCATTCTGGAGTTTTTTGAATTTCATTTTGAGCAATTAACAGCCAAGCGGGTGTTTTTATCAACATAGTAACCTGTGTCAATTGAAACATTTTGGGGGAGTTTCAAAAACATTTAAAGAAAATTTGAGAACCTCAAATGCTTCGTTGAAAAATATCTGATATTTTTTTTTCAGAGTTTAAAAACTTTCATAGACCAAAGCGTTTCTGTAGTTGGGGCAGCTGTCAAAACATGTGTACCCAGCATCGCATTTTCATACTTTATGTATGTTTGCAGATCATTCTATTTAAACTAAGACCTCATGAGAATGTTTTAAGGTGTCTATGAACCCATTTTTCAGCTTGACTTATAAAAAACTGATTTTTACTAAGTCTTATGTATGTATAAATATACTCTAAAATTGACGATGTAGGTATCTATCCTCTTCGTTTCCCATAACTAGTAAAGGTTTTTTTCTTGGCACGTGTTTGGCATTCTGTTGTTTTTTTTACCTACGAGTTTTAACTTTTTACTTTAAAATCTTTAGAGTTTTAACATCCTATGCATCCTTTAACCCACTAATCTCTGAAAAGGAAGCCATTCTAATTCCTAAATCCCTTTAATCAAAACCCTCACAACACATACAAACTGCTCTCTTTCGATGAGGTAAATTTATAAACATCCCTTCCTTCTTATTCAAGACACGTATCATTTTCTCGTTATGGTTAATTTTAACCCTATTAGAAAACAAAATTAAACTTGAATGAGAACGAGAAATGCACTCGCACAATTCAATCTATCATTTCCCTGCGGCTATGTCATCGGTTATCCTTAAATAAATCCTAGATGTTCCACCTAAAGTGTACCCAAGAGATTCTTGACCTAATTAAAGGGCTAATTAGGTTTATGTGTCCGTTTAGTAACACACATGTATCCGCTCGTTAATATTTATATCTTCTTTGTTTCGAAATTATAATTAAGGATTTGATATTTAAATTTGAGTTGTAGGTATTTGACCATCCTAAGCGATTTATGCGATTTTAATTTAAAAATATAAATAGCAGTTTAATTGTGTCTCGTCGAATTAATTGCTAATTTTATTTTTCATTTAATCTTTTCAGAATAAACCAAAATGAAGCAATCGATATCGTTCTTTTTCGTGTTAGTATGCACCGTAGTTTTGGCAGCACATGAAAGTCAAGCTAAAAGTAAGTAAACTGTAATGCATAAGCTTTTCTGTTTAAATTCGCTTAATCCTAATCAAAGGAAAATCGTTTTATCTTGTACAAAATAAAGGATTTGTGGGTAGCATTGATTGTAATTTCTTTTTATTTGCATGTGTTTCAGTAGTCTTAGCTTTTGGTCTCCATGGATAGATTTTGTTTTGAGAGGTGAAAAGCACGGTTGCATCCTCCAAAAGGTTCAATGTGAATCCTTGTATTGTGCTGCATTTTACTTTTCTGTTAACGTTTCTTTTAGTTTTTTGATTTCAAGTGATTATCGTTCAACTACGTTTTAGAACATTTATTTCCTGGCAAAATGGAGACTGAATTAATTTCAACAAGAATTCAAAAATTCACCACGACAAGAGAAGCTCTATTATCTGCCTCTCTTTATTTATACACCTCACTAGGTGGATAAACTTGGCACAGTATAAATCTTGAATCTTAAATCTCTTGATTCTTATTTATATATTTCGTAATACTAGTTTCCCCTACCAGTGGTGGGGAAAATTTGAATACCGGACAAGTGCTTCAGTACTATTTTTAAGCTTTTGCGTCAAATAATGTAAGGCCCTTATCGTATGCTGCCCTACCACTTGTCTAACAGTGACTGTGATAGAGTACACCAATGCTGATGTCTTAAATATTATGCAAACTGTTAAAATTCTAAGGCAATTACGTTTGCCTCCTCTGTGTTGCCCAAAACTTTTAGTCTTTCTAAACGTAGTAGCAGATGGTTATATTTTATCCTTTTAACATTAAAAAAAAAATAGCTGAATTTCTTGTCTACTACTTTCAACCGAAAAGTTATTCTCAATCCAAATTCTTGGAGCCGAATTTGTAATTTTAAGCTATTTGCACAAGCGATTTGAATTTTTCTTGGGTTAGATACACAAGTGTGTTTTTCGCTATTTCAAAATCATCTATTCCTTCAGGATATTTAAGGTTTTGAAGTCACAGCATTGGTAAAGCATTATCTGAAAGTGTTGTTCCACGTAAATTATTATATAATCCACAGAGTGTGAGCCTATAAAAGATAGCTGTTCAATATTCTAGACATCACTTGATAAGTTTTCCGACACTATAACCAGGTAGCACGTACAACCAAGCTACAAGGGGTAACACTTCAAGGGATAAACAGAATTAAATTAAAATTCATTATAAACGTGTTGGCTTCTGCTGGTAGTAATATTAAGTTAAGTTTTCTATAATCTTCAATTATCTAAACAAGCTTCATTGGAAGCCATTAAAGTTTCTATTATAAGTTTAAACATCAACTTGATTCTAAGGCTTCGAACCCCACTCTACTTCTATTTAGCAATCATGGTTTCTCTATGGAGATTAAAAAATGCAAGTAAAAAATCTTTTCGAAAAGAGAAAACCTACATCGTTATTTATCCCCCAAGTTGAATGCACCAGCTGGCAATTAAGTTGAGTTGCATTAATAAATTGCATAATGCACATCCCTTTGAATCCTTTCATCATTGCTGGGCCTATCATTCTCTACATCTAAGAAAGTGGGAAATTTATTCAAATTGTCAATGTCAGTCAGCAAATGTTGACGATGTTGCCTACACCCATCACTTAAAGTGTGACCTGTTCACGATAAAGAGTCACTTCTATTTCGAAAGGTTTGATCATATTTTCCGGTACAATATATATGTTATTTTTAGAAGCAGTAACTGACTATTTGAGATAACAAGAACCTGCCTGAGTATCACTCTTCCGTTTGATGAAGCTACCCCGCTCATTATTACAGGTGTTTATACCACGTTCGTTCAATGTACGAGTATGTATAGACAAGCGTATTGAGTCCTTGTGGAACTATTCGGTTCGAATTTACGCCTTTGATTGCTGTACGTTCGTTCAAAACAAAACCATTCAATGACAATGTGTTATTATATTTTATGGATGGTCGTGAAGGATATGGGCTGTGTAGGTTGTTCATGTTCGCCCGTTTGAATGTGTTTTCGCAGTGTTGCTTTGATGTGGTGCATAATTTGGGAGGAAGAAAAAATATAACAAATTTAAACAGACTCTTTCGTCATCACATTTTTTTATTTGCATTTCTATTAGCATATGATTCATTCAAAAATTTTGAATTTTATTTATGTCAACAATTTGTAAGGGAGATTCAAAAAAGTTTTTTTTTTCGTTTACCATAATTTTGTTGTTGTTATTGTGTAGAACATCTCATCCTGCGTTAATGTAGTGATACAAAGAAGAGTAAGCGAGGGAAACAATAAAACTAAAGTTACTCCTACACATCAAATTTTTATTCTTCTTTCACTGTTAACAAAGAGGGACAGGTCCCCAGAGTGTTGATCCACAACAATTACATCCCCCATTTGAGTATGGCTATCTCAAATATAAAAATATTATGTTCCAGGCTCGTTTTCTGACAATGATGGGGTTCTTTTTTTACGATTTGTGTGGCACAGATATGCTGTTTGAAAACCTCTTTGAATGTGATTGATCATTGTGGACAGATAAGTGCACCACTGAAAATAAATACCTGTATTTTTTTGGAGGAGTCAACAAAATATTTGTTTTAAACTCCATGTTTGAATAATTGGTTTAGGTTAGGGAGGAGAATTGTGATTCATGTAGGTGATTTGGATAATTTATTTAAAATACAACAAAACCTTGTTCGACTTATGATACATGACTCTGCGAAAAATAAAATTTTTACTGGCCCAGGCACAATTCCAATTGGTGTTAGAAGGTGCGATTAATCTCTGTACTTAAATTGATTTACCGGAGCTAATATATTGCTCAAACTTTACGGAACTTATAGCCATACAATCCTTGGATAAAGTACGAATAAAAAACTTTTTTTCGCTTTAGATAAATGCATGGGTCGCATAGTCTGTTAGTTCATCTTCAATTTGCTTTTTGCAGATACAACTGTGACAGCTGTCTTTTAGATATCGAATTTTGAATGCAGAAACATCTTTTTTTAATCAACTGCCGATGTCGCTGGGGCTACTATTTGAACAGCCAGCAGCCAAGGAGTTTCTCTACAAAAATCTGTCATGAAAGAAAAGAAAATGTCATTTCTCCTTTTTTTAGGCTTTCGACTCTATCTTCGTCAATATTGTGGGAAAGCTTGGATTATAGATTAGATTAGATTAGATTAGATTTTATTTTTCTTTTCTTAAAAGTTCAATACATTATAAGATACTCAAAATAATAAATCAACAATCAGTAAATAAATAAGCTATTGAAGATGTTAATTCTTTAGCCTAATGTAGGGTCATGTCCCCAGTTGTCGAACACTTAGTGACTTGCAATAAAGTAATCGCTCACTGCCAGACAACCTTCGATATTCAATATACGAAGTTAAGTTAATTAGATTCTCAAACTCAAACTTTATTTAATAAACTTAAATTTAATTCTGTAACTTTAACCGTTTTTTTATAAAACAATATAAACTGGAAAACAGTCCGATTCCCCAGTAATCGAACACTTGTTTCCTAAAGCCGAACATTAAGTTTCCTTATTTCGAACATGGTGTTTTGGGTTAAGACTAACATTTAATTACTACACAAAACAGACATTTTTAAAGTTTTCTCTATTTTAAATTACCCAAACATTTTAATTTATTTTTTTTATTATTTTTATATTTTTTTTTATACTTATATTTTCTCAATTTTATTGAACCACATAAATCAGAAAAGATTTGAAGAGTTGCACACAAAGTCTTTATTTTGAGCACAAAGTTGGGTGTACGTTAAATGGTTATGCTAAATGGTGACAACCTATATTTCTTAATCCATCTTCTTTGGCAAGAAGTTATGAGACAACTACGTCATAATTGAAATTGTTAGCTGTTCGAACAAAGGAAACCTAAAATTGTACTGAGTTTCCTTGATTCGAACACTGAAAAAAGGTGTTCGAATACTGGCCCCAAAGGTTTTGCTACTTTTATTGATAGAAAGACGTAAAAATTATTTAGTGTCTTATAACATGTAAGGCCTGAGCTTAAAAAAACTATTTTGATGAAGTTGCCTATATTCGAACACTAGTGTTCGAACAGGAAACTCACAACAATTTAGTTTCCTTTGACCGAACAGCTAAAATCTAGTAAAACTACTAACTTTTAAGATAAAATTTTAACGTAAATGAACTAAAATAAGCATTATATAACGAAAAAACCTTACAACATAAATATTTAGCTTCAATTGCCCCTTGAAATTATAGTTTCTCACGACACTTGCAACAGTCTACTTCTTATATGGAAACCCACAATTGCCCTAATCTTTGAAAGCTAGTCACAAACTACTATTTTTTAAACGTTTACATTGGTTGTACTTGTGAGTTGTTTCTGAGGGTTAAAGAGTGTAACACCCTTTACAATTTCGCATTAAAAGAAATTAAAAAAATGAGAAATAATGCAGTTTGAGCTATGTTTTTCAAAAAGTGTTCGACAACTGGGAGTGTTCGAATTTAGGCGACCTTACCCTACCCCAAAAACAATCTTACTTTTGAGATTGATCGGTTCAGCGGTTTCCCTGGATTGAACAGATATACTTTAAGAATAATAGTATGCTCCTAAGTTGCAAATTAAGTTGAAAACTACTTGAAGAATGTACGGTTTGGAATTCATATTTTTCTCAATATACGAAACTTTTAAATCTTGTGAATTCTTAGGGCCATATGCAATTTTACGCCTGTCCTATAATTTTATTAATTTTGGAAATTATACTGGGAAGCTGTCTCCAACTGGCTTACATTCCCCCTACTTGGAATGAAATTAAGTAAGGGGGTTGCCAATAAGAGTTTCTTTTTTGAAAAAAACACACTTTTTATAAAGGAAATTCAATTATTTTTTATTTAATGTGCACTTCAATCAATACATTTAAGTTTTAAATCAAAACGTCATTCAAATGGCCACCACGACTTCTTCTGCAGCAACAAATTCGAAGAACCCAATTTTCGAGCACTTTTTCCAGTAAATTAAGTCGTACATCATGAATGGCACGCTCAAAATTGACTTGTAAGGCTTGAATAGAATCTGGTTTATTTTGAAAAATCAATGACTTCCAATAATCCTACAAGAAATATATTAATGGTGTTAAATCACGACTACTTTGAGGCCATTCAATATCAGCATTTCCTGAAATAATCGAATCTCTAAATTTTTCTCGCAATAGTTCAATTGCTGCATTTGCTGTGTGACACCTAGCCCCGTCTTGTTGAAACCAAATGTTGACAAAATCGATTTCTTCCAATTTCGCCCATAAAAAGTTGGTTATCATCGATCTATACCGCTCTCCATTGACAGTAATGGTACTACCAGCTTCATTTTGAAAAAAAAGAACGGAACGATGATTCCACCAGCTTAAAAACAACACCAAATTGCCAATTTAGGTGAATGTAATGGTTTTTCATGAATATTTTGTGGATTTTCAACGTCAGCTTTGTTTATTTACCGCGCCAGTCAAATGAAAGTAAACCTCATCGGAAAAGATGATTTTCTTTAAAAAATCGCTATCGATTTCAAGTTGTTCCAAGGCAAAATCAGGAAGTTCACGAATCACGACGTTTACGGTGGTCGAATGGTGAAATTGTAAACACTTCTGAATGCAATAAAAAACAAATGACAGATTTTGTCATACTACAAATGGCCGAAACGCCACTGCAAAATCATATCATACCTATTGGAAAACCCTTTAGTTCTTATACGAAAAGCAGTTAAATTTTCCTAAACTAAGTCTGAACATCCCGACATACCAGTCTATGATCTTTTGTCCTTAAAAACTGAAGAAACAGACTGATATCTACTTATGAAATGGGAGCATGATACCCTACTCAAACTGAACATGCATTTTGCTAGTGAAAATCTGTAGAAGTAGCACCACACACTTTCCTTCCTTTTTTGTTTAGAAATTGGTTATGAACGAACTGTTGGAACTCTTGGAAGACGATTGCAGGCGATGTTGACTTATCTATCACAAAGCTTCTTAAATTTAAATGAACTCCTTCAACATGATCTAAGTGAAACACCATTGTACTTAACTAGTCCTCTTCTCTAGAAAATACGAAGTTCCGAAGACAAACCCCCTTTTACAAATTAAACTTTTTATCATGAGGCTGAATATTTGGGTTTAGTTTTAGATAAGAAGTTGAGCTCGAAGGGTCTTTGGATTTTTACTCAGTTATTGTGTTACAGTTTGGCGAATTCATTCATTCAATCGTTATAGTCTTCAAAAAGTCTAACGTTAAGCGTGGCTTACACACCCATCTGTAGCACTGAAGCATTCTGTTCCTATATAAGAATCTCGGCACCGCTTTCAATTCAACTTTAACAAGGTTGGCAGGTCTCCGTAGATAAATCAATATAGGTTAGGCATTGAAATGAAATCATTGGGAATTGTTTGGACAAACATCAACAATCACGTTGTCGAGAATATTAATATCTTTGGGCATTAAATGACTCAGCGTCAGCATAATTACTAATTAACGAGTATTTAGTATTCAAAGTGCGTGTCTTTCGCTCTTTTCCCACGCACTCATTCATGAAATGACTCCAAACTATTCAACTCATTTATATACCTGTGGATTTAGTTCTTAATACAAAAAAAATGCCTTGTGATTAATAAATGTTCGTTTTCAAACTCTCATTGTTGTCATTGCAGAGGGATGTAATGCCTACGGCCATGCATGCTATGGAGGACATGGTAAACGTTCATTGGGCACTGTATCAGACGAAATACGACCAGATGCAATCCTGCAGATGTTCCCCAACGAGGAGGGTGGCGAAATCAATCCATATCCAAGATATCGTTTGATAAAAATCATGAAGCAATTGGTAAGTACCTCCATATGTGTGTATTTTATTTAATTTACAATCTACTGAACTCACATTTGCTTAAAAAGGACCAAGGTAGAGCACTTGTGTTTCTCTTCACTGTCTTTATTAGTTTATCGACGCTTGTTTAAATTTTTAATAGAGCTTTAGTGGGGGGACAAATATTGTTTTACTCTAAGGAGAGATATTCTAATATGAGATGCCCAACGGAACCTTTAATATGCGAGAAGTGATGAACAACAATTCATGAGGGAAAAACTTGTATAGTATTTTTGATAGCGTTGTATGTCAACCTATAGCGCAGCCTTTTGAAAATTATTATTTTATTATTTATTCTACAAAGGCGATGAACTTTGCATTTGAGAAAGGAGAGAAAGTTCTTAAGACAGTGCTGTCGTAGTGTGGGATCATAAATAACGAAAAACATCAACTTCGTCTTGCTCTTCTATTAATTCAATTGGTCCACACTAATGGATTCTAAACTTAGACAAACACACTTACTGATAGAACAGAAACAGAGCAGTAAGAAGACTCTTTTTTAATTCTTTTCTCAACCACGTAAATAATGTTAAGCGTTCTTGCGGTTGGTTATTTTTTTATAGGCTTTTGTGCTTTATGCACCTACAAGTTTTGTGGATAAGAAAATCCTGATGGACGAGGATGCAATTCTATAGTAGCACTTTTGTATAATATAAACTGTTATCCTGATGTCTTGCATTTTAGTTGATTGAACGAAGTTAAATTTCGATTTAAAGTCGCCATCTTTATATCACCAAGAGCCTTGCGTTTTATAAGCAAAAAAATAAATTATCTAAAAAACAGTATCACTTGAAGAACTTGTCTCCAAAAACTATTAACTAGAAAGGGTACATCCCAATCATAGCCCATATGAGAAGTAGCAATGATGGCTTTTGCAGCTACAATGAAGTCCTTCTTTGTGCTATTACCTTAATTTCATTTAATTCAATTTTTTAAGGGTTGCAGTGAGGTGGTCGAAGTTATTACATTGTTTTGACATCTAGGCTTGAACCTAGTGAATAATTTTGAGGAACTCTTCAAAGAATTCTCGGCTTGCATCTCATCTCGTATAGCACGCATAAGACCCTATGCCGAGTCGGATCTGGACAACACCCGCAAATTAAGTTAAATAGTTGATAAATTGTTCTTTACTCGTGTTTTCTTAAGCATATAGGTGCTTAAGAAAAAATATACTTAAATTTTTGTACAGTAGCTCAACATTCAAAATCGCAACCATTAGAAGAATATAGATTTGTGCTGAAAACTTTAATATTCTCTTATTTGTTAGACGATTCTGCTACCGATACCTTCTTGATTAAGTAAATTTTTAGTTTCCAAGATTTAATTTACATCGATTGACCAATTGAAACTAGTTTAATGGTTAGGTTGTTTTTTATTCTAAGACAAATATTTATCTTGTATTTTATTCGAATCCATTTTTCTATATTCTTTTTTTTTCAGCTCGGTGGTCGCACAAGGCAAGCTGCGAATGATCGTCTTAATGACATCGATTACTCCCTCAATTCCAACGAAGCTTTCAAGGATAATGCAGTGAATTAAAGCGGATAGCGTTAGAAATGTAAAGTCTTTTGCACACATGGAAATCCATCCCCCATCACCCCATCAAGAACTATCCCTTATCCTGATAGAATTTGACGACTCTTTCTAATTACCAAATTGTAAATAATCAAAAAAATAAAAACCTACGCATACAAGAGTGTTATAAAAATAAACCAATAATAGCGCTTTATGAACCTGTAATTTTACGAACTTATTGTTTTATTTGATTTCTGAAGCTTTTGGCTGGAGAGTTTCAGAAAAAATATATTCATATACATGCAACACTAAAAGACTTTAATTATAAATTACTGCAGCATGGCCTAGAGTTTTAATTTAAAATCAGAAATGGCTTTAATGACTCGAAGGAGCAGAATCGAGATTCACGATGCGCATTTATTTCAATTGATCTAATAACTGTATTTATTAAACAAAAAATATTTAAAATAATTTAACTAGAGTATGACTATATTATTTATCTGTAAAATAAATGTGAAACTGGAAAATAAATGTTAAAAATCAAATAATTTATAGTATCTGTGCACATCTTTTTCTTAATCAAAGGTTAACAACATCGTTTTAGTAATTTGCAGATGGAAAATGGAAAGCGGGAATTGGAATTTTGCACAATTTTTTTTATCGTTGACATGACAGACATTTGGATAAGCCTTGGAGTTGAACTGGGTTTGCCCTCAACTCCACCTGGGTTTTTGATGGGCCGAGTTGAGGGCTGTCAAATAGCATGTATTTTTATTCAAATGACAAGGATGTGTGGTGATTTTGTTGCTTAGCGTTTTTGAAGATTGGAAAACCCAGTTTTTTGACAAACCATAGGTTTGTCAAGGAGACCTGGGTCAACCCCGGGTATAGTTCAACGAACGAACCTACTATATTTCTCCACTTGGCATTAACTCTACTCCTTAGAGCAATAAAGAACAAGAGGAAAAACCATACACACACCACGGCATCTTCCCTCGAACTGACTTCACAAACACCACTTATTATGGGATTTCGAAATCCCAAAATAAAGTGGTGTTAGCAAATTCACAGACACAGCTTTATATTCAGCTTAATACGTGTATCACAGATGGATCTCGTGTTACAAAAACAACTATGTAAGCAAATGGAAGTTGCGGGGCAAGAGAGGTAATGGTTTTTCTTCTTGTTCTTTATTCCTCTAACCCTGCAGCAGAGATAAGACATTAATTAGATGGCAAACTTCACACACACATTGAAACTGCATACAAGCTGATATCACCTCTACTACTTTGAGTACAGCTTCCACTCCACCTTTACTTTACACAAAATCTCACTACTACCACTTTGAATACAGCAAATCTCACTAGTACCACTTTGAGTACAGCTTTCACGTATTCACAGACAGAGGATGTGATTACAACAATGTAAACAAATGGTTGTTGCGGGGCAAGAGAAGTAAAGGTTTGCCATCTAATTAATTTCTTATCTCTGCCCTGCAGCTACACGATCAAAATATGGTAAGCCGTCAGCCTACACTATGTCAAATTCCTGTTCGTGTCTCGGTTGTGACGTAGGCGGCTTACAACTTGCCAGGGAAATGGCTTTCAATCGACATGTCATTATATATTTTCAAAATGGCACCCACAAGAAATTTGAAATTCAAAGTTTTTATCCAGGCACTCTTTTCTCTTTTTGAGGGTATTTGACGAAGCTGTCAATTTCATAGCTACTGAAACTGCTTATCGCTTTCAATATTCCATACCAGGGGGTCAATTCCCGATCTGTGAAGCTGTGAAGTGAAAACATTTATCACAGCTTCACCGAAAATTCGATTCTCCATTAGTGAAAATCCAACCTCAAATGTCAATTTTTTTCATATGATAAATTACTTTTCATTGCCGTATGAGTCGGTGAAAAATTCAATTATGAAAAATGGCCGCAAAACTCAAACGATGAAAAATCCAATTGGAATCCAATTGAAATGAGAGAGAAAATGAGAGAATACTGTCAGAATTTATCATTTAGAACATTTTAGTACTTTTTAGATCCGGAATCGCTTAGAATGGATTCGTGAAGTGATAAAATGAAAAAACTGTATGAAAACTGAAATGATATATTTTTTTTCACTTCACAGCTTCACAGATCGGGAATTGACCCCCAGTTGGGTTTCAATTTCGAAAAGTTTGGTTTGGTACCTATGTAAGAAAGTTCGAATGTATTGTAAATGCCTTACCATAGCCCCGGGGTAAGCTCTGCTCATAATATGAAAATGACAATTTCCTACAAGTCCATTATGTCCAACAGAGAGTAGATGTCAATGGTGAATAGTAAATTAACTGTCAAAACTTGAAAGTTGAAATACTCTACTCTGCTTATCTCTTTTTCGTCAACTCGGCAACCCTCTTCACAGTCGATGTCCATCTGACATTCTGACTTTTGACAGTTGATTGTTGATCATTCAACCGCGTGGTAAACTGAAATATTTTTATTATTTTTAATTATTCTCCTGGCAAATGTGTATACCTTTAAAAAAATAGAATGTCAAATTATTCGAGTAAAATATTTCGTCGGAATCGATCTCTCGGATATGTAAGCAACCAAGTTCCAGCCCTTATTCGATATGTGAACCGTCGCAAGGAAACCATCATAACCACATGCATTGGACGTTCGTTCCAAGTGTACACCTCAAATCATTTTCGTCTTGTTCACGTGAGTAATGTGCATCCCGATGAAATTACATGTATGGCAAACGACAAGTTGTTTGTCTACACCGCCTGCGATAAGACCATCTATGCCTGGCGATCTGGGAAGCATATTGAACACACTTATAAGGGCCATACAAAGAACATCCACTTGATGCTACCCTTCAAACAGCATTTAATAGCCATCGATGAAGCCAACGTTTTGAAAGTGTGGGACGTTAATGATGAAACAGTTTACCTAGAAATACCTTTTTCACCGGAGGAATTTCTTATCACAGCAGTTGCTCATCCACCCACATACGTTAACAAAATTCTCATCGGAAGCCATAAAGGGGAATTGAAGCTATGGAATTTGAGAGAAAATCGCTTGATCTACACTTTTGCTGGATACGGCAGTAGGGTTACGTGTATTGAATCAGCCCCAGCTTTAGATGTGGCTGCCATTGGCCATAGAGATGGAAGAACTGTGCTGCTAAATTTAAAGTTTGATGAGATGCTCATGCAGTTTAAACAGGACTGGGGTCCAGTCACTGGAATTTCATTTCGTACGGATGGACAGCCTATTATGGTAACTTCTAGCAATAATGGCAACGTTGCTGTCTGGAATCTTGAAGAGAAGAAGGTACGCAAATCAATTTCAATAAAAAATTCAAGTCTAATATTAATTTTTAGATAATCAATCAAATAAAAGCCCATGAGGACACAATTACCACTACCATATGCTTCCCAAATGAGCCCCTCATGTTGACTAGTTCTCCAGATAACTCCTTGAAGCTGTGGATTTTTGACTCTCCTGATGGGGGTGCTCGATTACTGAGAATACGAGATGGGCATCAGGCACCTCCACTTTGTATTCGATACCATGGTATAAAAGGAGACAGCATTGTGTCGTCGGGTGAGGATAGTTCACTAAGGGTTTTTAGTACAATAACTGAATCGTGGAATCGTAGCCTAGGCAAAGCCAGCTATAACAGAAAAGTATCAAAGAAAAAAGGTAAGCAACGGAATCACTGATAAGCGAACATTTTTATAAAAATCTTTATCTTTTAGGGCAAATGGCAGATGATAGTCTTAGAATGCCGCCCATCATTGAATTTACAACTGAAATTACCAGAGAAAAGGAATGGGATAACATTGCAGCGATCCATTCGGGCATTATCCAGACCACCACATGGTCTTTTCACAAAAGTAAAATGGGCGAATTGAGGCTGGTGCCGTTTCTGTTTCAAAACAAATACAGACAGGATTTCAAAACGGAAACGACGTGTCTTATTTTGACTCATTGTGGCAATTTCGTGATCATCGGTAAGTGACCGACACAAATATCAAAATTATTTCGTATTTTGTATGCTTATTCGTTTTTTTCAAATCGTTTCAGGCTATTCTAGCGGCCACGTTGAAAGATTTAATATTCAGTCAGGTATGCACCGAGCAAGTTATGGATCTCCAGCTCACAAAGCTGCTGTGAGGGGTGTTGCTTGCGATAATTTAAACCAATTTGTCGCTACAGGGGGCAGCGATGGGCTGTTGAAATTTTGGCGTTTTAAAGATAATGGTAAGTTTTTTTTCTCAAATCAAAAAAAAAAATAACTTAATCCACCGTTTACATTTTTCAGTCGATGAACCCAGTAAAATAATTCGATTGCCAGACAGTGTCACGTTGATTCGTTCACATCGCGAAAGTGCAATGGTTTGTGTGGCCTTGGAAAGTTTTGTAATTTGCGTTGTTGACTCCGACACAAAGACGATTATCAGAAAGTTTGAGGGACATAGTTCTAAAATTAACGACGTAACATTCAGTCCAGATAGTCGTTGGTTGATATCCGCTGCAATGGACTCAACAATAAAAGTCTGGGATATACCCTCCTCGTACATGATCGACCATTTCAAAGTAGAACGCCCGTGCTTATCACTGACAATGTCTCCCACTGGTGACTTCTTGGCAACGGCACACGTCAATAACTTGGGCATATATCTTTGGGCCAATAAAACCCTCTTCAATCACATTTCGCTGCGATCTATCAATCCCTTCGATGAGGCACCCTACATTGATCTGCCTTCAAATGTGCGCGATGAAGTCAGCTTAGATGTAGCCATTGGAGAACTTAATGTTGACACTGAGGAAGGGGAAGAAATCGACTTGCACTATGAAACTCCTGTTCAAATTTCAGATGAACTGATAACAATGTCTGGCGCAGCTGAATCCCGTTGGCAAAATCTTCTTGATCTTGAGATCATTAAAAAGCGAAATAAGCCTAAGGCCCCACCAAAGGTTCCAAAGCAGGCTCCTTTCTTCTTACCCACAGTTGCAGGAATAGACTTGAAGTTTGATTTGTCGGCAGCGACCCACGAAAATGACAACTCAAAAATGATAACACCATCGACCTTCAGCAATTTAACGACGTTTGGAAAACTGTTAGAAGATACGATAGAATCTGGCGACTACAAAAACTGCGTTGAGTACCTCAAAAAGTTAGGACCTTCAATGATTGATTTTGAAGTGAAGTCACTACATCCTATCGGCGGTGGTTCCTATAAATCGATGACACAATTCTTAAAAACAATCAGCTACATGCTCTCGACTAATTGTGATTTCGAACTCAGTCAGGCGTATTTGAGTGTATTTTTACGATCGCATGGAACTTCGCTTGTCGAAAGATCTGAGATTGTTGAAGCTCTCAAAGAAGTCGAGGAAGCGCAAAAGAAAAGCTGGGAGATACTAGAGCAGACATTTTTGTATGGGTTGGGTGTTGTTTCCGCGCTTAGAAATTATGTGAGTTAGTGGAAAATTTGTTACAGAAGCTTTGACAAAAAATATATTTGGACAAAATGACTCGTTTTATGTATTATTTTTATTTTTTTAGCTTAAAAGATTTTTTCTCAATTTTCTCTTCTTATTCCTATATTCAGATGAAAGTCCCAAAATGTGATTTAATTGCATACGCTAAGGCGATCGAATATCTGATATTACGGCCCGTATTATGAGTAGCGAATCGAACGTTCGCTTCTAGTCGAACTGTTTAGCGAACTACAAGCTTCGTGGTATTATGAGTAGCGAACTACAACATTCGCTTTTGATGTGATATAAAGTGAACATTTCATAAAGTCATATGTCAAATTGCTTTGTAATTGCTGTTGATCTGTTAATAGAAGATCTTATTCAATCAAATACTAAAAAATAATTCATTATAAGTATGTTTAGTAGTGTTGATTTGTTGTTTGGAGATGTGGAAGAGAATGAGAGTGCACGGAACAAATTAGTGTGTCAGTTTTGTCTTTTAAAAATTCCATGCATGTTCTCTTTCATTTAAAGTGTTCTCCCCTCTTTTATGTAATACTCTTTTTAAAATGAAATACTTCTTCCTCGTTCGATAGCTTTATTACAACTGAACTCTTATCTCTTACTTAACTCTAACCGATCTTTCTTATAAACATGTTGCAGAGCAAGGTGCGAGACAAAATACTGCTAGAACATCTGTTATGCACATAAAGAGGAATTGATATTATGTCTTAGAAAGTGGAGGTATGATACAGTGAGTCTAATCTACTCTTGATATGAGTTTTGAGAAAACTCTTACATTTATAAGCTTGCAGGGATCGCTGCTGACCAGGTGATGATGGTCCTTGAACATGCTGGGTATCTTCCATCTTGCAGAATTTGGGCATCTTCATTATTACTGCATAACTTTTCCTGCAGAGTTGCTTCTTCCATTCTTTATGTTGCATTTATATTTGAAGGAGCAGCTGAAGGGGATCCTTGTGTATTCATTCTTCATTAGAAGATACAGCCAGATGGTTTTACTGCATGTTAAAGGCTGAATAAGTAGTCGACTGCCTGTTCTAAAGGCAACAAATACAGTGGCGTATATTGTCGCCTTTCAGTAGCTACAATACAATCACTTTTTTGTTTTATGAATTTTTTTTTTTTTTTTAAGTATCAATTGGAAATCCAACCAAAACTGGAAACCTATAAGCGAACCTTATGCCATTTTTTTCTCTCACGAGAAGAAGGGCCAAGTGAGTTGAGGTCAATTGCAAAAAAAAAAATCTTCAATTACTTTGCGAACAGACTGCTGTTTGTGCTTTATGAATCGAAAGAAATTAGTATCTTGTTTTAATAGTAAATAAAAAATATAAAAACTTTTTTCTTTTAATTCACTCATTTTTGTCAGAAATGCATACAAACAGAAACAGTAAAAAAAAAACAAAAAAAAAACACAAAAAAAACTAAACTCTTCATTCGCTTGCTTGTTCGACCGATTTTGACGCACTGGGCGAATACAATATCGAACGTTCGCTACTTATAATTGGTCTATAGCTCTAGTCGATAAGTTTTTGACATTTGAAGCGAACTTTATTTAAGCGAGTAGCTATTCATGTCATAATACGAAATTATCGAATTCGCTTGGATTTTAGTTCGATTCGCTACTCATAATACGGGCCTACAAGAACGGTGTTTGTCTTTTTTTCATTTTGCTTAAAACATCAAACACAAAAGAAGAAATCGCTTACTCATCGTTTATGAGCTTTTAAATTTATTACATAATTTTTCCATATAAGCGTTTTGGAGGTATAGGTCGGAGCGGAATTCTCTCCGATCGAAGACATTTTTGCTTCGTGGCAGTTCTCCGATCGGCAATCCGACGCGATGTCCTCCGATAAGTTTTTGCTGCGGAAAGTTTTAGTTTTGGGAATGCAATGCGTTCCCGCATTTCTTGTTGCGGAGAAAACTCCGCTCCGACGGTTACCTCGATCGAATATTTAATACTTCTTTACTCTTTTTTTTGACAATTTTCACATTGTCGGGACAGCTTAAACAGAACAAGTGCAACCCGTCGCAAATTTTCTAATATGTAGTTCATTGCATCATTTAAAATTTTCAGTGCACTTTATTTTTTCATGTACCTGTCCAATTTAATTGTCGGTCGGAAGGTTACAATCATGAGCAAACCGAGAATTTCGTAGAAATCGGATTAAATTTTCTTTCAATCGTTTGCCATGATGGGACTAGATGCGAGTGAGAAACATACGTTTAAAGAAGCACTTGTACACTAATGACTAAAAAATAAAAACACGCATTTTTAATACCATTGTATATTTTTATATACCTAACTGTTCATTTATTTCATTACATTCCGCACGTTTACAAGAATTTATTTTATTTTATTTTTGAATTGTAGGTAAAATACATTAGCGTAAAAACAAAATATAAATCTACCCCTATTTTGTAGGGCCGAAAAAAATGTTTATTATGAATAAAGGTGCATCACAAAAGAGAAAAACCGAATAAATCTTAAATCTTAAAAAAAAATAAACATGAAAGTTCGACAGAAGTGTCGTCTTTGAAAAAGCGTGTTGCAGGGAATACACGTGTCTGTAAATATTTGTAACGTTTCATGTAAAACTAAAATAAATTAAAAAAAAGAAACACAAATAGTTTTCTACACATAGGAATTGTTTTTTATCTGATAATTTATTTTTCCTTTTATATTTATACACTAAATTGTTCGAAGAGATAAAGTTGATTTTTTGTGTTGTATTTTAAATGGAATTGTTTATAAATTTATTGTTTAGAGTATGTGTGTTTTTATACTGCCTAGATCATCACATCCATAAAAAAATTGGCTTTCCAATTCAGAGAAAACACGTCGGTCGCATGAGATATGCTTTGCACGATCGAGAGCGGAATTAGTTGGTCTTTTACTACATAAAACCCGACAAAAATGATGAGAACATTATACATAACTCTTGTTGTTGTTTTGAATGTGTTTTAGTTTAGTTTATTTTGAAAACAAAACTTCAATCGTTCAAAATACATAATTGGGATGCCGTTAGTTGGTTGTCTTAAAATTCGTGATGGAATACTTTTTCCTTTGCGCCTCATTCTTTGCCTAAAATGTTCGATTTTTTAGTAATCTCTACGTGTTCATTTATTGTTTATTTTATTTGAGTTAGTTCAAATCTTGCTCTAAGGGATGTATTATAATGTATGGATGTGTTAGTAGCTTAATTAGTGGTACATTGTTGTATTCTGTGACCGCCGTGAGGGTAGCCATCCTCCTCATCTTCATACGCTTGACGATGATGTTGACGATGGTTTGAACGAGGTTCTAACTCCTCCTGTAATTTAGAGAAGAAAAAAACAACATTAGCCAAACGAAGGAATGGAATAAGCTCGTATTAACTTACCAAAGTCACAATTTCCGCGTCAATTGGAATCGCCACTTCTACTCTTGGAGGTAAGCACTGCTCGAGAGCTGGAAGAACAGCAACTGGGAGCGTATCGGGGAAGATCACCTCGAACTGAATGATCAATCGTCCTTTTTCCATTGGATTTTTGTAATGAGGAACACCTTCCTCCATGATGCACTTGGTCTGATCGTGTTTGATTATTTCGCCGGGAGGTGAAGTGATCACTAGATCACGATTGTCAAGTGTTTTAACCACACGTTGGAATCCGCACAGAGCCTCTACCAGCTGAATTGGCATTTTTAATGTCAAATCGTCACCCAAGCGGCCAAAAACAGCATGTTCTTTCTCTTCAAGCAAAATAATGATATCACCGGGCTGTAGGTCTGGTTCATGATCACCTTCACCAGCAAAGACGATCTTCTGTCCGTCACGCATACCCTTCTCGATGTGTACTTCCAAGACCTTACGTTCTCGCACAGTTTTGCGACCGGAACATTGTTTACAACGGTCCTTTTCCGCAACAATCTCACCCTGACCCAAACACTTGCGACACACTTGCTCAATGTGCTGCACCACACCGGGTCCGATTTGCTGAATGCGGGTTTCGTAGCCATTACCTCGGCATTGTGTACACTTCTCGATTGCTCCCTTCTTGCCACCACGTCCTTCACACTTATCACAGATGACATTCTTTTGTAAAGCTAGTTTACGCGTCGTTCCGTTGTATATCTCTTCTAATTGAACGCCCATCTGGTGAATGACATCTTTGCCACGACGCTCTCGTCGTCTACCACCGCCGCCAGTTCCAAAGCCTCCTCCAAAGAACTTCTCAAAGAAGTCCATGGGATTACGCAGATCACCGCTGTCATTGCCACCCTTCTTTATGGCCGCCTCACCGCCTTCGTCATAAATTTGACGCTTGTCAGTGTCGGAGAGGACTTCATACGCCTGAGAAATGGCCTTGAATTTTTCTCCCTCATTTGGGTTCTTGTCGGGATGATATTTCAGCGCAAGTTTTCTGTAAGCTTTCTTTAGCTCTTCGGGGGAGGCATTGGGCTTTACGCCAAGGAGGTCATAGTAACCAGTTTCTTTTACCATTTTGGTCCTAGTGCGACGGAAAAATTTGCTGTTCTGAAAAAAAAAAAAAAAATAAATAAACAAAATGTTTTAATCAAAACTTTGACGTTAAAATATTAACTAGTGACCATAAATTTTATAGAGCTATTGATACTTCTTTACTCATTACAAGGAATGGAATAGGGGTGGTGTGTTCAAACACAGGAAATATTCCACTGAAAACTACACAAATCGAGGCAAACTTTCCTATCCAATAGTTTGCACTAAAAGTCACATTGACATTTGAATCGTTCAGTTTACACCTGAGACAAGGTCAGATAAACAAAAATTATACACAATTTTAAAAATGACCACCGCCCACTCGATTTATTTGTAGAATAGAGTGAAAGGTGACGGGTGACGACGTGACGTGCCGCAAAGAATTTTGCAAGCAAATTAGCGCATTCTTTGGAAGCTTAATGAGAAAAATATTAGTTAGTTTTAGAAATAATGGGATTGTGAAAAATCTTCATCAAAATATGGTATTGGCTATGGAACGTTGGTAAATATAGAATTCATTTTATGAAGTTTGTTGACTTTTGGTGAATCGTTGCATGCAATTTAGTAAAATTGCGTAAATAAATGTTCAGTGTCTTTGTTTTTAAAATAAACATGTTGTTTAAATATTTCTTTTTATTTTATTAGGATTGTGTTTGTAGTGCACTGGTAAAATTGCTAGATTACTTCTTTTGTCTATTAACGCATAAGTCGATTGAAAGAGTGAAAATACTTTTGAAAAGCGACATAAGTTTCATCTAAAGCTAGACAGGCAATGGTCCGGTTCAGAAATTTTGTTTCATATAATTTAATTTAATTCAGTATAGATTGGTCAATCATAGCTGACCCCACAGACGTAACTAGGGTCCTGCGGGGATCTAGTTTCTAGTGTATAGCATCTATACAAGGCGCTATTCATTAGATGCAGGTAGCATGTGATTTAGACGCATTGTACTTTCATAGATAGTAAAATGTACGTAATATAATAGGCCGTGCTACTCGAAATTGTGAACTATTGGTCCGAGATCTAGCTGCATAGCTCTAAATATAAAAATTATCATTTAGTAAAAAAAATCTTTATTAAAAGTATTCTGTCTCTTAAATAGGGAACAAACCGTACTACCGTCGCGTATACATGCATGGCATTTTTTTTTTTTTTTTTTCTAACCTGGAGAACTCAGACTTAATTACCGGTCCATTGTACTACCAGGGTAGCAGCCTTCCCTTTTTTCTGTGTTGCAGTAGTGGAAATAAGGTGTTAGTTATTTCACATATAACCTCAAGGGCGGCGAAACTAGGAGGCTGAAAGAAAAGTAGATGCCCAGAGCGGGATTCGAACCCACGCATCCGGCCTACCTACTGAACACTCTACCACTGCACCACGGCCGCCCTCACACACATGCATGGCATACGATCAGGTTTAGTTTTCAGTTGGAGGCTTTTGGCGTTTGTATATAGATACAATCATATAAGTTACTTACACACACTGTGTGATCTTATTCAAGTGGGATTAGAATGATTCAGTCCAATCCCTAGATCCGTTCTTATATAATGTCGATTTCCTTTGCAAAAACAAAAGCACTCTAAAAAAGTGCTTTTTTCGTGCTCACTGGAACAGAAAAGACAAAATTCTTTTTTTATCATTGTATGTGTGCTATTTTTGACAGCCAACTCTTCCCGTTTATTTTGTTCTGCAATTTATATAGAAAGAATGTTTTCGAAACTTTATTAATAAATTCACTAGGAAGAAACCTACTCATCCGAGTTTATTGTACACAACACTTTGAACAAAATTATTCACAGAATGCCTTTCGTTTTGTGTAAGGAATTTCAGAATTTCAAACACTTCTTCGTTGGAATCAGAACTAGATGACGACTCATAAATATTTTGATAATTTCAGCTAAAATTGAGCGATCCATTTTCACAAAATAGTTTATTGTTTATTTTTATTATCTCTCTTTCACAGTCCTTTAACCAAAAATGCAAAATAATCAAACTGCAAACTGGTAAACGTCAAATGTTTTGTGTTGGTGTACGTGAAAGTGCGTGTTAATCTTGCCTCTGAATCGAGATTCGTAAAATGGTTTTTCGGGGCAAAAAAAAAGTGATCTAGTGCCTCAATGTAACATGTTTCGAGCAAAAAAGCACTTTTAAAAGTGCTTTTGTGTAGTCGGCTATTACATGGCGCATGTTTTTAATGCGCATTAATCGCTTTTTTTCGTTTTGAACCTGTATTCGGTTATGCTCTCATTATTACACGCTGCATTTTTCGAGTTGCGCATGTTTTTGCCAATTTTCTTTCACATTGATTTCTGCGCTCAGTCTTGCAGTTTTAAAGTTCCATTGAAACAGTTGTTAAGCTGTTGTAAAAATGAATAAAGATGAAATTAATGATATGTTGAACATGGACACCTGGTCTTGCAGTAGTTTCTTTAAAACATTAACTGGTCAAAGTACCAGAGTTTCCCACCAGCTCTACTTTTTTCGATTTTCCCATTTCACGAAACTCTTTAGAAAACTGAGTTCGCAAAATGTTTATTTTTCTTTTTATAAAGTTTATATTAATCAATGGGTCATTCAATTTCAATGAATCTTTAATAACTTGAAAAGCATCTGCTTTCTCAACCCGATTTATATACATAGTCAAGGTGGCAGGGATCGTATAATATTGAATTTAGTTCGTAGTGAACTATCAACTCACAAGTCAATTCCATTGATCACTTGAATTCTTCCGCCATAATACAAAGTGATTTCCCAACTAAGTTCAAATCAAGAATAAAGCAACTACGAAAAACAACGAATAGAGATAAAGAGAAACATGAAAAACTGCACGACAAATGCTACCCGTGCATGTCCGGGCAGCTGTATTTCTATCTCGATTTTTTTCTCGCTTGCACTTCATTCATGCACGAGAGAAATGCGCCGTGGAATAGTGGACATAAGAAGCGGTGAACATAGAGGGGAAAACATACTGATCCCCCATAAGAAGAGAAGACGAATGAATAGGAAGACAGCAAAATAAACCCCGCAACCGCAACGAGAAACACGTAAAAGAAGAATTGTTGCGACGTGCCTTTGAGAGATCTTGTAAAACGTTACGTTGCGTTGCATTGGCGGGGGTGATTGGAATAACGCCTTTAACGTAAAATTGTTTTTATCTTTAACTTTTATTTTACGTGGTTTTTATTGCTCTTTTACTTATTATTACTATTATATAACGAGAAAATTTCTTTTTATCACTGTGTAAGTGGTTTTTTTTCCTGAAAGGAGTGTCCATCGAACTGACAGGTGATTGTGTTGCTTTGGTGCATTGAGAGGTATGTATGTCGTTTTCCAAAATTAAAATCCGGAGTGAACTTGAGAGTTGGAGTGACAGATTTAACAGATAGAATCTCTAATTCACCCCGAAACGTTTTCCGAAATTCGATTTGGAGTGAATTTTGGGAGTGATTTCTTCACTCCCATTTCTGTTTAGGTGCAAAGGAGTGAATACCAATACATAAAACTTTCAGCTGACTACTTGTCAAAGCAAACTGCAGTTTCTATTTAATTTTTGTCAGCTCCATACCTTGCGATAGTTAATAAAATTTCTTTAGAAAACCATTGAATAATTTTTAAAATTCAATTGAGCGATTTTAGACTTGTTTTTAGCTTTAACATGAAAGAAGAAATTTAACTAGTTTACCACTACCAATGCAATCACTCCAAATCTGTCACTGCTTAGAACGAAAATAAACAAAAAAGGAGTGAAAGAGTGAAAATGATTCTGGAAAACGACAGTAGATCACTCTAAAAATTGGAATCTGCAAAACTGATCCAAAAACAGAAAAAAATCAATTATTTTTTGCAAATTTTGTTACGTATTGATGGCGACCTTGGCGTGATGGTTAGCACTACTACCTACTTGTTACGTGAGATAATTGCTGTTCAAATTCAAGGAACATAAACAAATGTTTTCACATGCCTCGCCTCTCGCAAGGGATTGGCAAGTTCTGCTAGAGTTCCATGACATGTGCCTTTTAATCGCAATAAATTTGAAGACCATTGAAATCCGTTAGATCTCGACTCACGTTGTTTCCATAGCTTTTCTGCGCAACCCTACCTATTTATTAAACGCGTCCATGCCACGACTATCTTTGCAAAAAGAATTACAAATCAATAGAAAATGTGAAATCGAAGTTCTACAATCGGTAGAGTTTCTTTTTTCGTTCCTGTGAAAATATCGGGATAACTTCGAACCTATCTGTTATTCGAATGCATAAACTACCTATATTAATGTAAAGTTTCAAGTAGACCTCCTTTCGGTAATTTTTGCGTGAAAGAGCTTCAAACAGTAGTAAAATGAAACTTCGGGTAGAGTCCGATTATATTATCATGAAAAGAGTCGGTGTTTCATTTTTATCGTATAGGAAGTCATAAATTTTCTAATTCAATTAGGAACTCTGCCAATATGGTATATTCAAGATATGAGTAAAATGTCGCGTCAAGAAATTGCATCGATATCGCCCGTTTTTGTTTCATTTGAAGATTCATTAAGCTAATAAACAAAACAATTTTTGAAAGGGGAGCTATGCATATCGATTTGAATTGCGAAAGATACGTAATGCTGATAAATTGGCTACTTTATCAAAAGCTAGTGCGACAATCAATTGATCCAACAACCGCATATTAAAGTCAGCATAATTAAAAGGTGAAACAGCGAGGTTAACGTTAACGATGATGATTCATCACTCGAAACAATTAACTTAACAATCCACATACCTTGGTAACGGAACAGATAATTCTATTTTTTCATCTGCAAGTAGTAAACATTAGATAGCACCACATTTAGAACTTCCAGACATGAAAGAGAACCTCCATCTCAAGGTGAAAACAGACAGAATAACTCCCACTACAGACCAAGGTGGAAACAAAGGGTTACCAAAAAACTATCGGGTTCTAATCAAAATGGAAGTTTTACTCTTAACTTAGTGCCCGGGAATTGGTTTTTAGGTTTATTCTTGGTTGATTCACATATATTTTTTTTTACTAGCAAATAAAATTCACCCGGAAGGGAAAAATTGGAAAATTGTTTCTTTTTTTTTCATTTTGTTCGTTTCTCTCCCCATCCCTAGGTTACATCAAATAAAATCAACGAAACACCACATATACACCACGTTGCGCACATATATAAAACGTGTATAGTGTGTACTCTCTCCTATGTATCTACATTATAAATAAAACGCAAATGGCAGACGCAAGAGATAGAATTTTCTATCGATTTCTCTACACGAAAAAAACCCAAAGAAAAAACTACATTTGATGATGAAAATTTCGTCGCTGGATCGCCAGAAAATCAAAGACTACTTTTCTACGTGTATTAGACAACTTTTGATTTCCACATTTATGAGTTTAATGGCCAAATCAGCTGAGGTTTCTTCGTCACTTTAATTGCTCTTTGTCAGGCCTGCCCATGTACTTTTTTTTTCTTCCTAAACGAATAATCATGGCCGCTAAATCGCATGGTTTTTTCGCACCGTAATGCTCTGACGTTTTCCTCTTTTTCAACATTATTAAAGCAGTAAAATGTTACATAAACTGGACATATATCAGCAGAAAAAAAAATGATATTAAGCTTGTAAAACATACCTTTGTAGATGGCCTTTTTGTGTTATAAGGGAATTTCTTTAGAAGAAAAAAAATTATTCCAAGTAGTTTTTTCGGGAGTTCCTGGGACTTGTCGTGTTTTAGTTTTATCACAAATATTTAAGTTCAAACAAATAGCAAATTGTGTAGAATTTTATAAAATACAATGTTGCACAAGTTTTAGGATTGCTCTTTTTCCTTGGGAAATATATAATTTAACTTCCAACGAAGTTTCTTTACAAAGAAACGTGGTGCCTGGGCTGGTTGAATGCTCTACGAACAATTTTTTACAAATGTCTAGATGGAAAAATCTTGGCGAAAAATCGTGCTTGGCTGGACTGGCCGATGAGAGGAGTTTTGAATTTTCTAGAAGAAGGTTGCTGAACACATGTTTTGTCAGCGAAATTTTGTATGATGACATCGGAGTGTGTTCAAAAAACAGTTTTTTTTGCAATAATTTATATCTTAAAATTTTTTGTTAAAAAATGACCAAAGCTTTTAAGACCACTATCATCCAAGCTCTATAAAATAAAATACGTCTTCAAAAATCTAAAACAATTATTTTAATTTATAAAACGATACTAAATTTGCTTTTCTCAAAAATCACTAAAAGCGAAGTTGTTTAAACAATCATTTAACGATACAACTGAAGATAGACGGTTAGATGATAACCATCTTAAATGTTGCGGAATCCATGTTATTATTTTCAAAATAGGATATGTTCTATTAAACCATACCGGATAATTTTAGTACTTAGCGGTAAATGATGAATAGAGTCACTGCAACAGCAATTGCGGTTGTCAAAACTCAGCTATGCTAGTCGCATTTAAGTATATCAACATCGACGTATAGAACAACCACAACGCTTTCACACATTGGTATTGTCGCAAAATTGATAGTGATGACAGCACCGTTTACAACTGCAAAGACGCTTTGGTTTAGGAGAACCATTTTTTCTGGTGGCTTCAACAACATAAAGACTGAACACATTCATTCTATATTCAGCAATAATCCGACAGATTGATTGCTGAACACAGAAAACTGAGCGAATTTCTGGACGGTTTCTAATTTGTCGCTCTCTTGTTCGCCTTCACGCCTTGTAATTTGTACACACACATCAAATTCATATGACACTGACAGTTCAGTTAACCAAAGTTTTTGGTGTTTTTTATATTTTGCTTTTTGAATACCACAGATTTTGGTTAAACAAATTGCTTAAATAATTGATATATTCTCAATGAGACATCAATTGTTTTTGGCTCGTACCGTCTTGGTACAAAATAACAATGTTGAAGAGGCATGTCGGTTGCTGAATCGTATTCTTGGAAAAGAAGAAATATTTGATCAGTTTCGTCGAACGAGGCGCTATGAAAAACCATTCCAAGTGAGTAATAAATTACATAAAGAGCGACCAGTCTAAAACATGAACAAATTTATTTTAAAGGTTCGTCGTAGAGTCAACTTTGAAAAATGTAAATCAATTTACAATGAGGACATGAACCGGAAAATTCAATTTATCCTACGGAAGAACCGAGTAGAACCTTTCCCTGGGTGTAGTTAAATGCTAAGCCTATTATTCATTAACGATTGCATTAAATACATGTTACAAAGAAAATAAAAATATGCAGTGTTTTTAAAACTTCATTCCTTAATGCTTAATCGTAATCCTCCTATAAAGTAAGTACACATCTTATGCTTCACTCAATTTATACTTGATTGAAAATTGTTTGTTATATCTTTATAAACTAATGAGTACCTCATGGAGCATCCTTAAATTCTCAGTTTCTTTTCCTAATTCTTGATGTTTTCGGCTAACACTCTATCCCAGCTCCATTGTCCTTTAATCTGAGCGACAAATTGAAAGTACATACCTAGTCGAGTACATTCTTTCGCACTACAAAAGCAAAATACCAATTGTTTCAGACACTCGAGCAAAACTATGTTTGGATAAGATATCTCAAAATAAACCAAGCGGATGCTTCGTAGAAGTTTTTCTCAAAACCTATCAAGGTTGACTTGAGGGCTCTCTCTATTCATGGATTTTAAGGTTCACTTACATTGGATACCAGGCTACTAGACCACTGCCAAACTGTACATCCGACATTCCTCTCCCTGTTGAATGTATGTAGATGTACACGAACATCAATTTGCGAAAGATTGCAATCTTATCGTTCTGATATATAATGTTTCGGTCGGATTACAATTTACGTTTTTTCATAGAGGGTCCTAAGCAGTGCTCTATAATTATGACAAATTTGATTTTCCGACGACCAAACCATGCTAGAAGCGAAACGAGTCTAAAATTAATTAAAAGGATCGTTACAGTTAGTTTTCTTCTTTCTTTCTTTTTCGGCGTAACGATCATAGTGATCTCGAAGGAATCTCAGTTCTCTCACTTATCTGCTTCACACTAGTGATAGTGATCCGCCTTTCGGGTACGGCGTCTTAATTTCAGAAGGCATCGACAAGCCTCCCTATTTAGGATTGTTCCATGGATGAGGCCTACCAAATGCAGATGTCATTGCATTTGTTTGCACCAGGAGTGTTTTTGTATTTTTTCTTCGCGAATATTTCTGAGCGTTGTATTTGTATGGTGTTGCCTTTTGACGTACAAATACAAAGCTCTGCATCTCTCCGTTGAACATGACAATACGCACTGAGCCGCCGGTCTTGGTTTTGTTATATTTTTTCGAAGATGACACAGTGGACCCCCGCTAATCAGGCTCCTTTTAGACCGGTGCTTTTCGTAATCCGGCATGCCTATTAGTGTTAAGTTAGGTACAGTTTTGGGAAATATTCCACCCAACCATAAAATCAACTTCAGGCAGTACTCGTCCAGCTCTGACATACGGTTCACAATGTTGAACAATGTACAAAAAGTATGAGAGCAAATTGACAGCAGCCGAAATGAAGATGCTTCGGATGACAGAAGGAGTAACAAAGCTTGATCGAATTAGAAGTACTAAGATCCGTGGAAGCCTTCATGTCAAAAGTACCATCTTGGACAAAATTCAGCACGACCGGCTCAGTTGGTACTGTCATGTTCAAAAGAGAGATCCGCAGAACCCCGTCCAAAAGGCAATATCGTACAACGTTTCAACAAATTCACGACGAAAAAGAAAAGGCAGGCCAAAACACTCCTGGTACAAGCAAATGCAAAAACAGCAGCATTTGGTTGGCCTCAGACATGGAACAATCCAAAAAACCGGGAGGCTTGCCGACGCTTTCTGAGGTCAACGCGGCGTACCCCACAGGCGGATCACTAGTATGAAGCAGAAAAGTGGGTGATCGCTTCAAGATCACTAATCTTAACGCCGGAAATGAAAAGAAGAAGAAGAAGGCAGTACTCTATAATCCGACAGATTCGATTGTCCGACACTGCCTTGCAAAACTTTTGTGGGACTACCGGTGGCCCACTGAATTTTTGAATTGAATGACGGATCTTCGTATCTCTAACACGACCAAGCTGTTACTCCTGCTGTCATATGGATCATCTTCACCTCAGCTGTCGTCAGCTTACCAACTCTCGTACCTACTTTATGTTCACATTGTGAGCCGTATGTTAGTGCTGGATGCACACCCGCGCTGTGAAGTCTACTCTTCAACTTCACAGAAGACGGCGGATAAATTGAAAAAAGAATATTTTTCTACTACTTAAACTATAAATTGTAACTGAAACTTTTCAAGTGTACTAACAAATAATAACTCTGTCTATCTATTTATCTCATACCTAGGCATTCCAGCAAAGGGCAGTGAGAAATGAATGGGTCAAATTTGGACATCCTCTTTTCTCAAACGATTTTTTTATAGGAACCACCTTTTCACGTATGGGGCCGGCCTCCGTATTTTTCTAATTTGCTGAGTAAAAAGTCTGTTGTATAAATGTTATGTTAATTAAGTGGTAGACATTTTTGTAACTTGCAAAGTGCAGCTATGATAGGGCAAATGCAGTTCTATTCACCGTTTATCAGCATTTTAATTTTTAAGAGCGAAGTTAAGCAAAAATTTGTTCAGATATAATCGACCATGACGTTTGGTCGATATCCGTCTTAAGGGTTGCGTAATCATGGACTTCTGATTAGTTTCTCAGGAAGTTGTGACTTGTAATTTTTGTGGAGAATACCAGATATTCAGATTCTTGAAGAAACCCAAATGCAGTGGCAGCACTATGCCTTACACATTTAGCCTTTTCCACAACCGACATAAAGCTTTTTTTATCCGCAAAAAACTTGAAAGCACTTAGGTTAGCTTTTCCTTTTGTCACAACAAACGTTTTTCATCCCCTAAAAACATTTTCAACCCCTTAATCCGTGTTTTTCCATTACACTCCCCAATGACACGAAATGAATTCATCGTGCATTCAGTTTCAAAGTGTTTTTACCATTCGCCGAGTAAACACTGTGCGTCCCTTTTAGCCTTCTCTATTTTCCGTATGGGGATAATATTCTAAGGAATATTTTTAGATTCAAAATAGTTTGAAAAACAATTTCATTCAGAATACACCTGTCGTGTGTAGCCTGTGAAATTGTTTAAAAAAAACCCCAACAGCCCTTGTTCTCTTTTATTATTATTATTTTCCTTTTGTGATGTGAAACAAATTTACGTGCTTGTGCTTGTATTTGTAACACAATTCTAGTGATAGTTAATCTAACACACGGATTAACAAAGCGGATTACAGTCTTCAATTAAATTAAATTAACGAAAAGTCTTATGTGCGAAATTGGCAAGTGAAAACTAAAAAAAATCCACTTCATTAAAAATTCATTGTGTAGTGGAGTTTATTTTTATGATTATTACAACATAACGATAACAACAGCAGATAACAACAACAACACCACAACAGAACAAAGGAGAGAAGGAGCAAACGCAGAAAAAAAAAAAAATAAAAGAAAAACGAAGAAAAACAAACTGCTCAGCCCATTAAGGTAAAGCAAATTGGATTACCTTGTTAAGTTAAAGCACTTTGTCACAGTTCACAGGGATACATATTTAGGAAACCATCCTTTCCCTCTTCAAGTGACACATGTGGCAGAGGCAGTGGGAGCTATATTCCAATTTGCCCTAGTTAACTCATCTGTAACAGAATATACAAAACACAGTACCTGCCCATATCCCTGAGGTGATTTCCGCACTACATGAATTCATAAGCTGCTATTAAAATATCCTTTACCGGCCTTCGCCATCGCCACTCGGGGGAAGAGAGTGCATCAGTAGTCCACTATCCACTTAGGACACTCAAGTCATATATGCTTTTATATATTTTATATAACAGCAACCCAGTGCAGTGATATTATTTATTTTATTACTCCGATGTGCCTACTGCCTGCTAACACAATATGCGATTGAGTTCCACCTTATTGAACTTTGTGTAAAGTGTGTGAAGTCCATCATCGATTACATGGATATTATGGGGAGATCTACTACGAACGTGGTATCATGCCGCGTGTGTTGGCCCAAATCAATAACAAAGAAGACCCATACTGGTGGTGTTCTTATTTTCGTACTTCTTTCAGTTCACAGCCCACCGCCGCCGCCGCCATACGTTTTCCAAATCGATACCACATTCTACCAACCCCAGTCCTCAATGACTTTTTGCCAAGATATGACAATAAGAGGGTTTATGGGGCTTATTTGAATTTAACTTTGTAGTTCTTGACTGTCTACCACGTTTTCTTGTATGTGTGTGTGTGTGTGTGTGATGTATTGTGGATGGGTTGGCAAAAACAATGCACGTTTATTTTACGGCGCCATCAAGGCTGGGACTGCAGAGTCATAGGAACTCGTAAAACGAATGCTTCTCCGGTCACCTGTCATATTTATCTTGCCTTAATTTACTTGGGTATAATTAAATATTCATTTTCAGTCTTTTGTTGATGAGGTGAGGATTCTATAGTTGGAAGAACTCTTCGTGGAGTTGTTTTCTTACCTCATGATGTTCCCGGGTGTCTATCATATTCCTTTTTTATTTTTATAATAAAGGAAAGTGTATACCTACCTACTGTGTAACATAGATGGGCACTTCTACTTAGCTTACAACATTTGTTTGGTGTGCTACAGAAATATTTTCCTGCTTCTTTTGTTCGACTAGGATGAAGTAGATGGTAGATGATAATTAGTGCTCCACTTCAAGGTATAATTTATTTATATAGGTATTTGATGTTGACCCATTCTATGTAAAATGTTGAAAAGTGAGCTTACATCATTTGTGTAATTATTTGTTTACGTAGTGTCTTGGGGCTTTGGCTATGGTGCTAATTACGTTGTTCAGTTGATTTTTCCAGCTAGTCCTTATGGCTCCCAATTCCCAAATGATTAAACTTCGAATCGACTGCCCAGTCAACTACCATTCTCCTTCTTTAGGCGCCCCCATTTCTATTTGTTAACTTTGGGTTAATGGCTTCCAGCCAGTGTGTGGTGCTGGTATATACTTAGGATGTATGTGCATGTTCAGTTGAGCTATCGAAGTCTTAGCTTTATCATTGCCTTACTACAGTCGTCGCTTTTAACGATATTGGCGTGAGGATTATTGGGTTTTACTTGATCCAAAAGCGGTAATAAGTTGTATGAGTAGGTTCGAGTTGATTTATTTAAGCAAACCAAAGAAAAATATCAGTGTAAGATTGCAGACCTATAGGTATCATCCCACTTTTAAAAGTTATAAAAGTTTTTTTCATTGAACTTTACCCAGGGTTGACAGGTTTCCTTAACAGAACTATGATTTGTCAAAAAAACCTGGGTTTTCCAGTTCTCAAAAAACGCTAAGCCAGAAAATCACAAACAACTCGTCATTTGAATAAAAATTCATTCATGGGCTCAAAAGACACTCAGTTTGACATTCAGGGTGACTTTAGGTTTCTCAAAAAACGCTTATGTGGCGATGACAGGGTGACCCCAGGGATTCAACGAACAAACCTAAAGTGACATTTCTGGTACAATTTATTCTCACAATTTCCCGCCTTTAAAACTGTTCATAGGGAAATAAGAGTTTATAGTCTAATACTAAAAGGTATATGTTAGCACCAAAATAAGATGCTTCTTTGGAATCTAAACGCTTGTGAAGAAACAAATCATGACGCACTTACTATAGCTACGGAAGTTGAAAATGTTTGCACGCATTTCCCGTCTCACCAACAACTAAACCTTTAGTTCGTTAACTGTCTAAATACACTGAAGTATTTTATGAAGCTTAAGTTCCAGATCATGCAATACAAACCCTCTTATGGTTGAAATAAAATTTTAAACACAGCAGAGATTTTAATTTTCATTTTAGTCTCGCTTAAATTGGTTCTTGCGACATTATAAGGTCGGTTCGTTCAACTTTATCTAGTTAACCAAGGTCCTGAGTTCAACAACAAAATCACCACAAGTCCCTATCATTTGAAAAAAATCCATGCCATTTGACACCCCTGTTCGTTACCTACAAAAACATAGTACTAATTTAAGACAAGGCCGAACCCAGGGTTAAAAAAACAGTACCTAAAGGTAAACTCAGGGCTTCAGTAAAGAAATGCATTGTTTCAGTTTTTCCTAAATTCTTTGGATCTATCGACACTGGTAAGATAAAAATTGTGATAAAAGCACACAGTTTTTGGCTTTTGGCATAGCTTGCATATGAGGAAGTTAGGGTCTTACCCAGCAGCCTTCACAAAAATGACCTTGAGCCCTACCTAAAGGTTGGAAATCGAATAAGCGGTTGTAATCAAAGTCGGTGAGATATTTTTTTTATCTTAATGTTCTTTAACTATACCTCCCGTTTTGGTGCCTGTGGTTTAATGGTTAACATATCTGCATTTCATAAAATAAAAAACTCACTGCTTTGAAAAGTGCTTTCTTACTTAGCTGTTCAGATGGTCAGCACTTAAATGTGAGTCCTGGATATGCGTTAGGTACCGAGGTTTCCAATGTTTGCCTAATTCTCTTCCTAAAGTGGACCATGACTTTTGATAGGATGAATAAAAACTACTACAAGGTGAAGAAAAATTGCTGCATTTTCTTGCCCTCAAATGGCATTTTCTTAAATCTACGAATGTAGAGAATGCGTTAACAGAGTGTTGCAATCAATTTTTTATATGAAACGATCACATAAATGTTTAATGTTTCAGTTTATTAGTCCCGCTTAAAGAATTTTTCTTCATTCTTCATTCAAAGAAAAAGACTCTTTTGCTCAATTTGAATGTGTTTCGGGTTGAGACGGTGCTCTTGGATCTTTTTGTTCTACTTCGGGGGGCTAAACAAAATGTTTTCAAGCCAAACGTCAAGCATTGTGAATCCCAAAATTTTGCTCATCATTTCCCAACCGTAAAAATCATCCGTCTATCTTCCGTATCGTTTGCAGCGTCAAAGTATTGAAATTTGACTTAATATTTTTTTGAAAAAATTAGATGTTTTTCTTCATATTATCAAGAGAACCTAACGAGAATTTTATCTACACTTATTTTGCTGAGGTGGTAGGTAATTGCTTAAGGAACTTCCTATCCTTAATGAATAAAAAAATAATTAAATCTTCAAAAGTCATATAGGACGCACAATGTAATTCATCGTGTACACCAATTAATTTCAACCACGAACCAAAGCCTACTTGTACAAGTGTATATACTCCTACAAATGCGTTGTGAGTTAACGTCTTACGTGTCCCTGATTTATACTTGCCTGTACCTGTGTCACATACCATTATTATTATTTTTTTTTTTTTTTAAATAAAGTCTTGAATACTAATCTCCTAGCCATAAAGTCATTTCCCTGTTTTGTAGAAAGGAATTTGAAGAAATTATTTTCAGCTTCCTATAGCTTCTAGATATACACGGACATGGTTCCAGAACGACTGAAGAAATTCTATCAATTTCCAAAATTAACAACCACCTCTTGAGGCGATTTACAAAAGCAAGACACAAAATATGAAATCAATATTCCTACTTTCTTCTTGTTGTCATGGCACCTTAGAGAATAAGATTCGTCTCCAAGTCACCCCTAATGAAAAGTAAAATATTGTCAATCTTTATGCGATGTCAAAAATTGAGCTCACAATTAAAATCGTGGTACAAATTGTTATGGGACAACATATTTCAATTTTGGCTTCTTCATTAAGGCAATTTAAGAGAGATTTGTTTAAAACGTTGTCACACGAAACCTCCACAGAGATTTATTGCTTCGGTTGTTAGGTAAGCTCCATAGTAGGTACCTATACCCCTTTCTCGGTTCCTTTAAATGACGTTCACACAGAATTGCCATTCTCAGCCCCGAAGAGGTATGAAAATGTTATTGTGCGGAGTTTTTCATTTGAGACAAACAATTTCATTTTACTAAGTCCTCAGAAAGAATCCATTTTCTCCCCCTTTTATGATTATGCCAACAAAGTCCCTTCCGTCATTCAAAATCAGACACACCCCTATAATTTAATTAGGTGTCGAATGTAAATTGATTAAATTGGCCTATCTGAACCCAATCCCTGTTGGCTCATGTCCCTCTGTTTTTAAAAAGGCTAATTAAAATTCTTATAATAAGAGATTGCCTCCAGAAACAGTTCCTGTCACAAAAAAACCATACGATCGATTACATGTTAAAACAAACACATCCGAAGCAGATGCCATCAGTTTTAATTAGTTTGTTACTAATTACATTGGATTTCAAATTGGAGAACAAATGACGATGGACATGTGTACCTACACATATGAATACAGACCAAAGGATTTTCTGTCTTTATTCAATTTGCGTGCTTAAAAGTAAAGTTCCACATCTGTTAGGTTCTGCCCGAAGCGTGATATCGAATTGTAGGACGTTTTGTGTGTACGTCTTTACCAATTTAATTCTGACATTCACAAGTGCGGGTGCGAATACGGTCTGAACGTTTGTCTAAAGAAGAATCGACGTTTTCTCTTAAAGTTTTGCAAGGGAAAAGTTTTGGTCGTTTCATGTGACATTTTAATGCCATTCTAATTTTAATAAGTAAACACTCTTGAGTGAAGTAAAATTGGTTACAATGATTCGCACTTAGGGCTGAGTTTGGCTTTAATAGTAATTGGAGTTGTATCATAACGAAGAACTGTCTGGGTTTTTATGAAAGTGTTTTGTTTTTCTACCATTTCCCTTCTTCCGTAACTGTATATGATTTTAACTTGGTTTATGCAAATGACTCTCTACAGACTTTGTCATTCATTGTCTATGGAAAATGTTGGTATCTTTGAAATTGATTTATTCAAGAAGAGGTTTATGAATAGGAAATTATTTCTGTTTCTGCGTAGAATATAGTCGAATCAGTATATGTATGTAGTTGTATATTGCTGTAAAATGGAAAAGAATTTCGAAGAATTGTCAAGGTAGTAATATTGCAGAATCACTTGAAATTTTTAGCGATTGCTTTGCAAAAGCGATCAAATTGATGAGTTCTGGAAAATCCAAAAAATTAAGTCAAATCGAGAGATTCGAAATTGTTTTAATAATGTGTCTCCCATGAAAGAGGATATTCCTCGCTTATCTTGTTTCTTTTTTTTCAACACAAGTACTTATAAGGACTCAGTCTTTTTTAGAGTAATGTCTATGACACCCACTTCCCTCCAAAATGTCTACCCATACGTCTAGTGTTTGTTGCAAAGGTAAGGGATCCTCGTTTATCACACCTACTGTGACTTGATATTCTTCGGTGACTTCAGCTGGATATAACGATGTTTGCCCACACGAATCCTTATGCTTCTATTGTTGGCTTACCCGCGATTAATTAACCTGCAATGAATCATTTGCCAATGATCATTAGACACTATAATTTTTTGTACAGTTAATTGCTAAATGGCCATTCAAAGATCTTCAAAATGTGGAACATCACTGGCTGACTTTTCAGAAGATTACAATACAATAGTCCATCGTCGATTGGATCGTCAAAGATGGTTGCATGTAACTTGGCTTTAAGCTATTAAGGGTAACAGCCTTTACTTCGTGGTACCCGTGGTGTGATGGATAGCATGCCCGCCTGTTAATCAAGAGGTTCGTGGTTCGAATCCCAACAGAGGCAAAAATGTTTTTTCACGGGTATCGCCTTTTGCGAGGAATTGGCAAGTCCTCCGTTAGTACTCATTGCCATGAAAAGCGCTTTCTCGATTAGCCGTTCGGAACCGGCACCCACTTCCCTCCAAAATGTCTACCTATACGTCTAGTGTTTGTTGCAAAGATGAGGGATCCTCGTTTATCACATCTACTGTGACTTGATATTACTTGACATGTAGGTCCCCTCCATTCCCTCACAAGGCATGGTTGTGAGAAACGCGCTAGGCGCTGGGGCTCCTCGCTCTATTACGCCACCCTATTTTTTTTAGCCTTTACTTGGTTTGTAAACACGATGGTTTAATACCTAAAATTTAGACGACAGTCGTATTAACAGTTAATTAATAAATTTTCATAACTTGGTTGAATGTCACTTTGAAAATCGTGAATTACCTAAGTCTAATGGGCGGACGTCGCGTCGTGCAATGGTAGAGTGTTCAGTAGATAGCTTAACGCGTGGCTTCGCAGCCCCTCCGAGCAAACACTAAAGGAAAGGCTGCTACCCTGATAGTACATAGGACTGAGTGCTCAAGATAAGCATAAGCCTCCTTTTTTATATTTCAAAAAAAAACCGGTGTGTCCATTGTCCAATGTTTTGCTTTTCTAGAGTTCTCAACAGTCTCACTAACTTCTTCGACTGTGATGTCGGGTATTTTCGTTTGCATGACCAGTGGCAGATCAGACATTTCTTTCAGCTCCTTTTCAGCTCTTTTTCTTGGCTTGCTTTTTGTTTTGGTGCTTTTAATATAAATTCAAGGATAGGTTTTCGATAGCAAACTATTCTTTTGAATTGAAATAATACGTAAACAAAATGTAGAAAATTTTTGAGTCATGTTTTGATACAGTGGGCTAGCGGGCATGCACAAAATTCTGTAATAAGTTGAAAAATTCTTCAGGGAAGATGCGACGTCGGAAAATAACTACTGCATATGGTTATTTGAATAGAAATTTGTTTTGAAACCGACTCTATACGAAAAGTAGATATACAGATGGGTCTATGAAATAACTCCCACGAAATAAGTCCCACTTTTAAAAACGAAATAAGTCCCACCAAAAATTGCTATTTTGAAAGTGGGAGTTATTTCGTCAATTGGTGGGACTTATTTCGTTACGTGTTTTTATTTTAAGTGGGACTTATTTCATTTTGAGTGGGAATAAATTAGTTTTGTAAAGTGGGAGTTATTTCATACCCCTAAATTTATATTTTTTCTTATGCAAAAAGTTATGGTTGTCCCTTTTACGAAATGTCCAATATTTCGTAAAAGGGACAACCATAATTTTTTGTCCTTATCTCTCATGGCTCTTCTTGCTTGTATGTATATGATTTTTCTTTATTATTCCTCTGCTTTGATTATTCATATTATTCGACGTGTGTTTTTTTCGAAGAGCCAAATACTTCTTCTTTGAAATCGCATTAAACAATGAAAAAGTGGGACTTATTTCGTTTATGAAATTGGGACTTAATTCATTTAAGAAATATATTATTCAAGGGGGAGTTATTTCATTTTGAGTGGGAGTTATTTCATTTCAAGTAAATTTTTAAATCATTTCATTTTGGTGGGACTTATTTCGTTTTCAAAAGTGGGACTTATTTCGTGGGAGTTATTTCATTTTTTTTAGCAGTTTTTGGTGGGACTTATTTCGTTTTTAAAAGTGGGACTTATTTCGTGGGAGTTATTTCATAGACCCATACAGATACCATAGAAACGAATTCCATGAATCAGTATTGAAAAATTTATGCTACACAGAACTAATAAATAAATCTTTCATTGCCTAGGAAGTTAAATAAAGTTTTTTCAATGATAATGAAAAATGACAAATTTTATCGCTTCATCCTCTGGCTTTTTTTCTGACCTTCGCATCTCAACTGACACTTTAATTCCTTTCATTTTGCATCATCACGACTTAATTCTTTTTTTTTTCTAAGACACATGTCAACAAAACACAATCTATTTTGCATAAGAATAATGGTCTTGGGTGAAAATCTCATTCGCTTTATTCCTTTCAATTGGATTAAGCTGATTTCGTTTTTTTTTAAGATAAGAATTAAGATCTTGAATCAAAGCATTAAGATTATCTTCAAAGGTCAGGATTTTTGGAAGGCATCAGGCAGTGTGGGTAGACATTAATAAAATTTTACTTAGAGGTTGTCACTTAACAGCTATAATATATAGAAGACATTAAAAGGCATACAGGATACAGGCTAATAAAATTTTATGTTGCTCGTTTGATTGAGGAGAACGTCACCTGCTGGGAAAACGATAAGGATTCTTTTTTATGTTCCTTCTTCTAATAAAGCTTATGAAAGCAATAATGTTTTCCCGGTAAAACCTGTTGCCTGCGTGAATTAAATTAGGGAAGCGTACATGTGTATAAATTGGTAGAATTTCTGATAACTTTTATTTCCTTTTCACGTTTTTTTCTTTAAATCAGTAAGGACCTTTTGCTGGAGCTTGTTTAAGGAGAAATAATTCTTTTTTCTTGTAAAATCGAGATAATTTAGCAAAAAAATAACTAACAATAATGTCCAAACTTTGAAAGAGCCAACTGAATTAGTAAACTTTTCTATTTTCAGGTCAACAATGTTCGGGAACAACTTTTACATTCTACTTGGCATTGTGTGCTGTTTACATCAACTCAATGTGAATGCATATCCCACAATAAATATCCGTCGACTCTTTGGTAAGTTGTTCAAAACAAATCTGATTTAAAACCTTTATTTCGAAACTTAGGTGCATTTCGATATATATAGTCGTATACGTTAAGGGTGTGCCATGTAATGTTTGCTTTTTGAATAGTAATTTATTTTGAAAGCGAAAGCTTTTGCCGCTCAATAAGTAGATAGACAGAAAGTCGGTATTAAAGCAGTTGTGGAACGAAATGGATCATTTTGCGTTTGAACAACGGCAACGTTCCAAAGTGAGTGCTGTGTGGCCCAAGCAGTATGGTTTTTGGCCCAAATGACCGCCCAGTACTCAAGTTTATTTAACAGGTTTGTAAGACTCATGTTAGCGGATAAGGTCCCAGTCTTTTTACGGTGCGAACAGACGGGGGAGAATGTGAAACTCAGTCCACGAACATCAGTTCGCCATCGATTGCAACAGCTCGTCCTTTGCGCACAAGCTTGCGTGGATAGTTCTGCACAAAAAGACCTCGAATTATTTCCTTACAATGTGCAATTTAATGAGCAATTGAGGGCGCTTGACCACCTGCTTTTTTGAAACAACTATTTTGGACGAAAAGTAATTTTTTCAAACGATCCGCATCCGCATTTTAATCTCTGCGGCTGGGTTATCAAACAAAATTGCTGCATCTAGGGATCGGAACAACCTCACGATTTTATCGAGATGCCCTGCATTGGCGTCAGAGAGAAAGAAAGTGGCAATTTAGTGCTTATTGTGGATTGGTATAGCAACATTGAATGGGTACAGACCAAAGTCGGTTAGACTCTTTTTTACTCAAATCGATGTCATTGTGTTGGATTTTTCTCTTTTTATTGCAATTCTGAAACGAAACTTGTGTGTGGAGCCTTTAGAATACTTAAGGGGAAGATTTCAAGAACCTTTCCGCACTAGCTCCTTTAAAGCAAATTCTAAGAAATAGTCGTTTTTAATAAACACAAAGGCAACCCTTAAGTACAATCAAACTGACTTTTATAGTTGTAAATGATTCTATGCACACAAAAAAAAACTATCAGTAGGGCATGTGAATTGTCCCTGCGAATGTCCTTTAACTGCAAGAAAGTGTACCTCCTACTAGCATGCAAAAAGATACATCGCAATTGTTAAATCAATAGTCTGTTGGCGCCCTTCCAAGTTTGCTGTGGTGATGGCTGGTGAACTAAGCTAGCAAAAACTTTTCCTCAAGAACACAACAACACTAGCTTGATATTATGACAGACATGGTTGTGTGAGTGCGTTGAATTGTGCTACTATAAGCATTTTTCAGCTTGAAGTGTTTCTTAAGAAACTTTCCAATATATGGCGCAGAAAGAAAAACGACAAACAAATTAATTTTAACGTAGGTGGTGATCAATATTTATGTAAAAATCCACCCATCCGCATCCGGAGCTGGTGCTGGTGCAATTTTTATTATGTATATGTTATGATGTCGTGTGTATGTGTGGTGGATATGTGGTATGCGGACATTGAGACATTACTAAAATTTGTTTATTCCCTTCTGCTATGCGTCATTTGGTCGACTAATGGGTCTATTCATTTATTTAAATGTTCCTCGCTTAGAGAAAAAGCACAGTGCAATGAAGAGTCCTATAAATCTTCTTAAGCCCCCACAAGACTTGCTAGATGTTTTACATTTCTTTTTATTTTTTGTCTATGTGAAATGGCCTTGGAATAGCATTACTTTGAAGAACAACTTCATATCCAATTCGGTTTTTTGTGTTATTTTGCCATATTCTGAAAATGCTTTCAAAGAAATCTTTAGTACGACAAGGACATTGCAGATGAGCTTAAATGGATACACACAAGTTACAATAAGGAAGGATTTAAATTGTTTGTTGTTTGAGGGCATTTAAGGTCTTAGTTAGTAAACAAAAGTTCGTGGAATGATAACGTTGCAGAAACTAATAAGAGAAACAAATGTGTTGTGCTACAAAAGCTACATGATATTCTAAATTACAAAATAACAAAAAAAATTATGTTTTGTGTCTCCTGTTATGAACACATTATTTTGTAGACTTATAAGAATTTTGAAGGGAAAATTAAGGAGAATAAGTAAACAGATGGTAAAAAGTAATGTTAGAATATTAACTTAAGTAGAAAGCTCTGGTCGTGGGTTTGAACCGCCTTGTCCACACTACTAACTTCCCAGTGAATAGCCAATAAAAATACCCTACTACTGAGGGTCTTTGTCTAGCGCTGCAACTCCCCTAAATCGCAAAATTATTTGTGGAGAAAGTTCAGTGTATTGTATGTGATATAATGTAATGCAAAAATACTTTAATGTTTGAGTTCATGTTAAAAAACAACAAGAAAATTATTGAGAATATTTGAATAACCGATTTCATAAACTCCTAAAATTGAGTTAGGCTGCCATTTTTTAGTTTTTCTTTCTCTACAATAAATGGCTGGACTTGTTTAGTTTAAACTTCAAAACAAAGTTATTATGTATCGCTATGTTACCTTTTTTACTTGTGATTATAGAACGACGTCTAAGACAAGTTTTGCATTCATGCAAAATTTTGATTTCGATAAAATTTTGGTTGGAGGATTAGTTTTGGATTGTCTTATGATGTAAAAAAATATTTGGAAAAGTCTAAAGGTCTTCAAAACCGACTTTCTAGTTTATAGCTAACACCATGCTGACGAAATTTTGTATTTTAAAAGTCGTAGGGTATTTAAAAAAGATTGCATGTCAACATTTGAAAAATTTTTATTTTTAAAGTTTTTATAAATTTTATAAAAATTTTTTGAAATAACTTCGAAACAATATCTTTGATTTTTTTCAAATTCCTTGTCAAAACAAGTTCTAGAAAGATCTTAACCTTTGCGTACTTTAATTTAACAAAACATATTTTTAGAAAAAGTGAAAAATAAGAAACTTTTTTTTTTAAACTGGCCACAAGATTTTGATTAAATATGTATTCAATTTTTATTTTTTTCAATAGAATGACGTTTTTTGATTTTCGCTTGAAACCTTTGGAATATTCAATTTAATTTTTTTCAATACTTGCGGGTGATTTAATTCAATCTTCACTTTAATGTATAGTTGGCAGCCCTGTACCACCAAATAAACTATGAAGAGCGAATACTAAATCTCATCCTTAAGATTTTGATATCGTATTTAGCTCACAATCGCAGGTTCGTGCGACCCAGTCTTGCCCATTTTTTCATTATACGCAAAGATGACTTAACTCACTTTGCTGAAAACCTTTCAAGTCACGTAATTGTGCGTTGATATACAGGGTGATTCGCATAAGGTGTGACAAAAAGATAGGGTGTGTAGGTTGGACCTAGACAAGCAAAAAATCGTACGGGAGGGGGGGGTCCATTTTCCCCCGTTTAGGCGGGAGGGGCAATTTAAGAAAAAAATCACTAAAAATGGGAAAAAATTATTTTAAGAAAACGGTAATACCTACAGAGTTGTGCTATAGCATTTTGAAAAGCCAAAAACCTATACTTTCATTTAAATTTTAAAATAAGTTGTTCAAATGAATAGTTTTTGAAATATTAATTTTCAAAGTCAAAATTTTGAAAAAAAAAACATAATTTTTTTTTTTAAACCATTTTTTTTCAAAATTTTACATTATTAAGTAGTATTTTTCTGGCTTATTTTCAATGCTCTTGTTTATTTTTGATCAAACACAAGAAACCGGATGTCAAAATAACCTGTAGTTTTTGAGAAAACCAAAAATTACAAAAACGACTTTTTTAAATTTTTTGTTTTTTTAAAGTTTTTTTTTCGTTATTGGATTTTTAAGTGAATTCTCAATAAAAAAAGTAAAGAAAAAATTCATCCTTTATTTCGTAAGTTCACTTAAGAATCCAATAACGAAAAAAAAACTTTAAAAAAACAAAAAATTTTAAAATGTCGTTTTTGTAATTTTTGGTTTTCTCAAAAACTACAGGTTATTTTGACATCCGGTTTTTTGTGTTTGATCAAAAATAAACAAGAGCATTGAAAATAAGCCAGAAAAATACTACTTAATTATGTAAAATTTTGAAAAAAAATGGTTTAAAAAAAAAAATTATGTTTTTTTTTCAAAATTTTGAATTTGAAAATTAATATTTCAAAAACTATTCATTTGAACAACTTATTTTAAAATTTAAATGAAAGTATAGGTTTTTGGCTTTTCAAAATGCTATAGCACGACTCTGTAGGTATTACCGTTTTCTTAAAATAATTTTTTTCCCATTTTTAGTGATTTTTTTCTTAAATTGCCCCTCCCGCCTAAACGGGGGAAAATGGACCCCCCCCCTCCCATACGATTTTTTGCTTGTCTAGGTCCAACCTACACACCCTATCTTTTTGTCACACCTTATGCGAATCACCCTGTATATAACTACCGTTTCTCGACACGAAAAACGATTGAATTGATTGAAAGCAAATGCAGATGGGGTCAGTCGGGAGTCAGTTAATTGAAGATTCGAACCCCAGTAACGTCCAAATTTCGTTTTAATTGGTATCGCTCTTCGCGAAAACTTGAAAGATCCACTCAAAGTAATAATGCTTAAAAACCTTAATAAATTTAAAACAAAACATTTGAGTTGAACTCTTTGTTTACTTGAAATGATAACAGGCAGCACGAAACAGCTGTCAGGGTGTATATCTTTAAGAATCTGACAATTTGATAATTTTCTTGACGCAATCGGTCGTTTCAAATTCAATTAAACTTTTTTCCTATCTAATCACACCTGCATCTGCAAAATTTCTGAAATCATAAAATAAGAGCTTTTCCGTAAAATAATATGAAACGACATGACAATCATTGTTGATTATATTAAAAAGAATAGCTAAACTCTCCTGCAACACTTACATCTGAGACCGAGCCTTTTTAAACGAGATAACCTTAAATCTTTTCTGATTGGAGTCACACGTTTCAGCAAATTGTTTAATCACAATCAATCAAGACTTCTATCAAACATGATCAACTTCGGTCAATACGAACATACAAACAGATTAAACGTCAATAACATAACTCCTAACAGTATCGTTACACTTTTTATTTTTATATGTTTCGAAGTTGTTATCGATTTTGTGGGTGCTTTTGTTTGCAGTCGATGTAAAAACCTACTATGGGGGATTATTTGGTGAGTGTAATAGTTTGAAATGTTATATTGAGAGGTTTTCCCACAGATATAATCACAAAGGCATTAATCACTTTTTGAATTACTTGGAACTGGAAGCGAAAAATAATAAAACATGATAATCGAAAATTGTTTATAATTAATAAAAACCCGAGTAAACGGATATAAATGTGATTATTCCGTTGAAACCATTCACATTTCAAATAAAATAGATAGCGCGTAAGTTGAAAGAAGCAAAACGAAAAATAAGTATTATCATAAATCTGATTTCCGATTGGATTTTAATTGAGTTTTCTGTTGAATGATTACGTTTAGCTCATCAAACTCATATATGTAAGTTATGCAGTGGATTACCTTTCAATTAGGTCAACATTTTCAAAAATAGGATTTGAAAAAAAGCTATCCATATTTTTGCTAAAAAAAAAACAGAACTTAATATCATTTTTATTTAATAACAAATAAATAAGGTGATGAAACAGAGCTCTGGGCTTAGCGCATCACATCATTATGACAATTCCGACCGTTAAGTTAGAAAGCACTTAATGGGAGTGTAATAAGTCTCGAAGAACTTGCCAATTTCTCAGAAAAGGCACATTTATCTATCAACTATTTTTTGGCGATGAGTGTGAATATTGATATTCTTTCTTGAAATTTTCACTCCGCTCAGCTTTCACTTAACAGGATCCTGTGATACATAACTACAAGTACTTTTGGTACAACTAAAATATGACGAGTGTAGAAAAAATCTGTAACACATATATATAACTACAATCGATTTTTTGAAAATTCTAACCACCCCTAACCCCTTAAATGCAGTCGATACCAAGGTCGCGAGGGTTAAAATCTTTTGGTCGCTATGTTGGTTCGGTCATTGTGGTAAAGAAAAGGCAAAATTAATCAATCATCTGGAGTGTCCATAGTATAGCTTTGCAACAAATAACTCGTTCATGATTTTATTATGATTTGCGAGGAGGCTTTCCCACCATACTTACTTAGGTGGGCATTACAGTTCGGGGTGAACCTGGGCCTTAACCAACATCCTTCTATAACAACTTCGGTTGCTGGAGAGCTCTCTCCAGTTTTGCACTCTAATTCGGTTGAGGTCTTCATACACTTGATTGCGCTACCTAAGACGAGGTCTTCCCCTTCCGCGATTTCCCTGCAATTTGCTTTCGAAAACCCGTCAAGCCGGAGCGTTTGGGTTCATCCGCTCTACAGGGCCCAACCTCGTGATGCGTACTCGTCTGGCTATGTCGCGGTACAGCTTATACAGCTCGTTGTTGTATCTTCTTCTCCACACATTGTCTTCGCATACGGGACCAAAGATCATTCGGAGAATTTTTCTTTCGAAACGACCAAGCGTTTCCTCATCCGCTTTCGATAAGGTCCATGCTTCCGCGCAGTAAAAACAAGGGTTACCTTGGTGGAGAGGGTTTTGTTTCTCGATTGCCTTCTTAACCCAAAGAAGCAAGGGTTGGCAAGAGTTATTCTAGTTTGATCTCAGCACTGGTGTTGTTATCCATGTCTATAGCGCATCCTTCTAAGGCAAAGTCCTGCACTACCTCGAAGTTATGTCTGTCTATTTTGGCATTTTGTCCAATTCGTCCATTTCAATGCAATCATGTAAATTTGCGTTTTAAGGGATAGATGTGCTAAAAAAGCAATAGAAAATATTCAGCAGTCAACTTTACAACCATTAGGATTTAGGAGTGAATATCTTGTATTGGAGAATCAAGAGAAGTGAGAAGAGAGAGATGTGTGGTTAAAATCTTCAAGCCATAAATAAATCTTTATCTGAAAACTTACTGCACACATTTTAATGTAGAAATCTGAAGTCGACTTTTCGATAAATTAGAAAAGCAACAAAATCCTTTCGACTTAAAACTGGATCAATAAAATGAATCCATGCTAACGTAATTAAGAGAGTTATTTGGCTATTAACTAAATAATCCTGTGGAAAGTTTAAAATTAATTGGTAATTCTTGTGGTTGCATTGTTAAGCTAATTTTAATTGATAGTGCTGTTCGCTCTACTGAAAAGGAGTGTGTGTATTCAAAGTGGTGAGTATTAAATATATGTATTGCTAATCTTCAAAGAAATTTAACTACGTTATAATGAACATGGTTATCGTCTGTGGCTAGATGGTAGAGATTTCAATATTTCAAAACAGTAATGCAAACAATATTTAGCCCAGTCAGTGGGTACCTTTTTCTGCAACAGAAAATAGTAAAATTGGAATGGACTAGTAAAGTGGGTGTAGTATCCCTTAGGATTTACGATGGCCGTACTGTCAAAAAGGAAAGAGAAGAAGAAAGACGAAGCGTAGTAAATGTAACCTGTGTCAGAAACACTCCGGTGTTAGGCTTAATATTTTCTATCAGAATGTTTTTCAAAGCTGCAAAGTAAAATGGAAAACGGATTCTCAATAACTGCAACCGAAGTACATCCTAACGAGCGTACCGTTTTCAATTTAACTCATGATATCCATTAATGATGTGAACGGATTTGCTTTAAGATTTGTCAATTATTTTTTTATGTCAGTTGGCGATTGTGGTTGCAATGCAAAATAGAATCATTTGACAATTTGGCTCCGCGTTAAGTTCATGTCATAATTGTTCATAAAATAAGAAATAACATTCGAGAGGTGACAATTGACTGTTCAAACTCCGATTTCATACTGTACACCATTTGCATGAAAAAATAATCTAAAATCCTTACATACTCCTACAGAGGGCTTAAATTTTGGTTGCCTATCCTAGTAACATCACAGTCACCACACGCTGATTATTTTCGGAATTGTTTTGGGTTCCCCTTAGTCCTTCCACGAAATTTTAATGACACAAAAAGAGAAAACACGTACCAATTAACAACTTTTTTACCCACGTGCTGGAAATAAATAAAGCCTCTGTATGGAATTATTTTGGAATTTATGTAATAAAGCAATTCCATCCCAATTTGTTTTTTAATTCATCAGAAATTTAATTTTTATAGGTATTAAACCACAAACATGAGAACGTTTATACGACAGGGATTTAATTTAAAAAGCTGCTTGTGACGTTTTTTTTAATAGAAAATATCAATTGAAAAAAAAATGTTCATGCCACTGAATAAATTGGATAGATACTGCCCAAGCCCATTTTATACATACGGTTTCCAATTAGTTTTTAATTTAAAAGTCATAATGAATCTGCAGTTATGTAAGTAATAAACGTCGCGTCGAATCCTATCCTGACATCAATGAAAGTAATTAATCAAAATGTTAACTCCACTAGGCATTATGATTACTAAACAAAGTTACATGTTTATTCTGTTATAGTGGCATTAATTAGAACTGTCACGCGATCTATGAATACTGTTTAGACATATTTCTAACAAGAGAACAGAACGAATCTAAGGAATTATAAATAAATCATATCGTTGTATTTTACACGGCCTCTGAAGGAAGTATGTTTTTGATATCAATATTCAGAAGTCGCATACCTACTTATGAATTCTTTTCCTGGAAACTGAAATGTTTCTCTTATGCTTTTGTTAAACTGAAATGTGCCACTCAACTGCTGGAGGCTTTTATGAGACGAAAAAAACCTGGTGTTTAAATGAGAAGTTTCTTCTTCTGCCTGAAGACTTCGTCGTTGTGCCCAATGAACCTTATGAAATAAATGCTTCATTAGCCGTTGTTGTTTGCTTATAAAATCTAAATATATATACATATTTTGATAGTGCAATAGATATTTACTGAAGCATCTTCCTACAAAAATTTCGTGGTTTGTTTCTCTTTACTTTTTCTTTCCTAGAATCAGTTCTCCACTTCCTGTACGAAGCGAAGAAAAATGAAATACGTTTACGTTGACGTTTCGTGGTCCGGAGGTTAATTATTTATCTTATTATTCGATTTCATTTTTCGGATAACCAGATTCCCACAGGAAGCAAGTTGGAGTGATGATGAAATAATTCCATTAACAATTTGATTCGCTTTGTGAACGGCAATGAACAAATTTATTACCATATTGCTTCCCAGCGAGAGGAATAATCATCGATTGATGAATTACAATGGTGACCATATACAGGCTAGATGATTACTTGTCAAAGATTTTTATCAGTATTTTTTGTCATAGAGTTTCAAGTCCATCTTCGCCCATTTGCAAAGTACTTCATCAAAGGGGAAGCGTTGACCAAAAAGCGTTTCAAATATGAAATTATTTCTGCTCTTTGAAAGTTGCTATGCTCTCCAAAATGGCAAAATGAGGCCATACATTCAAAGCAAGTAATTAAGAAAATTCATCGGAAATACCCCAAATCGATTGATGTATAGACAGCCAAACTGGACTTGATTTATTAAGTTGTGCCATGTAATAGAGACAATATTTATCAAAAGCTCACATCATCAATTTTTGAAACAAAAAATTTAAAAACGAGCTTGCGAACTCTATTTTGAATCAGTTTCTTGACACAAATGAGATATGAAAGCACCACTGAAAGCAAAATAAAGTAGCCACTTTCAAGGATCTGATAGTTATACGAGATTTTTGGTTTATCTATTTTTTCCTTTTACTTACACGAAACGTAAATGAACATACTAAAAAAATTCATTTCATTCAATATGCATTGAAGTCCTAATACCTACTATATTAGTGTATTTAGCTATTTCAATAGGCTTAACTATTATGTTCACTATAACGATTTTTTTAATCACGCCTAAACCATTCAAAAAGAATACGACATACTAAATAATTAGGCTCAATGACGCAAATGATTTTGCTGCATATAGGTGCGTTATACTAAGTGTCAGACCTGAAATTGAAAATTTTTACTTGTAAAAATCTTTTTTAGTTTTTATCTTGTAAAGCTATTCCAGAGGCTTATGATGTGGCAGGAGAAGGAGTGGTAAGTAATCACATCCCACGGTGACTCACATCGTTGTTATTTTTAAGGGAGGGATAGCCGCTGTCAAATAGCAGTTGATGGGACTTATAAGGTATACAAAAAAGTACTTGTCAGAATACTTTAAAATAAATGGAAAACATTTTTACCTTTTTCATTTGTTAAAGGAAAAGGGTAAAAACTATAAAATTATTACGGGTCACGAAACAGGAAGAAGTGTTCCATTTCTTTCGGAAAATGGTCTATTTGCGTTAGTGGTTTCAGTTTACCAAATTAACTGTACGAGCTTTTGATGGCTTATTATGTATTTCATGAAATTGAATATCTAATAAAGGGAAGGTTGAGTCAAGTTAAAACTATGATATAAGATTGATTTGTTTTAAAAAAATGTGTTGTTAGTTATTCAGACACAGAAAGTTCGATGATGGAAGCTATTAAGTATTTTTTCATTCATTTTCTTTAATACAGTTGTCATTTTTTGAAAATATATAATAACACTCAGAAAAAAAACGAGCTAAATTCAAGAAAATCGGTGTCAAAGCAAGCCTATTCGTTGACGAAAGTCTGTCAACCTCGAAATTTCTTAATCCGTGCCCGAAATTCTTGTTTTAAGCCTATTTTTGATAAGCCTCAAATTCTTATTTCAAGAATGTTCTCATCTTAATATAAGTTTATTTAAGCTTAAATATAAGAATACAAAGGCTTAATGTCAGACTATTACAATCTAAAATTAAGATCACGTATTCTTAAATATACAGGGATAAGAATAAAACATACTTAAATCAAGTTTCTAATATTCCTTAATTAAGCATTAACAAACTTAAAGCAAGAACAAAATCTGGTTTGTTTTAGTTGCTTTCGGATCACTTCTAGCTCTTTTAATCTTGAAGTTAGACTGAAATTAAGCATTACCGAACTTGAAATAAGAACAAAAACTCTTTTATTTCAGTACCCTTCGGATAGCTTCTAGCTTATTAAATCATGATTCAAGATTTGTAAGCTCTTACCTTTAGAATCAATCCTTATCCTCAGCCCTTGTCCCCATCCCTCTTCCTCACCCCCTCTCCTCCGTAATAAAATTAAAAGCACTTATAATTTCAATGTGTTTATATTTTTTTAATTTTTATTTTACAAAAATTATTTAAATATACTTAATTCTGAAATGGGTTCCTTCTTTGTTTAACGGATACAAATGGAGTGGTGGACTTAAAAATTCCGTAATAATTTTTACTTCAATGGTTCTTATTAAACAACCAATTTGAAATGATTGGAAATGATGGTCAAATCAAAGGTTTTCAACTCGTTGGCATAGAACATAAACTGTTTCATTCTGAAATATAAAATTTTTTAATTTATAGAGTTTAAAATTATTATTAACATCATTACGTACAGCTTATTGGTGCCATGGTGGTAGAAATGGCGTCAGCTTCAGCTGAGTAGTCAACGTTTACTCTATTTCTCATATCGTTATCACTTTGTCACTCACTAGAACAAAGTTTCCATCAATGTTTTTAAACACATATACATCACTAGATCTTACAATGTTCTCAATGTCATTTTCGTAGTAAAATTTTCCATGAGGTAAAAATATCACTTAATCACTCAATAAGATATCCATCCGAACCGGAATAAAGTACGCTTCAAAATGAAACAACGAGCTAAGCTTCTTTGTAATCAAACTGCATCATACAAGTTTAAGATCGCCTCGGCTTAATTTGAGAATATCAATCTTAGCTTAAGATCGTTTCGGATTAAGATTGTATCGGCTCGTTTAAGACCGTATCGACTCGTTTTAACATTCAATAATCTTAAATAAAGAATGTTTTGTTCTTAATAAGAAAACGAAACTAAGTCAAGATAATGAAGAACTTAATTTAAGAACGTATATCTTACTATAACTTTAAACAGTTCTTATATTAAGAATGCCATACTCAAATCAAGTTTTGTGTTCATATTTTCGGCATAAAAACACGTTTTTAGAATAAAATTCTTGAATTAAGAATAAAACGTGTCGTTTTTGAGATAACAAAACTAAGAATACAAAAAAATAGAACTAAGCCTACTCGTACTTGATTTTAGCCTGCGGTTTTTCTCTGAGTGAAGAAAACATCCAACCTACTTAAACATTAAAATCGTTTTTGAAAACATGAGCACTCCAAGTACACCACGGAAACACGACGCACAATGGTCCAGGCTATCAGAACAAAATGATTTGTCCCAATCAAAACAAAACATTTTTTTGTTAAATGACTGTTCGTATTTATTATTTTTCTTTAAAAAGTACCTAAACTGCAAAGGATTTAATGATCGACACAAAAAGTTCTACGAGATTTATCACTGAACCTCGTAAATATTTGGGGCAGCATCTCGAATCCTTTTTACCAAGACGTTGGCCAAATTTGATCAGCATCGACAGATAAATTTCACTTTTACCACCAAGAATTTCTCCCATGAATTGATTGTTTCCACTCTATCTACCTTTAGAACTTTCGTCTTCTTTAAGTGACTTGCAAATTTCTTTGTTTTATTTCAGATACAGCAATCGAGGGCAGACACAAAAAAGCCGATACAAGTTTCCCACAGGTTAGTATTTGCATAGATTTATTAAAAACCTTAAACTTTACGACATAATATGAATGTTTAAATAAAGAAAGTTTTCTCTTCGTCTCAACTGAATACATTTTCTCGGGCTCAAAGCGACCTTAACCCATGAACTGTTTGTTTTCCCTTAACTCATTCCGAGTAACATAAAGTTCACCCAATCCAATTGTTTTTGCTCTGCCGCAAAATGAAAAGAAAAAAAAAAAAAACAAATTCGTATATATGTGTCTAAATGCCTAATGCCTAAGGAAAAATATTCACATACGCTCCATTACCCGATAAGTTTTATTTTATCTAACGTATAGAAATAAGCGTTGTGTATTGTGTTCCTTACTGAAATTCATTGGTGTTTGATCTTTGATAAAAGAAATATTAAAACTTCCTTTTACGAGTACTATTATGCCCCATTTAACTAATGGGTTAGAAGTTAACTATAGAAAGCTGTTTTTTCTTATCAATAAAACATTTTTCATTTTTTGGTTGAGTTGTTTTCAAAATAATAAAATAAAAATAACCTTTCGACTATCGATAATAATGCAACATGCATGTTGTAGGCACATATAAAAACTGGTATGAAGACTTCTGAAAACTAATTTTTTTTTTTTTAAATTTTTGTTTGTATACATGTATATTTTTCTTTTTAATCAAATCAAATTGTGATAACCTAGCTTAATATTCCAAGATAAAACTTTTATGTCAATCTGACAGACGGCAAAAAATGCCATGTCATAATGAATTTGTAAAAACACTTATTGTAAAAAAATAATCTAAATCTATAAAAACTGGTAATGCCTGCTTTTTAAATATTGGACATTGTTTTAAAAAAATAGAAGAGAAAAGAAAAGAATTACTTATTATCCGAGAACACAAAGCTTTTCATGCCGAATAATGAGCACGTATGACATTCAACCAGAGTAGTTAAGATCCCTGGAGGACGCTAGACGGCGCGGCGATGCATTCTAGTGACCTATTTCTGTTTCTTGTGCACTAAAAAAAAAAAATAATAAATACTCGTAGTATAATAAATGGTTTCTAAAAAATGATTTTACGAATTAAACTTTTTGAAAAAAGCATGAAATTTTGTACAATATTTTCAAGTATAATGTTGAAGAAATCCCATGACAGTTTGTCGCCTTGCCTAAAGCCTTTTTCGACATCAAAGGTCTCGGCTAGTTCTCTACCGACCTGGACGAAGCAACGTGAATTGTACAAAGTCATCCTGCATAGTCGTACGAGTTTCCCAGGGATGCCGAACCTATAGACATGGCTCTGTACAGCTCGTCTCTGTAAATACTGTCATACGCGGCCTTGAAATCGATAAAAAGATGGTGTAAATCGATATTATATTCTCGGGTTTTTTCCAAGATCTGCCGTAATGTGAAAATTCGGTCTATTGTGGACTTTTCTGGTCTAAAACCACAATGATAAGGACCTATCAAGTTTTTATCGTGGGGTTTCAGAAGTTGACGTATTATACAGTAGACAAGATCTTATAAGCAACGTTTAGGAGGCTTATTCCTCTATAACTGGCGCAATTGTGAAGGTCTCCCTTTTTTACATTTACGTTTACATTTACAGTCTTTATTGCGTCACACGATAATTATGAAAGAGGTTTTATTAATGTTAACTTTAAAAAGCATTTTAGTGTTAAGAACTAAACCAATCTTTTATTTGTTATCTCCATAATTTTGTAATATTCGAGACATCTATATACTATACATATTTTAAAATATGATGACTTCACTGCAACATGATTCCCGAAATGTTTTTAAGCCATAAGCGACATGTGTCACATACGCCAAATGTCTTTTCATTACTGTAATGAAAGTATAAATTGACTTTGTATATCTCTTCAGTTTCCAAGAAATGATATTCACTTAGCATTCCGTATCACATTAGCAAAGATGATCTCCTTGAAAAAAGATTGATTGTATAAGACTGAATCAAAAATATAATTGACTGCAAAAGAGAATGTCAAAAATGTCAATATAATCATCCCTTGAAGGTTGTGCCATTTAGCTTATCGTCTGTTTGTTTATGCACAACATGTGAAGCTAAGCCACTCAGAAGCTATGACAGTGTGAAATCACGAAATAAAATGTGTACAATTTTACATCTTGCGTTTGTGACATTCCGTGGATACATGTCACTCAAATTGGATATTTGACGAATGTGGTGACTTTTTATTTTTATTTCAGATTATGTTTACTGCTATGGTTGCTGTAGGTTTTGTGTGCATGGTTTTTGGTTGTTAGTGCCTCATATGTATTTAAGTGTTGTTAAAACGTTGAAGGATTACAATTGGTTTAAGAAGGATCCCAGTCAAAAGATGGTCCTTTATAGTCTGTACTTTATTTTAATTGAAAACAAAATCATTCCTAAGACATTAACATTTTCTGAGTGCCTCTTTTTCATACGTACATGATAAAAATTAAAATAAATACAAACCAACAAATTTATTGCACATACACAACGTCATTAAAAAGCTAATTTTTTAAAGTGGGTTTTTCTTGTAGTTGGTCTTAGGCCGCGTTTCCATTTGCAAGAAAACTTCTGCAAGAAATGTCTGACAGTCTGTCCGACAGTGACTTGCAAGTGGAAACTGAGAAGCAAGTTCGATCGCGACAGTTCTTGCATAAGTTCTTGCGAGTATTTGCGAGTGCAATAAATTGCAGGTTGAAACAGGTTTTCATTGACTCGCGACAGTTCTTGCAGCTTACCGAAACAGCTTCGTATATATCGCACTTGCGGCTAGTTGGTCGAAAGAGAGTATGTGAATTTTCTCGCAATTGAATGTTACGAGTGTAATCCGTATTTATGTTTATGGGATGTGAAAAATCTCAGCGTCAAGAAAAGTGTATCCTTCGTTGATATTTAATCACGGAATCGAGTGTCTTGCTTTTTTAAAATAGGGCCCACTTTTAATAACAAAACTTCCAAATAAACTGGGGTCATCCAAGTGAGATTGAAATATTGTTGAGCGTATGTTTAGTTTGTTTAGTAAACTACAGAAGGAACCAGCTTACCGTCTTCTTAAAATCGAATCGCGCACCCAAGTTGATCGCTTTTTTTTTATCCATAAAATTGTTATTGCAGCTCCTAAACGTTGACGTATTCTCGCCATGACTTCACAATTTCAAATAAATTACCAAATTTCTTGCGACATTAATGACTCTCCAGTGGAGACACCTCTGCAATAAATTGCGACAGTATCATGCGCGAGCTTCTTGCAAGACATTTATTGCAGAAGAAATTACAAAAATTCTTTAAGCAGTGTAAACGGTACTGCAAGAAACTTCTGCAAGACTTCCGCGAGTTTACTTGCAAATGGAAACGCGGCCTTAATGTAGGTAAATGGATTGTAAGTATACTTATTGCCAAAGTACTAACGTGTTCGCTAAAATAAACTGAAAATAAATATTAAACAGGTTATTCTACTTATCCCCGATTTGTATTAATCATCAAATGTGCAATTACTGATACGTAGTTCTGTCAGTATTGGTTTTTATGCGATAGTCTACAAACTCCACTAAGACTGTACATTTTCAAATAACCTTGAAAAAGGAGTACATATTGCGTTGACCCCTTTCCAATTGTTCGCCAAAAACCTCACAATTGATTATTTGGATGATTCATTACCTCTTCGTGTGATAAATGGAGAAATGGGTATAATGCAAAGTTAACAGCCTATCACCCTTTTTGCGTTTGGAAAATATTTGCGGCTTTCTTTTTCTTTTATATGACAGAACTTTCATGGAATTATATTTAAATCAAAGATTTGTTTCAATGATTCAATTGCTAGCACTAAGCGCCGTTTTTGAATCCCTATAGATTTGCACTATTAATATCAAGAATCAAACCAGAAAATTTTCTAACGAAGATAGCACATCACGCATTATGTCAAATAAGAAAGATATTTTTTTAAGGTAAAGTTTTATTGTATTTGAGTAAATGTTAGAAATTTGCAGTCCTTAACTTTAAAACAACACCCAAAATAGATGAGAGCTACTTAGTTTGAATTGCCCTAGCTCGATTCCTAAATAATAAGCCTTAAGGAACACATAAACCAAATTTGATTGTATGATTGAAAATATGAGTGTAAGAGTAAAAAACTGCCAAGTGTTCCTACCCTTGAAAAGTCGTCACTTTACCGCAGCATGGTAATACTCCTTCTAACTCCTTTAAAAAACTGTTACTGTTTAGCTGCGATGCGACATCCTTGAAATGTTCACCACTCATTTTTCATATAGCGTCTAATTTATTTTCCTACTGGTCTCCTAGGCCCCACTAATACAGTTGCGACTTCAACTAAAAAAGCAAAGTCAGATGTCTCTGTTTATTTAATTAAAACCCCTTAGATAACCACTCACTGGTATAATGTCTAATCCCACAGCCAAACCATTTATATTGCGAAAAACTGCAGTGGCCTTTTTCAAACCCAAATACAAGTGCCTGAATTTGCATAACCCTATGACTGGACATGACACACAACAACTTCCACATTTTCGTTAAAGTAGTAGAAGTGTAGAATAAAAGGAAGAGAGGCCACAAAAATCGATGCTACCCACCACGAAACTACGTCGTTAGTATGATGGGTAGTGGGTAGTGGGTGGGTAGTGGCGTATTAGTTTATAAAGTGTCATTATTGTGTTCTCCTACGATGGAAGGCCTCTTTGCTCCAAATTCATTTACTTTACGTGCCAAAGAGGCCAATGATTTGAGAACGGATGTGGAAAAATGTAGATATAAAGGATGGTCTTATTACACTGATGGAAACAATTATAATTGACACCATAATGGAAATCAGTTAAACGATTCACTGTGTTAAGTCTTCTTTTGCATATCCTTTGCACTCACTGGCTGACTATGGCGATGAGTATGAGTATGTCGATGGACCAAGAGCACTCTGGGTCTCTGGCACAAATCATCAATAAAAATCCCATTTCCATGTTAATAAAACCCAATTTCAAAGTAGAATGGTTCGGCAACGGATGATGAAGAGGACTTCATTGTGGTAATATCACATCTTATTGCATTGTGCAATCCCAATCCTATTGGCATGGTTATTATTTGCAACACGCGAGGCTGTGCAAAACAATATTATGTATGTGTAGGTATGTTAAAAATGTTCCTGTTTGCTTTTGAAATTGCTGCTCTCACACTCTTTTCTTCTCTTTTTTTTTTATTCTCCAATTCAGACGTGTTGGTTGAAAGTTGGAACTATTACAAGAAGTCCTAAAGACGTGTCAGTGAATGAGAGGTAGAGACTCCTTGAGGAGTGCATCTAGTTTTACAATTTACGAGAGCATTAAGTTTTCTTTCAATGAGAAAAGAAAAATATGTTTATACTTATACTGTTTTTCCTATTGCAAATGCATTTGAGGTTGTGGAAACTGAAAACTATAAAAACTATGTGAGACAAGATAAAAATACTCAATAGCTGAGATGCATTCAGGGGGAGTAATATGAGATCCTGTACAGGAATTTAATTAATCATAAGATAGGTATTCCTTTCTTAAAAAAACTCAGACACGAAAATGAAATGAATTTGCTCTCCACAGAAATAATTTTGTTTAGTGCCTGAGTTGTACACTGCGAAAAGGCTCTTGTTTAAATTTTGGAAGCCTTTTTGCAAATTTTTCAAGACGTGAGAACGTCTAGTAAACAGTAACGTTTTAACACCTTTCTACGAAAGAGAAAAACAAACTTTATTGTGTTATAATTTTTATTGGTGCTTTTAAAGAAATACTCTAATAAATAGTATCAAGTAGTTGTTTTTTTGGCACGAATGTGTAAACAAATACTTGCCTTATTTCATGTTTGTAAAAAAATTGTCTGATAATCTCACTTTATTGACTAACATTGAACAAATGAAAAAAAAGCAGTAAATAGTTGGTTACCCCTCTGTTAGCGATGTTGATAATATTTTAGTGACCTACCGGCTTGTGGCTTACACCATGTTAAAAATGTTTTTTCTGATCAAAGATAAAATAAAAGGAATGAGAATAGGAAATATTTGAAGTGTTGGCTTTTATTTTGACAGTATCTAAGAAAGCTTTTTCTTGAGGTACATCCGTACGAGTATTGAGTAATGACGTATATTATTTCTATTAAGGCTTGACTTTGAAAACAAATGATTTTTATCGCTATTTTGTTGATGGTAAAATCATAATTCTGTAGTTCTGTGTGAATTTAAGGAATGTGTTATGCGACCTTTTGAATGTTAATAAAGTTGGGTTCTTGTCTATTATTCATGGTGATAACTGATTTCATGTCTTATTATTACCTGATGAAGAGCGTATCCATGCTCGTAACGTCGTTAACCATATAACAACATTGGTTTTCTTGACCTTGAGCCTGCTCAAAGACAACTTTATGTTCTGTGTGAATGATTTGAATATAGTTTTGAGAAATCATGTCAAAGGCCCAGCCGTTAAAAACTCAGAAAATAAATGACAAATTATTTAAATTAATCAAAAAGTGAGCTTTTACCTGATTTTTTACGGTAATTATTTATTGGAATATAAGATTTGCAATTTCATGCCATTTGAAAACTCTGGTTAACAAATGCTTTTTGCTATTAAAATCCTTTCTTCCAATTGTTACTGCTTTTAACTTTTGGTGTATTGACAAATTGCCTACAGAATTCCGATCCATTGCAATAAAAAGATGGAACCAATTTTTCTATCTAGAATTTTCACTAGGGAATTATAGTACCCAATGTTCAGCAGTTTTTGAAATTTTTATATCAAAACGTATTATATCAAACTAATTATATTGCTCGGCGTACCACACAGGGGGATCACTAGTATGAAGCATCTAAGTGGGAGCTTTGATCCCTTGGAGATCACGATACGCACAGCACAGCGCGGTGTAAGGGCAAGAGGAAGAAAAACTACCATTACTGTGATTAATTGTGTGACTTATTTGTCTGATTCACCATTTAATTCTGTTGGCGATTTTTTAAACTGTCAAATTTTATAAATATTTATCTTCACAATCGCAACGTACCCCTGATCAATCTGAAACCTAACCAGTCATTCACAGTTTAATGTGAGTCAAATATCAATTATCTTCTTGACGTATCTTATTTCATGAAGTTCAGTTTGACAGGTAAAAAGGGATTTACCAGAAATCACAAAATTCAAAACTACGTCTTTTGTTGAATTTAAACTAAACAAAATTAACGGTAATCACTACTTGAAATTGCTTATCATAATTGCATCAATTAGATAAGCTTTAAACCTTTTCTATTTCTGGAACCATTTGAAAACGTATGCACATATGTATTTTATTTACTTGGGCAGTTGCCCCATATCAGTTGATGGTGGTCAAAAAATAGTACAATAAATACCTACCTTTACAGTAAAACTCTTAATTTGACTCTTCCTCATCCCGAACTATAATTAAAGTTATCAGAAACTATTGGAAGAAGACAAATTCTTTTATTGAGTTTTATGTACCATCGCAAAACAAGCAGTAACTATTTTTATTGGGCAATATTTATGATTGGCACCTTAAGTGCACACATTGCAGGGTAAACAAATATGCAATAAAACCCACCACATTGTGTGGTGTTAAGTTAAGATAAAAGTAGATTTCGATTTATGTATAGCCTTCAGAATTAATTTTTAGCAGTGTAAACCTGAAAATGGTGCTATCAGCAAGAGGTATCAAAGAATTTCGCCAATCTAGGGTAATAAATTAACAAGAAATAGAAAGCTTTTTGGAAATCTTAACGCCAGGTGTCGAAAGATAAGTCCTTCTATGATAAGTTTCTTTTTACTATAAAAGCAAATGGCGAATGAACTGTCAGCATACTCAAATTATTTTATCCAATCATGAAACTTCACCTGCTAATTTTTGTAGCACTTCTTGCACCAATTTTGGGAGCTCCTAGTTTGGAGAGATCCAGTTCTGTCACAACGGTAAGAAAAAGAACTGTTCAAAGGGGTATCCTAGATTTTAAAATTTTTTATTATTGTAGGAATCCCTTGTGTTAAAACATGGCTACCCATTTGAAGAGCATTCTGTTCAAACATCTGATGGATATATCCTCGGTGTTCACCGAATTCCATACTCTGCGCGTGTTCAAACATCCAGTGAGGAGCCACGTCCAATTGCTTTTTTAATGCACGGTCTTCTTTGCTCATCGAGTGACTGGGTTCTGCTGGGGCCCGAGAATTCCTTGGCTTATGTTCTCTCGGATGCTGGTTATGATGTTTGGATGGGAAATGCCCGAGGAAACACTTATTCCCGAAAACACGTTGAATATAATCCATTCTTCAAAAAATTCTGGTCCTTTGACTGGCACGAGATTGGCTTATATGACCTACCAGCTATGATCGATTACGTTCTGTACGCTACTGGCCAAGAACAACTTTCATATTTTGGACACTCTCAAGGGACAACGGCTTTCTTTGTTCTAAATTCTTTAAATTTGAGATTCGAGAGCCGCATCAAGTCAGCTCATTTATTAGCACCAGTAGCATTCATGGAAAACATGGAGAGCCCTCTAGTAGACCTAGCTGCTCTCGTACTTGGACAGCCAAACATTTGGCCAGAACTTTTTGGTGATTTGGAGTTTATGCCAAGTACAAGAGTAATGGAAATACTTGGCTACACTGCTTGCAATGATAACTGTCCCATTCAAGCTTTGTGTACGAATGTCCTTTTCCTTTTGTGTGGCTATGATCCTGAAAATCTGAACACTGTAAGTTACTTTGGAAATACTAAATTTCCAGTGCAGTTGTCTAACATTTCTTTTTATAGACCATAGTGCCTGAAATATTATCCACAACCCCAGCTGGAGCATCAATCAATCAAATTATGCACTATCTACAAGAGTACAATTCTGGGTACTTCCGTGAATATGACTATGGGTACTTACGTAATAAGATAGTGTATGGGACCAAAAAACCTCCAAGCTATCCACTGGAAGACATCGATGTGCCTATCTTTTTATACTACAGTGATAACGATTATATGGCTTCTGTGGTTGATGTGCATAGACTCATGCGTACCTTAAAAGAAAGTTCATTAAGAAGAGCATACAGAGTTCCTCATCCCCAGTGGAACCATTTAGATTTTATATGGGGTCTGAATATTAAGGAACAACTGTATGATGCCATAATGGAAGATTTGGATTCAGTGAATAATGAATAGTGATGCTCAGTTTTGTTAAGGATTATTTTTGTATAAGAAATTAGTTTAAAAATAAGCGTTTGTGATAACTGATAAGTATATATAATAAGTAGTTATATACAATAAAGTAAGTGATAATTGTTTAATTTTGTTTGTGTATTTCGTAGGAAGTTGCGAGTAGATTTTTTTTTTACTTTTTACAAAAGTATTGAAAGAAAATAATAAAGTTTCGAACGATGGCAAAGTTACATATGTACATTGTAAAATGTATATACACTAATCGTGATTTATTGGGAATTTTAAAGTCATCTTCACTAACGAGTCTCAATAAAACGCTGTACTCACTAATTTACCGCTCACTCCATTTACCAGCCATCCCTGTTGTTCGCTTCTGAACATTGACTTATTTTTGTTCACTAATCGTTGTTGTTTACCCATGTGCGATGTCTTGCGATGTTTTGCAAATGTGAATATAGATTCCCAATAAAATACGGCTAGTAAAATTGTATTTTGTGCATGTCTGTTTAAGATTACCACAAAAAGATTAAAAAAATTAAAAATTTTCAGAATGCTCAATCAACAAACTTTTAGAACACAATTTTTCACTTTAACTTAAACTTGGTATATTAACTAGAAGAAAGATTGTACACATCACGAATATGACAGGAAATACGCTTTTTTCCAAGTCATAAAATTTTTAGTTACGTACTGCTACTCTACAAAAGATGGCGTATTTTTTCATCAAATTTTTCAGTTTTAGTTTTAAAAGGTAAAGCTTATGAACATTGAAATACCTGAAAGGCATTATAAACATGGTTCCTTTCTGTTTGCCTTAGCCATTTAAATTTGTAAGAGAATTGAAACAAGGCTTCGCCAATAGCCGAGTTTTATTGGGAATTTCTATATTCACTTATATTCACTTCACTTGCGAGTCTCAATAAAACGCTTAATATGGCTATATTCACTTACCAAGTGCACTTTCACAAACTCCATTTACCAACCATCCCTGTTGTTTACTTCTGCAAGTGAGTTATTTTTGTCCACTTACGCTATTCACTTATATTCACTTAAGAGTTGTTGTTTTTCCATGAGCGATGTTTTGCGATGTTTTGCTTGAGTGAATATAAGTGAATATAGATTACCAATAAAACTCGGCTAATATTTGGTAAATGGAATTTGTGAAAGTGCACTTGGTAAGTGAATATATCCATATTAAGCGTTTTATTGAGACTCGCAAGTGAATATAAGTGAATATAGAAATTCCCAATAAAACTCGGCTAGTATTAAAGCGGGAGTGTCAGTGAAGGCGATAATTTTGCAAGATTCTTATGGAACTGTCATTTCATTAGCAGTTCGCATCTATTTTTCAATGCGGACCTACATTATTTCCAAAGAATTTTTTGTCTAAAATCATTTTGTATTTTAGAGCCTAAGCTTTACTGAACTTAGAGCGTGAATATCATATTCATACTTATCTACACTTTTCATCATGAATGCTAGTAATAGTAGTTAACAATAACGCCAACTCCATTAGGGCGTAAAGAATAGAGAAAAAAATAAATAGAAACTTTCAAATAAATGTCAAGTTCGCCATTTGTTGGACTAGAAAGAAGTTGAGCCCATTTTTATAACACAAACTGTGAAATAATTAATGCCGATTTTGAGATAAAAGTGATTCAGCCAGCCACTTAATCTTTTTAAAATATTTTTATTTCTTCAGAAAATATTGAAATAATGCCAAATAAAATACGAGAAACAACATCGTTGATTGCAAGCATGGATAGAAGTGGTACTGGGTAACTTCCTTGAGGTATACCAGAGCTTTCATTGTAGGGTTAGAAATAAGACTACGAAATTAAATTGGCATCATATTTTCGATAGATAAGAAAATACCGAATAAGTTCAAACAAGTGGGAAGCTCATACACTTGAGTTCACTAGTTTGATGCAGCCAAGTGGGTGAGGTATGATTCATTAGAGATCACGATGATTACAGTGCCATCTAAGGATAAGAGGAAGAAGAACCGACATTACTGTGATTATGAAATTGATGTGTCTGATGTTAAATTCTGTTGATGATTTTTCAAACTGTCAAATTTTATAAATATTTATCTTCACAAAGCACTTTGGCTTATCAATCTGCAAATTAACAAGTCATTCAAAGTTTATTGTGAATCAAATATCAGTTATCTTCTTGAAGTATCCTGCTTCATGAAGTTCACTTTGACAGTTAAAAAGCGATTAACCAAAAATCAAAAAAATTCAAAACTACGTCTTTTGTTGAATTTCAAAATAAACGAAATTTACGAATATCACTTCTTGAAATTATTTATCATAATTGCATCAATTAGATATTCCTTAAAACTTTTCTATTTCTTAAGTCATTTGTAACTGTACATAGGTACATGTTTATTCCCTTGCATCAACAGATTTATTCTTAAGAACTAGAATACTGACTGGCAAACTATTCAAAAGAAAATTTCAAATGTGTTATAATATGAAGAACTTTAAAGCAAATCTAGAACACGAACTTTAAAATTGTTTTTCTGAAAAGAAAAGTATCCAAATCATCAAAACATGTATCAAATAATTTACAATATTAATAAAATAATAAATACAATTGAAATAATTCGTTATCAGCTTATGGTGGTAAAAAATATATAGATACTTAGCCTTATCCATACAGCAGTTTAAGTAGCAGTATGCTCTCCTTAAAACTGTTCTACTGTAAAAAAAAAAAGCAATACTGTTTCAATGGGTAATAATTGAGATTAACTGCACAAATATTGCAGGGTAATGTGCGATAAAACCCTACACGCAGTGAAATTAATATAAAAACAAAGTTAAATATATTTTTAACCTTGTGAGGCTTCTTTGTCTTTGGCTGGGGCAAAACTCAGCGGACCCAGGGTTTTTCCCCGAGGAAGCTCGAAGACTCGGGCTGCTTCAATCCAACTTCTAAATAATTAGGCGAGACACGGCAAGTACGAATTATAATAGTTTTTAATAACTGAGTAATTAATTTAGTTAACAAATTTTTAGAAAAAAAAAAAGTGTTCAAATCTGTTGTTGGGCGGGATATGTGATTCCCCAGCGTCTGGCACGGTCGGGGTGGTAAATGTTACGAGTACGGCCTCTGATTTTCCTTTAGATCGATGGAGGTCGCGTCGGTGTGAACGTCCTGGGATGTTACGGGCCTTGTTTGGTTACTTAAGACTGAATCCGCTCCTGCAAAGGAATAAGTTTTGACATTAAGAACGTTGCCCAGATTATGGCGCACCACTTCTTGAAGTAAACAGGGGGACGGAGTGGCTATCGCAAACACCACAGATGGTGAATTGACCCAATGGGACCCTTATGATCACCGTTGAGAAATTCAAATTCGGCAGGGAATTTACCAATGGGACCCTTACGATCACCGTTGAAAAATTCAAATTTGGCGAGGAGTAAACAGGGAATTTAACAATGGGACCCTTACGATCACCGTTGAAAAATTCAAAAAGATAATTGGGAAATTATTTGGGGGACCCTTAAAGCCAAAACACAATCACGCGTCGTCCGCGCGTCGACCTCATTTGACAGAAAAATCAAAAGTTCAACCATAGGAAATCTGTAGAGTCTCACACAATCACGCTTTGTCCTCAAATGCGTCGTGTGACAGACGTAAGCAAACGTAACGAAGCGACCAAAAGTTCAGCTATGTTGAACTTTTGCTCGCTTTCTGACATATCCCTCCTTTTCAGTTTTACAATAGGGAAGAGTAATAAAATCGATGTAAGCAAAACATCGATTTAGAGACAAATTATCGATATGTCGGTATCGATGTTGAAATGTGTTTCAGCTGAAATTTATCGATGTTAATACTAGACAAATATTTAAGTTCTCGTTATTACAGCTGTTTTAAACTTGATTTTTGTTAGATTATTCAACGTAGGTGCTGTTGAAGCATTTAAACTACTATGAATTCGCAATGATGTATTGAAAAATCGATTCATACTTCATGAATATTTTCCATAGGTATCGTGGATTTCGATGAATTTTTGATATAAATGTGTGAGTATAAAATCGATTATAGATTTTTGTGGTCTACAAATCAATAAAATTGTACTTCATATTTGTGCATGAAGTATGCCTAAGCTGAATGTTAGTGTGTTTTAGCAGAACTTTATCGATGTAACTACTTAATAGATATTTCAATTCTCTTTGCTTAACCTTACTTTGACTTGATTTCTGTCAGATGTTTCAATGTAGGTAATATTGAATCCGTATATTTTTGCAAGAATATTTTAAAAATCGGTCAAATACTTCATGGAATAAGTTCATACCACATATTGCTTTAATAAAATAAAATAATTATATGTGCGCTTTTTTACGCGGATATAAGCTCGTTCAAATTCTTGCGTGCTTGAAACAACAACAAAATAAGCTAATAGTGCGGATAAACATCCGTATAAAATCGATATCTTTTTAATTTCAAACAGCAAATGTTATCACAAACAAGGTTGCATTTCATTACGCAGAATGGAAATGCAGCATTCCTGCGCACATTATACTTAGCTCATACCCTCATTCATCTCTTTATTATAAGTAATTTACAAATTGACAATCAGTTTAATAACTATTAAAGTAATAATAATAACTATATAAAAACCGATTTTTGATATCGATAATTACTGATAACGAAAATGGTCGTTCGATATTTCAATCGATATATTTGCTTGATTTCGCACAACTTATTTATCAAAATGACAGAACGGTGCGGCAGTGCGCGTTGAGGTTCTAGCTACGTAACGTTGAGGTTGACGCGACGCGACGCGTGATTGTGTTTTGGCTTTTAAGATCACCGACCGAATAATTCCAGGTTCGCAGCAGGAAAGGAGAAGTGAAAACAATATTATTAAAGTGGTATTCCCACAATTAACAATAGTAATTGCTTCTCTCCCTTTTCGAGTCGACCAAAATCCACTTGTACTTATAACGTTCGGGGTCACGAGTAAGTGTGAGGTGTACTGAGTAAGTGAAATATTTTCATTGTTTCACCCAACCACACGCTCACCTCTCGTTGTTTACATACCACCGCACATGATAAAAATTAATTCCATCGCAGATGGCAGAGTGCTTGTCGCTGCTGGATTGAATTAATTTTTGTATGGAGCCGAAGTCGTGATGTGCACCAATTGAATAATGTGTATGCGCCTACAATAGGTCTTTGGTGTTAGCTGTGTTGTGGCGCATGCTTTCACTTGGCTGCGTAGTTTATTCCTCAGTGCCCATGTCTTACTTATGGCATTGTCATTATCTGGTACGGCTCGTAAGGTGAGATGTAGGCGGTTCGGCGGTGGCAAAAAAAAATGTGACGCACCGTCACAACTTTTAGAATTCAATTTCATAGCAGTTTAAACCTGCAATTTGTGCTATCGGTTATTGGTATCAAATAATTTCGACAATCTTGGGTAATAAATTAGCAGAAAGTTGAAGCTTATGAAAATCTTAACGTTATCGCCCAGGGGTCGATAGATTAATTCTTCTAAGATAAGTTCTTCAATATAAAAGCAGTTGGAAGTGAATTGCCAGCATATTCATATTATTTTATCCAATCATGAAACTTAACTTGCTAATTTTGGTAGCACTTCTTGCACCAATTTTGGGAGCTCCTAGTTTGGAGAGATCCAGTTCTGTCACAACGGTAAGAAATAGATCTGTTTAAGGAGGTATCATAGATTCTCACCATTTTTATTATTAAAGGAATCCATTGTGTTGACACATGGTTACCCATTTGAAGAGCATTCTGTTCAAACATCTGATAGATATATCCTTGGTGTTCACCGAATTCCATACTCTGCGCGAGTGCAAACATCTAGTGAGGAACCACGTCCAATTGCTTTTCTAATGCACGGTCTTCTTTGTTCATCGAGTGACTGGGTTCTGCTTGGGCCCGAGAATTCCTTGGCTTATGTTCTCTCTGATGCTGGTTATGATGTTTGGATGGGAAATGCCCGAGGAAACACTTATTCCCGAAAACACGTTGAATATAATCCATTCTTCAAAAAATTCTGGTCCTTTGACTGGCACGAAATTGGCTTGTATGACTTACCAGCTATGATCGATTACGTTCTGAACGCTACTGGCCAAGAACAACTTTCATACTTTGGACACTCTCAAGGGACAACGGCTTTCTTTGTTCTAAATTCTCTGAACTTGAGATTCGAGAGCCGCATCAAGTCGGCTCATTTATTAGCACCAGTAGCATTCATGGAAAACATGGAGAGTCCTCTAGTAGACTTAGCTGCTCTCGTACTTGGACAGCCAAACATTTTGCCAGAACTTTTTGGTGATTTAGAGTTCATGCCAAGTACAAGAGTAATGGAAATACTTGGCTACACTGCTTGCGTTGATAACTGTCCCATTCAAGCTTTGTGTGCGAATGTCCTTTTTCTTATATGTGGCTATGACACTGAAAATCTGAACACCGTAAGTTACTTTGGAAACACTAAATTTTCCGCTGTATTTGTATAAAGCTTCTTTTTATAGACCATAGTGCCTGAAATATTATCCACAACCCCAGCTGGATCATCAAATAATCAAATAATGCATTATCTACAAGAGTACAATTCTGGGTACTTCCGTGAATATGACTATGGATACATGCGTAACGAAATAGTCTATGGGAGTAAAAAACCTCCAAGCTATCCACTTGAAGACATTGATGTGCCTATCTTTTTATACTACAGTGATAACGATAACATGGCTTCTGTGGTTGATGTGCATAGACTCATGCGTACCTTAAAAAAAAGTACGTTAAGAAGAGCATACAGAGTTCCATTTCCCCAGTTTAACCATTTAGATTTTGTATTTGCTGTTAATTTTAATAAACCACTTTATGATGCCCTTTTGGAAGACCTGGATTCAATGAATAACGAATAGTGATGCTCAGTTTTATTAGGGACTATTTTTGTATAAGAAATTAGTTTAAAAATAAGCGTTTGTGATAAAAATAATCAAGTACAATGCATATATACTCCTCGTGGCAACACTAGCACTGTGCGTACGAAGGAAGATATGATTTATCCGTTGAAGCACTGTTTAGGCTTCATTTCAATTAAGTTCTGAAATATTTTTTTCCACTCAAATTTGTTTAACCGGCAAACGAAAATGCACATAATTTTCGGTATATAAATTTTAGAAAACTTTTAGAAGGTTTATACAGTGAAATGATTTTGCTTTACATGTAAATGAAATGGTGATATCCAAGAGTAAGACACTATCTCAATACTTTTTTGCAAAGAGTCACAATTTCATGTGGTTTTTCAAATACGATAATATAAATAAAGCTGGAAATAAAAAATTGTTGCGAGAATAAGATTAAAGTATAAAAGTGTTAGCGTTCAAAAGTTTGAAAACTTATAGCTAATCACATTGGAGAGATATTCAAAAAGCTCAAACATACTGAAGATTCACTTCAGATATACCAATTTTTAATCACGAAAATCCGAAAGATTAGGCCTTTTTTGTATAATACACTTAGTAATAGTAAGGCGACTAACTTTGAAATTCGTACAAAAATACTTTCGGAGTATCGAAATCAGAGATAGAGCCTTTATCTCTCATAAGACTGAACAATAGACACAGTATAAAAGTAATTCGCAAACCATTATCCCGATTAGTTGAAATATGAAAATACGTTTGAGTTTATTTGGAGTTTTGGTTTGCTTGGTGTCGGTGTCGTTTAGCGCTAGCACGGGAAGACAGATTTCCGAAGGACAGATTTCCGGAAGACAGAGTTCTGTGACAACGGTGAGAGAGAAAAATAAAACTATTTTTCAAATCAAAAAATAAGTGCCTCGCATTTTGTTAAAGGAAAGTTTGGTGAGAAAACATGGCTACCCATTCGAAGAACACACCGTTGAAACATCTGATGGATATATTTTGACCATGCATCGAATTCCTTATTCGTCACGAGTTGATTCATATGGCAAAGACGACCTTCCAGTTATTTTTCTTATGCACGGACTTTTGAGCTCATCGAGTGATTGGATCCTTTTGGGACCTGATAGGGCTCTAGCTTACCTCCTATCTGATCTTGGTTATGATGTTTGGATGGGAAATGCTCGTGGAAACGTATACTCTAGAAAGCACATTAAACACAGTACTTGGTTTAATTTCTTTTGGGACTTTGATTGGCATGAAATCGGCATGTATGATTTACCGGCTATGATCGATTATATCTGCGAACTAACTGGACAGGAACAATTGACTTACTTTGGGCACTCTCAAGGAACCACAACCTTTTTGGTTGTGAACTCCCTCGATAGTAGTTTCAAGGACCGAATTAAAGCTGCTCACTTATTGGCTCCTGTGGCATATATGGATCATCTGCAGTCGCCGTTGGTTAAATATGGATCGTGGGTATTTGGACAGGCAAACTATTTCCCAGAACTTTTTGGAAGTATGGAGTTCTTGCCTAATTCTAAGTTGATGGAAATACTCGGTTACACAGCCTGTTCGAAAACGTCAATGTTTCAGGCATTGTGTACGAATTCCTTCTTTCTTTTGGGTGGATATGATTCAGACAACCTTGATGAAGTGAGTGTATTACTTTGTTTTTTGCTTTTGTGCCAGTAAGTAATTGTTTTTTATTCTCTCCTATTTTAAGGATTTGATTCCTGACATTTTGGCAACAAGTCCAGCTGGTTCTTCGGTCAATCAAGTTCTTCACTATATGCAAGAAAGGAACTCGGGTTACTTTCGACAGTTTGATTTTGGTTACATTCGTAACAAAATACATTATGGCACTTTTAATCCTCCGGAATATCCTTTGGAAAATGTTGATGTACCTCTATATCTCTACTATAGCGAAAATGATTACTTAGCAGCAGTGAGTGATGTAGAAAAACTTATCGAAGAATTACCAAAATCATCAGTTAGGGGAACATACGTGGTTCCACATCCAAGCTGGAACCATTTCGACTTTTTGTGGGGACTAAATGCCTTTGAACAAGTATATGCAGAAATTCTCACGAATTTAGTATCGGATCAATAACTGGAATTTCCTCGGATCTATTCAAATAAAAAGGTAATTTCTCTATTATTGAGGCTCTGTTGATATACATAGGCATATGAAATAAAACTTGCACACACAATAGTTCGTTTGTTTTAAATTTACGCATGGTTTTAGCGGATGGCGGATTCCCCAACGACTATTAAAGAATCAAATATGAATTCTCTCAGAAGACAAATAGGAAAGTCGTCAATATACGTCTATGCTACTGTAGCCGATTTTTTTACACTACACTAAGCTATTCTTCAACAAAATGACCAGCGCGTTTTTAAATAAATCAAAAAAGAAAATGGCGGATGGAATCAACAACGTTATCGTGATTAAGTTAAGAAAGCTTATCAAACAACAGTGAACAAAATAAATATTTTTCTTGAGTCGGCACAATGGCAGGTGAAAAAAGAACAAATATTTTCAATTCGATTTCAATTTGATTCATGAGTTGTTGTTGACAAAGAAGAGAATCGCTTATGATTTTTGCGGAGATAAATGATATTTATATTCCATTTAAATGCACATGGATTGTGATTATTATTTTTTTGGAACTACCCAATGATTGTCCATGTTGGTATGCCTACCTATTTTTTAATATACGTTGCACAAGAAACAAAAATCAATGTGTATTTTTTCTTGTTAGTTTAAATTTGAAGTAGAGATTTCGAGTGCTGCAGAACATATGCTGGAAAATAATTAATTAGCTTTAGAAATTTACAGATAATGAGAACTTCAAATAATACTTATGAGTTAGATGCTTTTGAATCTTTTTGTATAAGCAAATATAATTTTTGTATCGGATGGACTAATCAAAGATCCACAGTCGTTTTTGTAATCCCATTCAAAACTATGTCTAACTTTAAAAAGCTTTCAGAACAGTCAACAGTCAACTGGCGTCAAAATATGGCAGCATTCTGTGCTCTGCATCAAGATGTTCTTTGAAAATCCCAAGTCTTTCAGCGCGAACAAAATCTATGGTAACTATTTCGAAATATTGCACCCACAAGTGTGCTGTTGGACACATAGCTTTCAATTCATTCAGTTTTTTTGATCGTGTTTATTATCAAATCTGAACTTGGTTAGGGCATGCTTTCGAACCCCAGGACTGGGGTTGAACAATGCATAACGAATTGCTTAATACAATCTTCTGCAACTTCGCGATGTAAATGCAGGAAATCGGGGTTGCAGTGCTCTTTAGCTTGTGGCTTCTTGCCTAGTTTCGACTAAAATGACTGGACTATTAGAAAAATAGGAGAAGATTACGTACCTCCTACCGGTTCACATCGATTTTAAATTTTTGCAGATCATAATCCAGGAAAAAACAAAGTTAGGTGTAGCATTCTACAAACGGGTTGAGTGGCTGAAATATCAATGTATAAATTTAACTGTACATCCGAAGTTGAGCTCTGATGAGTATCCGAGGCTGGTGTTGTTTGTAGAAAAAAGCTATAAAATACAGCGAGGCAAGTAACATTTCGAGGAGATTCAAGAGAATCAATCTATTCTACGGTTGAACTATAACCTATCAATCTGAAAGCCCTGTTTTGTACCTTATCAAGAAGGCCAAAGATGTTTGAAGAGCACCTGATCGTGATCATATATGAGAATTATACTCCAGCTTTGGGCGGATGTAGACCTTATAAATTGTTGCCAGATCAGAAGGGGTGAAAAATTTTTGCGCCGTCTTAAGAAACCTAAGAATTTTGCAGCCCTTTTCGGGACTTCGAATATACTGTCTTTCGAATAAAGATCATCGTTTAGACATATATCAAGTACTGACAGCTTTTTGGTTTCTTAGATGCTGGTATAAGTAAGTAAGTATATGCAGGCTTGCAAAAGATCGCAAAACATCACACATGGGAAAACAACAACGATTAGTGAACAATAGTAAGTGAACAAAAATAAGTCAGTGTTCAAAAGTGAACAACAGGGATGGTAGGTAAATGTTGTTTATGGCTTATAGTTGCATTAGTGAGTACAGCGTTTTATTGAGACTCGTTACTGCACAAGCTTTGAAGCAATGAATTGCACCTAGTGCTGACGTTACAAACCTTTTCAATAGCTTTCAAAAGACCTACCATTGCATGAAACCAATTTGATTGGGAAAAGTGGCAAAAAATAAATTTAAGGAATTGCTTGTTTTGGTTAAATAACTAAACTCAAGAAGGAGAATATTTTCAATTATTATATGGGAATCATTAAATAAAACTGAGACGTAAAATCGATTGCATTTCCTAGAACTCCTAAAGCTGCAGATAATACACAATCCCGAGCACAAATTTATTACTTCCACACGGAGTTTCCCTTGACATTGGAGCGTAATCTGCTACCTATCAAACTAATACATCAAAGTTATATATTTGTTTAAGAAACCAAGCTATCAACTTCTTATCTATTCAGCTTTTTTGTTGGCCCTATATTTAGCCATTTTACATAAATGTACGTTACATTCATGAATTTCTGGCACACTTTCGAAAAGGAATTCAACGTGTTGTTCGCAAGCAATGCCAGCCAAACTTTGAATTAGTTCTTACTTTTGAATAATCTTGATTGGTATTATCTTGCGTTCCCATTACCACAAAAAAAAAAAAAAACTATAAATCTTTACCATTACCATTTATGACTGAGATTTAAGGAAAACCAGTAAAACAAAAGGTGTATAGTGTTAGTAAACGCGATCAAGATAAGTTTGTACATATGAAGGTGTTTCTTTTATTATTGCCAAGGTTCCTGTATATAGCCGATAAGATGTTTACTTTTCGGAAAACAACATTGGCGTTAGCTCGCCCCACTTGAACCAATTCGCAACTTAGATTAGATTGAACATAATGATCATGGAACACAAGTAAGTATGTACTTAGAAAGTAATTCCTCTGTTCTCAAGCCGTATATTCTCGGGATATCTTGAACTTTTTGGTATCGTATAGGCTTCTCTATCGCAAAAATATTTAATCGACGACTGATATAAATCAGTTTATTTTGACAGGAAAGCCAGTGTGTCAAGCATTATCTTGAACCCCAAGTGTTTGACGATTGCCAGAACGGTATAAAAGAGATCTGCAATCTGTTTAATGACACAAATAGTTAAAAGTTTCTACAATGAAAGTACAAATTGTAATATTGAGTGCTTTAGTTTGCGCTATTGCAGCGGCACCAAGTGGAAAAAGGGGCCACCCTGTTACAACGGTAAGAACGAAGTGTTTTATAATATAAAGTACATTTTGTCATAACGCGTCTTGTTTTTTAGGAAGGCTTGGTAGAAAAACATGGGTATCCATTTGAGGAGCATTTTACACAAACTGCCGATGGGTATATCCTGGCTATCCATCGAATTCCTTATTCGGCACGAAATGGTTCACCCAATGATGGTCCGCGACCAGTTGCTTTTCTAATGCACGGAATATTATCATCGTCGAGTGACTGGGTTGTGCTTGGCCCTGACAATGCCTTGGCTTACATTCTTTCTGATGCTGGCTATGATGTTTGGATGGGAAATGCTCGTGGAAATACCTACTCCCGTGAACATGTTTCCATGAATCCGTTTTTCAGTCCTTTTTGGAGTTTTGAATGGCACGAGATTGGCTTGTATGATTTGCCAGCAATGATCGATTATATACGCTTCCAAACAGATGAGGAACAGGTCACATATTTCGGACACTCTCAAGGAACCACTACTTTCTTGCTTCTAAACGCACTGAATCAGAAGTTTAAGTCTCGCATACGGTGCGCACATTTGTTGGCTCCAGTGGTATTTATGGAACACATGGAGTCTCCCTTAGTTGGCTTAAGTTCCATTATATTGGGACAACCCAATATGTTACCCGAACTCTTTGGTGATTTGGAATTTCTCCCCAACAACAAAATGATGGGTCTTTTGGGTCAAGCAGCGTGCGCAGACTCATCACCGGTTCAGGCACTTTGTTCAAATGCACTCTTCCTAATAGCTGGACACGATTCCGAAAATCTAAACACTGTAAGTCGAAGTGTTTCCTTGTTTTTTAGGCTTATAAGCTAAGTAATCCTTTTCATTGTAGACTCTCCTACCTGAAATCCTAGCGACAAGTCCAGCAGGTTGTTCTTTGAACCAAATAACGCACTATCTTCAAGAGCACAACTCGGGAGAATTTCGAGAGTTTGACTATGGAATGATTCGAAACAAGTTGACCTATGGACAGAAGAGACCACCAACATATCCTCTCGAGAACATCGATGTTCCAATTTACTTATACTACAGCGAAAACGACTACATGGCATCGGTTGTTGATGTCCATCATCTAATGCGAGCATTACCAGAATCATCTCTCAGAGGGGCATATCGGGTACCGCATGATAGATGGAATCATCTCGACTTCATGTGGGGAATGAATATCAAGGAACTGGTATATGATGCTGTAATGAGTGACGTAATCTCTCATGTGTAAGGAACGGACGTAGCGGAACGGAAAAGTTTTAAGCAAAATTCGATTAGGGAGCTGATAGTGATTTTGACATATTCAATTAAATGCTACTTTGTGATAATGGCAAAAAGTGATAGGCATCTATAAGCAAACCTCAATTAAATTCTCAACGAAAATCTTAAGATTGATCAAGAACTAAGCTCCCTCAATTTGAAGATTGCTTGGGTAAATAACTGATATTGAAAGCATTTGCTGTGTGATTCCAATCAAATAGGAATTTTAAAGATTTTGGAAACAAAAACAAAAAACATTTGGCCTGATTAGTTTAAGCAATTTGAAATTAATATTTGGAATATAAACCATATTGGTTTACTATAATGTATTTAAGAAAATAAAAAAATTTATTCAAAAACGATAACTTCAAAAAGTGATCTTTGGAACAAAGTTTCGGTAACCAAATCCCTACGCTGGTGTTCGCTAAATACATATACCTACCTATACAAGCTCATTAAGAATTGAGCTGACTTTGGTCAACAAAGGCATTGAACCCTATGAACAAAATGTTTAGATTGATCTGTCAAACATTTTTTTTTTTTGACAGGAATTCGACGGTAAAGGTCGAAAGCATTTTAACCATCTACCACTGAATTACTCAATTTCAGTGCCAGTAGAAGTTGACAGTTCGTCCTCTAATTGAGGTTGGCCTCACTAAAAATGGTCGATAAAATGACAAGTTCAAATGAGCAAACTTGTAAGGTCAAAAGATGCCTATCACTTATCCTGATGACTTGAAACTAGAGATGAAGATGAGTCTATTGACCAAAAAGGTCATTTTATGCTCTCGCTTTCATTCATACCTACATTGGTACCCGTGGTGTGATGGATAGCATGTCCGCCTCAGTCGTTCATCAACTGTGAAAGCGCACAGACGTGTTGGCGACTTTGGCAGTGTCTAATTATTGAATTCGGAGTGTTTTTAGAAAAGTATTAGAAGCAGTGATTTTTAATAAGGGCAGTAGCCTAGTGGGTAAAGCGTTCGACTACAGTGTGGAAGGACACGGGATCGATCCCCACGCGAACCTTAAAGTTCAGCTTTTTTGGCTAAAAAAAATTGCAGAACAAAAAGAACGAGAAAAGTTATTGAAAGAGATAAGGGAGAAAACTGATGATGTGATGGACAAATCAGGTCCATCAACATCTGGTGAGGCGAGGTTGGTAACAACAACAACAACCACAGCAGCGGCAACAACCGCAACATCAGTAGCGGAAACTACCGCAACAACAACAGCGATAACAACCGCATACAAGAGAAGGCGACGCATTCAAGCGAAGCCAAATCTGGGGCCGAATTACGGCACACGCTATCGAATAAGTCGTATCGGAATTATGGGAATTTGGTATTACCGCTCACGATATCGAGTCATCTAGTACCACAATTCGGCATTCTCTCGTCAGTTATCGATCGGAATTTCATTCGATGCATAAAGTGCTCTCTAATTCATACATTACAGACTATCGAGACCATCTATTTATCAATATTTCATTTAATAACACCATCCGAGTGTATTTTATGTTTAAATATTCCGAAATTCTTACTAAATATTGTCTTTTTTTTACAAAGGCATGAATTTTACCTACCAAAAAATAATGAAATGAGTATAAAGAGACACCAGCGACATCTATGAATTAATAGAAACTCGAAATTTACTAGTGAATATTCGTTGATACTAGTACAATTTTGAAGAGCAATACGATACGAGAGGTCACGTATGCTGTAATTCCAAAATGGTTACCCACTCACTCGATCTCTAATGCCACTCACTCACTCGATATCGTGAGCTGTAATTCGGCCCCTGGTTCAACGTAAACAGAAAGTGGTGGAAGATAAGGAGGTTGGAGAAAACATGATGTCAACCAGTTCTGACGAGGAAAGTATGAATTCCACATACGAGTACGAATCGAACGGAGGAGAGGGCCGTTACACAGGTAGCGGCAATTCGTTCGCGGCCCTAGCCGATGATAAAAACGAAGAAGAAGAAGATGATCAACGGATGCAAACGTTGACAGAGATATTGGCGAAGATGAATAATGAAATTGAGGCAATCAAAGCAAGACAGATTGCCCGCAGGCAAGCGGCAGCCGAGGCCAAGCAACAATTGCAGCGACAGACAGCAGCAGATAAGACATCAAAACAACAGCAGCCTACAACAACAAAGGTTGCTGATATAAAAACTGCGCCCGTGCAGCAACGCGGGACTACAGCAAAAAAAGCTGTACAAAATAAAAAAACTGCCAAAGAAGAGCAACCCCGTGGGACCGCGGCTATAAAAGCCGCGACAACGATCTCCAGCAGAAAACAGCAGCCAGTAGAGCAACAACAGAAGCAGCAACAACAACAGCCAGCACAACAACAGCGGCAGCCACAAGAAAAGACCACAAAGAAAGGTAGGGTGCCCCCGATAAATACCCTCAACATGGAGTTGAAAGCCACTACAAATCTATGTAAGTCCGCTGTTGGCGACAAATTTAAAATTAAAAGATTAGGTCAAGATCGACATGCGATCCAATGTGAAAGCATTGGTGACCATAAGATCGTTCGGGCGTTGTTGCAAACAACAGCCACCGAACATTTTACTTTTACTCCCAAAGAGGAGAAACCCAAAATCATGTTACTTAAAGGGATAGAGCCTACCTCTGATCCAGAGGAGCTCTTAGTTGAACTCCGCAGGTTGGCGGGCGACGATCTCGAGTTTATCGGGGTCAAGTCGTTCACCACGGCCAAGGCAAGACGGGAGAAGCGGCTATTGCCGATGTTCCTCGTCACCCTATCACCCAATAGCCGTCTGGAGAGTCTAAGGAAAATCTCCGTCCTGGACTACCAGATGGTAAGATGGGAAAAATTAAACAGGCACGGAGACATTTTACAATGTCTTCGTTGCCAACGGTTCGGTCACGCCGCATTCAACTGCCAAATGCAGTCGAGGTGCGTAAAGTGTGGAGAGAACCACAACGACAAAGAGTGTAAGCTCGGTGAGACAAGGGTCGAAGACAAGACCCTACTGAAATGCGTACTCTGTGGTGGAGATGGGCACCCTGCAAATTATCGGGGTTGTCCTCGATACCAGATTATTAAGAAATCAAAAAAAGCTGCTCCAACAGCAACTAAGGATGAGGGAAGGCAAACAGCCAGACCAATTCCAAGGGCCGTCGTTCCCGAAGTCTCTTACGCCCAAATGGCATGGGGGGCTGGGAAAACGGTACAGCCTCCTCAGAAAGCGGCCGCACAGCCATCTGTGTCTAAGGCTGCGACTGGGGAGTCAGAGGTGATGGTCGCTCTGCGTGTCATTCAGGCACAAATGAGTGAGCTATCACGGCAAATAAGTGAGCAGGCGCGTAGGGTGGACTTGATCTACCGTGCAGTGCCTTCGCTTGCGCAATTTTTGGGTTAACGGGCGCGCTGCCGGAGAGGCCTTTCAAGATCCTAGCCGTGAATGTGAATTCGCTAGTTAGGGTAGAACGACGAGCCAACTTTTCTGAGTTGTTAAAAGACCAACGTCCCGATGTATGTATGGTTAGCGAAACTAGGCTAAACCAGCATCACAAATTGACGGATAACAATTACATTATCGTAAGGAGGGACCGACCCAACTCGACTTTCGCGGGTGGGGTTGCGATCTTCATACGTAAGGGCATTGCTCATAAGGTAATATATAGTGGTGAAGTACGCCGATTCCAGTTGCTGGAAGCGTGTATTGTATGCATCCCTCTCCAACAGGGGAGGCGCTTGTATGTGGTCGCGATCTATGCGCCGGAGGCTTCTCAAAATTCATGTTTTATAACAGAGCTTGAAACACTTTTTCGATGTCTGAAACTGAACTCAGAAGAAAACTATTTCCTTTTGGCCTGTGATTACAATGCTAAACACCAAGATTGGGGAAATCAAGTAGCCAATCCAAGGGGGACCCAGCTATTCAATTGGCTGGGGCTCCACAGCATTGAGTGTAAAGTCGATCTGCTGGCTACTGACAGGCCTTCATATCCTCGAAGTGGCTCTTATTTGGATCTATTGCTTTTAGACTCAAGACTGAGACTGACCGACGACATTCTTCGACGGACGAAAAATTGTTTGACGACGGTTGAGTACGACAGTGACCACTGTGGACTTGCCGCCGTCATACTGTTTCCGAACGACCTTGTGGAACTGGAGGAGTACGTGCCGACGCACTCTTACAACTACGGTAAGACACGTTGGCCGCGATTTTCCGGTGCCGTCTCAAGGGAACTTCGTTCGAACGGTATTGCGCCGCCATGCAACAGGAATCTATCGAACGTTGAGATTGATGGATACCTGCAACGTATGGAGGATGCAATCCGTAGTACAATGGACAGGACAATTCCTAAGTATAGGCAAAACGATCCAACGAACATGTACAGAAACGCGACAGTAGACGCACTTTACAAACAAAAAAGTAGACTCTTGTCAAGACTCAAACTCTTGCACAGGAGGTTTACTGACCGACACGACTTGGAGATTAGAACTCTGAGGTCACAGATCAAAAATCTCCAACAACTTATTAAAGAAAACTATAGAGTTTCAATTTCATGTTTCTGGAAGAATAAAATTCGGGCTGTACAGTCCAACAACCCGAGTATGTTTCCGGAAATAAACAAAATCTTTAGGAGAAAAGATCAAAATGACCTTCAGGGTATTAAACTCCAAAGGACAACAGAGAACAAAGACTTACTTCTGACAATAGGAATAGATCCGGATGAGGCCATCTTGGATGATGACCACTTTATAGTGGAAGATGCTCAGGAGAAGGTAGAGACGGTGGGTGCTGTTTTCGAGCGAGTATATAAGGTGAATGAGTGCATTCGCCCGAATTACGACCTTGAAAATAGAGCCTTCGTTGGACACTTCTATCTTAGAGACGAGATCTCGCATTGGCGATCCGAGAATCCTGGTTTCACTAGGTTCAATGACGACCGACTTGCAAATGCAGTCATCGCCCAGCGAAACGGGGATAACACCCTGTTCGTTTCTAAGATGGACCTCTTGGACATCTTTCACAAAATAAAGAAAAAGAAGTCAGCAGGAGTCGACGGCATACCCAATGTTGTGCTGCGAAACCTCCCTGCGGAAGCGGTGGACATATACACCACGTTGTTCAACAATGCGCTGAATAATGCATATTATCCAGTTCGTTGGAAGACGGCAGTGGTCCATCCTCTCCTTAAAAAAGGTAAGGATGGTTCCAATCCAGCAAATCTCCGGTCAATTAGTCTTCTACCGAGTATCAGCAAGGTATTCGAGAAAGTTCTCAACAGAGCTCTGTCCACATGGGCTGAGGACAAACATATTATTCCAGAAAATCAGTTCGGTTTTAAGGCGGGCCATGATACCACACATGCCGCGTCTAAACTAGTATCAGATATTCAATGGAACAAAGCTAAAAATCAGTGTACGGGTGCATGTCTGGTTGACTTGGAGAAGGCTTTCGATACCGTTTGGCTAGACGGTCTTTTTTATAAGTTGATCAGATATGGCATGAGTAAACCACTACTATATATTCTGAATGACATGCTTCATGGTAGAACGTTTGTTGTGAAAAGTTGCAATAGAACTTCTACCCGAACTTTTAAAATACAGAACGGTCTGCAACAAGGAGCGGTGAATTCTCCTATTCTATTTAGCATTTTCACCGGCGATCTAATTGGTTCTCTTCACCATGCTATAGCGTACGCCGACGACCTTATTGCGTACAGAACAGGTCCAAAGATCGAAGTCATCAGAATACTTTTGCAGCGTGACTTCGATAAGATCCAGCAATATTGCGATGACTGGAAGTTGAAAATCAACTTCCAGAAATCGGAAACAATTGTGTTTAGAACCTCGTTGGCTCGGGCCTCATGGGATACGAGAAAGAACTGGCGAAAGCTGGTGATCGTTGATCTACATGGCAACCCACTGCCAAACAAAGTAGTAGTCAAGTATCTCGGCATCTGGCTAGATCAGTATCTATATTTTAACAAACATATGGATGCAGCTCTGGCCAGGGCTAGAGGAGCTTTTGCTCTGACAAGGCGACTGTTTCACAGCAGTCAACTTGATAGCAGAGTGAAGGTGATTTGCTACATGGCCCTCATAAGGCCAATGATTGTCTATGGGTGCCCCGTGTGGTTCAATGTTACAGCGTCTCAAATGGAAAAGATTCGGGTGTTTGAGAGACAGTGTCTGCGTACCTGTCTTGGATTGCACAGAACACCAGAGTCGGAGTACAGAAAATATTATCCTAATGAGGTCCTTTACAACGGGGCTCAAATAAACAGGATCGACAACTTCATTATAAAACTGACTCGTGGTCACACTGCAAGAGCGATGTCCTCGACCAATGGCCTGATTTTTGGGGCTTATTACCCCAACACTGAGTATATGGAGAAAACGCGCTTCAGTGGATTTGTCCCACCGGAGGCTTTCCTCTATTTTGATATGGTAGGGCTGATTCAGGATAGATTGGCGGTTCCGCTAATCTACCACGTCTGCCGGAAGTCCGTGGAACGACGGCTCCTTTACAACCGAGACGTCACCGCAGTAGGCGGAGAAGCTGAAGAGCTCCTCCGGTTCAGTAGAGCGGTTTCAGATCGCGATCGTCGTGACGTTGTTAAAACGTCGAAAATGTTCTGGTGGTTGTCGGAGCAACAACTTGAAGTTGATAATGAAAGCGAGTCGCCAATGGCTGGCTTACAAAGGTTTAGCGTGTAAGTTTTAGGGTATAGGGGGTGGGCACAGTGGCAAACAAAAAAATCACAAAATCCAAAAAACAAAAAAAAAACAAAAAAACAAAAAAAAAAAACTTAAAATTCAAAAAAAAAAAATTACAAAAACTCAAAAAACAAAAAAAAATACAAAATACAAAAAACCAAAAAAAAAAAATAAAAATATAAAATACAAAAAACAAAAAAAAAAAAAACAGAAAGCTACTGTGGCTGCTCTAGTTTTAAGTAGTTTTAATTAGTTGTAAGTAATTTTAAGAAAAACCAAAAATTGATCAAAAAAACTAAGTTTTTTAAATTTTCTTAGTTCATAAGTCTAGTTATAGGGTGAAATATATATTGTATCTGTAGGCCGAAAGGCATTAGAATTAAGTTACTGAATAATTTAGAGTACCCGCCTAGGGTCAGTAAGTTAATTAAGTTATTATGTAAGCTAGTTTTACACATTTTTGTTAGCATGTAAGTAGATATAAGTAAAATTGAATAAAAATGAACTAAAAAAATGAAAAAAAAAAAAAAAAAAGCATGTCCGCCTATCAATCCAGAGGTTCGAGTTCGAATCCCAACAGAGGCAAAAATGTTTTTTCCACGGGTATCGCTTTTCGCGAGGAACTGGCAAGTCCTCCGTTAGTATTCATTGCCATGAAAAGCGCTTTCTCGATTAGCCGTTCGGAACCGGCAGAAAATTGTAGGTCCCTTCCATTCCCTCACAAGGAATGGTTGTGAGAAAAGCGCTAGGCCCAGGGGCTCCTCGCTCTGTTGCGCCACCCTATTTATTTATTTTTATTTTCATTCATACCGATAGCTCTGACAAGGCATCAAGAAGTTATTGCCATCATTTCCAAATTTTTTTGTTTGGTATATTTCTAAACAAACTAAAGTTGAACAGTCACTAGGTTTGTTAGTTGAACTTAACCCAGCGTTACCTCAGATTATTTAACAACCCTAGAAACTGTTATAATCACCTTGGTTTTCGGTTCTCATAAAAAGCTGATGCACTATATCAAAAAGGGTGAAAATAGGGCTTCATTAAAAAAACCAATTGTTTTATATTTCTTTTTAGAGAATTGTATATTTTTGCTATTATAATCGAATCTTATGTGGGTAGGCTAAGTTTCCGTTTTTACTTGCGATTATAAATGCTATAAGGTAAGTTTCGAGTTTGTTTGTAGTAAGAATCGAATGAGAAAATTATTGAAAAGAAGTTTCTTGTCAAACATTCAACAATAATAAAAAATTATTAAGGTTGAAACAAATGTTGAATTGAATGCAATAGAAATACAAGCGTTAAAAGTGTACGTTAAAAATGCAAGAACTAAAATGTTAATATGCATCTTGTGTAGACGTACAGTTCTTTGTAGACGACAGATGACAGATGGTAGATAACATATGAAGTATGACAGATGATTGATGACAAGTGACAGATGACAGATGATTTATGAAAGATCAATAGGAATGCTCATCAGTTTTACCTTGAGCCCAACTTCGGGCGTACAGTCAAGTATAGGATTCTTATTTTAGTCGCACCACCCGAACGTGGAATGCTCTGCCTGACCAGAGATTAAAATGAACAATGAGTATTTACTTGAAAAAAAAACGAGTTTGAACAAACTGAGTCAACCCACAAGCAAGTAAATTTGAACAATCTTATTTGTGAACTAAGCAACTCTGAACAACCCCTATTTTCAAACGAACCAAACAAGTAGACTTTCTTGGAAGTCAAAATGAGTTTGAATAACATTGAGTTAAACTGCTTGTGAGCAAAGTGCTTGTGAGTAAAAGTGATCACTAGCCATTTGATCGTAAACAAACAGTGTGTTTGTGAATAAGCAGTGTATTCATAAGCAAGCAATGTGATCATATCAAAAAGGGTAGTTTATGCCTTTATATGCCTTTCTTTGTATGCCTTTTTTTTGTTGAGGTATAAATGCTCAACGCATTGCTTTTCGATGAATACACTGCCTGTTTATAAACACACTGCCTGCTTGTAAGCACGCTACCTGCTTGTGAACACACTGCCTGCTTGTGAACATTTTGCGTGCTCATGAGTATTTGAATATTTTCAAGTAAGTTCAAACAAGTCAATCCGCTTGCAAATCATTTGCTTGTGAGTGCAATACAGAAAAAATTACTTGTGAGCATCCTTACTGATTTAGTTTGTTCAGAAGCATTTTTGCTTGTGAGTAAATATGCTTGCGAGCTATTTGCTTGTGAATAGGGGTGGAAAATGATCAAATCTGAGCGATCGTTGAGAAATTTTGGATGTGTTTGAACTGATTTGAACATACTCATTTTGATCTCTGTGCCTGACCCTGTTTTTCCCCGGTGTCTCCTTTCAAATCCTCTCCTATTTTCTTAAATGCTCGCACTGTGTTCTATAACATTCTAAAGGTAGTCATAACCCCTTTATGTGTGCGCTAATTATAAAAAAAAATGACAGATGATATACAACAAGTGACAGATGACATCGTGCACTTTAACAGACATATGTATATTTGTGCATGTACTGTTTTTGATATATTTCTTTAAGGTTATTAGATAAAAATGCGCTTGGCCCTGGGGCTAATATTTTTTTAACAGGCATAAGAAATTCTTTTTTGAATTGAAAAAATGAAACAGACGCCAGGATAAGTTCTATTTAAACTTTAACCTATAAGAAAATGCAAAAGCTGAATCGGTTTTTTAACAAAATACCAGCAACTGCAATGTTTCATTTCTCCCTTCACTTCAATGCATAATAGGCAGCAAGTTTGAAATGTTCAAAACGCACTGCTGTGCTCAGTTCTTTCGTTGTGGGCAGTATTATTTTGATTGGATTCCAACTAAAGATTCTGCGAACAAAAATAATTTCTTTTTGTGTATGATTTTCCAATGTTTTTTTTTGTTTTGTTTTGTTTATTATAGCAGGCATAAGAAATTCTTTTCCAAGTTTAGAAGAGCAGTACATACCCATTTTTAGCATTGTTGCTCCTTTCTTATATTTCACCCACCACTACCTTGAGCTATCCTTTTTTTTCCTTTTTCACATTTCTGTTTGTTTTCATTTACATATTACTTTCAAAGGTAAATATTTTCCTTGGATTTTTTTACTGTTGTCTTAGAGAAGGCAGTTCGATAATAACACCTTTTATTGTTTACCCATTCAAGGCAATTTCGATAAGAAATAACCCTGATCGGCTTGCATCCATCCCTTTAGACACATAATTAATTAGAAGCAACATCGAAAATTGAACAAAATTTTTGAGTTTGGTAAATGAAATGCTCACGATGCCTTTTTTAGATAAAAGTTCTTGGTCATGGTTTTAATCTATATTAACCTGGTATTCCTAGGTATGAAGCTAATCGAATTTTGAAACTTATAGGAAAATTGAAAATAAACGTGGACAAATGACTAACGACTTCAGATTCAGTATCGCTTTGATTGAAATCAGTTTTCAAGTAAACGCTCAATTCTGCACAGATAAAAACTATTTTATTTTCAGGCGTCTCAAAGCAATGTCTTTTTTTACTTTAATCCAAAATCTCAGTTATGAAGTTTAAATTTTTTTATCGCATCGATTCCACATTTTCCATGACAGCATCATAGACTTGCTCCCTAATGTTCATTCCCCATAGAAAGCTTAAGTGATTCCAATTCTCGTCTGGAACCCTGTATGCTCCTCGCAAAGTCTTCTTCTTAAGTTTGCGCATCAGCTTCTCAACATCTACAACAGATGCCATGTAATCATTCTCACTGTAGTACAAGAAGATTGGTACATCGATCTTCTCAATAGCATAGTTTTTGGGCTTCCTGTGACCTCTGCCAAAATCAAATTCACGGAAGTATCCGGATTCATATTCTTGCATGTAGTGAAGGACTTGGTTAGTTGAAGCACCAGCTGGGGTAGTCGCCATAATTTCAGGAATTAAAGTCTAAAATGGAAACAGATAAGTAAAACCAATATTTTGATTTGAGAGTATCTTCTTCTTACAGCATTGAAGTTCTCGTGGTCGAAACCGGCAATCAAGAAGAGCAGATTTGTGCACAAAAGCGAATATTCTGAAGTTTCCTTGCAGGTGTTCTGACCGAGTTCTTCCATCAATCTAGTACTGGGTAATAGTTCAGTGTTTCCAAAAATGTTAATCCAGCTATTGGGATCTCCAAACAAAGGACCTCCAATCAGCTTGACTAGTGGAGATTGCATGTTCTCCATGAAAGCCACTGGGGCAATCAAATGGGCTGACCTAATTCGGTTCTTGAATTTCAAATTGACTGAATTCAAAACCAAAAATGATGTGGTTCCTTGAGAGTGGCCGAAATAGTGAACTTGGTCCTGATTGGTGGTGTAGAGAGCATAGTCGATCATAGCTGGTAAATCGTAAATTCCAATCTCGTGCCATTCAAAGTCCCAAAACTTCGGTAGCAGTGGTATCATTGTTGCATGTTTTTTTGAGTAGGTGTTGCCACGAGCATTACCCATCCATACATCATAACCAGCATCGGAAAGAAGATAGGCCAATGCATTGTCAGGACCCAGAAGTACCCAGTCACTTGATGAGCACAAAATTCCATGCATCAGAAAAGCCACTGGACGTGGTTCAGAAGTTTCAACGCGAGCTGAATAAGGGATTCGGTGAATGGCTAGAATATAACCGTCAGAAGTTTGGACATGATGCTCTTCAAATGGATATCCATGGCTTTTTACTATTGATTCCTAAAAAATGTTAAACATCTGTTTCTGAAAGTTCAACAGGTGGATGATTCTTAAACGTTCTTACCGTTGTCACAGAACTAGGCGGTAAAATAGATGGGAAGCCTGCGACGGCCGCAATTAAACAAGTAACTAAAGTTAAACAAACTTCCATGGTTAACGCTAAATAAAAACTGAATGTCATTGAAAATATTGTTTAACCTTTTTATACTACTTCTTTTGCCTTAGTTATCTCAGCGTATGGGTTTCCCCTTTGGCAAATATCCAAAGTGTACCACTCCAAATCAATTCAAATTTGATAAGATTTTCTAGGAACCTCAAGAACAATTTCTCCGCAACTTGTTGCCATTATTTTTTGGGGAACTTGTTGCTCGAAAGTCAGGAGAGATTAGGTCAAATTTATTTATGGTTCACTTATCTGATTCTCCGCAAAAAATAATACTCATTCGAAAGATAGCAGATTCGGCCACACTGAAACGATAAGTTTTTTGAAAATTGATTGAAGTTTTTAGTTCTGTATTTGACAATTTTCTTAAGACGACCTGTGTGGTGACTTGTAGAAATGTTGTCTGAGCTTATTTCGTCACTTTGAACAAAGCGTGTGTCTATCCTTATCATTGATTTGTACACTTGATTTGTATAAATCAAAATACTTGTGAATCAGAATTAATACGTATTTACGATTTCCTATCTTTGAATTTATTTCTAGAGCAAAACATATATCAGGAGACGATCATATTGTTCAATGTATGATTTACACATTGAATCTAATTTGAACATTTCAACCTTGATGCTTATTATGCATTGTAATGAAAGGAGAAATGAGACGTTGTTGGCATTTTTGTTCAAAAATCCGAGTCAGCTTTTGCATTTTTTTTATAGGTAAAGTTTGAAATATAACTCATTCTGGCGTCTGTTCAATCAATATCCAATTTTTTCTTCTCAAAACACTTACGATGTGAGCTACCCCTTTTATTTTAGAAATAATGACACTTTTCAATGCTTCGAAATCTTTTTAAATCGATTGCCCTAATACATCACTCTCGCACTCAAACGACTCGGTTTCGAAACCATTGTTATTAAATATTTATCTTCTTTTCTTCAAATACATTCCAGTCCGATGAGGATGTCCTTGAATTGGATCACTTAAAACACGATGAATCAACAACCGGTGAATCGAGAGAAGAGGGCGATATCCACTTCGAAATTCCATCCGCCGCACATCCAGTTGCTGCAGCAGGAGAGACACCAATCAATCCTACAGATTTATTACCCGAACTAGAGCAGCAATTGGAAGAGATGACAACGGCAAAAACAAGTGGCATTAATAACGGAGGCCAAGCGGAGGAAGAAGGAGCTCCCGAAGGTGTATCGCATCATCGTCCACCAATGCTACCCCATCACGATGGGGGTAAAGTTGGCAACACTCAGCAACAGCCATCGCCTCCCATAGTAACAAACGAAGAGTCAAATGCGGGTGGAGAAGGCAGTAACGCCAATACGCCAATACTGACCAAGGTTAGTGCAGCAATGTATACCTATATTTTCCCAAAATTGTTTATGAATGTATGTATGTGTAAAAAAAAATCACCACGAGCAATGAGCGATGGAAAAGGAAACCTTCCCTCACAGTAAAAAACGCCTAGTTTCCAATCCTGTAATTAAATAGGTGTACAGTGTAGGCCAATTTCTACGCTCGAGCACACATGACATTTATGGCGATTAATGGTTCCCTCGGTTGACTATAGTGCAACCAGTTTTTGGTATTAAAGACTGCTGAATTTGAGACTTTTTAAGCTTTTGAAGATTAACTACACAAAACATAAAATCCTGATTAAGTGTTTTTTCAGTCCATCGAAACTTCTCGTTAGGTTTGAAGATGTGTGGCACAAATCGTTGCCATTATCTTGATCGGTTGGCATTATGTACCACGAGCCAGCACTTATTTTAATCACAAAACCATCTTGACAGGTGTCAGTATGCCAGACAATGTCTCGACCCAACATTCCAAAAGAACATTTGTCAATTTTTATTATGTTCCCAAAAGATATTACCTGTATCATGTTACGCAGTAAATAAGTCCTAATAACATTCAGGGGGTGCAGATAATAATTCTTGGGAAAAACAATATTTATTTCCATGCAATCACAGGAGATATTCGATGTTTTAAATCACTGAGAAACATCGAAGCCGTTTTATTTTTTTTTTATATAAGAGCACCTGATGTTTTGTAGAGATGTGCGTAGGTTGCAGAAGAATTCTCTGGTTGATGACATAAGTGAATTGGAAACAATTTGCTTTTCAAGAGGGTGTCTTTAGAAAAAACAACTCGAGAGACCCAATTTTATACAAAATTACCGATAAAATGTGGGTAGAGAGAGTATTGTTTTAACAGAACTCAAATAGATGATTGGTTATGATTTACGGTACATATATGTACGTATGAGGTACTTCCATCCTCAGCAGCCTCACATTGAAAAATGGTCGTGGAACATTTTTTAAGAAAAGTTATGGGGAAGAACCAAATTGTCCTTTCGTCGTTAAAAATAAAATTAGGTTTTGAGCTTGCCGACATTTGTAGGAGCTGAAAATTTGACAACTGATGAGAGGTCCTATTTTCTTCATAAAATATCAATTTTTTTTTGTGAAATTAAGTCTGACGGCCTTTAATTCTCATGAGGGCAGTTCACACTGTACAATTAGTTGAACAAACTTGGTTTGATGATTGGACTTGTCGTCAGACCTCATTCTTAAACAAGCTACCAAAAGTATGAGAAAACTATCCAACAATTTGGACAAGTGGTGGTTGCAGGTTCATAGTATACAATATTGGTCACTTTGAACAAAGTCTGTCCAACATAGGGCTTTCAAATATTTTTAATAGTTTTGTTTAAGAAAGAAGTTATCCACAAATCTGATAAGTTTGAACTACATCCAATCATTCAACATTCACCAAGTATGTCCGACCTTTTGTCAGATTTTCCTGTCCGACTCCAAAAACTATCGAAAATGTTTGGAGCTCATTTAGTTTACAATTTGGACAAGCGTTCGGTTGAGGGGTAACGTTTCCAACATTGGTCTTTCAGACCGAATTTCGCTCAGCAAATTAAACTGTGTGAACTTCCCTAATTCAAATTTTTAATGGAAAATTTATATTTCTGAAGTACAAATGCAACACGTTCTGAATTATTTCTTTAGCTTTCATTTCTGAATTTTTATATGGCTTTCCCCAAACTTTATCCAGAAGGTTAAGAAACAGACCTTATATACTGAAGCTAAAGAGACCCTGTTAGAAAAAAAAAAAAATTAACTATATAAATCATTCTTCTCTGCTCGGCCTTCATGTTTAACGTAACACTGACATTTTCATATCATCCAATATCAGAGGGAAGAATGCTTATCATGTCATGATATATCTTTTCGTTGTTATTAATTCTTGCCCATCTTCGGATGCACAGTCAAGTATAGAGGTTCATATTTTAACCGCACCACCCGAATGTGGAATCCTCTACCTGACTCTGTTTTTCCTTTGCATTACGATTCACAAAAATTCAAAAGCAACGTGCATTGCTGTCTCCTTTCAAATTCTTTCCTATTTTCCTAAATAGGGCACACTGTGTTCTATAACATTATAAGGGTAGTCATAACCCCTTGATGTGCGCGTTAATTATATAAAAAAAAATCTTTTCTCCCGAATATCGAGAAAAATTTGCCAAATTATCATCAGACTAGCGTTAACCTCTTATGACACAATCGTAAAAGCATAACATCATGCATTCATGCGTTTACTTTGCATGACAAGTCCACTTGCCGATAAGTCACCTCAAACTAAGTTTTATATTCGTAAGGGTAACTGTGACATAAAGTTATATCAGTATTCTAATGCTAACAAAAAATAAAACCAAACACAAACAAAAACATTGTACTCACATTTTTCAAGGCATTAATCATACGTAACAAAAAAAGGAAATGAGCTCAACTTTTTTGCCATCATGTGAAAATAAAAAATAAAATATAAACACAATGAGCTCGCTGACCCGAAAAAGATGCCTCTTTGTTTCGAACCAAACAAATGCAAGGCTTTTCATCATAAAAGCATCCTACTAATGGATACCATAGCGATGCGTTTTTATATTTTTATTTTGTGTTCACTCAATGGAGGAGGATAACCTAGCTTTGCGAAATGAGTTTATCTTCGAGGGTATTTTTCATTTATTTAATTTAAGCTTTTAAAGTTTTTCAAAGGTAATAAAAAAAGTTTGGGTTAAAAAAAAGCATTTTATTCACTGCATTCAAACTCGAGAAAAACTTTTATTACTGCTTTTAAACATTTTACCACTTTTATAATTATTTTCTGAATAAGTGAAGAACTTTTTTGATGATTCTGTGATGAACGTTTTCTCGTTCATTCGAAATACAGAACTGTTACGATAATTGAACTGCAATTTGTTATCGAGTATTTAGAGATTGAATCTGCTTACAAATGAGTTGAATTTGAATACTAAATAATGCTTCTTTAATGGTTCATCAAAAAATAGTTCCAGCATCATCCTTCAAAATTCGAAGACATTCTTGCACTAAGCAAAAAATATTACTACCCGCGGATGAATTTTTTTAGGTGGTTGTTACTTCCGTTTTCATAGCAATGCCTTCCACTGAATATGTTTGTAACCAACAACATATTTTCACATAAGTACTACTGATCCAATGCAAGCTTACAACAGGTATTTCCTTCCTGCGGAATATAAGAGAGCTTCTCTTACTTTTCCATCGTTTGAATATTCTATTCCTATTTCAACAGAAACCCTTAGCTTAAGGGAAATTTATCTCATTTCTAATGCATTGTGCTCACTTTACACAAAAAAGAAATCCAAAACACAAAAAACGTGTAAAAACAAAAAAAGGTTAAAAAACTAAACACCAAAATCCACTTTGCCACTTTTTGCGATCCAAACAATCCTTAAAAATAAAAACCAACGACCTGCTCGATATTCTTCACAAGGCAAATCCATTATGTAGAAAAAAACCCTACTCCTAGCACAAGGATGCAGCCATCACCTGGACAGAATTATAACAACGTGTAGAAAAACAAAGCCGCGAAATCTAAAGTGAAAACAGCTTTTAGCCTAATTTTTGCATGAACAATAAATCCATCCAAGTAAAGCCCTTTTGGCAGCCTTTAAATTGAACGTAGAATTCGTACCTCGACCTGACTGGGGTTTAAATTTCAATTGTTTGATGTGGTCTCTTACCCGAACAAAAAGACGAAAATAAGGATGAGAGAAAACGAATGGCAGTTCCTGAAATTTTGATGTTGTGACTTGCGAAGTAAACCTCCCACGTAGGATCAACGTTGAGTTTGCTACCATCTATTTTTTTTTTCCTTCACTTCTCAGAACTTGTCTGGCTGCATACAAAAGTTGGAGGATGACCTCTGTTGTTTTTCTATACCACCACTAACTTATACACTCATCGTAGCGAAGCTTATGCAGCAACTTTCGCTTAAATAACGGTTCATGGTAATTTATACTTCAAACAGAATTACATACATGAATATTTCAAAATTTACTTTTTGTTTTGCTTTGGGGTTGGCATCTCTTTTTGTAAGACTCGCTCTGAGCACATTTTTTAATGGGCTGACCTGCTGGTTTTTGGAGTACATACTGAGCTTACCTCTTAGTGCCTGAGCTCTCGTTTTAAAGGCAATGACCATCAAACAGTGGAAAAGCATGGAAACTGCTTGAGGCCCAAATTGAGAACATCAGCATATGATAAAGTTCTTAGGTTTATGATGCTTAGCTAAAAAAGTTAAGGGCGAAAAAATGTATTTCCCTTGTTTGTAGACAAATAGGGTAAAATTAATTTATGAGTAATTGAGACAGTATTCCTTGATCTTTGAACTGGAATATGAAGAGAGATCCTTTGAGTGTCTTGTTTTTGAAGCAAAAAATGTCTAAAGCACTTTAAGGCTATATTGCTTCTCTTTGTTGCAATGTAAGATGTCAAAACAGCAAACAATCAAACTTTCTGTGCAAGAATTAGACAAAGAAGTAGAGTCAGAGACTGGGTTCATTGAAACTGCAGATATGATATCAAGTGAAACCATTTAATATACGGTTTTTCATTGTTTTTCTTTTATTAGCAAGGACTTTACTATTTTTTGTTTCACATTTTGTATTCAAAAGGAACTCTTGAAATTATGTATGTGTGTGATTTGCACCGATAAACCGATAAAAGTTGTAGTTTTTCTTGACTGTATTCATGAGTATAAAAATAAATAAATAAGGTGGAGCAACAGAATGAAAAGCCCCTGGGCCTAGCGCATTTCTCACAACCATACCTTGTGAGGGAATGGAGGGGACCTACAATTTTCTGCCGGCTCCGAACAGCTAATTGAGAAAGCGCTTGAAAGCAATAAATTTACTAACGGAGGTCTTGGCAATTCCTCGCGAAAGGCGATACCCGTGGAAAAACACTTTTGCCTCTGCTGGGAATCGAACCTCAAACCTCTAGGTCAGCAGGTGGACATGCTAACCATCACGCCACGGGTAATACATTCATGAGTATGTATTGGGAAATTTGAAATGATGGTAACAAATTAGGTGGTAAAAAAGTGCAACAGTAAGTTGTGATAAAATTTATATTAGAAATTCTTGGTTGGACATCAAAGCCCAGAGGGAGGCTCAGGGCTTCGCACGTTTCAAGGACTGAGAATTTTTTTTTGCCAAAAAGTCTTCAAAAGAACCTCACAACCAAACCGAATGCCTTAAAAATCTGTTAGGAGCTGCATCAAAAGATGTGTAATCTAACCCACTTTCCTATTTCTGATAAAACACTTTAATTTAAAGTCAAAGAAAAACGTTTCTAGTAGATTATATCTCTTTTGAAATTGATAATGGTACAAAATTATCCCAACATCCCATTACTTTTCTCCTCAATAAGGCACAACTGTGGGTGGAGGCAGGTTAAGAAAAGACAATGCAAACACAGAAATCTTAAATTTGCTTTCTTCGTTGCCATAAAATAAGACTTTTGAGATAAATAAAATTTCCATTAAATTCTACAACAAACCCAAGCGAATATCTGTTGGAAATTTATTTTATCAAATAACTCCATCCACATAAAAAATAAATCTTCAGAAGAATCTTAATGGATTCTTTGTTCAACTGATGCATGCATCACATCTTACTGACTGGAACTGATTTACATTCAACTTTCATAAATCTTGCCAAGAGATGTAAAGTGTTCAACGAATTATAGCTCGGGCACTTGTCGATGATAACTCAAAGTTCACGTCGATTTATCTTCTACTTTCAAATAGGATTTCATTTTTTCTTTCATTTGTTGAGTTTTCATTATCTGACAACTATCCATTTCTTTTTGTCATGGGATGAGATACTCATCCCGAAGTTTGACCTCGACTTTAGACACTCGGTCGTATACGTACTTTTTTTTCAATTTTATTGGAAGTTAAGTTTAATCCGAAGCCTCTGATAGTAAAATTCAACAATGAATTAAATTTTTAGCCATTCTATGGAGCTGCACGTTTAGCGTTCGGCCAAAATCCAGATGTTCCTTCGTCCACTTCAACCACCACCACCACCACCACAACAACAACGACAACAGCCGTCCCAACCACAATTACGTCCTCAACAAACGAAAACATACCCGAGTCAATTATCACATCACCCCCATCAGCGCAATCGATAGAAACATCCGCTGTGCTACCACCAGCTGATCTGAACAAAGAACAAGTCAATCCAGCGTCAAGTAAGAACAATGAGGAAATTATTAGTCTGACGTTCACCTCATCACCAGTGTCTGCAAATTCCAATGAGAAAGAACAACTTGGTGACACTTTTGCTCCAAAATTGGAAGCAACAAAGCCCGGACCGGAGCGTCGTTCATTGACCGTGATGCCTTTAAAGGTTCTTATAAAAACAACAAAAGTTTTGCATTGGTTTTAAAAAAAAATAGTTGCGATTTTCCTCTTCTCGTCTCTCTAAGCACACACACACACACCAACACTAGCAGTTGCAATAGCACATGAATAGAAAAAAGATAACTATTTATCTACAGGGAGTGCCCAATGAAGCAAGTAGTTGAAGATAAGCTTTATGGTACCGCAGATCTTTTAAACAAAAAGTAATAATAATTAATGTCGCGTCTGGAAAAGAAACTGTTTGTTGACATGGAATCCAGCACTTGGTCGCCTTCATGACAATGACTTGTTTCTAGCAATCACAAGTTTTTGTAATGAAGATAATCGACGAAATCGTTTCACTACCAAAAAGTTCAACTGCTTGCTTTTGAAAAGCCACCCTGTCTAGGTTAATTCTTAGAAAGGACTCTAGACTATTAGTTTCACTGAGTTTGGAAAAGTATTTGCTTATTTATTTATTTTTATTTGTTTTTTCTTCTGTTGATAGAATTCGTTTTTTAATTGTTTTGTAGATTCATAGCGTTTTTTATTTGTCTTCTTTAAGGACAACAAGAACAACACTGTGTCCTATGCGCTTTGTAGTAAAAAAACAAAAAATGGGGTGTGTGTTGGCGGGAGCTTAGATGACAGTTTGTTGATGTTATTTTTTGAAGAGAGATGTAGAACTCTTCTGTGCTGTATGCTTACATATATAAAAAGCAAAGAAGAAGAACGTGCTTCTTCACATAAAAATATTCAAGTAGAAGCTTGTTGTTATTGTTTAATGCGAGTTTGAAAACAAAATTATCTCATAGTCTTAAACCATATATTGCTTTGACTTTGAAGAGTTTCTCTAGGAGGAATTATTTGTTTTTATTTATTATTTGAATTTACATTAGCAAAATCTAATTTGTTTCTTGTGTTATTGTTTTAGACGGCGGAGAATTTATTGAAGCACAAGGATGGTCAGTATTCATCCTTCGATATGGCGCAGTACGTGTTTTGGACTGGTGATGAAGCGGGCGTAGCAAGGGCGGTGGAGGAGTTTATTGAACAAGGTTTGGTGAGTGGGTTTTTTTTCTTATTAACTCCTTGCTATACTGTATGCCTAAGAGAAACATTGTTATGGCAAGTGATTGATAGCTTCCGGTGTGAGGTATAAAACGCTTTTACATATTTACGATATAAAACAGCGAAAACTTTGTAAATTGTGTGTTTGTTTCGTGTTATCGCTGTGCGTGCTTGCGGATCATTTTTTCTTGTGTTCTTGCATGTTGAAAAATTAATTCACTTATATCACGGCATGAAATAGAACAACGTAAGAAGGCTTAAGCTAGAGAACTCCAATCTCAATCGATGGCAAAGTTAACTGGTGGTTACCTCATCATCCATTCTTCTTATCGCAAAGAAGGAGGATGTAGTGGAGAAAAAAAGTTTATCAATGAGGTACGAAAAGAAAACAAAATGTTTTTTCGATAATTGAATTTTTGGATTTCGTATGAAAATAATGCGAGTATTATACACAGATAATTGAATAAAGCAAGAAATCAAATGCGCTACTCAATGCTTTTTAAACCTATACAACTTAACTCAATAGCCAAATACACTTGAGTTTTGCTTGATAATGTTGATGAGTGATGGGGCCTTAGTTGGTTATTAATAGTTTCAAGGCAACAAAGTTAGCTTTGGTTAAGGTCAATATTGTTATTTAATTATACTTCTGAACTTGTGATTTAGAGCTCAAACCACAAGAACTTCTTTTGTTTTGGATAGAAAATATGTTTGTGTTTGAGGCGAGATGCATGAACTTTGATGTTATAGGTATATCTACAAAGAACAAGTATAAAGAGTATGTGAAATTTCACAACTTGGACATTAATGTAGATGTAGAACAAAAGCGGGAAAAGAAGTTAGTGAGGTGAAGATTATCAATAAAGAAGTTTGTAATATGCGCAGTTGTGTTAACCTGTATGTTTGTTATAATGGGTTTTCCAATAAGAGTAATATGATTTCTTTTTTGAAAAAAGCACACTTTTTGTTAAGGAAATTCAAATATTTTTTATTTTATGTGCAGTTCAATCAATACAATTAAGGTCTAAATAAAAATTCATTCAAATGGCCACCACGTTTTCTTTTGCAGCAACAAATTCGATGAACCCAATTTTCGAGCAATTTTTCTTCAAGTCGTATATCATGAATGGCACGTTCAATATTGACTTGGAAAGCTTGATGAGAATCTGGTATATTTTGAAAGACCAATGACTTCAAATAACCCTACAAGAAATAGTCTAATGGTGTTAAATCGCGACTTCTTGGAGGCCAATCAATATCACCATTTCTTGAAATAATCGAATCTCTAGATTTTTCTCGCAATAATTCAATTGTTGCATTTGCTGTGTGACACGTAGCCCCGTCTTGTTGAAACAAAATGTTGTCAAAATCAATTTCTTCCAATTTCGCTCATAAAAAGTTGGTTATCATCGATCTATACCGCTCTCCATTGACAGTATGGTGTTACTAGCTTCATTTTGAAAAATTTCCACCAGCCCAAAAACCACACCAAACTGTCAATTTAGGTGAATGTAATGGTTTTTCATGAATATTTTGTGGATTTTTCATCGCCAGTGTTGTTTATTTAAAGCACTAGTCAAATAAAAGTAAGCCTCTTCGGAAAAGATGATTTCCTTAAAAGAATCGTTATCGATTTCAAGTTGTTCCAAGGCAAAATCAGAAAGTTCACGACGTTTACGGTGGTCCAATGGTGAAATGTAAACACTTCTCAATACAATAAAAAACAAATGAGAAATCATGACATATTACAAATGGTCGAAAGGCCACTGAAAAATCATATCATACCTATTGGAAAACCCTTTATTTAAGGTAGAGGAATAAGCGGTTAAAAAATGGGAATAGTTAGAGCTGCAGGAAGTTGATATTGAGACTTGGGAAATGGCAAAAGCCTAGTTTTCAGCTAAATAAATGAATATTAATTAACCCTGAATGGCTGTTTGTTTGCTGCGCTTCCTCGCCTAGACCACTAAACTGATTTAACTTTTTTTTAACAAAGGAAAGCTACGTTATGCCCATATTCTGACAAGAACTGTAGCTACACGTGTGGAACCGAGGGGCGCTGTTTGTTCGCAGCTAGGAACTTCGTGTATTTTTAATGCATTTCGATGACTTTTTTAACGGGACTATTTATTTATATTTTAAATTCAGTATTTTAGGGAATTTAAAAATAAGAGCCAAAACTAAGTGAATTAAAAATGAATATTATAATGAAAACAATCATCTCTTTATATTTTGCTCCATTCCTCCATTCTATTCAAATAAATGAAATGTTAATCTAATGGTGTCTTATACCTACCTTACCTAAATTGATACTATTTTGCGTTACTGTATTCATAACTTTGCAATTTTGTTTCCAATTTAAGATGTCCAGAGAAAATGCAATTAAGTTTTTACGTGACATTCGCTTGGGCATCGAGTATTTGCAAAGTTCTTATGCCAATCGAGTATTTCCCGACCAGTTGAGGGACAATTTTGTTAAGGTTTGTATCAAATTGTGTCCAGTTCCCAATGGAAAATGTACGTTATTATCTAATGGAATTACAGAAACACACTCACAATATCAAAACTATGCCAACACAAGCCCCTACAGCATCCCCAACTACAACAAAACAAACGACAACAACCAGAAGACCATCAACAACAACCTCTATCGTTCCAAAAGAATTTGATTCTGCTGGTCAAATGGCTTTGAATCAACATTCGGATAATACAATCGAGAGTGTGCCATCACTTGCCCAATTACAACACATTAATAGTGTTCATCATGAAAGAGGTAAGAATATAAAAATAAATGTTTACCATGAGGAAGTTACTCATTGTCCGGTTGCAACTTACAGAAACTTCACATGTGTATATACTTGTTGTAAAGTTTGGTCCTTTTTCTTAGTTGTTGATTTTACTAACACTAATATCCTACACGAGGAAACATGATGTAGACTCCTACCGCGTCCGTCCTCCTACCACTCACCACCTTCCCTAGAAGGTGTAACACATGTTTGTCTGAGAATGCTCATCAGTTTACTTCATCAGTATAACTTCGGACATGCTGTCAGATACAGAGATTATTTCTTAATTCGTTTAACATGAAAACGGAATGTTTTCGACGTTTCCCTTTCACTCTGTTTTACAGACTAATTCGATAAGGAACTCCTCTGCTGTGTCTGTATTCACGTCGTATTTCAACATAACAACTGGTGGAGAAGAAATCCCTTTATGCAGAAACACTCAGCGATATAAAAAGAAATTTAATTTCTTTCCTTCAGATTATTACACTCCATTGGCGTATTGCAGAGATCTATGTCCTTCCTACCATCCCCGAGCAATAGAATCAATGGATAGAAATTCAAGAAACTTCATTGCACTAAGTTGTGTTTTAAAGGCTGAGCTAGAAGTGTTGTACACTTTAAGAAGTTCCTTAATAATATCATTGCATTGTGATGTGATTACACGATGGTACACATGCTGTACACATAAAGTTATGTGAAGTACTACATGTTGAAAAAGTTTCACCATGAAATGGAAATTTCATTGCAGTTATTATAAAAGAGACAAAAGACTTTTTTCCGCAAGCAAAGTGTTACTCTTACAAAGCTCATTTCATCAAATTATTCAAGAGAATTGTTAGTTTCTTTTTTGCCTCAGGTCGTGATATTATGAGGATCCAATTCAATTCAAGCGGAGAGAAAGACATTTCAGTTATTTACATTACATGGGTTTATTTTTATCATTTTCCACTTTTCCCTCCCTAGAGCACTCAGAATATGATGAAGCAGCCGGTCGTGCTAAGATAGCTAAATTCCTCTACACAGAATTTTCGCTGGAGGAAGTGATTTATCAGCTAGGCAAGGTAATAAAATCAATACGATGCTATGTTTGTATCATATAGAGCTTGAGTATATCTTTTTGTATGTTTTCTCGATTTAGGTAATGTTTTCCCAATCACTGGCACATGGTTCAGACCAAGCTCAACAGGCACTTCAGCGATTAACTGACTTTTTGGAGGACGAAGGAAAACACGGAATGATATCGCCAGAGTTGCAGAAGAAAGTTTTAGGTAAGTTGTGTTATTTGTAATTTAAGACATTGTACAAATCTTGTTTGAACTTTTGTGTATAGAAAAGTTCTGCTGCAACGAAAGTAATGAGAGAAGCTCCATTTCTTCTATTCTATTTATTCAACTTCTTGATGATGTTTCGTAAATGGTGAAAAATGAGAACGAAAACCACATTTTCCTTTTATCCAATGTCATGGATATCTTTTTTATAAAGTAAAGAGGAAAGGAGATTATATTGTGGGAAAATACACATAGTTCGGACAATCTTTTGGCTTTGGATGGACACAGATTCTTGGGAAAAGGGATAATGTGTTGGTTGCTTTCAGAATGCGAAATGAGATGTAAAAATGTGCAGATTTCTGTTTAAGAATTTGATACTGGGATGGTACTGATTTGAAAAATAGCACTCCAAGGGGAATAATTTGCTTTGATAACCGTTATTTCATCTTTTAAGCTTGTTTACAGGCAACAACCCTCGTGGCAGTCAATCGTGTGGTATATGAATATTGTGGTCCCTATGAAAACCTCTGCAGGTGTTCATTTGTGTACTCAGTTTAAGTTGCAGTTCCAATTTACTCAATTCAATTAAAACAGTCTGTCCAGATTTTAGACTGTTCGAACTGTACGCTAAATCAAAGCTATCAAAGCTAGTGAGTCATATCTAAACCTAAATTAAATAATGAAGAAAAAAAATGGTTATAATCGTTGAGAAATCATCAAAATGCCGTGGAAGTTCCGTAATAGCTACTTTAAGACGGAAGTTCTTAGCCACCAATGATGATATGTAGATATATTTTCTTTATTAAATAAATACTAACCCCCGTATTAATAAACGCGGAATAGCCTTATTCCATGGATTAAGTTTCCATTATACCATTTCCCATTTAATTAAAGCTACCATTATACCATTTTTCACTTAATCCATGGAACGCAGCTATTCCGCGTTTTATTAATACGGGGGTAAGTATATTAGAGAAATGTGCATTTGTTCTTAAACATTCTACTTTACCCCATACTTCCTTTTAATTTCATTTTTCAAAATTATGAATCTGTTTGTTTTGTTTCTACAAAATTAACTAAAACAAAATGGATGTTAATTACGAAGGAAAACGTGAAATCCTTACAATAAATCAGTTTGAGACTACGAATGCTTTTCCTCAAGAAATGTTCAATATTTGAATGCAAAACTTTATGTCATCGTAGCTACATCCTACATGTGATAGACAAAATGTTTAAAAAGGTTAGAGGATCTCAGTTAAAAACTGAAAAAGCCAACATATTTTGGAAGATATCTGTGAGATAGAAGCTTTTTAAGCAAATTTTTTCAAAGTAACAACCATGTAGTACTGATCAACTTTAAAACTTCAACGTTCTTGAAGTGTGGTAGAGGCTATTAATTTTTTTGTAAATGAAAATATACTCTTAATTAAAAGGTTAACTTAATCAGGTTTATTTAATCAGGTGCCTTAAATAAGATCTAAGTATACAAAAATGAAGGAAATAATATTTTTTGAAGTCATTGTTTTGAAACTAACCTCTAATGTTGTATCCTTTTTTAATTCACAGATGTTTTGCTTCAAGCATTATCCGATACTTTGGTTGAACATCCAGAACTTTTGGCAGCAGCTCGTGCTAATCTTGGCAGTTCATTTGAAAAGATTCCAACAAATACTATGGAATCAACTAAGAACTAAGCAGAAGTATTAATTCACCGTTTTATCTCAAAACAAATAGTCAGAATATTATACTATAACATATAAATCAAAATATTAAGACAGAACAAAAGTATCAGAAATTTTGTAGAGACTAAGGAGATATCCAGATGCGATAATTTATCATAAAAGTTTTAAATAATATTTACCAACATAAGATACAAATTTTAAGATGATTTACACAAGAATAATAAAAGGAATATATATTATATTAGAATGATTTTATAAACAAGAATTAATACTCGAAGTGTAAATTTAAATAGAAACTTACATATATGTAACCATTGGCGTGAAGATACAGTTTAGAATGTGTAAGGTTATTTGTACCGCAATAATAACCTTTGACTTGATTTCCTTTGATAAAAGATATAAGTATATTTTTGTTGTTTAAAATGGCAGAGCTATCGACACATTAAAGACGTGTGGCTAATAAAGTATAAATAATTTAATTACCTTACAGCAGTTGCAGTTAAAATATATGCGTTAACATTATTGGTTGCAATTATTTAAATTTATTTTACTTGATTTTGAAGCAATTTGTTAAACCCATACATTAAAAGTAAGCAAATATAATATGTAAATGATAATACTGAGAAATAAAGGTTTAGATTTTAGGTTAAATAAAGTGTTTAAAGTTTAACTTGAATAATAAGGCCTTTGACATACTTACATACATCTGGTACAGAGACCAGGGACAGTTGCTGTTTTTTCTGAAAACATGGTTATACCACACAAAAATCTATCTGAGGCCTTTATCCGTAATCGCCATACTTGATTAAATGCGGTACTAGTCACAAGACAGACGTAAAAGCTGGTGTAGAGAAACTTTAAACTGATACTACAACCGAAATTTCCCTTTACCGACCTTGAAATACCACTCTATCTTTTTATCTTCTGTTGCGATGTTTCGTCGATTTCAAAAAGTAATTTTCAGTTCTATAGGTTGAAATTAGTACCTAAAAATGCCAATTTTCCGGCTTTGTAGTTCAATAAACAAAATGAATGTAAAATAAATTTGCTTCAATGGATTGCAATTGACCAGCCGCAATTGCCATAAATCATGTTTTTCGTAAACGAGATATTTTCAACTTGCTTATAGCCGTGTTTTTTTGCACGCGGATATAAGCTTAGCCCAAAAAAAGCTCCTTATAAATCTTACCTTTGTTCTTTGTCTGCCATTTTTTGAATGCAATCATTTTCTACTTGTGGTTTAAAGGAAATATTTTTATATTTGTTTTGTTCTAAAAATTCATTTACACCAGCATTGGAAGCAGTTTACATCCACTTAAAAAAATAAGCGGGGATGTTTATTTGCGCTATCCACTCATTAATTGTTGTTCGTAACACGCAAAAATTTGAGCAAGCGTATATCCGCGTTGAAAAAAAAACGCATGGTAAAACGAGTGGTGGAAGCTGGTGGTTGCCAAGGATCACAGAGTAAAACTTTAAATTCAAGCAAGATGTGTGTCATGAACATACAGCATGAATTTCGAAATGGAGCTGGTTAAATGTTTACAAGAACATTGAAAATATTTCTCACTACTCTTTCCCACTTTGATTAAAAACCTTCTGGAATTAGCTACTAAAGTTCCGATTCAATAAGAAAAAAGAAAAAATCGTCTGAACTCTTCCTTTGAAGAACTAGCGCCAGTGGTTAAATGGAGAACCTTTACTTTTGACAACAAACATGACATTGAAAGTGACAGTTTGTTAATAAAAAAATTGTAAACAAGAAAGTATATTGATTTTTGAACTCCGTCTGTAATAATCATTTTAAAAGACAAAATGAACGTAGATAACTCAACAATGGAATTGGATCCTGAAGTGGCAAAGCGACTATTTGCGCAAGGTGCTGTTCTTATCATCGCTGGAGTTCCGATCGGCACACAATTTGGCATTGATTTGTGCAGCTATACTGTAGGTGAAAAATTCCGTGGTGTTAAAATGGTTCCGCCCGGCCCGCATTACGTTTATTGTGAATCGCAAGGACCGTATGGCGACTCTGCGCCTAGAGTTGGCTTTGTCCACTACTTCCATTGCAATGAAATTCTCGTTCGCGAGTGGGATAACCAGAACGAAGAGCTTAGAGAGCGACAAATTGCGGATCCTGAACTTGAGAAGAAAAGAATCCGTGAGAATCTCCTTGACCTGGACCAATATTTAGCTCCGTACGACTATCGCTATGCTGGTGAATGGAAGCATCTCACTGACACTATTTCGGAAGAGGCTGTTAATCGATGCAGACCTGCTTTAGTTACTATTCGCACAAACGTAGAGCTCCAGTCTTGTCCTGACTCGGAAAGACCAAGAGGTATGCCCGGAGTCGCACCAAAAATTACTAAAATAACAAGTGAAGAGGAACTACTGCCAAACCTCAAACCAATCGATGGAACTGCTCCACGATTTACTGAGCTACCTAGCCGCGTACCAAAAGGCACAACCCCAGAAGAATTGACTAAGCATTATATGGATTGTTCAGTTGCTGTAGGGGAGCTAATGGCATCGTTCGAAAATCCCGATAAATTAATAGAAGAAATTCAGCTGGCCTTTGTCATGTTTGTTATTGGTTACTCAGTCGAATCTCTAGCTCAATGGAGAAAGACGCTCAATCTACTCGCAAACAGTGAAACTTCAGTGCAGCGTTTTAGGGTTTTCTATATGAAGTACAGTGAAGTCTTGCAGCATCAGTTGCCACATCTCCCAGAGGAATTAATGGAACCAACCGAACACAACACTGTCTACAAAGACGTCCGCAACTTGCTTATAAATCTTACCCTGAGTGGATTGAGCGTGAGTGCGGAAAGGCTTAGAAAATTTCTATCGAAAACAATGAACTGGGAGTTCATCGGCTTACTAGACGACGATCCAGAAGACCTTCCAGTAATTGTAGAAACGTAAAATAAACTTTATTATTTCCAAAATATCAACACATTAATTTTTTTTTTAATCACGAAAGGGGCAACTCTAATATTTTTTGTACGTTAAAATAAAGTGATGACTTAAATTTACTTGTCCTTCTTGATGTCCTTAGTCTCATCCACCATTGCTTGGGGTTGTTCTTCTGGTTTTTTCTCTAAGCTCTCGATTGTCTTGTCGTCCAATTTTGATGCGTATGTTGCAGCAAGTTCTTCGAGCTTGCGTTGGTTCTTTTCCAGATAGTGTGGTAGCCAGAACACAGCTTGAACCATTCTGAAATAAAAGAAATACGTATGTACATATTTATTCAAACACACAAAATATGTATCTGTTTTTAATGAAAGGAATGTTAGACCAATAAAAAATTTAGGGTTTTCACCTAAAAAATGGAGCTTTTGATACCTACATGAGCATCGAAATAAACAGCCGCAAACTATTTTCAATAATAATTTTTTTCAGTGGTAAGTATTTTTTGAAATTACCCTTTGAGCGGAATGAGATGGGTTTGGTCTGAATGCGAACCACGGACTCGTTATGTGTGCCATTGCCTTAAACATTTTTGCTACGATGTTTATGTATTATATATAAAGTTTATAATAAAAAAAGGAACAGACTTGTCGTCAAATACATAAAAAGTATCACTTTTAAAAATTTTTCTTAAAAATGTGTATGGAGGTGTTTTTGAAGGAACTTTATGTATAAATAATTATGAACAGTTAAGCAAAGAAAGCGCTTTTTATGGCAGTGTGAATAAATACTCTTCAAGGATTTGCCAGTTCCTCATGAAAAAAAAACTACGAACATGAATTCTTCTGAATTTTGATTTTCGGACTTTTGAAAACTTGTGTAAGTGTTCAAAACATTTTACTCACTTAATCAAAACATATCCTGAGCACGCAAGCAATAAAAATAAACCAGATGTTTTAAACATCTTCCAATAATCAACCACAACTTGTTGATTCTTCATAGTTTTTACTAAATGTTAATATTGCAACAAACTTATGAAAAAGTTTAATTGACAATAAAATTGAAATCGTTCAATCAAACTTCCGGCCACGTACTAGTTATAAATTAAATCGTCAGCCATGCAATTTGCCCTTTGGTGGTGTGAATTTGTTTGACCGCTTGTTTGTTGTGGAAAAGACTGAGTAATTGTAACGTTGGTAACAACGATATGTTCCTAGTGAACGAAATTGATCGAAGTAAGTTGTTTACATTTATTATGAGTGGAAATACTTTCCTTACAAATACAATGCTGGGTAATAGTACTCTAAAGCTGTCCACCACTTTGATGGTGTTACCAGTGATTTTAAAGGAAGCGTTTCAAAGACGAAAATTAGCACATAACTCTGCATATGACTATTGGTTGGAATAAACTTTAATACAAGTTTGAAAATATTGAATTAAAAATAGTCTTGAAAGAAAAAGTAACAACCGTTAAAGAAATCTGGATTTATATTGATTCAAGTACACTGGGCCTAATAACGTGATGTCAACAAGTATCCGGATCCGGATCGTATTTAGTTGTTGTTTACATATGTACGTGTTCAAAATTTCCTTAATTTATTATTTATTTTCTATTTCTATCATAGATCTTTCTAAAAGTATCTTTTATGTCGATTTCCTTTGATCCCTTTGCAGTCCACTGCAGTCGCTAATTGATTCGATTATTTTTTGGATATTTAGAAAATTATAAAAGTAGCAACTTTTTTATGAATGTGTGTGTGTGTTCAACTAACAGATAAATTCATACATATGTTCAATTGTTTTCTAAAATCGCAACTAAATATAAAATTGTCTTGCTTCTATAAATTTTTTTCATGGATTGATATTTTTGTTTAACCTTTTCAATTTGTCAAAATTGTTGTGTTTGTCTCAATAAATAGTAATAATAAAAATCTGTGCAAATCCGTCAAAAAAAAAAGACAAAAAAGAAACCGTCTTCAGTCGATTTTTTTCCTCCTAAATGAATTTTATTAGCAAAAATAGTTTCCAAGTATTGAATTATTGAGTTGCTAGGGAAATCAAAATCAAAAAAACCAATTGCTTTTCAACGATATTTTTGTTTTTCTGTTTTAGAACAATAATTTTTTATATTTCCAGGTACTCTGTATTGAAAACCTGTGATGCCTTTGGGATAAGATTGACTTTTCAATGTTCAATTCCAAAAATTTTGAGATATAACGAAGAGCTTTTTGTATAATGTGTAACGTTTCTTCGGTTTGAAATTTACACGTAGAAAATTTTATTATGTATTTGTTGAGCACAACTTTAGCTTTTTAATTACACACGATTTAAGTTGCTTTCTACTGTAAATTGATTTATACCGGTTTGATCAGGTATCACATACCTCTACTTATGATTGACTCTTGAGGTTAAGATAACGATCTACATTTGAAAACGTGCATTATAAAAATATTCCGGTAATAGAAGAGGTTTTTTTTTGTTGTCTCCAATCAGTACTGATTTTGATTTTGGGGTTTTTCTCATACTCACTGAATTTATCTTGCAACTGCCATGCCATGAGCAATGAATTGAACCTTGGTTTTTCTCTCTGTATTCAACGTTTGAATGGCTATTTATGGATATTTCTCATATTGAAGCTATTTTTTCTGGAAATTGAGAAATGTAGACGTTTGAAATATGTGCAATTGGAATGCTTGGCTTACCAGAATGCTGTCAAAAATGCTCCAATAAATGTAAAAGTCAATAAAATAAATTATGTAGATCACTTGCGCGTACCTAGTCTTACAATACGCGTAGGTTATTTAACTCTAAACTTCGATAGCTTTTTCATATGCAAATGCTTTTTTTGTAACTGAGCCCCCAAACTATCGAGACAGTGCCTTTGCTCTTTGTTGTTGGTAAATAAAACAAATAAAATCATTTTGAAATGACCTGTGATTCCATTTTATTTATATTTTTAAGGAGTCTATCAAAAATGATCTCCTTAACATTATTCGCCCACAAATGATCCAAGTGATTCCAATCGGGATCAGGGACTCTAAATGAATATTTTACATTTGGCAGCTTCCTCATTAACCGCTGAACGTCAATAGGATGTGACAAATAGTCATTATCGCCGTAGTAGAGAAAAGTTGGTGCTTTGACTTTTTTCAAATCATATTCTGGCGGTGTGATTTGGCCATAGGTTAACATGTTTCTAAAAAATCCGAAATCAAACTGACGGAATTTTCCTGAAATATGCTCCTGCAAAAAGTGCATAACTTGGTTGACTGAGGCACCCGCTGGGTGGGTAGTGACAATGTCCGTTAGAAGAGTCTAAGAAATAGATAGTTTGCAGTTCTGAAGAGAAAATAATACACAAATAATTTATACCTTGTTAAAACTATTTCTACTCCAGCCGCATACTAAAAATATCACATTCGAACAAATAGGTTGAGTTATGGAGTTGTCACTGCACATTTGGTCTCCAAGTGTCCTCATAATGAAATTGTTAGGAAGGAATTCCATGCTCCCGAAAATTTCTACAAATCCATTGGGCAGACCCAAAAATGGGGTAGTTAAAGTAACAAATGGTCCTCTTATATTATTCATGAAAGCAACCGGGGCCAAAAGCTGAGCTGAATTAATTTTTGCATTGTATTTAGGAATCAAAGATGTCATAACAAAGAACACTGTTGTGCCCTGGGAATGGCCTACATAATGCAGTGCTTTTTGGCCAGTTTTGTAAAGGACATAGTCAATCATCGCTGGCATATCGTAGAGGGCAATCTGGTGCCATTCGAAGTTCCAAAATTTTTGAAAGAATGGCGAATATTTTGCGTGTTTTCTTGAATACGTATTACCGCGACTATTTCCTAACCAGACATCGTATCCTTCTTCCACCAACAAATACGCTAACGCCAAACCAGGACCATTCAGTATCCAACCGTCAGATGAACTCAACAATCCATGCTGAAGAAAGGCAATTGGTCTTGTTATAGTTGTTCCGTTATAACTTTGCGGATGAGGGATTCGAAACATAGTCAGAATGTATGCATCGGCAGTCTGAACCGTGTGTCTCTCAACGTGATATCCATGCTCCTTGATTCGATCTTCCTGCAAAATAGTTTAAGATTATACTCAAATTTTGGATTGCTTTATTTATTTAACTATACCGTTGTTAGAGCGACAACAACTGAAGCTGTGGCAACTAAAAGGAGCAAAAGTTGACCAGAACTGCTTTTCATCGCACGCACAGAAAGTTACAACAGAACTAAACGAATGGGGACACAATCTATGACCAGCTTCTCAAACAATGTCTACATATATTAGACGGTGCACCATATCTTTGTCCTTGAATAAACTGTAAAATGATTAAAATCATATCGTCTGATTATTTACTTAATCTAGTGTAATTAATCAAATATAAAATACACAAATAAGTATGTACATAGTTGAAATTTGAACTATAATATAAATCGAATTCCAAAATCTGTCTGCAATTTCTTATCGATATTGTTATTGACGGAAGTTCAATAAATGATTGGCAGAATAAAAGCTTTTTCAATGATTTCCTAGCTCTAAATAGGGGGGTGGCGCACCAGATCGAGGAGCACCGGGGCCCTTCGCATTTCTCAAAACCATTGCCTTTGTGAGTGAGTATAGGGGACCTACAATTCTCTGCCGATTACGAACGGCTTATCAAGAAAGCGCTTTTCATGGCAATGAATTCACATCGGAGGCCAATCCTCGTGAAAGGCGTTCTGTTGGGATTCGAACCATGATCGTAACGCGTAACATGCAGACATTACGCTCCGGGCACCACTCTAATTGTAATGTAGAAGAGAAATAATTCTTGAAACCGTTAAACTTAAAAAACTGAAAAAAACTCTTTTGTCCTATATTAGATTCCAGGACGCAAGTGCTCTAGTGATAACAAAATTGCCGACACCTTAGCAAAGACGATGCAAAGACCGTTCGTTAGCCCTGAACCGTTTCTTGGTGATAAAAAAAAAAACACTGTAAATACACAGCCAAGGACCGTCTCCTGGAATAATCAACAAATTTTGGCAAAACTCATCTTGTCAAACGTGGTAAAAGTTGTTCCCGCCAGAATACACTGAAAAATGATCACAATTCCTATTACACCTCAATACGAAAACTCCTAAACCTCAGACCGAACTATTAACAGAATTTTTTTTTAAATAGTCTTTTCCAAATAATTTTTGCAGTAAGCCGTATCAGTAAATTTTGATTCGAAAAAGAAAACACAACTCTGCACATCATATAAGGATGTTCAGCACTTACCCGCCTTAGAAAGCGAATACCTGAAAACGAGATCATCATACACTTTAGATAAGCTTAAACTCATCCACCCACAGAAGATTGTTAACTTCTACTGGTTCAATTCAGGACCAAAGGGTTAATATTTATAGACTTAACAATCTTTGAAACTAACAAAATGCACTTTTTCAAAGTCTGATCAGAAAAATGTAATACTGGGTCCAATGGTAAATGTTTCTGAGCGTTTTGATAGAAAGACACACTTGAAGCTGAGCTGCTCTTCCGGAATAAGGCAACAGAAGCAAACAACTGTTTACTAATGTTCAGGAGAGCAAAATGTAGTTGGAAAGAATAGCCAATAGTTGAGTGGCTTGACTGTAAAGTGGTGTGGTGGTAGCTTCCTATTACACACTACCGTTTTTCACACGTTCGTCCATTTTCATAAAATCAATCCCACAGATTGCAGGAAAGTGAGTGAAGAGATAATACACGTCAAATATTGTTTGATCTTTAACTTTTCATACTCAATAAAAAAGAATATTATACTTCCTTTTACTGTCATGCTCCACTGGCTTTTAGTTTAGCCATTTGAAGCTTAAAGATTAAAGTTGAACAACTTGTTTGAACCTCTATAATAGCAAACCAAACCAATTACAACACTAACACAAAAAGCCAATGTAACTACTGCTACAACACTCTTTAATAGTAACAATCGCAATATACATATTTAAATTATATCTTTGATCAGCAACTATGTTTTATTCACAATAAAACAGCGAAACAATATAGCTTACATTTCAGACAGACTTCTTCTGTAACACACGTTGACTAATTAAGAACGACTGGCTTACACTAACTAAATCTAAACAATATTACAACAATTATTCTAGCTGCAATTTTCCCATTGTCTATAGGTAATCAAAAATATAATTGATATGTATGTTGAGAGTATAGTTACGGAAATGCATTTCAATTGTGCATACGTTTTACCCCATCAATCACATATTTTCGACTTAACTTACTATTATTAGGCATTGTATGTAGCGTGATCTGAACCGATGATGAACGCTGTCCAGATTGAAATGTCGGACACGATTGATACGCAATGAGACTTAGTACATTCATAAATCACTGTCTCGAGTTTTCAGTAGCCATAAATGCTAATTCAAACCTTCTAGTATCTTCATAGTGTGTAGTATACATAATATACCGATTAACTTTAAGGAATTGTGATTTTACCATTTTTACCTTATGAGACGTGATTTCAACTTGAGAGTCATGGCGACATAGTGTCTGAGGCGAATGTCTTTACTCTATTTGTGCATAGATACTCGTAGTGTAAAAGATAACTTTTCTGTGAAAAATTGGTATTTTTGTTAAGTACATATAGTTGAGGAATTTGTTGTACCATCATAAAAAGAATCATTTGCTGACGGTGGATGGAAGCAGACGGTACTTAGACACACTCGGAAATGAATGTAGTGTTTTACCGATCGGAAAACACAAATAGTTACTTACATAGGTTTTTCTTTTAGACTAGCGTGCCCTTGAAAAAGCTTTCAATTGCCTTTAAATGTAATAGAAAAGATATTATGACAACAGAAGAGAATTAAGTAGGATAAACTAATGCATTTTTTTATAAAAGCTAATATTAGTTTACTTTGTATAATCTACATAGTAATCCAACAGGGCTTGACTAAATAATGAGAAAAATACGAAAACATAGAAGATCTGAGTTATTTGCCTTACATTGCATACTAGAAAGAGGATTTTTTTGTCTGCTTGCGTTTAAAAGCTGGTTTGACGCCAGATTATAATGTGACCTTATAGTTTCATTAGCTTTGTCAATCACCGAAGAAACGAAAGACTGTGAATGAAAGTTAGTTAAGCTTAATATAACAAAAATCAACTTCAACATTTTCAACACCCTCTACAGCTTTCTGTACTTTATTGTTCTAAATTTTTTTAATATCCATTTATTGTTTTCAAGTCCTTCATGATTGCGTTGTGGACTTGCTCGATAATATTGAGACCCCAAAGGTAGTCTAAATGATTCCATCTAGGGTGTGGTACCTTGTAATAACCCCTCAAGGTTGACTTTTTCAATTTGCGCATCAACTTCTCAACATCAACCTCTGCGGCCATGTAATCGTTTTCACTGTAGTACAAGAAGATGGGTACATCGATCTTCTCGATAGGATAATTTTTCGGTTCCAGTTTGCCATGATCAAACTCACGAAATTCTCCAGAGTTGTATTCTTGCAGATAGTGAAAGATTTGATTTGTTGAAGCTCCGGCTGGCGTTGTTGCCATGATTTCAGGAATCAAAGTCTAGAGAGGACCAATAGTATAGTATATGAAAAGGCAATGATATGAGATATTATATGTAAAACAGTACTTACGGCATTCATATTGTAACGTGAACCCAACATTTTATACCAATTTTCCTAATCGAAAAACGTTCAACCGAAAACACAACTGGCAACACTTTAATGGAATGGTATAAATGACAGGCGTTGCTTGTAAGCCAGTGTGTGTGAGTGTATAGAGAGACAGACAGACAGAGAGTAGACAGCAAATGTGGAGACAATGTAGAAGTTACTGGAGAGTTCTAGATGGCATGTCATTCGATATAAATAGCCCGCCCGAGGCAACCAGAGGGCAGTCTTGTTTATAGAGTGATAAAGTTAAGAGTAAATACAAGTGATAGTCCAAAAGTCGAGTTGAGTTCAAATAAAGTGTATATCGAAAGTAGATACTGAATAAAGTGGTGGAATTAAATTGAAAGGTAGAGTTTTATTTTTTTTGCGAACTAAGCGCACGTTACATTGGTGTCAGAAGTGTAAATAAAACTTATTTGAAGTAAAGTGTGAAAAAAAAAGTAAAAAGAAAAATAGTAATTATACAGTGAAAATGGGTAAGTTGTTAGAAGAGCTCAACTGCATTGGGCTTAAAAGTGAGTTAGGTAAGCGAAATCTTTCTAGAGCGGGATCGAAAAATGAGCTCGTCCTGCGCTTGCGTAACTATTTGGAACAGCAAGGAGAAGACGTAAACACTTTTGTTTTTGAAACAGAAGTGGAAGAAGAGGAAGTAAGTGAAAATGTAGATTTTTCTAGCATAATGAAGCTTTTATTAGAACAAAGAAACGAACAAAAGAAAATGATTGAAGAGCAACGAAACGAGCAAAAGAAGGAACAGCAGAATGTTCTCGAACGGCTTGAAGTACAGCAAAAGAAGCTGATTGAAGAGCAACAAAACGAGCGAAAGAAGGAACAGCAGAATGTTCTCGAAAAACTGGAAGCACAACGAAACGAACAAAAGAAAGAACAACAGAATATTCTCGAAAGACTTGAGGCGCAACAGAATGTTTTGGAAGGTCAGAAAAACATTCTAGAAGGTAAATTGGGTAACATTGAGAAAAATGTATGTGCCCTAGACGAACGCGTTGAAGGTGTTGAGAAACAGCTTTCTGTTGTAGAGAATCGTTTCGAAGGCGTAGAAAGTCGATGTGATGTTCTCACCAAGGAATTAGACCAGATCCGGAAAATAAAAATTCGAGAATCTGCTGGAGAGTTTGCAAGGAAAAAGGAGATGAAACCCCCAACCTTTGATGGACAGTCTTCTTGGCCAGTCTACAAGAGACAATTTGAGGCAGCTGCGACAACAAATGGCTGGGATGACGAAGACAAGTACATTGCACTGACTCTTGCTCTTAGAGGACCAGCAGCTGAATTACTTCAAACAGTTCCAGCTGGTAAGAGTGGCGATTTCAGTTCTCTCGTGGCAGCTATAGATAAACGCTTTGGAGATAGCCACTTGAAAGAAGTCTTCCGAGTCCAACTCAATAACAGAGTCCAGAAAAGGGGTGAAAGTCTACAGCAGCTCCAAGCAGACGTCGAAAGACTGGTTCACCTGGCATACCCGGATGCTGGAGAAGAAATCATCAACCAGCTCGCTGTTGAGTCCTTCGTTCGTGCCATTTCCGATATACATCTTCAGAGGTCTGTGCGAACTGCTAGAACACGTACTCTTTCCGAAACTTTAGCATTCGCATTGACAATTGAAGCAGCAGAACAGGCTTCTCAGGGAGTACATCGACTTAGAGAGGCCATAGTCGAAGAATGCTCGTGCCAAAGAGCTGAAATACATAAGAACCGGAGTGGACTAGCAAGATGTTGGAACTGCAACAAGACCGGACACTTACAGCGTCAATGCCGACTACCACCAAACAAAGCAGGTTGTCAACATTGTGGAAGCAAGAGATCCAACCCAGAGCAAGGTAACAACAACACCAGCGTTGCCTATCAGCCCGTTTCCCATCAGGGAAACGAGTAAGAACCAACTTCGAGGGACAGAGGCTGGTTTCTTGTATCGATGGCCCCAAAACCACCATCCAGGTCTCCCAGACCAAACGCGACAACAAAAGTCTGACTGTGGAGACTACTATTAGCGGGAACAAACATGTGGCTACTATTGACACCGGTGCCACAGCATCCATAGTACGTCGAGACCTGGTAAAGATGACGTGGCTCCATAACACCAATAGCTACCGTCTAAGAACCGCAACGGGAGAAGCAGCAAGAGTATATGGAGAAGTGTGTCTCAAGATCCGACTGGCCGATCTAGTGTTTACTCATCAATTCCTGGTGGCAGATATATGTGACGAGTGCATCATTGGAATCGACTTTATGAAACAGCACGGAGTTATTTTGGATATCGGTAATCAAGTTTTGAAATACCAAAATAAAGAAATTCCAATGACCTATTCGAATGAAAATACGTCAACACTGAGAACTGTCATCACGGAAGATCTGATTCTGCCTCCTTCTTCTGAAGTGTTCGTTTGGACAAAACTGGAAGGTGAGTTTGGAAGCCTTCGATACCTCATGGTGGAACCAGACCCAGAGTGTTCCTCCCAAAGCGTCATCATCGGGAAAACACTGGTAGCACCGAAAAACAAAATGGTCCCCGTACGATTACTAAACACCAGACCGTACGATGTAAAGTTGAATAAAGGAGAAGTCGTTGGACGTTGCGAAACGGTTGCAGCAATTACGAAGATCACAGACGAGGCCCCGAGAAAAACGTTAACTCCGGAGGAGCTCGAAACCATCAGAGCTAAAATACTGAATTCATCCAACCTTGATCACCAACAAACAAGGATGGCTAATAGTCTCCTACAAGAGTACACTGATATCTTCGCATCGCAAAAGGGGCAATATGGTAGGACACAGTTGGTGCAGCATCGCATCAACACAGGAGATGCAAGACCGATCCGTCAACCTGCAAGACGTCTTCCACTGGCCAAACAAGGTGAGGTTGAGGAAATGATAACAGCAATGAAAAAGGACGGTCTTATCGAAAATTCCAAAAGTCCTTGGGCGTCACCAGTGGTGCTAGTGAAAAAGAAAGACGGAAGCACTCGTTTTTGTGTGGACTACCGAAGGCTGAATGATGTAACTAAGAAGGACAGCTATCCCCTGCCCAGAATCAGTGATACCCTGGATGCCATGGAGGGAGCGCAGTGGTTCTCGACGCTGGACTTGAAGAGCGGATATTGGCAAGTTGACATCCACCCTGATGATCGGGAAAAGACGGCGTTTTCTACAGGTAATGGGCTCTGGCAGTTTAAAGTTATGCCGTTTGGGTTATGTAACGCTCCGGCAACATTCGAGCGTTTGATGGAGTGCGTTCTTCAAGGACTGACGTGGAAAGCTTGCCTAGTCTACTTGGACGATGTCATTGTTTACGGGAAAACATTTGACCAACATTGTAAGAACCTTAAAGCCGTGTTTCAGAGACTTCGAGAGGCTAACCTTAAACTGAATCCAGAAAAATGTGCACTTTTTAAAACCGAAGTCAAGTATTTGGGACACATCATCTCATCCCAAGGAGTAAAGACTGATCCTGAAAAAGTTGACTCCGTCAAAAATTGGCCAACACCACAGGACAAACATCAACTCCGAAGCTTTCTGGGACTTGCCACATATTACCGACGTTTCGTTAAGAACTTCGCTGGAGTTGCAAAGAGTTTGCATCAGCTCACCGAAAAGGGGAAGCAGTTTAAATGGTCAGGTGAGTGTGAGAAATCTTTCCAGGAACTCAAATACCGCCTTTGTAACGCTCCAGTGCTGGCACATCCAACACCTGGCAAAACATTCATCGTCGACGCAGATGCAAGCAACGTTGGAATCGGGGCGGTACTATCCCAAGTGCATGATGGCGAAGAGAAAGTGGTGGCATACTACAGCAAGGTCCTATCGAAACCCGAAAGGAACTACTGCGTGACCAGAAGGGAACTGCTAGCTCTTATCTTGGCAACAAAGCACTTCCATAAGTACATCTATGGACAGAAATTCCTTCTGCGGACAGACCACGGTGCTCTGAGCTGGCTGTTGAACTTCAAAAATCCAGAAGGTCAAGTCGCAAGGTGGATAGAAAGATTGCAGACCTATGACTACCAGATCCAACACCGCAAAGGAAAGCTGCACTCAAACGCTGATGCATTATCACGAAGACCTTGCAAAGTGGATTGCAAGCATTGCAAGCGGCAAGAAGACAAAGAAATCATTACCGCTCAGCGACTAAGAGCTGACCCCATAAGCGGATGGAGCAATGAGGAAGTGAGGACTGCTCAACAGGAAGATCCAGATATCGAACCCATTCTCGCATGGAAAGAAAATGAAGAGAAACCGGAATGGGGAGACATTTCTGACAGGAGTCCAGTTCTCAAAGCCTATTGGGCACAGTGGGACTCACTATATGTGCAAGAAGGTGTCCTCAGGCGAAGATGGGAATCCGCTGACGGTAAGTCATATGTGATGCAGCTGATCGTACCGCAATCGAAAGTCAGTGAAGTTCTTCGGGAGATGCACGACGGACCTTCTGGAGGCCACCTGGGAGTAAACAAAACACTGGAGAAGGTGCGACATCGGTTCTACTGGTTACATGCTAGAGATGACGTGGAGAAGTGGTGCCGAACATGTGACAAGTGTGCTGCAACCAAAGGACCTGGTAGGAAGATTCAAGGTAAGATGCATCAGTACAACGTTGGATCGCCTTTTGAGAGGATTGCAGTAGATGTGGCTGGGCCTTTTCCAGAGACCAACGCTGGAAACAAATACATTCTGGTTGTAATGGACTATTTTAGCAAGTGGCCTGAGGCGTATGCCATCCCAAATCAAGAAGCCAAAACGGTGGTCGACCAGATTGTGTTTAACTGGGTTAGTAGGTTTGGCGTGCCTATGGAACTCCATTCCGACCAAGGGAGGAACTTTGAGTCAAACATCTTCCAAGGAGTGTGCGGACTACTTGGCATTGAGAAGACGAGAGCCACACCACTTCATCCACAATCTGATGGGATGGTTGAAAGATTCAACCGGACCTTGAAAGAACACCTCACCAAGGTCGTAGGCGACTACCAAAGAGACTGGGATAGGCACGTACCACTATTCCTGATGGCCTATAGAAGTGCAGTACATAGCTCAACAGGACAAACACCATCTGACATCCTGTTCGGGAAAACCATGCGGCTGCCCAGCGAACTTAAATTTGGATGCCCCACAGAGGAGCCACAGGACACAAACGAGTATGTGGACGACCTCAAGGAGAGACTCGCTGACATCCATAAAAGAACAAGGGAACGGATGAAAGCCTACAGCGACCGGATGAAGACACGGTACGACACAAAAGCGACAACGTCAGGATTCCAAGCAGGAGATCGTGTGTGGCTTTATAATCCTCATCGTCAAAAGGGATTGTCACCGAAACTTCAGCAAAACTGGGAAGGTCCTTATACTGTAGTCACGAGGATTAACGACGTGGTTTACCGCATCCAAAGAGGACTAAGAGGCAAGTTAAAAGTAGTTCATTGTGACAGGCTGCATCGATATAGTGGCGAGGCTGCAGATGGAATTATTCGGGACGAACAATCCTAAGGAGGGGGCAGTGTAACGTGAACCCAACATTTTATACCAATTTTCCTAATCGAAAAACGTTCAACCGAAAACACAACTGGCAACACTTTAATGGAATGGTATAAATGACAGGCGTTGCTTGTAAGCCAGTGTGTGTGAGTGTATAGAGAGACAGACAGACAGAGAGTAGACAGCAAATGTGGAGACAATGTAGAAGTTACTGGAGAGTTCTAGATGGCATGTCATTCGATATAAATAGCCCGCCCGAGGCAACCAGAGGGCAGTCTTGTTTATAGAGTGATAAAGTTAAGAGTAAATACAAGTGATAGTCCAAAAGTCGAGTTGAGTTCAAATAAAGTGTATATCGAAAGTAGATACTGAATAAAGTGGTGGAATTAAATTGAAAGGTAGAGTTTTATTTTTTTTGCGAACTAAGCGCACGTTACAATATTTTCAGAATCGAAGCCTGCCACTAGGAAGATCAAATTGGTGCACAGTGCTTGATTGTTTGAAGTATTGTTGCAATGCTTTTGACCAAGGATTTCCATTAATTTTGTGTTTGGCATAAATGGCAAGTTTCCAAATATATTCATCCAACTATTTGGATTTCCCATCAGAGGAGCAGATAACTTCACTAATGGTGACTTCATATTTTCCATATATGCTATGGGAGCCAATAAATGAGCTGACCTGATTCGGCTTTTGAATTTTAAGTTCAATGAATTCAAAACTAAAAATGAGGTTGTTCCTTGAGAATGGCCAATATAATTAACTTGTTCCTCTCCTGTTTCATAAAGAGCGTAGTCAATCATAGCTGGCAGATCAAGAATTCCAATTTCGTGCCAATCGAACTTCCAAAACTTCGGCAGCAAGTGATGTATTGTTGAATGTTTTTTCGAGTAGGTGTTACCGCGTGCATTGCCCATCCATACATCATAACCAGCATCCGAGAGAATAAAAGCCAAAGCATTTTCCGAACCCAGTATTACCCAATCACTAGATGATCCCAATAGGCCATGCATGAGGAACACAATTGGACGAGGGCCATCGTATTCCACTCTTGCAGAGTAAGGAATTCTATGGAGTCCCAAAATATATCCATCGGAAGTTTGAACAAAGTGCTCTTCGAAAGGATAACCATACCTTTCCACCAGAGTTTCCTGCAAATGAAAACAAAATAAAATATTTTATTGAAATTCAAAAAAAGCAATTACTCATATTTTTGATAAGCTCACCGTTGTAATCGAACCACTTTTGGGCAAAGTCCCCGCAGTCAATGGCACAAGAACTGCAAGTATAACCCAACAGTGTTTATTCATGGTTCGAATTTTTTAAATTGATATGATTCAATAGCGTGGGAATTTCTTTTATACCGTTTTTCCTTATCTCAAAATACAATTGATTTTGTGTTAAATAGTTTTATAATTTTTCAACCCTGCCAATATAATGCTAGTATTTGTCGCACGCCATTTGATAAAAATCAGCCGCCAGAATTTTGTATTTGGTTTTTAATAAATCATTCACAGAATAAGTTTACGCTTCCCCTTAAAAAGTAAAATACACTACGATCCAATTGAATAGGGTTAGTACCTTAGAGAAAAAAAAAGAAAAATGTTTTTAAAAAAATCTATATACATGTCTTACTATCTATGCAATATTATTAATAGAATTTTGGCATCAGTAATGCTGATTTTCACATTACTTGAACCTGGATGAAAGTCGACTGAAATCGGGGACCCTGTTCCCTATTAATAGTTATTGTCACTAAGCTGACATAGAAAACTCATTTTTTGCCAAGGTTTCGTGTTTTAAATTTGATATTTCATAAGCATTTTTTAAAGGAAACCGTTTTGTTGTAAAAAAGAGTCTATGGCATTAATAAAAACAATGGCTATCAATCAAACGGCCGCCACAGCTACGCTTGGAAAATCATATTCTTTTCATGAAACTTTCCATCACCAATTCGCACATTTGCGGCATTGTGTCCTAGTTCCTAGATAGCCTTACGTATTCCATTTTGATTTTGAATCGATTGTGAGCCATTGACATAGCCATTATTTTTCACGTAGCCCCAAAGTAAAAAGTTATAAGAACACTGGCCAATTGTGACGATTCTTTCGATAAATCAAACGGTAAGATAACTTTTTGCGAAAAAGAGATTTTTTGATGGTCGGTAGACTTGCGTTCTTGTGTTAACATAATTTTGAAAGCCTTTAGCCTTAAAGTCCTTACGCAAAACTCAATACAATGTTGTTTGTAAATTGCCCAATTCCAAAGATCGAAAAACAGACAAAGCTGCGATTTCCTCAACTCTCTGGGCTACAATATCAATTTTGTCAGTTGTTCTTGTTCGGTTTTTCACATCACTCACTATACCTTGATCGAACAACACAAAATCCTTGCCCACAAGTACAATATGAATTCATACTCTAGCTTAAAGTAGCAGGATGGTAGAAAAAAATAAACACTTTTATAAGCGAGTTGTTTTACGAAAAGAAACAAAATTTCAAACAGCCAATTCTCATTTTATTTTTCAGAAACCATTTATCGCTTTTAGATCCGCCATAATAGCGTTATGAACTTGTTCGTTTATGTTAAGACCCCATAAGTAGTCCAAGTGATTCCATCTTGGATGTGGTACTTTGTAATACCCCCTCAAGGTTGACTTTTTCAATTTGCGCATCAACCGATCGACATCTACCTCTGAGGACATGTAATCATTTTCACTGTAGTACAAGAAGATTGGTACATCGATCTTCTCGATGGGATAATCTTTCGGTTTCGAAAAAATCCTTCCGTGATCAAATTCACGAAACTTTTCTGAATTATATTCTTGTAGATAGTGGAAAATCTGATTAGTTGAGGCTCCAGCAGGCGTTGTTGCCATAATTTCAGGAATCAAAGTCTAGAGAGGACCAAATGTTTTAAAAGACAATCATATGAAATCGTATGTAAAACTGTACTTACGGCATTCATATTTTCAGAATCAAAGCCTGCTATGAGGAAAATGATATTCGAGCACAGGTCTTGGAACTTTGATTCATCCTTGCAAGCTTTTTGACCAAGAAGTTCCATAAGCTTTGTATTTGGCAGTAGTTCCAAGTTCCCAAATATTTTCATCAAACCTCTTGGATTGCCCATTATAGGAGCAGATAACTTTACTAGTGGCGACTTCATGTGATCCATAAATGCTACTGGAGCCATTAAATGAGCTGACCTGATTCGGCTTTTGAATTCTAGGTTCAATGAATTCAGAACGAAAAATGAAGTCGTTCCTTGAGAATGACCAAAGTAATTAACTTGATCTTCTCCAGTTTCATATAAAATATAATCAATCATAGCGGGTATATCCATAGTTCCAATTTCGTGCCAATCGAACTTCCAAAACTTCGGCAGCAAAGGATGAATTGTTGCATGTTTCCTAGAGTAAGTGTTACCTCTGGCATTTCCCAACCAAACATCATAGCCAGCATCCGAAAGGAGGAAAGCCAAAGCGTTATCAGGTCCCAACAAAACGAAATCACTGGATGAACACAATATGCCGTGCATTAGAAAAGCAACCGGTCGAGGGCCTTCATGTTCCACTCTGGCCGAATAAGGAATGCGATGAAGTCCTAAGATATATCCGTCCGATGTTTGAACAGAGTGTTCCTCGAAAGGATAACCATATTTTTCTACTAGTGATTCCTGAGGAAGGAAAAAATACGAATGTAGTTACTTTCTTTTAAAAAAAAAGTCTAGTATAAGCTTACCGTAGTGACGGAACTACTCTTTTCACTGCTTCGAGGAACTCCCACGACGATGGGAACTACAACAGCCAATATAATCCAAACTGTTTTCATAGCTTGTTCTTTTAAATTTGATATGACTGACTTGGGGTGCGATTTCTTTTATATGCTTTTGTTTATCTTAAAGTTTTTTAGTTTATTGCCCATCGTATGATAATCAGTCTTTACATACATGCGTCGCGTCGTTATACAATTTTGTTAGCTGAAGAAAACTTAGAGTATAAAACTAGACTATTAAAAGATACCAATTACAACACTGAATGGATTACATCGAGTAAGGAGTGAATGGTAGTGGAACCATTAAGTGGGTACAAATGATGCGTCCTGATCGGTTTAATTTTGGTGTTGCAAATCAATAAACGTTGAAGTTAACCGTTCTGGTACCAAAATTCAGATGAATTAATGTGGATTATTTGTTTGCAGGGGATGAGCAGACGGAGTTAAATACATTTATTGTTGTGTACTTTTCTTCATACGGCTCTCCCTAAGTCGTTATCAGCAGTATGGAACCTAGACTGGCTAATGCATTTTTATGTGATTATCAAAAATCTGCATACTTATCTTTTTTATAGGTACAGCAGAAGTTTATTCGAAAAAAGGAAACAATTAAATTTATTTATTTAATAATAATTTTTTAAATTTATTCAGAAAATATGGGTTCAGTTATTTTTTGTCTTTCATAGTAAACTTGCGAATCCACGTTCAAATTATGTTAAATATAAAACTGTATATGCAAAAATCGTGTTAAATGAACCAGAACAGTCTAATAGTATATTACTATACATTTTTGCCATACTTTATTTACTTTTTATTTAATTGATTTTTTCTCTAATACACAACCTTGGTCGACCACAATGCATCTCCTTTCGTAATGAAATTTACACTGTAAATATACACGGCGCTCTAGGACTCCAATTTTATATTCCTGTAACACTGTTGTTAATTACCAATCAATTCTTTTTAATTGTTTGATAATTATGTGACTGTTGTAAGTCTTTGATCTCTGTTTTAAGTTTTTTTAATCAAAAATCACAGTGAATACGACAGTTTTTAGGAACGTTCTTTAAATGTATTGGTTGATTATTTCGACTAGTTGCAAGAATCCATTGAGTTTAATTACCGCTGAAATTCGTAATTCAGTTGTGACATAACTTGCAAATTATTGAAAAAAGTTGTATTTGAACTTGGTCTGGCAACCCTAAAGTAATTGATTTGTTCGGTTTCAATTTGCTTACAGTAAACATGTAAATATAGATTTATGGTATGCATTTTACTAGGATCGTCGTACCTCGGTAAGGCTAGGTCTGCTTTAGACTATCATACTAAACAAGCTTAAATTGAAAAAATTAAAGATTTCAAAAATCCAACCATTTAAGTCTCGATTTGCTCTGTGTTTAGTTCTGATTTTTGACATAATGACTCTATAAGACTAATTCAGACTTGTTCTGAGTCTTATTTTAATTGTTTTACTGTCTTCACGCTTCCGCACTGAATTTTTTATACCTTGGTTGGCTGATCAAAAAATTGGTCAGACTTCATTCAAGCAGATGCTTGGAAATTCAACAGCATGTAAGTGACTCTCCTTCCATAAGGCCCAGTATTTCCAATGGATTTAACGCTAGCGAGCCACTGGAGGCCCCAACAGCTTCCATCACGGATGAGGGGTGCTCCAACTCGGTAGCAATTTTGTCCACTGAAGTTCACTCAAGCAAATCTGATGTCGAAGAACTAACCGCTTTACCACCTGTGAAGAGTATTTTCGTTTCTCGCCTTTCACCATCAACGTCAGAAGATTTAATTCACAGATATATTTTAAAAAATAACTCGTCTGTTTGTGTATCTAATCTTATTATTCGCAAATTCGCTATGGAACCAGAAAAAGAATATTCGTCTTTCGAAATCAAAGTTGGAAGAAACCTCGAGCTCTACAATGTTCTATGCAATAGGTCTTTTTGGCCATTGCATACTGTGGTTCATGACTTTTTTCGCAACAAGAAGCGACGACACAACAACAGCTGAAAGAGCCTCTCTGATATATTCCTATGAACGAAGCAATATTAAGTCTATGAATGCCAATTGCCTAAAAATATATTACCACAATGCAAGTGGAATTCGAACCAAACTTGCCGCCTTATACCAATCATCTACCCATGTAGACTATGATATTATTGTTATTGTTGAAAGCTGGCTTTGGAGTGGAATTTCCGATTCTGAAATTGTCAACGGCGGTTCATACATAGTCTTTCGACGAGATCGATGCATTACTGCAGATGATCGCGGAGGTGGTCTACTATTGGCGGTTCGTTCATGCTTCCCATCCCACATAATATCGCTGCCAAACATCGACATCGAACAATTATGCGTGTCACTTCGCCTTGGAACAGGTATTTCCGTGTATATCATCACCAGCTACATACCACCTAGAAGTCCCATTGATATCTATAAAAAGCACCTTGCTAACATTGATTTTGTAAGTAATTTGAATGACTGTCCGCAGAAGGTTTTTGTAATCGGTGATTTTAATCTAACTGATGTGAAATGGTCTTATTCTTCTCATGAAAATATGCTTATTCCATGTAACTTAAGAAGTGCTATCGAAATAACTTTTGTTGACCATTTATTTGCTCTTAACTTATGTCAAGTCAATAACGTTGTCAATAGTTTGAATAATATTCTTGATCTTGTGTTCATACCACATGATGAATTCAAGGGTTCTGTATATGAAACGCTTCCTTTTTCATTGTTAAATGATTCCATCAATCACAAAGAACTATATATTGAAATCCAACTGTACATTTATTTAAAAATTAATAGTAACGATTCATTATCATTTAACTTTTTAAAAGCCAATTATATTGAACTTGATAATTATCTTGAAACTGTTGACTGGAAAACTGAATTTTTAAACCTAGAATTACAAAATATGTTTGATCGCTTTTCGAAGATTTTAAATAATGCTTTCAATCTATTACTGCCACATAAAAAGAAAAAGAATATTTCCAAACCTCCATGGTATTGTAACGTGCGCTTAGTTCGCAAAAATAAAACTCTACTTTTCAATTTAATTCTACCACTTTATTTACTTTCGATATACACTTTATTGAACTCAACTCGACTTTTGGACTATCACTTGTATTTACTCTTAACTTTATCACTCTATAAACAAAACTGACTTCTGGTTGCCTCGGGCGGGCTATTTATATCGAATGACACGCCATCTAGAACTCTCCAGTAACTTCTACATTGTCTCCACATTTGCTGTCTACTCTCTGTCTGTCTGTCTCTCTACACTCACACACACTGGCTTACAAGCAGCGCCTGTCATTTATACCATTCCATTAAAGTGTTGCCAGTTGTGTTTTCGGTTGAACGTTTTTTCGATTAGGAAATTGGTATAAAATGTTGGGTTCACGTTACACTGCCCCCTCCTTAGGATTGTTCGTCCCGAATAATTCCATCTGCAGCCTCGCCACTATATCGATGCAGCCTGTCACAATGAACTACTTTTAACTTGCCTCTTAGTCCTCTTTGGATGCGGTAAACCACGTCGTTAATCCTCGTGACTACAGTATAAGGACCTTCCCAGTTTTGCTGAAGTTTCGGTGACAATCCCTTTTGACGATGAGGATTATAAAGCCACACACGTTCTCCTGCTTGGAATCCTGCCGTTCTCGCTTTTGTGTCATACCGAGTCTTCATCCGGTCGCCATACACTGTGGCCCATGTCCCTGTTCTATTAGGTCTATCTGTCAGCCTACCCACCTCTATGTTTGAATCACAGACATAACAATTTCGGAACCACTTCTCCACGTCACCTCTAACATGCAGCCAGTAAAAGCGTTTTCGCACGTTCTCCAGCGTCTTGTTGACTCCCAGGTGGCTTCCTGTAGGGCTTCTATGCATCTTTTGTAAAACTTCCTTGATTTTCGATTGAGGAACAATAAGCTGCATTACAAAAGATTTACCGTCAGGAGATTCCCATTTGCGCTGGAGTACGCCTTCTTGCACGCGAAGCGAATCCCACTGTGCCCAATAGGCTTTGACAACAGGGCTTTGGTCGGAAATGTCGTTCCAGTCAGGTTTCGTGTTGTTCTCTTTCCATTTGAGAATCGGTCCGATGTCTGGATCCTTCTTTTGAGCAGACCTCAATTCTTCCTTGTTCCATCCGAATATGGGTTCCACTCTCATCCGCTGAGTCTTGGTCTCTACTTTCCGCCAGCAATTCCATTGGGGGTTTTCTACCTGATGTCCAATTCGGTATTGATAAGTCTGCGGTCTTACTCTACAGCTCGCGGATTGATTTTCTTGGACTTCACAACGTCGACAAGCAGTTTCAGTTTTAATTGGTGGCAACCGGCATTGTCGCTGTAAGTGCCCCGTCTTATTACAATTCCAACATCTGGCAAGTCCGTTCCGCTGGTTCCTTTGTAGCTTAATTCCTGGGCATGATCCAGCCTCGAATATGGCTTCTCTTTGACAATGTACCATTTGAGAAGCTTGCTCAGATGCTTCCATCATTAATGCAAACTCTAGAGTCTCAGAAAGAGTTCGTGTTCTAGCAGTTCGCACGGATCTCTGAAGATGTTTGTCAGAAATGGCACGAACGAAGGACTCAACAGCCAGATGGTTGATGATTTCTTCTCCAGCATCCGGGTATGCCAGGTGAGCCAGTCTTTCGACGTCTGCTTGGAGCTGCTGTAGACTTTCACCCCTTTTCTGGACTCTGCTATTGAGTTGGACTCGGAAGACCTCTTTCAAGTGGCTATCACCAAACCGTTTATCTATAGCTGCCACGAGAGAACTGAAATCGTAGCTCTTACCAGCTGGAACAGTTTGAAGTAATTCAGCTGCTGGTCCTCTAAGAGCAAGAGTCAGTGCTATGTATTTGTCTTCGTCATCCCAGCCATTTGCTGTCGCAGCTGCCTCGAATTGTCTCCTGTAAACTGACCAAGACGACTGTCCGTCGAATGTTGGTGGTTGTACTTCTCTTTGCTTTAGACAATCTCCACAAGTTTTCCGTAGCTCCATTTTCCGCATCTGGTCTAGTTCTTTAGCCATGTTTTCGATTCGTTTCTCCAAAGTGGCAAGCTGACTTTCGCATTGACTCTCAAGCTTGGAAAATCGTTTCTCAACACATTCAATGCGTTTTTCTAGGCCACAAACATTTTTCTCAATGTTACCCAATTTACCTTCTAGAATGTTTTTCTGACCTTCCAAAACATTCTGTTGCGCCTCAAGTCTTTCGAGAATATTCTGTTGTTCCTTCTTTTGCTCGTTTCGTTGCTCTTCAATCAGCTTCTTTTGTTCGTTTCGTTGTGCTTCCAGTTGTTCGAGAACATTCTGCTGTTCCTTCTTTTGCTCGTTTCGTTGTGCTTCAAGTTGTTCCAGAACATTCTGCTGTTCCTTCTTTTGCTCATTTCGTTGCTCTTCCAGCTTCTTTTGTTGTACTTCGAGTCGTTCGAGAACATTCTGCTGTTCTTTCTTTTGCTCGTTTCGTTGTTCTAACAAAAGTTTCATCATACTAGAAAAATCTACACTTTCACTTACTTCCTCTTCTTCCACTTCTGTTTCAAAAACAAAAGTGTTTACATCTTCCCCTTGCTGTTCCAAATAGTTACGCAAGCGCAGGACGAGCTCATTTTTCGATCCCGCTCTAGAAAGATTTCGCTTACCTAACTCACTTTTAAGCTCAATGCAGTTGAGCTCTTCTAACAACTTACCCATTTTCACTGTATATAATTATTATTATTTTTTTTTTTTTTTTTTACTTTTTTTTTTTTTTTTTTTTTTTTTTTTTTTTTTTTTTTACACTTTACTAGTCAAATAAGTTTTATTTACACTTCTGACACCAATGTAACGTGCGCTTAGTTCGCAAAAATAAAACTCTACTTTTCAATTTAATTCTACCACTTTATTTACTTTCGATATACACTTTATTGAACTCAACTCGACTTTTGGACTATCACTTGTATTTACTCTTAACTTTATCACTCTATAAACAAAACTGACTTCTGGTTGCCTCGGGCGGGCTATTTATATCGAATGACACGCCATCTAGAACTCTCCAGTAACTTCTACATTGTCTCCACATTTGCTGTCTACTCTCTGTCTGTCTGTCTCTCTACACTCACACACACTGGCTTACAAGCAGCGCCTGTCATTTATACCATTCCATTAAAGTGTTGCCAGTTGTGTTTTCGGTTGAACGTTTTTTCGATTAGGAAATTGGTATAAAATGTTGGGTTCACGTTACAGTATAATAACAGGCTGACACACCTTAAAAATTTAAAAAATAAATCTTTCGCTAAGTTTAAGAAATCAAATGATTTGGCTGACCAAATACAGTTTTGTAATCTTCGCAGGGAGTTCATGGTTTTAAGTCGATTCTCGCACAGAAATTATGTTATGCAGGTTGAACTCAATTTAAAAAATGACCCAAAAAGTTTTTGGTCTTTTATAAATTCTAAACGAAAATCACTGGGGATTCCAAATTCTATGTTTTATAAAAATCAGGAATCTGATGAAATTAAAAACACCCTTGAGCTATTTGCTAAGTTTTTTGAATCAGTCTATTCCAAATCAAATGAAAATCTGGTTCACCTTCCTGATTGCAATCCTAAAGTAAATATAGGGTCCTTACAATTAGATCTTAACGATGTCTTAGAAGGATTGCAAGATCTCAAGCCGAACGCTAAGCCTGGCGTTGATGGCATTCCAGCAATAGTTTTAAAAAGATGTTCCAATTCCCTTTCTCTTCCATTACTAATCATTTTCAATTCATCACTGTCATCGGGAGTGTTCTTAGATGATTGGAAATCCTCTTTCTTGATTCCCATTTTTAAAACGGGTTCCAAAAACAATGTAGAAAACTACAGAGGAATTTGTAAACTGTCTGCAATTCCTAAGTTTTTTGAAAGCCTTGTCAAAAAAAGCTTGATTTCCTAGTGAAGGAACATATAAGTGATACTCAACATGGGTTCATCTCGGGAAGATCGACAATCACCAATTTAACATGTTTCTCTTCTTTTGTTGTTGATGCTATTGAAAGCAAAAACCAAGTGGATGTTATTTATACGGATTTTAGCAAAGCATTTGACTCGGTTTGCCACAAAATATTGCTTCAAAAATTGGAGTCATTTGGTGTCCACTCAAGCCTCCTTAAATGGATCTGTTCCTTCCTCATAAGAAGAGTTCAAAAAGTCAAAACTGACGAATTTACCTCAAGGCAGATAAATTGTACCTCTGGTGTTCCACAGGGTAGTCATCTAGGTCCTCTACTGTTTATAATATTCATTGATGATATTGTTAACTGTGTTAACTTCAGCAAATGCCTCATATATGCAGATGATCTGAAACTTTTTCTGAAAGTAACCTCTATAAGTGATTGACAAAAACTCCAATTGGATCTTGATAATCTATGTCGATGGTGTATGTTAAATCGATTGAATCTTAACACCAAGAAATGTTTTGTGATTTCTCTCTCAAGAAAGCATCATATGCAAGAGTTTTCATATTATCTGGATTGCAACCCTCTTCAGAGATTTAGGCGTAATTTTTGACTCCAAATTCTCTTTTACACCACATATAGAAGCTATTATATCAAAAGCAAACTCGATGTTGGGATTTATAAAAAAGAAACTCAACAGACTTCACTAACCCCTACACCCTTGTGTCTCTTTATACCTCACTAGTAAGACCCAACCTAGAGTATGCAGACATCATCTGGAACCCTCACCAACAATATCTTTCAGATCGAATTCAGAAAGTTCAGAACAATTTTACGAAGTATGCATTTTACAAAATGCGATGGAGTTTTATTCCAAATTCCATAGCTAGGCAAAATCTTCTAGGTTTGCAGTCCCTCAAATCACGTAGAACTAGTCATGACATAGTTTTCGTGCGAGATATTTTATGTTATCATATAAAGTGTCCTCCTTTGTTATCCTTAATTTGTATTTATGCTCCGGAGAGACCGTTGAGGGATAGAAATCTTCTTTTTCAATCAATGCACAGAACTAACTATGGCATGAGTGAACCAATTTCAAGATCAATTAGAGAGTTCAATGAGATTTATAGTCATATTGATCTGTCTTTCTCCAGAGATAAATTCCGAAATGAATTGTATTACTTACTTTTAAGAAATTGAAACCTTTCTATTATTTCATTTAATTTTAATTTTAAAACTTTTCTTTTATTGCGTTGTAATATGTAATCTGTTGAGCTGATTTGCTCGTAGGTGAAATAAATAAATAAATTTAGAAACAATGTCGTCTCTTAACAATTAATGTCAATGCATTAGTCAGGCTTTAGATAGATCTAAATCATTCATTGTATATAAAACAGAGCTTCATCATGCTTAGCATTAGCTAATAAGTTATTCATATTCTCATTGGGTTATCGCAATGCATTGAAATAAGTGCAATAAACCAAAATACTTTTTATCGTTCCTGAAGTTGAGCTTTACCCACACCCGATCATCCCACAATTGGTTCAATTGTTTACTTATAAACAAAAATACATCAAAATCTAAAAATGGAATATCGTACGATGGGATCAATAAAATATTCGAATGCCAATAAAAATGGTAGAAAAAAATAAAAGCCCCAATCCAAACATTTCTAAGTAAAATTTTACGACACGTTATCGGCAGTACCCATGGCAGTGCTTGCGTGTGGTCAAACAAAAACAATAATTATAAATTTTTGACGAGAAATAATACCAATAAACCGTCAAGTGTTCAATAAAACACTTGAATTAGGTAGGGAACAAGGACTTTTATCAGAAAGAATAAATAAAATACACAAAAATGCCAAGTCATATTGAGCAGATTTAAAAACTGCTTTGCTAATTATGAGGAATCATGCTTATGGCTTTAGAAGCGATAGTACTTGTACTTTCTTATTTAGCCGTTGAAAATCTGCATAAAATTGTAGGTCCCTGAAATGCGTTGAGCCTCTGGCCTCCTTGAGCTTTTTTGCGCCATCCTATTTATTTATTTATTTTACACATAAAAATGTGTATATGTACTTCTCTGATACACTACCAAAACTGGAAGTAGTTTCAAGTGATATTGCCATAACCTTACCGTTACGGATTCTGAAAGGAACTTTTTCCAAACAAAAATAAAAATACAAAAAACAACGCTACAAATCACGAAATACCATCATGGGCTAGTGATCAAATTCCAGAAGATCTATGTCGAATAGAATTCTGCTTTTAACCAGCAAACTTAAATTGCCACAATCAAATTTATTATGGTCATAACAAGTGTTTGTGAAAAATTCAGCAAACGATACCAATGACTCCAAAAATAATGATAATCCGAGAGCAAAGTTTGCTGGTGGTTTATTAACACCTGATTTGGGTCAAATTCCGAAACTTTGACATTACCGATAAAAAATAATAATAATAACACAATGAGGGAAGAAAATACGGATGCCATTCAATGCTTGGTTATTGAAAACCAATGATTGAATGTAAGTTTTTTTCTGCTTTGAGATCATCGTATCAGATGGCATATTCTAGAGACGTGAAATGCAGCTAATGTAAGATGGATAGAAACCACTTATGTGCATAAGTATGTAAATATTTTCAAAAGTGAAATGGTTTTGAGAGTACATCCCACGATGATATCAATTGGAGGAATATTCCGCAGTAGGTAGAGAGCAGCAGTCGAAGTGTTGGGGAAGGCACAATAAGCTGAAACTTCCACTAACTAATATTTTATCAGAAACTAGTATTGATACTTCGGCGAAATTGTTCAACGATAATAGTTTACAGAAAAAACAAAAGGAAATCTTTTTTAAACAATAAAAACCAACTAAAAGTTACCATCACCTCAAATTAACAAAGTTTTATTATTTTTCCGTACATACATTAGGTATTTTTATTCTGCTCTCATTTCTTGTCCTCTACATGAACATATAAGTCATATTCAACTATATTCTTCTCATCTGAATGGGACATCAGTAATTTGATGAAGTAATATCCCTTTGATAGAAATTTCTTGAAAACTTTTGCATCGAAACTACATTTATTAAAGGTGTATTTGGCTTCTTTTAAAGGGCATGTATCAAAGTGCGGAGCGTTAGAGCAGTCCTTGAGGCTGTCGTAGAAATATTTCTTATATTCGTTTTTCATAATAGAGCAAATTCCTTTAGAGCCATCATAGGTGAGGAAGGGGCGTTGCGGGCCATCTGCTGTATCAGATTTGGAAACCTGTATAGCAAGCTAAAGAAGGAGGACTTTATTGAGTTTGCTGCACTGACCCAAGTTTATTGAATTTGCTTTTTGTAATTTAATGTTATTTGTTTAACAATTTCTTAAATGTGCAAAGGTTAACTTGAAAAGCATCGAAGAATTAGATTTGAACTTACCGTCCAATTGTCATTGAATTCTTTGAAGTGTTCAATATGTTCATTTAAAACAAAGCTAGTCGGTCCGGTTTTTTCGATTTTAATATCAGCAGCCGCCAGTATATCGTTACCTTTGACCATTTCCAATTTATCAACAAACATATCGTACGTGTCCTGAAAATATTTTTTTTAATTTCACGAACAGATAACTCTAGCAATGTTCTAACCTCCTTGTCATCTCCGAGGACAAGACTCAGAGAAAGTGTTAACAGAACACAATATTTTAAGATCAATACCATCTTTTATATTTTCCAGCACTGTACACTTTTGAGAGAGTTTAAATAACTTGTTCGCTATACTAAAAAAACCATTCGTACCGAAAAGAATGCGTTTCGGGATGGAATTTATATTCGTTTGATTGCATGTTGACTCAAATGAAAAATTTTATAGACAATGATCTGACAAGGGAACATGTTACAGTGAGAGATTTAATGGAAGCACATAACACATCCGCTTTCAACGTACTGTTGATCTAACAAAGTGTCTCTTGATAACAAACAAATTAAGTTGTTCGGGTGGCAATTGATGATTATAGTTAACTATGGCCCTAACATTTTCTATTATTCTCATTTAGCTTATAACGTTTCCTAAAACGGAGGTTTCAGCTTTCAGATGCCAGTTTATGCAGCAGAGCAACAAAAAAAAATGAAGCTGAATTGTTGTGACTACTCTGACTGAGAATGTGTGACAGGCAATGACACAATTTTTTTACTACGATTGTCTCCATGTTTAAGATATTTTCATTTCAAATAGGGTGGTGCAACGAACAGTCCCAAGGCCCAGCGCTTTTCTCACAACCATACCTTGAGGCTTGAGAGGAATGAAGGACATCTAAACTTTTAAGCTGATTTTGAACTGCTAATCGTGAAAGCACAACGACTTGTGTAAATGTTTTAGTACCCGTGTCGGGATGGTTAGCATGTCTGCCTGTTTATCGGGAGGTTCGTGGTTGAAATCCCCACAGAAGTCTACATGTTTTCACGGGTATCACCTTTGGCGATAAGTTGCCAAGCCCTCCTATAGTAAATTCATTGCCATGAAAAACGCTTTCTCGATTAGCCATTCAAAATCGGTAGAAAATTATAGGTCTCCTCCATTTCCTCACAAAGGCAATGTTTGTGAGACATGCGAAGGGCCCTGCGTTGTGCCATCCTAGTATTATTATTATTTAATTGTTTTGGAAAATTTTTATGACGTTTTCTGATCCATCTAACATAAAAAACAAATGCAATTTCAATCTAAATGATTGCAAAAATCATTTTAAGGTGCACAAAACCTTTAAGTACAAAAAAGCTTGAGTTGATCATGGTTGAGTGTGCCAGATTTTTTGGTGCATTATTTAGAGCGAGCGTTACGTAAAAAATCACAGTTATAGAATATTGCATACTACACTCAACCTTGGAATATTGGAATAATGAGGCTAATGGCGCTTTCCATTGGTTTCACTCGGGGAAGCACTCATTTTAAAAACCAATGGAACACCCAAAATTGTTTCTATTCAGTTTAACGTAATTTGCTCAACACCTCCTCTGCTCATGTCCTGCACTCTCCTTTAAAAGAAAACGGCATCTAGGAAAATATTTCCTCGATGATCTAAATGATCTGGCAAACACAGATATCCTGCATCTTTTTCGCTTTATCAAAAGCTCCAAATGGTTTTGTTAAGTGTGGTTCTTCCTCGCTTAATTTCTTATGGTATCACAATGGACCTAATACTGGTCAGTTGTTTTCCTGACAGCCATTTTAACCTAACCTAACCTCCTAACCTAACGTAATTTGCTTTGTGTGAGTTAAAAACCTATGGCTGTTAAAAAATATTCCTTGAAGAAACTTTTCTTTTTGACATTTGAGTAACATGTGTTAGTGCTTCTGAGTGGATTCTCACTTCAAATCGAGAAGCGGCTGTCGCTCCTCAGAATCATGAGAAGCGATCTTTTTGCACCAATGGAACGGTTTGAGAATGCTTCTGGACGCTCCTAGACGGTTCTTTTCGTCCAATGGAAAGTGACACGAACGAGGGCTGCTTACGATCGGTATAACGAGATTTACAAGGAGAGAAGAAGGGAAGAACACCGACTTCTCAAAAAGAAAAAGAAGCAGCATGAGAAGCGCTCGTTTGAGGAAATAGAGAGGTGCCATGACAGGAACGAGATTCGGAAGTTTTACCAAAAGGTAAAAAGATCCTGCCAGGGTGGCAAACCCCTAACTCAAGCCTGTAAAGACCAGCAGGGAAACATAGTTATAGAGTCACAGTCGCTATTGAGGATCTGGAAAGATCATTTCTGCAGACTGCTTAACGGCGATGAGGACACAAATTCCGCTGTCAGGCAGACTGCCCCATTCAGCCTGGACGATGATCAAGAATGCCGTCCTCCCGACCTAGAAGAAGTTAAGCTTGCTATATGCAAACTTAAATCAAATAAGACTGCAGGTGCAGATGGCCTTGATGCCGAACTTTTCAAGGTAGCTGGAGATCAGTTGGAAAGGAGCATGCACCAACTGATCTTCATGATATGGTCGGAAGAAAGCATGCCCGATGAATGGAACCTCAGTATCGTATGCCCGATCCTAAAGAAAGGAGACCCTCACAACTGCGCCAATTATAGAGGGATAAGCCTCCTTAACGTCGCTTATAAGATCTTGTCTGCTGTAATATGTGAACGTCTGAAACCCCACGTCAACAACTTGATAGGTCTTTTAGACCGGAGAAGTCCACAATAGATCAAATTTTCACATTACGGCAGATCTTGGAAAAAACCCGTGAACATAATATCGATATTCACCATCTCTTTATCGATTTCAAGGCCGCGTATGACAGTATCTACAGAGACGAGCTGTACAGAGCCATGTCTAGTTTCGGCATCCCTGCAAAACTCGTACCACTATGCAGGATGACTTTGGAGAATTCACGCTGCTCCGTCAAGGTCGGTAAAGAACTCAGCGAGACCTTTAATGTCGAAAAAGGTTTTAGGCAAGGCGATAAACTGTCATGCGATTTCTTCAACATCATACTTGAACAGATTGTAAGAAACTCAAACGTCAACACCAGAGGAACAATCTTTCAAAAGTCTGTGCAATTACTCGCATATGCAGACGATATTGACGTAATGGGAAGAAAAAAGCGTGATGTCATAGGTGCTTTTGCGAGTATTGAAACAGAAGCGGCAAAAATGGGTTTGATGGTTAATGAGGGCAAAACAAAGTATATGCTGTCATCAAATAAGGACACAGAACATCGACGAATTGGACAAAACGTCACAATAGACAGACATAACTTCGAGGTAGTACAGGACTTCGTCTACCTAGGATCCGCTGTAGACACGGACAACAACATCAGTGCGGAGATCAAACGGAGAATAACTCTTGCCAACCGTTGCTTCTTTGGGTTAAGAAGGCAATTGAGAAACAAAACCCTTTCCAGAAAAACCAAGGTAACCTTATATAAGACCTTAATCATCCCAGTCCTGCTTTACGGCGCGGAAGCATGGACCTTATCGAAAGCGGATGAGGAAACCCTTGGTCGTTTCGAAAGAAAAATTCTCCGAATGATCTTTGGTCCCGTATGCGAAGGCAATGTGTGGAGAAGAAGATACAACAACGAGCTGTATGAGCTGTACCGCGACATGGGCATAGCCAGAAGAGTACGCATCGCGAGGCTACGATGGTTGGGCCATGTTGAGCGGATGGACCCAAACGCTCCGGCTCGTCGGGTGTTCGAAAGCACATTGCAGGGAAATCGCGGAAGGGGAAGACCTCGTCTTAGGTGGCGCAATCAAGTGGAGGAAGACCTCAACCGACTTGGAGTGCGAAACTGGAGAGAGCTCGCCCGAAATAGAAGTCGTTATCGAAGGATGTTGGTTGAGGCCCAGGTTCACCCCGAACTGTAATGCCCACCTAAGTAAGTAAGGAAAGTGACATAAAGTGAAGTAAGACCAATATTCGAAAATTGTCTTTGTTTCTCTTTTGAAATTAAAGTGTTTCAACATTCAAATAGCTGGTTTTTTTTCGCTACGACTTAGGGCCGGTTTGTTCAGAGCGGGTTAAATAAGCATTTTGGTAATCAAGGATTCTTCTTAATCCATGATTAAGAATCTGTGATCACCAAAGTGAGTTTGTTCACATTTTTCATAGCTTGGTTAGCAAATCATGGGTTATTCAAAAATCTTTCCATTTTCCAGTCTACATGTCAAAACTTAATCAAGGAAATTATTGAAAATACATACAGTCTTTTTTCGGTTGTCATAAATAACGAAACTTGAATTTAATTTCATCCTGGTGACATCTATTGATTCAACAAGTGCTATGTTTTCTTCATGCACATCTGGTAGAATCTCTTTATTAATAAATTTATAGAAGAATTTACTCCATTTCAAACAATTCTGTGAAGATGCTTATTGATTTCCAAAAAAATATTTTATGTGATATGTCAGCCTGACGATTTTTTATTTTGAAGGGATGGCTGTGATTTGAACAAAAATTAAGCCTGAACAAACTGAATTTCAGTTAATCGTTGTTTAAATGGAGCTAACCCAGAAAAATTGACTGGTTAGCAAAATCGTCTGATCAGAGATTCTTTGATTAAAAATTTCGTGAACAAACCGAATCCATGATTATCATCTGGAATAATCATTGATTAGAAATAATCAAGCTTGAACAAGCCGGCCCTAAGTGGAATAATGCCAAGTTTTTTTTTTACAAATAACACTAAATTATGCTTGGTGGAAATTTTTTAAATTTTTTTGAAGGACTGAGACGCACGATCACAATCCTTGTCGTCGCAATAAGGGCCGGTTTGTTCAGAGCGGGTTATATAAGCAATTTTGTTATCAAGGATTCTTCTTAATCCATGATTAAGAATCTGTGATCACCAAAGAGTGTTTGCTCACCTTTTTTATAGCTTGGTTAGCAAATCATGGGTTATTCAAAAATCATTCCATTTTCCAGTCTATATGTCAAAACTTAATCAAAGAAACTATTGAAAATACATAAATTCAACAAGTGCTATGTTTTCTTCATCTGGTGGATTCTCTTCATTAATAAATTTATAGAAGTTAACTCCATTTCAAACAATTCAGTGAAGATGCTTATTGATTTCCAAAAAAATATTTTATGTGATATGTTAGCCTGATAATTTTTTATTTTGAAGGAATCTGGAAGCTGTGATTTGAACAAAAATTAAGCCTGATACAAACTGAATTTCAGTTAATCGTTGTTTAAATGAAGCTAACCCAGAAAAATTGACTGGTTAGCAAAATCTTTGATTAAAAGCTCTGATCAGAGATTCCTTGATCAAAATTTCGTGAACAAACCGAATCCATGATTATCATCTGGAATAATCATTGATTAGAAATAATCAAGCTTGAACAAACCGGCCCTAAGTTTGTTGTAGTATATGAGCTGTGAACGTCTGAAACGCCACATCAACAAATTGATAGGTCCGTATCAAGACAGTTTTAAATCAAACACGATAGCTATTCAAATCGTACTTTAACATGGAAATCACACTTCATAACAATTAAGAATTAACATTTATCAATACATTGCATTGCACATCGTTACCTTGTTTGATTATAACTCTGCTCTTGTTTGAAAACAAAGTGTATACCAATTAATTCATATTAACTTTAACTGATAAACCTGCTTCATCATTTTTAATTTAACTTTTGTAATGTTCCGTGGAAGCTTCTGGGCATATAAATATTGACAGTGTTGTTATTAAAGTTTCATTTCATCAAATCACGAATTTTATATGCAAGCAATAAAACCATGTTTAAGATAAGTCTAATATTAGGCTTAAATATTGCACTATTCACTTGTCTTTTGGTGATTGAATGTCAAGAAGTGAGTCAATATCCTTCATTGTCTGTTGAATTTGAATAATTTTTGTTTTGTTTTTTTTTTCATCTTAATAGCAAGACTGGGAATATGTCATGGAAAAATTTGAGTGGGACAGCTCTGATAAAAAATTAGTAAGTACTAATCTGCGACCTGTTCGTATAAGTCGTAGTGTTTACGGTCTCAATGGAACTATTAATGTTGGAGTTGAAGTTGATAATACTTTCACGGTAAATATTTTGATAAAAGTTCCTTAACCAAAGCATACATTTCTTTGACTTTTCCAGGTAGGTATTAGAATTCTCCGCAGTATTTCCGGTACTAGCAAGTTTTTGGAAACCCCGTTAAGAATTCCAAAGCAAAAATATTATAACTTCATGAATAACTATTACAAGAAATACGCAATGGAAGTGATAAGGAAATGCTCTAATTTTCCAGTATTCGAAGGCAATTTGAACACCCCGTCGCCAATAGGTGAATATTATTTTAATTCCTGTGTAATGAGCTCTGAAAAAATGCCTCAACATCTTTGGACTGGTTATTATAAAATTGTTGTAGAAGTTGATGGGCCTCCGGTGCATTTCAATGGGACACTTACTTCTAACGTATTTAGTAAGAACTGACATTGATTGTTTTTTGATTTAATAAATGAGATTGGTAGCCCTCATGAATCAGAAATATTTGTACCCACATATGTTGGTGAAATTTGATTGCTTTGTTTATATATTTTCAATTATTTTCCTCGTAAAAGATTTGCTTCTAAAAACTAAACCTGAGATTTTTTGTGATAATAACGATTAGCCGCATAGCAATATTGTTGAACTTTAGCGAAGTTTCTTGTTTAAAAAAAAATGCGTTTTCCAGGTCTAAATTAACGCTCAATCACAAAACCACATGTGATGATCACGTGATGAAAAATACAATACATTTGATAGTCTTGTTTTTTTAACTGAGCCAAACAAAAGCTAGTGTCGCTTTCGATTAGTTTTGATCAACGAAGCACTCATTTTAAAAACCAATCGGATTTCAGACTGTCCTTGTGTTCACATCTCAGTCTTTTAAAACTATTACTCAATTTTTTTTTTTTTTTTTTTGTAGGACCCTATCTCCACACTCACACAAGAAGTATGAGGATAAATTTTTCTCCCAGTTTCAGTTTCATATGGAGACACAGTTCTTTAACTAAATAAGAGAGCTTCATCTCGGTTTAACACACAAAACATATCACCTTAACGATAAGCGATTTTATATGGTCCTTATCTTCCGTAGATAATAGGTTCGATCGTTGAACTTTTCCCAGCGTTGACCCAGGTTTTCTTGAGAACCCTATGATACAAAAATATATGCCATTTATTTAACAGCCCTCAACTCCCCACAGCAAAAACCTAGGGTGAGCTGAGGGAAAAACTAGGTCAACCCTAGGGCTCAAAAAACACTGTGTTTTTTAGGTTTCTCAAAAAACGCTTTGTGGTGACTCCAGGGCGACCCTAGTGCTTCAACGAACAAACCTAGTATAAAAGGACTATATTAAATTTAATTGGACAAGGCATTCAAGAATCTATCGAATAAGCTATGTCAGAACGATTTGTATCCATATATTAGTAGTCTCATTAAGATTTCTTTTAATTATATCTATACATATTGTAACGTGAACCCAACATTTTATACCAATTTCCTAATCGAAAAACGTTCAACCGAAAACACAACTGGCAGCACTATAATGGAATGGTATAAATGACAGGCGTTGCTTGTAAGCCAGTGTGTGTGAGTGTAGAGATGCTTGACAGCAAATGTGGAGACAATTTAGAAGTTACTCGAGAGTTCTAGATGGCATGTCATTCGATATAAATAGCCCGTCCGAGGCAACCAGAGGGCAGTCTTGTTTATAGAGTGATAAAGTGAAGAGTAAATACAAGTGATAGTCCAAAAGTCGAGTTGAGTTCAAATAAAGTGTATATCGAAAGTAGATACTGAATAAAGTGGTAGAATAAATTGAAAGGTAGAGTTTTATTTTTGCGAACTAAGCGAACGTTACATTGGTGTCAGAAGTGTAAATAAAACTTATTTGAAGTAAAGTGTAAAAAAAAAAGTAAAAAGAAAAATAATAATTATACAGTGAAAATGGGTAAGTTGTTAGAAGAGCTCAACTGCATTGAGCTTAAAAGTGAGTTAGGTAAGCGAAATCTTTCTAGAGCGGGATCGAAAAATGAGCTCGTCCTGCGCTTGCGTAACTATTTGGAACAGCAAGGGAAAGACGTAAACACTTTTGTTTTTGAAACAGAAGTGGAGGAAGAGGAAGCAAGTGAAAGTGTAGATTTTTCTAGTATAATGAAGCTTTTATTAGAACAAAAGACAGAACAGCAGAAGGTTCTAGGACGTCTGGAAGAACAACGAAACGATCAAAAGAAGGAACAACAGAATGTTCTCGAACAACTTGAAGCACAACGAAACGAGCAAAAGAAGCTGATTGAAGAGCAACAAAGCGAGCAAAAGAAAGAACAGCAGAATGTTCTCGAACAACTGGAAGCACAACGAAACGAACAAAAGAAGGAACAACAGAATATTCTCGAAAGACTTGAGGCGCAACAGAATGTTTTGGAAGGTCAGAAAAACATTCTAGAAAGCAAATTGGGTAACATTGAGAAAAATGTTTGTGGCCTAGAAAAACGCATTGAATGTGTTGAGAAACGATTTTCCAAGCTTGAGAGTCAATGCGAAAGTCAGCTTGCCACCTTGGAGAAACGAATCGAAAACATGGCTAAGGAACTAGACCAGATGCGGAAAATGGAGCTACGGAAAACTTGTGGAGATTGTCTAAAGCAAAGAGAAGTACAACCACCAACATTCGACGGACAGTCGTCTTGGTCAGTTTACAGGAGACAATTCGAGGCAGCTGCGACAGCGAATGGCTGGGATGACGAAGACAAATACATAGCACTGACTCTTGCTCTTAGAGGTCCAGCAGCTGAATTACTTCAAACTGTTCCAGCTGGTAAGAGCTACGATTTCAGTTCTCTCGTGGCAGCTATAGATAAACGCTTTGGTGATAGCCACTTGAAAGAGGTCTTCCGAGTCCAACTCAATAGCAGAGTCCAGAAAAGGGGTGAAAGTCTACAGCAGCTCCAAGCAGACGTCGAAAGACTGGCTCACCTGGCATACCCGGATGCTAGAGAAGAAATCATCAACCATCTGGCTGTTGAGTCCTTCGTTCGTGCCATTTCTGACAAACATCTTCAGAGATCTGTGCGAACTGCTAGAACACGAACTCTTTCCGAAACTCTAGAGTTTGCATTAATGATGGAAGCATCTGAGCAAGCTTCTCAAATGGTACATTGTCAAAGAGAAGCCATATTCGAAGCTGGATCATGCCCAGGAATTAAGCTACAAAGGAACCAGCGGCACGGACTTGCCAGATGTTGGAATTGTAATAAGACGGGGCACTTACAGCGACAATGCCGGTTGCCACCAATTAAAACTGAAACTGCTTGTCGACGTTGTGAAGTCCAAGAAAATCAATCCGCGAGCTGTAGAGTAAGACCGCAGACTTATCAATACCGAATTGGACATCAGGTAGAAAACCCCCAATGGAATTGCTGGCGGAAAGTAGAGACCAAGACTCAGCGGATGAGAGTGGAACCCATATTCGGATGGAACAAGGAAGAATTGAGGTCTGATCAAAAGAAGGATCCAGACATCGGACCGATTCTCAAATGGAAAGAGAACAACACGAAACCTGACTGGAACGACATTTCGGACCAAAGCTCTGTTGTCAAAGCTTATTGGGCACAGTGGGACTCGCTTCGCGTGCAAGAAGGCGTACTCCAGCGCAAATGGGAATCTCCTGACGGTAAATCCTTTGTAATGCAGCTTATTGTTCCTCAATCGAAAATCAAAGAGGTTTTACAAAAGATGCATAGAAGCCCTACAGGAAGCCACCTGGGAGTCAACAAGACGCTGGAGAATGTGCGAAAACGCTTTCACTGGCTGCATGTTAGAGGTGACGTGGAGAAGTGGTTCCGAAATTGTTATGTCTGTGATTCAAACATAGAGGTGGGTAGGCTGACAGATAGACCTAATAGAACAGGGACATGGGCCACAGTGTATGGCGACCGGATGAAGACACGGTACGACACAAAAGCGACAACGTCAGGATTCCAAGCAGGAGATCGTGTGTGGCTTTATAATCCTCATCGTCAAAAGGGATTGTCACCGAAACTTCAGAAAAACTGGGAAGGTCCTTATACTGTTGTCACGAGGATTAACGACGTGGTTTACCGCATCCAAAGAGGACTAAGAGGCAAGTTAAAAGTAGTTCATTGTGACCGACTGCATCGATATAGTGGCGAGGCTGCAGATGGAATTATTCGGGACGAACAATCCTAAGGAGGGGCAGTGTAACGTGAACCCAACATTTTATACCAATTTCCTAATCGAAAAACGTTCAACCGAAAACACAACTGGCAACACTATAATGGAATGGTATAAATGACAGGCGTTGCTTGTAAGCCAGTGTGTGTGAGTGTAGAGATGCTTGACAGCAAATGTGGAGACAATGTAGAAGTTACTGGAGAGTTCTAGATGGCATGTCATTCGATATAAATAGCCCGTCCGAGGCAACCAGAGGGCAGTCTTGTTTATAGAGTGATAAAGTGAAGAGTAAATACAAGTGATAGTCCAAAAGTCGAGTTGAGTTCAAATAAAGTGTATATCGAAAGTAGATACTGAATAAAGTGGTAGAATTAAATTGAAAGGTAGAGTTTTATTTTTCCGAACTAAGCGAACGTTACAATATGTATATGTAGCGATTAGCTCCCGCACGGCTGATCCGATTTTCAAGCTTTCAATTCAAAGTTAACAAAGATGTTTTACACTAATTTACTTCGATTTCGAACGAAGCTGCCAACGTGTCAGTTAGTTCATTATATTCGTGAATATCTTCAATATCTATATCTATATCTATCTATATCTATATCTATACATATAATAAGAACGTAACAGTTTGTTTGTTTATGCACGCTAATCTCAGAAACGGCTTATCCTATCTAGATGGGGTATTCAGTAATATATTGTGGTAAGCTTCACTTAACATTTAGTTTCAATTTCATGTCAATCGGTTGATAAATAAAAAAGTTGCGGACGAAGTCCCTGACACACCTAGTAGAATTATAAAAGCACAAAGCGAATAAAATACATTCGGGTTAACTTTTTAAATGCGAGGATTGTAACTTTACCTGAATTCTACTTAGCCTTCTCAAAAAGAAAAAGTTTCACATTCATTTCCTCAAAATGAAAATCACAGCTTCACAAAAACTATATAAGTATATTTTCAATAACATACAATTTTTCTTAACTCTATGCAACACTTGTTAAGGTAAACCACATTATAGTCATACATAGTTTTATAATATATTGTATTGTTTTACATTATTTTACTTTCATATAGTATATCAAACCTTTGACGTACAAAGATCTTGAATTCAAACGCTAATATATCTTTTTTGTGTCAATGTTCTATTTATATATACAATAGTTAATAATAATTAAATTAAAAAATAACAGAAACATCTTCTGAAAGTACAATGTATGTTGGTATGAATTAATTAATTTTTACAACAATTACAAATAAATTATTTTTCTTTTTCTTTTCTTAACATAACATGTAACTACCTAAAATAAAAAATAATAACAATAAATTATTTTAAATTTTGTTTTAAGCATAAATGTTCACCAAAACGTTTCAAAATAACCTCACATTACTCGACTACTTTGAGTTTTATCGCTTTTCGATGGTTCGAAAGGAGTAGATTGCATTTAATTATTGATTTATTGCATCAAATGTTCTTGACCTAGATTTTAAATAAAGTCCATTCGAAAACTGATCACAGTTATAGTGTAGCACATTTTTTAGGTAGTGTATTTTCTAAATCAAAGTAAGCAAATTCTGGTTTTTGTCAGGCTAACAGAAATGGTGTTATAGTACAAAGGCGTTTTAGTTCCGACTGAAGTGAAATGAGAAACATTTTCTTTTACATTTTTTGGATAATTTCTTATTTTTTGAAACAATAATTCTGTTTCCGTAGATGGAAGTTGAGTAGAATTTATTTATTGAAACGGAAGGAGAAAAGTGCAAACCACAGCTAACAAACGAAACTAATGATAGTTAAGTCTTTATGTTGTTTGCAGTGGTTCTGTGATTAGCTTAATAATAAATAATTTTAAAGATTATTTCATTATACTTTGAAAAAAATATTTTGAGAAAATTACTTCTGATGAAATATTATCTACGATAAAAGCTTTTTTGTTTCAAAACCAATTGAATTATCAAAAAATGTTAATGTCCGTATAACTGCCTTCGGAGGGTACAGATTTTAAAAATATATAAGTACAAAGGTATTTAGGCTTCTTGTATAAAAATTATAACAATAATGATAAAATTGTTATTTACTGACAACACACTCTTAATAAGTCAATGGAGTAAGTTAATTAGATTAACATATTAAAAAAAAGAAAAAAATAAATATTAATAAACTTAAGGCATTAAACTTTTAATTTTATGACGTCCTTGTGATAATTGCACTTGTCTTCAATTTAAAAACCTATTTTTATCTTCCACTTCAAGTGTATAAACACTTGTCGATCGAAAAAAAAACGCGAATGCAAATTATCATTTTATTGGCTGTACCTGTTATCTAAGGAAAATGACTAAACAAATTTTCCAACGTTAGCGCAGCATGAACTTTATCAAAAGCGAAAGAGAAAACCAAGATCGCTTCCAACAAAATTACTCCAATTGATCTTTCTTTAAAACCCTAAGTTCGGTGGTCCAACAAATCAAAAGTAATTAAAGTCATTTACTAGAAGATAAAAAAGAGAAACTAAATGACGGAACTAGAGATCAAACCGGTTGAGTCTATTTTAATCAATAAAATTAAATTTTTTCGAGAAGCCTAAATAAAAAGTAAAAAGTAAAACATCTAACATCAAACTGAATAACAGAATATAAAATGATTCCTATGTGATAATATCATTATTTGTTGAACAACCATTAAATCCACTATTTCGTCGACGCATTGCTACGCCAACATCTTGCGCCCTAGCATGGTTCAGCAAATGTCATTTTTTTGCAACAAAACTATTTTTTGGAACAGTGATGAAGCTGGTGGGGGCGGGTGCAACAAAACCTAAGTCTGGAATTAATGATATACTTGGTGCTACTTTGCTCGACCCGCTTCCAAATTGACTGGATTTTGTATGCTGCTGATGTCCCGATCTGTTGTAGCCATATCCATGAGGTGGCTGCATATTATATTGAAGATGCATTGACGGAGCTGCTGACGATAGCGATCCTCTGTCCATCGGTGAGGCATTAGAAAAGTCTCGCATCATTTGAATATGCTGCTGGTGATGATGATTCAAGTGATTTGCCTGATTGTTAATCAAATATTGGTTAATTGAGTTGTTATTGATAATGTTTGTGTTTGTAGTCGTGTTTGCAGTGTTATTGTTCACGGTCGACAGATTTGGCACAAGATTATTGCTCAGATTTTGCTGTGCAACGTGCGGTTGGTAGTAAAAGCTCGTTGGTGACGAAGCGTATGCACTCATTGGGTTGTTATAAAAGTTAGCGTTTTGCCACGAGGCGCTGTTGAACTGGGGATACATAGACGGACGAACGCTGTTTGAAGGGGGAGCAACGGGTGCACTGGAAACGAAATCTGACCACTCTTCGTCATAACTAGAGTCTGTAGCTGATTTAGCGGGAGAAGCCTGTCTTTTTTGAAATTGTTGACTTATGCTTTGTATGTGATTAGATGTCGCTGCCGGAACGGACACAAAGTCAGACCAATCATCATCGTCCGCACTGAATTGTGGTGTAGCTCTGTTGCTTCCTCTCTGCTGTTGATGAGATCGAACACTATGACTAGGTGATGCTTTTTTACTGCCACCTTTTGGCTGTGGAAACAGTTCTTCGATACGTGCAAGCTCTTCCGGATTGATGCCAGGCTCAGGCCACTCGATTCTTGGTTTATTTTCCATTTGAATAGCTTGCGGAAGTAGAATAGCCGGACAAAGAATCATTTCGTCGCTCAACGAAACCGGCGTTCCTGTTCGACTAGCTGTCGATGAAATATCAGCGGATTCTTTAAGGACTCGCCAATGACTAGGGCTTGTTTTTGTATCAGTGATATTTGAAGACGGAATGACTGATGAAGGTACAGTTGTGGGTTTTGCTGGTGCTAATTCTGGTGCAGGGACGGATTGAAAATCGCTAAATTCATCATCAAAAGAGCAGCTGCTGTTCTTTATGATTTCTTTTTTCTTATCAGGTAGCTTTTCGGACAGATCAATACTTTTTTGAAGTTGCAATGGTTTCTCTAGTCTGTTCAGAGAATCGTTGTTGGAATGAGAGTGCTTTGGTATTATGACCTCAGGGGATGTTCGATGATTGTACTCAATTGACTCTTCGCGGTATTTGGATCCAAAGCCAGGGTTGTATTCCACATCGCGATATTCCTTTTTCACAACCGTTTCATCAATAATAATGCCAGCTGCTGCTATCTCATAATCAAAATCTATTGGGCATTTACTTTCAGAAGTGCGTGGGGTTTTTAACGTGGGCGACCTTGAAACAACAATCTCCCCTTTCGATGGCGTATAGATATGAGTTTCTTTAAGAGGACCCGCATATGTAGACGTCGACATAACGCCAGAGTGTTGCGATTCTGTTTCCAGATCAGTCTTAGGTCTTTCCTGATATTTGGCTGCGTGAGTTGTGTTATGGTTGAGAGCTTGTTGTGACTTGGCTGTGATTGTATCTAAATTTGTTTCTAATACACCGGATGATAGAAAGTCGCCGCACGTTGTTATATCAATGTAGTCGCCTGATAGTGAAGCTGCGGTTGTGTTGATGGTTGCTGTTGTTGACGCTGTTGGAACGGAAGTTGATGCATCCGCATTCGACTTAAATTCAATTGGGGTTGGGATTGATATCTCGGCGTCGTCAAAGCATCGTAATGATTTGTCAGTGTCGTAGATGTTGTTGTTGTTGTTGTAATTGCATGTGACGGCTGAACCCGATTGCTGGTCAACGGATGTATGAGATTCCCCAGGCTGCGTCGTGTGAATCGCTTCAATCGTTCTTTCGTGTAAGATTTCTTTAACCCCTATTATTTTTTGAAAGAAGAAGATAGGCGTTATTATTGAAAAATACATTTTGTTCTATAAAAATCCCATTTAAAAGAATAATAAAATAAAATTTAAAATATTAAAAAGCAGCCAAGACAAACTTTATTTTCTAACTTAACGGAGCACGAGTGGAACTAATGCATTTCTAGGTGGCTTAGCAAAACTTGAAATGAGAAAATGATTAGCCTTGCTTTTATTCCAGTGCTTTTATGGTTTTTACTAAAGCTTTTTTTTTATGAATGGAAAAAGTATTTTTTTTTTTTTTTGTTCGAGTCCTCGATATCATGAAAAAATTAAAATCCAGGCTCACCACTGGTACACCTCATTCCAAAAGCCGCAAATGATATTGTAGGCAATACCAGTTTATCCGCACGCGAGAGATTCCAATATGAGTATCATATACTTTGTGGTAAGTTATAGGAAATCTCATCGTTGCGGCCAATATGTACATATGTTTGAATTGATGATTTGTCGTTGACAGTTGAACTTATCCAAGGTGCAATTATGATAAATTAGCTAATTCAAATGACAACTCAGCATAGTTTTAAACTTTCAAATTTACAAAGACATATCAAATACGAAATTGGATTTATGTGAATTGACAGAATTAACAAAATTGGTGGAGGTTTAAAAAAGGGTTTACTGTTTGTGAAGTTGTCTTAATGCGCAGAATTCAATGAGAGTAAAAAGACGAGAAAGCATAAGCAACTCGTCAAAAAGTTAAGACGGTTAGGTAGCTAAGTGAACCCGATAAAAGATCTGATCATCTTGGGGGCTCACATTGTAACTAAATACATTTTACAATATAGTGGCTTCTTTGGAAGTAGAAGTGAATCAGAAAACCGAACAAAATTCGGAAATAATTGTCATTAGCGAAGTTCACACTCAACAATTAGTTGAACAGACTTCGTTTTGATTATTACTTATCAGATTTGTAGTACAACATTATGTCATATATTCCTCCACTCCGTCCAACTTCAAAGTTATCAAAAATATTTGAAGACCATCCAACAAGTTGCTCAAGCGGTCGTCTGTTGGTTCACATTATCTAACATTGGTCGTTCAAACCAAAGTCTGTCCAACTAATTGTACAGTGTCAACTCCGCTATTCATATTTACAATCAAACTTAGTGACATTTAAAAGTAGAATCAAAAATAACTTTTGATTGATTTAAAAATAGAAAAGGGTTACATTCTTTGGCCACTGGAAAAATAAAACACAAAAAGTGCAGTCGGTTTAACTCAGCTGTAGCTGCCTCAATCAGTGAAAGTTATAATTAAGCAACATTCCTGAAAATGACAAACAAATTTATTGCTTTATTTTGTCTATAAAGTTTTTGAATTCAAAATTTATGCAAAACACTTGTTGGTTCCAATTGTTTTCTGTGTTTCGTAGATGAGTAACAAGGAAAACAATAATAATACCTGAATGATGTGCTCTTCAGTCGTGCTTTGCTATTCGTGCGACAATTCCAAACTATGCTAGCTGCGATTCATTTTTTTAGCTGCTCAAGGCTTCGACTAATTCGCAAACTCAAAACAGCTTAAAAAACTTTCAAGCATGCAAAACAATTGAAATAAACTTAATTAATAAACAAAATAAAAATTAAATAAAAAATTTTATCGATTGAACTACAACACAACAATTCAATACAAAATTTGGGGGAAACTTACTAAAGTCCAAATATTGATTGAAGTTATGATCATTGGATCCAATGTTAGCAAAAATATTAGTAGTAGTTGTTGTTGTAGTAAAATTAGCATTTTTAACGTTAGTTGGTTTGTGATCAAAATTAAAGCGTTTTTTAGTGTGACATGTGCCATTTACAAAAACAGAAGAATTGAATGGTGGTAACAACAATGATGACATCGTGATAAGATCATTATTTTGTGGTGGTTGAACATCAATTGCAAGTAAATCGCCAGCGAGTGATTGTTTAACGGTGTCCGATTGAGGAGATGTTGTAATTACAGTTGAATTGGATGGCAATAACGACGACGTAGACGACGAGAATGACGTTGTAGTAGACGCCGGTGTTGCAAAACATGGAGAGGAACGGGAGGAATCAAGATTTATTTTATCAAGATTAGCCACCACCACTAGTTGGTCTAGGTCCAATAGTAAAGTGTGTGCTTGTGATGCTGGACACAATTTTCAATCATGAGAGATAGTCAAAGTAAATAAAAAACAAAGAAACCGAAATAAACAAAACGAAATGTTTTCTATTTTCTGTTGTTGTTTTTTTTTTCAATTTTTTGTTTTTGTTATACAGGAATTCACTAGTATGGGGATAAGTTTAGAGATTCAAGTAGTATATAAAATAAACATACCATTTTTTGGAATCGAAATGAAACAAACTTGAAGCGGATAAGATTTATTTTTTGTTTTTGGTTATTTTGATTGTAAATAAAAAACAGATAAATAAATTATTTGAAATTATTCAAAGAAAACTTGAAAAATAATTACTTTTGCGTAAGGAACACAAGAAGCTGTTTTGCTGGAACTGCAACTCGCATACGCACTGGAGCTGAGGAAGAGCATGAAAAGTCCATGCACCGCATCGCTTCAAGCAATTGATTTTTTTATTTTATATAATTTGATGAAGTTAATTGTGAATGACGGACTAGAAAGAGTGATATTTACTGAAGAATGTCGAGCATTTGCTTGAAAAAAACCCACTTCATAAAATATGCTACCAACTGTAGGGTAGCAGGTTCAAGGCATACTATCAATTAATCTTAGCTTACATTTTATATTTTTCCACAATCCAAAATCGTGATACTCGTAGCGTGATGGTTACCACGTCTGGCTGTTAACCGGGAGGTTCGTGGTTCAAACCTCAACAGCAGCCTACAAGTTTTTCACGGGTATCGCATTTCGAAAGGAATTGGGAAGCCCTCCAATAGTAAAGCCACGAAATACATGATAAGCGCTTTCCAATTAGCCGTTCGGAATGGGAAGAAAATTGTAGGTTCCCTAAATATTCCCTCACAAAGTCAATGGTTGTAACAAATGCGCGAGGTCCTGGGGCTTCTCGATCCGTTGCGTTACCCTGTTTATTTATTTACTTACAATCGAAGTCATTGAACTTCTAAAAGTTATAAGTTGGCTGCTGTATATTGTTCAAAAGAACAAATTCTATTTGTGTAGGGAAAGAAACTGTTTTATCTTGACCTAAGGCATAATTGAGAGCAACATGTTTGTGTATGAGATTTCGCCAAACTAAGAAGTTGCTTACAGAGAATTTTTTAAACTGAGCTTCGAAGAAAAAATGTGGAGGAAAAATCTCTTGCGCTCGTGTGTGGCTAGGTCCACGACAAAAAATAATTTCGAATCATTTGGATGTTATCAGAAGTGATTTCGAATAGATTTGCTAAACGTTCTCGTATATTTCACCAACCAATAAAGACATCTCGAACCAAGGTACTTTAGAACTATGAAAATTCTGAACGAAGAGATCCTCCCAACAACCAACGGTGATTGATATTTTTCTCGTACAGTCTACCACCCCTTTCCCAACCTATACCCATTCCAACAACTGACAACTGGGTGTGGAATATCCCGAAGTTGACATTTTAACTTAATTTTGTCTATACTCAGTCAAAATAAAATAAAATAATAACCAATTACCATCGTTGCTTGTAAACTCTGCTTCACAACTTTTTTTGAATCTTTGGTTCTTTGAGAGCTTTTAAAGAGTAAGTCTGATTGGGAAAACATAAGCCACAAGAACTTTAACGTTTAAGGTTTTCTTTCATAGTGTGCCACCGAGTGAAATATTCTTAGTCAGCATATAGGTTTTTCTTTTACAATTAGCATGATTGGAAAGGCCCTTTAAACAAAGAGTTAGTTATAAAAATTAATATTTCCAAAAAAGAGTGTTTGCCATTAGAACTTTATATTTTACAATGCTTCTTTTAACAAACGTATGTTCAATTTCAACAGTAAATATCAAACAAAAAGACTTATCAAGAAAATGAATAACCAAAAGCTGCATTTAACTATGATTCCAAACCTAATAAATGATTGTGAGTTGTGAACCGTTTCTACACGTGAGCAATGAAATTGTGTGATCTAAATTGGACACTTAAATGAAATGGAAGGCGTCTTAAAAAAAAAAACGAAACAAAATAATAATAATAGGAAAAATGAACCACAACAAATCGAAAGTTCTCTCTCATATTGTGCAGAAAAGAAAGTTCAACAAACAAAAGCGTTATAATACACAGAGGGTGGTTAATTTATTTGAAAAAAAAAAATTAAAAAACCAAAAATCAAAAGCTTTTTTTGAGCCATAATCAATAACTCAACATCAGAAACCAACACAAAATATCCCTAAAATTTGTTCTTTTTGTGTTTAAATTTAAAGCAATAAAAATAGCGATTAACTGCTGTTTATACATAAAAAGCGGATCAAACAAATTAAAACATTTATACATACCATCTAGTGGATTCACCAAACCCGAAGTGTTCCAGTCGAACTCAACCGCCGGCACATCAATTTTTGAGGTCGCTGAAGATGTAGACGTTAGGCTGTCTGAATTTTTTCTATAATCGGTTGTCGATTTGTCGGATTTTGTTGGCTCCAAGGGATTAAAACTCAAATTGGCTGCATATCGTGGCATAGAACTGTTCCATTTCTCCCCATAGAGCTGCATAGGAATGGGATTTGTTATATACATACATACATACTTTAAAGATTATCCGAGGTAGATCCAATCACTTACGATATTCCTTGAATCGACGCCAAGTGATTTAATTAACGAATGTCGCACCTCCGAATTGATCCATTGATGTTCAAGGGCTTTTGCCGTGTCTATTTGACTCATCGCTGTCAGTTGTTCAAGATCATTGACTACTGGAGTTTCATCATGTTCCGCATGGGCAATAGCCACTGGAAACATCATCTCAAGAATGGGCTTCAGTTTATCGTTGAGGTTTGTCAAATTAAAACCACTGTTACTTGATGGTATGCTGCTGATTTCGTCGGTTTCTATGACTTCACTGAACTCTCCAAAATCATCGTCCTCTCCATCCGAGTTTTTGGTTGTTTCAGAGTTTTCTTCTGGCAATTCCGATGAAGCCGAATAAACTGATGTTTTTCTTTGTTCTATTGTTTTCGGGCGCACTGCGAAATCTTGAAAATCATCGAAATCGTCTGCATCCAAGTCATCAAGAGCGGACTTTTCTTGTAATTGACTATTTTCTTTAAATTGTGAAACAACCAATGGTGGGCTATCAGTTTCTTTCGCAAAGCTCGAAAATTGACTAAAATCTGCTTCAAAAAGAGCTTCAGTATTTTCTAGAACTTCTGTGGTTTGAATATCGCCACCACCTGTAATCCCCTTGGTGTTTGTTTCTACAGCATTTGATGGAGAAATCGTAGGGAAGGATTCAAATTCTGCAAAGCTATCCTCTTGATCTTCTATTAATTCCAGTGTATTAATAGCACCACTTTTTTCAAGCTCATCTTCTACATTTAGAATGTCGATTGAGATTGAAGGTAGCTCTTCCGTTTCAATGAAACCTATCTCGGTGGAGGTCGGGATTTCAGGTGTTGAATCATTGCTCGCATGGGAGGTTTCTTTCGTATCAAGACATTCAGGAGCCGATTGGGATTCTTCATGTTTCGACTTTGTCAATTCCTCTGATACTGGCGTTGTGCTCTTTGAATGATTGCTTAGCGAATCGAATTTCAGGGATGGTAAACTGATATTGTCATCGTATTTGGCCAATTCTTCATCGACAGGGAATTCATCTGCTTCGTCATTGTTTTCCAAATCATCACATGGCGTAAGATCATCATCTTCTGCATCGTAATCAAATGGGGGTGGACTGTTAGCGTCTATTATATAAGGCAATTTTACTTTCGTAGACGCCGTTGGATAGAAAGAAAGTGACGAGTTGTCGACCTCGGTAGTTGCTTCAATGTCTAAAGTGGCACCCTCTTCTTTGTCAACACTGCCAAAATCAAGTCCATTACTTGGTACAGATAAGGTAGCATTTTTGTTTTCTTTGTTAATTGTTTCATCGTGCAATTTGGTTACGTGTACAGGTGTCACTGGCAATGATGAGGCTAATAAAGAAATAGTAATCAATTAACAACAAATCAAAAAGCACGTTAATAAAGCATTTAGTAGAGTTTGCAGATCTGACTATTTTCAAGACCTGAAATCGCTCCGATAAATCTTCTGAAGGAGATAAGAAATGATAAGATAGGTTAATTTTTTTTATTGCTACTTGACTTAAGTTTTATATCTTTGACTGAGTAAACAAAAGATGCTGTGGCCGTAGACGGGAGAGATCCGAAAAAAAATCCAGACATTTGAACACATGGTATTGCATTAAGATGAATTTTTTTTTTATTAATAAGTGCCGATCAAAGTTTTGTATCAATGTATCAATGGTAGATCCCGTGAATGCCACTAAGGCGTATACGTGTTATTTTTTCTTTATGTTTGGTGTTGATTAAGTATACCAGAAATGAACTCTACTTGTCAGCTAACAAGGCAACTGTGTAGGTGTACGAGTGTATGGCCTGAACCTTCTCAAAAGTGATCCTCATCGATGCTATAAATTGTTTTTTCTAAGTGAAATTTTTCTCTGAGTAGTTTTTGCCTCGTATGTATAAACGATGAGTGGATAAGGAGATATAAAAATATAGAACCAACTTCATAGTTTGTGATGAACGATTTTGAAAACAAAGATGTCTTCATTGCTGGTGGACGATAATGACGAAGTTTACATTAAAAAAACAAATCGACCAACGTGAACTTCGTTAATAAAGCACAGGCGATCAAGAAAATTATCGAAACTATACCGAGTTTTAAGATTTCTTTCTTTTGACCTCTTTATTATATTTCGACATAAATTTTTTGATAAAGATCCAAAAGCATATTTAGGCCGCAAACTCAAGCACATTTTTTTGTATATATTAACTTGTGAATTCGCTGGTTGAGGCATCACGTCGTGACATACCATTCAACTGTTTGACAACTTTATTAAAAAAAATCAATGATGAGTTTTTTCTAACTTATCTTTTCCAGATAAACAACCAACAACGTTTGACTCTATCTTAGCCCACAGCCACTCACTTACTGATGAGCAACTGTGCGACAGCAAAAAAAAAACGATAAAAATCACGAAATTCTTATGTAGCGGCCACATAGTTGTTGAATGACGATGCTTTTTCTTCGACGATTAAGCCTAGCTATAAATGTATTGCAGCTACTTTTAGAAACAAATGAACAATGACTTTATTGAATGACGCTATCCTGAACTGCTTCAGAAAGAAAAGTGAAGGTGTTGGGTGTAAGATGATCAAATTTTGTCATTTATCTGTTTAAGTCTCTGTAACAAGTAAGGACAAAATTTTAATGGTCAAATCAGCCAAAGTACAAGTACAAAGTGCGTTCGGTGCGTTCATTCTATTTAACGTAACGTTAATGTTAATTTGTGCAAAAAGGACAAAAAAAAACAATTAAGTTGTTTTCGTTTTTATTCGCATATTGTTACATGTTCTTCGTTCGTTTATTTCCTTAAATCACGCTGGGGATACTAAAGCTTTTCTTTTTCCTATCGCCATGAAAGACAAATTCCGCTTTTCGAAAAAAGCCAGTTAACCCTGGTTTACGTTTTTTCATCATAGCGATTTAAGATAATTTTCTGGAATTTTTTTCTGAAAAAAACCCATAAAAAAAAGTTGGGGTTCGTGCGAACCCCACTATGGTTCCGGCTTGTTATAACAGCCTGAAATAGCCTTCGCAAGATTGTGTTGTGTTGGTAATAAAACGACCTGTTTACATATTTGGTTTTGGAACATAAGATACCAATGCCATTCTCTGCAAAAATCCAAAAATGAATGAAGTGGACAGTACTGATCTGATCTGGTACGGTCAATTCAATTCGTTCAAAAGTATTTCAACAGGCTGGAGAGTGTTTGTCCTGGCTGATAATTGAGCTCAGCGACCCATTGAATCGTCGAAACCGAGGAAGATTCAGATGTTCAAAACGTGTACAATTCATCACGGCTCGAAGAATTGATGCCCATTGATAGTATCCCAAATTAGATGTGAATACAAATTTTGGGGTTCGCGCGAACCCCAATTTTTTTTATTGCATTATTTGTCGTGCCGTAAACTAGGGTTAAGATAAAAATCATGACTGTCATCACATGTTGTTTATGTTCTTTCTTCAAATACAAAGACTTGCGTGCATATGCATATCAGGAGCAATGAGAAGCTGTCCAACTGCGGCTTTGGAAGTATACCTTTGCACCTGGTAATAAGAAGCATCTCAAATGCAACGATAGCTAGATTTGCCAAAGAGACTGAATGTGTCCTGAAATCTAGTGAAAAGAGCATAATATCGAACGAGTTACCACTCATTGGCTTTCCTCGGGATAGCAAGACCAAGGAATTCAAATTCGATAAGCTCTTCGACGTTGAGCTAAGTAACAAAAAAGCATTGCAAAGTGAAAAGGAGACCTACTCAATTAAGACCCATGCAATAAAACGGTATACAGATGGCTCAAAAACAACGGAGGGAACTGGAGCAGGAATTTTTGGCCAAGAACAAAAATTTCAGTACCTATGGGAAAAATGTCAATCATATTCCAAGCAGAAGTTTATGCAATACGCAAATGCGCGGAAGTAAACATTGACAGAAAATAGAAAAATAAAACATATTGCAATAATGACGGACAGTCAAGCTGCAATTGAGGCCCTACGATCCTACACAATCTCCTCAAATCTTGTCAGCGAATGCATTGACAAATTGAACAAACAGGGCAGTAATAACAGGGTTACAATCTATTGGGTACCAGGACATGTAGGAATCATAGGCAATAAACAGGCAGACGAACTGGCAAAGATAGGAGCCGGATCACCACTCATTGGACCGGAACCTTTGTGTGGAATAACGGAAAGCACATTAAGAAAGAAATATAGAAGTTGAAGGAAGACAGCAGAGCTAAACACTGGAATGACCTCCCCAAGATGCGCCAAGCCAAACTTCTACTTGGCACTTTTAATACAAAACGTTACAAAGACGTAATAAAACTTAATAGAAACAATGTAAGAATGCTAGCCGGGTTCCTAACCGGACACTGCAGACTAAGAAAACACCTTAAAGTACTAGGCATAGAGAGCGACGACCAATGCAGATTTTGCAACGAACAGGAAGAATCTCCTGACCACCTCATGAAGTACTTTAAAGTACTGAAGTACTTTATTAAGGAATACCACTTAAGAAGTAGGGGGTACAATAGATCTAAACAGGTCGAGGTACAATACAAAACCCCAATTTTCATTCATTCATTCATTCATTCTTCAAATGAGAAATGACGAAGCATGTTTTGGGATTTCGTGGCTGGGCGTTGATTTTGAGACCCTAAGAATCCAGTCTTCGTTTTAAGAACTTATGGGTTTGCCACATTGGGCCCATATTTGCAAGAGTAAATCAATCATAGTAAAATCAATTATAATTATAAATAAAAAAAAGAAACTGTGAACGCATAATAAAATCAATTGTAATTATAATCAAAAAAAAAAAGAAACTGTGAACGGTCTTTTCAAAGTGATTTTCATCCAAACAAGCCGAAAGCGTTTAAAACTCACTCTATGTTATAAGCTAGTGATAGTTTATGAAATTTAAAATTTCATCTCCATGGATTTATTAAAATATTTACAAGGTTTGTCCACGGTTTGAATTCTTTGGGCTGGAACAGCGATTTTTAATTAACCACCAATCATTATTGTACTGCTGGGAGGTTCAAATATTACAAAATATAGGCATAGGCAAAAAGGGGTTTAATGGTTAGAGAAGACAAAACGAAGTATGTATATATGTTGTCATCAAACAAGTACTGAAAAAAACGACGAATTGGACAGAACGTCACAAAACAATAGACAAACATAGCTTTGAGGTATACAAGAATGCGTCTACTTAGGATCTGCTATAGACACGGCGGAGATCAAACGAAGATTTACTTTTGCCAATCACTGCTACTTATTTTGAAAAAACCAAGACATCCTTTTTTTATGAGACCTGGAGCATCTCAGTTCTGCTATTCAGCGTGAAGAATGGAAGTTATCTAAAGCGAATGGGGAAACTCTTGTTTGTAGACCGACTTAGAGTGCAAAACTGGAAAGAGCTCTTACGAATGTTGGTTCAGACCAACTAAGGGCTGCTCAAAAAACTTTAGTTCTTAGTTTTAGGGGTCAAAGAATTCGTTTCAAGTCTATGTATTGTCTCATTTGTGTTAGCATATGAATTGTACCGCATTTAAATTGAAAGAGTAGCACTTTTATTGCGTGAAATTGAAACTCAAATTGCAGCTAGTTATTGGGATGCAACTGCGATGAACTCAGTGACCAGCTGACAAATGAAAAGCACTAAAATGACTATTATTCCCATACTTTCAAAGGTTTAAATGGCTGTGAACAAATAATCGTGACAGAGGAACGGTCTAGCTTTCTGAGATTTAAAAAAAAAAAAATCAACAAAAAAGAGAGCAATTTATTTTGCTGGCCTGTATTAGTTTGAGAGTATTTAAGTGTGAAGCGGAAAAAATTCAACGCTAATTGTAGTAGGTAAGTACCATTGTCACCTTTCAATGTTTTCTTTATCAGCTCCACGTATGTACCTATGTGGAAAAGAAATTTTCTTCACTGCAGTGCAAACACAACCAAGCTTATCTAGTGTTTTCTCTACAATACTGTTTGAATATTAAGATCTAGGTAGCTGATAGTGATTAGATAAGTGTGATTATATGAAACAAAAGAAATATGTCTTACCTTCGAATTGATCATCAACGGCTGCGAAGTCTCCGAAGTCATCTTCAACTAATGGTGGTGGTGCATCAGATATGCAATCGATTGGCGGTGGAGTACTGCAAACCAATGGTGGAATAGGATTCGACATCTCAAATGTGTAGAATCTTTCTTGTCAAGTCAACAAACTCGCAATACACTTCTTTTTTGTTCACTGGACCTGTCTTAACATTTCGTTTACAATAATTACCAATATGCAAACTGGAACGGATGTTAAGACTCAAACAATGATACTTGGAGGCCTTGAGATAGTTTTTGTGGCTCTGAATGTGAATGTTCTTGATGATTAAACTCTAATTAACGAACCAATGCACTCTCACCTATATCTTTTGTCAGTATGACACATACACCTGGTGAAGGAGGGGGCTCATTGGAAATTCAGACAATCCACTGCGACTAAATTGCGATCAACACGGAAGCAGCAGATGTCTGTTGATGATTATGTTGGGTTTCTCCTTGTGCTGCCTGTGTTTCCTTTTGAGGATTTTGAAGAATGCGCAAGAAAAAATGGAAAACACGGAAACTGAACAATCGGACAAATCAATAAAACACTTGAAAACGCAGTAGAGACAAAATTTATCACTTTTCAAAGATGTGCATGCACAAGATAGGAAAACATAAGAGCTAGTAATTGAATTACAGATTTCAACAGCAATAACTTCAGGTTTTTTGGCTTTTTCCTACCAAAAAAAATATTTTCCGTGGATCGAAGTTTTCAACTGCTTGCTCATTCACGATAATATGAAAAAAATTGACACCTGTGAAGAAGATGACAAGTTAAGTACGATGGTAGCGACGTCTTGTTTTGAATAGATAAAAATTTTCATGCATTCACAATACGTTCACATGACTTTCGGTGTAATTTAAGTCCGAAGAAGTGAGCTATTTTCATTCTACATATCAAAATTCTAAACGTGACTCTGAAACTCAAAGCTCCATTATACTAAAATTCAATGATGCCCAATAGGTTATGACTTTCCAATAGAATCACAATTTTCTAACAATAAAATTGTGATGTGGTCACCACTTTGTAACTTGTGACTTTTTTGGAAAATTCAGTCTGTTAACTCAAAAGTTTTGATGACACTTGATGGCACTAATGCCAAATGTTTTTGTTGTCCTCTGTGCTTTGTGCTTAGAATTTCCCTGTCATCATTTCAGGAATGGGAGTCAAACACTCTCAAAAAGTGAGTATGTCTCAACTTAGAGAAAGTTGTTGTTTTTATATCAAGCCACAAAAAAGAAAACATTTTTTTTCTGTTCTGCGATGCATGATTTCGGTCCACAATTATTTGAGTGGTAAAAATTCGCAAGCTGTGGGCAATTTTCTACTCTCTCGTGAGCTCTATCTTCTTTGCACAATTACTAAAAGAATTGCTGTAATGGAATAGGATTTGATTGATCTTATAAGAAATGTCGACCCATTTCGTGATATTTTACAGTACGCGAACACAGCCCAAAATGACAAGTCCCAATGTTGTGGTTATGTCATTTCTTCTTTCGTAAAATCTTTTCTGGCCAGGCTAATTTTCGTTTTCTTCACAAAAGAATCAACATTTAAACTTTAAACAGACATCTACTGCAATGACAACAGTTGTATCCTTGATGAGGGCACTTGCCTTGAGACCTCAAATATCCACATCAATCCGTGAACTCCATTTATCGAATGTTACCGAAGCCGCAAGAAAAGGAACTCGTGAGAAGGCCCGCAAGAAGAAAGTCAAAGTAGAAGTCAAGAAAATTGGTTTTATCCCCCACAATCAAAGGGACAAAGGGTGAATATTAATTTCAAGTCTACTCATAGAGGGTTAAAACATTGCTCCTTTCAATTTCAGTCTTAATTTACTTAAAGTCAACAAACATATCGACGACTCCTGGAAAGCCATTCCCAAAGACAACTGCTATGTTGGAAAATACTATCGTTGGGCGGAATATAAAGTCGCCGATGCTATACAATGCCATCGAGAAACCCATGACCCTTCAATGTACAATGTCCCTAATGCACCACTTAACGTTGAGATCGAACTCAACATGCATGGCGAAAAGAAAAATCGATTTGTAGACAACTTTAATCGCATGGCTATGATTCCGCACAAATTCGATCACGGTGATGAGCGGAAAATTCTCGTGTTTACTAAGGAGAATGTGAGTTTGTAGAGTAAGATTAAATCCGTTTTCAATTTAAACTTTTATCTTTTAAGAATCTCATAACGGAATGCAGACAAGCAGGCGCTAGCCTTGCCGGTGGTGTGGAACTCATTAAAGATATTACTAATGGCGATTTACTTCTCACTGACTACCAATTCATTATCGCTCATCCAAATATTCTTCCGGAACTGGTCAGTCTACGAGGATTGATGAAGAGAAAATTTCCCAACCCAAAAAGTGAAACATTGGGAACGAATTTGACCGAAATGATCAAAAAATTCTCCGATGGTGTTAGTTACGCAGCAACAAAAGATGAACATCAGCAAGACTTTGGTCTCATCAAGACTTGCATTGGAACTGTGAGTTAAATAATGCTGAAAATACGTTCTCTTTGATTCATATTATTTGGTAGCTTGACATGGACGCAAAACACTTGGAAGAGAACTTGGCGTCAGTGTTGAAAGATGTGAACTCGATGAGGCCCAAACGGGAGGGAAAGTTCATTACACGAGTTCTTCTAAAGAGTCCTCCAAGTAGTGAGCAGTTGAAGATCAATCCCTTTGTCTACGTTCCCGAACAAGGTTCAGTTAACAAATCTGGAAGAGGTAAAGTTGAAGTAGTTGAAGAGGAAGAAGAACCGACCGAAGCACGAGCAACAAATTAAAAAAAAAAAAACAGTTGTAGTAGAATAAGAAGTCAATTTATATAAAACCGTTCTTTTATTGTTAAATTTTTTGCGATATCGTCGCTCTATTGTGTTGTTGTTCCATTTCTACTTGTTTAACTCGGGCATAGCTTGCGCTGCCTAAAAGCACAATCATGTTAGAAGCCCACCAGAGGAACGATTTTGTTTCGTTGAACCACTGTGTAGCAATTACAGTCTGTGTGCAGGCCTTGGCAGTGCCCGAAATGTTGTGCGTTAATGGTGACGTTACCTAAAAATTGTACAAGTTATCATTTATATGAATACACGATGCAATTTCAATGGTTACCTTTATTTGCAAGGCAGTAACAAACCCAATTGCAAATCCACAAATGCCACCAACAGTCATTGCCGACATAAACCACCAAGAGAACAAAAATTCGTAGGTTATGATTGCGCTTAGTTCACCGTTTAGTATGATCAAAGGAAGAAATAAGATACTGGAGTAGAAATTGTTGTAGTAACTAAGTAACCAAATCTCTTGGTTGACGTGTGGGAGTGCCTTCTTTGTGTAAATGGAAAAAAGTGATACACTTAATGACCCGAGTATGCCAAAGACTGTTCCCTTCCACGAAAAAGCATCTGAAAGAGCATTTTAAAATAAAATCAATAGGGTTAGAGGTTTGATGATGTAGGTATACAACTGGATAGAGCAAAAAATAAGCCAATAGTGTAAAAATATTGTATCCAAATTAGATGATTGAACTACCAAAAACTCACCTGTAAGGCTCTCTTGATCAACTCCAAGAAAGAATCCACTGACAATAGCAGCGCAGCAAAGAATACTTTTTAGACTTGTCCTCTGTTGCAACAAGGCATACGAAAGTATTACATTGAAAACAGTGGTGAGAGATCTGCCAACATAGTAAAATGCAACACCGACGTATTTTAAGCACAAATTATTTGTGGCGATCATGGACGTGAATACTATTGACAGTGGTAGAATCTAACAAAAAATATGGTAGGTAAAAAGTGTTCACTCAAATTCGATTCATCTTCACATTACTTTCCGAAATGTATCTATGTCCAGTGGAGTTCCTTCAGGAAAACTTATCGCATTCGGAAAAACATGCCGCAATCGACTCATAGTAAAGCAAATTGCTGTGGAAACCACACACTGGAACCATGTCACAAACAGTGGTGCATCCAAATTGACTTCTTTGCTACTAAGTAGCGCCTTATTTACAAAAACTGTAAGGATCGACACTATCCTGAAAGAACAAAACATGTAACTTGTGTCTAGAATTCCAATAAATTGTATTTACCAATACGCAGCTACAACTAAAAATATTTGAAAGTACTTATAAGCTAATCTGTTGTGCTCTCCCAGGGGTTTGTACATCGTGGACAATTTATATTTATTCTATGTACTCCAAATAGCAAATCTGTCACATTTCTAAATTGTTTAATGAGCTGTTCTATGTATTTATCTTGTTGAAAAAACTAGCCACGGATTTCTGGGAGCGTCGCGTACACTGTACCAACTGGCAACTGGGACAAATATCAAGCATCGAGCACTTGTCACTTGTCAGACACACTCAGCTGTTCAACTTCATATTTCAACGAGAAGCACAACGAATTCGCGCATGTGTCAAAAAATTAGATAAAAGCGGAAACCGGATGCAGGTATGTTAACGCTTCATATTTACGAAGTTCAAAAAATGATCAATTTTGAATCCGACTCCCCTTTACCGGGTGAACACAAATAATCGCAGTCGCACTCGCAAGAGTTAAAATAATAAATTTAAAATGTCCGGATTCTACTTGCGTTGTTTTGTTAACATTGTTATATTTACGTGAAGTCGGCCCTATCTAGGTAACCGTCGGAGCGGAGTTTTCTCCGCAACGCATTTTTTTACGGAGATTCAATTTTGCTTCGAAGTAGTTGTCGACGTAAGAAATTTTTCACAAATGCGGCAATGCATTGCATTCCCAAAACTAAAATCTCCGCAACAAAAACTTATTGGAGAACGTCGGATCGTCCGATCCGAGAACCATCACGAAGCAAAAATGTCTCCGGTTAGAGAGAATTCTATTTATTTTGCTGCTCTTAATCATTGTGTCCACCTAGTTTAGGTCTATATTACGAGTAGCCAACCGAACGTTCAACTGGAAGCGAATGTGATTATCAAATGGAGACATTTTTGTTGAGATCTCACAATACCAGATATGAATTGACTTTTTAAAAGAATAATTTACTCGATATCCACGGACTTTTTAAATAGCTTAGAAAGCTTTACTTATTAGTTTCTATGCGTCGATAAAGAATGACAAAGACAATTCAACAGAAAATGGGGTTGTCTTCCCAAATCAGTAACGTAGACCTTTATCCCAAAATGGTAAGAGGCACATAGAAGTTCAATGCGGAACTTAATTTCCCCTCGTAGCATTATACATATTCATATTCAAAAAAGCTTCATTGTTCATAATGCTTCTTTCAAATTATTCGACTCTTTTATTCAATTCAAATTGTTCACAAAAAAATCATTTATTTTCTTTCTGTGAAAATACATTCAGAATCTTTAGGTACTAAGACGCAGTTAATCAAGAACAATGATCAATTTTCTATATTCCGACGTGAGCGTGTCCTACATATATCTACTCTACATATACTCAGCGGTATAAATTATATCTATTTGTATGAATTAAGTCTCCTTTTCCATTTCACTACCTACTTTATGGTTATCAGTGGATTAAGAAGAACATTTAATAAATATTTAATCCCCCTCGTTAGATCGCGCATTCTTGCATCGACAGGTGATGTCACTTCGCTAAAATTCAGGGCTGGAATGTCTTTTTCACTACAAAGTGTACATTCGATACCAGTAAGTTGGACAGATGGCCTTCCTGAACCAAGTACAAAGTCTTCTCGTGGGGCATTGGCCTGCTTGCGTGTGTCTAATAGCTTGCCATAGATGTGAACCCGATCACCACTGCGCAAAAGTGTGGTGAAATTCTTAAAGCGGTCGTCTGTATGAACACGAACGTCTGTTGGTTTACTCAAGAGTCCCGAAGACATTCGGAGGAGCATTTCGTACTCGTATACGTTCCATCGATTAAGGTTACATGGCTGTTTCAATTTTGCTGTTTTGTGCACTTCCTCACACAAATCATCCGTCTTCGAACAGTCCAGTCCATTTGAATCACCGTAAACGCATTCAATGATACTTGCTAGCCAATTTGGTAAGTAGTCTCGAATGAAATCAGCTCTAATGTTGGTTACTCTGGCGATTTGAACTTCTGTTATGGTACCTTCCCAAGAAATCGTAGCTCCAGAGAGACAGGAGCAACGCAACTGTGTTTTAATTTTATTTTTATGTTCCCACGAGGGCTGGCCGCACAAATGATGAAACTTTTCCCATGATATGTAACGCCGGGTATCTTCTTCAGATGTTATGATCGGTTTATCATCGATGAGATTTGAATAAAGTGATGTTTCAGTGTGCACGGCCTTAAAACTAGATGTCATGTAAGGCAGTGTAAGAATGGCAGCGGCAACAAGGCTAACAGCAATCTGAAAGAAAGCAAAAGTCAATTTAGAACTTCAAAACCTCAGTAGAACCTTACCTGAAGGAATGTGATGTACTTTTGAGTGTTTTGATTAACAGCCATGAAGCAGGAGCCTAACATAGCTAGTGTTGCAGCAACAACCGTTGTAGCCAGGCGCATTTGTGGATCAGTTAAGCCAACGTATTCCACAGCAAGAAAAACAGGCACCAATAGCGAAACAATGCCAAAAAGTGGCAGGAAGAGAAGAACTCCAGCCAACCCTAGAGCTGCTCTCACAACTCCAAACATTGTTGCACTTTGGGAGCTGGTGATGCACAATTGTAGCCAACTCAGAGTGACGCAATGCGGAATAAGATATGTATAAGTGCCATGCCAGTTTGATCGTTTAGCGAGGTGTACAAGGAAGAGAGGGATCATTAAGTAAAGAACTGTCCGGCAGTTCAGACAAAACTCGATCCCGTTGCCAATGACAAATGAGCTGAAAGTGGGAACTTTAAGATCTAGAAACCTCCATCCAGTGCTGACGACTTCATCCATTTCATAGGGGTATTTGGCCAAAACGTTGATGCCAAACGAAAAGAGAACTAGTACATCGGGAATTCGCCTTTGGGAAGACGTGTACATAAATGCCACCATTGAGATGAAAACCATTACAAACGAGACAATAGTGATCTCGGAATGGGGTAGCCATTCGGGGCTAATTAGCGGACAGACAATGAGGTTGCCAACAAAAGCACAAAAGAAGTAAAGGTATGGTTTCATGTTGTTCTTCAAGAAACGATTCTCGGAAATGCCAGCTTCCACATTGTTGTCCCCATAACTGAGAAACAAGCCTGACCAAATCCGAAAATCGATAAATTGGTGTTTTGACTTAAGCATTTTGCATGTGGACCAAACCATACACCCCATACAAAGATAGTAAAAGCCAATAGGCAGGTAAACAGTCAAATTGTCGCTAGAAACCACTGTGTACACGATAAAGATAAGAGCCAATTTCATACTGGGCGATACTGAGCCAGGAAAAGATGAAATCAAGTTGATGAAACGATGGTAGAACAAACTGCAGAACACTATTGGATGAAAGATTATTCGGTGGAAGCGCGGCACGTGATCTAGAGAGTTCGGATGCGGAATTGAGAGTGTTAGTTCGTCATTAACAGCCGGCAAACGACCGTTTGCATAGTTTACTGCTGCGGTGACAAGATTTGCTTCTGTTATTACCCTCTCAGGATCCAAAATGTTGAGGTCTGGTCTTGGGTAGGGGTAAATGTCACCATTGGCATGGTTGACATCTTCAAGTTGTTCGGTTTCTTCTTCTTCTGATGTGGAGTCATTGTGGCGTTTTCGTCGTTTTTGTAATTTGTATATTTCACGCATTTTTCGCTCCAATTGCTTGGGGGTTATGTGCTCTCCACCATTCGAAAGACAAGCAAAGAGATCACGAGCTGCTTTACGAGCCGCGCGTTCCCCAGTGGTCATACTCAAACAACTTCTTACGTCATCGATATTCGAGTTATTTATTCCCCGTCGACTGTCGAAACACTCCTGCAATAGCCGAAGTGCGTCTTCGTGACCTTGCTGGGCAGCACATAATAGCCAATGAACGCCCTGTGCGTGGGATGATGCCTCATTGTGTTCTACACTCAAAATCAAATGTAATTATACTAATTTAACAATTTATCTAACAATAAGTACCAATGTTACTGTCCAATAACTGTCTGGCAAGGTCGTACTGGTAATCTGAAGTGCCATCTGCTGCGAAGTGATATTTGAGATTATTCAGCGAGGTTCTGTCTGGATATTTGGACGGAATGGAAAGCAAATTCTAAATGGCTGGGGACATGATTGTGACGTTCTTACCTTCTAAATTCCATTTTCTTCGGTTGGATGAACCTGCTGGAGGTTTTTTCGTCCAATTAGCCATTTGTTCGAAGTGAAAAATAAAAGCACTTCATAACACAAACACAGACTACACCACGCAAAAATTAGAATTCCAAAACAAATTTTTCTCTCTTCAAATGACAGTAGAGAGTAGGCATTTAAATGGGTGCGTTCGGAAATTAGCTCAAAATCAGACAGCTGTGCTAGGCACTGCCAGAACTACATCGATTTTAGTTAATATTTAAAAAATATGCTAATTTCGAGTTTCGACCGGGAATTAAATAATTAATTCCTCCCCTGTGCCGGTAACTTTTGGCTCGGGACCAAGGCCCCTGTTCTGTAACTATCGCCTTGGCGATAAACGGTGGAAAATGGAACGAAATTCTATGAATTTAGTAGGATTTCGTTCCATTTTTCACCGTTTATCGCCTGCTTTTTTTGAGTCGATAGTTACAGAACAGGGGCACAACATTTTGTTTTCCGTTGGTTTGAAATTGAATTGAAAAAAAATAATCATTTTTGAAGCATTGGGCACATTCAAGAACCTATCGGCTATCGGATAGCCTATCTCGGATAGCCGTATCATAGATACCTTTTTGAACGATTCAGATATCTTTTCCAGATTGCTGCAGACAACACATGTAAAATATTAAAATTCAACATTTGAAAACAGAAAAGCATTCAAAATATCTTTGCTAGACGATTATAATTTATTTTTTTCGATTTCCCATGCGTTTTAAAAAATTCTTAATGCTGAAATAAATGCACACCAAAACAAAAAATCAACATGAAAAGAAATAAAATTTCTGTCGACTGATCACTTGAAATGTATACCAAAAATACTCGGATACCTTTAGATAGCTTTTTAGTAGAAATGGTTGTGTGACTCTGCTAAACATTTTAGCACGTAAACAACAACAAAAAGCTATCCGGATACGATTGTTGAACGCCCACATTAAAGTGAACTTGAGGAAACGGTGAAGTTTGTTGCCGGATATAGACGTTAATTCAAATAAGATGAAAAATTTAATTTCACTTCAGAAAAAAGAACTCTGGTTATTCCAGGCAAAGGGAGTACAATTCGAATCTCTGTTCCCGGTATTTGCGCGTTGACCGTTTGGAAATTGGTTGCTAAAATTAGATCAGTTTTTTGTGTTCCTTTAGCGAAAATGTTGACGAAACTTCAACTTTTCACTGCTTAAATAGTGAAACAAAAGTTCGTGAAAGTTTTAGCAGACAATTTGGACGTTTGAATATGTTGAGGTTTTGTGTCAACAAAACGTTCAAGTACGTTAGGTACATCAATCGCTCTCAGAGAAATTTTACCTCCACTTTGTAAAATTTTGCTGACGGCCGATTTTGTGGCACAAAGTACTCGAACGTAGCTATTATGTATTTTTTTTAAACTTGTAGTCACTCACTGGTCTACAACGCATTTTTACACAGCTAAAAATTCAACAACAACCTATGTTTAAATGAAATTTTATTTTGAAATATTTTTGAAGGAAAACCCAATGCTAAAATTTAATAAATTAAATACGCAGTACAAAGGAATGAATATCTCGATAAAAGGTCAAAGAACTCAAAAATGGAAATGCAAGATTCAAAGTTACACTGCCTGTCTTATGGTATTTGATGGTGAACGATGTTTTGAACGTAAGATATGAAAATTAGAAGTATATCTTGATCTATATCATTAAATTTATAGTTCATCGTGAGGAAGCTCGTCGGAGGGATCGTTTGGGTTCTCACAGGCAGCTGGTGTCTCGAAGACGTACTGATATTCGCAGCGGTTGGGTTCAGACACAGCTGTTATCTTGTGATCCAGTCCGCATTCAAGTTGAATGGCCGCTGATCTCTGTGGGCCGTTCCAGCATGAGGCTCCGTTTGAATACATCATCTGACTGTACTTCTTTTCAGATCCTGACCACCGATCCCATGAGCCCAACCTGAAAAAAAAACAACAATTTCAAATGGAAACAAAGAATTCATGTAGAAATTCACGGTATTACCTCGTCTCAGAGCCACCATTTCTTGGCTGCTGAGATGCCCTGTCAAATGGACACAGCTTGTAGACGTACTCTCGGTCTTCATAGTTGAAGCACTGACCTTCTAGAGGAGCAAACTCATCCGAGGCTCCATAGTCTTTGCCGATTTGCTCCTGGATTTCCTTGATTTCCTGATCAATCTCGCGTAGCGATCTTTCAGCTTCCGAAAACTCATTTCGGGCTTCATTTGTACGTTCAATGATGGCTTGTGTGTCGGGATCATAATCGGCCTTGTTGTGGTTGACCTCCTCAGCAGCTCCTTCACCGACTTCTTCTCCTTCTCCTTCGTCGTCTTCTTCTTCAGGTTCGTACCCGGCTTCAGCGTCTTCATCTTGCTCATTTTGTGAAGGTTCGATGTATGAAGGCTCGGTGTCAGTACCCATTTGTTCTTCTTCATGTCCTTCACCATCTAATTCTCCTTCTTTCTGTGGTGGTTTGAAAAGGCCAGCGTCTAACATCATGTACGGTTTAATCCTGCCCCAACAAACTTTCACAAATGTCTCACGATCAACGCGTTCTCTTTCGTCCAAGAAAAACTTGGCTTCTTCTTCCGACACAGCACCGTTGCGGTCCTTATCGAAAGACGCCCTTGTTTGCAGCTCGGCAATATCAATAAACCCATCATTGTTTGAGTCAAACTGAGTAAAGGTCTCATCAGCTTCGTTTGCATTTTCAGACTCCTGTTGTTGGGCCTTCTCACGCTTTTCAGACTCTTGAATCTCTTTGTACACTTGCAGAGCTTCGTTTTCAATTACTTCGGCTTCTTTTTTGATATTTTCCTTTTCTTCGCGGATAGCATTTGCCTCTACGCGACGATTTTGTAACTCAGCCAATCTGGCGCTGCGTTCATCACGAAGCGTTTTTCCTCTTGCAATAAGTTCTGCTTTCAGAGCATTTCCTTGTTTTGTTAGCTCTTCTCTGCTTTTTTTAAGTTGTCGCTCCTCTTTTCCTAGTTCTTGACAAGTGTTGATACACTTACTGTCTTGTACTCCGTATTCATCGCTAGCGTCGCAACAATCGCAGATACCATCATTTACTCTAGAGCTTGGAATGTTTTTCGTTTTGAAGCCGGCATTTGTGCAATGGAATTTGCCATTTGGGCAAGCTGATGTTCCCGGCTCGTCACTGCCATCAGGGCAGTCACAAAAATCGTCATTCACCTAAGAACATAATTATGACTAATTCGCTTAACAGGGATCTACTTATCTATTTGAAAGCTACTTACCTGAAGGTAACTGATGGTTTTAAGTCCATCGAAACACACAAAATGCTCCCCGGGAGGGTAAAGACTCGCTTTAGATATGGCAACACCTCTAGGACGTGGAATTGTACCAAGTGCACAATAGTTGCTCAGGTAGATAAGAACCAAGAGAATGGTGAACGCTAAGTGGAATGAGCGATTCATTTTCTATCACAATTTTGAGTGGCTTTGTTCGTGCGCGATAGTTTGGTCCTGCCCGTTCGGGTTTAGGGATGTAATTGTAAATTAAATAAAATTGATAAAACAGAGATCAATTTAAAGCCGGCAAAACGAATAGGTATCCTCTTCTTTTCTAGAAAATCATCACCACTTCAACAAATGTCAGCCCTCAGCCAACTATTCAATTTTGATATTGTTGAAAGGCAACAGATGATGCTACGGGCAGTTGGAAGAAGGAAAGGACGTGTCACTTAAGGGGTCGCGCACACTTTCATTGTTTCCATGATGAAGTTCACATTGGTCGATTTGTTGAAGCTTCGTGCGAATAATGCTGGGCTTACATGCATCTGCAACTGCGGAAGTGCAGAAAAGTAAAGCGAGACGGATGAAGACTACAAAGCACAAAAGTTAAAAAGAGAGACGAATAGGATTATGGTTGCAGATGAAAAATTATGGTTGCAAACCATAATTTTTCATCTGCAACCATAACTAGGAAGTTCGTTCCCTCTCTATCAGACAAGTATGAATTTTACATCTTGTGTCTTTTTCCGATTTTCATCTGCACTTGCAGATGCATGTAAATCCACCATAAATGCGATTGTTTTCTTGTTCTCCTTCTCTGTTACAGCAATGTGTTGGTATTGGTTTGCGTTCGATTTGTTGAACAAAGTGTATGCAAAGTGTATGCACGTTTCAGAACAAGATTATTGGGGTATTATTAGCCGCGTTTTATTGAGAATTTTTATATTCACTTCACTAATATGCTCAACAAAACGCTGTACTCACTGCAACTTCATTCCATAAACTCCATTTACCAGCCATCCCTGTTGTTCACATCAGCAAGTGACTTATTTTCGTCCACTTATCGTTGTTCACTTTAAAGTTCTTGTTTTTGCATGTGCGATGTTTTGCTGAAGTGAATAAAGAGTCCCAATGAAACTCGGCTCTTTAACTTCAATTGGAAATTTGCTGTAAAAAATTTGGTGACCAAAAAAGAAATACTTATAAATAGAACGGTCGGTCTTAAATTTGGAAGTTTGAGTACGCACTCACAGGAAATTGTTTGAAAAAGCATGAGGCATAAGAGCTTTATTTGGCACCAATCAAAACTGATTGCAAAACTTGGAATCGTGAGTACTGTTTCACGTTTTATTTTCCACACTACACACATCGTACTCAAATTTTAAAATGCAAGCACGACCCGTGTAAACGCACATAGGCGATTTTTTGTCATCAATGAACTGCTATAATTTTAATTTATTCTAGCAGTTTGGCTCTTCTGTTATTTGAAGGAAAGTGACGTCAAAAATCAGCAAAATTGGTGTAAACTCTGAAAATGTCGCCTGTGGCTGAAAATTTACTAAAATAATCCAAGAAAACCCCTCAAAAACTCCCAACAAAGCAAAGTATTAGCATAATAAAGAGTGTGATAAATGTCTGTATTATGAATAGGTATTCATACAACACAGGTAACTAATTTTGTTTTGCTCTCATCTCTAACAAAAGTATTTGATAAAAAATAAATTCTTTTTCTACGGTAACTTTGGGTGTCGCCGCCCTAATGACCAATTTTAATAAACCAGTAATCATTGTACAAAATTCTTTTTCTCTTCTACCTAACTCTAGCGTTTGTATATTTATGCTTTGATTTTCATCACTATCACATCTGTGTCTGTTTCCGAATGCTATTTTTAGTGGTTCTTATATTTTTAAAGATTCTTCCTACCAGGATCACCATAGTGTCATGGACAGTGAAAACCTAATGGACGAATTAGCATCATTGACTCGTACAGAAATACCCGATGGCCGTCAAAGCCTGAGGGACAGTTTCACTAATCTAGAAAGAGTCGCTGACTATTGTGAAGACACTTATTACAGGTTTGTATATGTTTTTATTCCTGCCACAATGATATTTCAACTATTGAACTATTAGAGCTGACAATAAGAAAGCAGCTTTGGAAGCAACAAAGAACTACACCACGCAGTCGCTAGCAAGTGTTGCATACCAAATCAATACGCTGGCGTATAGTTACATGCAGTTGCTTGAGCTTCAAGCCACTCAACTAAATGAGATGGAGTCGCAAATGAATCATATTGCTCAAACTGTTATGATTCACAAGGAAAAGGTGGCCCGAAGGTAAAATCTATTCCCTTTGTTTGTCGAAATAAATAAAAAAATAATTTTTTACTTGCCTGTGCAGAGAAATTGGGGTGCTTACGGCGAACAAAGTTAGTTCACGGCAATTCAAAATTGTCGCTCCCATTAACCCGGAAAAGCCAATCAAGTATGTTCGCAAGTCAATTGACTACTCAATTTTAGATGAGATAGGCCACGGCATAAACTCGACACAACAACGGCAAAAGCATCGTGGGTCGAGCCATGGCTCAATTCAGTCACTTGCTACAACTAATTCGGTATCAGTTGGACCGCCACCGACTACAAAGCCTCCAACTCCTCCTCAAATGTCACGTGGAAATACTGGAACTCTAGGAAAATCAGTCAGCAATACTGGAACACTTGGAAAGAGCTCGCGTGAGTATCGAACCCCACCTGTTGTTAATCCGCCTCAGGTCCCGTCGCACTATGCTCCCAATTATCCAATCGGACATCCCAAGAGAATTTCTTCCTCTTCGGGCGGGGGCGAACGTGCTCCAGGTTATAGCTCATTGCCAATGCCCCCAAGCCAACAAGTTGCCACGCATGTTAATTTACCATCGGCTGGCATGATGCAGTCATTGCCACCACCTCCACAAACAACTTACGATGACCGTAGCAGCATGCCGCGTAAGTTATTTGCCTTTTATGTAATTTTTTTTGTTATAATTCGAATTTGAAACTAGCTCCACCATCTCCGCTTACGGTTTCGCATGAGATCACTGAACAGAGTCACGTTGGCATGCACACACTGGGAAGGAACATCAATAGGTAGAAATTGCGTTATTTTCATGATTCTCATTAACTCAATTGTTTGTTGTTGTTCAGTTTGAATTTTGGTCGGCCAGGCTCGCAATCACCGCCATTGCCACCGCCACCACCGCCAGAGGACGAACACCAAGATTTTGGTAGACCAAGAACTTCAACTACACATGGCCAGTTAGCACCGATAGTTCCCGATGATCAAAATCTCCCAGGATGGGTTCCGAAGAATTACATTGAAAAAGGTAAATTGAATTTTTGTCTTGCAACATACGACTTAAGTCATAAACTTGGACTTTCTTTTTTTGTAGTAAGGTTCAGGGATTATGTTGTAGTAGTAATTTGTATGTACTAACAGAAAAATGCTGGCAAGTTTGCAATGCAAACGTAAAAGTAATGCAAAAATGTATTCAAAGGCCAAATGTAGGGAGTTTTATTTTTGAATAAATTGTTGCGTAAGAGCGATTTTCATTTGAGTAAGAATTTGATTTTTATCGAATTTTGTATGTTTTAAGTAAGCAACTCTAATTGCGAGAAAGCGATGCGATGCGAGAAGAGTTTGAATGTGACAAAAATATTTCAATGTAATCTTATCCAGAATCCAGATGCGTACAGTGTAGCTACATTTGATGCGATACTTGCGAGTCTGTAGCAAGGTTGTCGCAAGCTTTTTGCACAAAAACTGGCCTCTTTTTTCAAGCGATTTGTGGTGCAAGAAGTGTTTGTGATTGAGTAAAACAATAGCACTTTGTCGCTTGTCGCATTGTTTCTCGCATTGCTTCTCGCATTACATCGCTTTGTCGCCTTATAATTAATGTCGCCTTTTGAGAGATTCTTGAAACCAATCTATCTGATGCAGAAAGATCCCTCTCTCGGTTCTTAGGAGAGAAATTCTCAATTTATGATACCTGTGTACGTAAGTACAAAATGAACACATAGGCAAATTTTGATTTCTACAAAAAATGTTTTTGGAAATGTATCAAAATTTTGCTTCGTTTGTTAAAATAAAATCAAATTGAAAAGTGTCGTTTTTCACTACTATTTCCGATCTGCACCCTCTGATTTGATAGGACTACACGGCTATTTTAATTCCTGCAATAAAAACCCACCGTTTTATTGAGTTTCTTTATAACCTCTTTTTTATGACATGAAAAAACAGCCTAGCATGTTCAGCCTTGAAAAGCTTTCAACATCCTAGACGTCCAAAGACAATTTCCAAACATTTACTTTCCGAATGTACTTTTTGAGTATATTTGAATTTTAATCAAAAGCAAACGTCCTCCGGATGTGACGAAATCTTTTCCAGAGAACAAATTTGTATTGTTAAAATACCACTTGTTTTACAGTTATTAATTTAATTTGTCTCACCTCTATCCACGTTTTGTTTTACCACTGTGGTTCTTGTTAACAGTTAGTCATTTAAGCAGCTTTCAACATATTTTTTTTTTAAATCAGAACAGGACCACATAGAAGCAATGAAAAACTTCAGGCGAGCTAACAATCAAAATCGTCAAAGAAAGCAACAATAAATTGTTTTTCTGCCTGGAACAGTTTAAAACAGCCTTGTTGAATACTCCTTTAATTATTTTCATTAAAAAGAACTTACTTTGTTTGAAATGTTTGTTTATTTAACAGTGAATTTTTATTTATATTTTAATTTTATTCTTACATTATGTAAACGAATCTCGCGCGCCGTTGCAGCATGGGTCTATGAGTGGGAGATCCTCTACAAACCATTATCAATAACTATGCTCAAGAGCTCACAAATTAGGATTTCAATGTGAACTGAATATTTATTGCCCAATTTTTTTCTATCGCGGTGCATCTCCAATTATGTTTTCTTGCAATTTACTTGAATCAACTTTAGCACAACAAGAACATATTTTCAACATTTCGACATTGACTACTTCTTCTTCTCATTTTACGTTGGAAGAATGATTTATCTAGGCGTTTGTTGTTGGGCATTCAATCCTTGGAAACTTTCTTTCTTACTTAGGTGGACATCACAGTTCGGATTTGACGCTGTGCCTTAGCCAACATATTTCGCCAACAATATTAGGTTCGTTCGTTGAAGCCGTGGGGTCGCTCTGTGGTCGCCACAAAATGTTTTTTGAAAAACCTAAACTCGCCCTGAATGTCTGAATGCGTTTTTGAGCCTTGGGATTGCCCTGGGGTTTCCCTCAACTCGCCTTAGGTTTTTGTTGGGGCGAGTTTAAGTAGGGCTGTCAAATGGCTTGTATTTATTCAAATGAAAGGGATGTGTGGTGATTTTGTGGTGTAGCGTTTTTTGAGAACTCTTTTGACAACTCACAGGATTGTTCTCCATAGATTATCTCAACATACGGGACCAAAGATCATCCGGAGTTTTTTTTTTCTTTCCAAAAGACCAAGAGTGTCCTCATCCGCTTTAGATGAAGTTCAAGTTTCAATGGAAACACTTCATATTTATTTTGAAAAAATGTTTGTCAAAGATTTGATAAATTATTAAATTGTCCTCATTTCCTTTCGTTGATTTGTTCTTATGTTCGCAGTAGTGATTTTATTAAGTATCGTGTATTTTATGTGTCTTATCGTAGGGTCAGTTAAGGAAGCACTGAACCCTTAACTCGCTGTTTAAGACAAACTAATTTTTTAATTTATACTTAAGTAGAAAAGGATTTTAAAAATTGTTATTAGATCTTAACTACGGTGGTTTGTATTTAGATGACATTTTCTTTTGTAATTGTCATTTGAATTTCTATCACGGCTGTCAAATTCCATCATTTGAAAGCCGTGTATTTTCTTCATAACAACAAATAAATACATAAATAAGTAAATTAAGGCAAAAAAATTATGCAATAAAAACAAACCGAAAACATAACATACACCGAAGTGCTATCGACGACATTCAAATAAAACATATGAAAATATATTTAAACAAAACAAAACCAATGTGTGTGATTTAGCAAAAATTCACATAAGATTTTGTTATATACAGGTACCAAAAAAAGGAGCAGCAGGCTATCATTCTTTTCGAGAGGTCTAAATCCAATGCTTGTATCAAAACACTAAGCATCGGTTTGGTGAGCACTTCTGAATAGAGCACTGCCTTTTATATAATTATGAATGGTCTTTATGTTCATCTCATCGCTATCTCTTTTTATTTTCCCCTTTTGTATATCATTCGACAGTTGTTTTTATCATAATAAGTAAGATTCGTAACTGCTCCGCTAAAAGAGACTGAGCATTGAAGTTGATTCATATATGTCCCAAAATTAGGAAAAGAATTAAGAAACACATACCATGCATAATGCATCACAAGAATAGATTTTAAAATATGAAACAATTAGTTGTGATAGTTCACTCTTAATCCGATATTCATATCAGCATAAATCAACTGCTTTACCGTTCATTCATGTGAATGGCTTCGTTTCAGCTCTTGAATTTTATAATTCGTACAGACATTTTGTAAAATCATTTTCTGGTGTTAATCGACAATTTATATTTCAGTTGTGGCTATTTACGATTACTATGCCGATAAGGACGACGAGCTGAGTTTCCAAGAGAGTTCTGTTCTGTATGTACTCAAGAAGAATGACGATGGCTGGTGGGAAGGCGTTATGGATGGAGTAACCGGTCTGTTTCCAGGAAATTATGTCGAACCGTGTGTTTGAATGCTTCACAATAACACAGCGTTATATGTTTTCCAGTATTCCATAATAAATTAAAATAGCATTTAGACAATATCAATTTTATACCTTTAAAGAGAAACCAAGCTGAAAACAAAAATTTCACAAGAAACTCATTTTTTATAAAGTAGTCCAAGGAATTAAGCAAATAGAACCAAGCAATTACAAAATAAAAAACAAAAGCAAAAAACAAATAATGACTAAACAGTATGATATTCAAAACACAAATTTAAAGAATAAATTGAAAGTTTTTTCTTTTCTTTTACTTCTCAGAGAGATGAAGATAAGTTATTTGCATATATAGAACTTTATTTTATCTAAACAAAGAAAGAAACTCCTTTCAAGATTAAATTGATGTTGTTTTTCAATATTATTTAGTGGATAAATGAGGCTTTTCAGACCCATAAAAAAACAACAGCCTTATGCTGTTTGACAAAGACACGACTTTATTTCTAGCGCTTATTATCTGCCAAGTTATTGACTCTTAAAAATTAAAAATAAGCTAAGGTTTTATTTAGCTACGGTAATACAGAAAAAAGCATACATATTATATATTATATTACTATCTCTCCTTAGTTAGCAAAATACAATTTCGAATAGCTTTTGTCTTATTATTTTGCTATTTCAGAATAAAATTAAAATATACAAAACATGTTTTTACAATAACAATAGACATAAAATTTAAAAATATATTCAAGAAGTTAAAAGTTTACGAGTTGCCTCAAAAGGTTTACAATTTTTTTTTAGACAAATACAATAAATAAAACCATTAAATGCAGAGATAATTTTGCGAGTTGTTTTTTTTTTTTTTGTTGCATAAATCAAATATTTGTTTCCGAGTTGATGATGTGCAGGATGTGGACTAAGACTCAACTTTCCGCTATAATTTCAATGTGCACGAAGTGTTTTACAATCGAATTATGAAAAAATACATTTTTTTGATCAATGACGCTATGAGAGAATTGTTTTATGATCACCAAGGGATGACGGCCATTCCTCTGACCCGCCTGTGAAGTACACGGATGTTTTTCTGAATTTTTTAAAGCGTTTCTACCACGGTAACCAATCCAACTGATAAAGCAAAAGTGACTCCCAAAAAAAATCAAATTGTACATTCCACAGCAAAAGATTGCGCAAACCATAAAGAAAATAACTGTTGCAATCAAGACTCTTCATCCGATCGCATCTGTTACATTGATATAGCAGATTATTAAGACAAAAACAACCAAGGAAGCAAGGAACGTTACTACCGCTTGCCTTATGCCAACATTCATTTCAATATCTTCAGTAGCTTGTGTTTTAAAAATTAATACTTTTGTTTTTCACAGATTGACTATCAAGTACCAAGGACTTCGAAAAATATAACACGAGGAAGAACTCATTTTTCGTTAATATCAAAATTGAATTCCACCACAAGCTGCAAATAAACTATCCAAAAGAAGCCCATACTACCCGATTTTGTGAATTTGAGACATTTATTCAAGTGGAGATTGATGGTTGTTGGTAAGTGTTTTCTGATACGCTTTTTGACTAAAATTCTGTGATATTCTGTGATTCTGTTAGGCGTCCAACTAAAAATCTACCAAGTAAACACAGTTATTAATCTTGCTACTTTTGTATATTTCCTGGCCATACCGTTTACACAATCAGTTAACAAAGTATAATATAATTTGGTAAATTTATTGCATCATTTATGTCCCAACAGAACTCATGTGTGTCTTTTGAACCAAATTCAATTTCCAGTGCAGTTTCTTGAAAAATTATCTAAATACTTTTATGTTGAGTGCATTTTTTAATAGAAATAATTCCAAATGAATTAATTTTCCAGAGAATCAAAATACAAGTAGTTTTGAACATCTACAATCAGTTACGTGTGCTGAGTCCACTACATTTATGAGTAATAACGAATCATTGGATCAAAGCAAAATAGCATTCCATAGACAAAACCATTTCCCAGAAAAAAAAACTGTTAAACATTTTTAAACGTTGAGCAATGTTCAACTCCAGTGATGTAAAATATCTAGAGCTTCTGTTATTCATAAAGAAATAATCTTTATAAAGTCCAACACTATTTCGTTGGATTTTTTATTCGGAAGGGCTGAGGTTTGTAGATTTTGAACGCTTTCGTGATGTTGATATCTTTCGTGTTCTGGAATTTACTAATGGACCCATAAGACGGTCAGGATCGTCCAGTCCATTGCTAGTCATCGGAATCTCTTGTTCGAGATCTATTGGTGACAATTGAGATGGCGACCAATCCGAACCGGAACTTGAGCTTCTTGGTGATTCAGAACTGCATAAAGAAGCAAAATTATTTTATCAAGAAGTTTAACATGGATTGTGGTTTCCTACCCAGCCGAGTATATTGGGGGAAGTTTTCTTTCATAAAACGTAAGCCCTGATGAGCTTACTGTTCCCGCATGAATTTCTTGTTGGTATAAAGCGTACAGTTCTCTCAGCTCGTCTGGAAGGTCAACATTGCCATCTTCAATTAAACGCCTTTGAGAGCTTATTATGTCTTCACAGAGTCGTCTTTGGCGTTCGGCACGCAGCAGTTGCAGATCCCGTCGCCGCAGTTCTGCTTGACGTGCCAATCTTTCCGCCTGCAACGAAACTTTATCGGCCTCTAGTTCGTGTACTCGACAAAGTAGAGCTGCAAATGGGGCATATTACTCGTATTTGTATTTTTCATATAGAATTTTTTTTTAAATGATGAAAGCCTATGTTTTGTCTGATAGCTACTAAAGTATAGACTCACCCAGAAGTTCTCGTTCTTCATCACTGCTAATGCGTTCCGGTAATTCCTGTTCATAAAAGAAATATTTGAATAGAAGATGACTTACTGCAGTGAACAGCAGGACTTACATCTTCTAATTGTACGCCCTTTTGTCGACACATTTCCAACTCTTGTTCGGTCCTTTCCCTGATCTCTTTGTATCTTCTTGATTCCTTTTCAATTGCTGCCAACTCACCCCATGCATTCTTCAAAGCAATAGAACCTTCCGATTCCGCTTCTACAAATATTAATATTATGAATAAAGGAGCTTTCGTATAAAAGTAAACAACAAATGACATACCGTCCTCGACTAAAGTGTCATACAACTTCCCCATTCGTCCTTGCCAATGCGATATGATCATGTGTTGTCGTTCAGCGTCGAGTTCTAATCCCAATAAATGACTCTCCGCTTCGAGAAGCTTTCGTCTCAATTTCATTTGCTGCTTGAAAGTCAAAACGATTTGTTCTCTCAAATACCTTAGTTCTGCCTTGCGTTTCTCATCGTCGACTGCAGTACGCGCAAGTGCAGCTCCACTACGAGGGCGTTCAGTAAGCATTTTCGATCGCAAACGCGTTACCTCTTCCCGCAAATCGGTTACAAGACTTTGATAGTGTTTCATTGGGAACTCCTTTACTTCGTCTATGTATCCAGTGTTTTGTAAGCGTGTTGTTATGTTGTTTGCCCGATCGGCGTATACCAAAGTGTTTTTAGTTTCATCACGATGTTTTCCTTCCGGTGCAACATGGGCAATCATAACTGTCTTACACTTGCCACTCAAAGCCTCTTTCAATAATCGAGTCAACTTTGAGTCTCGATAGTTTACATAACGAGCACCTCCAGACAAAGCATTGATGCAATTGCCCAAAGCCAAAAGGCTGCGATTGATGTGAGCTCCTTCCTGCAACCTCTTGCCACGATTCTTTGTTTTCTTTGCTCTTTCCGATCCAGCTAGATCAGTGAGGAAAAGCCGACCCTGCTTTGTACCAAGTGTTGTTCTCATCTGAACTGTTATACTCAAAAGGGCATGACTTCTAGATGATGTTTGATTCGCAGCAGTTGGCTCCATAGTGCGAGCTTTGTTACCTTTAAGCAAGAGTGAAATCACTTCATGTCTACTGGAAGCAGTAATTTCTGATAATCCCGCAACAGTAATTCTCTGTCCACGATTATCTTCTCGAAGCTCCAAAGGTCCTCCAGGATTCAAAAGATCTCTTATAAGCTCATTGTATATCTCCAAATAAGAAATACAGACCTTAAAATACAAATCCATTAACAGAGCCATTAAATTTTGATCCGAAAAATGAACAAAAGTTCAAATTGTCAATGGAATGATGTATGAATATAAATAAATTATTGTGTGTCATTAGTATAGTGGCGTCTTTGACTTATGGAGGTAAGGTGTTGTAATTATATGTCACCGCAACTTTTGTTTAGAACAAATTGTGAAAGATAAACACGAATGAACATATAGTGGCAACAGTCATTAGGGATTCCAAAACACATATACACCCCTTGACTTTATTAAAAATTTATAGCAAAACCATGCGTGGCTAATTATCACATAGTTTGACTAGGTTTGAGGATATACATACTTCCTAAGAGTAGTATAACATGGCAAGAAAATTTTTGTAATTTTTTATTTTTGATTGAAAGACATCTATAGGAATGGTTTGGTATGTAAAATGCAAGGTTGATTATTTATTAAAAATGTTGGAAACTGTAATGGAATGCATCTATTTTTAGTCAAATTAAAATTGTTTCAATGCAATTGTTGTAATGAAACTGTAGTGAACTTTAAAGTTAGCTGAATAATTTAGAATTTCGATTATTGCTTAACTACATTGCCAGGACGCCAAGGCCAACATATTTCTAAGTGACAATTGTGTAACGCACTTCTATCATGAAATAATCTAATTATCCTTTAAATTTTCTAAGCCCATTGAAAGTCAAAACAAAAGCTAGGGTCTGAGTTTTAGGTCAATCTGACTAAACAATAGGTAAAGCACTTCGGGTTGAGTAAACAAAGTATGTACGACAGAATCGGGATAATAGGATTATATGTATGAACTGTTCTTCATGAAGGGGGCATTTTTGCATTTTAAGCCGGTTATAGACTTAAACAGGATTTTAACACGTTATTTCGCCCTACTTTCACAAATTTCTTGTAAAGTAAAAACAATTGAACTCTCAATTCGTTCTAATGACTGCAGACAGACATTGTCTTTTGTCAGAAGCTAGTTGGAGCTGGAAATAGGAAAAGGAAACCTAAAATGTAGTGCGGATAGATATTCCAAAGTGGTTTTTTCACACTTAACTTCATTAAAAAGTAATGGGCGTACTTACAACGTCATATTTACATGGCTGTACTAATTTAAAATGAAAAGCGAAATTGAATCCGTACGGATTGAAAAAGTGTGCTCTTATTTCCGAACGGGCTCGGTACTGATTTTGTACTATAAAAACCTTCTAGAAACTAGATTTTTGTGTTCATTGGAACTGTTTTCTATTTCAGTACATGATAAAGTTCATATAGTCTACAATTTCTCATGTTTAGCAATAAATAGTTTTTAACATAATTCATCAACCGCGAATTCGATTCCGCAACAAATTGATAAGCGAATTGAATTCAGAATTGAGAATTGCAAAAATTCATAAACGGAAGGATATGGTATCCGACCGAAAATCAGAACAAGGCCATATACTGCTTTGTCTCATAGTTTTGCAATTTCTAGGCCGCAGATTCCCTACCATTTTGGCTTGATCAAAACCACTCTTATTTTTTGATATGATTGAAAAATCACAAAGCAATACTTAATATTGAAAAAAAAAAAAAAAAACAACTGCGTGGGGAGTGGTTTTCACCCCACCAAATACAAAAGATATCTTATAGAGTATGTTACTATTACATGCACATGCACAAACAACAATCAAACCATTCGATTATTATTAATTGAAATGGGAGTGATTGAGGAAAAACATTTTGGAAAAAGACATTAATTGATGTGTTGCATACATAATTTCTGAGGGGGTAGAATAGAAATTACACGCAATGGGAATAGAAAAGCAACTTAAAGCTCTTTTTTCTTGAAATTAAGTGACTCGCTTAGAGAATGTTAAAATAAGAAAGTTGGTAATGATTGGAGCTGAGTCATCCTTTTTAACACAATCTCGAAAGTGTTAAAATGTTATTTGCATAAGTGTCTGCTGACTCCTTTTTATTGAGTCAAATAAACTATAATTAGAAAATTCTAAATTGCAATGATTATTTGTTTGATTTACCTTGAAAGCATTAGCTTCTTCAGCCATTTCGAAATGCTCAAATATTTCATCAATAGCCCTGACCATGAGTCCATTTTCTGCACTACTGCTATCACCATCTGAGTAAGAGCTGCTTGCTGTTCGTGGTGGATGATCTGGTGGTAGTGGAGTTCCAGACATATTGGAGCCCTTACTTCTTCTATTTGGACCCAACATTGTGTGTGTTTTTCCAGACCCAGTAGCACCATAAGCGAATACTGCAGCATTTAGTCCATTGAGGACATCTCTGACTAGGGGAGCAGTTGTTGTTTTGTAAACAGCTTCCTAAAAAAATATGCGTAATCAAATTAAGCTCAAAAACTACTGTTACTGTGAATGAGATCATTGATTTTATTTTACTAAAAAATGGCGCCCAATGCTTAGCTTTAGATAAGAATAATATTTTGAGTATTTGGTATAGGCAATATAATTTACCTGAGTATCTTCTTCGCGAAAGACATGATCGTAGGCGTACTTCCTCGGTCGATTTTTACTTCCGTCATCGAATAGCAAAGCTTTGCCCGAAATTACTTCAATGCATCTATCAGTTGTTTCGAGGCTTGGACGGACACGCACTGCAACCTATAGTTCAGACAGGAAATATACTTTCTTTCAATCAGACTCATCTAAAGCAATTTACCACCAAACTTTCACTTTGAATTGAACTTGTTCCAGGCGTATTTGAAGAAGAACTTCCACTGCCACTCGACCAATTACCATTACGACTCATTTCAACTTTTTTTCTTCTGTAAAGTAAAAGTTGTAAGTTTAAGAACTGTCGTTTTTTACTTTTTCACAGTATGTGCACATTTTTAAATCTGGAAACTTCCCAAAAGACGTAGCTTTTAATACTCAATACAAAAATGATAGCAACATAAAAACAAGCTCATTATGTCTGATTCATTTTTAACGAAACACGGATTGGTGCCATTTCGCTGAAATATTTGTGTTGTGGTCAAAACTACCCTAAACAACCCTAAAAAATTACTTAGAGGACTCTTACGTATCGATATTCACAGGTGTTATGTAGCTAATTCCTTTGATATCTCAATGAAGCGGGCCTATTAAACATTTAATCTTTCCCTCAAGGCTTTTTCATATTTCCTAACCCTTTATTATGAATTTATGTTTCGGGCGGTCTACTTTCGCAAGGTGGTTAATGAATTCTTCATGGAGCTGGACGACTTTGTTTGTTTAGAATAAAATCGATTAAGCTTCATCGCGTACCTTATCATTATTATCGTCGACCCCAGTACCTAATAAACAAAATTTCCAGACTTTAATTATCCATCGACATGAAAACGTTTTGAATCACTTTGCTCTATAAAAAAGTGCCACTATTTTATGGACGCGTAAATGTTGTTTCATTAAGGTAGATGACACGTTCAGTATGGAGGCTATAACGCTGCCACATGCATTGACCAGCTATTTTTTTGTAGTCAATTTTTTGCTATTGATTTTCTCTTTGTGAACATGAAAATAGCCATAGACTCTACAAAAAAAAAAAAGGAAGAATGATTGGGTCTCCATAGGCTGAGACCTGTCGGAGGTTGCGCGGGGTTAAACTCAAGGAATTTCCTAATTGTCATGCGAACGTTTTGCATTTCTTTTGCCAGAAGGAATGAAGCAATTTGAAGGTTTTCGAAAAATTCGAAGGCACACGAAATATTTTTGAATTTAGAACTAGGTTAAATATTAAGGTCAAGTACGCACGAATCTCATGTTTTTTTTTGTTTAAGATTAAGCTTGATGAAGACCAAAAATTTAGCTTTTTTTTCTCTTACATTTTGCACTTTGAATGAAAAAAAAAACCAACGTCGAACCGAAAGTAATTTTTAAAATATTTCCGTATTAAGTACTTTTAGTTAAAATTTTGTAGGTCTGTTTATAGAATTGCAGTTCAATTTTATTTTGCTACTTCCTTGTTATGTGTGTACCGACTTGTGTAGTTACTAGAGCAAGCACGGTGTTCGACTAACTAAGTGGAAGTGCCACCAGATATGGGGTCAGTCTTTATTCAAATGAGTTAAAAGTTGGTGCCAGGACACTGTTGTGCTTTTGTAGTTGGCATACTAAGTAGTTTAGATAGGGGAGTACAATAAGGTGTATGTCAGTGTGTGTGTGGGGGTCTCTATAACTACCCGCCAATGGCTATACAATAAAAAAAAATTAACGCCAGGCATTATATTAGAGAGAAATAGTCAGTGTGGTTGGCTTTTTAAGGAAATGAGCTACCGCAAAGTTGTAGAAATTGCGCGTTCTTCCAACACACAACAAAGTGTTTCCTTTAGCGAAGAAAGGTTGATGTATGTGACAGAAAGGTACATTTTCTTTTTTGTTGTCTCAGACTCTTAGGTAATTGAACTCCATTTTGCGAATCCTTTCTCATAGTTTTCTCAAAGAAATATTTGTTGGTTCAGGTTCCCCCGAACTGTAGTGACCACCTTCGTAAATAAGTAAGAAACAACGGAGATTGAGAATGTTGCAGAATATTGGGCTCAATTACTAAGCTGTGGGCTGGTCGGAAATCATGCAGTCATCAGCCTATATTGAAACACTAGAATTTCTCTAAAGTCAAATCGAATCAAAGCTCTGAATTTGCCTTGAACTCGACCTCAGGTAGTGGGTTTTCTGAAATCTAACCAGCACAGGTTGTTTGTTTGACAACATATAAGGTTATGAAGCAACTCCTGCCTTCAGCCCTGGGTAAAGTTCAACTAACTTATTATTCTTTTAAGTAACGTTCTATTTTTAAGAGTTTTCAAATACTTTTGTATTAAGTTGCAGCGAGTAAAAACTCCTGCTTTGAATCAATTAGATGTACACACGTTTAAGTAAAACAAATGAACCAAGTTGTTTGCTAAAAACCAACACAACATGTTTTTGTAATACAATTAAAAGTCAATATATCTTTGTAAGCCAGAACACCAATCAAAAACACCTAACAGAAAAAAAAAATCAAAACAAATGTAACTGCGTGCAATCTACAAACAAATTATAAAAGCATTTACATACATATGTCATGTAATATGTACAAGGGACCCAAAATTTGTCTTTTATCAAGTCAAAGTTTTTGTAGATTGTTTTCGATTGAATCAAAATGCATATTTGTACACATACAGCCCTGTGTAGCCTATTAACCTCATATAAAATATCGGGCAACCTTGAAGATAAAACTAAAAAATTTTCAATGCATTTGGAAATGGTTAGCTAATAAGGTGTTTATGTTTCTTCCAAAATTCTAACGCCGAGTTAGACTATAAAAAGGTTCTGTGATACCAGATTCTGTTCAGTTTTATAAAAAAATTACTCGAAGTGGTATCTTAAAATGGATAAACGTGTATTGTTTGCTTCTACGCTGTTACTTTTGTTCGTGAAGTCAACATTGACTGTTGAAATAGATACAAACCGCATGCAGTCGAAAGGATTATTATTTTCCTCTTTAATAGATCGGTTCATCTCAAATGGAAACGCAAAGGAAAGAAAAGTACTTCAAAGGTTTGCTAGCGCAACGAATTCCACGATGTCTGGAATAATATCGAAGTTCGAGGCGATTCCTTACAAACTGCAGCAAATGCAGAATGATTCGGATACCGTGTTTCAAAATTACCTTTATAATAAAAAGAACGAGTCAGATATTTTTGCGTCTTTGCTGTTGGCCAATTCCACCAGTCCGAAGGAGTTTAAATTATTTCAAAAGATCGCGAACATGACAAACTCCACGATGTCTGGGATAAAATCGAAGTTCGAGGCGATTCCTTACAAACTGATGCAAATGCAGAATGATTCGGATACCATGTTTCAAAATTACCTTTATAATAAAAAGAACGAGTCAGATATTTTTGCGTCTTTGCTGTTGGCCAATTCCACCAGTCCGAAGGAGTTTAAATTATTTCAAAAGATCGCCAACATGACAAACTCCACGATGTCTGGGATAAAATCGAAGTTCGAGGCGATTCCTTACAAACTGATGCAAATGCAGAATGATTCGGATACCGTGTTTCAGAATTATCTTTATAATAAAAAGAACGAGTCAGATATTTTTGCGTCTTTGCTGTTGGCCAATTCCACAAGCACGAAGGAGTTTAAACTATTTCAAAAGATCGCCAACATGACAAACTCTACGATGTCTGGGATAAAATCGAAGCTCGAGGCGATTCCTTACAAACTGATGCAAATGCAGAATGATTCGGATACCGTGTTTCAAAATTATCTTTATAATAAAAAGAACGAGTCAGATATTTTTGCGTCTTTGCTGTTGGCCAACTCCACCAGTCCGAAGGAATTCAAATTATTTCAAAAGATCGCCAACATGACAAACTCCACGATGTCTGGGATAAAATCGAAGTTCGAGGCGATTCCTTACAAACTGATGCAAATGCAGAATGATTCGGATACAGTGCTTCAAAATTTCCTTTATAATAAAAAGAACGAGTCAGATATTTTTGCGTCTTTGCTGTTGGCCAATTCCACCAGTCCGAAGGAGTTTAAATTATTTCAAAAGATCGCCAACATGACAAACTCCACGATGTCTGGGATAAAATCAAAGTTCGAGGCGATTCCTTACAAACTGATGCAAATGCAGAATGATTCAGATACCTTGTTTCAAAATTTCCTTTATAATAAAAAGAACGAATCAGATATTCTTTTATCTCTGCTTACGAACTCAACGAGTAAGAAACAATTCAAGGTATATCAAAACCTAGTTAACATGACGAATGCTGAAGTTATTGGATTCAAAGCTAAATCCAATTCATCGAGTGGACTTCTCCTCACTGACCTGCTTTCAAACAAAATATCGGAGAGGCTTCAACAGGCTAACGCATCCCAAGCACTCCTTCAAAGCGCACTTATAGCAAAAGCAAATAAAACGGAAGCCTTAATTTCCCTGCTTGCAAACTCAACTAGCGTTGGCCTTGGGAGCAAATTTAATAAAAAGAATTTTACAAAAAGTGTTCCAAATGTCGAGGATGGACTTATCCACATTTTTAATTACACATTTCTTGAAGACGATGGTTTTCGAACACAAATCGATAAGACAATATTTAAAGTTAATCAAGAAGAGGAGGAGATAGAAGAAGATGAATTTACGGATGAGGCTGGATACATAGTTGTAAATTAGTGCCTATGGACATGTATTGAATAAAAATAGATTTTTAAATTCCATTTTCAATGTTGCAATAGAAAGTTGACTACCAAATATCGCATTTTAAAAGAAATAAAGGTTCATTGGTAACAGACCAAAAAGTTTATACCATGACCATGGGTAAGGTCAAATAGTGGAACCTGAATTTGAACTCGATAAAAATATATATTTTCTTAAATATTTCGTGTTTCATTTTTCATATTTCAATTGGAATTTGGAATGTAATCAGAAAACGAAAATGTCCCATGCAATGCTCTCTTAAATCTTTAAAACAACTAACAACACATCTTTTTTCTCTTCTTCTTTTACTCTTTAAAACCGAAAGTGCTCAATTTGAGCACTATGATGTTTACTTTACAAACAGAACAGAAATACTCTATCTATCCCATTTTGTTTTTATTTTCTTTCGTTTAGATTGATTGGATTCTTTGAAATGACAAGTGTATTTGGGGCAAAAATCTATGAAATTTGTTTGTATTATGTTCCCTAGTTACAGAACAATCTATAAGTGTGGCGTTGTTTATTTTACATAATTTCGTTTCTATTGAAAAACATAATAATCAAATTCGATTGATTTACCAACACTTTGGCTGATAATCTAACGTTAAATAAAACTGAAAAGCAAATAGCAAAAGCAAACTCTTCGAAAGTATCTGTAAGATAAGACGTCAGTCAGTGGAGTTCTCTGCACACGCACAGTGGGACAGCACCAGTGCACAGTGAGTGAGTGAGTTTCCAAATGCCAATTCAAGTACATATATGACATCTCTACTGTTTGTACGTTTTTTTGAGTTCGAGTTGCGCATTCGAGTATTCATAACTATTTTCGCATTGTTTTGGCATTAGATATTTTAAGTTTAAAAACAACAATACCAATTCTTTTTTACAAAAAATAATATATTTATGTACATATGTTCGACTGAAGGGGAGAAAAGTTAAGTTGCACTATGGTGTCAGTTTAAATGAAATTTGCAGTGTAATTAGTGTTCAATATTCAAAGAAAAGTTCTCATAAGAAAGATGACTTGGCTTTAGAATTGAAAATGTGAAAATTCAACCTGCAACGGAGCGATACTTATTTTATTTAGAAATGAAAAATGCATCTGGGCTTGTTTGTTGTGTTGCCTGGGTGACAGTGTTTTATTTATTATTTTTTTTTTTGCATTCTGATTCTGTACTTCTTGGATTAAAATGAATCTGTCAAGCCTTTTGTATTTGTTGGATTTGTTTATTGTTTTGATTGGTTTAGCTCAATCATAGGGTGTATGGAACCATGTTCGGGAAACTTTTCTGAAGTATTCTTGTCAATTAGTAGCTCAAAAAATTGTTGAATTTTTCTCAAACCAATGCGGTGAGTGCGTGCGATGCGATTGCGTTAAGTCAAATCCCCATAAGATTATATGTATTTTATGGAGATTTGACTTAACTCAATCGCATCGCACGCACTCACCGCATTGGTTTGCGCAAGGCTTTACTTCTGTAATGCTAAATGATTGCGTTTTCTATTAGGGCCTTATTGCGAGTGTCGTTTGGCTATCGATAAACGACGGTTGTCGATAGTCGAACGTCGAAAATGAAATTTTGTATTGCGTAATGCGTATTCTTATTGTTCGATACTTTCAATTTTGCATTCGGTCGTTATCGTCTGTATTTTTGCGTTCGACTATCACTGAAACTTACTCAAATGTCAAATTATAGGATTTATTCACAATGACTACTTTCATTATTCACAGTAATAGCGTTTTTCATTGAAATCCGAAAGAACTACTCTCAAATGCAGAACTACTCTTTTCAATGAAACATTTTTCAACAGTTTTGTAGTAGTATTGGTGACAATTTTCATGAATAGCATTGGGTGCATTCACTTCTGTAGTCACTATGTAGTCAAAATTCAATTAGTTTTGTGAATGCAAAATTGAACTACAAACGCAGTAAATCCTTTTTTGTTTTTAATCTTTCTTTTTTTTCCGAACAGCCGATTGTGAAACGTAGAAATGATTCTAAATTAACTTTACATCTGCAATTTTTACATTACGTGGGGTGAACAATTTTAAACTCATTTCGCAGTTGTTTTTAATGACTTGATTACGTAGTTACTAAAGCAGTGAATGCGCCCACTTGCATCTTTTCAATTTTTTTTTACACTCCAAGTAGGTGATGGATGGAAAGGGATGACGACGAAGAAAATGACAACAAACAATGCAGGGAACGAACAAATTCTAAATAATTTACATATTTCTGCACGCATATTCAATTACTTTCTTTTTTCTTTTCAATTTTAATAATCATCAAACAAATTTCATAACAATTTTTTTCCATTTGACATTTGATACAACAGATGTTTTTGCATGTGTGTGTAATTTTCAGAGTAGATCTCCCAACCGATTGGGAGTAGATCTTTGGCGTTTAGAGTTACTCCAGAACTACTCTTTTTTCCAATGAAACATCAAAAATGGAAAAAGAGTAGATCTTTTCACAAAAGGAGTAACTCTTTTCGTCAATGAAAAACGATATAACAGAAATCCTTGTCGATAGAGATATACAATACCGAAAGGAAAATTTATCGAAGCTTTCGACCATTATCGCATCGAATGTTAGACGACACTCGCAATAAGGGCCTTAGTTTCACTCAAGGAATCAATCATTTTAAAGCCAATGGAACACCCAAAATTGTTTCTATTCAGTTTATTGTACAGTGAAATCTCCCTTTGCGGATACCTCCTTTAGGCGGACACCTCCCTTAGACGGACAAATTTTTTTGCACGGAAATTGCTCCATATAAGTTTCATTGTTTTCAGTTTTCTTTAGACGGACACTCTCTTGGACGGACACGGACAGAAATTTCACGTATGAAAGAAAAAATATTTTCTCTTAGACGTACACCAGAGTAGGATTGAACATTGCATCACGTTGATAACTTTGGCAGCTGTATTTTTTTTAAGTTGCAGTTTACAGCGTGCATCAAATTCTTTGAAAAATATGTACATACGTGACAGTTGTCGGTTACAGAACAAAGAGAATGAGCTTTTGAGTGAATGGAAGTCAAACTACAATGCAACTCATCTTAAAAGACGATTTATTTCGTCAAGCGGCCTTGATAAAAATGTTTTCGAGTGGTTCAATGCATCTCGAAACAAAGGGTTTGTGATATCTGGAAGTGCAATTCCACAACAGGCAACAGAAGTAGCAAGCCGCTTAGGAATCACAGCCATTTATTTTTAAAATTTGGTGTTTTCGTTTGATTTCCCTTAAACGGACAACTCCCTTAGGCGGAAAAAAATTCTGCACCATGCCATGGCTGTCCGAAGGGTGATTTCACTACTGTAATTGCATTTGTGTGAGTGAAACATCTATGGCTCTTAAAAAATATTTCTTGAAGAAAATTTTCTTTTTTACATATGATTAACATGTGTTAGTGCTTCTTAAGTCGATTCTCACTTCAAACCGAGAAGCTGCTGTCACTCCTGAGAATCATGAGAAGCGATCTTTTTGCACCAATGAAACGGTTTGAGAATGCTCGTGGACGCTCCTGGATTGTTCTTTTCGTCCAAAAGAAAGTGACATAAGTCAATGGTTTCAGATACCTGACTCGTTCAAAAGGTTTTCAAGATAAGGGCATCGTAGATAGAAGCATAGTGAACGGTTTGCCAAGTACTAGCAACAAAATGAAAAACAAAATTTAATTTTTTAATAATACCTAATTAATACCTAAAGTATTAGGCTTCATTGAACGACGTTTTCAATGGCGTCATTTTGGTAAAAAAAAAGATTTAATCGTGTCACCACTCGCTCATCCACATCAACTTATCATTGTAAATGCATTGGCTTTTCATCAATATCATGCGAGTGTTCTGATTTGTATTATATTTACATTTACATTTGCATTTAATTGATATTTACATTTATATTTATAGTTATATTTATATTTTAACTTTTATCTTGTGTCTATTTTAACATACATTTTGTTTCTTTCGTAACAGGCTCCATCATGTTTGAATCGTGTTATGCTAACCTGCCGCCAGAGATATTAATCAATATTTTTCAAAACTTGGAGTTTTATGACCTCCAGGCTGTAAAACTGTGTTGCAAGCAATGGTATGCAGTCACCATGCTGCCAGAGTTTGATTCTCATGGAGTTATCAAAATAACATCAGGAACACTAAATGCCAATCATCCAGCCGCTGAAATACTTTTACGCAAAAGAATGAGGGCTTTATATTTAAAAGGAGTTTGCTTTACGGAAACAGACGAATTGTTAAAACACATTGGCGAGTCTCTCAATGCGCTTACTCTTAAATTAGTACCTATTGATATCGCTCTTCCTCTGACCATGAAATATTTTCCAAATCTGCGATATTTAAAAATCAGCCATATAAAACTAGCATCTTTAGTTGGCAATGTAGACAAGTTGTATTTAGGAAATATAACCCAAATAAATGAACTCGTACTGACTGCTAACGATCCGAAAGTGAATACATACATTTTGAATAGTATAAGTGAAACAAGCTTGTTGAAAGTTTTTACCATTGAGTTTTGCTATACAAATCAGCCCGATGTACTAAATTTTTTGGAGAAATATTCACATTCCATGATGGAACTAAACCTACGATACTTTGAAAGCTATTTATTGTCCAATTTACAATGGACGGATGTTTTACAAAAATTAAAGTTGAATGAGCTCAGTCTTCAGGGAAACTTTCACTCAGATATTGTACGTAGTGCAATTGAAACACAAGGATCACTCAAAAGGTTAGATCTGAAAGGTTCAGTTGCAGTGGATGACAACTATCTTTGTCACATTGGCAGACAACTTTTAAAACTAGAAAAGCTTATTCTAGCGTATTGTGGACGTATAACAAATTATGGAGTTAATCAATTAGTAACGCTCTCAAATCTTAAGGTATTAGATCTGACTGGGTGTTACAAACTAACGTCTTTAAGTGTCCAGGGAATTATAGGTGGAGCCCCAAACCTATCTTTGCTGGAATTGCATCTACAGGATATAAATATTGACGAGTCAACTGTTTTTCTGATCGCAAACAGTCTACCAAACCTGAAAGTATTAAGCCTCAGTGGATGGGGCATGGGTGTAACAGATAAGGCTATACAAGAAATATTCGATTGCCAGCGGAAATTGCAGACATTAAAAATCGACAATTGCAGGTGTACGGATGAAGGTATTTTGGGTCTAGCAACTGGTAACTCAATACAAGACCTTGAAGGTCTTAAAGTGCTAAGCCTTAGAGGATGCAAAAAGCTGACTGATTTAACAATAACTAGTGGGCTGAGATTTCCACAACTAAAATTTCTTGATATATCACATTGCGATCTGATAACAAGTGCCAGTTTGCCACAACTCGTCCAAAATTGTCCCACCATTGAAGAAATTTGCATTACCAGCAGCAAACGTATGGAATACGACTCCGTTATAATTTTAACTAAAGGACTGGGAAGATTAAGACTGCTTTCTGTAGACAATTGTCATGACCTATTGCAAATCCAAGCAGAAAATTGGACTCAATCGAGATCTCGACAGTCTGCAAATCAAGTTACTTTGATAAGAGGTACTAAGCTATCTAAAGAAAATTGAAAATAAGATTAACTTTTAATATAAGGTGTTTTTTTATGTGCAATGTGAATGTACTATTGAAGTTTTAAACTGTATATTTATACCTACTTATTTATATTAAAATTAGGAGTTATCACTAAGTGATATACACAAATAAACACTACCAGTTTGGTAATTTTTAATAACAACTATTCTTGTTACTTTTATGTGTCTTGTCTTGTTACGTATGTGTCTACTTTAGAGTTAGACTCAAATACATGAAACCTACTTTTTTACTTTGGCGGCCACATATTAACGAATATTTTAGCCTTTGCGATTTTTTTACCAATTCAACCTGTTCTTTAACATTAGATAGGTTGAAAGATAATTTATTTTTCTTTTAAATTTGGCGGGTTTGAAACAATTTCATTTTATATGAACTTAGAATCAATTCAAGTAGTTATCACCAGCGATACCATTTTGCTTCAATGAAAGTAGATTTGCTTTTTTTTTTAATTTTTAAAATTAAGCTCCTGCCTCGCAGCAATGCTTAATATCTATCGATATCTACCTCAATTTCTTCTTTCGTTTTATAAGAACAATGTGAAATTTAGCTCGTTTTTAAAATAAACTCATTTCACACACTCATTTGTAGGCCCAACAATGAACAAGAAACGACTATAGAATGTCATTTAATATTTGCTTCGCTTAGGTACATACATTATGCACATTGTACATACATCAGTAGTTCTTAGAAACTCAACTCAACCACTGTCTAATTTGTTCATGCGAATCATTCCAAACTTCTGATTTCGGGTATTAACGATATATCTAAATTCTTCCCCTGCACTAAATTCCTTTAATTTATTGAAGAAATATCATTGAATGAAGATCGTGAATGGATTCAATGAAAGGTTTGAATAGGAATTGAGTATGTAAATATGATTCTGCAGGTCATGAGCTTGATATTGGTATCGCAATTTAAGGCAAGACTATTAGCTAATAGCTCTTAAATAAGTTTTCGTAGTTTTTAGTAACAGCTGTTCAACGAAAACAATTTTCTGCTCAAGCCAGAAATCATATTCTGCAATCAAAATTACATCCAGAACATCGACCAATTTCTTATACCTATGCCAATCAAAAAAATTAATTTCGAGTTGAAAGTGAGGATAACAAACTGCAACTCACTGCATTTATGCGCTTTCCATGCAAAACAAAGCCAAGTAAATCTATGTATAGTTTTAAATCCTTAAAACTTCAATGCTTAGGATATAGGTACTTCTTTTTTTGGAACCTACTTCACTTTCACGTCAATTCTGCTCCTCGACTTATTTCCCTTAAGTGGTAACAAGAGCAACAAAAAAAAAAAAAGAAGCACAGGCACCTACTTTCACTGTTTAACGTATAAAGTTCTATTAAGTTATCCCTTAAGCCTTACCCTGAGGTTCTGCGCCATTGCAATTTCTTGAATTTTTTAAAAACTAAGCAACTCACACCAGTGCCAACCATGGAATTCTCATATTATCGCAGCAGATGTCTAAAAATCAGTCATTTTGTGGTGCAGTTGAAAATATTTGAGCTTCAGGGTCCCATAGACCCCAGGGTAGTGATAGTTAAAGTTTTTGAACAGTTTGACAGTGTTTCAAGACGAGCGAAACGATGGCCGTTGGCTATGTTTAATGGGATCTTAAATATTGTTGGTGTGAATTCGTATGTCCTCCTCAAAATAGCGTCCAATAAAACTCAAATAAGTCGAAATTTCTTAAAAAAAACTTAGCCTTGGAACTTATTAAACCCAAATGGAGGAGAGGTTTACTTGGCCAACTTTGCCATCCAATCTCCAGGTCCTCCCTCATTGGAGATATTTTAAAAAAGAAGCGACCTGTGGCTGAGTCAACATCTTCAGGTCACTACAAAAAATAGATGTGCCGTGTGTCCACGAGACAAAGACCGCAAGACCAAAATACGAAGCAGCAGTTGCCGAAATCCACTTTGTGTCGAACATAGCCGCTCAGTGTGTCATAATTGTCTTGATGTATACTTTTAAAACATTTTCCATAATTAAACATTCCTACCTTTAATGTTAGTATTTAAAATTTTTGATTAAATTGTTTTTTTTTATTAAATTGTGTCAAAAACTTTTTGGGGTCCTTAAGACCCCAGGGTATCAATAAAGTTTCTCCCGGGATGGGTAGGGTTTAAGGGTTAAGAATGAAACAAATATAAAAAAGCGGTTTTATTCTCAATAGACAGACGAAAGAACCTTTTCTCTGTCATCGTTTGATATCAAAAATCAAATTCGCAACACCATCTTTTCGTTATTTATCTGAGTTTGCTTTCATCTACCTACAATTTCTACAAAGAATTGGACTTAATTTTCAGGTCCGGTTATTCATTATTTAAATAAAATGAAATGAAAACCATTCAGATAGATACTTATTCACCCTCCACAGATTTTCCGACTTCAGTGTGTGTGTAGTGTATATTGCATAACGAATAACGCATAACCCCACTAGTGCTTTTTTATTTGTGCTTTACTACTTCTTTCAACAAAGATACATATACAACTCATTCAAAAGTCTGCCGGCAAATTCACATGCCATGCGCAACGATAAACTTACATTCCACCATGTGCCTATGCCGAATTGCCATTGCCATGGATACAAAGTCCTTTATTTCGTAACGCAAAAACATGTATTCCACTCTACACGCACAATTTATATTTGATTCGTTCAATGAAAGCTTGCACTTTGTTGACTCGGAATTTTTACTCGAGCTCAATGCTTCAGTTCAATTCGAACGCGCGCTAGTGGATGATATGTATTCATGAATGTATACCAAACATTTATTGACTCATTGTACTTTATAGTTTTAAGCTTGAATAGAGTTTTATGTTTGACACTTCTTGAGTCAGTGAGGTTCAATACGTGATCAAGAAAATCTTATTAATTGGCGACGAGGATAAAACGTAAAACTGGAGAAATTTAATTTAAAATTAGAAATTGATAAAGAAAGTGACAGTGACGAGTGTGTAGATATATTTGAAGATACCCACGAGAGCTTAAATTCTGAACAAGTCGAACACGTGGATGACAGCATGTCACAATTTTTTGGTTCCATTGAATATTTCACACCTGGCGACGATTTTGAAAGCTATGCTGAGCGAATGGACCAATTGCTGACTATTAACAAAGTTACTGATAATAAATTACAAGGATCATACTTAATTACACTTGTGGGGCCTGATACTTACAAAATCTTAAAGTCTCTTGTGGCTCCTGATGAACCTCATTCCAAAGGATACAAAGAATTAATCGATGTTCTAAAAACCCATTTTAAACCAAAGACAAACATCATCGCTGAAAGATTTCAGTTTCACAAACGATACCAACAAAGTTTTGAGTCCATTGGAGATTACATTGTCGAGCTAAAAAATTTGGCGGAAAAATGCGACTTCAAATCGTTCTTAGATGAGTCATTGCGAGACCAATTTGTTGTTGGCATCAAAGATGAAACTATTCAACAAAAATTATTAAACGAAGCATCGATGGATTTTGATAAAGCGTGCCAAATTGCAAAGTCCTTTGAGCTAACTAAAAACAACATGCAGCTACTGCATCCCAAGTCCATAAGTCATGTGGAGCATCAAAACGTCACCACGTTTAATCGTAGTCGAACACCGCAGAGAAAAAACCAACACAGTTATCAACCAAGAGATAATAAACAGACGTCACCATCAACTGTAAATAGAAGAGTGCAGAGCAAGAACACCTTCCAATGTTTTAATTGTGGACGTAACGGGCATTATGCTAGAAATTGCCGTATGCAGAGATCGTCATCAATCGCTCGCTCACGGAGAGGGAAAAGCAACACGCAACATTATCAGGCAAATTCTATTAGTCTAGAAAAATTGCAGTTAGGTCATTTAAATCATATTTCTAACATAAATAATGCATGCACTTTAAATATAGAAATTAATAAAAATTTAGTATGTATGGAAGTTGATACAGGTGCTTCCGTTACAGTAATGAGTAGTTTAGATTTCAAAAAATTATTTTCACATTGCGGTCTAGTTAGTGCTGATAAAAAGTTAAGTTTGATAACGGGTGACAATGTTTGTGTTGAGGGTGTGTGTGACGTTCAAGTCAAAGATTTGCATGAGAATAAATATTTTACAATGGAACTAGTTATAATTAAATCAAGAGCAAATTTTACGCCATTGCTTGGAAGATCGTGGTTGGACACCCTGGTGCCCGATTGGCGGGAACGTTTTATGAATAATAATATGAACAGTCTAAAAGACATAAGCCATTTAAAAAATAAATTTAGTACTTTGTTTTCGCAAAATTTAGATTGTGCTATAAAAAACTTAGAAGTGGATGTGATTTTAAAAGAAAATGCTACACCAATTTTTTTCAAACCTTACACAATGCCATTTAGCTTACGTGAAGCCGTAGAGGCAGAACTAGATAGACTTGTTTCGGAGGGTATACTAGTGCCAGTTCGCCATAGTAGATGGGCATCACCCATCGTCGTTGTACCAAAAAAGGACAATAAATTGCGCATTTGTATAGATTGTAAGGTCTCTGTGAATAAATTTGTTCAAACTGAACATTATCCCTTACCAAAAATTGACGAAATTTTTGCCGGCCTTAGTAATTGTGCTTATTTCTGTGTACTTGACTTATCTGGTGCATATCAGCAAGTAAAAGTTTCTGAAAAATCACAGGAATACCTTACTATAAATACACATAAGGGATTATATCGCTATACTAGACTTCCTTTTGGGTTGAGCTCGGCCCCCGCTCTTTTTCAATCTATTATAGATCAAATTTTGCAGGGAATACCAAAGGTATTTGGGTATTTAGATGATATCCTCATTGGAGGAGAAAATTTAGAGGATTGCGAAAAAAAACTGGAAGATGTTTTAAACAGACTTGAGGCTTACCAAGTTAAAGTAAATGAAGCAAAATGTAAGTTTTTTCAAGAAAAAGTTCAATATTTAGGCCACGAAATATGCAAAGAAGGAATCAAGCCGACGAAAGACAAAATGGAGGCAATAAAGTGTGCACCTCCACCTCATGATGTCACAAGTTTAAAATCTTATTTGGGATTATTAAATTTTTATGGAAAATTTATCCCTTCACTTTCATCTGAACTTAAACCACTTTACGATCTTTTGCGTAAAAACTCAAGATTTGTTTGGACAGATGACTGTCAGTTGGCGTTCAAAAAAAGTAAAGAACTACTTATGAACAATCAGATGTTGGTGCATTTTGATTCCAAGAAGCCAATTATAGTTTCATGTGACGCAAGTCCATACGGTGTAGGGGCTGTGTTGTCTCATTTGATTGAAGGTGAAGAGCGCCCAGTACTTTTTGCATCGTCTACGCTTAGTGAATCAGAAAAAAAATATTCCCAGCTTCACCGTGAAGCCCTTGCGATTGTTTATGCCGTTCGCAAATTTCACAGATATTTGTACGGAAATAAATTCATTTGGCATAGCGATCATAAGCCTCTTCGCGAAATTTTCGGACCCAATAAACAAACGCCTGCAGTAGCAGCTGCGCGTTTACAAAGATGGGCAATTTTTCTTGCGCAATATTCATATGAAATTAAATACATAAAGGGAACAGAACTTGGACATGCGGATGCACTTTCTCGTTTGCCTTCTGTTGAGCCGACAGGTGAAGAATCTGATATGATTTGTTATTTAAACGTCCAAGGTTGTCTGTCTGATTTACCAATCAGATTTTCCGAAATTGTATCCGAAACTAAAAATGACCAAAACTTAATGCAAGTAATGCAGTTTTTAATGAAAGGTTGGCCCAATAAAAAGTACCTTAATGAAATGGGGTTGTATTTTAAACAACGTAATTCGATGTCGTGCGAAAATGGAGCAGTATTTTACGGCTCGCGAGTTGTTGTGCCTTGTACAATAAGGAGACAAATTTTAGAGTTATTGCATGCTGGACATCCGGGAATTGTCCGAACTAAAATTCTTGCACGTAGTTATTTGTGGTGGCCACAGATAAACCAGGATATTGAAGAATTTATTAAGACCTGTTCAGTCTGTGAACTTACACAAAGACACATGTCTGATAAAAGTAAAATTGATTGGCCAAACACATTTTATCCCTATGAACGTGTTCATATAGATTTTTTTAAGCTAGAAGGTATAGATTTTTTGATTTTAGTAGACCATTACTCGAAATGGATAGACACGGCTATAATGAAAAGTACTAACGCAGAATCGGTAATAGAGCAATTATCTTGTTGGTTTTCGATCTATGGACTGCCAAAAGAGTTGGTCTCCGACAATGGTCCACCGTTTTCTTCAGGTCTGTTTCTTAAGTTTTGCGAGGCAAATGGCATTTGTAGTTTAAAAAGTCCTCCGTATCATCCGGAATCAAATGGACTCGCGGAAAGAGGAGTCCAAACGATAAAAACCACCTTAAAAAAATTTTGCGTCGAAAAACAACGTACTAAAAAAGAGTTACAAAGAGCTCTAAGTTCCGCTTTATTTAATTACAGAAACACACCGACAACAACGACTTATAAATCACCTTCTGATTTATTGTTTTCTTATAAGCCAAGAACAATTTTAAGATTAACTACACCGGAATATGAAAGTAATCAAAAAGAAAAAATGGAAAATAAACCAATAATTTATAAAAATGTTACAGACACAAATGTAAGAAGAAAAATTCAAGAATATACAGAAAATGAGATTGTATTATATAAATGTGAGTATAAAAATTATTTGAAGTGGAAGCCTGTTAGAATTATAAGAAAATTAAGTTTGGTTAGATATTTAATTGAAAAAGATGGACGAAAAATTCAGGCTCATGTAAATCAAATAAAAAAATCGAATGCAAAAAGAGTAAGATTTTCAGGTTTCAGACAACATTTCGACCAACCTAACAACAATAATTTTGAGAAAAAGAAGAAAAGAAAAGAAAAACCACAAAGAGATATCATAAATACGTCTGCAGTAGCCTCAAGACTTCGTTCTAAGCTTAGGCTAGAAAATGAGGGAAGTAATTTTGGATTTTTGAATTTATAAACGTCATATTAGGACCAATGAACTAATTTTGTCTTTAGTTTAGCTTATTTTTCATATTACAATTATATATATACATAAATTTATTTATATCTATAAAATTAAATTGAAACATTAATGAAGTAAATTTCTTTTAGTTTAAGATTATGTTTTGTAATAAGACTATACTTTGATATTCACAAAACATTTACCTGTATATAAAATAAAATTGAATTCTAAGTTGTTAATAACTTAAATTAAGGAAGGAGTTGATATGTATTCATGAATGTATACCAAACATTTATTGACTCATTGTACTTTATAGTTTTAAGCTTGAATAGAGTTTTATGTTTGACACTTCTTGAGTCAGTGAGGTTCAATACGTGATCAAGAAAATCTTATTAGTGGATATCTGCTTATAAAAAAATCACAGACGCTATTAAATCTTGTTCAGTTTTCGATTACGTTAGCAAAAACACATTATACGGAAAATGCATTATAAAGTTCAAATTCGTGATCGTTTCAAATTAATTTGACAATAATAATTTGTAATTTAAAGAAGCAAGAAAGGAAAAAAAAAATTGTGATAAAGTGTAGTGTGTGTTTATTTCATACCAACAAAATTATCTTAGAACCGCAAAATGTGGTAATTGCATGGAAAAACAAATTGCTGCACTGTCACGAAAACGCACTCAGTTTGTCGTCTAAAATTGGTAATTTAATTGCGTTTGGATTTTAAATAAAAAAAGCATTTCCTATGTGGAAGTAGCCTTGCCTTGACTGGAATGGATTAAAGACAATAAAAAAAACTAAAAATTATCACAAATTCATCATTAAGGGTAATTTATGAAATATAATAAATTAATGTTGAGTTGTTGGTCATGTGGGTGTGAAGAAAGAGTGGCAATCAGTTTTGACATAAGAAAATGGAATTCGAGAATAGACTTCCACATTAAAGTTTGAATAGCTATACTAGCTACTATCTACATGCACGGAATCACATTAAGTCCTGTGAAGTGAATACAAAATAGCTTGGCTTTCATCGTGATGGAAGATCTAGAAATATATACCTTTCCTTTATTAAAGCAAAAATTAGATTTGGTATATCATTTCTACAGACATTCATACAGAGTATACAACTTTTTGCACGTTGATTCAAAATTTTGTTTGAATTCATAAAAGTTTTGTGTTATTTGTGCTTAGTTAAGTCTCTTTTACTTCGTTTTAGATGACGTCTTATATTTTATGTCAAGACATTTTCATCACCAAAGGGTAGCTTAGAAATTTTTAAATTAAATTATTCTTTAAGGGAAATAGAATATGTGCTGCACGTGCATTGCTTAGTAAAATTTTGAATAAATGGAGGCCATTGAATACAGATGGCGGGCCTACAACATATAGTTTTTGTCGCATTACCCTTTGAAGACATTTGGTATAAAGTATTATGGAGATTTTTTATGGCTAGGAGTGGGAAGAAGAAACGTTATTTGATTTCTAAAAAGACAAACTTCTTGTGATTTGGTTGGCAAGGACTAAGGACAGATTCGAATTTTTGTTGTTAGAATAAAAAAATATATACAAGATTTGAATTGATGTGATTAAGAAAGAGGAGATCCATTTGCTTTGTCAGAATATATTTATTAAAAATTTCAGTTATGTTATCTAGATTGCAATTTTTTCAACAACTGTAATAATAATTAGAGGCTTACAATAAATTAGCACTAATCAAAATATCCAACTATGTATCTGTAATCGAATTGATTGTCCTAAACTTCTCTCTTTTTTTTCTTTATATGCTCCTTCAAGACAGTTGAGGACGAGGCCGATTCTGTGTTTTGTTCCCCGACCTTATACAAACTACGGTAGTTCAGATCCGATTTCATGTTCTAGTCATGAATTTAATTGCGTTTATCAAAATATTGACTTATGTTTAAGCAGAGATGTTTTCAAAACTATTGTTTTGAGTCTAGTATCGTAGCATGTTTGTATATATATGATGTACATATGTAAGATAATTCCTTTTGCTACTTATTGTTTAATATTTGCTCTTATTTTTCTCAATATAGTTTATGTAAATATTGTTAAGTCTAGAAGAGTTATGAACTCGATGGATGATAAAAAATAATAATAATATATACGAACAATAATATATTTCATTCCTTCAAAAATAAGGTCGGAAAACCTTTTTATTTTCATTTCATAATTCTGTGACCACAGAAATGTAGACTTTAAAACAATAACTGGCAATTCGGTTAGCTGGCGTTTGGATAATCGTCGTTCTTCTATTCCATAAAAAATATAGAAACCAACAACGGCCAATAACTTTTTAATTACACGTCATTTGTCCAGGATACCCTTATAATTATTTAAGTGCCATTTCATGATGCAATCTATTTACACAAATTCTTCGGAATTTGTAAGTCCTTAAGCATCCTCATTCAAAATAAAAACGAATTTGAGGTTAGCATAATAAAGCTTAAGAAATTTCAAAAAGAATTAAAATCCAAAACTGATATTCTTTCCTACGAATCTCATAGCGTTTTTCATTGAAATTCGACAGATTTACTCTCAAATCGAGAACTACCTCCTTTCAATGAAACATGTTTTTAAGTTTTTTCCTAGTACTGGCGGTTAAATTGATGTTTAGGTATTCACATATAGGGATTCATATTTTCACTATTTGGTATTTGGTTTTTTCCAGCAAATTACTGATTTCTAACTTATTTACTCGCTTGTTCATAATTTTCAAAAAAATTTTGAGCCTAACGCTGACACAACAAATTTAAAATTATCAAATTATTTTCCATTTAACGTTTGACAGAACAAATGTTTTTGCTTGTATGCGTGAATTCAGATTAGATCTCCCAACCGAAAGGGAGTAGATCTGTGGCGTTTAGCGTTTAGAGTTACTCCGGATTTACTCTATTTTTCAATGAAACATGAAAAATAGAAAAAGAGTAAATCTTTTCACAAAAGGAGTAACTCCTTTTGTCAATGAAAAACGATATAAGTAAAGCACTTACAAAAAAGGAGAATAATCAGTGACAATGTCTCCATGGGCCATGTGTTATTTAAAAACCAAACCCCGGAAAGCATAAAAGAAAATAGATTCTTGATATTCTTCTAACCATTCACGTGGAAGAATTTAAAGTGTGCTGTAGGATTATACTTTAGGTCCTAGAATAAGTTTTGGAAACTTTAGTAATGCTTATGCGTTTGAAAAATATCATAACATTTATAGGCATGGCAACCTACCCCAGTGTGGGATTAAAAAAAATTATTTCCATTTTCCCAAAAGCAACATAACAAAGTAAAAAAAAGAAGCGGAACTACCAGTTTATTTCTGAAAGTAAGAAAGGAAAGATTGGTTAAAGAATCTCAGGGAATCTTTCCGGAAAGTTTTCCTTTTCTTTTCTGGGGATTATAATTTAAAAAAGTGTATCCCTGTAGCCAAATAGCCTTTAAATTAACTTTACTTGTTAACCTCCAAATGCTATAGCAAAATGGAGGTTACTACGACATTATGGTAAAATACAATTAACACAAGAAACAAGCTGGGCGTCATCCTTAGTGTTTATGTTTTTAGCTGATGAGCGCAAAATGGGAGTAGCTAGTACCTATGTTCCGATTATGTTGATTTTGTTCACACAAAAAAGAGGCACGTAAAACGAAGATTAAACTAATTCGTTTTGGCATCCGAGAAGTACATTGTGTTTTATGAGAACGCTAAGCATTATATAGGCTATAAGGTAGGGTGATACTATTTAATGTTAGGAAAATCCTTTTACGGTCAGATAATCACCGAGTACTTTATGTTATCCTAATTTGCCAATCTTATTTCATCCTCAACAGTCATCATCATGGATCAAGTTAAGGGAAACAAATATTTCCTTGAGATTAATTTAGACATGCTGCTTTATTGAAGCGATTGATTTTTTCCCCTCACATTCTCATGGAGTAAAAATACGATTTTTCGCACAGTAGTAAAACAAAGAGGAAGATTTAATGTGTCAGAACAGTACCTGAGAAGAACTTTAAGTAGTTCTAGTTGTTTAGTTGAACACTAAGAGAAGAGAGCTTTGTGTTTGAATAAAAATTCATCGTAAAGAAAATCAGAAAATAATGTAAAAAGTAAGCTAGAGACTTTAAAACAGTCTTTGAATACAAATAAAATGTCATGTCCAACAATCATTGAATAACCCTTATAACTACTCCTAATTAATAAAAGATCAAGGAATTCAGCGAATATAAAAGAGAAAAATGGCTATGTGATAGGTTCCACCAACCAGAGCAAGTAAATCGGAAGTCACAAAAAGTGTAGGTTCTCTTTAAAAAAAAGTTTTATTCTTAAATTTCAAAACAAAAAAAATTGCAAACAGTCTCTATGCCCGTTCCAAAAAATTACTGAGTAACAATTTTGACTTTTTCGATTTTTTGGCTCGTGAAAGTCCAGACAATAAGTTATCCGAATCGGTTCTATCCGTAACAAACTATTGAAGAATTGGATAAAAACCAAGCACGGATAGTGATGTTCAAGAATTGGCATAACTTTTTTATTTCTCAACCAATTGACATGAAATAAAAACTAAATGTTAAGTGAAGCTAACCACAATATATTACTGAAAACCCCATCTAGATAGGATAAGCCGTTTCTGAGATTAGCGTGCACAAACAAACAAACTGTTACGTTTTTATTATATCTATAGACCGAAACTTCTAATCCACTCAACTGTCTTGTGAACGACTCAACCCTCAGCTTTTCATATTTGTTTCCAAATTCACGTCCCTGCTCTTCGGATTTGAAACTGGATCGGCTGCGTATGATAAGCTCATTGAATTCTGACCTTGACCTCTCTTGTCGTTGAAACTTAATATTCTCCCATTGCCATCATCTATGAATGGTACCTGCATCCAAGAAACTGAAAAAATTTCAGTACTCGGTATGTGTGTAACAATCAACCACATATTTGAAGTCACCAAAAATTCTGCTAAATGCTTAGGCTTCTCCAGACTATGCAGGAAATTTTGTTTTTGATGTGCGCGTTAGTTATAATTATAATTATTTGAAAAATTTGTTAAGTGGTCAATTTTTTGTGCCAATTTTTAAAACATTATGTTTTTGCTTTTACGTAAGAGTTTAATGAATGTTTTTATGACTTTTATCTTATTTGAATTAACTGCTATATCTCAAAACAATTGAATTCCATTATTTCCACTTTTTGTGTTGTAGTTTTCACTTTGAAGGGAAATAATGTTATTTACTTCAGTTTTGAATGAAGAAACAGGTGATAAATCCAATAACATTCAAAAAGGTTTACTTTTGTAAAGAACTAATTAAAAAATGGCAGTGGCATTAATAACCTTGCAGCCGTTGAGCCTCTGGTTACACACTATTGCCAGCACTTTAATTTAATTTAATATAATTTTAATAATAGATATAAGAGAACTAATATTATTATTTTAATAATAAGAGGGAACAAAGCATGCAGATTTATTTCGAAAAACACCCTCGATCCGACCATAATTCTGTGCGTCCGATTTAATTTAGCTTGTATGGCACTACCTTACCGCAGTTGACTCTCCGGTTCTACTCTAAACCGATTAACTAGAAATGATTGACGACCTGGAAAAGAGCATTCACCGCATTACAGACTAAAATTGTACCTAAAGTTACAGTAGCCAAATGCCAGAAGTCATATTCAAAATGGCAAAGAATTATCTTTCAAATACCCAAAGTCAATTCTATGGCAGTTAATTTAATTCGTTTTGTTGTTCTACACGCCAGGGCCGGACCAGGCATATGCACAAGATGTGCAAATACACAGAGCTCCAAGTTTTGGGAGTTTGTATAGGATCAAGAAAAATTACGATTAATAACTAAGCAATCAGCACAAGGAAAAAATAATTATTTTATATTTTGCGAAATACTGCAATTTACATTTTAGACAAAGAACTTAAGTAAAGTTATTCCAAAGTAACAACATTCACCACACTTGTGCCGAGTCATTATTTGCACATTAGCTTATGTTACTTGCACCCCTGCTAATTCAAATAGAATCTAGCTCAAAATAACACAAAGCGAAAATTCTAGACCTAGAGAAAAGTCTGAAAAGGGCGATTTCTGTAAATGTTGCTAGGGGCGCTATAGTTTAGCTGGAGCCAGCCCAGCCTATTGCTCACTTTTATGTCCATAATAGCAACAGTTAGGATAAGTTCATACTTAAAAAATAGATCTTATCAGGTTAAATTTCGTAACGTCTTGTCAAATTCTTTCAATGGTCTGTCTGGTATGCCACAAGGGAGTCACCTTGGTCCTTTGCTTTTCATTATTGCAATAAATGACGTCATTTCTTGTATATAATACAGCGACATTCTAATTTTTGCTGACGACATGAAGATTTTCAAATCTATAGAATATTCGTCAGATCGCAATTTATTACAAAAAGATATCGACAGTTTTGTTACGTGGTGTTCTAAAAACGGTCTTAGTTTGAACCCTTCCAAGTGTCAAAGTATGACGTTCTCACGCAAAAAGATTCCCCCTATTGCAAATTATTCAATATCTCAGCAATCATTATCTCAAGTCTCGAACTTCCGTGATCTTGGTGTCATTTTTAGTACTAACCTTGAATTCAATGAACACATCAACCTCATAACAAACAAAGCAAATTCAATGCTTGGGTTTATAAAGAGATGGGCAAAAGAATTTAACGACCCCTATGTTACACTTTCCTTATACAACTGTCATGTTCGTCCCTATCTCGAGTATGCTTCTCAGGTTTGGTCACCTCTATATGAAGTTCATAAATCTCGTATTGAGGCAGTACAACACAGATTCATACGTTTTGCCCTGAAAGGTCTTCCCTGGGAAGATCCTTTTAATCTCCCCCCTTATGAAGACCGTATTCGTCTTTTAAATCTTCAACCACTCTCACAAAGACGGATCAACAATGATTTAGTTTTTTTCCATCAACTTATAACAGGTTCAATTGATGCTCCTGACTTGCTTTCTCGCATAGGATTCAACTATCGCGGAGGATCTCACCAGCTACGAAATCTGGAGTTTTTGCATTGCTACCACCACAGAACTAACTATGGCATGCATGAGCCATTAGCTCGCATGAGTAGGTTATACAACTCTAACCCTCTTACTTCAGATTTCAATCTTAGTAAAAGTAGTTTAAAATTAAAACTAAAAACCAGTGCTCCACAAGCATGATTTTTGTTTTGTATTTAATTTATATTTAATTTGTATTTAATTTGTATTTAATTTATTAGTTAATTGTAGCTTATATTACTTGTATTTTTTTTTATAATTTCAATAATGTTTTTATAGTTTGATTTTGTTTTATCGTTGAAGTAGAAGTTAATTATGTTAAATGTTATGTCCTTGTTCGAATACGTTCTTTTGTGCTTGTGTTGGCGTTTTTACTAACAACCAACACTTGCATTAATGATGAAGAGCGTAGATAAGTGCGTACATATGAGCTTGCTCTAAGCTCAGTACCGCTTAAGACTCTGAGATGCAAAAAAAAAAAAAAAAAACAGTGAATATGTATGTACCAGCGACAAACTTGCTACTATTATACATAGTCTTCCTAATACGGACCGCTTTTTAAGGTAATATAAAGTTTCTATGCGTACCTAATGGCAAGTTAAAACAAAAATCAAATTACTTCCTTTTCAGAATATTAAATACCGTAAATATACAACACACCTTCAAAGCCGCATTAGTGTCAAACACCCATTAGGTGCTTTATTACTTAATTTTGAGCAAGTGTACCCTTTAGTTACAAACAGGGGATGTTTATCAATTACACAAAGAAAATAAATTCAAATTTATTACAATTTATCTGACCAAGCTCTCAAAAGACTACATACACATATGATAATGTCATCTTAACTGCTAGGTAAAGTTAAATCATTAACATATGAAGGTAATCTAATAGCCCCCTCCCGGTAAACGATAAATATCTTCATTCTTCTGTTGTTTAAGCTATCGTGTTTTGCTTTTAATTGGTGTGTATCGTTAAAAATGAAAATGATAATAGAAAAAAATAAAACCATTTCCCTTGATGACTTTGCTTGTGGTATTAATTATAATCGATTTGTTTGTGTTTGCTCGTGCTCACATGAAAAGGAAATTACAAGCTTATGTTATCGAACTTTATACAGAATCAACCCCGGTTGTTGACAAGCCCAGGAGAAAAAGTTAGTGTGAAAAATTTAAAACCTCTTTGCACGATGTTGGAATACAAATCTCAAATAATATTATGTGTATATTAGCTTTACAAGGTCATATCATCTTTCTTTATATTTAAGATATTTCAACTTTACGTCTGAAAGCAAAGAGAAAAACAAAACTGTTATGATCCCCTGTGATAAAATTTAAACGTTCAGTATTCACTTAAATGACATTGAAGGTGAAAAGCTTACCTTTCTATTGAAATTTATTCGCTTAGTTTAGACTCAATGATCGTTAATCGAGTAACATGCATTACAACACAATATTTGCTGCATGAATTGCTGAGTTTTCAAAACTTCACCATATACCCTCATATGATTTTATGTGGGTCGAAAGGCATTGTTTTGTTTCTTCTCACGATACACACTGGCCAAATTGTCAGAAAGACAAATCAAAAACTTTTCTAAAAATATCTTCGCAAGAAAGAAGAAAGTAGGAACCTTTTTTATACGAATCGACTCAATAAAAACAAAAACTGTACTGTTCTTTTGAATCAATTTGAATAATAGACAAATAGTTACGGACACAAGTCACAACCCAAAAATTAATCAAATTTTGATTGAAAAATTAGAAGTGGACTACCTACACGCAGAAACTAATTGAAACGCGTAGATGATTTTCGATTTTGCTTGGTGTGAAAGTGTCAAAATGTTTTGTTAACAAAATATAAGGTTTGTTCGCCACAAAGCATTTTTTGAGAAACCTAAAGTCGCCCTGAATGTCAAACTGAGTGTTTTTTGGTTTTGCCCTCAACTCGCCCTAGGTTTTTGTTGTGGCAATTTGAGGGCTGTCAAATGGCATGTGCTTTTATTCAAATGACAGGGGGTGGCTAAGCGTTTTTTGAGGACTGGAAAACCCAGGTTTTTTTTTACAATTCCTAGGGTTGCCAATAAAACCTGCGTCAGCCCTGGGTAAAGTTCAACGAACGAACCTATGGATTTATTTTTCGTGTGGAAAAAAGTGACAGCTGTACCGCAAGGTTACTGATATTTCTAACCGATAAGATTTTTTTTTAATCGAAAGGAGGAGTCTTATGCTAATTTGGAGAACACAGATATAAGCGCTAGGTGCCGCCGCCGGTCCATTGCACCTACTACCAGGGTAGCGACCATTTCTTTTTTTGCAGTGCAGTAGATAGAAATAAGGTGGTTGTAATTTCAAACAAAACCTCAAGGGCGGTGTCCAGATGAAACTGGGAGACTGAAATAAAAGGAAGATACCCGGAGCGGGACTCGAACCCTCACCAGTTTAATTATTTTATAAATTTAATAAGCGTTAAGTTTTATTGCCCATTCCATGGTAAATTAAAAAAGCCTAAATATACAATTCGGAATAATCGAAAACAAAGGTAAATGAATGTTCAGCTCAGCGTTACAAGCTCAGGAGCCTACAGTGTGTACTGAAGGACTTTTCATTGCGTGCATACCACGTGAAAACAAAATCTCAGAATTCTTCCCTTCGACATTTACTCCACAACAATACACACGTTTATTGTTAACATTCTTTGATCCACTGGGGTGCACTTTTTTAAATTACTCGTCAGCTGTTGTAAGAGCGTAAAAATTGTTTAGTTCAATATAAATTCATTTTGTTTTTCACATGAATTTTTGTTAATCCTATTACTCATTCCACAGACAACCAACTCGCACCGAAGCGAACGCTGTTAAAAAAGTTTGACTTCTGTTAGCAGTTTGACTGTGCAGAAAAATCAAGAAATGATTCCATGGAATTCTTGTTTATGAAATCACCGCCAATAAATAGGAGAGACCTGAGATTTTTTGTTTCATTCAAAAATACCATTACAAAAGACTTGTCTAGTTTTATGTAGCTTTCCATTGGTTTCACTTGAGGAACAACTCATTTTTAAAAACCAATAGACCATCTAAATTTATTCCTGTTCAGTTTTGACAGATTTGACTTTATGTGAGTGCAACATCTAATGGCGCATAAGAAATATTCCTGGGAGAAAATATTGATTTGGACATTTGAGTAACATGTATTAGTGCTTCTTCATTGGATTCTAACTTCAAATCGAGAATTGGCTGTCTCAGAATCATGAGAAGTGATCTTTTTGCACTGATGGAACGGTTTGAGAGTGCTCCTGAACACCATTTGACGTTTCTTTTTGTCCAATGAAAAACGACATCAGTGGACTATGAAATTCTTGAAAAAATATTATTATCGCCATAAATATACCATAAAAATAATAAGTACCGTCATCAGATATCAGAAACTATCTAGCTCCGTCATATCTGAGACCGAGATATTTGCACATTTAAAAATGTCAAGCAGTTTGATGAGGTACGTTTCGTACGAGTACCAACAAAAGATTCAAATTTGCTGGAAACTGTATTAAATCAAAAGTTTTGTCCAACTTCAATTGAATACATGTGAATCGGCGTGCATTCGCCCTTTAAGTGATAGTTTGAAGTTAAAATCTTTGCTTTTGATTCAGGTAATTGAATTTGGGTACCCGTGGAGATTCGTATGGTTCGAATCCTATAACAGAGGCAAAAATGGTATCGCCTTCCGCGAGGAATTGGCAAGTCCTCTGTTAGTATTTCATTGTCATAAAAAGCGCTTTCTCGATTAGCCGTTCGGAACCGGCAGAAAATTGAAGGTTCCCTCCATTCCCTCACAAGGTATGATTGTGAGAAATGCATTATTTCCTGGGGCTTCTCGCTCTGTTGCGCAACCCTATTCCCTAATTGCTTCTTTATATGCGAACTATTTCGGTTTCGCTTTCTTCGTTGCGTTTTTTCGCTTTTTCATATGCATTTTGGTTCAGTTGTTCAGTTGTGTAGAACTTTAATTAAGAAATTCAAAGTGAATCAAAAACATTAACAGAGATAAAATATGCAAGTAAAAGTTCTTCAACCCTTGAAAGGTGTACGTTGCAATTGGCTTTCCTACCTACCGAAAGATATAGGTACAAATACATACATACCTACTTACTTACCGCGTTAAATGATGTTGTACTCTAAAGTTGCACACCTAATGTAAACTCATTGAAGATGAGTAAAGAATATCAAGCAAACTTTGAGTTACATAGTTTCTGTAGTTTGAGGGTTAAGTAGGTGCCATTAAAAACTAAGGCCAGCAAAGGTTAGAGTAATTTTACTTTAATTTATTCCCCAATGATTGAGAGAGTAGTTTTATGTTTGTGTGTCTTTCCTAATTAAAATGTAAGTACTCTATTTATCATTGGCTATCTAAAAGTTGTTTTAGCCAACCGAAAGCGATTGTAAGAAAATTGTTTTAATTGAAACGTCCGCAGATGGCTTGGTTTTGCTTTGATGTCAAAAAACCGACCTGACTATGTATACAATTCGACGAAAAAGCTTAAAGCGTATTAGCTGTTATAATATAAATCAAAACCATTCACCCTCGCGACCTTCAACAAAGAAAGAACAGACCGAAAACCTTGAACCAGAGCCGACCCTAATCTAAAAACTTATCTTTTTTTCTACTTATTTTCGCACTCTTGATAGGTTGACGCAAAATCAAATTTTGAATGAAGGTGCAAATCCATGTACACAATAGGTCGTAGAATACACAAACAAACGCAACCACTAAAGTAGATTCATTGATCCGGTGTAATATGTGTTTCTCTTATAAGACAGCCTCTTTGTAGTCGAAAATCCATGATGACAACAATTTGGCTTACAATCACACCTGCCCACCATTTTCGTTGGATAAAAGAAAAGAAAATCCTTTAGCCCTGGGGCAAACGACTTCAATCACCCTTATCCGGGAATAACCTAGTTGCGAGAACATATCAAAATATAAAATTTAATCAAAATGCTTACGAAGCGGCAATAGCCGTCACTGATAAAATTTATTTTGGGTAAGAAGATGTCAACCAAGGTGTTGATTTCCGTTTTATGTCAAGTAGGAGGTAAAATAGTGGTATTCTGAATACTCCAACCGGGACAGAGGTTTTCCTCTTAAAAGATCTCTGTAAAATTGTGTTTGAGCCTGACCTGTTTACATGAGATTGTGTTTGGTACAAGGAAGTTCAAATGGCGTACTTTCGTTCAAACTCCTGTTTCGAACGCTTTTTGCTTATGGGTAGCTTAACAGTTCTTACATACGATGAAACATTAATAAACGAATATAATATGAGGCAAGTGAATTTAAGAACAACGCATTATAATATACTCCTAGTTCTCTCATTGGGTGCAACCACCCAAGCGATGTTCCGCAAAACAATGGTGTCGTTAGGACTTAGGAGGAGAGTTTGAGCATGAAGTCCATTAGTCTAGGTATGTTATATTTTATTTTGAACTATATAAGGTCTTTTGTAGTAGAAACGGGTTGGAGCTTGTTGTGAGACTTTCTGTAGGCAATTCGGCTTTCACCCCGTGACTATACATTTAAACAGCTACCACAGAGTTTAGCAATTTATGGAGCACAAAGGTGTTCATCTGAGATGGATGTATTTTGGTTTAATCTGAACAAATTTTCATCTGTTAAAAAAAGGGTAAAATATTTTATTCACCTGTGTATATTTGATGGTCATAATTTAAATCCTTTCCGGGGGATAGTCGTATAGACAAGGGTGTTTCATAAAATTTTTTGGCAGTTAAGTCACGTTAAAATGTTTTAATATTGTGAAGTTAAAACGTTTAAGGTGTCTGTAAAGAATGGTTTGAATTAGTAGGCATACATATTTTGCCTTCCTCATTTCTTACAAAAGGACGACGGTAAAATGTTTAATTAAATCCTCTAGCTAATGCGGAGGTCCAAAAAATTATGGGTGATTTGTATAACATTGTCAAAACGGGGAAAAAATCATTAAGAACGGATGTTTACCTCACTTCATTTAGGTGGAGAAGATGATTAAAAAAAGATTTTATTGAGGAAAATAATAATAAAAATTAGAATTTAATTCTGCTGTTTTTCCGTAAAATTCGTATTTTTTACTTTCCTTTAAGGTTATTTGTGTTTTAGTTTAAGAGAATATTTTAATCTTTCATAATACGAGCAAATCCTTTTCAGTCATGTATTTTTTTAGTCAAATGATGTCAAAGTTGAAACAACAACTAAAAGTGTTAAAACATTATTTTTTTATCTAAAGTATGCCATTTTTTACAGTATGCGATGTAAAGTTGCCGTTGAAATCAAAATTTTTCTGTTCCATCTGCTTCCCGGTCGAAGTCACAGATTTAATTCATACAAAAATATTGATTGCAACAAAAATAGTTTTTTCGAATACTAAACGAAATATCTGGTTGGTTTTTGAACTTTACGCAAGGGTCAACCTTGTTTTCCTCGACAAAAACATGAGTTGTCAAAAAAAAGCCTGGGTTTTCAGTTCTCAGAAAACGATTAGCTACAAAATCGCCACACGTCCCTGCCATTTGAAGAAAAATACGTGAGGGCGTTCAAGGCAGCGGAAGTACCGTTCCTTCGAAAAAGTTATCTTAAGATTCTGTCACTTTTCTTGGTTCTGATTGGTCAAAAGTACAAGATTTTCAGATGACAGTTAGATTTTAAGTTTTCAGACTGGAAAATCAGTCTAACTTTCAGATTTTACTGGTCAAAACAAGGAAACAACATACATATGTATGTGACGATTGAACTTTACTCGGTATTTTTGGGATAGTTTTTTGTTCTACAAGTTTTCGCTTATTTGATGAATTATTGATAAGTGGTGTTTAGATATTTTGTCTTGTAAATTAATTTTTATAGTGAGTTTGTCAACAACGATATGAAGGCATACGATTTTATTTTCTTTCTATCAAAATTAGGTAAAATGAATGTAATTTAAAAACTTCTTTACAAAATAACTTGGAAGTCAAATTGTTGAATTTCAAACTGAAAAAATCTGTATGTTTTGCAACCAATTTTACTACTATGTAAAATCGAAAGGTGAATCACAGTACTACTTTAAGACTGAAACAAAGTTAATATAGTGGTTCATAAACTGACAGAATCTCAAGAAAAGTTTTTCGAGCTTTCGAAGTTGTTTGGAACGCCCCCCATGCCATTCGAAGGACCAGTTAACTACCTCAATTTGCCTCAACAAAAACCCAATGCTACTTTAAGGCGAGTTGTGGGCAAACCCAGGGATCAAAAAGCACTCAGTGTGACATTCAAAGCGAGTTTTGGATTTTCAAAACAAAAAAATATTCTTTGTGACGGCCACAGGGCAAACCACAGGCTTCAAAGATCATACCCATCGATTGTATTTTTTGTTGTTGTCAGATTCCGTTGAGTTTTGCACGAATTATAAAAAATTACCATTGAAGCGTTTTGTGTTGAAAATAATGGAGAAAAAGCAATTCGTCTTAACAAACATTAAACATTAATCAAAATTGGCAATGATAATATTATATTTACATATATGTATTGATTTACAGTTTCCTTAGTATCTAGTATAATATAACTTTTTCTGTGTTTGTTCTCATTGCAAGAAACATATAAACACAAGGAATGAAACATTAAAGGGGCAGTTAACCTGTCAAAAACTTTTTCAAAAATCATTTTAATATTAAAATGAGTCCAAGCAGTGACCACAAAGAAAAATGTCACAATTCACACGTTGTATCATTTGTCATAATTTTTTATCGCTTCTGATTGAAGGAACAGTACACGAAGCAGTTATTGTGGTTTCCACTAATTCATTTTTTAATATCTTTTTGGTATTGGTATTGTCTTTTATCATAGGATTTTGATGAGTTTATATAAGAACTGATAATGTTTTTTGCGTTTCAATAAAAAATCAACAAACCCAAATTGGAAACTGATAGAAGATGACAAAGTGTGTGATAAATTTATACATTATGCGAGACACATATTAACACAGCAACTTCGATAGTAGGGAAAATGCAACGTAAACAGCGATTTTGACAACAAATCTGAGCGCAAATGAAATTTAAGAATTAGAAAAATAGTTTTGCCGTTTAATTACATATATGGAAAAATCGTATGTGACGATGATGACACGATAGTTTCCATTTTCCAGTGTTGATGAACCTGAACAATTTCGCCTTCAATAGGCCTAACGTTAAGGTGCATGTTCTTCTTCTTTTTCATTTCCGGCGTTACGAGTAGTGATCTTGAAGCGATCACAACTCTCCCACTTTTCCGCTTCACACTAGTGATCCGCCTGTGGGGTACGCCGCGTTGACCTCAGAAATCGTCGGCAAGCCTCCCGGTTTTGGATTGTTCCATGTCTGAGGCCAACCAAATGCTGCTGTTTTTGCATTTGCTTGTACCAGGTGTGTTTTGGCCTGCCTTTTCTTTTTCGTCGCGAATTTGTTGAAACGTTGTACGATATTGCCTTTTGGACCGGGTTCTGCGGATCTCTCCTTTGAACATGACAATACCAACTGAGCCGGTCGTGCTGAATTTTGTCCAAGATGGTACTTTTGACATGAAGGCTTCCACGGATCTTAGTACTTCTAATTCGATCAAGCTTTGTTACTCCTGCTGTCATCCGAAGCATCTTCATTTCGGCTGCCGTCAATTTGCTCTCATACTTTGTGTACATTGTCCAACATTGAGAACCGTATGTCAGAGCTGGACGGACAACTGCTGTGTAGAGTCTTCCCTTCAACTTAGGGGGCATTTTTCGATCACAGAAGATAGCGGAGTTTTCTCGCCACTTCATCCACCCTACGCTTACTCGATGATTGATGTCGTCATAACAAGTTGCTTCACTATTGATCATAGATCCCAGATATTTAAACTTTTCACACTTGGGAAGCACATTTCCATTCAAATAAATGTCTGGAATAGGCTTGTCTGGATCATGTTACTGTGTTAAAATAGTCAGAGTTACGGAGTGCATTTATAAAAAAGTTTTTTGGATAAACGCACTTTTCTTGGTCTCTGATCATCAGCTGCTGGTTTCAGTTTTTCAGTCAACAAAAGTCAATTGAAAAACAACATAAATTTATGTTCTTGAGCTGTCATATCAGAGAACGTAGCTTACATGACAATTGAACTTTAAAGAAATCATGGCAGCTGCAATTGTCTTTTTTTAAGTTAAGTTGTCTTAAAATTAAGTTATACAGTTACATAATGAGAATACCCATGCCGACGATGCCTTTTAAAACACTTTTACTGGTGCAACTGCAAAAATGATGACAGCAGCGTTTATGAAGCTACCGCAACTGCAAAACAGCTTTGGTTTCTTTGGAAGAATAGTCTGGGATCCCTGGTTCATTTTTAAATTTGATTACTATCAAGTTAATTTTCCCTGAGTAGCTTCATTTTGATGAGACGTCCAAGAATTTTTCAATGAAATCTTTCAAATGTTGTAGGTAACAGGGTAAAATATATCTTTACATTTTTGATATATGTATAAAATATTTGATGATTCTCAAAAATTTTATAGTAACAGTTTTTTTTTTTGGTTAAACATCAAGATAATTATCTGAATTATTTGAAAAAATACTTGTCCAACAAATTGTATGGTTTAATCCATAGAGTCCCCTTCCCCAAACATGTATCGATTACGAGGTCATCAAAAGTGATTACTAGTCACCTCATTTTTTGATTTTTACTTAATAAATATTTCTGTAATTTAACAATCATGTATGTCATTTATGTCCCGGTCCTACCCTTAAAAGTATTAGTACAGATCCTTGATGTAAATATAATTAATATCAAGCTGAATCTTCGTGAATAGCATCGTTTCGATGAGACGCCCAAAAATGTCCTGATGTGCGAAAATTCTTAATATGGTAGCTAACAGAGGTAGCAAGGATAAAATATGTCGATTTGATGATTCTCAAATATTCATTACTAACTGAATTGTTGTTTTAAAATAATTATCCTAAGATAATTGTCTTAAGATAATTATCTAAATTATTTGAAAAAATATTTGTCCTATAAAATCTATGGTTTGATCAAAGAGTCATAAAAAATAATTATTAACCAGCTAATTTTTTTAATCAAATTCAAAAATGAACCAGGGATCCCGGACTAGAACCCTTATTTAGTTTTTTTTTTTAGTTTTTTGTCGAACCATTTTTATCGCGAACTGTGGAACTAAAATTGATTCTAATTTAATTTTCGGTAATTTATCGAGAAGTAAAGGTTATAAATAAAAAACCAAACAAAAAATTGTTAGTTAAATTTTTGTTCGAGACTTATTCAAATTATATTTTTCAGTTTCTGACCAATGTAAAAATATACATAGATATTATATAAACTGTTAGTTTTGAACATGTTTTTGAAAGCATACCTACTGCCTTCCTATACATATATTATTAACAGTTTTATACTCATTCTTGAAATATAATTTAAACTTTAATCATTTTGATTAAAGACCTATTCTTTGCACAGAACCAACCAATAACCAACGTGCAAAGTAAAATTCATTCGACCATGCTTAGAGAGCAATCAATTGAGTTTCCAAGACACCAAAAGCAGTTATTTCGTATCGTCCTTTGAACGTTGCAAGGCAGCATATACCTCCTGCTAACAATTTATCAGTCAGCATCGTTTAGCCATGGGCATTGGTGCCATGGTCTGTCTGCATAGTCCCATAAAAGTAGTTTTTTTTTTACTTTATTGATGCCAGTCACAAGCGCAACTGTTGCAATGCACTGTATGAAGACCAGTCTCGAATTGAAAAGATAAAACAGTCGCAATAAACATGCAACCCTCAAAGGCTTGAATACTTTTTAATATCCTTTCGTGATATCGAAGTGTTGATCATAATTATAATTTCTTTATAGAATCCCTGTGGTGTATCTCATTTGTGTTTTACTACTCGCAGTAATTTGTTATCATCCGAATTGATTCTTTTTAAAAATGTACTCATATTTTAAGTAAGTTGGGGCTTTGAGTTTTCATTACAGTCCTGGAATAATTAATTATAAAATCTCCAATAAACCAACAATCTTAAAGGCAAATGCAACAGTTTCAGTATAGCATTCCAACACAACCAGTTGCAAGTAATAATTTATTTCTGTTTATAATTATTACTGATAACCATTGAAGAAGTTCTCGTATAGCTTTATCTTTGTCGAAATACTTCCCGGTGGACTTTTAGTCTATTTAGCTACTTCTTAACGATTTGAGCCTCAGGTCATCAAAAATTTATAGTAGCCACTGTTTTCAAATAAACCCGACACCAAAAGTTGTCCATCTCGAAATCATGGTTCAGCATTATGTGTTGAAATTTAAGAGCTTCGCTGTATATTTTTAAAGCAATTAAAACCAAACGATAAAATTGTAGGCCTTTTAAAAGTGAGCTTGCCTAGTAGTGTTCTTCTTTAAGTGTTCCATTTTATTATTCCAACCCTAAAATTACTGTATAACTTTAGTAACTTTTCAAGTAAATAAAGACTTTACTTTTAGGGAGACACTTGGTTTTAATATGAGCCTGATAATACAAACGTTCATTTGTACATCCGAATATAAAGTCAAGTACACCCATAACTTAGGTTCATTGTGCTTTTGAAAGAGATTTTTGATAGTGGTTTTTAGAAAATAATTTGCGTCCGAAGTTATTTGAATTAAATAAGTTCAAAAGATTTAAACAAAATGAAAAAATAGTATTTTTCGATGAGGACTATAACAATAATCGCGAAGTCCCTTTTTTGGCATGGTTGATACACAATCCTATGAATTTACACATTTACAAAGGTCCTTATTGTTGAATCATAGAACAAGACGAGCTGATGTACCTTTGGCGAATGATTGTCGTTTTCTTATTTGAACAGGGAATGACATTGGAAGTTAATGAAAAATAATTTGAATTAGTGTATGTAGAAAACACAAGGGAGAATGTTTCTGAATTATAACTTTTACCTTAAGGCTATCAAATAGAATTTTAGGAACCAAGAGTAGTAACTTGACTTTCTGCGAGTGCAGTGCTCTGGTGAAATATTGGTAGTGAATAAAGAACAGAGTGCTTCTTCATTTTGCAGATTATACTGTTGTTCCCGCAGAATAATTTGATTTGCAAAGGATTAATTTATGAGTTATAATATTGCTGAAATATTTACCAAAAATAATATGTTGAAGATCTGCTCTAGTTGACAACCAAACGTACGAAATTTCTTAGATTTGGTGAAGTTTTTTATTGGGCTACCCGGCAACGCAGTTGGTATTCAGATTGAGTGAATGAAATTGCGAAAAAGCCCTTATATATATAAAACTACTAGAAATTGGAATAAAATAACGAAGTTCATGGGCTGTATTTTGTTACAAAACTTAAGCCTCAAGTGAAGTGTAAGTAAGGAGCTGAAGTTAAAACAGTTATTTCTGTGGCAAAACGCCATCTTCACCAAATACGCGAATGGGGTATAACTCTCCGCAACAATCGATAAAACAGTAATATAATCACAACAACGGCAACACTTGCAGAAAAGTAGAATAAAACAAATACTAAGGTTGGTGGTACCTGTGGTCTGATGGATAGCATGTCCGCCTGTTAATCCAGAGGGTGGTGGTTCGATCGAATCCCAACAGAGGCAAAAATGTTTTTTTCTACGGGTATCGCCTTTCGCGAGGAATTGGCAAGTCCTCCGTTAGTACTCAAGTTATATACTATTGCTCGTTAAAAAATTTGTAAAAAGCTAAACGAAACGGATTTTTTAATTCAAACATAAATTAATAGAACATGTCGTGACTTTTTTGATTTTTGTTACTGGAAGCATTGGAAAAGTGCACTATTATAAACTTGCGTTCCTTGCAATTTTATCTTATACATACATTGAAACTGTCATGTCAAAAGTACCATCTTGGACAAAATTCAGCACGACCGGCTCAGTTGGTATTGTCATGTTCAAAGGAGAGATCCGCAGAACCCCGTCAAAAAGGCAATATCGTACAACGTTTCAACAAATTCGCGACGAAAAAGAAAAGGCAGGCCAAAACACTCCTGGTACAAGCAAATGCAAAAACAGCAGCATTTGGTTGGCCTCAGACATGGAACAATCCAAAACCGGGAGGCTTGCCGACGATTTCTGAGGTCAACGCGGCGTACCCCACAGGCGGATCACTAGTGTGAAGCAGAAAAGTGGGAGAGTTGTGATCGCTTCAAGATCACTACTCGTAACGCCTAAAATGAAAAAGAAGAAAAGAAGAAGACATACATTGAAACTGTGGAATCTTAGAAATCCTAACTTTAGTATAAAGCAATTTTCCGTGACGAATGTCAGCATTAGAAACATTAAGCTGTAGTTCACAAAAACTAAAAACAGTGTTGGATAAATCAGAATCCTGAAGACTTGCTGCAGAAACGAATAAGTGTTTTATGTTAGAGCCTATTTATTGTGATAGAGGAACTGAAATGGGCATCCAAAACCTTTTTTTTCATGTGAAGAGATTTTGAAGTTTGTTTTCATTTTTAACGAGAATCGAATTCGTCGTGAAGCTGTGATATTTAGCTTCTTCCACAGCTTCACAGTTCGGGAATCGAAAACTGACAAAGTTCATCACATTGGTTTTTCCTTCCTCAAAATAAACGGTCGTAGCTTTTTATATATTTGCGTCCACCTTTTTAACTCCTCTTTTAGGTTGCAAATTTCTTTCTTAAAATGTGCTCTTTGCGAACGCTAAACTACTTTGAGATATCAATTTGCCAGCCATAATTAATATTTGCTTATTTGAAAGCATTCATAGAGCTTCCTTCCTCTTCTCAATTTCGTGAGTTTTCACCAATTGGTTGATTTTGTTGGTGGTCTGCAAAAGGTGATTTTCTCTATCCCCTCGGAAACAGTTTTTGCTTTTGTTCAAAAATTGTTTCTATTCCAGGAAAGAAATTCTTTCAATGCAAACATCAAAACCCGATAATTGGCTCTATTCTTTTTCATTTGAATTCTTAAACTCAATTCGAGCAAAAAATAAATTTCGACTCTCTCCAACTTTCTGTTGAGTTCATTAATATTTCTGTCACGTTACAACACAAAGCACAAACAGATTGAAGAACACCCAGTTTTCCATTCAGAAAATTTATAAAATTCCTTTTTGCTTTTCATATTGTTTGGTTTGAAAGCATTTGCCGTGAGATGTCAATGAAACCCAAATTTTGCATATAAAATAATCTGGACTTCACAAAAGAATATAAATCCCCATTAATTTCACTATTCTGTTGAACTTGAGTCTCCAGACATTAATTGAATTGATGTTCTTTTCTAAATTGACATCGCTGAGTTACATTGCGGAATATTATCATCTTTTTTGGCTCTTAAGCTCAGCCTTTTCCATTTCCTGACTTTGTAAGTAGACATTACCAAAGTTATGACCATCTCTCAAAGAAAAAGTTTTGTGTTGCTTAAAGTTTTCCTGTTTTTGTCAGGGACTTTGCTTCCGGCAAATAAACTTTCCGCATCATTTCCACACGAAAAGTAATGAAGTAAGATTATTGATAAGATTTGTCAAAATAAACCCCTCTACGATCAGACATGGACCATCACCAACTGTATAATTTACTACTTTTTTTTGTTAGAGAATTGAAGTTTTAAAGACATTATTTCATTAGCTTTTCTTCGATTAGATACGAACTTACTTATTACCGCATTGATTGGTAAAACTACGAAACGGATTTCCAATGTGTTTTTAATTATCTAAAATTTTTGTCTGCAAAAAAACAAAAAGAACCTTTTTTGCTTTGTAAATTATAGGTAAAGAAACACCTCCTCGGTTTGTAGGTATGACTGCTTTCAAACACAATAGCGAGTAAAAGTTTTCTTCGAGTCTTCAAAGAATCAAGTTGCATTATATTACGAAAATAAAGCTGATAATGAGTTGAGCGAGTGGGTGGATTTATTGCTCCTGATGCCTTTGAGTGAACAAAAACTTTATCTTTTGTTTTCGAGACCTGCGTAAAATACGAGTATAATGAATTTCATTAAGTTTTTAATTCCACCTCTATTTCAAACGGAAAGGCATACACCTACTCAAATTAAAAACATATTTTTTGTGGAAAACCTTAAAACAAAATTTATTTATTGACCGGAATGGTGAATGTTCTTATTGGTTGAGCAAAACTTTTTTGTATTCATTCGCACGCTCACTTTTTCATGTTTTAAATTAACTTTTTGAAGTAGACGTGGGGTTTATCGGCAGGTCAAGTTCAACAAATACTAGACGGTTTTAATTATTATGTTTACCACCTTTATTAAAATAAAGCTAACGATCTTGGTACCTACACGTGCATGTACTTTTTGTTTGGATATTTGTTTGTTTGATGGAACTGGTTCATATAATTGAAATAATTGTTGTGGTTTTTATTTAAAAAACTGAGCAATAAGGAATAACGGGATTTGCATAGTTTTTTGTGCATGTCAATTAATTGTTCTCAGTCGATTAACATATTCAGCATAAAGACTAGTAACGTATTTTTTCATAATATGATTTCTGATTTGATTACCACCACACGCTGAGTTTAGAGCAAAAAATCGATACACTTCCGCATGTATGTATAGCTGAAGGTTGTTCTTATTACACAAATGAAAACCAATACGAAACCATATTTGTTATTATTGAACTCCTTGGTGCTGCTAATTCGATGGGATTGGATTGTTCAATTGGATTTTCGTTTGATTTATAACGTGACGATTTTTCAGAATTATCTTTAAGGAAGCTTGAGGCGGAGGTATAAAGGCAAAATTGCAAATCATAATTCACAGTAGAGTAAGACTTACTGGGCTATAAAAACATTACTTTATATACAACAAAAATTCAATTCATATTTACATAAATTTTTATGAGATTGCCTGCTTTGTATAGAATTATAGGCGAGGATTAAAGGCTTCAATGAATATATAAGTTCACATCGGTCTACTTGTTCAATATACTGGCGCAAAAAGATAAGTGAATTTGATTGGCATTTGGCACCCAATCACAATTTCTGAATTGATTTGTTGGGCGTTGGAAATGTGATTCACCTGCGGGAACAAACTTTTTTCTGGATACATGTCTGGGCAACTAGCAGCGGGTATCATATAATAACTTTAATTTGGAATACATATGTACATATATTTTCAAGTATCTATTTTAATGAGTGTCTATTGCCAAAGGCAAGTTTAATCTAACTTGTTAAATACAATGAGTAAAAGTGCAATGAGTGTAAAGAAACGTAGGGAGGAGATATTGAAGGTATAGGTGCTTTAAAACTGAATGACCGTTGACAAATAAAAAAAATCAGCTTCGATGCTGCATTGTGCTCTGCAGGCTTAACCTAAGATTCTTTCAAGTTTTGAAAGTTTTCTTTCTTAATTTGATCGAATTTGTTGTGCGAGAGATGGCTGCCTGATACTAAGCCATGAAAGAGCAACTAATCTCTTTCACCACTGTTTAGCATTTGCGCTATCGTTTTCATCCTTATACCAGTTTACCGGCCCGGTGTTGCTCGGGTATAACTTTTTCAAAGCGGTGTTAATACAATATTGAAAAAAAGTTATTGAAGTACCTATACTGAACGAACTAGTTCCGTTGTCAGAGCAGAATACCCCATTCAAATTGGACGATGATCAAGAATGCCGTTTTTCCGACCTAGAAGAAGTTAAGCTTCCCAAATACAAACTTAAATCAAATAGGATTGCAGGTGCAGATGACCTTGATGCCGAACTTTTCAAGGTAGCTGGACACCAGTTGGAAAGGTAACTCTGTATAAGAACTTTTTCATTCCAGTCTTGCTTTGCGGCGCGGAAGCATGGACCTTATCGAAAGCGGATGAGGAAACCCTTCGTCATTTCGAAAGAAAAATTCTTAGAATGATCTTTGCGAAAACAATATGTGGAGAAGAAGATACAACAACGAGCTGCATCAGCTGTATTGCGACATGGGCATAGCCAGAAGAGTACGCATCGCGAGGCTACGATGGTTGGGCTATGTAGAGCGGATAGACCCAAACGATCCGGCTCGACGGGTATTCGAACGCACATTGCAGGGAAATCGCAGAAGGGGAAGACCTCGTCTTAGGTAGCGCAGTCAAGTGGAAAAAAACCTCAAAAGACTGGAGAGTTCTCGCCTGAAATCGAAGGCATTATAAAAGGATGTTGGTTGAGGCCCATGTTCACCCCGAACTGCAATGCCCACCTAAGTAAGTATACTGAACTAAGCTCACAATCCGAAAATGTCAACAGAATCAGTCCAAATACCTTATGAACATATAGCTAAGGTTACTTTGTTGTACCTAAAATTTATTTAATTATAGTTGATTCGCCCAATCCGGTGTTGTTCGGATCAAACTTATTAAAATCTCTGCTGAGATAAATTTTCAAAGAGCCAAAAACTGTTTGTTGATCCTATGTGGTAGTCATTTAGGACCACCTGCAATAGACCAATCTCAACATAGGCAACAATGTTTTTTACTATTATTTTATTTTTATTTTGGCTAGACTAATCTGAAGATTGGCTGGAAATTGAATCTAAATCGTTCATGAACATAAAAGCACTTTTTGACAAATCATCTGACGATAAGCATAAACATTTTTATGGCTTCATAGTTTTGGGCGATGTGGTTCTTGTTCCGCAACAGAGTTCAAAGAGCCTCGGGGTTTTTCAGTAATCTGCAATTATTCCATTCCGATTTCAATTGGCTAAACTCGAAACGCGATGTAAATGGAAAAAGAATTTGATGTTTCTAGGATTCGAACCTCGATCTCCCACGCAAGTGGCAGACATGCTAACCATTTTCGCAAAAACGCAAAAGATTATTGTACAATCCCGCTGTCTTATCACATTGTCCAACCCACAACGGCAACTGCATGCTCTTCTGCTCGTCTTTCTTTTGTTCTAATCACTTTTCTGTGATCATCTAAGGGCATTGCTTTTATAACAGTCTTGAAGACTTTACCAATTGATGAACAAACGTAAGAGCTGTTGCAGTTGCATAATTATTTCATTCTTAATCTTAGAAATTGACAAAAAAAAAAAACGCCGATTTATTTCATAATCAGAATCACCTTGTTGTTCATTAAACACTCGCTAAATGGGATGTTATTTAAATTTTGTTAAAAACGCTCTACAGTTCGAAACCAAAGCAACGCTTGCACAACTTAATTTTGGCGGTTCATATCTAAACTTCAATGCATTACAATATTGACAAACAGCCTTTATTGTTCCAAAATCGAACAATATGTCGATACCATAGTTGACTATTAAATCTTATCTAAACGCCAAATGTTCATATCGAATAATTCCTCTCAGTTGTCTGGTTTGTCAAGGTCTTTTTTATACAAGCCTTCACCTTGCAATTCTTAACATAAAAACAAAAAAGCGAAATTGATAACACCGTTCTTTTGGCAATTCATTTTTATTATATGGAAAAGTCCTTGCATTTAATCTTAGTTTGATAAAATTATAATGAAAAGTGGAAAGCACAATTAGAACATCCAACCAAAATACTGCTTTGTATGAAGAGTCACCGCCATCCCGTAATTTTATGAATACTGCGGGTTGAGTCAGTCGGATGAATTTCAACAGCTTAACTAAAGAGTTGCAGAAGAAATTGCTTACAAAAAAATGTTTCTCACACAATAATGTTTGGTCATAAGCAGCGTATAATTAAATTTTATTAATTAGTTCGATACAATTTGATTTATTTGATTTTCCCTATCGCTTCTCGCTTTAATGAGGTTTCATTCGTATTTGTCTATAAAACTTTTGCGAATTTCAATTAACCGAATTGTTTTTACTGCGTGCTCCATAGCTGATAGCTGCTGATGAGGGTTGAAGAAGTGACTTTATAGACTTTAACTATGTAACTGAGCTATGGCGAGATGTAGTCTAATTTTTTTTAGCATGCGTTTAGTACTTTAATAGATGATTGTGTATTGAAGGTATCTTTGTTTTGTTTATTTCTATTTAAATTAGATTTTCTCGTATTTTCTGTGAACTCACCGCTTCGTGCTGGTTCTCCCAATAAGCTTGGACTCAATTGATTGAATTCAAAGTTAAATCAGATTTAACTATAAAGAATTCTTTCTGCTGGGTTGGTCTTTGCCCGCTTTCAATTTTAGGCAAAAATTTCCATTTTCTTCATTTGATTTACCTTCCATCCATACAGACTCTTGGCTGCAGAAAAATAGTTTGAATACGATGACACACAGGATAAAATTTGCGTCCTTTATGTAGTCACTTAGCACTACCAACTAATTATCTTTTATGTTTCCATAGCAATTAAAAGCAATTATATCTACTTTGTGTCCGGGTTCGTTAGTTTTTTCCCTGCTTCACTGCAAAAACCATTCTACCGTTAATGAAAATCCCATTTGCATAACGTTCTCGAATCTGTATTCACTTAAAACGTATTCGTATTTCAGGTGCTCTTTTAAATTAACCAAGCGAACCGCAAAAACAAAGTCAACATGTTCCTCATATTTGTGTTCAAAACGAAAACAGAGATGGCAGAGTAAATTACCTGAGGTAATCTACTCAAATAACTATACGCGTAGTTAATCGGGTAAACTACATCCCTAATTTGTTACATTTTGTTACCTACGTTTACTACCACCCTAAAACGGTTGAATGTTCTGTACATGATAATTAGAATTACTACATATATTTATAATATTTAATCAAAATTAAAATTTTAAGATGTTAAAAAGAGAAACACAATGAAATATTGAGCAGAACTAAAATTCTGCATTCAAATTAAAAAAACTAACTCTAAACAAATCCATTTGAAAAGTAAACTGGAAAAAAAAAAGAAGTGCATCTTCATCTGCACTACAGAACAATTTGCCAATATGGCCGTTGAAATAAAAATAAAAAAAAAGCATTTTGACAGTTGACGCTACGTCTACTACATTTAATTACGTAAACTACATTTAACTACATAAAATACTCCATTTGTGTAGCAAACGTAAGAAATGTAGTTAATCGCAAAAAGTTGAATTTCTGCCATCTCTGAACGAAAACCATTGCATGTGAAGGAAAATTGGGAAACTTACATTACGTTTAAGGTATGTACGAACCCAATGTCCGCAATGCATGGATGTATATTGTGAACATAAGTTCGGTCATGATTTCAGATATCCCACATATCGAACCAATAAGTATACTTTGTGCCCTTTTGCAAGAGACAAGGCAAAAGACAAACGACTATTGTTTCTATAGATTGCCTGTTAAATTGTTGGTGCTTTTCATAAATTCCTGAAATAGTGACAAGCAATATTTTCAAACCACAGCACGTGTGCACTCATAGAAAAGGATAGTCGAATGAGACTTACCAACTAAAGTAAGGTAGATTGAAAAAAGGTGAAATCTTTTTCACTTGAAAATTAATCATTACATAATATAAAAGTATAAAACAAAGTCACTTTCCGCTGTCGGTCTTTATTATTAGATATTTGAAACTACTCAACGGATTTTAATGCGTTTTCTTTTTTAATTAAAAATGTATTCGTTCCCATACTCTTACGGGAACGGAACAGGATCTGGAACATAAAAGGGAACATGAAAAATACTCAACCGATTCTTAACATCTGTCACCGTTAGAGTGCTTCACTGTCCTTGAGTAACACATAGACTATAATCCCTCCCCATTTCCGACTGGAATGGAAATTTGGAGCCCACATAATTTATTCAATTCGATCACCTGCATTAGGTAAGGTTCCTCAACCAAACAGAAAGGGACTTCAACTATCTTGAAAAGCAAAGCTGAAAGGGTAGCCCGCCAGTAATCGAACTCGTTGTCGAAGTATATTCGTTGACGACCAAATTCACCCCGAATTAAGAGCCTGTCAGAGGTCCCTACAAACTCTAGGTAAACTCTACTTGTAAAAAAATGTATCCACTTCTTACGATTGCCAATAAATCAGTGATATATTTGGTACTACTTTTAGCTGATATATAAAATTAAAATTTCTACAGAAACCTAAAATAAAGAATAATTAAATATACCTAATGGAATCCAGAAACGCATCTTTCAGACAAAAAGCACGGGATCGTCATGGGTAGATGTTCCGTAACACAATCAATCAATCAACAGCTGCTTGTTCAAGAAACTTTCAAACTTAATTTGGTCCCTTTTATACTTAATATATTATATTCAAGTCTCAAATATCCTGTTTTAAATATGGGGTACCTCAAGGAAACCACTTGGGTCTACTATTACTTATTTTTATTTAATAAATCATACAAGAAATTGTGAAGCACATTTTTACGACTGCCAACACTCGATGATAAAATTTATACAAAACGACTGCTATTTTACTACAACTAAAATGCAATTAACGAAAATCTCACCTTAAACTCTAAGAAATGTAAAGTATTGACATCCTTCGCTAAGCTTGAAAATACTTTCACAGATGAGTGCTATGTAAGTTCTAGACTTTTATTGATTGGTTTTAATACGCTATATTCACATGTATATGCAATTTATATTTATCAGGAAGTTCAAGAATCATTTTCATAAAATTTTGACTCAAAAGGACTTTTTTTTGGATATTCGAGTCTCTCAAAATGTTCCCTTTGAATATTAAATATGCACGAAAGTTCTTTTGAAAGGCTTCATAACTCCACCGTAATTAGTTGCCGCTAAACCTCTTTTCTCTCTGAAATGAACCATGAACCACTAACAGCTTCTAAGCGAGTAAGTAGCGAGTAAGTAAAGATTAGCTATTAGCCTCTTCCTGCTTATGTCATAGCACGACATCTGTATTTTTGTGTGGTGATTGTGGTGTAAGTACAAGTCATGTCAGCTTTTATTGCACATTACTTTTTTTATCATCTAAATGCGTATGTTTTCATAACAAAACTCTTGATATTATTTATACATGTTGAGCATGTTCATTCTAAACATCTACAACTATGTGTACGCATATGCTCAGTTCATATTTGCGACATTCCGCCATTTTGCACTTGATGTTGGTGATGTTGCTGATTTGGAAACATTTACTATGCGTGACGAGGCACAAGGGGGTTTTATTATCTTCTTTGGGGCTGGAGTCTGCTCTTACGTATTTGCGAACCACAACCAAACCAAAAACGAGTTGGTAAACTCTAAATAAATAAAACAATAATAGTCTAGGCTTGAGGTGATCATATTGTTGGCGGCACAATGACGTCGAGGAACTTACTTTTATTATATTTGGTATACCTATTTGGAAAGTAAAGCCACACAAAGTAGCTCGTTTATAAATCGGTTGTGGCAATAGTTCGAATATGCCTCTGGAAAAAAATAAGCTCCTCTTATTTGCCTTGTAGACTCTTTTCCACGAATTTATTGGATCGAAAATAAGTTGACGGGAAAGCGTTATGTTTCACAAGCATGCAATTTATTGTGTAACTTAACGTAACGAGTTTGGATGTAGCACTTGAATTGCCCATCAAAAAGATATCAAGAAACGAGAGTGAAAGATTGCCGCTTAATGGATACAGAATCCTTCTTTTAGGATCAAATACAAATTAAATCAACCGCAATGTTTTGTGTTGTTTTTCACGGTATTCAAATTCCGATAGAAATGGTTGATTTGAAAGGCTCAAAGATCAAAGTCTCCTTCTCCCTCAACATTGTCAAATCTTTGTTTTGAACCGGAATGACAAAATGGCATGACCTGACCCTTTTTTTATTATTCAATCGCCATTTGGGTCAAGACACATCCTATTTCTGGAGGTGACAATAACAACCACAGGATGCCTTACTTTCTGATTGCATTTTATGAATGTGTTTTTGCTTCAAGGAATATGCTATTATCTTCCGAAAATTACCTTTTTTTTTGTGCTGAGACAGACATTCACAAATCCTCATCAGTTGCTTGAACTAAAGAAGGAAGTTTGACCATTTTATAAGGAGTTGTTTATTTTTTTCAAGAAGCTCACTTAAGTACCTATTTTTCCCTGTATTTTCTTCTTTTCTCCTTGAATGAAAGGAAGGTTTGTACATAATGTTTGTTATTTCTCCTTTTCTGTGTAAGCGTTTGTGAGTAATTTAAGGATTCACCTTTAAGAGGATTAGTTTTAAATGGTGCGGGCAAAATAATTTTGCCCTGTCGCCTACATGTAATATTCAAAGATAAAGAGAGAAATTCTTGCGTGCAATTGACAACATGAAAACCTCTTCCTTTTGTACGAAAGTCCTTATGACTTTGAATGGGGAGTAATAATATTCAGAAGTATACAAATCAAATGAGATTTCTGTACAAAATTTATTAGAGTTATGGTTGGTACTTTGTTTGATCATTATTCATAAATAATTTATATATATATGCAATGAAACAGCTTCTGTTTATTAAGCGTAGAAAATGCGTTGTTTAGGGAGATGCCAATTAAGTTTAATTTAGGGACTTTACGAAAACAGGTGCATAGAAGGTATCAGCTTTGGGAAGACTTGGAACTTATTGTTGTGTATTTGTTTAGTTTATTTTATTTTGCCAAAGTATAAGACAACATTAAGTATAAAAAAAGTATGAGAGATTGCACTACACAGAAAATAAAATCAAATACATTTGTTGTACTATAAGTATTATATAAAACTAATTTTTTTATTAATGAAACGGATTTGCTAAATAAATTGGACATTGTTTATATGTAGTTAACTATTTATGAAAGTTTGATTTAATACAAAAATAAGCAAAAGTTCAAATCGATTTGATACCATACCAATTCTCGATAATAGCATATTTTGCCAACTGCAAAAAAGTTAAGATCATCATCTTATATAGCGACCATTAAGGGGCTATTCTAGTCTATAACCTAGAGGATTGAATTTCAGGTCAGTTTTGAAGTATCGCAAAAAAAAAAAAACAAAAAACAACGAATATTTTTACCATCCAATTTTTTATAGTCTGTGGGCAATCATTTAAAAAATACCAAAAAAGAGAAAAAAAGTTCAAAGTTACAATTCAAAAAGCTAGCAGCTGAGGAAGTGGGGAGTCTCACGTGAGCATGGTCACCAATCCAATCCCTTCCAGTAATCGTTGTTCATAGCTCTTGGATCTTGGAGAACCTACCAATTCTTCGTGAATGACGATGAATGGATGGAGTTGATTGTTTCTGGAATTCCGAACTCCCACATAACACACAGACATGCTCACAATTTCACGACCTCAAATCAAAATTTTTAAATGTTAACAGGCAGCAAAAAATGCCTTTCCTATAAGCAAATAAAATTTGAAATTTTAATTAGTCGCCCACTGCTTACCCACCTACAGAAGACTAGAAGTTGGAAACGTTTTTGGTCAGTAGGTAACTTTATAATTAACATTCATTATAAGAATATTTGTCTTGTGATCTCCAATTCACAGAATCATCCTTAGGCGTTTGCTTCAAATGATACAATTACAGGAAGCACTTAAAAAAAAAAAAAAATGGACTTATACGTGAAATCCAATTACGTGTGCTATAGTATGAGTGAAAAAGACTTTCAAGCTGCCAAAGTGCCAAACATAAAGTATAGGTAAAGTCAATAGTTGTAGGTGTGTTGTTTTTATAGTAAACTTCCTTCTTTTCGTGAAAGGGAAATTTTGTTGAATGTCATCCTTTATACGACCATAAACAGAAAACTCATTTTGCACCAATGTGCTATTAAAATCGATAGGATTTACTTGATAATCAGTTCTTAGTCTTTTACCCCCGTATTAATAAAACGCGGAATAGCTGCGTTCCATGGATTAAGTGAAAAATGGTATAATGGTAGCTTTAATTAAATGGAAAATGGTATAATGGAAACTTAATCCATGGAATAAGGCTATTCCGCGTTTATTAATAGGGGGGTTAGTGGCTTTGAAAATCTGTGGAAGGAGGGAGTAGATAATATGAGTCGACTAACGAAGCGTGTAGGAGTCAATTCCTTGCGTGTTAGATTTTAATTTGCTGTTAATCAAAAGTTTTATGAAATAAAATGGTTATCTCCACTGAACCAAAAAGGTACATAAAATCAATGTAAATGGACATTATTTTAATGTAGGAAATCATGGAAAATGGTCCAAAAACTAAATTCATTAAAATTAAGTATTTTTGTTCATACGTTTATGTACGAATTCATAACAGTATGAATGTAACATAAAACATAAGTATTTGTGCTTAACTTTTATGACCTTAATTCTTGAACTATCAGTCACTAAATTATGTAAAACGTAAGAAATCGTTCATTAAATTCAATGCTTTTGCATAAAAGAAAGAATTTTTTCTTAAGATTTTATGAATTTTTTCATTGATTTCAATTAAAAGCGTAAGAAAAGTTTCATAAAATTTGAGAATTAAACATTATTTATAGGAACTTATTCATAAAATTCTATGATTTTTTCATAAATTCAAGCTAAAAGTATAAGAAAATGTTATTAAATTTTATGAAATAATCATTCGTTTTATGAATTATGTGATTAAATTATGTGTTTTTATTCATAAATTTCTCCTTGAAACTTAAGAAATGTTACATAAGCTTAAGAAAATAAACATTCTTTTAATGAATTGTTTCAGGAAATTTTATGATTTTTTTCATAAATTTTGGAAGAAAGTATAAGAAAACCTTCATAAGTTTTATGAAATTTATGTTCTTTTCAAGAATTGTTTCATAAATCTTTATGGTCTTTTTCATAAATTTCAGTGGGAAACTTAAGAAAAGTTTCATAAATTCAAGAAAAAAAAATTCTTTAAATGATCTATCAATGAATGATCTATTAAATAAAGACAATTTGTTTTTTCTCACAATTGCATGTTTTTATTATTTATAGTGGTAACAATTATTTTTAATTGTAACAGTAAATTTATCATCAAGTTTTAACAAAGCAAAGGATTAATTATTTGCATAAGTATATTAAATTTTTAAAGAAATAAAACTAAAACAATGAAAACAAAATAGTACTGTGTTACTTGGATTAAAAATGTCAGTGTTCCTTTTGATTGTCTTTTGCGTTGGAATCGGAAACGCATGAAGGCACCACATCATCTTCACTGCAGCAATTTCTATTGAGAGTAAAAAAAAGGATGTGCAATTAGTGAAGTGAGATCTTATGTTTTTTGTTATTTAAAAAAAGTATTGAAAGGTAATTTGTATGAAAATAAAAAAGATCTACCACTTGTCACATTATTGTCTTCGATATTTTCCACCACTGTCTTTCAATCGGTTTTCTTTAATAGAAAAAATTATTATTTTATAACTATGATATTTTTGTTAATTTACATAACTTACTAGACGATATCCGGTTGGTGTCTTATACTCTGGCCACTTTTGAAAAATTTCCGTCGAGGGAATTGCCTCCTTCATTTTTTTGCAGTATAAGCTGACTGTAGGTACGCCTGCCAGCAGCTGTTAAATTCAGGAATCGACAAATTACAATTTTAATCGTGCTTACCTATTCCTCAGCGTTTGGTTCGGGAGTGGCAAAGTTAAAAGTAATTAAGTTTAAAAACAAATCTGCGAACTCAAAACGAAATATGTATTTATGTATGTAGATAGGTATACACTATACAGGTATACTGGTAAATGTATGTGAAAACTAAAAATAAAATGTAGAACCTACCAAATTCGATGTTTGCGAAGTTTCTTCATTTGATAGTAGTTTTACATTATCATCAGAGGTGCTTTATCATTTTCGAACAGCTCTCAAGGTGTTTTTTGAGTGGCAGAATTTGGTATACATTTTTCCCCTCTTGCCAACCCTAAAGAATACCGCTATCTTAGTGGGAAAGCAATTTAAAATTTCTCCTTCTGGTCTCCCTGTAAAACTGATTTTTGAATTTGATAAACATCGTTTCTTGCTATATTATTATCATTTGAATGAAGCAATAAAGTAAATTTGAGTGCATTTTCTAAAATATTTTTGATTGAACTTTCTACTGAAAATTTATTATTTATACAATACTTACTGCGAATTACAGTCAGCAACAATCCAAGACTCCACAAATTCTTCTGCTATATTCAGGACACTTCTAATTATGTTCAAAAACACAAATGGTATATTATTACCAATGCTTGAGTTTATAAAACGTTCAACTATTAATTGCACAGAACTTTTTACTTTTAACTCTTTTCACGTCTACAATTTCACATCCGATCACGATCTACAACAGACTTTAAATGGAATCTACAATAACAATTGATACAGCAAAATCGGATATTTTTGAGTTTCTTTTTATTTACAGAAAAATACTTAATTTTTAAGAACACATGCTTAGACGCCGAGAATTTTATGATTTTCTGCATACAAAATGCGAACAAATGCTAGCAATTTATTAATTAATTCTTAAAATTTGAAATATAATGAATTCTGTGCATAAGAAAAAGAAACAAATCTTATAGTTTAAGAAAAAATTCTTAGAACCTTAGGAAGAAGCAAACTAAAAACTATGAAGGAAATGCAAAGTATCGGTAAATTGCCTTGGTTACTTCTTCTATTCATAAAGAAATACTCAATTTAGGAAAAAATACTTAAATTTTATGATTTTCTGCCTATAAAATATGGACAAATGCGTACAATTTATGAATGGATTCTTAAACTCTCCATTAAGATGAATTTGCGCGCATAAAATAAGAAACAAATCTTATATTTTATGAGTAAGTTCTTAAAATCAAAACCAGCTGCAAAAATTTTATTAAGGCGCATATTTAAGAATTGCTAAAAAAAACTAGGTACAGTTAGCAACGTCTGAAAATGTTTTATGCAAAAATACTTAATTTTTAAGAAAAAATTGTAAACCACTCGGAAGTATATGATCTTGCGGCCAAAAAATGCATGAAATTTAAGAATAAGTTCTTAAACTTCCCTTTGAGATGAATTCGTCCATAAAAAATATGAAACTTGTCTTATATTTTATGCACAGTTTCTTAAAAATGCTACTTCACCTGATTTACGAAAAAAGGCTTAAATTTCAGAAAAAAATACTTAGACGCTTAAAACTATGGTTTTTTCTTACAAAATATGAAACATTTCATAAAATTTAAGAAAAAATTCTTACACTTTTAAAAAATATGAATTTTGTTCATAAAAAGTATGAAAAAATTCTTATCTTTTACAAATAAATAACTGTTGAATTTTTTTCTTTGAGTGCTAAGAAACTATTCATTAAAAGGTAAGAATTAATTCATAATAAATATGCAATTTTCATTAACTTTCTAAAGGAAAGGCGAATGAATTGTACATACGAGTAAAAATTTGTTCTTAAAACCGAATCTTAAAATTTTTGTGAGAATTTTTCCATAGGAAAATATTTATGAATGCAAATTCATAAATGTTATGATTTATTCTTCAATAAATTTCTTTTTTTAATGAATTTGTGCTTACTTCTCATGTATTTTCATAAAAACTTAATGAATTTCAGGGTATGAATGAGATTCATAGTTTTTATGTACTATAATTTTTTCAGTGTCTAGAAATTAAGTTCCGCAAGACTGCGGCAAGTTTGCTTATTACAGAGGAGTTCGACTTTGGAATCTGAGAAAGATCTAAAGTTACTACACGCACATTTCTTTTCACGAGGAGTATGCAAATTCGACTGAAGACTCAGTAATGATAAGTGCCTTAAAATTTTTTTTGCATAGAAAGTTAAAAAACTGCCGCAGCCGCAACTGCAAAATCACTTTGTGCTGTGTAGCCCAAAAAGATTTTTTGTCGAAATGAAGTTTGTGAGACAAGAATTCTAGTAGCCAAAATTCATGGTCCACTTCTTCGTACAGTGTGCACAAACAAGAACGTGACTTCTGCAAGCAAGAGTGTGAGACCCACTTCACGAATTTCGAATCGCCATCAATCTCAATAGCTAAACATTAGATGTAGGTACTAGCCCCTGAAGAAAATTCTGAACAAAGATCTCGGATTATTTGGTTACTAGGTCCAACTGACTTAGCAGTTTGTTGCAAGCACATGACACCATGTGAAACTGGGATATCAGACGAGTAATGAGAATGTTTGCTCCATATCTTTTTTTTTTGTTGCATCTTGAAGATAAGGGATGTCGGTACCAAGATGGCTGACATGTCTGTCTGTTCGAGGGGTTCGAGGTTCGAATCGCAACAAAGAGCAATAAGTACTTTACCGCACGAGAAATTGGCAAGTCCTTCGTTAGTAAATTCATTGGTCCTAGGGCTTCTCGCTCTGTTGCGCTACGCTATTTATTTATTTATTTATTTATTTATTTGCTTATTTAAAGCACAAGGAAACACGTTTTCTTATTGCAATACCCGTCCATTAAGGAAAAACATTTCATTCACAATTTGTCTCAGCTTTTTCTAATAGTTAAAACTGGCCCCAAAGAAAGAATACAAGAACCTAACTTTTGCTGGATTGAAACTCCCTGATAAATACAATTACAGCAATATGCTGTCCAAAACTCAAAACTATAGAACAATGAACCAAAGAAGAAGTTTTCCATTGTCCCTACGAATTGGAATACAGTTGCTAGAATCTAATAATAAGATTCACTGAGTTCAAAGGACTAAGCATGGAAAGTTCATTGTAAAATAGTTGTTTTCTCTCAAAACTTTCGCAATTATCTCAAAATTCACTAAGCCAACGTTTTTGGTTTTTCATTTTAAATTGTTGGACTTTAAAAACCGTTGAACTGTAGCTTGTCCTCATGGAAGAACTTTGTGCCTGAGTACACATCACTCCAATTTGTTTGACATGTCAAATTAAAAAGAAATGTCCTTAAACAGAAACACCCAAAACATAAAATGGTTGCGCATAAAAACCACGCGATACTTTCCCTTTTGACGTTAAAAAAATAAAATGATATATGGTTGGTGTAGAATTATTTTGTTATCAATCTTTTAAATTTATTGTTCAACACAATGAGAGCCAAATCGTTTTATTTCCCATTCCAATTCATTTCTTTTTGCATATTTCAACTTCACTCTTCGTCCTGATCTTGAAGAGAGAAAAAAAGAAAACATACCCCGAATGTCGATGAAAATCGATGAAAAAACGTCAATAATCGAGGGAAAATAAAAAAAAAGCCTATCGTTTTCGTGTGACATGCTAAACCGTCAATGGAATGCACGTGTTTCACAAAACGTTTTAGGTACACGATAAATGGCCCTTTTAATATGGGTTAAAATTAGCTTAAAGATATTGTCAGCAAATCGAATATTTTTTCGGCAATAAAGAAAGACATTAAAGAAGAGGACGAGCTTTTGTGTGTGACGTGTCGCCTGTGTATACGTAAATTTATGACTTTCATGGATAGATTAAGGTGTGAAGTGTGAATAAATTTTGATTGCAAAGTTTGTTTTAAGGGACGCAATGGAATGGACATGATATGGGGCGGTAGTGGGTGTTACGACTAAAACGGTTTCCTTTTGCTTGGTTAAATGTAACGACTTATAACTTGCCAAAGCTATATATTTTGCTGAAGATTCATTCTTTTGATAAATATCCTAACCTTTTTTATCTACTGTGAAAAGGTAAATCTATCTAAACCCGATTAGACAGCTTGGATTTTATGGCCACAAGAACATCTAATCAATACACCACACATAGCCATAGGCTTATTCTGGCACTTCTAAAATTTAATGGCTCAATTGTCTTTGTTGGAGTACATAATATAACATTTGATAGCTAGCGGTTGTTCGATACTCGTATACAATATTTTATCACATAGTCATATAAAGTTGTTCTTGCTTTTTTCCTCTCAACTACATTGAAATTAAGATACCAAGGGATATGTAGTTTGGCTTTGGATGAGAATATTCTTAGACTGAGACAGTTGCAAGTATAATGTAACTGCCTCACCTCTTCTGTCAAAAGTGCTTGCTGCTTGAGCTGTAGAAAGAAGGAAATTGCTGCAGTTTTATGACAGAAGTGGAGGAATTGTAAAGTCGTGTCGCCCATCAAAGATTTATGGTTAATTAGCAAAGGATATTCGCTGAATATTTTCGAGATAAGCCTTAGAGTTCGTACTCAAATTTACGAAGAGGAAAAATGATGGTTTGGCTTTGTGGATACTTTGGATGAAAACTACCCACAAACATCGATTTTTCGATATAAGTGCCACATTCATAAATATAACGATGCTTAAATTATTGACACAAATTAAGAATATATGACACCAAAGACAAATTGTGTATGTGAAGAAAATCCTCTATTTGATATGTAAGACCTTGTTGTGCCTCTATCCTCCTCATAAACATCTGGTTTGTCATTTGAACTTATTCGTATGGTTGAACTCACAGCAATTAATCATATGTCAATGATGTCTGCTAATTGTTTCTGGTTTTGGGGTTGGTTTTGAGTATTATTATTATTCGTCTTGTTAAAGTAAAAGATGCCAAATGAAAATTGACACATGGGCTGAAGAGTAATCGAAGTAATTATGTGAAGTGACACTCCAGTTTAAGTAATTGCCTAACGTTTATATGTAGCTGTTTGGCTGTCAATTGTATTTACTTTGTAAAGAGCCTCCTTGACAGGCAATAGCTCACCAAAGGTTTTGGTTTTTCCCGAAGGAATGGAAAAATTCTTTAAGTTTCTTAAGCTTTTCGTTAAATTAGTCTCTCGAGTACATTATTTAAGGTTCTTTCATTTCTGGCAATTTTGTTTTGAGATGAACAAAGATAAATCATGAACATGAACTCTTCAGGTTTATTTTAATAGACAGTAATGAAAAAGAAAATGAGCTTCTTTCAAGACCAAGGTAGCAGAAAATTGTAAGGACTTTGTTTTGCCTTCTTAGGAAGTTACAAAAGTTTTAATTTAAATGGCATTTATGCTAGAGTTTAAGAGTTTTTCAACTTCTGAGAGGATAATAATTCGAAAACCCATACAAATCTTTTCAAAAGACACAAATAATAATTAAATTAATTACGAAAAAAAAGATGGGCACGACTGAGTCGCACGAACTTGCGATTGTATGCTAATTGCATTATCATAATCTTAAGGCTGAGTACAAGGTTTTAGTACTCGGTCTTCATAATAGATTTGGTGGTACAGGGTTGCCAACTACACACTAATTAGGAAAAAAAAAATAGAAAACATTTTAATAAAATATTCCAAATAATGTTTTAACCGAAAATCTACGAGTAAGTTTTTTTTAATAAAATTTATAAAAATTTAAGTTTAAAATTCTTCTAAAATACAAAATTTTTTCATCATCGTGTAAGGCATTACCGAGATATTAGTCGGTTTTGAAAAATTAATACTAAGGCATGTACCGTTCATAGACTTTTTCCGAAAAAATTTTTTACATCATAAGAAAGATAAGCTGAAAATAATCATTCACATAAAATTAAATCGTATTCTTTGGAGCCGTTTTCGGTACCGTTATTTCAAGACCTATAGACTCAATTCCAAAAATATCTCTGTAGGCTGCTGCCCCACAGAGCACAACTGCAAATTTTGAAGATAATCGGTCAAGCGGTTCAGGATGGAGATTCATATACGGACAGATGATGTGAAGAATACACTTTATTTTTATCTTAGAATAATCTTCTCGTTGCCTGTAAGTACTCCAAAGTATATGTAGTACCTAGAAAGCGGTCTGGCAACACTTTTCATTTCAACTCTTAAGCTGAATGCGGACTACCTGGATAGGATAACTAATATGAAGAACACAAGGCTTCCACAATTAGTCTGGAAATATGCGATGCAGTTTCAGAAAAGCTGGTATCAAGACTGGCTGCAGACTGTGATATCCCTCTCGACCTCGCTGGATCAAATCAATCAGGACTAAAGAAATTGATTTACGAAGTTATCAAACTAACTGATGAAAATGAAAGAGCGCTAGCATCAACCGAAAGGTCATTTTACTCAAAGTTTACTTACAATCTAAATGAGCAGAATTACTTCATCACGAACTTCTCAGCAAAAGCCATCAGCACTATTTTCAAAGTAAGAGAGAGATGATGCGACTTAACTTTGTCCCACATCGCACCGATTGGGAATTAACTTGTAGTTTGTGCAATATGAACAGAAAGGAGGACACAGGCCATTATTTGGGAATGTAAAAATCTAAATCTATACGGACAGACAGACAGACAATTGCTGGACTCATTTTTTCTTATTCTCTATCATCGCAATGTCTTATTTTGATTTCCACACTATTGCAAAACTTTTCATATAGTACTTATAATCGCTAGTAAAAATGCTCGAACATAATGAGATCGTAAAAAATAGGTGGAAATGTGGATAAACTTAAATATGTTTTTTACTCATTCGACATACACTAACTCCAAATTTGACAAAATATACCGCAAAACAAGAAAAGGTAATGATTTAAAATTGTGCTCTCATTAGTTTAAGCGATCCAACAACAAAAATAAGAAAACAAGATGGAATGGATTTGATAATAAATATTTAAGAATAGACAAATAGGGTGGCGCAACAAAGCTGTGGAAACCTCAGCGCCTAACGCTTTCCAGGACGTAGGTATATTTATGCCGAACGGCAAAGTTAGAAAACGATTATTATCATAGCAAAATATTTCCTTCCGGACTTACCAATTCCTCGCCAAAGGCGATAACCTTAAGAAACATACGCAACATGCAGACATGCTAACCACTACCCCATTGGCACCACAAATCAATATGTGCAACGTGAAATGGAAGTGCAGGCTCATGAACAAAGTTTTTTTTCTATTAATAAAATGCTTGCCACGGCTGTTCAAAGAAACTAATTATTTTGTCTAATAAAAAGATTTGGGACACCAGCACTTGACCAGTGCAGTGTAAGAAAAAAAGTTTCTATTTTCCGGGATTTAACCGACAGAACTTCGTTCTAATAAATTTAGATTCTTCTGAATCATACGAATACTTTAGCTGTCCAACATGGTTTCATACGTATTTTTTTATCTCCCAACAAAGCGTTACATACGCTTTTTGTTTCAACATTTCAGTTTTTCATTAATAAATTCAAGTTGTGGCGTTAATTATTGGTACATATATGTGTTCTAAATCTCTTTATTACTTTAATTAATGAACTATTTTGTGTTTTAATTTTTATGCAAATTTAAACTCATTATTTTATTTTTTTTACAGAAGTTGATAATGAAACTAATTTGTAAATATATAATGTTGTGTTGTCTACGTAAGTTTTGAGTAAGCAATCAGTCAGTAAGATATTGATGCGGTCTGGATTATGATAAAAATAACTTGCCATTAATCGCCATCAGCTTAACATTCTAAACAATTTAATTCAACAGAATCTAACTTAGATATTGTTTAATTTTCTCCTTAAATATTTAAAGTAAACTATTTTGGGCATGTGCCTTGGCTTATACCCTTATGGCTTGTTATAATTAAAAACTAAGTATTAGGCCACTGACCATTAACCAGGCGTGTCTGAAGTTTCCATCTGATATCAAACTATCACCGCCTTTTATTGGCAACAAAACCCTAATTTGTTTTCTTCTGACAAGGATACTCTCAGGGGACTATGAGAACATAACTTTTGCTATCTCAACAGGACCATGCTGGGTAAAAAGAATGGCTGTCCAAACATAAACTCTCTCCAAAGCTCATTCACCCTTCAAAATTAAGAACGATGCGCTTAAGTACTTATCAATCTAACTTTAAGTACTACAAAAGAAAAATGCAATCCATTTAGTCATCATTACACAATTGGTTTTATAAATTGAAAAAGAAAACAATACCCTTACCGTCTCATTGAGAAATGGAAAAGGACACTGCCGAATATACAATTAACAACATTTACTAGAGTGAACTCGTTCCATTGCCATTACTATAGGAGCTGCTGTTTTGGTATAAATTTTTATTTGTTCCTCTGCGATGCCTTCCCGAATCTTGTTTTGCTTAATTCTTTAACATAAAATATTTTCTGAATATGTACAAGCTTTGATATGTAAAGGGTCTGGTAGACCCGATCACATTAACTGTGCACACTCAAGAGTGGGCTGTAATAAACTGTATGTCGAGATGAAGTATAAGTTGTTTATAAATAGAATCACCACCCAATCAGGATGTTTAACGAGGGAATAAATATTCAAAAATCCACTTAGAGTACGTGTCCGCATATATATCTTCAGCATAATTAAACCTAAACAGCAAGAGTAGGGACGAAAGTGGTATGAAAGATTAATTGCCAATCAATCTTACATTCTAAAAACCAAAAGGCCAGTGAGTAGGACCTTTTTTTGAAATGAGAAAGCAAAAAGGTTCCATTTCAAAAATAAGTCATTTAAAGTAAAGTATATCCACATATGTATATGTATAGTGATTTAAGAAAGGAAAGAATGGTTTACATGTAAACAAAAATGTGTGGAAAGAGAAGATTTGCAAGAAGTTTTTTTTGGTCAAATTAATAAAGATTTATTTGTGTTGTTAATTTTTTTAAATTTATACGTTATAAAAAAAAATCAAGAGAAAAGATTCAAAATTCAAAACTAAAATCAATTACAACTTCCAAAAAAGCGATAAGCTCAAGTTCAAAGGTTCGAAAGCAAAATTATACTTTGTGAATTCATCAATAAGTACAAATTTAGCCTGTATAATTATTTATTATGATGATGATGATATAAAAACAATTTTATTAAGTACAATGTAAATAGAATTTGTGTCACTAAGAGGGTCTTTTCACATCATCCTCTTATGTCTCCATAAATTCGTCTGTAGGTGTAGAAAGGAAAGTTCACTTAGGCTGCCAAATATCCCTGCAATGCTGTTTCAAGTAAACATTTGATTTTTTTTCAATGGCTTAGTATTTATGTGACAATTTTATTACCACTTTTGGCGACGTTCTCAGCATACCGATTCAAGGATCTAGTTTTTTTTTGTTTCTCGTTTTACAACTTCCGCCTGCCATAGTTTTGAATTTTTGAAGACGGTTCACGTACGTGCAACTTACTTTTTGAGTTGAATTTCCCACAGGTCATTTTTTTTCACATGAGAAGCTTTAGGCGATAGCAAGCACTTTTGACGAGGAATTGATAGGTCCATCCAAACTAACACTGCCAATTTAAATGATTTCTCTCTTAGATATTCGTTTAGTAGAAAGCTGTCGCAGTAACCTAAGACTGCTCAGCGGAACAAACTTGGGTTCCAGGACATCGTGACATAATCGGTAATGAAATGGCGGATAAGCTGGCTAAAATCGGGTCAGCACTCGAATCCAACTAAACGAACACCTCAGTTCTAAAGCAACTAGAGCAAGAAAAAAAGAGAAAACACAATTTTCTAAAAAACGGCCAATGGCAGGTGATCATCTTTAGAAACATGCCGAGTTTCCAGAAACTTTTGGCCAGATATTTCCAAGAAAAAAACAGGATTTCTACTCCAGCTAAGCAGATCTCGGATCTCTCTGTTGATTGGCATTTTCACGGGCCACAACTCGTTGGGTACCCACATGATGAGAATGGACATTAGCACATCCGACTTATGTATAGAGGATACCAAGATGAGGAGGCAGAGGAAGGATCATTCCACTTCCTCTGTGAGTGTCCTAGCTTGGCCCACACTCGGAAAAAACCCTCGGAGAATACTTCTTCGACGAACTGGGCGACATCTCTAATCTTCCATTGAGCAACGTCCTGAAATTTACTCAGTGCTCCAAATGGTTCAGTGGGGGTTCCCTACCCCAATTACCAACCCAACCCTCTACCTCTCCAATCCTCCCACCTCCTCATCCTCTTAACCTAGCCTAGCCATTCGTTGTATTTAGAAGCTCAAAAGTTAAGGTTTTTTTTCTAAAGAGTAATTTGCTCATAGTCCTATTGAAAGTCGCAGTATGGAAGAGTGCTAGTTTGGGCCCAATCACAAATACCATTTTTGTTCATATGGATTCTTTTAACAAAATTGATTTATTCAAAGCATGTAACGCTATACGTTCTTTTAATTAATTTTTTACTCGAATGTGTGGTGTGTGTGATTATGGATGGCCCATAGTTTGGATTCTTTTGCTAAAAAAAATCAACATCTCCTTTTGTCAATCGCAAAAAAAATCAAAAGTTGACCTCTCCTTGGTCTTTAAACCCGTACATCTATCCATTATGTGTGCACATTGTATCAAATACAAATAAACTTTCCGCCCCACATGCCTTTTATTGCGAATAGAGAAGAAGCTTTTCTAACTCGGTCCGTTCGCCATAAGGCTAACACTCACTAAAGAAACTATATACATACAAAACACTCTGCAAGGAACATTAATCATGATCATGATTGTTTTCCTACACGTTGAAGTAAGTTGTTTTATGTGGACGGGCGGGCACACGTCCAAGCTGAGATGGTCTGTGCCATTGAAAATCGATTAATTTTAGTAGGTTAGATAAATTGATTCCGTAACCAAATCATCCTGGTGACGATGATGCCTTTCTTCCTTACGGAAATGGAAAGTTCAGTGGAAAATCTGTAAGGCGGCAGGCTTTGTTGTAAGTATAAAAGAAGATGGAACCGAATCCAAAGTTTGGTCGTTTAGTTGGTGAAATAATTATTGTTTGAAGGAGCTGTTTATCTTTGTGTATAGCGCGACGTGATGAACCACAACGTATTGGTTCGTCGCGGCGCGGAGACAAGCGGCGTATTTAAGATTTATTGTGGCCCTTTTTATTGCAAAATGTCCAAAGAGGAAGGAATTGACAATAAGTATTTATATATATACTCGTTGTGATTGATGGCATACAAGAAATATTGTCAACAATAAATTGATCAAGCTTTAAAACGAATGAATAATTATTTGATATGGAAAGTGAATGAAATTTCAGGTGTTCATTTCAATATGGATGATATATTTTTCAATTTATGGATAAACAAGAATAATATGAAAAGCTATTATATGGCTGTTAAAGGAACTCACAAGGCTTCAAGACATAAATCAAATTTAAACGATAATGGTGCAGACGAAGTTACTGTCAAGATCGAGAGTATGTTTATTCAACTTTCAATCCATTGTTGATGTAAATAAAAGATGCTCTTGGAAGTTTCAATGTTTTAGCATTGATAAAGTTTGCTGCTTTCTTACACACGATTGAACTAATGTTCCGCAACACTAGATTTGAAATTTCGTAAGAAACAAAAAAATCAATATATCTTCACAATCCATTTTTCATAAGTCATTTATTATTATTATCATTTAAATAATATCTAAAGAAAACAATTAAAAAATGAAACAAGTGAGGCATCTCAAAAAACTCTTCCAGCAATCGGAATCAAAAAAATTATTAACTTAGAATATAATGTCTCTGTGTCTGGAACTACGAAAACAACAGTGTACTACTACCTCCAGAAAGTGCAGTTATGTATTAGCATTTGTAATTCATAATCCCCCCTATTAATAAACGCGGAACAGCCTTATTCCATGGATTAAGTTTCCATTATACCATTTTCCATTTAATTAAAGCTACCATTATACCATTTTTCACTTAATCCATGGAACGCAGCTATTCCGCGTTTTATTAATACGGGGGAATATGTCTGGCGGTACAGAGTTGCCAACTACACATTAGTTTTGAAAATTGAATAAATCACGTAAGAATTAAAAAATATTTAAAACTTCAAAGGTTTTTAGCAAAAATATAAAATTGTCATTGCTTTGTAATTGCTAGTATCCAAAAAACCAGTGTCTATTTTTTATGTTGGTACCCGTGGCGTGATGGTTAGCATGTCCACCTGCTAAACCAGAGGTTCGAGGTTCGAATCCCAGCAGAGGCAAAAATGTTTTTCCACGGGTATCGTCTTTCACGAGGAATTGGCAAGTCCTCTGTTAGGAAATTCAATGCAATGAAAAGTGCTTTCTCAATTAACCGTTCGGAACCGGCAGAAAATTGTAGGTCCCCTCCATTCCTTCACAAGGCATTGTGGTGAAAAATGCGCTAGGCCCAGGGGCTCCTCGCGCCACCCTATTTATTTATTTATTTATTTATTTCTTATTTTATTTTTATTTATTTATTTTTACTTTTCTTAAAAACTATCTAGTTTAAGTTTTTTAGACCTTAGAGATGTTTTGACAATATAAAATTGAAAAAAATCAAAAAAGCTTTAAAAATTAAAAGTTTTCAAATGGTGATACGCAATCTTTTGCAAAAAACTTAGGACTTTTAGAATATAAAATGTTGTCGAAATCGTGTTAGCCTTTGACGAAAAAGCCGTTTCTAAAAAAAACTCTATTATGAGGAGAACTCTTCTTAGATTTTTTTTTGACATCATAAGAAAGACAACGAGAGATTAATACTCACCTAAAATTTTATCGAAACTGTCAGAATCGTTTTCGATAAAATAAATACTGTATTAAAGGTTGTGTGGTCGGTGCCGTTATTTTAAGATCAAGAGACCCAATTCTAAAAAAAACCGTCTGTAAGCTGCCCCACAGACCCTAACTGTAAATTTTGAACAAAATTGTTCAATCGGTTCGGCCTTTAAATCCATGTACGGACAGACAAACATAAAGACATACAGACAGACAGACATACAGACAAAATTTCAGGACCCATTTTTTCGTATTCTCTATTACCGCACCGAAGTGTAAGTTTTTATTGTTATCACTTGTCTTATAGTACCTACATAACTTTAATTGCAAATAAAAATTGTGAAGTTAATTTGTTGTGTGGTGATTTGTGGTTTAGCGTTTTTTGAGGACTGGAAAACCCAGGTTTTTTTTGACAAATCATAGGGTTGTTACTTGTTAAGAAAACCTGGGTCAACCCTGGGGAAAGTTCAACGAACAGACCTTCTATTGGAAATTTGGCGTTGTCTTATGGCTTTAGTATACATATACATCAAATCAACTTAGTTAAAACTCAATATGTACAAATTTAGAATGCCAACGAAGCTTAGTAGCATGGCTGACACAAAATGCAGCACATTCCTTTCCATTCGCAAATTTTGTGTTAAGTGGAATCAGGCTCTGACAATTTTCATTTCTTGAACAAAACTTTATTTTCAATTGAAAAGAGCCAACATGACTGGCCTAGAAACGTTTCTTTTGGGAGTTGGGACACTACCACATTTTTTTTTTTTTTCGAATTCTGATTAGGTTCCAATGCTTTTCTTTTCTGGTATAATCAATTATCCCCGTCCTTGCGAATCTCAAGGTTGTTTTTTTTGTTCAAGTTTGAGACTTACCAACTCATATGACAACAAAACCTTGCAAATTTTCGCAAATTTTATGTAGTCTATGCAATTTGTTTTTTCCATTTTTTGTCCATTGCAATCAATTAAGCTTGCCACACAAAACAGCTCAAATCAAAAAAAGTCTAATTACATATCATTAGTATTTATTGAATTATCTTTGAGCCCATCATTTCATTTATTTCCAACAATTTGACTAATCATATTGATGCAGCCATCTTCCATTGTCATCTGTCAGCATGAATAAATCAAACTGCTGATCTCAATCACTGAAAGTAGTTGCTATAAAAAGCTTTGTAGCATTATTAATACCATGTTGCACATTTGACTTCTTATGTAGTAAGAGTATAAATCATTAAGTCATTATTTATAAAATCAACAAATAGTGGTCTTGTTCCAAAGTCACACGTAGGCAATAAAGTAATAAATAATCACCATTTTATCGGTCCGAAAAAGTAATTACCTACAGAATTTAACGACCCCATAGAACAAGAGAAAAAGGAGGACAAGCCGCCCACTTTGTCGTGTGGGCATTTAACTATGGCATTGTTTTAGAACTAAACAATTGGCAATAAAATTTTCGAAAGCTCTTGTATTTACGAATTAAACGAATATTCTACGATTCGTTTGGATACTTTCCAACGGCAAAATGAAATTTGTTGGCATGATTGAGTGGTGCAATAAAGACTTGAATTCGCAGAGAGAATATGAAAATTCAAATCATTTGATTTAATAAAATCAAATTCGTTTAGTTTTTATTATTCAATGAATTATTTTCGAACGGTCACTTCAAGTGATATAAATTGATTTCATTTGTTCATTATGCAGATGCTTCAAATGTTGGTTGATTAATATACTCGCATTGAATGAATTATCCTTTTTCAACAGCTTATGAAATGTTTTTTTCTTTGAAAGCTTAAAGCGTAGACTGTTGGACTTTACCATTACTCTGCCCAGGCTTTAGTTGTCTGATGCATAGAAAAGAGAATTAATGAGTTTTATTTGAAATATATGCTTGTCTGCAACGAACAAAAGGTGCCTCCGTCACATAATGACATATCAATGATAAAACAGTTCAACTGGCACTTGAAAATCCCTTGGTGCCTCTTCATATATCCCTTGCGCGTGGGTTGGTCGGCGTATATGTGCACACTTGATTGTGTTTACGTTCTTTCTACTTACAGCAAACACACACAATGAAATGAAAACAGCAAATAAATACAAATAACCAACGCACCAACTCCGAATGACTCTTCAATGCTTGTGGAGAATATTCTGTTTTGCCTTTGAAACTTGTTTCCCTCCATTCCCTCATTTGTTCAATTGTAGAAGTTTAAAGCCCAAAGGTAGTATTTTTCGTATACTGTGAAAGTTGCCCTTAATAAACAGCTCGATATGCAATCCGATGGTGAATTTATAATCGAATTGCCAACAATCAAAAATGATATGGAATGAAAACAAATGAAGTTTTATTTATTAAGTAATAAAGAAACAAACAAACAGCAGCTGAAATGAAAATGGAATAACATTAAACAAAAGTCGAGATAGGTATAAAATATTGTTCAGTAAATGGTTTACTAAAACGAATTCGAATCTTTATTTATTTTAGTGGCAGCACTTACGAAACCTGCGACCGAATTACCGCACACGTGATCGAGTAATACGTGACTGAATTATGTGTTTTGTTTATGTTTTTGTTTATGTGTTTGGCATTACTTTTTACGTTATCCAACACTTTAGTGCCACAATTTGACATTCTTTCATCAGTATTTGAACGAATTGAAGTCGATAAATGAACAGCAGACAAATATTGAAATAAAAATAGTACTCCTTCACTCGATCACTGATGCCGTAATTTGGCCTCCGCTATTTGACCAAGTTCAGGACGATTCTGATATTTCAGTGTCCTGAAGTCTTATAGTTCAGCCAGATCTTAAATTTTTTTTTAAACTTTGCCGTTCTATGGGCTTACCGCTCAATGCAATAATCAAGCCTTACCACTGGACATCAACGATAACTATGAACGAAACTCACGAGCTAAATTAGAAGTCAAAAACTAAAAATTATTATTTATTCAATTGCTTATGAGCTTAAACACTCGTGAAATCCATCGTTCTCCATGAATCAAGCGTGTGCACAACGACGCAAGAGTGATTTTCAATTTCACTTAAATCTGGCCTGATAATTTTAAAAATTATTTCTCATCACTATATAGGCAAATATTTACCAAGCTATTAAGAAATTGATTACAGGAATCGTCGAACAATAAGCGTTTCAATGTCGCAAGCCTCATGTTACCCGGATGAACTCTTAACGTCACTCAACGTTGGACTCAACGTGGATGTGAAAATTATTGTATTGTAATTACGGAGCTTCCGTTTCTAATAATTTTCTATATTTTTTGTTTTCTTTGATAAAATGGAATTATTAGTTTATTGGGTGGTTTGGAGTTGTTTTAAGAAAAGTCGAACAGATCAATAATTGAAAATGGCATACGTGTTGCAGATGTTAAAATAAATAAAAATAAATTGTGTGGCGCAACAGAGCGAGAAGCCTCAGGGCCTAGCACAATTCTCTCAACCATGCCTTGTGAAATGATGGAGGGGACCTACAATTTTCTGCCGGTTCCGAAGCTAATCGAGAAGGGCTTTTCATGGCCATGAATTTACTAGCGATGGACTTGCCAATTCCTCGCGAAAGGCAATACATGTGGAAAAACATTTTTACCTCTGTTGGGATTCGAACTCGAACCTCTGCATTAAGACGCGGACATGCTAACCATCACACCACGGGAACCATTTTAGCTCTAGATTGTAAATGTATAAATTATCTATAGGCCGAAAGGCATTAGCATTAAAATATTGATTAATTTAGAGTATCCGATTAGAGTCAGTAAGTTAGTTAAGTATTGAGTTATTATATAAGATAGTTTTTTACATTTTTGTTAGCACGTAAGCAGATATAAGATAATCAAATAAAAAAATGAATGTGTTTGCAGATGTCCTGAGCTTTATATTTTGTCAAGCTTAAATAGAACATTTTTAGAACAGCATTTCTCTTGGCGGTTTTTTTGATAACTGTTTCATAGTAAGTGTTTATTTTAGCTCTATTGAGTCAAAGACCAATCTAAACAAACATCAGGTATAATAATCCTTTTTTTGAGTGAAGAAGAACCAACATGCACATAAATATCATGAAACCACAAAAAATGCTTTGGTGGTCAAAGAAGTCTTCACAACCTAATCTATGAGTGCAACCCTACATGTTAATCCCTTTCATATAGTGTCAAAACATTGAAGCTTTATACTTCAAAACACAAAAGGTTTTTGGATTGATGAAGCGAAATCAAACGAAGAATTATTCAGAGAGGTAAAATTGTATTCCTCTACTACTACAAAAAAAAAAAAAACAGGATAGGAAAGCAATCAGTAATGATAAACACTTTGACAACTGTTGGCCCTTTAATGGGGGGTGGATAGTTTTTGCGTTGCTGTATGTGGGAGAAAGTTCTGTTTCTTAGCATTTTTTTATGCATATAAAAACTGCTTTTTTGATCAACTTAGTTATTAGATCTAGAATACCTACACACTCCAAGCTCTAAGATTTAGTAGACTTATTATTAAATATTAACGATGGAGTATTGAAACAAACTAGCCAGACGTACCTAAATAACTATTTGTTCCTGAGTTATCCACGTTTTGAAAGGTTTCAAAACAATATAAAGTGTGGCCCAAATACAAGCAATAAAAGGAGTACAATTAAATTTTTCCCATGTGCTTTGGCTTCAATAGTAAAAAACCAGCAAATATTCCTATTGAATAATAATTTGTCACTACCAAGACCTCGTTGATGATTTCGGACTGCAGCTCGAAATTGCCTTTAAGTGCTTCAGTCATTCCCCTATAATTGGCGTAACATGGGCCTTTTACGGTTTCCCTAAAAAAAGTCAATCGTGCAAATTGACATCGCCAAGAACGGCTGATAACACGATTTTGAATCGCCATGTCATCCTGCATGAACCAGAGGACTTACAAGTCCATGTTATCAATGTACATAAAAAAAAGTCCATTGACATTGCACTTTAACGTTCACTTTTGACTGAGACGAATGATTCCCATTCTCAATTTCGATAAAAGCCATTATTGTACAAATCCGCACCAAACTGTCACTCTCTGTATTTATTGCGTTGAGATGAAAATGCGCTTCATTGGAAAGGGTAATTTTTAATTAAAGTTGCTCTAAGGTCCCAACTGCGAACTTGTAAACGAATAATCCCAGATCATGGCGCAGAACTCTCCTCAGTGGATTGAGTCTCACACTCTCAGACACTTAAGCGTCTAAGCAAATTCCTTAATTCAACTTTAGTAACAATTTCGTACTAGGAATGCCAAAAAGAAAGGACTAAAAACATCTTCGTAATGAATGTTTTGCTACAGATATTTAATAATTATTAACAACACAACAAATTGCGTAGCAAAACTAACCACAACGGCGTCTATGATGGTTCGTTTGTGGCAGTCGCAGCCCAAAGTTCTTACGGCGCGGCGGGTCTTCTGGTAGGGGTTGTTGTAAAATAATAAACCCGACTGCAATTAGAACAAAGGTTATTCAATATCAACCAACAAGTTAGGTATATGATTGAATTAAAAAATATGCTGAGCACAAAAATCAATTAATCGTACATACTCGCAATGAAGTTGGAAAATGATAAAAAAAAAACTGAGTAATTGAGTAATTGTTACCAAAACAGGAACGTGAAATAAAAATATTTTTTCCACTGCCCTTTCAACCCGAACACTAATGGAAAAGAGGTGAGTGTGCCTTTTTCGTGGAAGCTTCAAAAAGAATGATCTGCTCGGATACCAGTTCAAGCTCAATTACCTTTTCGAAAGCGAAGAGAGAGAGAGTGATTTCAGCAAATAATTTCCCAGAATGCATTAAAACAGATATCAACAACATTTGTCCAAAAACATGTGTCTACCCACATAAATTTTGTAAAACCTAAATGAGACTTTTGTAAGTTAAATCTGTTACACCTACACACAGTACCCTTTAATTAAGAGCAATATTTTTTTCTCATTTGCCAAACGGATTGTATTTCAAGCTATATACAGTCTAGGGTGGTCGTTATTTTCAAAAGTTGGATTTTTTTAATGAGTACCCTTTTTTCTTGTTCCTTGACTTCTTAAAACATTACACAATTTTTTTTTTTTTTTTACGACCACATTAACACGTGCCGCATTGAGCTTAAAGCTGACGCTTTTATGGAGGTTCATTTTTGCATTGTATATGCTACTTTCTCTTTCTTGCATTAATTTTCTTTTACTATGTAGGCGTAAATGGAACTCAAAAATCATTTTTTTACTTCTGGCAATCAAAACTTACTAGCCTGCATTCAATTGAATTTTTGCAAATATATCATAAAAACATCTATTTTCGGTCGGTGCAATAATTACACCTAAAAACATTACCAATAAATGTATTCATTACAAAATCATAAAAATATGTTACTATTTATGAAAAAAACAACTTCAAAAATAAAAAAAAAATTATCTGAATTTTTTTTTTTTTTATATGGAAGGGAGGACTTGAGATTTTAAGCCTGTTGCGGCACGTGTTAACTTATTCCGATCTCAAAAAAATTTTTTTTGTGCACTTTTGAAATATAATAGCATATAAAAAAAGGGTACGCAACAAAAACAAAAACATTTTTTTCTCATCCATACAAATAACGACCACCCTAATATACACGTTTATTTACCAATTATTCAGAAATAGAAGGATTTATACAAGCCATCATATTCAATTCACTTCGAAATCAAGGAACTCTAGAGGTAAAAGTCAAAAAATTCCAGCACACCTCATTAGAGTTTCGAGTTATAGCCTGACAAAAACGATTTGCAAGGCAATAACAGCTTTTAAAAAAATAAAACAATTTTAGGAAATCATAAAGTCGTACAGATATCGATTATGTTCAATTCGTTTGGGTCAAATGACGGTATCCTTACAACTTCCTTTATCACTTTACCCTTTGGCATTTCATAAATTTACAACACTCCCAATACATCAGAAAAAAAAAATTATACCCTTTATTTCGGACAAAACGGACTTTTTTGCAAAGAAACCTTCATCCCTTCCACGGCTGTTTGGTTTTTTACCTAAATAAAGTTGAATTCGGAAGGAACCGATCCCAAGGCTTATTCTTTTGTTTAATGATACTCCTCAAACATTTACATTCCCAGGGCGTACATTTTGGGCAAATTTAGCACGTGTCTTTTTAGTAAGTTGGGCTTTGTTTCTTTTTTCAATTCAAAATTTTAAAAGGGTTTATATACTGTTTGCTATGATATGAAAAGAATATTCATATCATGTTATTCTTGGCTTAATTGGTAATTCATAGAAAAACAAAGGAATTCAACTAAACATGACAGACATTTAAATATGTACCATCTCAGGGAAACAGGCCAATAGTAGGTATAACAACTAGACAGATAGTTTTGATACTCTACTTTAAGGACGACGCATCTTAGCTTTGGCTTGCGGCAAACAGCATCAGTTGTGGGAGAGAAAAAAATCCATTGGATATTCCATTAATGGATTAGTTCAAACTAAAGCTAAGATACCTATGTACGCCAAAACATCCTCTTGTATATGCTTCATAGATTGAGAACTAATGTAATGTTGAATTCTGTGAGAAGTTCATCTCTCCCAATTTTATATTCTTATACAAATGTTTACTAGTACATGTCGATAGCGATTGCATTCATTCTTTACTCTTTGCTCTTCACAATCTCAGGAGACAAACTCACTTCGTAAGTGCGAGCTGTCAGTGTCAAATACAAGCATCCTTCTTATTATGTTAGCGCAGCATGAACAGGAACTGCTTTTCAATTTCGCTGTTATAACATTTTCATTTGAAGAGATTTGCAAAATGTATTTTAGTTCAATTTTCTTTGACTTCCTCTTATTTTGGGAAAATTGTATTTTATGAAGGGAATTTTGCTTGAATAGCACATGAAAGAATAAATACCAAAAAAAAATCAACACATGTTGCTGGAAACATAATGAGGTTTGGAAATCAGATCTCAAAACCAGAAAAATGTGAAATCTCTCATCTCTTCATATGTTTTTACCTTTCTCCTCCACTCACATTCACGTCTTTCGTTAAACTCGAACTGAATTCGACTTGTGAAAGAGAATCATGAGTGAGAGTATTGAAATTTCCAATTAGTAGTTTTAAGATCTGAAAAAAAAAACTGAAAATAGATTCAGTTGAAAACATTATTGCATATAATGATTACAATGAGTATCAGTATCAGTATCAGTATCAGTATCAGTATCAGTATCAGTATCAGTATCAGTATCAGTATCAGTATCAGTATCAGTATCAGTATCAGTATCAGTATCAGTATCAGTATCAGTATCAGTATCAGTATCAGTATCAGTATCAGTATCAGTATCAGTATCAGTATCAGTATCAGTATCAGTATCAGTATCAGTATCAGTATCAGTATCAGTATCAGTATCAGTATCAGTATCAGTATCAGTATCAGTATCAGTATCAGTATCAGTATCAGTATCAGTATCAGTATCAGTATCAGTATCAGTATCAGTATCAGTATCAGTATCAGTATCAGTATCAGTATCAGTATCAGTATCAGTATCAGTATCAGTATCAGTATCAGTATCAGTATCAGTATCAGTATCAGTATCAGTATCAGTATCAGTATCAGTATCAGTATCAGTATCAGTATCAGTATCAGTATCAGTATCAGTATCAGTATCAGTATCAGTATCAGTATCAGTATCAGTATCAGTATCAGTTTCAGTATCAGTATCAGTATCAATATCAGTATCAGTATCAGTATCAGTATCAGTATCAGTATCAGTATCAGTATCAGTATCAGTATCAGTATCAGTATCAGTATCAGTATCAGTATCAGTATCAGTATCAGTATCAGTATCAGTATCAGTATCAGTATCAGTATCAGTATCAGTATCAGTATCAGTATCAGTATCAGTATCAGTATCAGTATCAGTATCAGTATCAGTATCAGTATCAGTATCAGTATCAGTATCAGTATCAGTATCAGTATCAGTATCAGTATCAGTATCAGTATCAGTATCAGTATCAGTATCAGTATCAGTATCAGTATCAGTATCAGTATCAGTATCAGTATCAGTATCAGTATCAGTATCAGTATCAGTATCAGTATCAGTATCAGTATCAGTATCAGTATCAGTATCAGTATCAGTATCAGTATCAGTATCAGTATCAGTATCAATATCAGTATCAGTATCAGTATCAGTATATCAAAGAGTTCACAATGCTTGCACTTGTCTGCTTCACATTAGTGATTCACTTTTGAAACACACGCCAAGCTCCTCTAGTAGCTGCAAATGTATATTTGAATATGGTTGTTTCAGCCTGTCTTTTTTGTCGCCATGGTGACTTTTGGCAGTGGTTGCAGGATTTACTTTTTGAACATGCCAATACCAGCTGAGTTGGTAGGGTACGTAAATTTCGTTCTTACGAAATAGATGCGATAAAAGCGAAATCTGCATTTTATTTGCGATAAAAGCGAAATTTGAAAATTAAATACTTAAATACTTATTTTATCACCCGAAAACTCTATCGACCGAAGCACGATGTTGAAGACAGCAGCTCAAAAAAATAAATTGTTGGATAATTGGATAAATTGTTGGTACACGTGGGGCCAAATCCAACAATCGGAAGCAACAAATATGCCCTCCTCTTCTGTCAATTCAAATTCTATAGTGGAAAGCTTCGCAAAAATTGAGTTTTTCCAAAGGGGTTCCTTAAGAAGAATTAATTGACGGATACTTTCATTTTCACAGACAATTACTTCGATTTGTCGGCCAAAAAGCTCCTGTGGATGTAGTGATGAATTTGTCAAAGCAGCTATTCAATGTGTCAATTACCCTGTCAATATTGTTGATGCCGAGAGGTAGTTTTTTACAACATTGTCGCAACTGATCGCAGGCAAACAATGAAAGATGAAAATGTAGAAATTACAACAATTCTAGCCTTTACTTGAATTTTTAACACTGTATTATTTTTTTTTTTTGCGAAATAAATGCGAAATTTTCCATTTTGGGTTTTTTAAATGCGAAATCACGACTTTTTATTTGCGAAATTTACGTACCCCTAGAATGATTCATATATTTAGTTTAAAAACAACAAAAACTTCTGAAACTGAGTCAGTAACAATCATAACATGTTTTAAAGTCCAAAAAATATTCGATTTTGTCTTGTTTTCATCCTTCTGGTCCATAATTAAACACAACTTTTGTTTTTAGTTGTTTTGGTTGAAGCCCCTTGAATCTATCAAAACTGTATGCAATTAGAACACAAATAAGCAATTTCATTCTTTCCAACCAAAGTGCAATAAAATTAATCAATTTTTAATCCGATACATCATGTTTTTCACACAACAATTTTAGTATTCTCACTCGTTACTTGAAGCAGTCCGTAACAAATGTAAAATGTTATTAATGACCCAACTGCACTCAACTGTTATTGCCCTAATGCGTTGTAGCTAGCTACTATCCGATTAAAGAACTCATTTTTATAATTCACTTGCATTGTTTGCTATTTTTCGATCTTTCCAGTCATACAGAATTAATGTCCATACTAACGTGCTATACTCAACAACTCATAAAGAATGAAGAATTTCTAATTCTTTTTTTTAAGTTTGCCACCGTTAACCTTTACTTATGTTCTTCCTTTCTTTACAGAAACCTCCAAAAAGCTTCCGCTTTTCAATGGATGATTTCGCCAACACAACCTGGGACCTGGAAATACTATGGAATTCCTACAACCACGCAAATGGGTCATTGAATCACTTTCTAGAGTTAATAAACCACACCACTGCTACCCCCAATATAAGTGATATTTTTGGGCCAACAAGGGACTCTCTTCATGTGGTGATACCAGTCACCATAATCTATTCCCTTATATTTGTAACTGGAGTTGTGGGCAACATTAGCACATGTATCGTGATACGAAAACATCGTTCCATGCACACAGCCACCAACTATTACCTCTTCAGTCTAGCTATATCCGATTTCCTCCTATTGATATCGGGTGTGCCCCAAGAGGTTTACTTTATCTGGTCCAAATGGCCGTATGTGTTTGGTGAAGTATTCTGCGTTGGAAGAGGAGTACTTGCAGAAACTTCTGCCAATGCAACAGTCCTTACAATAACTGCCTTCACAGTAGAACGTTACGTGGCAATATGCCATCCTTTCTTTGCACACGCATTGTCAAAGTTGAATCGTGCTACAAAAATTATTCTGCTCATATGGCTGATCTCTCTGCTGACTGCCATACCACAGGCGGCACAATTTGGAGTGAATAGCTTTTTTGGTGTGAAAAAGTGTACAGTTGTGAGAATAATTGTTGAATATTCATTCCAATTGTCTACGTTTATATTCTTCTTTGCACCAATGACCATTATACTTGTGTTGTATCTACTCATTGGAGTCAAACTGCACCAAGCGAACTCATTAAAATCGAATGGCAATATACTTTATCGATCCGGAAATGGAAGCAGTGTTCGAAGTAAAAATCAACAGGGAACCAAGAGAGTATTAAAAATGTTGGGTAAGGAAAACGTGTGTTTGTTTTTAATTCATTTGCTTTTAAGTTAAACATAGTTTCGTGTGCCTGCTTACAGCTCTTGGGTTCTTAATTTAAAGATATTAAGTTTCTATTGGGGTGTCAACGAAAGTTTATTTTTAGCCATAGAATACGTTTAAGGTAATGTCACCAAGTTGGAATAAAATTAATAACAAAATATAGCAAAAGATGTCGCACAAAAAAGTGACACAAATTTTGAATTTTATTGAAACATTGAGTATATTTTGCTTTTAAGCTGACAACGAACTATTCAAGTTGAAATTTGAAGAACGAAAATCTTAAATCATGGAAAAGAAGTTTCCACATGCAAAGGTCAAACCAAAACAAAGAAAATACTTTTGTGAACTCAACGAACTTTTTCCTTTTAGGTTCAGTGTTCTCTTCTGTTATGAGGAATGAGAGTAGGTAAACAAAAAGTTTTTTGAATGAAAAAGATGACAAACCAAAGAAAATGTTCCATTTTTGTTTGAACACTCGTTTTTAAATATGTAATCAATTTCTTTCTTCTTTTATTTATTGGACTCCCAGTTGAGAATTCGAAGTTGAAGTCCATGGACTCGTCATCCGTTTCTCCTGTACTTTTGGTGTTCCGAACACCGTGATCAAGAAGGGGTTACAACTCCCCTATGTCTCTGCTCCAAACTACATATTGAGTTTTCCCTTCAGTTTGCTGGGAATTTTTCTATGTCTCAGGATGGTGGAGTTTTTTGCCACTTTATCCAACCTATCCTTATCGATTATTGATGTTGTCCTTACAAGTCTGAGATCTGAAATCGGCAATACAAGTACCTACTTAGTTTTTTTTTATGGACTAACACGATACCCACAACATTCTAAAGTTTGAAAAAACAATCAATGCAAAAACTATACAATCACAAGACTTTTACACTCAACATTCTGATGAATCTAATTTGTATGCATAAATATGTAATTTTAACCAAATGTCAATCTGTGCCATGGGAAACATGGGCAACTATTTGGTGGAATAAATTCTATTGTGAAGATTTTAATGGGTTTGGCATACAAAGCCTTTTATGTCTTCTGCCTTGGCCCTTGGTTCAGTTGAAATTCGAAGATGTGCATACTTTTGGTTTCTTTTTTATTTGTTAACAAAGAATATTAAAGAATTTCTATTGAAAAGGGTCTTCACGAGTTCTTGTTCCTTTATTCCAAGAATTGTTGAATTAATTCTGTTTGTCTATGAACTAAGTTTAAAGTACACCCTTTACCGAACATTCAACTTCAATAAATTTCTCATCAAATCTTTTTTCGTGGAGTAGAGTAGGCTAGGACAGGACTTTACTCCTAAATGTGCGCTATTGTTCCTCGCAAAAGGATAATCAGTTAATTCGCGGAAGACTTTTCTACTTCCACTTTTTTGATATTGATTTTATTTTGGGTTTCGTATGTGTACCTAGTTTTTTGTTAATGCGGTCACATAATTCATTGAATAGTTATTTCATTCAATCAAAACGGAAAAACATTCTTGATCTCAATAATTATTTGAAACGAGATCAATGTAACGTAGAGCCGTCACGTCGTCGGTTTTTGAAATGTCAATGCATGTTACTGTAAAAGACTAAATATCTATATATCTACCTATGAAGTGTAAAAGATGCTTCATCCGCTCAAAACGATTCTATTTTTGAATTCTGGGGGCTTTTGGCATTGGCATTGATAATAATTACCTGTTTTTCCATTGATGAAAGGATGTTTGTTTGTTTTTAATTTTTGGCATGTGATTGGTTCGAGGCTTAAAATAAATTAAACTTTTTACATATCATTTCTCGCCATTCAATTAAGTTTTATTTCCATTCGAGTGTTATAATTATTGAATGTGTCTTAAAATGTGTGTGATGATGATTTTCCAATTACAGTTGCTGTTGTAATTGCATTTTTCCTATGCTGGGCTCCGTTTCATGCACAGCGATTGATTGCAGTTTATGGTGGAGGTGGCGATGGGTTGCACAACTCCATAGTAATTAAGCTCTATAATGTCATGACGTACATCTCAGGTGTGTTGTACTATCTGTCCACATGCATCAATCCTCTGCTGTACAACATTATGAGCAATAAGTTTAGAGGAGCGTTCAAGGTATGTAAAAAAGTTTTGTAAATAATGCAGCATGTGTTGCATGTTGTGCAGGATAAAATAAATTAATTATGGACTCTTGTGTGTACGTGTGTGTTGTGCATATCACCCCCAAATATATACGAAAATTATTTCATTTACTTTCAGTCTTTTTTATTTAGGAAACGTTCCAGTGTTTCGGTGGGCGGATCATCTCATCGTCGTCGTTCGATGACGGCGAGAGCCGCCAGAAAAACGACCTTACACGGTCGCAGCGACTGCGAACTACACTCCACGAATCAGATTTTACAAGTAAGTAAACTTTTAAGCTTTGAAAAACTACTGAAAAGGTAGTAGAATTTCCTGTTTGGTTGTTGGGTTATATGATTTTGCTTCTATAGATTAATTTGAAGTTGACAAAGTGGATGAAACAGTGAACTAAGCACTATAAAAGCAAAAAAAAAAAACACTTTCAAGTAGAACTTAAACGAGAAATCGGTTGATTGTGAATCTGAAAGACTAAAGACAAAAGACTAAAGAATCAGACTAAAGACTAAACACTAAAAATTAAAGACTAAAGACTAAAGACTGACTAAATACTAAACACTAAAGACTTAAGACTAAAGACTAAAGACTAAAGACTAAAGACTAAAGACTAAAGACTAAAGACTTAAAACTAAAGATTAAAGATTATGGACTAAAGACTAAAGACTAATGACTAAAGACTAAAGCCTAAAGACTAAAGACTAAAGACTTAAGACTAAAGACTAAAGACTAAAGACTTAAAACTAAAGATTAAAGATTATGGACTAAAGACTAAGGACTAAAGACTAAAGACCAAAGACTAAAGACTAAAAACTAAAAATTAAGAATAAAAACTAACGACTGGGACTAAAGACTAAGGACTAAAGACTAAAGACTAAAGACCAAAGACTAAAGACTAAAGACTAAGAATAAAAACTAAAAACTAAAGACTAAAAACTAACGACTAAAGACTAAAGACTAAAGACTAAAGACCAAAGACTAAAGACTAAGAATAAAAACTAACGACTAAAGACTAAAGACTAAAGACTAAGGACTAAAGACTAAAGACCAAAGACTAAAGACTAAGAATAAAAACTAAAAACTGAAGACTAAAGACTAAAGAATAAAGAATAAAGACTTAAGACTAAAGACTAATGACTAAATACTTAAAAAGAAAGGCGAAAAACTAAAATACCAAACACTAAACAATAGGACAAAGCCCTTCACATAACAAACTAAGCACTAAACACAATTGAGACTTGCAATTGTTTTCTATTTTTTGCAGGCAGTTCTCAGCGAGAGGAAAGTAACCAGTCAACTACTTCATGGAGGCTCAATCACCCCTTAGTGCATCATTCGACCAACGAAGACCAACCTCTAACTAAATTGCCCTTATGTGATAAAAATGCAGCGTATGCTGAATCGAAAGAATGGGTAAATGTTGGGGATAATATCATCAAGATCGATGAATTTGACCTGCCGTCCAAAGAAGCAAGTCTAAATGTACTCTATGGTAGAGATGGAGAAATTGAAATAAGGCTTATGCGTCATAAAGAGTCAGCCAGTGAGCCATTACGTAAAGTTTGGTCTAGAATGAGGAATTTTTGTAGATCGAATTCTGTGAAGTCATCGGCAAGAGCTGGATTTTATACGCCACCCATCGATGAGATCTATTTAAAAAGGTTTGACTTCACTGTGGCACTTAAATCTCGGACAGATATAAGGCATCATTGCTATTGCTCAAAATAGTCCCCATACCTGTAAGATGCCTTCATTCGGATTGGTACGTACAATTTAAAATTTTATTTTGGGATTATAAGTCTTTTTTAAGAAATAGCCCGCTTTTATAGGTCTGAGAAAAGCCATATTTTTGTTTATTTTATTATTTAAATTAATGGAAATTTTGCTGCCTTAACCATGGAAGCAAGAAAAGTTATCTTGATTTCGCTAGTGAGGCCTATTTTCAATTGTTTTACCACATCTCAGTGTTATAAAGAAAAGTAGTAATAGTTTGGAAGTTCACTAACGTCCTAACGACTGGTTGTATACGAAACGTCCTAGTGAGCGCGAAGGCACCCAATTCAAATCTTCAGACTTCAAGAAATGTTTGAGTCAAAGTGGAATTGTTCATCAATTGAGTGCTGCATACCATCTAGCCACAGATGGACAAGCTGAACGTTTTGTACAGACGTTTAAGAACAAGTTGAAGATACTTAATCGTCATCAAAATGAGGTTAAATAGTCAACTAGATCAAATTATAACATTCAACAAACTATTTACACATTTTTATAAAAAAAAAAAATCAGAATATAACGTATACGCCCCAGTGCACAACGCTAAAGGAAATGATTTATTTCTCGAATAATAAATGAAGTTGCCGGAAGCTGAACTTATTAAGAAAAACTTCTTCCAAACACCAATAATTCATTGTTAGAAGTTTTCTTACTCTGAAAATTCCCAACCATGGGCTTACTGATGTCAATGGATTTTCAAACTTCATTTTAACACATTTTCAAAGAGAGACGCTGATTTATTAGCTTTGACTTATTAATAAAATTAGAATAGTTTTGTTTCAAGCAATAGCAATTCAACTATGGATCAGACTTTTAATAAGAGTCAGATTATGAAAACTTTCAGCCCAGACCGTCATAATTTCATTGTGTATATTTTCATTAAAAAAGATTATAATCTTGTTGGACCAAGCCACACATTCACTACGATTGCTACAAGCTTGAAATTGAAGCTACTGTACGAGATGCTCGAGTGATGTAAAAGGTGGAAAGCTCTGTCTTACATTTCTCCATTTCTGCATATATTTGTAGGTGTTCTCAATACCTACATACATACATATTTTCAATATTTATCAGTTGGTTTTGATTTCTGTCATTTATGTTTAAATGAAATGAGTTTTATTTGCGAGTGTTTTATTGACAGTTCGTTCGACGACAATATCAAAGGATTCGTTGAAATCCTGACATTGACAGGATGAGTGAGATGAGATTGGATTTATTAAATAAAGGAGGCCTCCCGTTTTTTATTTTTGAATTTCAAAGGAAACGGTAAACAACCCAATCAAATTGTCAGACTGTACGCTTATTAATGGCTTCATTAAACTGCTATACAATCTTGATTCGCTTACTCTGTCCTTCGACTTTTCGCAAAGAAATGAAAGGATTGCACTGATTATTTTTTTACTACTATATGTGTCCGAATTCGATGAACCGCAGAAAGCGTGTTGTTCCTATCACAATCTGAAAATGAAATTGCAGACAGCTGAATGTTCAAGGATAAAGATTGTGTTTTAATATTATAGGTTTTGCATCCTAAATGAGCGTTAACAATGGGACGCTTTTGATAAGAATTTTTTCAAACATTTAAATGTAAGACCAAATCTTCGTCACAAATGCCAAAGATTCAAATTTTCAAACACCCAACTCAAAGAAAAATCCAAAAATCTAAAAAATGTCCACGTCTATTCCTTGGTGTAATTGACCGGAATGTGAATAGCTATCATAACTCATAGAATAAATGAATAACCTCATGATATAGCGCCAGCATTTTAAACTTGTCTTGTCAACAATAACATAACTATCCACGTGCTTACCATTCTCTTGATGAGTTGTAATCTCAATAATTCATCGTTGATATCATTTATTTTCTGTTCTCTTTAACACAATTCAGCAATCAACCCTACTCTTCAGAGACCCTGCCTATTTTTCTAAGAATATTCAAATGGAGAAAATCCAAACATCCTTCAACAGGGGCACGTTCGAGAGAACAAATCAAAAGAAAGTCGTCTGTTCTCCCGTGGTTTCTTCCTTTGACAAACAAATTGTTAATTTGACTTACTCCTGATTGCACTTAACTTAAGTAAGTAAATCCAAAAACGTATAATCTTATATCGATGCACGTGCGAGGAACCCCATAAGTAGCTTTACAAGCAGAGTGTATGGAATGCTCGAGTAGGGATTTGATACATAAGGAAGCCAGCAATAATGGAGGTGGACACGTCTATGGGAATATTGAGTTGTTCCGAATCCATGCAGTGTTTTTTTTTTTATAAAAAAAAAAAATGATGAATTACTGTGGTTTTATTTTTTGTCAATGAATTGAGGACAAATGACCACTAAGATGTGTGTTTGATCAAATTATTTGAAACGGGTAGGTAATCTGTCCTAGGAGTTTATGAGCCTCACGTGCGTCTAACCAGGGATGCATAAATAACAATGTCAGTAATAAATTGAGTTGTTTGTATCCATCCAGTAGAATTTGTTCTCTACGCTCAGTCATAGTAAATTGTAAGGATCTGACCACAACGGAAAAAGGTCTAGGTAAGACATTATAGCTTTCTTCACACTCTTCAAAAGGTATAAAGAAAAATCCGGTTTATGGAAATGTGCTCACCACATCGTAGCGAAACGGTTGCTTCTGTCTGTGTTTTGTGTAATCATAGGACGTGTTAAAAATCGTTCAATTTAATGCTCACATCATTTTCATGACATGACATGATGCTTTCTTTTTAAGATTAGATTTCAAAAGGAAAATAAATGGAAACAAAAAGGATTTATTTTGCACAGCAGAGTGAAAATGTTTTGATTGTAGTGATTTAAATTTCGCAGTGCTTTCTGAAATCTTGAAACTCAGACACATTTGATATAAGAATGTTGGCAACTGAGTGTGGCGAGCACAATAAAGCATATTTTATGTTTTGGAATTGTGTGGCGTTGAGCCTGAAATTGGGGGAGAAAAGAATGATTTAAATTGAGTTTGATTGAGCTGAAATGTGATTAGCAATTTGAATAAAAATTTAGTCGGTACTATTAGCGACTTTTCAGAGACAGTGTTGACGCGCTCAAATACACCGCCATTAAATGGGCTAGACAGTCGTTTCTTATAACGTGATACGTGAGTTAAACCTTTCTTTTTTCTTTGTGGTGGAGTATATTGAAATGAGGTGGTTGTAATTTTACTTACATGTACAGATGCATGTAAGTATAGCTTTTGGCACAATTGTGAAGAATCGGTCGTAATCGATAAAGTTTTGCCGTTAAAGCTACTATTCTGTAGTAATTAATACAAAGTGTTGCAATCGCCGCCGGTCTTTCGTAAACGTAGCAATAATTTAGTCGGAGCTTCCACAGATCCGCTCAAAACAAAAATCGGTCGCAATTACTACTAATATGTCCTAATTGGAACGTAACTGCAACAGTCTTCCTGAATGTCGCGATCGTTAGAGGTTAATGGAATCATTTTGTCGCTACAAATCTGTCTTAAAAACGATAGGGGCCATAACTGTGACAAAAGTCATCATCAAAGTCATTGTTTTCATAGCAATTTGTTCCTGATAGAAACAAATCCGTTGCATTCACACCAGTAGTAATCACAGCAAACAGCACCTTCAAGATAAGTTGGACCACAGCTGTAAAACACTCATTGACTGCACCACCCACAACCACTCGTCTTTAATTTTTGAGTGGACTTAATGGCAGTTCGGGGCAGCACGGTCTGGCCCCATCTCTTTACGATTTACATGGGAGACTAATTTAAACTGAACATCCTGTCAAATTTCTTATTATTTTGGACACATTGCTTTCCCGCTTTTATTTCCCATGAAAAGAATTCTCTCATAATAATTCGTCTAAGATAAATCCCTCAGTTTTTCTTTCATTTGAAAAATAATCCCTTCTTAAGCCAATAAATATTCTGTTTGTTGTCAGTTTGCATAATAAAGTCTGTATTTTTGTTTTTTTCTCTTATGAAAATAGAAAGAATCCATCAAATAACTTACAGTTCATCGCATTTCGTTCACTATACCAACTGGCAGACCTTATGCTACTCGAAAGGGAAAAGCTTTCATTCTGACACTACATTACACTGATAAATGGCCTCGGTAATAAAATTAATTTAATCGATTTCCACTGACAAAAAAAGTAATGGCTTGCGAATTTCAAGATTCAATTGATAGTAGGTCCCTTCCGACATAATTTAAAAGTACTTAAAGGCTTTTAAAAATTCTACCCACACACTAACTACCTTGCATTAATCGTTCTTAAATTTATTTTTATTAAAAATAGAATGAGAAAAATGGGTATTACTTTTATTCTCTGTGGAGTTCATATTGTGCACATTTTGTATCATATTAGAGTGTCTTTTCGGTCTATTCTCTTTTGATATAATTGTAATGACGACGAATACTTATGAGCCTTGAAAAATGTGCAGACAGCAGCTAGAGCATTCAGAACCACAAAACGATAGACAAACAACTCTTTTACTGAGTGCTTACGTTCAGATTGGTTAAATGAGAAAGCTCTTTTCATGACAGCGTAAATTTTTTCGGAGGACTTGTGTAATCCTCCTGAAAGGCGATGCTAGAGGGAAAACAATTTCGTGTTTCTAAGATTCGAACATCGAGTTCCAATGAAACCGGCAGACATACTAAGCATTACGCCACGGACACTACTGCTAGCTTTTAATTGTAAGCGTTGTATGATGGTGATTGATTCTTTTTAAGTATTGGTTAACATAAAAAAGTACAATGCACAACTGGGTTTAACGCTTTTACTTTGGAATTTTTAAGTTGTTTTTTATTTACTTAGCATAAAGAAAATAGTGGTGCATTGGCTTAATGGTCAGCATGTCTGCCTGTTAAGCGCGAGGTTTGTGGTTCAAATCCCAACAAAAACAAAAATGTTTATCCACGAATATCGCCTTTGGCAAGGAATTGGAAAGTCCTTCAGGCCTTCCTTTCATTTCCAAGAAAAACGCTTTCTCAATAAGCCGTTCGGAATCGGCAGAAAATTGTAGGTCCCCTCCATTCCTCCAGATATGGCCAGGACTAGATCCAAAGCGCATAAGACATTTGTTATCCATAACCAGATTGCACTTTAGCTCCGTAATCAATGTCATCACCGGAAAATGTCTGATAAGAATACACACCATAAGTTTCGGCGTTTCCTCTAATGATTTCTACAAAAGTTGCTTAGATGAGGAGGAGGAAGAGACTATTCCAAACCTCATCTGCTCATGCCCTGCGCACTCTCCTTAAAAAGAAAATGGCATCTAGGAAAATACCTATACTAAAGCTTACCATTACCTGCCTTTTCTGAAATATTCCATCCAGTCCGTTGGCCTTACTTGCCTTAAAAGAGATATTGTTACCACAGTCCAGCAGACAATTTATTAAAAGGGCTCCACAGAGTACCCATTTTGCCTTTCTGTTACTACTTCATTCTACGAAACTGTTGGAGACTTTCTTCGTTACGCACAATAAATCACCAGGTTTTAACTTCAGGCTTTTTCTTATTTCTTACAAGATCTAAAAATATTAGCGTATTTTGGTATCTAGTCATTTAAATTTGCCTTAAAATGATCCTTAATGCCGGAACTAGCTTAAAATGAGTCTTGAATCATTAACAGTTGATTTCAACTCCACACTTTATTTTAGTGTCACTTCAAAGTTAGAACCAGGTGCAGCTAAATAATACTAATATAAAATACTTAAAACTTTACCTTAACTCTTCTGAAGTTTGTCATTTCTTTCAAATTTTGTATTATTTAATATAGTATTTCCTGGGAAAAAAACCAGACCCTTGTTTTAAGATTTTTGTTTGCTTCTTACAGCAAATTGGCTATAGATTTGAGCTATTATTTCTAAATATTTCTTATGTATGCTATTTTTATACTTAGCTACAGAAGCAGGTACTCATTTCCTATCAGATTCGCCCCCTCTCCATCAGTCAACTTCGTGCACCAGATAGCATCCTATTTCAGTTTCCACTTATGATTCTCGTGAACCGAAACTGTTTCGGATCGCTCCACTCAGTAAAAAAAAATTTACTTTCTGATTACATCTCTTGGTTGGCCTGTTCTACTTTTATATCCAATAATTCTAATGGACATAAGCAATTACGCTTTGAACGCTTGTGCCTTTTTCTTGGCACATGGGTATGGGAATAATAATTTCTATGAACGAAGTCTAATCCTTGTCCACATCGGATTTTTCTGTCTGCAAGAAATGTAAACGTGACACCTTACAATTTATAGAGCAGCAATGGCGATAAAATAAACAGACAATTTTCCAGATTTTCCACTTCAACAGACGAAAACATTCCAATTCCATCTTAATAAGTAGCCAATCTGTTAAGCCAATTTTGCAATTTCAAACCATTATCCTCATTATTCCATGGAAAATTGTCTAATATTGAAAATAATTTTTTTCTGAAAATTATAAGCGAACTGCTTATTTGCTTAGAATCCGCACATGGCAATGAGTTTCATTATCTTTAATGGAAATCGAATAAACCAAAGTGAAATATCCTCATTGTAGTAATGATAAGAGGCGTCGTGTCAGTCGCGTCAGACACCATTGCGAGGCACTTACTTTAATCAAGACAGTTGGTGAGTTCTATTGAATTTTTGGTAAGAAAAACAAACGGTTAGTGTGACAACAAAAGAAAGCAGTCGTCCTATTAACTGTGTGGAAAGAGTATTGACTGCCAGAGAAATGGCTTATTAAATCTGCCTGCGTGGCAAAACTAAGAAAGTGTCTTGCAATACCCCAAAGAGAAAAAAAGTGTTATGTTCTTGATCAGGAATTGATTAATCAGTTATACAGAAAGTCATAATGATATGAACAGAAGTCAATGCATATCAAGGAACTTGATAATTGGCAGAAGGAGTTTTCAGAAAACTCATTAGGAACTTGTTCATGAGTTTCTCCTTTAACAAAAGGATGACAAATAAACACATAGGTTTCCCCATTGTTTGGATTTGTTATATCCAGAGTTAGTTGGATAGAGGCATTTCTGGTTGAGTTTAAATCAAATGAAATGATTTTATTTACTTGAAAACACACCGAAGGTTTCACAATCAAAATAATACTTATTACGGCAGAAGACGTGTGCTGTATTTATTATGTCTTCGATTTTGATTTGCTTTAATGAGCAGCCTACAAATTTTTCCACAAGAAGTCCCAATCACCAACCTTAAAGCTCAACCTTCTATGTACAATACGTACCTGTTGATTGCTTTCTTAGGAAATGTTTTTCAATGTTTCGCATTACTGTTATGTCTATGTATTGTAAATATGCTGTACTGCCTTGATTAATGCCATGAGTCTTTTATATTGAACATTTTTATTTAGGCCGCCAAACTGGGCGACCGACGCGACGCTAGACATAAACAGCAAACAAGTAAAACAATTTGTACTTTTCGTGGTGGGCAGTTATGCTTAAAAAGGAATAAGACATGAATTTTAGGACTCCCAACTAAGGACAATTCGGCCACAATTTCATGATTATGATTATGAACATGAACATTTGGTTTTTGCTATTAAAACTCTTGTCAAGGAATATTTATCAATATTATTCATGTAGCAATAACCATTAGAACTTGATTTTGGTGCTTTATTGCCCATCATTCGACACAAAGTCCGGGGTTGAGAGAAAAAAACGAATTGGTTGAAACGAATTTATTGATTGCCATAATAAAAACTTACCAAATTATTCCGCCTTATAGGCATTGGCTATTGAAGTTATGAAAGCGAAATGATGTAGCAATGATGAGGGTTTGTAAAGGAAAGTTTTATTGTTGTTATGAGTAAGTTTTCTCTAAAAAATTGTATGAGTTGCAAACAATTCCTACCGCACAGAAGAAGCGATCGTAGGCATTTTGAAGAACGAGGAAATGGCTACAGTTATATAGAAGGAGTTCTAACAGTGAAAACACAACAAAGGGTGATGTGCACATCTGTGTTCAAAAGCATATAATTGCTAGTTAAGTACTATCTAATAACTCCTCGTCTTACCCCAAATGCCTGAGCAAGCTTGGCTCCAAATTCACTTAATTTTAGTATACAGGATATGTACTGCCAACAAGAGAGGAAGCGGAAATGGTGTGTAAAAGGAACATACTTGACCCATCAAAGCAATTTAACAACTGAAATGTTGGATAAAGCCCGCTTCAATAGAGAGAGAGAGACACTGCAAGGATGAAGCAGCAAAAAGTGGAAAATGTGTGCATTGGGACCTGACAAATCAAGTAATTGAACAAAACAGATACACGTTTCTTTGAAAATGTTATACTTTGACATTTGTTTGGAGTAAGAATCAATCCATTTTCACCACACCATGTAACAAAATTGTCAACATGGATTATGAGATAAAGCAAATAAAAAGAATAATAAAAAGGATAGGGTCAAGGTGACTGCCCTGTGGTACACCTGAGTAAACCAAACTTAGCAAGAACTGCTATTAAATAACTAGAAGACTTTAAGATAACCGTACAGAGTGAAAACCCATTAAGTTTTTTCCACAAAACCCTACATACTCGTAGCGCGGTCAACCTCTGGGTATAACATTTTTCATTTAAAATTTTATAGAGTGGCGCAACAGAGCGGAGAGCCGCGGAGCCTAGAGTATTTCTCACAGCAATGCCTTGTAAGGCAATAGGGGGGACCTACGATTTTCTGCTGGTCCCGGACGAGGGAGAGCTTTTCATGGCGATGAATTTACCATCGGAGGACTTGCCAACTCCTGGCAAAAATGCGATGCAAAGGTGGGAAAATGATTTTTTTGTTTTCTGTTGGAATTCGAACCATGAAAGTGCCGCTTTACAGACAGACATACTAACTATTACGTCACGGGTACCACCATTTAAAATTTCCGTGACCAAAAACTGTTTTCGATTTAAAGCTGCTAACTGAGAATTAACTTTTTCTGGAATCTTTATTACTTTTGGAGGAATCTCTAATATGCCACGAAAAGCGATACCCGTGAAAAAACATTGAGTCTTTCTGAGTTTCGTACTCCCATGTAATAAGCAGATATGCTACCCATTATACCACTGCCTCAAGGTAGCGAAGTTAGATAGTAGCATTTGTCAAGCTTCTAAGGAAAAATCATTTCATTTAGGAAACTGTTTTATAACACCAAACTCCGTACATCATAAAAGAACATTTTGTTTCAACTCGCATTTCAGATGCTTACATGTGTATAATTCAATCCCAAAGTATATTGTTTTCCATAAATTTCCAGTAATATTTTTGCCGCAATGATATTATTGATTCCATATCTTCCATTTTATTAGACCACATTGGTGCACTTCCTGTGTGGTAAAGAAAGACTACACCGTATCTTAAACATATTACGAAGCATTCACTTTTATTTATGGGCCGTAAAAAGTAAAAAGTTTGCTATGGTCGAAACGAAACTGAAAAGTGTTTGAACTTACTCTACAAACCCTTATTGATTTTATCTCAAATTTAACTTTGCTCTTCTTTCGACCCAAATCCTACATATTGCACCCACTCAAAAAACAAAACGGACGATGAATGCTTTTGATACTCACTCTGAACTCTTTTTGTTTCCATCCCTGTTAGTTAAAAACGTTCATTTGTCTCCTTTTGTATTTGATTGTGTTTATCTTTTTATCAGGCTCACTGTCAATGGCTTGTAATTTTTCTTTTTTCGGTTTTATATTTAAAACGTCGAAAGAATATGCCTTATTTTATTTCTAACCATCACAGTTTGTTTTATCAGAGCCCCCATTGCTGTCACTGTTACGAGAGACTACAGCAATTTGAAAGCATTTTTGTGACCGAAAAAACATGAGACACTTCAAGAACAAAATAAATCTGGAATTTGCCAATCAAACATCTGATACTGCCGTCGATGAATTTTTATACTCAAAAATGCTATTTGCAAGAAATACACACTCCAATTTACATTGCTCAGAAAAGCTTTTTAAATGAGAAGAGATATTGACAATGGAGCTGTGGAAAATCAGTGTCTTGATGTTTAAGTCTGAATTATTTTCGTTTTTATATTCTGATGGAATCCATTACACACTGTCCTGAATTTATTTCAAGAGAAACAAGGAAACATTTAAATTTTCAATGGGAGTCCTTGAACGAGTTTCTTGTTATGAACAATTTCGCCTCGAACAGAATAGACTTGTGATATGTCTTCATTGCTCAGTGCGAGATACTTTTGAAACAGAAATTAATTGAGTAAGAAAACCCTTGGTGACAATGAAAATTGTGGGTAAAAATTTCAATTTATATTGTTTTTCATTGGCTACTCGGAGTGCACTCAGGATGTCTTACTGAGGAAAAATTATTTTTCCTTGGTACCTCGAGGCTCCCCGAAATCTGCTACCCCACCTTTTTTTTATTAAGATGTTCTACACTTTATATATTACGTACTTCTTCATGAAAAAAATTTTTCTATGGTTTCCATTTTGTGGTAACTCAAAACCGATCACCATGAAAGTAATAGATGCATTTTGATTCGACAATTGTGGCACGTTGGTTATTAGTACAATTTAAATAAATTTAGTAAAAATATTTTTATTTAAAACTATCTTTAATTTTATGATATTCATCTGAACCAACGATTTCTTATTTCGCAGCGAGCCAGCTTCTTTAACAAGCATTGTAAATATTTTAATAAATATTTTGCTCAAACGTTGCTGAAATTGTTTGCAACTCATCCACAATTGCTTAAGTCTGAATCTTCTAATTAAAATGAAGGACAAATTATATAAGTCATCTTAAAATCATAAGTTTTTTGAGCAGTCTACCCAGGTTTCAAAATTTTAATTCGTCTAATACTTTAGTTTAAAGTTTTGAGTTTGTTTTAATTCAATTTTAATTAATCACCCCTATCACAGGGTCCATCGTAGCAATTTCAGACTACGAATGTCAAATAGAAATGACTTTAAACATCTTCGTAATGAACGCTTGGCAACAGATGTCTATAACTTGTTAATTACTTTATTAATAGTAACAAATCTTGTCCCAAAACATTCACTACGAGGGCGTCTGTTATGCTTCCATTTTGGTATTTGTAGTCCGAAATCGCTGCGACGGGCCTTGTGATAGGGGCCAATGTGCAACAGCAAGAGCCTCAACCCAAAGAATCTTCCAAAATTTGACTTCAAATAAATTCTTTTAAAATGAATGAAATAGTTTTATACGAATTTCCTTTAAAAATAAAAACAAAAAAAAATAAAAGTCGTTTTAATGTACCTCATAAAGTCTACTTGTTTTTTATTTTATTTTCAGATCCAGAACAAACTGCTAGTGGCAACTTACTTCAAGGTTCCGTGTTTAAAAAACAAACAATTTCACAGTAGACAACGAACTTTATTTTCTGTACAAAAAAAATTATATATGTTTGTATATCTCCAGATTTTATAGCATATTAACAAGACATAAGTTTAATGTTAGGAAACAAAAAAGAACCACGGTCATTTTAAACGTTGATAAAGGCCAAAATTTACTTTTAAGTTGTGTTATAAGAGCTTTAAGTAACTTTCTATCGAAAAAATTATATATTATATTTAAGACATTTGTTCTAATTACAAGACGAACAAGGTATTGTGAAGAGGATAAAAGTTAATTACGAGTTTGTTGAAATACAACTTTAGTGTACATATTTCGATTGTCTTATTGTCATGTTGCTGTAACTTTTTGCATAGGTTTCAATCTATAACAATTATGTTGGATGTGTAAAGAGGGATAAACATTAGGTTCATTGAAAAAACTAACTTTAAAAGAAATTTTGCATAACTTGCAAGAGTTAAAGTATTTAAAATGGAAAACATGAAATTTTGGCTCTAGTGTAATATGTTTGATTAAGACTCTCATTTCCGCAACAACCTACAGTTCAAATGTTTTTGAAATCGAAAAGTAAAATTATGTGATACCAAATAAGTTTGTATAGTATTTTAATGTAAAAAAAATATTTATAGAAGTGTTCAAAACACTTAAATAAATAAAAACTTGTATTAATTTGAAATAATTCTTTATTTTCCTTTTATTTCAAAACTCCTTGACGGTAGGCGAAAAGGTCTTGAGTCAAAAAATTGCGTTTTGGGGTTTTGATTGAGCTTAACTTAATAGTTTTTCTCTTTTGTTAGATGTCAACGACTTAAAACTGCTTCTAATCGTATTGGTTCAGTTTTAAGGGTGTGAGTCAGAAAAAGAAATATCGTCAGTTACATTGCAGGACCTCGTAAGTATTTTAAACATACTTTGCAGAAATCGCAAGAACCCAGGTGCTGCGTGACCGGCGTGGCGAAAGGAAGTTGGTAAGTTGATATTTTAAAACAATAAGCACGGCCCGAAACAATTTTGGTTGGAAAGGTAGAAGCTAATGGAGTAAATGTAAGATATATCAGCAAAACAATTTAAATACGTTTTCAATTTACACTTAAAATCCTCTTTCTATTTGCAATCCTTAAATTCAAGGATTACCGGATTACCTTAAGCTAAAGAAACACTCTCTACGGGGCTGAAATTTAATTTTATACATGTAAAGAATACCTCTTTTGATCTTATAAAATTCTGGCATTTGTGGTTTTTATATGGAAGTCATAATGAACAATTTTATTCATTTTTCGAACGAAAATTTTGTCTCAAAAATGTCTATAATATTTTCCAACAATTATGATTTACATAACATAACAACCACATTAGCACTACGCAGGTTATTTTTCAGGATGTTTTCCCTACTATCAGTGTTTAAATCATGTTTTTGGAAATTACTACCGAACTCCCTCTTATGCTTCCGTCTCCTGTTTTCAATCTTTTACGTACAGAGCAGAGGGATGAACTTTGATAGCAAAGTGCTCCTCTCACAAAAACGATGTAATCAGCATTCAAATTTATGTGCGACTACTAAGGATACAGACGAAGCAAAAATCCCTATACAAATGAGAAGATGTCTTTGCCTGCAAATAAAAATCTTGGAAACTAGGAGTAAAAAAAATTAAATGTCACAGCTTGATCCCAATGAAATGATTTCTTAAATTAGAGGAAGAATGAAAGCTTTTTCTTTCTGTGGCGAAAAATGAAAGGTTGATCAATGTTACTTCTGTGTTCTATCTTTCGTTAAAAGATAAAATAAAAATTGGATTAAAGGAAAACTAAGCAATATATACTTGTAGATAATGAGAAAAAAGATTGTATGAAGAGCAAACGATGCTTTGAAGCATTTTCGGGTATGTAATATAATAAGTTAATGAATAATTAAGTAAGTAGGGTGAGACATCAAGCAAAAAACATTCTATGTTTCTTGGACTAGAACTTCTAACTCCCTTGTAACAGCATTATAGTTTGCATTACATTTTACTAAATTAAGTCGTCGTGACAATAAGCTGTCCTTAAACCCTGCAGCTACAAGAAAAAGTTCTGGTGAGCAAGTAGCCTTTGTGTACCTATTAAACTCCAAATCGTCAAAGTTTTAGACTTTTGGGAACACAATATAAGTGAACGTTCCGCTTGGTTGTGGTCACTTCAAAAATTTAATACTCAGTATGTTAAGCGTATTTACAAATTAGGCGATAAATCAAGTGAAAATCTAATAAAATTGTGGTTAGATTTGATTGGTCATCAAACAGTCTACGGGTCTCATAAAATATTCGTAATTTGTAGCCAGGCTTTGAAGATGGTTTGATGATGGCAGCCACACCTTCTTAAGTTTTTCTTTAAATCTGCAATGCAAATCCAGATACATATATTCTTGAGCTCAGGAAATATCAGTGATATAGAAGAGGACTAAGATTATGGGACCCTGTAGAAACCATAATGTGAGGAAAAACAAGGTGAGGCAAGGCATTTCACATTTGCTTTGACCGGTTACAATATGAGCTTCTATACTAGACTCCACGTCAGAAATCAGACTCCAGATAAAACTAACGAGCATTGTTTCTGAGGACTGTTTGTGGAAAAACGATAAAACTGAAAGAGACAGATGATATTACGACAATGTTCAAACAACCGATCCTACAGTTGAACTATCACCTATCAGCCTTTAAGTCATATTTTGAATACAATCAAGTGGATGAAAGACCGACCCCCAAACACTAGCGTTGTACTCTAGTTTTGAGCGAGTATAGGCTCTGTAAAATGTAGCCTGATCTGAAGGGGTATATAAAACTTCCTGCATGGTTTTAAAAGACCTTAAGACTTTGCAGCATTTTAATATGTTGGCTTTCAAACGTAAGTCATCGATTAACACACATACAAAGTATTGACAGCTTTTAGCTTACACTGAGCCAGGTACCATCTATGGAAATTGGCGGAGGGGGTATGTTTATATCGAGTGAGAACAGACAGAATTAAATTTTTGAGGCATTGAATTTTACTTGTTTTTTTTAACCCTTTATAACTGTGCTGCCAAGGTCAGAAATTAATTAACACTTGGGGTTAAACTGAACAGCTTTTCTATTTGCTTGGGATAATCGTATATACAGCTAGGATACTACATACTAGCATTCAGTGTTTCTTTTTAATTATTGGTTTGAGAGTTCCTGTTCCCCGAAAATTTCTTTTTACAGTTTTCTATCGCCGTCGTTCTGTTTTCAATTCAACTTCTATATTTCAAAAAACTGCAGTGGGTTCAAAAACTAACCATTTGCTTGTATGGTTTCTGTTTTTGGAAAATAAGGGTTCTTGCTCAGAGGAAATAAATATTTCCAGAAACCTACTCTCAACCACATAAAAAGCTTCGTCACTCTTTGAAATCTTGTCCTGTAGTTCCTAAGTTTCCGTTCCCCATTCCTGTTAGAATCTTCTGTTCCCGTGAAAATGTGTGAATGAAATATAAATCTATGTCACTGAGGGATAATGCTACATCCTAGATTTGGAAGAATTTTTGTTTGAAACGAATGCGTTCATTAAGGCTTCAAAGTACAGAATAGACACATGTATACATATTTTCCGAGATGACTTCAGGCTAAAAATTGTAATGGAAATTATTACCAGTATCATTTCAAAGAACTATCAGCTTGGAATGCAGTGATTGTGAATGCATCAGCTGCTTGTTAATCCATGTAGATTTTGTGTACTCTAATATCGCTTCGATTTGGTTGTTCTGCACTGATTACGGATACCAACATACTTCGCTTAAGGACAAACTTTCATCTTTGCACACTTCCCATCAAATTGGCATTCACAGCATTTTATTCGCAACGTGACATTGCTTAGACATGACATCATCCCACCGTAGTGCTTTCCCTACACTTGCCAATAGCATGATACTAAAAATAGAGTGCACGGATTACCATTATCCTGTTTGTTGATTTAATTTTTCAATTCCTGCTGGCTCTACTCTATCTGCTGTCATAAGATTCCTGGTTCACATATGGCATGAACCAGATGGACTGCAATTCAACGACAAAATTTGATTTTCGTTTGGCAAATACTGTGGCATTGGTTCCTAGGTCGAAATACTTTCTATTAGTTCTTCCTATCATCATTGTATGACCGACCGTTGCCTATGTAGCATAGGCTTTCTTCGGAAAATAAATTTTGTTTTTGATTGCCTTGTGGTTTCTAATGACTCTTACACTTGTAGGTACGTGTGTATGTTAGAACTAGTGGTAATTAGAAGACTATCATTCATTTCATTTAAAACCTAGTCAAACCATTCTCTTCTCTTCATGGTGTCTTCTCTATACCCAGCGACATATGAATGGAAGCGTTGCCTACTTACATTGGTGTGCATGACCAAGGCCTCAACTTTCGACAACAATTTCGATTTCGGGCGAGCACTCTTCAGTATTTCATTCTAAGTCTGTGTAGATCTTCTTCCACTTTGTTTCGCCACCTATGACGAGTTCTAGCTATGTTGCGGTACAGCTCATACAATTCGTTGTTAAAACTACTTCTCCACAGAGGGATTATAGATCACTCAGAGTATTTTTTTTTTTTTTTTGTAACAATCAAGGATTTCCGCATCCGCTTTTGATGTGGTCCATGCTTTGGCGGACTGGGATGATCTTATAAAAGATATTATATATTGGTTTTAAAAGAGAGTTTTTTATTTCACAATTCCCGTCGTAACCCAGAGTAACTGCGATTGACAAGAGTAATTCTCTGTTAAAACTCTGCACTGTTGGTATTCGAATGGATTGCACTATTTTCAGAATTTGGTGCTGTCACAATACTTAATTTCATTTTCAGTAATCTCATTTAACAAAAGACGAGTGTTTTCATGCTCAATTCAAAGTAGTTAGGTAAGAGTTACTTATGTACACTATAGTGCACATTTCGAGTCATATGCAGTAACCACTATTGAATCAACACCATTTACTATCAGTCCCTTTCTCCCATGAGATTTCCATAAAAGGTTTTTATGCATACCTATACCTACGCCATTTCAGTGAGGATTTATACTTCACTTCACACTCATCCAATGTGTGGTTGCACTCACTTTGATGATTCAAATTGCGAATTAACATTTAAATTTCATTGTTTGTGACATAACTCAAGAACATTGAATAATCTTTTGGAATTTCAAATATATTTTATCCCATAAAAAGATGAATTTGCAAGTAGGGAGTCCTTGCACAATGTATAGTCTTTTATTCTCATGAATGTCGTCCATTTTCTTCATGTGGAAAAACATGTACTAAAAGAACAAATAAATTTTCCCAAGTGAGTAAACAGATTTGAAAGCATACAAACACAATATGTGAAGTTTTAATCTCAACTTTTACCTAATCCCTGTCATTTAATAAATTTAATCTCGTATTTATGAAGAGTTTGCTTATTTCGAATTTAATTACTATTCGTTTTAGCAGCGTGAGTTGTAACTTTTAGCGTGTGTAGCATCAATTAATTTGGTGGGGTAATTTCTGTTTCTTAAGACTTTCAATTAATTAAATTTTAATCTAATAGTAATTTACAAGCTTGAAATTTCCAAGCACGTGTACGACTGCTTAGACACACTCAATTTCATTTAATTCGATTTAAATTTCAAATGATTTGATAACATTTTTTTGTAAACTAAGCAATTAAATTGCTTCCTAAGTAGATGCCATGAGAACTCAGTTCAACAAATGTACATATTTCCTATGCTAATCACCGTTAACGATACACCAGCACTTCTGTTTATTGAGTTCACAGAAAGCACCTGAGGCCAATTACTGTTAATTTGGTTATGATGCACAGTCCAAGCAATTAGGATAAATGTTAAATGACCAAAATGAAAGGTGCTTGTTCAACCAAATGGATTAAAGTGCAGTTATTGGTTCGATATGCCCTCCTTTATAGGTAAAGATATTAATCAGTAGTCTAACAAGAAACTTTATTAATGGATTCTCATGTATGTGTCAGAGTTCTGAAGGATGATATTTTGTGTTTGGATTTCTTCAAAGTAGGAATTGATTCGAGCTTACCTCTTGGAACGTCAGGATTTCATGTCAAACAAGTTTCTTGTTAACAAATCCATAATGACGAATCGTTGAGCCTAGTGAACCGGCAGAGCGTGTAGTTGGGCGGCATAATTGGTGGTGTGAAACAGAACTCGAACACCTTCAGGTGTTCCAAGTAGCTAGGTCTAAATATTTTGATATATCACAGAACTCATTGAGTTGGAATGCTTTCTTAGAAACCATTTTGAAACGATTTAACCTTACAGGGTGGTTTTCGAGTTGGATACATGCCATACTGTTTTCAACATATGGCATAAAACATATTTTTTCCAGAACGGCTTTTGCAGTAGGAAATGAAAAGGAACTCGAATTACCAGGTAGCAGTCCATTGGAACATTACACCACTTGCCTAGCTGTTAAATCGAAATTCATAATTTTTTGAAGAATAAAAGCTGCGTGTTCTGAACAAAGGCCCTTTGTTTTTCCTTTTTTTTTTAGTTTGAATACGGATTATGTGAGCAATTATTTGCCTTCCTTTTGGTGTACTCAAGACTCACCTTATACGTTAAACTACAAACGTTGGTACAATCAAAATTTAGTGCAGGCTTATGGTTTATCTTTTTTTTTTTTTTTTTTTTTTTTTTTTTTTTTTTTTTTTTTTTTTTTTTATAATTTGCGCGCACTCAAGGGGTTGTGACTACCCTTAACATGTTAAGTAACACAGTACGAGCGTTAGGAAAAAGGGAGAGAGTTTAAAAGGAGATACCGATGCACATTAGTTTTAAATTTCTGAAGATTGTAATGAGAGGGAAAAATAGAGCTGGGTAATACATTCCACATTCGCGTGGTACGGCTGAAGAAGGAATCTCTGTATTTAACGTCCGAAATGGGACTCAAGGGTAAACTGATGGGCATTTCTGGAAGCGCGAGTATTACGGTTGAATTGTTTAAGGGGAGGAATGCATCTGGCAATCTCATGAGAGCACTGTCTGTAGAAAAAACGATAAAATAAGGAGAGACAAGAAACATTACGACGATGTTCGAGTGTCGTGAAAGTTTCGATGATGTTCGTATCTCCAATCATTTTAAAGGCTCTTCTCTGAACACTGTCCAAAAGATTGAGGTGGGTTGAAGGAGCACCTGCCCAAATATGGGAGTTATACTCCATCTTATTTAGATGTAGATGACTGCCAGGTCATGGGGTGAAAAAAATTTCTTGCATCGTCGAAGAAAGCCTAAGCACTTTGCAGCGTTTTTGGCGATTTCAAGTATGTGGTTATTCCACAAGAGGTGGTTGGTAATGCACATACCGAGGATTGAAAGCTGTTCTGTTTCAACAATGCAAGAGCCACTCATGGATAGTGGCAAGGGAGGTAAGTTTCGCTTCAACGACAAAAGACAGCATTGAGTTTTTGAAGCATTAAATTCTACGCGGTTTTTTATTCCCCACTGGACAATGCTGTCTAGATCAGAATTTAATGAACTTAACATACGTTGCCGCTCTAATTCCACGCCCGAAGATGAGGGATGTGAACTTAAGAACGAATATGAAAAGCTGAGGGTACTGTCGTCGGCAAAACAATTTAGTGGATTAGCAGTTTCAGACAGAAGATCGTTAATGAAAATAAGAAAAAGTGTCGGAGACAAAACGGAGCCCTGGGGCACACCAGCATTTATTTTGTCTGTTTCAGATTTATAGCCGTCCAAAACAACTTGTATTGAACGGTTAGAAAGGTAGCTACTAATCCAGCGAAGAAGAGACTCATCGAAACCAAATGCACGCATTTTAGATAAAAGAGCTTGATGCCAAACTCTATCGAATGCTTTTGAAATATCAAGCACAATAATCTTACTTTCACCAAATCGATGTAAAGACTTGTGCCACTGTTCGGTGAGATATACCATCAAATCATTGCAACGAAAGCGTTGGGTGAGTTATAAGCAAACAATTGGCTTTGTAATAAACAATGTTCTTTTAACCCATTCAGGGAGGTCAGAAGTTCATTACTGAACCGTGGACATATGGACATATATACACATGTGTCGCCCTTAAGCGACCCACACTGAATGGTTATTATTTTTAATAACAAAAAACACACACACAAAGCGAGGCGGTTGATATTTCTGATAGGAACCCTTTTCTTTGAAAGGAGTAATAATTGAAAATGCCACTAGCAATATAAATCAATTTAACCCTGCACAACTCTTCAAGGCATTACCTTCATACAAAAAGGATAAATTTCCAGACAGTGATTACGTTCGGTTGTTGAACTTTACACAGGGTTGACCCTGGCTTTCTTTTTTTGATCCCCATGGGTAGTTGTCAAATAAAACCTGGGCTTAAGGTTCGTTCTTAAAAATATCGCATGTATTTTTCTTGGAATGGCATGGCAGGCATATGTGATACTTTATTTTTCGAAAACCCAGCTTTATTCTGACAACTCTTTGAGTTGTCGAGGAAACCTATGTCATCCTTGGATAAAATTCAACAAACGAACCTTTTGTTTATACCATCATTTCAACTATAAGTGATTTTTTCTCCCAGGAATTTTTTTTAGTCATTCATCACAAAAATGTAGGTATCCACTATTGCGCCACAGTTTGTCTATTTGTAGAACTGATGGAAACTTTTGTTCACTTTGATTTAAAAATAGATCCGTCAAACCAAGTTCGGAATAGTAATTCTAACTCCTACAATATTCTGCGAATGTTGAATGAATATACCGAATTTTGCGTATATTTGATGTCGAAGTTATCAAAGGAGCATATTATTGCTAAAAATATTTTTCGTGCCAACACAATAGCATACTTCTGCTGACAACGTTATCAAATGGCAGTTATTATTGTCAAGGTAGTTCGATAGTTGCGGCTAATTAAACCAAAATAAAGTTGAGGCTCTGGCTATTTCGTTAGATGTGTCTAACGAAAGTAAGAAACTCTTAAAACATGATGATTGTTTGCCAACAATCAAGCAAGACAATTTGTATAATCGAAAAGTTAGGAGGTAGGCCTTACAAGTTGTGAAACTCCCGAAGGGAAAATAATAATGTAGGAGTATTTGATTTCTATTTTTGACTTGTCAAAGGAAACGATTAGCCACATTTTCAGTTGAACAAATTTTAATGAAAGTCGCAAAAATCTAACCACAGAAAACCTATCAATAAGTAATTTTACCCACACGTTTATAGGTGTGGGCCTCGGTAAAAGGTTATGGTGAAAGTGGAAAATTGAACAACAAATGCTAGGATGGTAATAAAGTATGGGGGTGAAAACTGACACTAAGGCGTTGTTCTAGAGTTCTTTGATCTGATATTCTATTAACGAGGTTTGATTGTCTAAATTGAAGTGTTTTTGTAATCCAACAAATTGACTGCGACTGGCAGCTGCCACTACCTATACATACTTTGTAATTATGTAGTTGTACCAGAGCTCGAGAAATTACAGAGTTAAATTACGACGTTGGAAATTGCGGTTGGTGGAAAAGGTGTTTATTTTGACAAATTGAAACAACCAAGATTGGTATTTTTGTGGCTCAAAACTTTCTTTAGGAACCAAAATTATGGCCCTGTGCTCGCCACAAAGGTTTTTTTTTAAATCTCTTACTCTCCCTGAATGTCAGAGTTTTCTTTTAGCACTGGGTTTGCAATCAACTCGTCCTAAAGAAGCACTTGGTTCTTGCTGAAGCGAGTCCAGGTAACAACCAGGGCTGTCAAATGGCATGTATTTTGCTTCAAATGAGCACGTTCAAGAATCTATTGGATATGATATCCAGGGTATACACGTATATTAGATACTTTCTTGAACGAATGAGATATCTTTATTTCAATATTACTGTCGACAGCAAAATATTAAAATTTTATATTTGAAAATAGAAAAATATTCAAAATATCATTGTAAAATGATTAAGTGACTTTAGGTTCGTTCGTTGAAACCCTGGCCTCGCCAGGGCTTTGGCTTTTTTGAAAAAGCCAAACTTGCCCTGAATGTCAAACTATGTGTTTTTTGAGCCCTAGGTTTGACCTAGGTTTGCCCTCAACTCGCCCTAGGTTTTTGCTGGGGCGAGTTAAGGCCTGTCAAATGGCATGTATTTTTATTCAAATGACAGGGATGTTTGTGATTTTGTGGTTTAGCGTTTTTGAGGATTAAAAAACCCAAATTTTTTGACAACTCATATAGGGTTGTCAAGGAAACCTGGGTCAACCCTGGGTAAGGTCTAAAGTTAAACGGACGAACTTTTTAATTCTGAAATATATATCGCTCACCGAAAGAAAAAAAAACCAACACGAAACGAAACAAAAATTAAAAAACTGTAATTTGTTAAACTAAACTAGCCTCAGAAGACTAATTATAGAAAGTCAAATCGTTTGAGCAGTTTCCGGTAGTTTTTTTTTTCGCACCTGTATCAGATTTTGCTCTAAATTGCAACTAACTGAGTGATGTGAAAATATTATGATAATAATTATACTGTTCTTCCTTCTCCTCTCATCAAATGCTATAATGAGTAGGAAATGGTGTATGATTACCCGTCACGCAGCTATGAACTTTGCTGCAATGCCTAGAAAAGTGCAAAAAACTTGGGAAACCCTCTGCCAAAGCCATTAACGCATTCAATTGTTTGTGTCTCCTACAACAGAAGATCGATCGACTTCACATCTATTTTCACTCAACGGCGGCGGCGATTACTTTACTTAAACCTTTATGTTGGCTCAATTCAAATTTATAGATGGCAGGGGCACGTTTCATTTCCCAGGATAACATCAAACTAATGATTTTCCTTAATATTATTTAGCCCGTCACCAGATACTTTTGAATTGTGCCATCATACGGGCTACGATTTTAAAACGTGTACCTATTCTTTTCTGTAATTAATTACCGCAATTCGTCTGAAAAACAGTTTCCATAACAACAAGGCAGACAGGCACGCACAAATACCAACTTGTTCTATAATCCAAAGCGCTTAATGCGTAAGGTTAAGGTAGTTAGAAAGTAAAATCTTACCAAAATCTCAATTTTAAAATTTGCTTTGATGTCTCACTTTGTTTAATCAAAAATGAACCCTTTCAAGTCGGAGCTTTTTTTTCATTAAAATGATAATATCGGTTGGTTCCCTCATTGGCACCTGTATCAGATTTTGCTTTAAATTGCAATTAACTGAGTTTTCGCATGTGAAAATATGATAATAATTATACTGTTTTTTCCTTTACTCTCATCAAATGCGTAATGAGTAGGAGATGGTGTATGGTTACCCAGGAGCGGTCTAAGCCCCAAATGTGCACATAATTTATTTTCGCTGGCTTTTGCTAACGCATTTATAGTATAGAATGAAAGACAGCGACAAAGATGCTTACATTCATGTCATTTGTTAATAAAATTTGTTTGTCTACTTGCAATATTTTCATGCTTTTTTTGATAGCTAGTCCGGAAGTCTGCAAAGATTCCAGTGGTAGCTGGTAGGTCTAATTCATGATACAATTAAACTTATAGGGTTGTCAAGGAAACGTCGCTCAACCATGGTTAACTGCGTGAACACAATGGCTGCAGAGACGCAGCCGCAAGAGATGTCAAAACACTAAATACAAGCGAATACAACAACAACGCAAGACGGAGCTGGACAAGTTAACTTGATTTTAACTCTTGCGGTTCCGGCTCCGTATGCGTATGCGTATGAATTGTGTTCACGCAGTAAAGCTCAACGAACGAACAACAAAAGAGCTTTTACGATTTTTCCCAAAGAGTTGATAATACAGAGAGTCAGCTCGAACCAGTTTTTTTTATTTGAACTACCGGCTGTGTTTATTTTAAGGGAAGTTTTCTTTTTGATGGCAAAAAACGTTTATTGTAGGAGTTATGAATGAAGCTTTCATCATTTTCAACTGTTACAAACCCAAAAATAGCGAAAATACGTCCACTTTTTTAAATTATTTTTTATTTTATTTATGGCTTTATTAACCTGTAATAAATTATAAAGCTAATAATAATAAGGAAGTTGGCAATAGCTACCGGGGCTTTCTGCCATAGTGAATGTACCTACATTAAATGTTTTCATGCATATTAAGTATAGTTAGTAGTTTGAAGGTGTCTTTGATGTTTTGCTCTGTTGGGTTGGAAAGGAGGTTTGTTAATGTATTGGAAGATGGGTTGATGTTTTGTAGTGTTGATTTGACGTATTGGCAAGTGTTAGATGCTTCATGGTGAAAGGCTCGTTTGAGGAGCAGAGGTGGCAGAGCGGCTGGCGATCTTTGGTTAAGAGGTGGCAGTGTGTTGCATTTTTTAAATTAATTTCAAACCAACCGACAAAAAATGGCGACGATGCTCTCCGGTCATGGGTTTTCGGTCTAATCTAGCTTGTGACTCTCTGATTCTACTCTGTGGATTTTTCCATGTGAGCTATTTCGTCTTATCCTACGTATGTATATCATGTGCATTATACGTAAACATGTATACTGGTTCAAAGGCTTCGTTCGAACGACCACATATTAAAAGTCGCCAAAAGCGCTGGTAAATGCTTAGGTTTCATAAGACGATGCAGGAAGTTCTTCACCCATTCTGATCTGGCTACAATTTATTAGGCCTTCATCCGCCCAAAACTGGAGTATAACTCCCATATCTGGTCAGGTGCTCCTCAAACATCTTTGCGCATACTTGATAGGGTAAAAAAAGAGCGTTAAAATTTATAGGTGATAGTTCAATCGTAGAATCGATTGATTCTCTTGAACATCGTCGAAACGTTACCTGTCTCACTTTCTTTTATCGCTTTTTCTACAAACAGTGCTCTAGTGAAATAGCCAGTTGCATTCCTCCCCTGAAACAATTTAGCCGCAACACCCGCCTTGCTAGGAATGCTCATCAGTTTTACCTTGGGCCGAACTTCGGACGTAAAGTCAAGTATAGAGATTCTTATTTTAGTCGCACCACCCGAATGTGGAATGCTCTCCCTGACCCTGTTTTTCCCCTACATTACGATTCACAAAAATTCAAAAGTAACGTGCATCGGTGTCTCCTTTCAAATCCTCTCCTATTTTCCTAAATGCTCGCACTGTGTTCTATAACATTATGAGGGTAGTCATAACCCCTTGATGTGCGTGTTAATTATAAAAAAAAATTCAATAAATAATCTGATTTGATGATGTTTTTTTTTCATTTTAAGAGACACTCTAACGTTTTGAGCGCCTTGCTTATTTCTTAATGTTTCTTATTGGTTATAATGGCCCCTGTTCTCAAGCTTCATATTAAACATGAATAGGTCTATTAAAAGCAATGAAAAGCATACAAATGGACTATGAATATATTTTGGTTTTCTTTTACGTAACAGCAAACGATTCGAAAGTAATACAAATGAAACGCAGTCAAAAGGAATGCATGGACTCGTCACATATTCAATTGAGTGATTTCTATTGTTTTGTAACGCTTTTCCACCTGAGTGGAACTCAGAATCAGAATGATTTTATGATGTCATGTGGCATATTTCATGAAAACATGTCACATGTGATCAGAGGACAAGAATGAGTTTCAGCTGACCTTACTTCTTTCATATTATCCAGAAAAAGAAGATTTCAAGGGAGTGGTATAAGTGGAGACAATGATATTTTAATCATTGAAGGACTTCTGAACACCTTACTTCTAGTTGATTGAGAGTGCTTAACTAATTGTTTTATAAAACAGTTGTTAATTGAATGTAGAAGAAGAAACTTACATACATACCTGCGTATGGATATAACGAAGAACTGCTTTTTGTGATTGATGAAGCTCATTGGACTGCGAAGGAATCATGTAAGATGATTGTTGACAGCACAGACTGCAAAAAAATAATACAAAAACACAGTAAGTAACTGCGGACAGGTAGTGCATTTTATTTACAAGCTAAATTCGAGCGAAAAACAATGACCGTTGACCCTCGGTCGCCATTTTAGTTTTTTGTTTATTTTGATTGAAAAACAAGAGTGGTTTAATTCGCCCACCAATTTTAGTCGAAGAGAAACCAAATTTATCAATTATTATTAAAAAAGATAAACTCAAAATTGGGCCAAGAACCAATTCAAACTTCCCTTGTTTAGTCAAACGACATGACATCTTACCGGGAAAAATAACCGTTTTCGTCACCTGGTCCATAATGGCAACGCTTGAATACCAAACAAATACACAAAGTATTATTAAAGTGACTAATCTTTATTGCGTTTTGTCCCTAAGGGCTAAAATACAAATATTTTCTAACGTTACATCTTTGCTGACGTAACTTTTCAAAGAAGCGGAAAATCCGTTGCTTCTCATGTACTCGACTCTGCTGAAGTCTAATATCCTTTTGCACTGAATACCAATCGCTTCCCGCTCTTTCACCGCAACGTTGTCAACATGTTCTTCATTAACTTCTAATTCTTTATCAAGAAGTTTCCTTTTCTCTCTGCTAAAACCAGTACCGCATATGGCCCAGCTCGCCATCTTTGTAATCAACGCAAACTCTCTCTTCTTCAAGCCATTCTCCAGAAAGAACTCTTTGCCCACAAACGGCTTCCAGTCGCACCGATGGTGACAACAAAGTGCAATAAGCAAAGCCTCTGTCTTTGTTGATGAATCTTGCAATATACAACGAATGGTCAAATCCGTGGCCGCACCACACAGGTGTTTGCTCACGGCTACAATACTTTGCGAGTCTTTCAGCAAATCAAGTTCCGACATCTTGAAGTCGGCAATATCAGCTCTTATTCGGTGGACTATATTCCTGTCTTCGATTTTGTTGTCCTTTTTGTGACGATGAGACATTCTGTCAATGAGAATTACTTTGGAGCTTTCATTACTGGTTAACACCTGTGCCAACCAGTACGACAAGTGTCCTTTGCCAGCTCCAAACTCTATGAAACTTGTGTTTTCCCTGAAGAGGCCACACTCTTCTATACAACCGAGTAATGAAGCAGTTTGTATAAGGTGCTTTCGAGTTTCGAATCCGTATTCGTCATTAGCAAGCTCATCCTTTAGGACAGCATGTGAATGAATAGACTCAATGATTTGACCCTCCACGAACTTTGTATAAAGTTCTTTTACTTTGTCAATAATGGCTTTGAGCTCGGCAGGTGGTACTTCACTTAGTTTCGGGATGTCTTCAGAATCACTTTCATCTTCCTCCTGGCCATTTCCACAATTTACACCGGGTACAATATAAGGCGGAAGGTCTTTCGGTCGGGCATTACAAATTTTGAGATGTTTTCGAAGATTTTTCTTGTAAACAGAATGCTTTGGATCCAATGGACAAGGAATGCGGCAGCCCTGTGAAATATCTTGGCTGTCGTTGTCGGCTTGTTCTTGCTGTGGCTCGTGCTCACCACAATATTCTTTGCCTTTGGCCACTGTCATTTTGCAAAAACGTTTCTTACGCGTAACGAAATGTTTGCATGTGATTTGTGGAGACCCTGCTGATTCTTCTTCGCCATTAGTGGCAGTTTTCGCTTTTTTAGATTTTGGTTCCATTTGTATTTTTCTTCGCGTGGACAATACGAACGAATAGGAATACGAAAATAGACAACACCTCAACTGTTGGGAGAAAGCAAGACGTCAAGCTGACAGCATCATGTCAACTTAGCAGATTGCGTTCCCTACCTTTCCAAATGTGCAGGGTGACATCAAATGTGAACTTCCATATCGGACACACAAGCACAGACCACAGAGTAATATTCTGAGCACACAATTTCGTTTTTGATCGGAAGTTGATCTCAATGAATCAGGAAAGTAATTTCTTTTGCTCTTAAAGGATTTGATAATTTTTTCGATTCAGGGAAAAGTAGAGACTGGTAACGATATGCGAAAATACAGGTTTAAAACATACTTTCAATTTGAAGCAAAAGGTAAATATTTGGTAGGTTAACAGAGGTTTTCAGAACAACTTTTGTTTCATAAAAGAACAGCTGAAAATTAACCATCAAATTATCAGCCCAATTCTGTCTAAAGCCCTTGTCTAAAGGGTACATTTTTATTTTGTGTAAAAATACGATAAGTTTCAAGAACATCTCATAAAAACTTTTTGCATGAATGCTCGATATCTTATTTTTCACAGTTTTTTTGATTCTGAACACGTTTCTGTTAGTTGACATCTTGATTAGCATCTAATATCAGATTCTCAGCTTAAAGCCCAATTCTGCGTAAGAATCACTTTAAAAGAATTGGAAAGTTTATCTGTCAAATCTGTTACTGCAAGTCTCCAATTCACTCACGATTTTAGCTTTGGAAACGACATACAAAAGTCGTAATGGACGTAAAACTTTTTTGAGGCATTACAAATGATGTGTTCGAATTTCTATTTTATTCCATGTGTGTTAGCACCCTTATATTTGTTCTTCTAGTACAACATTTTCCAGTTGACGTTTTCCTTTTCGCTATTCGCTGAGTGCTGACAGCCGATAGCCGAATCCAAATCCATCGCCAAAAATAAATGGCGTGGTTGATAAACGTTTGAAAAAGTTTTTCTACTAATTTTCATCTCATATTTTATTGTTTTTGTCCATTAAAACATCAAATAAAAATGTAAGTTTCCTTCATATCTTTATATTTCGCTCATTAAATATGTAATTTGACTTCCCAAGGGCTCTGGTTAAACCAAAATCCGAGCTTACACCAGAGGAATTAGCTCGTCAAGAAGAAGAAGAATTTAATACCGGTCCGCTTTCCGTTCTCACACAATCAGTAAAAAATAACACCCAAGTTTTAATAAACTGCCGCAACAACAAGAAACTTCTCGGTCGCGTTAAGGCATTTGATCGTCACTGCAACATGGTTTTGGAGAATGTTAAGGAAATGTGGACAGAACTTCCACGTACCGGCAAAGGCAAAAAGAAGGTTAAACCTGTAAACAAAGACCGTTTCATATCGAAGATGTTTTTGCGTGGAGATTCTGTCATATTGGTTCTTCGCAATCCTCTTGCTACAGCAGCTGGAAAGTAAAATTCAAAGCGAAGTTCTAAATTTTTATAAGTATACTTAATAATTAACTACGATTTTAATAATAAATGAATTTAAGAAAGCGGTAAGTTTTTGTACCTTTTTATTAAAGATTCATAAGGGCACCTCTGAGCATTCCACGTTTCTCCTTTGTTTACAACTCAAACTCTGTGTTTATGTCTGTTGTTGAATAAGAACAGGATTGTGTTTGAAGTTCGGAAACATAGCGGACCAAAATCTCCCAATTTCAACTAAAATGTATTTTATGCATTTTGTCTTTTCTATGAAAGTACAATGTTTCAGCTACGTTACGAACAATGTCTTGATGGCGAGAAGTATCTGTGTTGACCAGCGACAACTAAGCTGTGCTTAAGGCCCTTCTCACCCCTCTAACTACTTCGAAAGTGATTCAGGAATGCAAGAGCTCTCCGAAGGTGGTTGGAAGCGTAAATTCTTTGAGTATCATTCGGGTTCCAGCACATCACGGCATAACTGGAAATGAGATCGCCTATGAACTTGTGAGGCAATGATCTCAGACAAATTTTTCAGTCTGAACTTTCGCTAAGTCTACCAAGGTCCTCAGTGAGTATTTCAATCAACGATTGCATCTGTCAAGAGCACAGCCGTAGATGACATGCCTCCATTGGATGCAGACAGACCAAACGTATGCTCCCAAACCTTTTTGCTATCGTAGCAGAAAAGAATGTAGAAGCTTATTGGCGTTGCTACAGGGCACTTCTCTTTGGCAAGCATCTAAACGTATTAGGCTTAAGTGATACCACACTCTGTGAGTCTTTTGGAGAAGATGAGAACACGGCGGAACATTACCTCTCTGGATGTCCTCCTTTTTCTCGCATGAGGTTACAGGTACTCGGCACAGACAAGGTGAGAGCTGGTAACTTGGGCTCCTTATCATTGCAGCGTCTTTGGCTTTTGGCGTTTGGAAAGCTAGAGTTGGTTAAATTTGATAATCTCCATCTTTTTCCTGAACTCAGGAGAGTATTAAAAGCTTTCTTTCCCAGATTTAAAAAAAAAATTGCTCCTATTCCTCTTCTTGACTGCTTCTTAAGGAACAAATTGTAACATAGATTTGGTAATCTTTCTTCCTGATATGACGTACAGCTTTGCTTGCCTCTAGATTTTTCTTTAATTCGCAATAATAAGGCAATCATTGCATGGATATTAAATGAAGCACAAAGTTAATTGTACTTGATTTCTTTGATGACACGAAACCAACAGGTTTGAAACAAGGGAAAGAGGAAGCATCATCTAAATTTCTAAATAATAAAATGTGTCGAGCAAAGACTCTTAACAAATATTGACAAGATGAGTTGAGAGCCAAGCTTGTTCTAAGTCCGAATAAGGTGATACAACAATGAGCTATAAAGATTGTTAGTCAACTAAGAACTGCAGGGATAATTGAAGTAATCAAGAGGAAAAAAAGTCGACTAATTCTTTTCTTAAAAAGAAACTTTTACCATATCGAAATCATCCTTTGCATTCAGTGCTAAATTATTAGGAATTATGTAATGTAAAAATATTGTCAAATTGAATCTAAATCTAAAGAACAAAGTCTAATTAAGGTGGCACTAGAAATTAGCTACAACCTAAACCATTGGAAACAAAAAATAATTGTACCCTAGTATTCAAGAAAATACTAACTGCCCATTCCTTTTGATTACGCTTTAAATCAGAAAGAGAGTGATAAAGCTGGTAGACAGAGGTGTGCAGCAACTCTCCCTTAAGTGAGAAATATTCGCATATGTTAACGTATGTTCTTATGTATCTAGTAGCTGTAAACTACTCTTACTTTTCAGCCCCTGAACCGTTGCGCTATTTGTAAAAAGTTGCTACTGCGACACCATGCCAACTTGATCTTGCATCTGTTTTGTTTTTCTTTGTCTACTGATATGCAAATTAAGTAAGGAACAGGTTTTAGCTTCAGAGTTCATAACATTTCGGTGGGAAATGGTTGTGATAATGGAAATATGTATCTTTTCATAAGTTCCTTGTTGGTCAGTTCACATCAAGAACACTAAAGCTCTGGAAATCGGATTGAATTTAATGACTACAAACCGCATTCTTCCTGCATCAATACAAAACTTTTCACAACCCAATAATTTGAGGTAAATGTTTGATGAGTTGGTCATTTGGAATATGCATTTAAGTGACATGCCAAAATGCAATTAGAATTTTAGTTTTTTGTACTACAAGTTTTGCATGTTTGAAATAAACGTCGATTGACAACAATGGTGTTAAAACCAATTGAACACGAGCCAAAGCCGGTAACCTGCATTTAAATAGCGACAAGTTTGAAATTACGCACACAGTGGTATTAGCATTAATAAAATCTGATTGTGAGATAAAAGCTTAAGCTGCGAAGTGTGGTACTTAAAAGTTCACTTTGCCAGTCGTCTGCTTGGTTGTCGAATCATTTCTCTTTAAGCCTTGATCTCAAGCAGATCGTCTGATAGTAAAAGTTATTTATTTTAAGTCAAAATGAATTTTTTCATTTTTGTTGGATTGATTGGGGCTGTAAGCCTTGGTGTGGTTCGAACGGAGGACTCCGCAGTAACTAAGTTTTTAAAACACTTGGAGGTGATTCCTGACGTTATCGTTGATGGTCCACCTGATTTTTTGAAGGTATAGATATAAGAAAATGTTTTCTATTTCATTTGTGTAAACGTATTTGTATATTAGATCAGCTTTGATAGTGGAGTTTTCGCAGACAAGGGTGTTGAACTGACACCTACACAAGTAAAAAATCAACCAAAAGTGGATTGGAAATCGCAGAGATGCGCTTTCTATACCTTAATGATGGTCGATCCTGATGCACCTAGCCGAGCTGAGCCCACACTGCGTTCGTTTGATCATTGGCTGGTGGTTAATATCCCAGGAAAGAGACTCAACGCTGGTGAAGTTCTTACTGAATATGTTGGTTCTGGCCCACCAAAGGGTTCAGGATTGCACCGTTACGTGTTCATACTCTACAAACAACCAAAGAAACTAGAATTCAACGAAAAGCACATAAGTAAGACCTCTGCCGTAGGACGTACCAACTTTTCAGCTATTGATTTCGCTGCCAAATACAAGCTAGGAAAGCCAGTTGCGGCCAACTTCTTCACAGCCCAATATGATGATTATGTACCAACAGTTCTTGCCCAGCTTGGACTATAGTGTATCATTCTAATGTCATGCGTGTATAGAAAAAAATAGCTTTTAGTTTCAGTGATATCGAACTGATTTGCAAAAATAAATTAATTTATCTTTTGACATTAACATACATCGAGAAAGAAGTTTGAATTTACATTTCAGTTTTACGAAACCGGATTATATATTTCATCGTCTTGCAGTCTTATGCAAGTTAATGTTAAAATTTAGGTGATATATTAGTTTCAGTAACATGAACTCGAACTGGTTTGACAGAGATTAGCCGATATTGCGTTGATTTATGGTTTTCTTTTTCTTGAGGCAAAATAAATGTTATATACCCGTCCGGTTTTGAGCAGTGATTGTGTAGATATAGATATACACAACTTTTCATTCTCTATAGTGAACCAAAGAAGTCCATCTGAGCTTGGCTTTCTTTTGTTTAGTTGAGTCATGCAGTGTGTGATGACGAGTGGTTGACCATGAAAAAATAACCGTAGAAGATTTTCTTCAGTTATATAGCCCGGTTTGATGGATGTTCTATAAAAATGAAGAGCAATATTTACGAATCGGTCATTTATAGGTCCAGCAAATAACCGGGTTTTGCACTACCCCTCGCTTTTTAATATTTTTTTTATTTTATATCATTTTACCCGTTTGTCAGGAAACTACTTTTTTAACCACTTCAATTTTAAAACAAACCGTGGTCGTAAATAAATGCTGACTACGTCTCTGTTCCTTATACAATCTTGAAAATAAGTAATTGAAGCGAAAATCTATGTAGAGAATTCTAGTTGGCTTACGTAGAAGGAGGGACTTAACAAAAAAAAAAAAAAAACAACTTATCAAAGGCATATGCTATGCATCAATTCTTCCAGAATTCATTTTCTATTTGGCAAGTTGAAAGGGCTCGTTACAAGTTTCTACAAAAAACATTTCTAAAAAAAAACATTTATGAGTTCTAACCTTTTTCGAGTTTGTTGGTTAAACATTCTAGAATCAAGAGACTTGTATTTCTAATATACCGTGTTTTGATAATAGGATGGGCAGTATAAATGCACATTGCATGACTTTGAAAATCATAATTTTGACGCCGCAATTGATTTAAAAAAATTGAATTGATCAAAGTCGTTATCTATTTGCTTATAACTTATCTAAATCAAATTTTTTTCTATGATGACAATGCAAATCAATAAGCAAGTAGCTACTAAGAACTTAATCTCCTGTCATTTTAAACAAGTGATTGGCCTGCAAACAATTACTTGTTAAGACTTGGCGGCGTTTTTTATGTAGATATTTTAAGTGATGGATATAACTAGATATATAAACAAAACGTTTTTTTTTTCAATTCAATCTTATATAAAACATTTAAATCACAATTGCCACTATTGATAAAACTGAATAAAATTGTTTTACTGTGTAAGGTCAAGGCGGTTAATAGCTTTTTATATTCGAATCGCTGAAGGAAGCTGAAAACATCAAATTCAAACTCGTGCACAGGAAATTCTGGGACTATTGAAGAAATAAAGCGAAAAAATAAAAATTAATTAGCCAATTGTTTAATTGATATATGAAATTGTTTGAGCAGCTCTATGAATTCAGGTACAAAAGAGTGGGAATAAACTGCCTGAGGCCAATTTCAATGATCATCCAACACTACACTTCATACAAAGATTTTTCAATCATACTTCCATATATTGACCATGTCGATTGTTTCTGTTTTTCTTTTTGTTTCATGGCTAGCGCGGAAGGGATTCTTTTATTTAAGAAGATAAATGCTGAAAGCGAAAGTCTTAAATCTCAGAATAGCATACTAAAACAGTAAAAAAAAACTTTTTGTTTTTTACTTTTTTTTCAACAATATTATATTTGTTCACCTGTGATAACTCTTGTCGAATTTTATTTCATGATCACTTTACAGAAATGTATAATACAATATTAAATCTGAGAGATGGTGTTTGAACTGGTTAAAACACGCTGTTTTATAGTGTAGTTTTTATTCAAAAAGACCGAATCCCATATCATCATCCTCTGACTCAGATTCCTCCTTCTTTTGCTCTTTTTCTGGTTTCTTGGCTTCGGGAGCACCACCGGTAGTAGCAGCTGGAACAGCAGCAGAGACTGTACCATTTCCTACTGGCATTGAAGAAAGCTTTTCACGACCGTCCTTAATCAATTGTTCGATGCTTTTGCCACTTAGTTCTTTAACAACACGTGTTAAACGTTCTGAATCAGCTTCAATGCCGACTGAACTGAGAATTTTTTCGATGTCGGCATTTTTGGGGCTCTCCTGTCCACCGAGGACAGCCAACATATATGCAGCCACGTAACGCATTTTTTAAGTCCTCTTATATTGACACGACACACGAAACGTGAACAGCAAAATTAATACACAACCAACGTTTGTCAGTTCACGTAAAAGAAAAAAAAAAAAAACACAATCAACTTGGCTTGTTATCGAAAAACGTTATTTTTTCACATTGCTTGTTTACATAAATATAATCTAAATACTTAACAGCTTCATCTTGTGAGAATATTTTACAGTCTCACCTACAAGAATATATTAATTTTTCTGACAAATTTTAAACAATATGGAATTAAAGTATCTAAGGAAATGATTGATTTTTGTATATGCTGCGTAGGACTCCATGGTTGGCAATAGTAGAATGTTTCGATGGTAGGTATTTTAAGTTTAAGCTTGTTAAAGTAAAACGCTAGTGGTTCAAACTAATTTCAATCTATTTTCGGCGCTCCACCCAACTGAGCATGGAGAATTGGTACATAGTCGTCAAATTGTGCTCGGAAATAGTTTCCAGCAACCGGTACACCCAAATTGTATTCTTTTATAAAATCTCGTGCCTTAGTTTTTGGGCGACCTTCCCTTGAACTGAAAAAGAAAATTAACGGTCATTGACACACAAGTTCACAAGAAAAACTTAATTTGCAGAAACTCACGTATTTGGAACAAAAGTATTATTTTCGATGATGGTTGATTGTTTAAACACCAGAAAAATGTAACGATGTAATCCAGTTCCTTTGGGTGGTCCAGAACCAATGTAATCGTAGATAATTTTTCCTTTGGCAATGTCTTTCCCTGGAATATTTACAATAAGCCAGTGTCGGAATTCCTTGAAACTTGCTGGTGCATCGGGATCAGTCATTAGAAGTGTGTAATGACAAGTTGCATCTGCATTCCAGTCCACAGATGGGATATCCTTGACTTCGGTTGGAGTAAGTTCATTGCCTAACTCAACCTTAACTCCACTTGGATAGTCGACCTTTGGGAGAAAAAATTAAAAAAAGGGATAAATGTATGGTTTGGAAAAATTGAGATTTAATCTTGAATTGAGATCAAGAAACCTTGATTGCAAGTTTTTTAAATTTTCTAAGGGTTAATATTAGTTATAGTTTGAAATATATACGGTATCTTTAGGCCGAAAGCCATTAGAATTAAGTTATTGAGTAATTTAGAGTACACGCCTAGGTAAGTTAATTAAGTTATTGTGTAAGCTATAGGTTAAACATTTTTGTTAGCAAGTAAGTAGTTTTAAGTGATAAGAAAATAAAAATGAATTTAAAACTGAAAACTGAACTGAAACCTTGATTGCAAAAAACTCGTATAGGAATTATTCCTATTGCTACTTTTTTGTAGCAATAAGTAAAGGATCCGAGATTGTCCAATAAATTAAATTCGTCAGTATTTTGTTCCTTGTGTATTTATTTAAAAACAATATTACAAGTCAAAAGTACTACAAATTTCCTGAAAATATTTGTGTAAACATAACAAAACAATTCTTTTTTAAATTCTTACTTTGTCTTATTTTGGTGATTTGATATTCTTTAAATTTTCAAAGTTTAATTTTTTTTCATCCGTTTAGAACTTTCTCTAATTTTCAAATGACACTGTTTGTATCGTTATAACTACTACTTCAAAGCTTCCCTGGTAATTGTTTTGAGTTTCGTATATTTTAGAAATAGAGTGATATACTGCTGGTGTATTTATGGTTGTGTGGCATGGCAGTTGTCGTTGTTGCCACTGGCGTAAATAATTCCATTACTATTATTCATTTATACCAGACGGTCACGTTTTGGCGATAATCTTGCTTTGTGCATGGCATTTAGAACGACTGGCTTAGTGTTATCCTACAACCGTTTTTTATGACCGTAAGCTTGTAAGTTATTAAAGTAAATAATTGAATAAGAATAAGAAATAATTTAGATCTTTCAAACTGCAAATAAACAATAGACGACAACTATCGGTTGACGTGAAGGAAATTTATAGACGATCATATTCCAGAATATTATTTTGGCGATTATAATTTAGTAAATAAAATAATTATCATTAGGATGGCGCAATAAAGTGGAGACACTTGGGGCCTAGTGCATTTGGCAACCATTTACTGGGAGAAATGGAGGGACCCACAATTTTTTGCCGATCTCGAACTGATAATCGATAAAGCTCTTTTTATGGCATGATATTTCAATCGTATAAGAATTGCCAAGTCAGTTCAATTAAAAATGGAAATTGTTTGAAAAAATCAAGGTATCTAATGTTCGCGACTCTTAGCGATCTCTTCGTAAATTATAAACTATCTTCTCAAACAATATACTCAAAAATGAGTACCTACATGTACCATTCAATAGAAGGGCTTTTAATTGGATACTGGATCTTCTAGTGTCTACCTACATACTACATATATGTACGTGTGTCTCATTCGTAATCACTTTCTACCTGTTTAAGTTGTGTAACTTCAACTGCAGAACTGCACACCGCTGACAAAAGCATAGCAATCAAAGTAGGTACCTGGTATTTGTAATCAATTTTCTTTTCCTTTACATACCCCATTCTTCACAACGAAAACTATGTTTTGTTGCCAATTTGACTAAGCTAACTATTGTAAAATTTACCGTAAAAACTTTAAGAACTGTACCCACTCACGTTTATTTAGTATTTTGTTAAAGTTACCTGTAATACTTCACTTGGAGCAACATCAATTACATCTGGAACAACAGCATCTTTTTCAAAACGTAGTTTTAATGGTGTCTCCGATCCGTGAGAATAGTTTAAAAAGAATAAATAAAAAACCAAGCACAGTGGACTCATCTTTACTCAATACAAGATCAAGAGTAACTATCTCGATTGTTTGTTTGAGCCTAGCTTGAACCTCAATACAAATGAAACAGGAATCTCATGAGTGAGATTAATTTAAAATCGCTCAGTAATAACTAAACAGGTTATACGGTGAAGTGGTTGGTGTTGATGGATAGGACGGATACTCCTTTCTACCAGAAAAAACTGCGACGTTATTATTATTCGATTCATTTAGAGCCTCCCCAGACTGCAATTTTTAGTCGGTCAGTATTTGGTTAGTTTGCTATCACTGCACCCACTAAAAGTGTGGAGTCTGCGGGGGCTCTTAGTCGGGGTTTCCTTGACTTAAAAAAACTGGCACGTTTTAGTCCGGTCAGGTTCTCGGATACCTTTAGATAGATTTCTGGTAGAAATGGATTTGTACAACATCTGCTAAATGTTGCCTTTGTGAGGGTAGAGAGGGGACCTACAATTTTCGGCCAATTCCGAACGGCTTTATCAAGAAAGCTCTTTTATGGCAATGAATTTACTATCGGAAGAGTTGCCAATTCCTAGCGAAAGGTGAAAAACATTTTTGCTTCTGTAAGGATTTGAAGTGAACTACGAACGTTCAGCGTAACAACCAGACATGCTAACCATCACGCCACGGGTACCACACGTCAAAAAAAAATAAAGCTTTCTGGATACGATTACTGATAGCCCAATTAATTACATAAAACTAATAAGTAAATTTCGACAACAAATAAATATCAGTTTCTTTCAAGATAACAATAATTGTAGTCAGTTTGTGTTTCAACTACCCACTGTTTACCCTACCAATTGAGTTTAAATAACCATTATAAGCTTTCAAATGCTTTTCAAGAGACAAGTTTCACTACTTATCTTAAAGCATAACTACTTTTCGGCTCTATTATTGTATTGACATCAGATAACAATGAGTTTAGTCGTAACATTTTTCAGTTTTGTACTCTTCATAAGCAGTGTGGTGTTGATTGAAAATACCTCAGTTAAAAGTAAAATGGAAGAGAGTGGTATTGTACCTGATGTGATTGACGTTGCTCCAGCAAACGTTGTAAATGTAAGTACTTTTCTTACTTTTATTTTCTTTTACAATTGTAAAATGAGGTACATTTGTATGTCCTTTCCTTACACTTATTCTTATTTCTGTAAAACCATTTAAGTAGCAAAAGTCTGTTTTTAGAAGTTTAGATAAGATATAAAAATTTTGTATCAAAATCAGTGTTTAAAAATCAAAAGCAATCTAATTTTTCACCTAATTAAATACTAAAAGTTGAATAAATTACCTGCAGATCTCATACCTATAAATCAATTATCACTGATCTAACTTGCACACACTAAACTCGAAAGCTTTAATTAAAATTATTTGTTCAAGGTAACCTATCCAAGTGGAGTAATAGTTGACCAAGGCAATGAGTTGACACCAACTCAAGTAAAAGATCAGCCTTCATTGCATTGGGAAGCTGAAGAGGAGTCACTTTATACAGTTTTGATGACCGATCCTGACGCAGGGACATCCGCTGAAGTTCGTCACTGGTTGGTTATTAATATCCCTGGAAATAAAGTATCCAAGGGGCAGTCAGTTGTGGATTACGTTGGTTCTGGCCCACTGGGAACTGGGAAGCATCGTTACATATTTTTGGTTTTTAAACAACCAAATGAAATTAAAACCAATGTCTATATTTCGAAAACGTAAGAAAATTTTACTCAACGCAACTTTTTTCAATCAAATCAAACCTTTTTTTAGAACTCGTGATGGGCGACCCAAAACTAAGGCTCGAGATCTTATAAAGGAATACAATTTGGGCATTCCAGTAGCTGGGAACTTCTATAGAGCGGAATACGATGACTATGTTCCAATACTTCACGCAGGATTTACTACAAACAAGTAGAGTAGATCAGCGTAAAATTCGTATTATGTATCACAACACTAAATCATTTTAAGGAACTCATTCAAAAAATGATTCACTTATTTGTCTATTTCAAGTTATGTGAAATGCGGAATAAGTTGAAATAAAATTGAACAGCTCTTAACATTTCAACTATATTTTCAATTCACGAAGCAGAAAAAAAGAAAAGAACTTAATCGAATTTGTGTGTAATTTTATGTGCCAAAAAAAGGAAAAAAAGGTGGGCCCTAGTTTGTCTGTATATTAAATTTGGGTGGCAGATATTCAATTCCATGACTTGGACTCGAAACTACTAAAAATGTATCAACAAATCCACATATTCAGTTAATTTTGATGATTTTTTTTTCAAGATCTTCTGACAGGCACATAAAACAGAAGAATAATATGCAAAATCCTTGTACGTTCAGCACGAGACAAATAGCAGCAGGTACACTAAAATTCCTGTGCTTTCTTGTATATGAGTAGAGTAGACACCTTGAACAATTAAGTGGTGGTCCTTTTTAAAAAGTGCATGCAAATTTGAGAGTTTATTCGGAGTCAACAAATTATCCTAATACTATTATAAAAGTGAAAGTTTGTGTGTGTGGATGGATGTTTGTTACTCTTTCACGCAAAAATTACTGAATGGATTTCAATTAAACTTTCCAATAATATAACTTATACATCAGAATAACACATAGGCTACAATTTATAAAGATATTGTGGGAGCTGTCCAAAAGTTGACATTAAGTGTCAAGTAAAATTTGTTTAAAAATAAGTTCTGAAACCTGATTTTTTGCTCAGGGAATTCATCACGAGCACCAACAACAGCTATTGTGTTGTAACTTGTAAGTATAAATTATTCTTATTTATTTAATAGAAAATGTTGTTGGAAATGGTGATAAAAAGTTTGGTGCAAGTGAGATTTTTATTAGATTTGAGCAATTTCATTTTTTTTTTCACTTATGAAAGCTCTAACTTCCACACAATTTTAATGAGTCGGGAAAAGGAAAGCGAACCGTGACGGGAACGGAAACTCTAAAACTAACACTATCCCTTTTATATTTCATGGCCATATTCCTACGGAAACGGGAAACTAGAACTTTTCAGGCATTCTTATACTTAGTTTCGTTTTTTGACAGTTTTGTGTGAACATCGCTTTAAATAGGTTAGACCCAAGCAACGCCGGGTGGATCAGCTAGTAAGACATATTTTTGAGCTTGAGTGAAAAGAAATCAATGCAAAATAACAGTCATTTTATATTAGTTGTTGTCAAATATGTATTTTAAATATGACGATGACGGTGTTATTAAAAGATTTGATTTTTCACTAACGTCAAACTATATCGGGTAGTTAAATAATAAGTTTGTTCGATAAACTGTTCCCAGGTATACTGGACAGCTCTATCAGTTGTTGTGGCTGGGTTTCTGGTTCTCAAAAAATTTAAGAAAAATGTTTATGCCATTTGACAGCCATGTTTGTTACTTGAACTCACCCGCACAACAGCCTTGGGCAACTTAAGTTCATGGAAAATCCACTGCTCGAAAAACACACAGTTTGACATTCAGTGCTAGCTGAGGCTTTTCAAAAAACAAGGTCTGAATGAACGAACCTAATGTGTTTACACATGCACACATGCATTTCTAATTGACTCTACATACGAGTATGTATGAACTTGATTAAATTTTATTTTAATTTATCTACAACTCACTTTTCTTAAATACAATACATGTATAAGTAAGTAAGAACTTCGTTTATACATAAGAGTTGTTCAAAAGCTACATTTAACAATTCTAACGAATATTGCATTTCTATTTATTCTTGTGTCTTTTTAAAATTAAGTCCTGCTTGAAGAATTGGAACGTAGTCATCATATTCTGCCCAATAAAAGTTTCCAGCTACTGGAATACCAAAACTGTATTCCTTTATAAGATCGCGTGTTTTTGTTTTGAGTCGACCATCCACAGTTCTAAAAAACATTTGAAATGGTGAGTAAAATCAATGTACCAACTAAATTTGTATTGATTAAAATTTCTAACTTGTTCGAAATGTGGACATTTCTTTTAATTTCACTTGGTTGTTTGAAAACCAAAAATATGTAACGATGCTTTCCAGATCCCTGTGACGGTCCAGATCCGACGTAGTCTACAACTGACTGTCCATTAGATAAATTGTTTCCAGGAATATTAACAACCATCCAGTGACGACATTCAGAGAATACTCCACCATCAGGATCGGTCATTAAAACTGTATAAAGGGACTTCTCTTCAGCATCCCAATGCAATGCAGGTTCATCTTTTACTTGAGTCGGAGTCAACTCATTACCTTGGTCAACTATCACACCATTTGGGTAGGTTACCTTTGATAAATAAATTCAATATTGACTTTTAGGAAAATTGCATATTTTACTGGTTTTTGTTCATACTATATTTGCCAATATGTATTATAATTGACTTAAGCAAAACTATTCAAACACCATATAAAATCTGAAGACAACTTCAAATGTTGTCGGCACTTACGGAACTATTCTGTTCAGTTACCTATGAGCCGATAACGTCGGCCTCTCCCAGCCGATCGATCAAGTCTGACAAGGTGATAACTTTTTGAACATTATCAAAAAGTCGTGACTTGTTTTATAAATGACCGACTGCGTCTAACAAACTCTAATTCACATTCACGAGCATATATTTTATAATTTTTACTAAATGCTAAATAAAATACAAGTCTTCTTAGACGTTAATGGTTGTCTGTATGTAGAATTAGTTACTTTTATCAGACAAAATTAAAAAGTCAACATATGTAAGTACATATTTCATGTGACAAATCGATGCGACAGACCGACGTGAAATTGATGATTAACCACATATTCAAGAAAACCTGAATATCAAGGCCGAACAGCTTTTCTTGGGATTTCGAACAGTTTTTTTACGGGTAGATAAAGTTTTTTTTGTTTTGAAATTTCCATTTTGCAGTTTTTTTTAATTAAAAAAGTATACAAAATATTTTTCCTGGATTTAAAAGAGTTTAAAAAATATTTTCTTATATCCATTAAAACACATGCTTATTTAAACTTATGAGTCCTATAACTTTGTTTTACATCTTGATGTTACATAGACATCTGCTCTTAGAAAAATTTACACACTTACCTTTAAAATATACTTTGGAGCAATGTCAATTACATCAGGCACAATACCACTCTCTTCCATTTTTCTTTTATACTGAGTGAGGTACTTTGAAAAAGCGAACTACTAATGGCAAATACAAAATTGAAAAATAGAAGTGGACTAATCGTTATCTGATGACAACACAGAAAAGAAGCCGAAAAGTATATGTATCTGTCTATCTTCTGATAAGATGATAAATTGAGTGGAATTCGGGTAGAGTAATTAATGCTTAGGTAAAACACTAACTGAATTTCATATTGTTACCTTATCGCTTTAGGGCTTTGCAAAACCGACCTACATCACAACACATACCCAATGAATCTCTTGATGAAGAGGCAAATTCTCTTACAAACATTTATTTGATGAGTGAAAACTAAATAAAACTATATTTGAGTAAACGGTGTATAGTTTTTCAAATCTTATAAAATATGATTTTTTATAATAAATTCAATCAAATGAAAACAGGAGTGCATTTTTTGGCAGTGCAAAGAAAAACATGGCTGCTGTTCGTCTAATTATCTGGTTGTCTTCGCTCATAAAAACCGGGAAGATTTTGTTTGGCCAAGAGTTTGATTCTGAAATGAAACATATTATTTTTTATGTAGAAGAGAACGGGCCAACCCATACATAGTGTGCAGTGCAATAAGCATCGCGGCAATAACACCCATGGGTCTTACTTTCTATTTTGGAAACAAAGCCCACGGGTGTTGTTGTTAAAGCATGTTTCATAAAAAGAATGTTAAATGTTACTACATATGTTAATAATTCATACCTATCTTCTACTATGCCAAGTGGCTGCCGTGGTACTAGATGGCAAGTTGACTGTCTGTCATTAAGTAAAAGAAATTTGAGCATTTATTTCTATTTGAAAGTCTTATACCGAAAACGCAAAACTATTTTGTAAAAGCAATTGCTGAATTTTTAATGGGGGAAATGCAACTTTGTGTTTTCGGCGCTGAAGACTCACCTGTAAATGACTTTTTCACGATCGGCCCAAGGCCATGCTCTTTCTAATTTTTCCATCTTAAAAGAAAAACAATATTTTGCTTAGCTTCTAGAGCTACATTTATGTAGTTCTATCTTCTTACCTTTTCTTGCTTTTCTAGTCGGAGTAAGTCCTCTTCGGTTGGCTCTACTTCCTCTTCAGTCTCTTCTTCGATATACACCTCTGGAACATTACTTGAATTCCAAGTGTATTCTTGTTCTTCATCGCTTTCATCTTCGTTTGTCTCTGTTTCTTCCAAGTCGTCTTCGTTATCGTTGGTGGTTTCAGAAACGTAATCAGATTCTGGAGTATGATCCTTGAATTTGCATTCAAACTCCAGACTATCTGGTTCCGAAAGAATGTCTTCGTTATCATCGCTCACTGAGTCCAAATCATCACTTCCATATGTTTGTTCTGTGTAAGAATCTTTCTTTGTGGGTACTAATTTCTCAAAGGTCTGCGATACTGTTTCCAGAGTAGATGAAAGAATCTTTGGAATCTCGGCGATTTCTGATAGCTTCCGTTGCATTTCACGGAGACGGTCTTCAATGCTAGCTTCAAATGAATTCGTTTATGATTAAAACAAAAAATAAGAGTTGTAATGATCATCAGCTACATAAAAGCTTCAAACAAATTTTTTTATTAGTAACATTAAGAAAGCATTTATAAAAATATCAAGACTGATTGAAAAAAATAGAAAAGATTATTTCATTTTTGAGGCACCAGGAAGAATTAAAAGCATATCCTCAATAGTGCGGCTTCTCAAATCGCTGTTATCTTTGTTTTCAGTAAAGAAACGTCTTATGTTTCGTATAATTCTGTGGTGAGGAAGCTCCTGTTAAAAAGGAAAGGAATTTATGTACACAATAGATGTTAATTGTTTGAGAACAGAAAAACAAAAGGAATTATTGACAATCACCTCCTCCTCCTCGTCGGAACTCTCTTCTTCGCTTAATTCAATCACAATTTCTTCGCCATCGACGATTTCAACTTTGGTCTTGTGTTTCTTCTCCTTTGGGGGCGGTGGAGGTTCTTGCCACATAATGGGATGCCAGACTCGTGTGCCAAGCAATGGGGTAGGGGTAAATTCTAAAATACAAACAAATTAAAACAAAAGCATTATTTACAGGGTTGGAAATCGGCTTTCAAATTAAACATAAGTAAGTTAGTTCGTTAAAAATAAAACATAAAATTAGGCATTAATAATGATTTTTAATTTTTCACTACTGTAAATGCAATCATTTTCTTGTTCGTTAGGAAAAACAAAATATTTGTTGCATTTATATTAATAAAATATAGTACACCTCTCACAATAGCGAAATAATAGACTTTCGTGATAGTTTGATATATTTTTTTTACATTCAAAACATTTAAAATGATATAATATATGCCATCACAAGTGAGTTTTCGCTTTCCCCGAATCACACTCATTATTGATACATTTTCTAGACACACAACAAATTGCGATAAATTAAAAAATTAATAAAAAACATTTACTGACAAACTAGACATTCACATTTTCACTAACCTTTTGGAGGTGGCATTGGCTTTGGAACCCTTAAGACAATTGATTTCTCCTCCTCCTGTGGGTTCTCGTTCTGCTCATCATCTCCCATTCTGAAGAAAAAACTCTTTATTTCCGGAATTATGTAGATGAAAATTTGATTCTACCAACCCTCTGGCAACTAGAAAAATTTTCTTAGCAGACGAGTCTATAATTTCTTGAACCTTGGCCAATGGCAAATTGGAAACGTCTATTTCGTTAATTCCGACAATAATATCCCCAAGTCGAATGCCTCCTTTGTCAGCTAGACCACCGTCCGTTACCTAGAACGACGAATCAAATCAAAATGTTGTAAATCTCTGTTTGGCAAAAATAAACAATTCCGAAGGTTCATTAATCACAATACACATGTCTCAATTTTCAATTATTAGTTTACCAAGAATTAATTTTAAAATTTTTATTTTGCCTTTCACTTTGTGGGACTTGCGACTTTATATAAAGTATTGAGTTTGAAAAGACTACAAGCGAACTAACCAGCCGTCTTCTAGACACAGAATAATGAAAATTGAAAGATTTTCAGTCGAAGATCCCCAAACAAATTGTGGCGATCGTCATAGCCTACTTATGAGGCCGGGTTGGCGCATAATTCTTGTATATATCTTTCCATTTTGTTCTTATTTTTTATCTCATTTTTCAATTATTTTGAAATGTTCGGATTTAATGGTTATTTTTATTTATTTTGTTTGGCTCTGCTCCTAGGCACGAATTCATTGAGGTTTTGAGGTTAGCTGAATAGAATTGCAGTTTACAAAGTTTGTTTCCTGTTTCCGAACAGGTGTTAACGACCTAAGCACCGGTGTTTGAACTTAAAAGTGTGCTCAATAATAAGATGATTATAATAAAATAAAATTAAAAAAAAACTGCGTTGTTAAGAAATTATTTATTTTGTTTTCCTTAAGTAATTTATTTCTGGGTATTTAAGACTTTTGTTCTAAAATAGATGCAGTTGGCTTTTATTTATTGGCTAAATGTGTTTTTGACTTTTAGATAAATGGTCGCTGCCGTTCCAAAATGTTCTCAAACATACAAACGGGTACTATTTCGGTTTCGAATCATTTCACTGATGTTTTAGTCGTCTAGTTTATTAAAACAGGCTGACGCGTGGTTTTGTCGATATGTGAATACTTTTGTTGATAGTTGGCATGAGTTTACTAACAAAAGGATTTATGTTTTGGTTTTTGTTGCTTATTTAAAACGATTGCGTGTACTTTTGCGTTGGCGAGTATACATGTATGCCTTTTATTTAATTATTGGGGGAAATTTTTGCTTGGAGAATGATTGTGACAGGAATAATAAATGCGTATACAGGGAAGTGACAATGAAAAATTTGTTACTTTTTCAATAATATTATTAGTACTTTGATCACGGTTTTGAGTTGTTCAATGGAAAACGTCGCAACTAATTGCTTGTTTCATTTTATTTGTTTGCACAAGTAGTTTCTAATTTTTATCCGAAAATGACAGCAAAATGGTGTTTTTCGTTTGAAGGTTCATACTTTTTTTTGTGCTTCTTATTTGATCAGGCCTGATATCCTTCTGTCAAACGAATGCGTTTTCATATCGGTTGCTATAAACTAAAAACGCAAACGCAAACGGTGGCGCAACAGAAGGAGGAGGCTCACAACCATGCCTTGTGAGGGAGTGGAGGGACCTACAATTTTCTGCCGGTTCCGAACGGCTTATCGAGAAAGCGCTTTTCATGGCAATAAATTTAATAACGAAGGACTTCCCAACTCCTCGCGAAAGGTGATACCCGTGGAAAAATATTTTTGCTTGTGTTGGGGATTGGAACCACGAACGTCTGGGTTGACAGGTGGACATGCTAACCATCACGCCACGGGTACCACAACTATCAACTATACATAGTACATAATAGTGTTGACCTTATGTGAAACCTGAATCCACAGCCGAAGTGTTGAGTCATCCATCCATAGCTTTAGCGCGTTTATCAGCAACAGATGATAAATGGCGCCCCTTTAACAACCCCATACATTGCTTCACTTTTTCTCACAGATATTTGTCTTTTCATATTTGGGATAACATTACGATTATTCGAAAAAAAGCCCTCGAAAGGTTATTGTAATTGTTTATACTCAGGCTCGGCAAAAAGTGCTCATACGGGAATAAGTTCATTTTGCTAGTTCCGCTTTTGAAATCGCAAAAATTTGAAACTTAAATTCATATTATCCTCAGCGCTTAAACATATATGTAGATTATTTGTTGAAACATTTATTAATCCTTCATTTATTAGATAAAAAACACGACTGTTTAAAATAAGAGTATTTGTTCACATTCCCTACGACTGAAGAGGAACAACAATGAAAACGTCATAGTTTATTCTTCGATATTCTAACCTTGATCAAAAGAAAGTATTTAACTAAATACCTACAAGTGCTTTTTTGAACATATGTCCAGAGGGTACAAAAAGTTGTTCACACAGTTAGATGTGTAGTTTTTAAACGCATGTGAATACAAAAATGTGTTTTTTAACTATGATTTTGAAGATGTTTTTTGCTCGTTTCGATGGTTCAAATTTACATTCGAAAAGCGGATTCGAAAACTTTATTTTTGAAATATGTTTTTGGAGTTGAAATAACACATAATTCAATTTCTTTACTGAAAGTTACTGAATTCTGACTGAAAGTGATTAAACTCAACTATACTTTCAATACGAGCGTTAAGACAAAGAGGCTCTTCTTAAAATACTAAGAGTCTTTGGATGCTTTTCAGCCACTTTCAGCCTCGATTTGAAGGATTTTAATTAAGGACTATTGGACCGAATCCGAAAATTCTTTTAAAATTAGAATCATTAGAATCATATCGGAGTAATGTAATGTTTTCACTGGAAGGTGAAGTCAAAAACTACTGAGCTACTTTCAGAAATTGTTTTGCTTTAAGAATACTATATTATCCTCGAGTGACAAAGACTACGTCTCCTCTCTATATCCCCAAGTAAATGGGACTCAAAACCCCTCCGACCGATTTAAGGAAAGAAAACTGTGAGTAAATTATTTCATAAATGAGTAAGTATTGAATACTCTCCATTCCATTACAAGGCATGGTTGTGAGAAATGTACTAGGCCCTTGGGCTCCTTGCTCTGTAGCGCTACCCTATTTATTTATTGATTTATTTTTATTGAACACTCTATGCTACAATAACTCTCATATTTTTAAGTTGGACTGGATTTTGTATATGATTTTAATTAAATTCAATACGCATTCGATTGAAGCCGAGGTATTAATTTCGATTTGAGTTTCATCTACATTTAAAACAATTTACCTAAAAAGAATATAATTTTTATGTATATAAATAAATATTCATAGAAATCATTACAGAATTGGCAAACATCATTTATCATAGCGGGACTTCGTATGTCAAGTGTACTATATTTACAAAGAGTGTTTGTAAGAGTAGCGACATCGAAACTGTTCGTTGTAAATAAACACATAAAAAAAAGAAAATAGTGACGTGTGTCTGTTATCAGTTTAAATTGTTGCAGTTTGCTCAGGCTGTTTCTTGCCCCAGTTTCAAAACATTTTTAAACCTTTGAAACTATGAGTAATTTGCACATTCCCTCTGGCTTATAGGATTTTCATTTGATTGCCAACTTTGTTAAGATACAGAGGGTCTGTGTAGAATAAGCCTACATCTGGAATCTTAATTAAATATGTTAAGTGAAAAAAATGTCCTTTTATTTTATCTTTTGCATTAGTTTATGAAATTAATAAATTAATACCAACCTGAAAGACTGTGATTGGCATATGAAATTCAGATCCACCAGTAATGCGGAAGCCCCATTTTTGATCATCTGGCGCCGCATAATTATCTGATTCGACATCGAATGCTGGAAAACCATCGGTATCTCCGATTCCACACGAAACTTTTATAATTGGCGCTCGCTTCGGTGGTTCCGCTGGGTAAGAAAGACCAAAGTTTGCTTCCGGCATGGCTGTATATTTCAGTTTACTCCAAAGAAGAGAACTTTTTTTTTATTGCCCAATCCAAAAATAGCTTTACGCACTCTAATTTTAGAAGACTTTTCCCTTGGGTTAGTATCAGCACCAAGCTATTGCTCTAAAATTTTCACTTTTTCTTTCAAAAAGTTATGTAACAAAGGGTTTTTTCTTTTGTTTGCTTTCACAAACTTTAATTATATCACTGCTATGCACCCGGATGTTATGTTTTATGATTGCTACACTATTCCACAAAGTGTCACTTATATTCATATGATTTTATTTGTTAATTGATAAAATAAATTCGTTTCTCATGAAAGAGTTTATTTTTCATTTGGCACAGACAAAAGCATTCGCGCGACTAGCATAATCTCACAGATAGTTCCTACTGCAATCAGTGAGGCGCTGATCTTTAATTAGTTACATTTGTTGTAATGAACTAATAAAAAACAAACTCAGAATAAAAAAATAGCATCACAAGCAATACGTGCTCGGTATCTGCTTGAAACTAAAGAGAATTCAGTCGGTTAGGCGGATAATACAGATTTTGAAATAAGCACGCATGGTTTCTTAGTTCTTCTATTTTCTAAATTGTGTACGCATTTGAAGTTTCAAAACAGAAGAGATGTGGTGAAGATGAAGAAATCATGAGTTAATTTCAAGGAGACCTAACTAGAGTGTGTGGATTTGGAAGAATTCTTTCAGCTGCGACACAAACCACTTGAATTCGCTCCAACTGCTACCTGCTTTGAAAGTTTGAGGTGTTTTAAAAGATTTCGAATTCTATAAATTCCCTACTCTAGTTGATAATGTTCAGCAGATATGATTTTTTTAATTGACTGTGATTGTTGGAAAGATTACTGCAATAACCTTTTAAATACATACGTTGATTGAATTTCAAAATCAATTGGAGTAAATGATAAATTTTTTTGCAGCATTTTTATTTAAAAAAAATGTTCACTAATGTTTTATAGCTAATAAATATGTTTTAACGAGAATTGACAATTGAAACCCGTTGGTACCCGTGGCGTAATGGTAAGCATGTCCACCTGCTAACCCAGAGGTTCGAGGTTCGAATCCCAGCAGAGGCAAAATGCAAAAATGTTTTTCCACGGGTATCGCCTTTCGCGAGGAATTGGCAAGTCCTCCGTTTGTAAATTCATTGCCATGAAAAGCGCATTCTTAATTAACCGTTCGGAACGGGCGAAAAATTGTAGGTCCCCTCCATTCTTTCACAAGGCATGGTTGTGAGAAATGTGCTAGGCCCAGGGGCTCCTCGCTCTGTTGCACCACCCTATTTATTTTTATGACAATTGAAACCCAAACGAACGTTGCAGTTTTTCCGAGTCAAAAGTTATTAACACAATTACAAATCTTGATACGCAGCAATATAGCCCCAAAATGGAGGCGCTTGATTGAGTTAAGTAAATAATAATTCCCACTAAGTAACGCTGTGGAAGATTTTTTCAAATAAAAAACCAATTTACGTATCACTCGCAGCCATCTTTGATAAGAAGCAGAGGGTTAACGATTGATCACTGTGGCGTATGAGTACTTTTATTCTATATAAAAAAACTATTTTATATTTGGTATTGAGTTGGTGTTCATTAATAACTTAACTCATAATTCGTCAGTGATCCTTTTTTTTTTTTTTACTTAATGTGCAGTTTACAAACGATGGAACAAAGGAAAAACATCCTTAATGGGGATGACACTGCAGGTTCATTGCAACTACATCGTTGTGCAGAAACAATATTGATGTTGCTGTTACACTTTTCTACACCCGAATAATATTCGGAGTAACTATTTTCCATTTTTGTACAATTTGACTATATCTTAACCCTATTCTAAAACAAAACTACAATGGCGTGAGATTTGTCAGTTGACAGTTTGACAGTTGGCGTCTTCAATACAAAACATTTGTTTTTTATATCAGTGTATGAATCCTTATTCAGTTGACATGTTTGAATAGGGAACGTCAAAGAAAAGGTACAGCCTAATGTCCTTTCGCCTTCAGTACCTAAGGGGCTTCCACATAATGGTTTACGTGAACCAACGTAATGTTGAAGCAAATGCTATGCAATTTTCATCCTTATCATCCAGTCAAAACAAAGGAGGGAAAGTGTTTTTCACGTCAAAGTTTTTAAAGTGATGATTTACTATTCACGAAGTATGCGCAGCCATATTGAATTTGATATCCTAAAATGTTGTACGAATTCCTTAGCATTTTTAATTCAACATCAGGTCGGCCAAGGTTATATTCATAGGAGAGGTATGTCAAAGACCACATGGAAGTACTCTGGCCTGAGAGTTTCCTTTTATAAGTAAAATATGGCAACATCTTATAGGTGCATTCTGCTTATCCATATACCTATTCAATCAGATCGAATTTGTAAGTCAATTTTCGATAGTTTGCGAACTAAATTACAAAAAAAAATTATTTTTCCTCAAATTGGCATTGGTAGAAACAACCCTGATGTGCTAGCCTTACAATGAGCTTCCTTCAGCGAGTAGCCAAAGAAAGCGTATGGCATTGCTTTGAAATACAGTTAAATAGTGTTGTATTTATAGACGTTAATACGTTACTCTGCGGGTGCTAAAAATATATTTGAATGCACTTGATTAATTGCTTCTATTTTTAAGTGACCCCTGACTTGAGACGGCAACATTGAACAGAGACAACCTCGCATTTTTTTTTTGAATTTTTTTTATGTTTTTATTATGTAAACTAAGAGCAGTCATTGTCGATACTTAAACCTAATGGAATTGGACTTATACTAACACATTTGATACAAAAAGAGTTCTTTTTAAAAAACAGCTTTTCACAGATAAATACTTTTGCTTCGTGTTTTTTATATTGAGGTGACAATTTAGGTTCTGGGTTTCAAAATTGTGTTGAGGAGATTTTCTCCTGGTTGGTTGGCTGGCCGTGGTGAAGGTGTCAGGGATCTGGTGTGGGGTGCTGATAGCTCCTTGTTGTTTACTCTTGAGGTGACAGCACGTCTTGCTCTGATCTTTTCTTCCACTATACTTGGCACCATGAAACAGTTGGACTCTCTGTAGATAGGTTTCCTCCTGTCGTTCCATGGGAAGACCCATTGAATGGGAGTGAAATCGCGCCTCCATGGTTTGCGAGGCTTGAACCAGAAGTCGACTGTTAATTCATCGTCACTTTCAGCATCGTCGTCACTATAATATTTAAATAGATCGCATTCAACATCGAAATAAATACAAAAATAGGTATGTGTTACTCACCCTCTCACATAAATCCGCACATATTTTCCCGATTTGCGAATCAGGGCCTGAGCTTCGTTGAATGTAAGATTCTCAGCAGGAGTGTCGTTAATTTGGGTAATTATATCACCCAAGCGGATTCCAGCTCGCCGTGCTAATCCTGTTCGGTTTGCACCAATCACAGTTAGTGGCTCGAATTGATCGATGCCACCAGTTACCTCAATGCCCCATAGGGTATCGACAAAACTCATAATCCTTCGATCTGTTTCGAGAGTATAGGTGATTCGCACCTCGTATTCAACATTATCGAAGGCGTCGGATGTGTACTTCGGAATGCGCATTTTTGAACCAAATTGACTACAAAAACCCAAGTCATAGATAACAAAAGTAAGAATCTATAAAAATCGTAAAAAATCTTACTCGCTATTTTTTGGAATAAAATCGGTTGGAATTCTTTTGAACGGTTCAACAAGCACTTTCACGTAATAGAAGAATTTTCCCTTCTAATTCACACCCGAACACAGTTTATTGCTGATAATCGCTTGATTTTAACAATTCGATTAAAATTCAATTAAACCGATATTGCTCTTGCTTTTGGTATTTATAATATAAGATTCATGGTCATTTGAATTGGTTTCGTCATCAATGTCAATGCTCAAAAACAATCCTCAGCATGACAATAATGTAAAAGTAATTATAGTAAATCAGAGGTGCACGATGTTCGGCTGCCGAGCGGGGTAGTTTTGTAAAACCTACACAGCATGGCAAAGTTTATTTGATCAGAATGAGAATATAGTTATTTGAATTAAAAAAAAAAAAAACTAGAGGAGTTCAGAACAGCAGTTGAGCTGACGATATACGACTGGAACATAATCATCATAGTAAGCTGTATAAAAGTTTACAGCAACTGGATAACCCAAATTGTATTTTTCTGCGAAATTTTTGCTTGAGAAGTTTGCACGTCCTTCAATTGTATACTTGTCAATAGGCTTTTCGTCGAATTGAATTTTTCCCGGTTGTTTGTATAGTAAAAAAAAGTATCGCTTCATGCCACCACCTTTTGGTGGTGCAGAACCAACATATTCTACAAGAGTTTGAGCCGACGCGACATCTTTTCCAGGAAGGGTTCAGGGGAACCTTCCACTATACCAGGTAAGGCTTCTTTGATTTCATGCAGTCCCTGTAAGTAATCTTCTGTAGCCATGCAGACTACAGCGGCGCAAAGTATTCCAATCTTAATCAGCATTGTGCTCATTCTCCTAAAATTGAGTATTGAAAAAATAAACAGAATAATTAATTAAATTTTCAACACCAAATGATCTGAACCAGATCAGCTCCGAAAGACAAGTGATTTGATAACCGACGCGATAACATTAATAAATGTTTACAGAACATTGTAGATCTATCACTTAAAAAACAATTGAGAAGCATTGGTAAACAATTTGTGGTAAATTTAATATTTTCACAGCTAAACAAGCAAAAAGATATAAAAAGACTTTTGACGCCGCAATGCTAAAGAAGAAATACGCGAGCTTACAATAATTTAGTGAAAACAATTTCCAAATCATGAAAATTCTTTGCACTATGAGTTGGATTCTTTTGACATAGGAGTTGTAATGCGATTATTCTTACGTACCTTTTGAGTCATATACATATATGTATGTCTCTGAGCTTACTTCCCCAATTCATTAATGGAATTTTTTCAAGGCTGAGACTTTGCAAAATGGATGCTTTTATTATCATCAACAGGATCGCCAATCAGCATCTCCAAGAAATTTTCAATCAATATGAATTTATAGCTAGCAAAACATGCAGAGGTGGTCCTTACTTGGCGCTGTAACCTTGGCAAATTATTCTAGCAACTGAACCAGTGACATGCTTCATATATATATTTTTGTTTTCTATTAAATATGATTCCATTTCCACGATTCAAATATCGAAAGAAAGCCACAGCAACGCATGACCGGGTCTACTAATATAATACCTAAATAATAACTTATCAGCTCTTAAACTGGCAATCAACTACTCAACAAGGAAGAATGACATAAGAAAATTTCCATAAGTCTGGAAGATGCTTGTTAGGTGCTGAGGTTTTGCATTAATTTTGGTTAGTAGATAAACCTCACCTTGCTACACTACTCCAGTTTTGTAATTAGGTACACCGGATTTATACCCGCACTGCATATTCTGCACTCGTTCTGACTCCGTTTTTCTCATATTATACATCAGGCTAAAAAACTTTACATAAAAACGCAACAAAAAGAAGTTTATTTTAAATTTTAAGGTACATTTTTTTCATCCTCTTCTTTTGTTTTTTTTTTTTTTGTGTTATTCATTTTGATAAAAACTCCAAACAGTTAAGCTGACGATATAAGTCTGGGACAGAATCATCATAGTAAGAGCCATAGAAGTTCAAACCAACTGGTTTACCCAAATTGTATTTTTTTGCGAACTTTTTGGTTGAGAAGTTTGCACGTCCTTCAATTGTATACTTGTTAACGCGCTTTTCATCGAATTGAATTTTCCCAGGTTGTTTGAAGAGTAAGAAAAAGAATCGGTTGAAACCTCCTTCTTTTGGTGGTCCAGAACCTACATATTCTACCAGAGTGTCGGCTGATGCGATATCTTTTCCAGGAATGTTGACAGCAATCCAGCCAAGGCCTTCTCTCATGAAACTATTGTCTCGGTATGGTGCATCTGGATCGGAAACAATAAGTGTGTAGTAAGCACCATCTTCGGCGTTCCAATCGACAGTAGGCTGATTCTTTGTTTGAGTGGGCGTTAGTTCGTTTCCCATGTCAACGGATACGCCACTATCAAAGTTGATCTACAAAATAGGTTTGTTTACAAACGAGAGGAAAACAAAAATTCACTTGTACCTTTAAGGGTTCAGGGGATCCCTCCACTACACCAGGCAAGGCTTCTTGGATTTCTTGCAATCCTTGCAAATAATCTGCTCTAGTCATACAAACTACAGCAGCGAAAAATATTCCAACTTTAAGCATTGTGAACATTATTCCAAAATTGGATATCGCAACAAGATGCAGAACAATTAATTGAATTTACAAACTAAATGATCTGAGCCAGATCAGTTCCGAAAGACAAGTGATTTGAGAATCGACGTGATAGATCGAGTAAAGGTGTAAACGACATCATTTAAAAGGAATTTTTAGGAATTGGTAAATAAATTTGTCATAAAGAAAATATTTTCGCAGCTAAACAAACACATATTTATATAAAAACAAGATATAAAAAGACTTGACGACAATGCTTAAAGTGCAAGTCAAGTTGCCTGCCGCCTAATTACTGTACAATAATTTCAAAATCAACGGAAATTTTTCTAACTGTGAGTTGATTGAGTTTGATATAGGGATTGCATTGAGATTAGTAGAAACAAATATTTGAAGAAGGCACTTAAGTCCAACAAACCTAGTTTCACATATCTAACGATTTCTCAAATTGAGGTGTCGCCCGTTCCGTATTGCCTGTTACGGTAGAGTGTGTGGTCACTTCACGTTGGGCCCATTGTGATACCACAATGGATCTATGTATCTATGTATCCTTATCCTAATGGAAACAGTTCGAGCTTACAATGAAGCGGAAGAGACGCAAAGCGTCGATTGAATAAGATTACTAGGGTCATCAAAGAAGTACGAACCTATGTGTATCCATTACATAGTCTTAGCTACATTTTAGAGCTTAGACTGGGCATGAACAGAGAAGGTGGGGAAAAGTTTTCTCCTCCTCCTCATCCATACAGTTTCTGCAAAAATCGTTTGAGACGACTCTTAGCCTTGCGGCATGGCGTCCAACAAGACAGTGTTCTGTGATGACACCTATCGTCGCACTAATGGGCTTTCTTTTGAGAAAGATCAAGCCGTTCGACCGCTTAAGATCTATCTTGAGCCAGATATGTTTTGTTGCGTTACACGCTAAACTCCTTGACCATCTCAGATTAGTTTTCTTGTATGCGTCCTGCTTGAGCAGGAGTTTGTATGTAGCGATTGAAATGCCAATCAATACCCTCCGTTTTGACAGGTGAATGTTGAACTGCTCCGACATCTCCCTGAGAGTTGATCGGCAGTTAAGGGCTAAGATAGAGTTGAAGGAATTTGATGCCAGGCAGTTGATGGCCCCCTGACTGTCTGAGAAGATGCATATATCCTTTTTGGTTATCCTGTTTTCTCTGAACCAAGATAGAGCTTCGCAAATTGCCCTAACCTGCGCTTGGAACACGCTACATTGATCTGAAAGACGAAGCTTGGCTACATTTCGTCTGTCAGCACGAAATGAAGCCAACTTTGAGTTAATGTTTTGATATAAAGAAATCTGATAACAAAAATAAGGCTTTGCTCTTCCGTTTTTTATAATTTAATTTCGGTTTAGCCCTGTTCACACTGTACAATTAGTTGGACAAACCTAGGTTTGACAAACCAATGCTTGATAGTATGAACTCTTCATACGACCGCTTGTCCAATTTGTTGTATGGTTTTCAAAAATTTTTGAAAATCTAGAAGTTGGATGGAGTGGAAGGGTATGTGACATAAAGTTGGACGACAAGCTTGATAGGTGTGAGCGAAAACTACATCAGACCATCCAACTTCCATCAAACGAAGTCTGTCCAACTAATTGTACAGTGTGAACTGGGCTTTTCGGAAATAGAATACAATTTCTGGTTTTTCTTTCGCTTACGGCATAGTTAGTACAGTGGATTCGTACTTAACGCATACTCGGCACTCGAACTGACTCTGTTTTCCTCATACTCTTTGAAATATTTACTTTAGTAAAAACACAAAAATAAACAAAATCAGACTTTAACCACCATTTTTCTATTTATTTAATTCAGCTCAACACTCATGTTTACAGATTATAAAAATTCTGTGCAGCAGTTAAGTTGACGATATATGAATGGTACATAATCATCATAGCCAGCTCTATAATAGTTGACCGCCACTGGATCACCCAAATTGTATTTTTCCGCGAATTTTTTAGTTGAGAAGAATGCACGTCCATCGAGAGTATTCTTGTCAATGTGCTTCTCGTCAAATTGAATTTTCCCTGGTTGTTTGAAGAGTAAGGTCAAGAATCGATTTTTTTGTCCGTGATTTGGTGGAGCAGGAGGAATATATTCGAAAAGATTGTCGGCCGATGCGATATCCTTCCCAGGAATATTGACAGCTAGCCAGCCAATGACTTCTCGCATAAAATCATTATCTGCAAATGGTGCATCTGGAACAGAAATAATAATTGTGTAGTAAGCACCTTCCTCAGCGTTCCAATCTACAATAGGCTGGTTCTTTGCTTGAGTGGGTTTTAGTTCGTTTCCCATTTCGACGGATGCACCACTATCGAAGACGATCTACAAAAAACGTTTGTTTATAAAGGAAAAGAAAACCTACAAAATCACTTTTATCTGTACCTTTAAGAGTTCAGGAGTGCCTTTCACAACATCTGGTAGGACCTCTTGAAATTCTTTCAACCCCTGCAAGTAATTTGCCGTAGTCATGCAAATTACAGCAGCGAAAAATATGACAACTTTAGGCATTTTGCTCATTATTTTTAAGTAACTACTACAGAACAATTACTCAAATTTCCAACGTTAAACGATCTGAACCAGATCAGTTCCGAAAGACAAGTGATTTGATGATAAAATCGATGCGATAAATTTTAATAAACGTAGATCTATCATTTAAAACGCAAATGTAAAGCATTGGTAAATAAAATATTTCCACAGCTAAACAAGCAACAAGATAAAAAAAGACTTTTGACGACAATATGCTAAAGAAACAAAATTAAAAGCATTTTGCTTTTGCGCGTGCTACCCAACATCACTAATACATCAATTTCTAAAAAGGCAATTTCAAATTACAACTGCAAAAAGCATTCCAATCTTATAAGCATAAGGCCATTGTTCTATAATTGAATACAGCTACCAGACACTGAACAATTAATTAAATTTCCAACACCAAATTACCCAGGAGCCAGACAAGTTCCGAAAGACGAGTGATTTGATAAATTGACACCATAGCTTTTAATAAATGCGTAACAGGTAGCAAATAAACCCTTTATTTCAAAAACAATTAACATAAATATTTTCACAGCTAAACAAGCAAAAAGATATAAAAAGATTTTTAGCAGTAATGCTGAAGCAGAAACTGCGAGGCGAGCTATGAACAAGTTGCATGGTTTTACGACAGAATATTGCACACTCAAAGGAGCTGAATTCGCCTTAGGTGCCACAATCAAGTGAGGAAGGACCTCAACCATTTTAGAGCGCAAAACTGGAGAGGAGTCGCCCGATATCGAAATTTTTGGCACTGACGTTTGACATTGGAGCAGCATTGTGATTTTGTTTGCTGTGTATTGTAATACATACCTGTTCAGTTGTGTATCTCTAAGACTACTTCACTAAACGACTGGAAATAAGTACGGGTCAATAGGTACGTGACTTTTTGAATTACCGGCCTCTTAATTGAAATGGCAACACTGCACTCATTCAAAAACTCATTTTAAAAACCAATAAACACCCAAAATTTTTCCTATTCAGTTTAACGTATTTACCTTTGTGTAAGTGAAACATCTGTGACTCTTAAAAAGAAAGTTTTCTTTTTGACATTTGAGTGACATATGTTAGTGCTTCTTGAGTGGATCCTCACTTCAAATCGAGAAGTGGCTGGCACTCACTCCTCAGAATCATGAGAAGCGATTTTTTTGCACCAATGAACGGTTTGAGAATGCGTCCGTTAATATCGTACGTTGACTCAGAAGAAAATGGAAAAAAGTGATTCACATTCGAGAAAGCCACTGTTTTGACTGCTGTTTGGTCTCCAGTGTGCTGTGAAGGGGTTTTTGCGCCGGTTTGTAACCGTGGACGAAACGTGGGTCCACAACATCACACCGGAAACCGAACAGCAGTCAAAATAGTGGGTTGTGATCTCTGCTAAAACCAATCATAATAAAACGCATTCACTTTATATTTTTATTTAAATATTTCATCCGTACATCCGCATTGTGTTTCAAAATTATATTCAAGTCTTATGATTCAACAACTCTCCTCACATCGGCCTCTGCAACTACAACAGGCGGACGAACTTCAATCCCTCTGATTGGTGATCTATCCAAGTGGTGGAGGACTTTGTAGACTTCGCTTTTATCCAAATCGATTTTCTTTTCTGGCTTTTGATACTTCAAGAAGTTGACCCTGTCAAAAGACAAGACTAGATAACAATTAATAATACAAAAAAAAATACATTAATTTTGTCCGACGACAACAACACCAGGACAGGATGATAAAACCAACAGTTTACTACTCACCTCTTTTCATACTGCGTAGCTACAAACCCACAATTGTTCTCCCTAAAAATTATAAAAACATGCAAATGTATGTATGTGAAAATGGATGGCAGTGCCAAAATGAAATTTACCTGAAAAATGTTCGGGATAAGAATTTGTCATTGAAATTTCGGTTCCAGCGTGCAATCTAAAACCAAAACAACGAAAACGTTTCAAGTGTTAGTCACATTGATTGATGCAAAAATGACAAGTGACGAATACAAAGCACAATCATGAGCGGTAGAGAGAGATGGGGATAATGACATTGAGCAGTTTATAAGGGGAAAGAAAGTACTCAATGTACTACCTTTGGTCGTAGCCGAGATGAGGGCTTTCAAACTTATGCCTGGGTCATTTGAATTTTTGAGATTGACGTACAGTGATAATGAAAATAAAGAGAATGCGATGAAGATCGAATTGCAAAATGCATTAATGATTTCGATTACAAATACAATGCTACAAAGTAAGACATTTACCCAACAGCTGAGCCAGCAATAAGTTCTGCTTGAGCAGTCAAGGTCTCTGCAATGAATTCATCATTATACGCATCCTTGGGACGATACCATCGTCTGCCTCCTGGCAGAACCAATGGTCTTTCTTGAGGCACGAGGGGAAAGAACATTCGCTTTGACTTGCTACGTTTCTGAGATTCTTTCCGTTCGATTTTCTTCTGAAGTTCGTCAATAACTCCATGTTCCTGTGAAAAGGTTTGAAGCCAAAAACCAAAACCAAAAAAAAAAAAAAAAAACAGTTACCGAGATTTCCGCATTGAAAAAGTATTTAACTTTTATTTGAAACGATTAAAATAACGTTTGTATTCTATTAACTCAAAAAAAAAGAAACTTTTATGAAATCTGCATTACATATTAAAGTGAACCGAGAGATGCTGAAAAAAAGTAAAACATTGCCTTTCAAATAAATTACCATGGTGAATAAAAAATAAAATTAAGAGAAATGGGTGATCCCTATGAACGAAAAAAATTCTGGCCAAATACGAGTACTTTTGTCCCTTTTATTGGGATAGCATTTGCAAAACGAAAAAAACTAAGTCAGAGCGAATACTGAAATAAGTCCTACTAATAAGGTAAAGGTTTGTTTCTAACCGCTACGCTCATCTAGCTCATGACTTAAGTATCGTGTAGGATCATCATCATTTAATGAGATGCACAACTCGTCCATGAAGTTGAAGTCATATAAACAGCCGTATCATATTTACGAGTTTGATACTTAACACCTTAACAGCCTCTTTTTAGTATTTTAGATTCCATGAACAAGACTCTAACTAAAATATTAATTTATTGAGATTTTAAGAACTTAAAGGATAGCTTCCGTCGAACATCACTACAACAGATTCGTCAATTCGAAAAGCATCATTCTATTATCAACTTAAATAATTAAGTGATGTTTTTGGACTTGTTTTTATGCAACAAAACACGAGCTTACACAAGCCATTTGAGGGGTAAAAAAGATTCGCTAAGCACCACCTTCTTCAGTGATTCCATTGTGGAGAAAAAGTTCACTCAATCACTGATAAGAAAGAGTTTCCTAATGGTAAATCTAAAAAGCATTGCAGTCATTTGAGTTAAAAAAATCTCCTAGTGTTGCCAGAGTTTGGACGAATTTGAAGATTTATCAGCTTTGTCATAGAAATTGAAAGTTAAAATAATATTGTTTTATAATAAATTTATGGTATTTGGGACCGAGTTTCAAGCCATTATTTTTTTTAATTAAAAGTTTTGCTAATAAAAATAAAACCATTTTAACCCTGCATTTCAATCACAGAGCTAATCAAGTTGTTGATTGAAGAATAAAATTATGTTAACTCTTCATTTCAATGACTTAACTAATGACACTTTTTTTTTTAAATTATATAGGGTGAAGGTGAATATTACCTTTGCAAGCACGTCGACCTGAAAGATCTTTTGTGCTGTTCCCTTAGGTTTAAACACACGTAGTGTATGGGTTAGTTCATTCGAAGCTGAGGTCATGTAAGAACCTAAGAATCTTCGAGGAAGAGGTGTTTCTGATATCAAGGGGACTGGGGAACCCTTTATTGAATATTTTAAGCCTGGATCTAGTTAAGGCAGGGCATTCGCATAAAATGTGTTCAGCTGTTTCTATTATGTCTTCAAGACAGAGACGACAGGTGTCATCTTGGATGATGCCCATGTTTTTAAGATGATACTTGAGAGAGCAGTGTCCAGTGAAGAAGTCCGTAAGTAACTTTACGTCACGTTTGCTCATGCCAAGAATTTCTTTCATACGTTTGTGGGATAAGTCAATGAATAGTTTTGACTGACGATGGCCACTAATGACACTTAACCACACCGTGGATGCATATAGACACTTCTGATGTTTTTATGTTTAAAGAAACCTAATGAAAGTAGGATGATTTTCAGAACAATCACATGAGGCGCTGCTTAGCCTTACACCTACTGAGTTTATAACATTTTAAGCACATAGAGTCATAGAATCACTCAAATAAAACAGTTTTGATCTATTTTCATTAATGTTGTAAAACATCTCTAAAAATTTTATTTTCAGCCTGAGGCTTTATTTCTGAAAATGGCTAGTGTGGTTAACATCTTCCTGGTCTTTGCTATTAAACTGACAGAGAGCTGTCGATGGATCATTGGTCTGCTACTTTTTAGGCACTAGAAATGGTTTCCAACTCTTGTGGCAACTTATCTCCCGACTCATTCTCTTCAAAATTAATCAGAGGTATTGGCCACTTAGGTCTTGCACTGCTGAGATTCATTTGAACAGCTTGCAGGTACTGCCAGACCTAAGGAATAATATTTGAAGATGAGTGGGATGTTGCCAGAAGAGCATTTTTTTAAACTAATTGGTTTATAAATTTGCCATTTCACAAAAACAAAAAAATCACATTTAAATAAGTACTCTCAGTTCGCTCAATATCAAGACGCAAATGGCTATAAGGTATATTAGGTGCGTTTTTTGAACTTTCCCCAGGGTTGACCCAGGTTATCTTGACAACCCTATGAGTTGTCAAAAAAGGTGGGTTTTCCAGTTCTCAAAAAACGCTTAACCACAAATCACCACACTTCCCTGTCATTAAAAAAAATACATGCCATTTTACAGCCCTCAAATCGCCACAGCAAAAACTTAGGGCGAGTTGAGGGAAAACCTATGTCAACACAAGGGCTCAAACAACAGTAGGTTCGACATTCACGATGACTTTTGGTTTTTCAAAAAACGCTTTGTGGCAACCCCAGGTCTTCAACAAACAAACCTATTTTTATTTGGTCAATTTTGATCATATGACATAAGGTCTGCTCATTGATATTTCCCTAGGGTTGACCCAGGTTTTCTTGACAACCCTATGAGTTGTCAAAAAATCTGGGTTTTCTAGCCCTCAAAAAACGCTAAACCACAAATCACAACACATCGCTGTCATTAAAAAAAAAACACATGCCATTTGACAGCCAACAACTCGCCACAGCAAAAAGCAAGGGCGAGTTGATGGAAAGCCTAGGTTAACCCTAGGACTCGAAAAACACTCAATTTGACATTTAGGTCGACTTTAGGTTTTTCAAAACACGCTTTGTGGCAACCCAAGGCGGCCTTAGGGCTTCAACGAACAAACCTATAAACAATGCTGTTCCGACTCTTGTTTGTTTTGTTTGGGAAATTGAAAGCCGTTAAATGTACTTTAACTTTTCTTACATGCGACTTTGACACGCTGTCAGAATAAACTTTCCTTGAATTAGTTCCTCGAAAGAACCTCTGTAGGAGATAAAAGCATGAAAAGGAAAATATACGTCTTGATATTGAATGCACTTTTGCTTGCGACTGGTTTGAGATTTCACGATAATCAAGATACACAATAACTTTAAAACAACAAAAACTTTCTCCCAACCTACCTTCTTCCTTTTGAGATTCTGTTCCTCTTCCATTTGTTCTTCCTCGAGGTTCCTTTCGCTTCTTTCACTCATTTCAACGTGCTGAGCTGTGACTTCTTCCTTGGTTTCGGTTTCAATTTTAGTATACTCTTCGTCATAAGCTTCTTGTGTGACTTGAGTCTCGATAGTTGTGCTCTCTATTACTTCAGTGGATTCATTTTCAACCAAAACAGTTTCCTTTGATTCTTCTGTTTTCACTTCTATTTCTGTAAACAATGAACATACATAAATGCATGCAAAAATACAAGATTTGACTATCTTACCTTCTTCATGTTTTTCTTCTTCCTTTACTTCCAATTTTTGTTCCTTCTCGATTTTCTGCAACTTGAAAGTCGGTAAGAGTTCACTTAGTTGTTTTGTTACTGCATCGAGTGTACTTTGAATAGTTGATGGGAGATTGGCCAAAGCAAGAAGTTGTTTCTGGACATCAGCAAGTTGCTGTTCTAATTGTAATTCTTCTTCGGTTTTTTCTCGTAAGGAACCACTTTCAGACGGAGGCTTTCCATCACGATCTACCGACTCAATTACACGCTCATCTTTAGCAACCGACTCTTCCCTCACTGGCTCGTCATTGGGAGCGGTGTCTTCGTTGCTGTCAACAGATTCTTTCTGCTCAGATTGGACCTCTTCCAAGACTACGTCTTCAACAGTGGGTTCTAGATTCGGCACTTCACTATCAGTTGGCGGCTCTTCTTCAACTTCTGGAGGAGGAGTAATCACCTTAACGGGTTCCTCGGGCTCCGGTTCAGGCTGAAATTGAATTGATTCAAGAAGGAAATATTCAAAATGTGAATGGTTTAAACATACAATGGGAGTTGGTGGACGAACGGGCTCAGGTTTTTTGTAATTCTTGACGATCTTGACTTTATAAGCGTTAGCAGCTCTAGCTTCAGCTTCAAGTTGTTGCTTGCTCTTGGGAATTGGTCGGTTTGGTTTTTGCATGAAGGTGGTCCATTTTTTCTGGTCCAAAACCTTTTCTTGTTTGGTTTTGGTGGCTTCTTCCTTTAGTTCACGAATCACTTCGCTGCTATGGCACACACCCGGCTTTGGGAACACTCTATAAAGGTTAATGCTAAAAGTTAAAATATAAGAGCTCTGAAGAATTTATTGAATTAGCTTTGTATACCCAAGAGCGTTTTGTTCGTTCGGTAATTCTGCGTCTGTGGACGGCAAGCCAGCAATTTCCTTATCTTCGATCTTAGTGCCATGCTCTGCAGCGGAAATACCATCGTCAGTTGCTCGCGAACGACGGCCTTCCGAAAAATCGTCAACTTGGCTTTGAATGGAAGATTCTCTGTATGAATCGGGAGTGTGAGAGATGAAGGGTGACACGTCTCCGCTAATGGGAAAGAATCTTTCCTTCTCACTTTCATCGTCTTCTCTAGAAAAAAAAAAGGAAAAGCATCAGGTGAGTTTTATTTTTGTTTTATAAATGGGAAAACAATTTTTTACCTTTGAACCCCTAAATAGAAGACGTTTCCGCAATGAGAAATAACATTATGAGCCTCGTCATGTGACATTGGACTAGTTGGTTGATCATTGATTCGAACAATGACGTCGTCAACTCTCAATCCTGCCTCTTCGGCTAAGCTTTCTTCAGTAACCTAAACAAAAACAAGCATTTGGTAAACAAAGAATGTAGTTCCGAAAAAATAAATTTGATTTCAGAGGATCAAAAAAAAAAAAAAATTGAACATTATTCGTAGCTTAATAATTTCACTGTAAAACTTTTTGAAACGACGTCAACGCCTAACTTTATTGAATACTTTAAAAACTTAGCTCTATACCCAATTCTTTAAGAGCCTTTATGAACTTGCAGGGCTTTTAAGAATGTTATACTTACGTATTTTTTCAGTAAACGTCGGCTTATATCTTAAAAACTTTAAAATTAAACTAATTTTCTATTTCAACAACAAATTTTAAAGTCTAAAATCTAAATCGTCACGAAAGTCGAAGAAAACGATTTTTACAATCAAACAATTGTACATATTCCAAAAACTGTTCATACTAAAGCCAATCCAATCGCTTCTGCTTCCTGCACAGCTGATCGTTCTCTTAAAATTGAAAAATGCGTTCGGATTGCCAGAGGAACCGAGTCAAAATGGCGATAAAAACAACAACGATACAATGTGTTGAAGAATGCGTTTGCATTTGCCATTTGCAAGAAGTGGCGCTGATAATTTCATCTTCACCTTCAATTTCAAAATTCTTCTTCACTTACTCTTCTGATAAAGGATCTTTTTCGTGAGAGAACTGTACATTCTCTTAAGTTGTTTTATTTTTTGGCCGACATTTATAAACAAACATCTCACCGCCTGTCTATAAGCTGATTTCTTTATCTGGGCCAAGAGTTCACTAAGTTGGACGATATCTTTAGATTGGCGATTACAATTGACAAATGAATTGTTTCGTATCACACTTTTCTTCGTGGGATTGTTTTGAATCATTGCCAATTGAGAAGAAATTTTCTTACATGGATACAAATAAAATTATTTAAAATGTCTGGAATACACTGAATTGTCTGAAAATCGACGTTTTTTAAGTACATGAGCAAATTCTCTGTCATACAACAAAGAATATTGACAAAGCACTTGAGAAGGGATATCAACCATTTTTCGAATATGCCAACACCAAAAATTTTTCTTTATTTTTAATTAAAAAAACTAGGTGGTCATAACAGGTAAAGTGTTTAATCTCTACGAGTGTGTTTTAAGATTCAGTAAGAGATCCCAAACACTTCTCAATCTAAACTCAAAACATTTAATCACTGTTACGTAACACTTTATCGAATTCAATTTTCTTTCGTAAGGAATTTCTCACAGAATAATGAAACTATGTTTCTTATAATCACAAACGCATTGTCAAATTGATCAAATGCAGCAAAATCATAATTTTTTTTTAAATCACAGCTTTAATATACCTTGACGACCGTTAGTGGGATTTCAAAATCAGCTCCACCAACCAAACGAAATCCCCAAGGGACGTTATCAAAACGACACATTTTAATATCTATAACCATTTTTGTGATAAACTTTTATATATTACAGGACCGTATTTAGGATATATGAAAAATATGCGGACGTGTTTCCTTCAATCTGCTTCGCGTAATCCAAATGGTGCGAATGAATTTTTCTAAATCAATTGACTCCTGATCGATTGCAGTTATCGCATATCGATCGATGCACTGTGTGGCATATTTTCGGTTGAAGAGAAAATAAGAGAAACGTTTGATTTTTTTATTTGTTTGATATTTTTTTTTTTGCAAGAGGAATTGAGAAATGTTTTCATTGATATTTGTTTACTTGTTGGAAAAGCGTGAATGAACGAACACTCAACTAAACAAGACCACATAGAGCACCGCACTGAGCAAATAGAAATTGAAAGTGAAATGAACAAACGTTTGGCACGTGCTTCTCCGCACAGGTGCAAATTGTAAACAAAAATATTAAAGAGCAAAAATACGGTTTCTCAGGTGTAAATATTTGAGATTTAATGAATACTCTCTTATGTGACAAGAGAAAAACTAAAACTGCAATGAACAACGGAAACTCAGATTTTATTTTATATTTTAAATAAGCGCTTATAGTCGCCCTGTGGCCCTGTGGTCGCCAAAAAGCATTTTTTTAAAAACCTAAACTCACGTCAAACTGAGTGTTTTTTAAGCGCTGGGGTTGATTAGGGTTTGCCCTCAACTGGCCTTAGGTTTTTGCTGGGGAGAGTTGTGGCCTGTCAAATGGTATGTATTTTTGTTTTTTAATGACAGGCATGTGTCATTTCTTGACAACTCATAGGGTTGTCAAGAACACCTGGGTGAACACCGAGTAAAGTTCAATGAATGAACCTCATGTGATCTTCAACTGATTACAGCTTTTCCGATTTGTCTGCTTCAAAGTAATGTTCCACCTGTTGTGAATTAATTCGTACGCCGCATTTGAGCTGAAATCATCTTTATGTTTTTCTAATAGGTCTGTTCGTTGAACTTTCCCCAGGGTTGACCCAGGTTTTCTTGACAACCCTATGAGTTGTCAAAAAAACCTGGGCTTTCCAGTCCTCAAAAAACGCTAAACCACAAATCACCACACATCCCAAAAAAAATACATGCCATTTGACAGCCCTCAAATCGCCACAGCAAAAAGCTAGGGCGAATTTGGGGAAAACCTATGGCAAACCTATGGCTCAAAAAACACTCAATTTGACATTCAGGGTGAATTTAGGTTTCTCAAAAAACGCTTTGTGGCGACACTAAGGCAACCCCAGGGCTTCAACGAACAGACCTAATATTAATCTGAGATAAGCTCTGGGGAGTCATTCCATAGCTTGTTTGTTGCCAGACGATCACACTTTGAAGTTTGAACATAGTCCCACTCTTCATGTCACATTAAAAGCGTCTGTCTTCTGGGCTCTCAGGTTTCAAGGAATAAACACATTTGCTTCATGGAACGATATCGTGGAAACGATGGAGTTTATACGATAGATAGATAAATAAGAATCATCTTGTATTGAGTTTCTAGAAATCATGCCTTTTTTGTATGCAAATTTGTGGCAAAAAATTTAATGGCTAAGTATGAAGTAAAACACGATTTGACAACTTTTTTGTGTTGAAGTAATTTGTTTTCTTTTTGAAAGTGAATTGAAAATGCGATGATGAAATACAAATTATGAATTCGAAGTTCCGCGGGCTGTGGGTGAGTATGTACAAAAATAGACCTCTGTTCTAGTCATCAGCTATAGAAACTTTGGATTTTGTTTCTTTTGAAGTTAATTGTTAGTTGTTCGACTCATACAGCCCTATCACAGATTCCATCGTAATCGAAAAAAGTCTAAGTTTCCCGATGTTGCTATCACATAATCCATTCGGAGTGGAACGAATTTCGAAATTCGTAGTTTGGTATCACAAATTCCGAATGAAACGGAAATATGACGTCCTTTTCTACGACAAGTTTCTTCTGTCGTAGAGCGTAGAGCCATAGGTAAAATCCATTTGTTAAAACATAAAAAACATATTTGTATAGAACAATTTTACAAAATATAATTATACTTAAGAAAAAACAATGAAAACAAAAATTATCTCGTAAATTAAATTACATCCAACTCTGTTTTTATTCCCTCCCAGTGGTCATTAACTTCGTCTTTTAGGCGTTTAGCGTATCCTTTTGCCGTCTGGATTACAGGATAACATTTCATATAACCTGTTGTTTGTTTGTTGTTTTCACCCTTTAAGAACATCGGTTATTATAAACAGAAACACATATCAATGAATAGAATTATTTCCAAAAGAAATTGCATTTTTTCAAAAGACTGTCTTCGTTATGCCCGTTTCCAAATTTAAGCGGCGAAATTGACAGATTTGGAGTGTTTAAATAGTACTCGTATTATTGTTAAATTACTTTATCTGATAGCCAAAATAACACTTGAATTTTATCTGTAAACAAACTTGGATTTCACAAATTATTTAATGGTTATGGTTATGGTTTTATTAAAAAACACAAGTGAATGAATTTGTGTTTGACAGATTGGAAAGTACTCAGGGACCACGTAACAAAAATCCTTTTTTGGGAATTTATAACTTGATGAAGAAAATATTTGATTATATACGACAGTAAAATTGTTTATTTCATATAACATTTAAGATTTGATCAATGATACAGATCTATTATAACTTATTCTAAGCACAAAAAGTGCAAATAAATCAATTTTTACTAGAAAACAAAAATCGGTAAAAAATGTGTTTGGGAAAAGTTAAGGGATTTTTTTTTTAAGTTTAGGGATTTTTGTTTCTATTGCTTCGAGTATTTATTTTGACATAGGACAGCTGACTTCGAAAATGGACACTCATTTTTTCAATCAGGCAATGCTTTTTTCGAATTCGTTCGGAATTTGTGATTGCTTTTTGTCGGGATTCGTATCGTGATTTTTCACTCGGGGATTTCTCCGAATGGATTTCGTGATAGGGGTGATAGTATGTATCAGAATATTGCAACGATATTTTCAATATTTTCTATTTGCAAATATTTGCAGTTTATAATTGAAACATTAATCCAAAACAACTTTGGTGACCATCAAATACTTTTTGATTTTCAAATTCTTTTAGCGGTTGTAAGAGTCGGTAATGTAGTTCTCAATCTTAATTGTGTACCACTGAATGGTTTCCATTTGATTTGTCGCATGCGATTTTGACGCACGTTGCTTTTCATCTGTCAAAATATTCTTATCACAAAAATTATTCCAAAATAAATTGGCGTAGAGTGTAGTTGTAGCGTTTGGTTTGTCTTGAACCTGCCTCTTCTATCTTTCAGATAAACTGTGAGCAATTCAAACTCGTATTTGATTAAAGTTCAAAGTCTACCAATCAATTTTAATTGAAAAAACATAAAACACCCGGCATTTAAGTTGCAAAGTAAGTTCGACACGCAATGCATGTGTTGACTAGAGAATAAATTTCTATTGATTTACAGGCAGATCTCGAGAATGCTCCCAGTAATTCGTAAATGTGCCTCCCGTGCCCTTTACCAAAAAGTAAGTGAAAATAAGTCCTTACATTGAGCTTCACTTTCATTCTACTTGTTTTATTAGGTAAATGCGGTGCCAGTTCGATATCTTAACCTATTGGAGTACCAAAGCAAGGATCTCCTACAAAAGTATGCGGTTTCTGTGCAGGAGTTCAAAGTTCTCGATGAGAAAGTAGACAGTGCAGTGCTAAAAGAGTTTGGTAAGTTCAAATTCGAGGTGCATGATATTTTGTTTGATGTTTTGGGAAACATTTCGCAGTCTTGTTTGATTGCATAACCAATGATTTCTCTCTTCAACTCAAAGACCTCTTCTTCAAAACAAGAATGATTGAAACTATGCTTGTCTACATATACAGCGATATCATTAATCGACTCTTTGTGACTATAAATTCAACCTCAATGAGATAAGTGTGCATTGATGTTCTTTTCGCTTAGAGAGGCAATTTATTGTGCTGAAGAATGTGTCTTATCTCTACTACAAGACTCTGAAAAACATTTCCATTATTTTTTGTTTTGATTGTATTTTCAGAATGCCCTGAGTACGTGGTAAAAGCACAAATTCTGGCTGGTGGAAGAGGCAAAGGACACTTCGACAATGGTTTCAAAGGAGGTGTTCATATTACATCAAAGTATGTATGATCGCTTAAAATTTCCTCAAGCCTTGCACGTTTAGTTTGAATGAATCTCTATATTGTCACGAACAAAAAGCTATTGCGAGAATCCTCAGCTTACGGGTAATTGAACGGGAGGTTGCCATTGCGGTTAAAGTGACAAACCTAATTGATTTTTGATACCACAAGAATCTTGTTATAGTAAAAAGGTTAAATTATACATTGATATGTACTCGGCTGTCGCACTTGCCGGCAGGAGTCTCCTTGTCTTTATCATTCTTTCTCAAGAACGGAGAAGGTAGATATCAGATACCTTGTAAAATTTTCATTGACAAACTTAGTTTGGAAAACTGGAGTGATGCTCTGTTAGCTTGTTTTTGTTTTTCATTGTATAAAAAATTAAATAAGTAGTGGCGCAATAAAGTTTGGGGACCCTCGGCCATTGACGATTCCAAGCGACAGAATGAGAACGCTTTTTTTATGGCAATGTTATTACTCTCGGAGGTCTTGTAAATACTTCACAAAATTTGATACCACTAGGAAAGCAGTTTTATTACATCGAGCTCCCACGTAACACGCAAACATGTTAGCCATTTCGTCACGGGCACAACTGTTCGTAGTATAGTCGATAATAATTTCTACTTTAAGTTCGTTATCACCTTCCTTTTGATGTAATTCAAAAACATAAATCAATACAACTTGAGGGATTATCTTTGTAATCCGTGTTCTTTCAAACGATTTTTTCTCATTATCTCCGAATAGAAAAGACGAAGTTATCGACTTGACAAAGAAAATGATTGGCCATCGTCTCATCACCAAGCAGACACCTAAAGATGGAATTGAAGTGAAAAAAGTAATGGTTGCCCGCAGTGTTAACATCGTTCGAGAAACTTATCTCTGCATATTGATGGATCGTGAGCACAATGGGCCAGTTTTGATTGCATCACCAGCTGGTGGTGTTGATATCGAAGCAGTCGCTGAAGAAACTCCCGAAAAATTACTAACAATTCCCATTGACATTCACTCAGGTTTATCGCGCGAGCAAAGTCTGAAAGTTGCGAACTTCCTGGAATTCAAGGGCCCGCTGGTAGATAAGTGCGTGAAAGAAGTTGAAAGATTGTGGGATCTTTTTAAAAACGTTGATGCTGTTCAGATTGAAATCAACCCTCTGGCGGAAACGGACAATGGTGAAGTGATCTCAGTGGACGCCAAGTTGAATTTCGATGACAATGCCCAATTCAGACAAAAAGAAATTTTCGAAATGGAAGACACGAGTGAGTCTGATCCAAGAGAAGTTGAAGCTGCGTCTCATAACCTCAACTATGTTGCAATGGACGGTAATATTGGTTGTTTGGTGAATGGTGCTGGTCTTGCCATGGCTACAATGGACATAATCAAACTGAATGGAGGCAGTCCGGCGAATTTCCTTGATGTTGGTGGTGGAGTAAAGGAGAATCAAGTTCTTCAAGCCTTTAAAATTCTGTCGTCTGACCCAAATGTGAAGGCAATTATGGTTAATGTGTTTGGAGGTATTGTTAACTGTGCTACTATAGCTAATGGAATAGTTGCTGCGTCTAAGACACTTGACTTGAATGTGCCGTTGGTTGTGAGGCTGGAGGGGACAAACGTGGATGAGGCCAGAAATATTCTTAAGAATTCAGGCCTTCCAATCAAAACAGCGACTGATTTAGACGACGCTGCACAGAAAGCAGTTCAAGCGTTGAATTAAAATGTTTTCAATTCGGTCGAGAGAATTTAGTTCTTTTTTTTATTTTGTTTACTTTTTTTTACTTCTGTTTGTTTGGATGAAAAGACAAAAGATTAATGATAATTGTTACTTCTCTATTTATAAGAATAAAGTGTACGGTTAGTAGTTAAGAAAAATTTTGTTTTCTTCAATAATACTATGTATTTAGTAAGGGAGTAAAAGGTGACCCAAACGAGCCTTGGAAGTTGTTCTATAATACATACGAACATTAGAATTCCTTTCATAATGATTGCAGTCAAGTTTTGTTTTTAAAAATAAATGCAAAATCAATCAACATTTTGCATTAGACCTTAAGTTTTGTTTGTGGAAATTGGGAAACTTTGCGATTCCAAAACTAACAAAATACAAAGAGAAATCTAATCGGACGGTTAGTAAAATGTTAAAGCGTTTCTAGGCTTATTTAAGTTTTGTTTTTAGTGCCTAATAAGTTCAGTGCTGCTAAAATTAAGAATATACCAGCTAAATGAAGAAAAAAAAAAAATAGTTAAATCAGCAGAAGCTAAATTATGAGTAATTCTGGAAGAAAGAACAGGATAAACAGTTCATCCTGTACCAGCTTGCTTTTCTAATCGACTTTTCACCAACAATAAAGTTAGGAAAGGAGGAAGTACCTAAAGACTTTTTTTATTCAAGGTAGTGCTGTGTAAGTAGCTCCTTATATTAATTAAACTAATCTACTTTCAAATTTAAGATTGTAACGTGGAAAGATTAAGAGTGCGGAAGCAAATAGGAAAATACTGCTTGCAAAAAATGCAGTCTTTCTAATCAGGCGTGAAACTGGCCCTAGAGAGACGACTAATCATAAAGTTTTGTGGTTATGCATATAAAGAGGGTGTACGAAAACCTATCAGGCACTCTAACAAGGATGCCTTTTGTGGATACCTTATCGATCAAATCGTTTGTTTTGCTGATTCCATATTATAAATATAAACATTCAGCGTATGAAAACAGAAAAACAAAAAAAAACCATAGTGCATAAGGATTAGAATTAACTTTATTTATTCAATTTTCTCTGCAATCTAAATCAAATAATTTTATCCAGATAGCTTTTTGCTGCTGTTTAGATGTTAAGTATTTAGCAGAGACACAAACCCATTTCTTCTAAAAAGCTGCCTATCCGAGAATTGTTGGTATACGCGATTTTATTTCAGAGTTGTTGACGGTAGCAGTCTAGAAAACATATCTGAATCGTTCAAAAAAGTACCTAAGATACAGCTATCCGAGATAGTTTATCCTACAGGATCTTGAGCGCGAAAAAAAGGGATTGAATTGTTTGAATGTTTATTTACCTACGATGGGACCAATTATAGCGAAAAGGAAAAACCATCAGGAAAAGTTGAGATAAATGGAAACATGAATTTTTTCCTGATGAGCGTTTATAGCGAACAGGAAAAATATGTCAGTTGTCAGCAACTCACCAGCAATTGGTTTTCCTTATGCATCAAAAAAAAAGTCCGCTGTGAGTCTGTCAGTGGAACAAATGGAAAATGGAATTCAAGTAAATTAGAACGATTTCTTCCAAAATGAAAAATGAAATTGCATCAGGAAACTAGAAAAATTCAATTTTAACAGAAAATATTTGTTCACTTATACATTTTGTGGGCGCAAAGATTCTTTGAGTGATTTGCAATCGATTGATGTAACATTTGTATTTCAAATCGAAAGGAAACCTAATTTTTATTCTATTTGAAAATTTTTCCTGATTTGTTTTCCTTTTTGTGGTACCCGTGGTGTGATGGATAGCATGTCCGACTGCTAATCCAGAGGTTCGAGTTTGAATCCCACCAGAGCCAGAGGCAAAAATGTTTTTTCGACGGGTATCGCCTTTCGCGAGGAATTGGCAAGTCCTCCGTTAGTATCCATTGCCATGAAAAGCGCTTTCTCGATTAGCCGTTCGGAACCGGCAGAAGGTCCCTTCCATTCCCTCACAAGGTTTGGTTGTGAGAAATGCGCTAGGCCCAGGGGCTCCTCGCTCTGTTGTGCCACCCTATTTATTATTTTTTTTTTTTCCTTATCGCTATTATGGCCCCTATCTCAACTGAGAGTGCATATCAAATCTCAAACGGCTAAATCAAATACATCCCAGAATGCGTTTTCTCATCTTTCATTTCTGGATACAAACTACAAAAACAAAAAGAATTCTTGTATACCTTTAGACAACTATGTTAGAAGTGGGGCTTGCACCTCTGCTAAACGTCTCGGAGTTCACCGGAGCGTACCCCACAGGTCGATTACTATAGTATGCAGTGGGAAGGGTCCAAATCTATTCTGGATCACAATGCTTAAAACACCATTAAAGAAAAAGAACTTTTTCAAATACCTTCTTGAATATTGAAAAATTTGTACAGAAAAAGAATTACTACTTGAGTACACAAGATTGAAAGCATTGAAAAATGTTAGTTTTGTAGCAATGGGTCGCTTAAATCTCAAATAAAACAACTACTCAAGTTTGTTGTACTAAATACGTTTATCTTCTATTTTCTTTTATTCTTTACAACAACTTCATCGTGTTGCAGAAGTGTATCCTTACAACACTGCAATTTTTGTTTATAGTCTCTGTGTTTTTAATTACAAACTAAATTTCAAATATTACACCTATTACAAATTGAATTTACTTAATTTATAATTTTGAGATATTACAATTTATTGGTTTCGGATTACCGTTTACAATGTTAAGGAAATTAAAATACAAATGAACGAAAGCACTTCAGACACTTTCATCAATCAGTTTGAACACATTTTTGCCAGAAAAGAACTGGCATATTTCCAAGTTAACAGCAATACGAACGATATGATATAATGCAACTACAGTTGATATTTTTATTTTTGTAGTTTGCTCCTTCTGCTGTGGGGCTCATTTCAAGCAGAAGCAGCATCTTCAGTCCGAGTGTTGAGACTGAATAATTTTCTGAAGCCGACTTTTTTGTGTGAAATTGTTGCGCTCACTAAGTGATAAATGATAACAAATATTCGCAATACAAAACATCAGTGTCAGTTGAACAGAGTAAAAATCAAAGAAAAAGTTATTGGGTTTTGAAAAATCAAGATTTGAAGGTTCAATTGCTCGTGCGAATGCATTCCTAGTGAAAATTAAAAACAACCGGTGGTATGTACTTACAAATTCCCTTAAAACAAATTGATGTGTCTACTTACAAAGAATAATGAACATTAAACAAAATAAAACAGTATTCCGCGATCAATTAAACGCTCCAAATCCAAATTTCTCAAACCTCCGCTACATGTATCAACACAAAATTGATGTTGTGAACGTGACAATATCCCGCATGTACTCAGAAAACGAAGGCTTCTTAGTTCAACACCCGGACTGAAATCTTAACTTTTACAATTAACTAAATTAAATTTCTTAACAAATAATATCACAAATATATAGTTACATGATATATATTATAATTCTTACTTGATACACAATATTTTCCTTATCTGTGAACCAATAAATGTCCTTATAAATAATACTTTTGTTTCTATGATATAAGTGCGAATAACCATTAACGTGTTCTTAAATTTAATTATTCTTCTTTTGCTTAGGAGCTAATTTATTTATTTAATTGTCTGTAGAAAATACTTGGCTTTGTTTCTTCTAATTGTAGCTCAAATTTGTTAATATAGTAGATATACATATATATGTACATATAAATATTTTATTTAAAAAAAGTTTCAAATTGTTATTGTCTATTTTTTGTTTAAAATGTTCTCAATTGATATATTGCTAAAATATTTTAATTATTTTACACTTAACATTTTGCTATTTTGTTTTAAAAATTGAATTTCTACAAATTTAACCTTAGAAATATAAATATATATATATTTACTTTTTCATTTTATGTATACTTTATAATTTATTAATTTTTTAAATTGACAATTGACTTGAATAATATTTTGAATAAACAAGTAAAAAATATAAAATCAAAGCTTAGTGACATTTTAATATTAGATATGTCAAAATGTGTGTATATTTGTGTGTATGTAATTTACGTCATGTGAAGGTCGCCTTTGAGAATCCTGGTGAAGGTTTTCTTAAATTGCTGATTAGCTAGAGCATAGCAGAAGGGATTCATCGGGCTGTTTGCGTAGCATAAAAAGTACGAGAACATGTAAAGGTGCTCATTTGTGCAGGGTGGGTTGGAGCAAAAGCCCTCAACCAGAGCCAGCACGTGGTATGGTGTCCAGCAGGCGACGAATGCTCCGAGAATGAATGAGATTGTGCGAAAGGCTTTGCGTGCTCGATTCTCTGATTTAGACTTTTGTCTTCGGATGCTGAGTGGGATTTTCTTTCTTCCTTTCAAATGTTGTCCGATGGAGCGGAGGAAGTCTCTTTTACTTGAAGTCCGGTGTGATTGAATGCCAGTAGCAGGCGAGTCATCGGTTTGAGATGGCTTGCCGGCTATTGATGTTGAGCCGGAACTACTACTAGGAGCAGCCTTTGAGGGCTCTTTGTCGGGATTGCAGTCTATTTTGTTGGCGACGCTAGTGGTTGTGACGGTCTGCTGTGGTTTCGATGCAGTTGTACTGATTTTAGAAACTAGAGTTGTAGCTGTTGTCGTTGGTGTAGTCGTCACTTCACAAACATTGTCCAAAATCCTTACGTTCATGTCCTTGCTTGTCCCTGGATGTGAATACAAATTGTTAGTTTTATTGGAATCTGCTTCAATTTGGGATTGGGTTTTTGAGTTCTGGTGGGACACATGCTGGCTCTGAGCAGCAGCTCGGATGAGAGCTTTTTGCAAGAGTGTTGGATTTGTTACTGTTTGATTGGCCTGGGCTGTCGGATTGACTGCGGTGGTTTTATGTGGGGGGAAGCTGTAGGACGTCGAAAGGCTTTCTTGGTTGGGCGATGGGAGGATAATTGAACTTTCGTCCATGTAGCGTAAGTCAGCACCGTCCATGCTCTTCATGACGTCGTAGTAAGTGGCGGTAAGGTCGCTGGTCCCACTTCCCAACTGCTTATCAGATCCTTCGGACAAAGGTGAGTTGCATTGGAAGCCTTCGGGTGGAGGGAGGATAGCTTGGACAAGGCATGGTATTACCTGGTCCTTGGGCACTTCAATAGGATCAATGTCGACGGGGGAGAGTGGAGAAGCTTTATTGTCATCGCTGGGCGCATTTTCAGGAATGTAGGATAAAATCTCCGCATCCGACTTTAACCGGATCTCCTCAGGAAGGGGGTTGGAAATTACGTTACCTTTACTGCGAGTGGCAAGAAGGGCAGCCTGGGCTCCAAAAACCAGACCTATTGAGGAACGTTTACGAAGCATTGCCAACTGCTGCTGTTGTTGCTGACTGGAAGATTGAATCTGGTTAACAGAGCTTTCATCGTCCGAGTCGAACGCCGGACTGCTTGAGCGTTCACTTTTTTCCGCTTCTGCGACATCTCGTTTTGTTTTGTCGTCATTCTTTGAACCTACTTCCTTCGTCTTCAGCTTTTCTGCGTGGCCAGATTCTTTTCGAGTAGTTGCTGCCACTTCCTTCTGTTCAGAGGAAGTTGATGAAGTCTGATTGGAGATTGGAATTGTTGTACTATTCGCTGCAGCCAAATTACCGGCTTTTTGTCCAGCACAGCCATCGGTTATACCAATACCTGCTGCACGGCCGGCCATGCCGGTCATGGTCCCTGCACTCAGTGCCACCATTGATTGCATCTTTCGTTGCTTAGCCTCACTGCGCTTCTGCATTTCATACGCAGTCTTATAGATGCCTCCATACAAAATGAATAGGACAACCAAAGTCGTCCAATAGTAGCCAATGATAAGGGCAGTATTGAAGACAGGATCTTTGAGAAATTGAACCGCACACTGACCTGGCAGAAGATCACGCTTGCCTGTAAAGTGCTCCCAACCGAATATAGAAATGAAAAAGAGAAGTGCTGGGATAATCCAGGTTATTGTGACCATGAAAATCACTCGGTTCTTAGTTCGCCAGCTACGATATTTCGCTGCAATTTTCACTGAGCAAAACCTATCAATCGTAATCAAGAGAACTGTGTACTGCGACACTAGGCAAACGGTGTAGTCTACAGACAACCAGAGATCACACAGCAAGGGTCCCAAGTCCCAGTAGCCCATCAGAACATAAACGGTATAAAACGGCATAGACACTGTACCTGCAATAATAAAATTGATTCATATAGGACTGTGGTAGAGAAAGACTGAAACATTACCAATGAGCATATCCGTTGCTGCCAAAGAAGCAATAAAATAGTTGCTTGGCTGTCGTATACTCCTGTCGACTATAAATGCCAAAAGTACCAAAATATTTCCGCCCACTGTAAGGATAATGCATATCGCCAGGCACACGGCTATCGCTATTGTTTGCCATAAATCAAAAGGTGGCAATACCAATGCAGGTCCATCATCATCCGATGAATTATTTTTTCCGGTCACCGTTGCATTTGCAGACTTATTGTCATAGAGTGTATTGTCATCGTCGCTGCTCCAGCCTGGGATTTCGTCACCGTTCTCAAACATAGACCGATACAGAGCCAGATAGTGTTGACATTCGGAATGTTTGATTATTCGCTGGTATAGAGTCTTGCATATATTTTCGCGTTCTTTTTGTAGTCTCCTGCAAAAACAACGAAACGGAATTTTATGTTTGTTTTGATTTGTGTGATTGCACAATGTGGTCACGAATGGGTGGATCGATATGAATTGATGGAAAAAAATTAATTTAACTAGAAAACACTGACCTATGTGGCTGAAATTATTAGTTAGTCGCACACGCTATTGTGGTTGGAAATCAGTTTTAAGCTGTGCTTTCAGTTTTGGAATCTCTATCTACATCTATCCATTACACAATATTGGTTTTAATGAAAATATTATTTTATTTGCTTTTTAAACTTCTACTCTACACAAGTTCTGATAAAGTAGTTTGTTGTACTTTTACTTCTTTAAATTGTTTTAAAGTTACTTATAACTAACTAAATATCTGTTCAGTGGATACTGCGTAAAGAAAAGCACTCCTAAGATTTTATCGCCTTTCTCAAAGAATTGACAAGTCCTCCGAATAATTATACACTGCCATAGAAAGCGACTTCTAACCTAGCCGTTCGGAGTTGGCATTAAATTGTAGGCCCTTGAAATGTGTTGAAATGCGCAATTCTCCAGATTTGTTACGCTATCCGATTTATTTATTTATAAGCAAATACGTTGGAGTCAATGTTAACGCTGAAGAATATCAACTACAAAATAAGAAATTATGAACTGCTGTTTTTGAAAGTCAGCCTTACCGCTTATACTAAGAAAAGTCTTTGAGTACAACCCTCAAAATGTAAGAAGAAGTCACACAAATATTAAAAGAAGCAGGATATAAATTAAGGAAGTGGTGTGCTAATCATCCACGACTACTTCAAGGCATTGCTAAAGAGGATCAGAAAATCGATCTGGGCTTTGAAAATGAAAATAACATCAATTAAGGCTCTTGGTCGCTCACATGGCAACCTAAGAGCGACAGATTTTGTGTTAAAAAAACATTAAATGATACAAAATCCGTTGTGGTGCCACTGCAAAGAAAAACATTATCACGACTAGAATTACATATGCGCTGCAGCTTTAGGCGCTTAATTAACAGCAAGAGTCAAGAACGATCTGAATCTTAAGGACGTTCCCACATTCTTATGGACGGATTCTCAGATTGTCCTCGCATCTATTAATTCACCACCAGTATCCTTTCAAACATTTGTGGCTTAACAAGTTTCCAGCATTCAAAGACTTACACTTCCCGAGCAGTGGCTACATGTGTCATCAAAACAAGAGTCCAGCAGATTTCAAGGGGAGACACAGAGATTTACGTCATGCACACTACACGGTCAAGAAAATATGTGACCAGCAACGTATTCCGAAAAAATGGCAATTTCAGATGACATGGAAAGAAAAAGACTCGCACTGTAGCAATAGTGTCTCATGACTGTGACCCGAATATGATTTACAACATCAATCATGGAGAATCATTCGAGAGGCTTCAGCGGATAATCTCATATATCCGACGTTTCTGTAACCATGCCAGAAATAAAGAACGTATACAGGAAATCCACCTAGCCACTCGCGAACTGGAAGAATCACTAACAATAAAAATTCGAGCTATACAGGCATTTGATTTTAAAGAAGAAATCAGTGACCTGCAGAAATCCACTGCAGAAATACAAGGAATCGAAGCGAAACAGCCAATTCAGTAGTCTTGCACCACTTCTTGATGACAAAGGAATCGTTCGAGTTGGAGGGAGATTTGATTATGCATTACTTCCATTTGACACCAAACATCTGATGCTTTTACTATACAACAATTCATTGGCAAAACTTTTGATGAAAGAAATTCACGAGAAAAATAGATACTGTAGCCCGTAAGCATTACTGGTTCAGATGAGACAAAGATTCTGGCCTATAAAAGGAAAAATTATGGCATGATCAGTCGTACACCGCACTGTATTAAATGCACAAGAGTTAAACGCAATTACTTTATCAAGTAATGAGAAATCTACCATCACCAAGGATCACTCCAGCGCAGCGTAAAGAAAAGAAGGAACTGTTTGTCCTTCTTTGTCAATATCTTCTTCGCACATGAACTGATTTTTATTTTAGTCATGGTAAAGCTTCACTAATGTGGTTCCCGTGGCGTGATGGTTAGAATATCCGCCTGTTAACCCAGAGGTTCGTGGTTCGGATCCTAACAGAGGACAAAATATTTTTCCAGGGGTATCCCCCTTTCGCGAGGAACTGGCAAGTCCTTCGTTAGTAAATTTATTGCCATGAAAAGCGTTTTCTCGATTAGCCGTTTGAAACCGGCAGAAAATTGAAGGTCACGTCCATTCTTTGACAAGGATTGATTGTAAAAAATGCGCTAGGCCCCGGGGGCTTTTCGCTCTGTTGCGACACCCTATGTATATATTTATTTATTTTAACGCTTCAATAATCAACGACCTTACCAATTTTATCACCATAAAATTAACAGGTTAAGGAAAAGATGCCCAAGATTAAAGTTCGCATATCATCACGGTCTTAAAGCCTTCAGTGTAATGGAGATGCTTCAAAGAGAGCACATTTTTCGCTGCCTGCTCAAAAGAAATTCGAAGAAAAGACTACACCTGCTTCTTTCTGTTTATTGCTTCCTATTTCCATTAAACATTCTGACGCCTTAACTTAACCCTAATGGTCTCAAAAATGATGAAAAAAAACTCTTGACAGAAAAGAAAATGATTCAATGCAACATCCTCCCTTTTCCAGCAATCGCTGCCATTCCTTTCTATCACAATGTTATCGCACTTCCTTGAAGGGCAATTCTAAGAATGGAAAAATTGTACCCCTCCACACTTGCTGTTCTTGATTTGTTGCTCGGTAATAACTTACATTTTATATGAAAGCTTCAAATGATTTTCTTTTTAAGTTCAAAAAAACAAAACAAAAACAAATATTAAACTCACCACTGCGTTATGAAATCAGGTTTAATTGAAAAAATCGGATTTGTTTGGTTATTCTTATCCAAAGTGGTATTTATGTATCCTTCCGAGCTATCAATGCCGCTAATATCAGCATACCGATGATCCATGACTTGGCAGCAAGTGTTGATATCACTCCTATTAGGCTTGAAATTTCAACTCTGCTTCCACTTAAAACGACGGCCTGCGGCTACATCATACCATCCGTTTCTCCAAAAATCGTTTAGAAATTATGAAAATTGAATCCGCAATTTGTTCGCATCCTGCGAGATATGTCATCCATTTGAAAAGTGGTTACATTTAGATATGTCATTGGATATGATGTAAATTATCTGAAACGAATTGCAAACATAATTCATTTTACTTGTGCGTTTTCGAGTTCCTTTCAAGCATAGGATGTAATGAGATACATATTTTGTTAAGAAGAATAACTATGATGACTATGAGGCGCGTGGCGCGTCGTACATCGCGTCGCCTCCTCAGGGGACGGATTTCCATTTAAGCTAAATAAATAGCGCAATCAATCAGCCTTCAACTTTCTTAACTTTCATCGAGCAAGTGCCATAAGGTACCCAAGAACAATGCCACGGCGCGCGGGTATGGAGGTGGAGAGGTATGTACATAAAACAAACCACATTCTTTCCAAATGACTTTCTCAAACCAGCAGTAGAAGTCGGTAATCGATGGTGTATACTGGTGTTGCTACCAAAAAGTAGCAAGAGCCAAGCGAAAAGTCTTCATGGACATTCTCAAGTCAAAGTGCACACTAAAAATCGATTAGAAAAAAGAGGGGACTAAAAATATGCGCTTTTATTTGTTTTGAAGAAATTCCATTGAAAATTTGACGTTTGTAGTTGGCAATTTAAAAATAAAATGCCTATCCAATCCAATTCCCCTGCTGTTACATTGTTGTGTTCATGTAACGATGATCGTAGGGCACGGCACGAAATAACAACAAGGACAAGGACAATCGATATAAAAGCTTATTGAGCTATGAAATCAAAGGCGATGATACCTGTAGCTAGGTGGAGCAGAAGCTATTCACGTAAACAATTTCAACAAGATTCCCTCAGTGCGAATTCCAACTGTGGGCATAGGCACAGGCTGCGAAAAAAACATTACCCGCACCAAGGATATGATTTGTGCGGGAGGTGTAACCCAGCACCTCATCAGCCATACTGCTGAGTCATTGTTGTTGAGAGAGGCAATAGTCCGGATCTACACAATGTTTTCGATGACACAAAGACAAGATTTGTATATAAAGTCTCACTGCCTCAGGATATCAAACAGGTGTATAAATGTAAATTGAATGGTTATGGTGGCGATGGCTTGAGCTCAGTTCATTGTTAGTCCCTTTCAAGCTTCTGATAAAACGAAATAGCAACACAACAGAAAAGTAATCACTGAAAGCGTTTATTTTACCTTTGTGTATCAAGAATATAGTCTTCGAGAAGTAGCAGAAGTGAAGGGAAAAAAAAGAAAAATTTAAAAGAAAAAACATATATTCGCGTTGCTAAGGACGAAATCAATTGTGTTCGTTGGCTGGATGCAGAAACCTGATTCCTGACAGATGAGAATATTTTCACATCGCAAACATTTTTCTGGCGAACAAAAGGAATTTCGGATATTACTTTTCATTATTGGCTGGAAATTGGGTTGGATTTAGTAGAAGGCGTTTGTTAGTTCTTTTTTCTGGATTTTTAGAGTATGAAGTTTACAAAAATGAATAACTGTTCGTGAGTGTAAATTTGATTAATCACACTTCTTTGGATAACGTGGGAAAGGTTAAGACGTTTGTTCTTTCCAACCATGGGTAGAGTTGAACTAAACCAGAGTGTGGGGGGTACAAAAATGACATTTGCTGGGGCTTCTAGGAACATTTTATAACTATGGATACATGAAATGATTTTTTTGTTTGCTTGTCACGCATGTTTTACCAAATTATCGGATCACGATAAGACGTTGTGCTGATGTTCACAAAAGTTTGTGCATTAGTCTTACAACTTTGGAATATGGGGTGCATGAGTCGTTCAGTGAAGTGCTAATGATTATACTTTATAAAGGGTGTTTTTTTTAAAGACATAGAACCTCGAATTGAAATAAAACACAAGAAAATCGTTTTAATGTCCATCAACTTTGTTATGTGCTTTTTTCTTTAGAGCTGGGGTGTGCTCGTCGGGTTCAGGGTCGACCAAAGAAAACACGTCACGTAAAACTTCGGTTATGAAGAAGGTCCAATCCTTTTATTTGTCTTAAAGCTAGTCTAATATAATGTTATTAATTCTTATCACTAATTCTGGTGGTGGTGGTGGTTCCAACGCTGGTAGATCCTTAATCCTATGCTGGCAAAAAGGTCATTAAGTACGGGTTTTTAATCGCTGGCATCAACAGGAAAATCCTGGCATCAACATTAAAAATACTGGCATCAACAGACAAACGCCGGCATCAGCAGGAAAATCCTCTGGCATCAACAGTAAAAATACTGGCATCAACAGACAAACGCTGACATCAACAGGAAAATCCTGGCATCAACAGTAAAAATACTGGCATCAACAGACAAACGCCGGCATCAGCAGGAAAATCCTGGCATCAACAGTAAAAATACTGGCATCAACAGACAAACGCCGGCATCAGCAGGAAAATCCTCTGGCATCAACAGTAAAAACACTGGCATCAACAGACAAACGCTGACATCAACAGGAAAATCCTGGCATCAACAGTAAAAATACTGGCATCAACAGTCAAACGCTGGCATCAACAGGAAAATCCTGGCATCAACAGTAAAAATACTGGCATCAACAGACAAACGCTGGCATCAACAGGAAAATCCTGGCATCAACAGTAAAAATACTGGCATCAACAGACAAACGCCGGCATCAGCAGGAAAATCCTCTGGCATCAACAGTAAAAACACTGGCATCAACAGACAAACGCTGGCATCAACAGGAAAATCCTGGCATCAACAGTAAAAATACTGGCATCAACAGACAAACGCTGACATCAACAGGAAAATCCTGGCATCAACAGTAAAAATACTGGCATCAACAGACAAACGCTGGCATCAACAGGAAAATCCTGGCATCAACAGTAAAAATACTGGCATCAACAGACAAACGCCGGCATCAGCAGGAAAATCCTGGCATCAACAGTAAAAATACTGGCATCAACAGACAAACGCCGGCATCAGCAGGAAAATCCTCTGGCATCAACAGTAAAAACACTGGCATCAACAGACAAACGCTGACATCAACAGGAAAATCCTGGCATCAACAGTAAAAATACTGGCATCAACAGTCAAACGCTGGCATCAACAGGAAAATCCTGGCATCAACAGTAAAAATACTGGCATCAACAGACAAACGCCGGCATCAGCAGGAAAATCCTGGCATCAACAGTAAAAATACTGGCATCAACAGACAAACGCCGGCATCAGCAGGAAAATCCTCTGGCATCAACAGTAAAAACACTGGCATCAACAGACAAACGCTGACATCAACAGGAAAATCCTGGCATCAACAGTAAAAATACTGGCATCAACAGTCAAACGCTGGCATCAACAGGAAAATCCTGGCATCAACAGTAAAAATACTGGCATCAACAGACAAACGCTGGCATCAACAGGAAAATCCTGGCATCAACAGTAAAAATACTGGCATCAACAGACAAACGCCGGCATCAGCAGGAAAATCCTCTGGCATCAACAGTAAAAACACTGGCATCAACAGACAAACGCTGGCATCAACAGGAAAATCCTGGCATCAACAGTAAAAATACTGGCATCAACAGACAAACGCTGACATCAACAGGAAAATCCTGGCATCAACAGTAAAAATACTGGCATCAACAGACAAACGCTGGCATCAACAGGAAAATCCTGGCATCAACAGTAAAAATACTGGCATCAACAGACAAACGCCGGCATCAGCAGGAAAATCCTGGCATCAACAGTAAAAATACTGGCATCAACAGACAAACGCCGGCATCAGCAGGAAAATCCTCTGGCATCAACAGTAAAAACACTGGCATCAACAGACAAACGCTGGCATCAACAGGAAAATCCTGGCATCAACAGTAAAAATACTGGCATCAACAGTCAAACGCTGGCATCAACAGGAAAATCCTGGCATCAACAGTAAAAATACTGGCATCAACAGTCAAACGCTGGCATCAACAGGAAAATCCTGGCATCAACAGTAAAAATACTGGCATCAACAGACAAACGCTGGCATCAACAGGAAAATCCTGGCATCAACAGTAAAAATACTGGCATCAACAGTCAAACGCTGGCATCAACAGGAAAATCCTGGTATCAACAGTAAAAATACTGGCATCAACAGACAAACGCCGGCATCAGCAGGAAAATCCTGGCATCAACAGTAAAAATACTGGCATCAACAGACAAACGCCGGCATCAGCAGGAAAATCCTCTGGCATCAGCAGTAAAAATACTGGCATCAACAGACAAACGCTGACATCAACAGGAAAATCCTGGCATCAACAGTAAAAATACTGGCATCAACAGTCAAACGCTGGCATCAACAGGAAAATCCTGGCATCAACAGTAAAAATACTGGCATCAACAGACAAACGCCGGCATCAGCAGGAAAATCCTGGCATCAACAGTAAAAATACTGGCATCAACAGACAAACGCCGGCATCAGCAGGAAAATCCTCTGGCATCAACAGTAAAAACACTGGCATCAACAGACAAACGCTGGCATCAACAGGAAAATCCTGGCATCAACAGTAAAAATACTGGCATCAACAGTCAAACGCTGGCATCAACAGGAAAATCCTGGCATCAACAGTAAAAATACTGGCATCAACAGACAAACGCTGGCATCAACAGTAAAAATACTGGCATCAACAGTCAAACGCTGGCATCAACAGGAAAATCCTGGCATCAACAGTAAAAATACTGGCATCAACAGACAAACGCCGGCATCAGCAGGAAAATCCTGGCATCAACAGTAAAAATACTGGCATCAACAGACAAACGCCGGCATCAGCAGGAAAATCCTCTGGCATCAGCAGTAAAAATACTGGCATCAACAGACAAACGCTGACATCAACAGGAAAATCCTGGCATCAACAGTAAAAATACTGGCATCAACAGTCAAACGCTGGCATCAACAGGAAAATCCTGGCATCAACAGTAAAAATACTGGCATCAACAGACAAACGCCGCCGCCGGCATCAACGGCTTATAGCCGGCAAAATAAAACCCAAAAGTCCGTAAGAGGCTAGTGGGGGGATTTGTGCTAGGAACTCCAGGGAGACTTCGCTTAAAATTGGGAATCTCTGGGCACACTGCGTACCCCTGGTTTTCCTCTTAGTGGAAGTAGCCTCGAGATTGGTACTTTTCAACACGGGCTGGCTTCGTGAAATGGCGTGAGTGAAAAATATCATGTGAAAACAATGGTATGTGTATTGGCTGGCGGTAGGGTGTGTATTTGTAACTCCGTTACAACTTGGATTTATTGGAAGGATAAATTTATGCTATTAATGTTTAAATATGATTTCGGGAATGTTGCCGCCGCGGCTGGCTTGAATAATTTCTCATCTATACGTCCAATTTTCAACCACAATTTTTGGTCGTATGTCGGCAATAACGCCACAAATGTTGGCTTCCAAGCCCCCTAACGTTTCTAGTTTGTTGACGTAGACAAGCGACTTGGCATATCCTCAAAGAAAATAATCGTAAAATCACACGATCTTGGTGGCCAATTGACAGGTCCATTCCGCTAAATTATGCGCTCATCGAATGTTTCCTTCAATAAATCAATTATTGTGATGTCGTGCGCTATGTGGCAAGTAGCGCTGTCTTGTTTTGGAACCACATCTCATCCACATTCATGCCATCCAATTCGGGAAGAAATCAGTCGGTTATCATGGCTCTATACCGGTCTCCTTTAACGGTAACTGTCTCGGTAGCATCATTTCGGAAAAAGTATTATTGCACAAGCTATGGATCTTGTAAGGTCGTAAGCCATGATCTTCCATAAAGTTGATTGACAATAGGCTCCAATTGCTGTGCACTGTGGTGAATCGATTCATTAGGGTCCTCTTCAGTTTCTCTAAAGTGGCAATTGTTTCTTCGGTGAACGCTGTAAACGTAGTACAAAAACGATCCATGGTTAACCGAACTAATTGCTCTGATAGACGATTATGTCGACCGTAAAATGAACGGAGCTTGCCGTAAACTTCGTGAACTGAACCATATATTATTTTCGAAATAAATTTATACAATTTGCTAGCGTTGTTCTTTTTTCAACCTGTTCATGACAAAATGGCAACCAGACTTAACATAAATGACATTAAAGATGGCCGATTTGACCACAAGATGGCAGTTTTATCCTTTATTCGAAAAAGCAACCTCAAAAAACACCCGATATAATCTATTGATGTTTAATTTGTGTTTTTGGGAGTGAGGATTTCTATACTTCATAATATCCAAAGAAAAACGGATCCAGAACAATAACTGTTTTGTATGCCATTTAAAAAAAACGGTGAGTATAATTCTCTGGTTACTCATATCACCAACGCATTTAAAGTTCAAAAGAGTCTGTCTTAGAGTCGACCTTAAAAGGAGGCCGGCATCATTGACACTAGTTGTGCTGTATGGGGACATCGTGGGATCAAGGTACACACTTTGTAAACATCTGCCTAGTTTTTCACTAACCCAACGAGCTTTATTAAATCTAAGAGGAGGATTTCGTGGTACCCGTGACATAATGGTATACGTATCTGTTTGGTGCAGAAGTTCGAGGTTTGAGTTTAAGAAGCATCCAAGTGTTTTTTCATGTTTTTCGCCTTTCGCGACGAATTGGCAAGTCTTTTGAGAGCAATTACATTGCCTTAGCCGTTCGGAGTCGGCATAAAATTGTAGGTCCTTAAAATGTGTTAGCCGTCCCGAGGCTCTCCAAACCTTTTTACACCACACTACTTATTTACTTGTTTTTTTTTTTTTTTTGAAGATTTCGCCTAAGGACATCGTGTGTAATTGTATAGGCACTATCAAGGTGGACAAACCTTCTCCTTCGGCAAGAAAACAGCGCAACATGGCGGTTTCTAAGTAGATCCCTAATTCTTCCAAGCATTTCTTTTCGGATGATGTTAATAGAACTTTTCAATTTCTAGTACTTTTACTTTTGAAGGCTTTCTCAATTTTTTGTTAGAAAGCAAAACGCCTATTAAATTTCAGGTTGATCTGGTTAAACTCAACTTCGTGCCAAAATAAAATGAACTCTTTTAACGAATTTTATGGCCTGATGAGAGGAATCTATATATTAATCGGCAAGTGGTTTTTTTGTGGTACATTTTTACCCCACTTAACGATGACGTACCCGCATGAAGTATATATTTTCTGAAAGGTATTTAGCCATAGAATGGAAGAATATACATTTTTTCCGGATCTGTTAACGTTTACCCGGTTAAATTATTAAATTAAAAATCGTGCAAAAAACAACAACAACACTGTGTTTTTTTACACTGTGCTTTACAATCTCATAGTCTCTCGCATACAAGAAGAGGTGATTTTACGAACAGGTAGTGTGATGCTGAAAACGGAGAAGTGTGTGTGCGTTTATTCCGTCTCAGCTTTGGTATTGCCTTTCGCATACGTGAGCGTTTGGTCAATTGGAATTGGATGTGGTGAATTTACGGCGACGCTGAAAACGGAGAAGTGTGTTAGCGTTTATTTCGTCTCAGCTTTGGTATTGCCTTTCGCATACGTGAGCGTTTGGTCAATTGTTACATTTGAAGTAGTGAATTTACGGCGACGCTGAAAACGGAGAAGTGTGTGTGCGTTTATTCCGTCTCAGCTTAAGTGTGAATGCAAAACTGTTATTTTTTCTTTGAGCGTTTTCACTGTGTAGAAAGTGTAGTAGTTGAGTTCATCGGTCTTTTTTCGTAGAACGTTTGCAGAAGTGCTCTTTGAGTTGCGGATAAGAAATTTATAAATTGGAGTGGCGGGCGGCAGAAAAAAATATTTTATTTGGGACTTCATTATTAACTGGAACTTTGGGACTTCATAATTAACTGGAACTTATTTTTGTAAGTTAAAGTACTGCGGTAAGGAATGTGAATGCATTCCCAATATTTAGTTAATTTTTTGTTTTTTCTATAGATTTCCCTTCTTAATTGCGATTTACATTTAAAAATTATGCCGCGTTGTAAAACATTGACGGGGAAAATTCAAAGGCATAGGAACAGATCAGAACAGCAATTACGTCGGCAACAAAATATAACTACACCTGAAAATGTTTTCATTGATTTCTTAGTTGATTCGTTCAAAATTGGATTAAATTTTGATTCAAGAATTTTTGAAAGTTACGACTGTGGTCCAATGTCCTTAGTTTGTAAATTTTGTAATGCGAAACATTTTAGTATGTAGTGAAGTTACAGCTGGCGATAGGGATTCATTTACTTCCTGTTGTCATAAAGGTAAAGTTCATTTGCCTTCTTATTCTCAAAATGAATATTTTAAATCTCTTTACGAAGGACTTTTTTCAAGAAATCGGGAAGAGAAGGCAAAATCAGTTAATTTTTTTAGTAAAATACGATGTTTTAACTCGGCTTTTGCCATGTTAAGTACAGAAGTGAAATTAACTGAAAGTGTTTTACCAGGAACATACCATTTTAAAATACACGATGCAATATATCATAGGTCAGGTCCTTTGCAGCCACCTTATGGGAAACCAGCACGTTATGTACAATAATGCCATTTAAACTCCAAAGAACTCAATTTCCTCTAATTCCAGCTTTTGCAATGACAATAAACAAGTCACAAGGGCAAACATTCAATCGAGTTGGAATATTACTGAGGCAACCTGTTTTCACACATGGACAATTATATGTTGCCGCAAGTAGGGTTAGATCTTTTAATGGTTTGAAGTTTTATGTTTGTGAACACACAGAGGACAAGGACACTTAGCAAATGATCATAGAGTATTTACAAAGAACGTAGTTTACCAAGAATTATTTAATGTTTTACATTCATGAAATCAACTAACTAATCATTAAAATTGTTTTAATTGAGTTACTTTTGGTTTGGGTTGTAAATAAGTTGTATACATTTATAATAATTCGTGATTTGTTTAAAAAATCTGTTCTAATAAAATTTATTATTTATAATAATATTAATTATGTTATTATAATAATAATGGTCGAAGCTCGACCACAGGGCGAAACTAGTTGCTATTATTTGTCAATGTTGAAACTCAAACATTTAGACTTTCATTTTAAGAGCTCTACCCACAGAGGTAATGGAGACACTTGTTTCACTCAACAAGTGCATTTTAATTTTAATTCGTTCCATTGAAGTGATAATAAAATTTCTAGAATGCCATGTGGCTGGCTGGCGCAAACCAATTAAATGAAAACACTTATTTGTATCGGAAGCGCTTCGACCACTTGAATAAAATTTAATGAAGTTAAGCACAAAACACTCCACAGCTGTGGGTGCATTTTGCTTTTCAATTGTATTGCCTTCGAGTGGAATCATCTCTGTTTACCTGTTTGATAGAAATAAATATTTTAGCAGCTCTTATTGTCTGCCATTTGACTACTTTGGTAAACGATAAAGTCCAAATTTCACAATAAAAATCTCAGCTTTCTCAGCATAATCAGGGACGATTCATCCGTGAACACATAAAAGCACATTCCTAAACAAAGCCATATCCGACCTTTATTCAAATGATTTTTTTTGGAATTTATCTTCTCTGAAAACTCTACTTCCATTTATATTTATTGCAAACGATTGAGCTTAAAACTGATTCGTCATTCGATACAAAAACGTACAAATTTGCCTTCACAAAAAGTAGGTATCGATTCCATTTTGAATATCAAGTACCCACGGATAATGGCATGTGGCCTTATAGAAAACATCAAGACGAACGATGTCCTCAGGTCTCCATTGAGGAAAAAACCCCTTTTTATACCATTTTACTTTGCGTCTTAAGCCAGTGTCTGTATATATATTTGAGGCTGTGTTCTCAAACGGCTATTGTTTGTCGGTATATCCCCGATAAAATGCTTTTTTGTGTAGGCGTTGGTACTGACTGCTGCTGGTGTTGTAAGTAGTGTTGGACTACGTATAGCCGGAGCGAATATTTACTCTGATCGTTAAATTGACTGACGTGCCTTTAGGCAACGAGATTATATAACTTACAAACGTTTGCCATTCATTTCATGATGAGTCTATTTTGAAACAATAATCTTTGTGTATGACAATCATGACATTTTGCTTATGTTTATTGTACTTTCTGACTAAGTAAAACGAATTTCTTGCCCAAAGAAAAGGACATCGACCTGTTTTGTCGGACAAATAAAAGGACGAACGCAGTGAAACGAATGGTGGTGTTATGAGTATTGAATAGTACATAGGTACAGGCGAGAGGCGACACTTATTAAAAAGCCGTAGGGACTTCTTTTGGTAAATGTTTACTACACAAAGCTTATGGGACATGACTAAATAGGGGACGGTTCAATGTTATAGCCACGAGATATTCGAGAGTATCTGATATTTGTCCTGAAAATTCATTAGATGCTGTTTTGTTAGGCTCTTTTGTTGTAGGGCTTTTATTTCGCTGTAGTTGCTTTTTCTGTACAAGTACATGGGTACTCTTTGCAATGCCAAAAGGGAACACGAGTATGGTTGACATGTTGAGTAGGCACCATCACTGAATTAGAAACATGTTTGTTGATATCTCTGATGTTTTTATAAGAAATGAGCTGAGCAAAAGGGTGGTAATTCATTCATATTTGGTCGCAATGGCTGGAGGCAGCATAAAGGCTATAAATAGTAATAAGCACATAAAGAGTCTGGGGTGCTTTGGGAGTATCAGATGTAAGGGTTTTAATTATAGCCGGTGTTTTGGTATCTTTGGGTTATTTAAGAAACTCTATGTGTGTGGCCCTTCCAAAGGAATTAAGTTGAATAAGATTACTCTGCAAAAGGTTTTGTTGTGTCTGGGGTTAAAGTGTAAATACAAACAGGAAATGTTGATACAAAGAATTGAATAAAATAATAGACCCTGATGATTATGATTGAGTTTCTTTAAGGGTATTAAATCGCAGAGGCTATTTTAAAATTTATTGACCAAGTCGATTTATAAACAGGGCCACAATGCAATCTCATTAGTTTTCTTAATGAGTTCAATTTTGGATTAATACGAGAATCCATAGAAAGTTTAATTTCCTATTGACAAACTGAGTTCGACATTTTATGAGTACATATTAGTTACTTTTGAAAGGAGAGCTACATTGCGTTAAAAAAATGACATTAGAGTTGAAAAAACCTAATACAGAAACTGACAATTGTTCAGGAGTATACGAATTAACATGCAACGACTGTAACAAATACTATATAGGACAAACAGGAAGAACATTCAAGGAAAGATTCAAAGAACATAAACCAAAAATAAACACTAGATCAACATATGCCCAACACCTAATAGATCAGAACCATAATTACCTACACAAATATAACAAATAATCTAAAACCATTACATATATGCAAAAAAGGGAAAATACTAGACGCCACCGAAGAATATGAAATATATAAAGCGCACAAGTTAGATAAAAACAACATTTTAAACGACAAACTAATACTAAAAACAAACCCACTATATGACACCACTATTAAGAAATATATAGATAAAAGAACCGCTTAATAAAATTAATCACAGATAAAAACCAACAACAACTCAACGAAAGAAGCCACAACGATCAGCCACCCGAAAAAAGAAAAACAACACCGACAACATACGAAGCTTGCGCCCAAAGATGGACAGAGTCCGAAACGCGACGCCTAATACATTTAAAAAAATAATTTGTGAAATTAAGCAAAGTAGCTTTACCAATAAAAAATCTAACAATTTTGTTTTTAAAAAAATTCAATTAAGTTTATTGTTTTTATTTACACATTATCACACAAATTGGAGACAAAAAAATCCAAAAATGGTTATTAGAATTGAGTTAAAAATAATTAGTTTTTAATACGAAATAGTTTTGAAAAATCAACCGATTTTTCCAGAAATTGTTTTTTTTACTAGTTTTGAAAATCACTTTAAATTTTGTAGAACATCGGGGAACTAGTGAATTTTCAAAATTTGAGCCAAGTCCTTGCATCACTAGTGATTTTTCTGCTGCTGCGAGGTTGCGATCAAATAATTTTTCAAGTTCTTGTATAAATCGATAAAAGAAAATCCAAATTAAAAAATTTGTTGTCTTTGCTTTCGATGATTAAACGGAAAATATATGTACTTCAAATATTCGATTTCTTGTGTTACGGTAACTTGATATAATCGCTGCAAAAAGTATCAAATTTAAGCTTAGTGTGCTATACTAATGTTTGAGGCATTTCAAAAGTAATTGGAGTTATCTTTACGTTTCCACGTTTCCAATAAAAAAAAACGCTTTTACTTTAAATATGAGCTATTATGTTAAACAAATTTGAAACTCGATTTCAGGAAGTCAATCTTAAGTTCCTGATGGCCAGTGCTAAAAAACGTCTGAGAATTGTCTCCCAGGTCCAGTACAAGCAATCCTCAAATCTTGAAGAATAAGAAACGATACATGAAGAAAAATACATGCCATTTTATATCCCTTTTTGTTACCTGATTTCGCCCCACTAAAAAACCTAGTGCTACTTACGGGCTAGTAGCTAGGCAAACCCAGAATTCGATCAAAACACCTTTTCCTTGTAAATTGTGTTTCGAAGACGTGTTAAATTTCATCATCAGTTGAGTAATGCTCGAGAAATCTTGTCCACCGATTCCAAAAACTTAATTAATAGAAAAACGTGTTTAAAGTTTTGAGCGCTAGGGCTAACTGACACCGAGTTTATGACGTCTCAAGGCTGTGTCTGCAATACTATCACTCGGATCAATTTGGAAATTAAGGGCAACATACCCGTAGCATGATGGTTAGTATTTCTGCTGTTAACCCAGAGGTTCGTGTTTCCAATACCATGGCAAAAATGTTTTTCCAAGCGTATCGCCCTTCGCGAGGAGTTGGCAAGTCCTCCGTTTGCAAATACATTGCCATGAAAAGCGCTTTCTCAATTAGCCGTTCGGAACCGGCAGAAAATTGTAAATCCCCTCCACAACCTCACAAGGCATCGTTGTGAGAAAGTCGAAGCGTTAACCAGAGAAACATTTTTTAAGGTTTTTGATTATGAATTTTTGCTGCAGTCTCTCATGTGCCTATTCATTTTTTTTTTTGCAAAATGATTTGTGGTAGAAGTAAAAAAGGAAAAAGAAGTTTTATGGATTCAAAATCTACTCACCTTATTTTTAAATTTCTGGGTATTACAATGTGAGGGAAGGATGGAGTCAGGTAGAGCATTCCACATACGGGTCATGCGACCAAAAAATGAATCTTTATGTTTCATTGTACGCCCGAAATTGGGCTGCAGTTAAAAGTGATTAGTATTCCTTGCGAGGCTTGTATCGCAAGTAAATTGCTAAGTGGGAGGAATGCAATTGGCTACTTCATCGGAGCATTAGTTATAAAAAAATGTTAGAAAAGAGGGAAACATGAAACATAACGACAATGGCCAAGAGAACCAATTGATTCAAGAATTGAACTGTCACCGATCAATTTTGTTACTCTGTTTTGTACTCTATCCACCAGGCGCAATGGTGTTTGCGGACAACCTGACCGAACCCGTGAACTGTACTCTTACTTAAGAAGGATGTAGGCTTTATAAAAAGTAGCGACGTGACGTCCGAAGGGTGAAGAAGGTTCATCTTTTTAGGGAGCCAAACACCAAGTTCTGACAGCTTTTCGGTTTCTCTGATGCAAGTACCATTCATGGATTTTGAGGGTCGATTAAGCTTTAAGGAGAAACGACAGCATTGAGTTTTCGAAGCATCAAATTCTACTCGGTCTTCATTACCCCATATAACAATGCTGTAAAGATCAGAATTCAATGAGCTAATCATACGTGTCAAGAAATTATTAAGCAAAAACTTTAGCTCAAAACCTTTATTAAATTTGTCACATTTATCAATTCAATTAGATAACAATTATGCATAAATTCGTTAAGAAGGTGCTTAAATTTTGTCTTGCTCTGCCTGTTCGGATCGACACCTATTTCCAGAATGATGTCATTCCCGCTTCTTTTTCTTCTTTCACCTCTGTTTCGTTTCGCGTTCAGGCAATACAAAAAAAGATCTCAAAACAGCTATGAAATACAGATGGCAGTCAAACAAGGCAAACTAGTGGCTGTGTTCAGCCCTTACTTTTCTAACATTCTCCCCCTCGGTATATTTGGCAGGACTAGGTCCAAATCTACCTCCTTCTTTCTTACATCCAGCTTAGCCAATCGTACCGCAGGTCTTTCGTATATTCCGGTGTCAGTTTGAACCGCTGCGCTTTGAACTTGTCCATCTTTAGCTTGATTTACGTGAATTATCCTTCCCTTTTGCCACTGGTTTGGGGTTAATGCTTTGGATTCCTCATTATCCAATGGTAAGTACGTCAACGGTCGAGAATTAATCATATCTTCAACTTCCATCAGGTAGCTACGAAATAACTCGTCATTGGGTTTGTATGTAGTTACGTTGCTGATAGCATACAAGGCAATCTTGACTGACTTTACAAGCCTCTCACAGCAACCATTCATATGAGGAGATCCTGGGGGGTTGAAGTGCCATTCCAGATCTGAGTTTACAAATTTACTTTCTGTTAATTGATGATCGACCGATTTCAAGTTACCTTTGAGGAGTTTTTCGGCTCCAGTGAAGTTTGTACCTCGATCACTGAACATCTTTTTTACCCTACCTCTTCGACTTAAGATGTTCCTGTAGCAGAGGATAAATGAGTCGGCACTACAGTTATAGGCAATTTCTATATGAATGGCTCTAGTTACGAGACATGTAAAGAGACATATCCATCTCTTTTCCACTTTTCGACCATGAGCAACTTCGAAAGGTCCAGCGTAGTCAACAGACGTATACGTGAAGGGAGGTAAAAATGCTGCGACGCGGGCCTCTGGAAGGGGTGCCATTTCTGGGGGAGTAGATGTTGCATTCATTACCTTACATTCGTTGCAGGTGTTCCTTACTCGTCTGAACAACTGGCGAAGTTTTGGAATGTGATACCTTTTTCTTAATTCGTTCACGACTGTCTCGTGGTTGATATGACGGAACTTTTCATGACATTTTTGAACGAGTAGCTTCGTACCATGATGCGTGGATGGCAGTATTATGGGACGTCTGGTCTCTACGTTCAGAAATATTGCATTGTCTATACGGCTTTGTGATCTCATGAGTCCATTTTCATCTAAATACGGCTTCAAAGAAAGTAGATTACTATCGAAGTGGGATGCCTTTTGATTTGTTATGAACACATTTCCATATGCTCTTTTAGATACTTAATTTCGGACGGAAAGCCTTCAGCTTGTATTTGTTGGTATATCAAGCGCTCTGCTCGCTCATGTTCTTGTGATGGCTCTGGCTCTGGCTTTGGCTTTGGCTTTGGCTCTGGCTCTGGCTCTGACTCTGGCTCTGGCTCTTGCCCTGGCTCTGGCTCTGGCTCTTGTTCTGGCTTTTGCTCTGGCTCTGGCTCTGACTCTGGCTCTGGCTCTAGCTCTGGCTCTGGCTCTGACTCTGGCTCTGGCTCTGACTCTGGCTCTGGCTCTGGCTCTGGCTCTGACTCTGGCTCTGGCTCTGGCTCTGGCTCTAGCTCTGGCTCTGGCTCTGACTCTGGCTCTGGCTCTGGCTCTGACTCTGGCTCTGGCTCTGGCTCTGACTCTGGCTCTGGCTCTGACTCTGGCTCTGGCTCTGGCTCTGGCTCTGACTCTGGCTCTGGCTCTGGCTCTGGCTCTGGCTCTGGCTCTGGCTCTGGCTCTGACTCTGGCTCTGGCTCTGGCTCTGGCTCTGGCTCTGGCTCTGGCTCTGGCTCTGACTCTGGCTCTGGCTCTGGCTCTGGCTCTGGCTCTGGCTCTGGCTCTGGCTCTGGCTCTGGTTCTGGCTCTGGCTCTAGCTCTGGCTCTGGCTCTGGCTCTGGCTCTGGCTCTGGCTCTGGCTCTGACTCTGGCTCTGGCTCTGGCTCTGGCTCTGGCTCTGGCTCTGGCTCTGGCTCTGGCTCTGGCTCTGGCTCTGGCTCTGGCTCTGGCTCTGGCTCTGGCTCTGACTCTGGCTCTGGCTCTGGCTCTGGAAACTCTTGGGTGTGATAATTGACATTTTGATATTTTGATGAGCTTCCAGATCCAAAGACTGACCAACCAAGTTTACATTTTGTTGCTACTGGCTCTTCTCGACCGGCTAATCGAGTCTTATTTGGGACCGCAACATGCCAGTCACTTAAACCGATCATTATTCTTGGCTGCTTTTCGAAATAGGATAGGACAGGAAGCCCACGTAAATGATCATATTCCTTAGCAAGTTCTTCATAATTTAGTGTTTGCTTTGGTAGGTTCAGTTCCTTAATTGTGTGAGCAACTGGAATCTCATATTCTTTTGCACCTTTGTATGCACCTGAGATCATTAAAGCAACTTTCATCGATTCTTCTTGACGACGGACATTCGCTGTCCACTTGAGATGTAAAATGACTTTTGGTCCAGTTAATCCCAGATGTGCTGCAACTTCTTCTTCAATTCTCGTTCCGCTTGAACCTCCATCTAGAAATGCCAACACATCTACTTTCTTATCTCCATGGCGAAGTGTTACTGGGATGTACTGAAATTGAAATAGGTCACCCATCTCCGTGTGGCTATTCTGAGATGTGATAACTATTGGTGGACCTGTAACGATGTTGTCGTCCAGATGCATCAATGGATGATGCTTTCTTGTACAACCAACGAAGTCACACTTAACTGCCTTATTGCAAACGAATGGGTATTTCATTGAATGGGCAGTTAGGCATTGGCGACAAAGCTTCAACTCCTTCAATTTCTCCCATCTTGATGATGGCGTCATGTTTTTGAACGCTTCGCAAACCTCCGGGTTCTTACATTGTTCACTACATACTACACATTTTGTAATGCTTTTACCTTCGACGTGAACGTAAACTCTACTTTGATTAGGTTTTTCATTACGAGCCACTTCAATTCTACTACTTCCTAACTCTGAACTAGAAAGAACTTCATAGACTTTTCTCGACTCTGTTTGAAGCCAGGAACCGAAAGCTAGTACACCTTTAACGTTTTTGTCTAAAGAATAAGTAGCCCACCTCATCTTCATCTCGTTGTTTAATTTTTTCAACAACTCTTTGAGAAGTAGCGGATTGTCGTATTGACCTTCAAGTCCGGAAGCCTTCATAATAGCATTAAGGTTTGTGACAGCCGTTGAAAATTCTAAAATAGATTCTAATTTATCTCCCTTTACCATAGGAATTCTATTTATTTTTTCTAATTGACTATCCAAGATAATATTTGGCTGACCGAAAGCAATACTGAGACATTCCATTATTTGGGGAACGCAGGAAGGTTCTACTAACTGACTGGCAACTAAATTTCGAGCCCTACCTTTAAGCGCTTGTTGCAGCCGCATCAGATTCTCATCGATGGTATATCCACAAGCTTGCGTAGACTTCTCGAACATTCGTTTGAATAGTGGCCATTCTTCAGGCTGTCCAGTAAAATTTGGTAGATCGCGATATATTTTTCTTGCTGAAATCTCTCTCTGGGTGAGTGGCGGTGGTATTTCGAAACTTGCTTGTGGCATCTGGAGTGTGGCATCTGGAGTGAATTCGGGCGCTAATGGATCCATTGGTTTCTGGTTCAAACGATTGAACCTTGTTCCGTCGAGGACTTCGTTGACATCCATTGGTTTCTGATTCCAGCGATTGAAACTCGTTCCGTCGCAGACTTCGTTGACCTCCTCTTCACTTTCTGATGACAACTCGTTGATTATTTCTTCCTGCTGACGTAGAAGCTCTTCATCCCTTTTCAGATTGTCTCGTTGTTCTTTCAAGACATCTCTCTGTTGCTGAATGAGACGTAAACGCATGCTCTTCTGACTGGACGAACTACTTTTAGAATAAATGGAAAGCCTATCACCCTCAACAACCCCATCTCGGTACTCACTTGCACGCAATCTGGGCACTGGAAGCTGATTGCCTTCAATGTCTGTGTGAGAGCCTTTTAATTTAATATATTCCGATCTTATTTTAACCCATTTATTATACGACGCGTCTACAACCGTCTGTCGTTTATTGTCTTTGACATTTTTCTCTACAACCTTCAATTGTGTTGCCAATTTTTCGTGTAAGGCATCTAATTTCCTCAAATGGACCACGGTACACTCATCGCAAAACCAACTGTATAGCCTACCTGCCTGACTACCATCTAAATCTACACAACTATAATGAAACCAATCTTTGCACTTACCATCACACATCACCATCTCTTCGTTGTATTCTTCTTCACATATTCGACACTTCTGGGAATCGGGATGCCGTCTGGATTTGGTTGGGTGATGTAGCTGTTGATGTTGCTGCTGTACATACATTTTCTTTTGCTGACCATGCTGCTGTTGACCATGCTGCTGCTGCTGCGTACCATGCGATTGCTGCGTACCATGCGATTGTTCATGCTGCACATGTGGTTGCTGCTGACCATGCTGCTGCTGCTGCGTACCATGCGATTGCTGCGTACCATGCGATTGCTGCGTACCATACGATTGTTCATGGTGCACATGTGGTTGCTGCTGACCATGCTCTTGCTGCTGCACGTGCTCTTGTTGCTGCACGTGCTGCTGACCATGCTGTTGCTCATGCACATGCATCTTCTTCTGCACATGCTCCTCCTTCTGTTGCACAAGCATTTGTGGCTGACCATGCTGCTGCTGTTGCACATGCGATTGCTGTTGCACATGCGATTGCTGTTGCACATGCTCCTGCTGCTGCACATGCTCTTGCTGTTGATCATGCTGCTGCTGTTGCACATGCGATTGCTGTTGCACATGCGATTGCTGACCATGCTGTTGCTCATGCACATGCATCTTCTTCTGCACATGCTCCTCCTTCTGTTGCACATGCATTTGTGGCTGACCATGCTGTTGCTTATCGCTTTTGCGAGCTGGCTGTGCCTCCTTTTTTGACGATGTAGGTGTTCGATCCACAGGCATTTCAATTTACTTTACTTTATTAATTGCAAAAAATTTAAGATTTTGTCAAGAAATTATTAAGCAAAAACTTTAACTCAAAACCTTTATTAAATTTGTCACATTTATCAATTCAATTAGATAACAATTATGCATAAATTCGTTAAGAAGGTGCTTAAATTTTGTCTTGCTCTGCCTGTTCGGATCGACACCTATTTCCAGAATGATGTCATTCCCGCTTCTTTTTCTTCTTTCACCTCTGTTTCGTTTCGCGTTCAGGCAATACAAAAAAAGATCTCAAAACAGCTATGAAATACAGATGGCAGTCAAACAAGGCAAACTAGTGGCTGTGTTCAGCCCTTACTTTTCTAACAATACGCAATCGTTCCCGTTTATAATGCATATGAAACAGAACTGAGTATAAATCTTTAGAAATTTTGCACCCCTAGATTTCCTTCCCATTGTTTCTTCATCGATAAGGATTGCATTTTTATCCAATTGCGTAGATTAATGTGCTTATACATTAGTTTGCCGCAAGCATAGTATAGTTTAAGTTGAAGCTTGTCATAATAAAATATCAAAAAAGAAAGTAGAAAACATTAAATTTCAACACATGGCAATATATTTCCCTTGATGTGATGTCAAATCTTAAAAAGGATTTTAATAATAAACCAAAAATCTGACAGTCACAAACTACCTTAATCGATCTCAGCATAATAAATATTGATTGTATTGCAATAAACAAAAAAATTTAAATTAAATGTTTGAACTGGTTTGATCATCTTGCAAATTATTAGTGTAAAGCGGATAGATGGAGCGCAATGATCTTCTTTGAGATCACAATTTTCTTGGCGCCGTAAAAAAATAAGATAATTTCAGTTGGCTCACTATTTTTTAATCAACTCTCTGGTTATGTTCTCGGAAACATCTCTTCTTTGGGTAAATATCAATATTCCATACCCAATAGAGCCAGAAAGTTGGAAAAGTTTATTGCATATTTTGGTTGACATACCACTTTATATCTAGACGTAAATAAGCCTCATTTTAAATTCACAACATCATTAGAAAGCACTTAATTATAACATCCATTTATTTTAGAAAGTTGAAATTTCTATAAAAGGAATAATATAAATTCCCAATTCAAAAGCCAAAACGACAAAAAGGTAGACTCAATGAACTGTCCGTCTAGTTGGGTAAAAACATGGCATTTCAGTTAACTTTTACCAAAGAACAACAATGACTAGGTATCCATACATACTTCCCTTCACAAAATGCCCAGATGGGGATGCCAAGTAAGTGCAAAAACTTGCTAACTCAATATAAACAAATCACCCAAAATGAATCCATTTTCCACTAAATCTCTAAGGAGCTAATATAAATTCGCCCTACAAAAAAAAAAAAACTACTCTACCACCCATTTGATATTAATGGGAAGTTCAAATGTACCCTGTTTGAATTTCAAAGCCTGCTAAAGACCATGGACAGGAATTAAAGTTCTGTCCGTTTAGATTTTGTATACTCCCATTCGGCCATTCAAATCAGAGTTTTCATTAAGAGAATAAAATAATAAAAATAGGAAAAACCTCCCATTTCTGGTTAAAATGCATTCACTTCATCACTTCACTTCGTCCCTTTTATCCTTTAATCTTTTGCTTTTATGATGCTCCTTATGATAGCCAAAAGCACACATTTTTGTTCATTACTCAAACTCTATAGAGAGGTCTGTGCACATTAAGTTGTGATCCCAGCCCAGGATGTGTTTAGTTATTCCTACTCATACAGAGACACTTCTATGGTCCGATAAATACCCACTCAAATCAGTGTAAGAGTATGTGTGGAATTTTATTTAATATTATTTCAAAAACAAACAATACTGTATATCCTGTGTCGAAAGTAAAGAGAAGCACACCACACTGAAGTTATTTTTTTTTTACCTTTTTTTTGTTTTATGTTGAAAGAAGAAGATGCATTAACCCATTGACACTCCTACTTGTCATCCTCGTGGTGGCAGTCGTCCTCATCCTCAGAATAGCGGTTTCGACGAGGATGAAGGCAGTGGTGCTTGTACGTTTCATATATGAGTCGAAGCTTCATGTTCCGTGAGCAAATATTCATTTTGATACAACCACTAACACGCCTTCCAACCAACCCAACACCGCTCCAGCTAAGGCTGCCCGCAGTGATGTGATGATGCTGCCTTGCAACAAATAACACGACCGGCAACCGAAGCCGAGCACTCATCATCATCATCATCATCTTGCAAACAAATGTGTTGCTGGGGTTATTGTTTGTAACGTGGTGGCCGCCTTTATAGCTATTGAAGTATTCATAATGGTATTCATTTAAATGAGGACACAACACCCTCTGGTGCTCATCCCACACCCAAGTTGTTCGAGTTCTCCGTCGCCAGCCCCTGCTTTGGTTGAAATTGTCAACATATTACGGTAATGTGTTCGTCCTCCAGTACCTATACAATGCTGCTGAGAGAAAGATTTGTTTGCACGGCACAACTAAGCAAAAATAATACAAATCCTGATGTGTTATGTTGCGGCCTCTTTGGAAAGGGCCATGTGATGGGAGTGCTGCTATGGTACAATGGAAAGGAGTGGATGCGGAAAATCTTCGGTATCCATCCGGACCATCACCAGTTGAATTTTTATCGAGTTATTGTGAACAGAAAACACAGGTGAACAAACACTATGCGCATGAAAACACAGTACATGGGCATATTTATAGTTTTGAAGGTCATAAGGGCGAAGTCCTTCATTGCAGGTATTGGTTCGCAACAATCGAGAAATAAGTGGCATAGTGAAGTGCTGTGTGCATCAGGATCAAGCGAATAAGGGGAGAGAGGGCTAAATTTTATTTCGCCAATAATTATGCCTGTGACAGGACATAAGGCTCTTTTTGTGTGTGTTTTTGAGTATTTATGTCAATGAATCTCGATCACGAAGAAAGTATCAGCACACATCGTGATCAAAACGCTTACACTAAACCTCCACGAGCTTGTTGCCTCCGGCCCCTTTCGAATTATTCACACAAGTGCGGCCATGGCTCAGTGGAGCGTGGCATGCGTGGCATATCATAATGAAGTGCTTGGTGCTGCTGCCGTGTGCATGCATTGAAATATTGCTGTGATTGTTGCTTTCAATTGTTATTTTGCAAAGGAAAGTTGCAAAAAGAGTTCACATCTTTTTCTTATACCACCAAGCACCAACTAGAGGGATATCCATTCAAATAAGGCACGTTTAGAGAACATAAAAAGAGAAAACTGTTGGCACAATAAATGTTGGAAAGATTTCCTTGAAAATTGTTAGCACAACAAATGGGGGAAGATTTCGCAGAATATTATTGTCTGCTTTGCATGCTGTGAGCACTTTGTAGTTCCAAGTCTCACACACTCACACAGAAAAGGAAGGCACGTCGAGGAAAGGACCCCCAACCCTACTTCCTAGCGAAGTAGGTCGTGGTATTCGGTTGGTGTTCACTTCAACTTCAATGTCCTTAACATGAATGAGAAAGAATCATTTTCCGTCCGGAGTGAATCGATTTAGATGGATGGATGCATGGATGTGCAAGATTTGTTGCCTTATCAATGCCATGTGTTTCGAGGAGGTTCTGGTTTGAACCACCTTTGTTCAAAATGAAAACGAATAAAGTTTTAGTGCAAAAATTGACAGATGTATTTGACTGTGATCGCGACAGAAGTGAAAGAAATTTAATTACAACTGGTCTTTAAATAGAGAGAAATGAGAAACGTTGAATACATAAATTCTGTTATAGCTTATATAATTTTCAATATGAATGTGAGTGTAGGTGTAATTTAAGAGAGTTTTAAATGAGTGAAAAAATAGTTTGACATCAGATAAGTTCAGTGCTGCCGCAACATTCTCCCCCCGTTGGAAGACGAGGGCTTTCAACTTCATGATTTTCAACAGGCAGTACTGCAATTTTTCTAACAGCTCGTTTGATAAGTCCATTTGAGGTACGCACGATAACAACTCGAGGAACCCCATCATTTCCACATATAGTACTGTCCACACGTCCAAGTTGCCACTTCAGTGGTGGTAGATTGTCATCCTTTACGAGCACCATGGATCCAACACATATGGATGAGGTAGATGTTCGCCACTTCTTTCTTTCTTGTAATAGAGATAAATAAGAAGAACTCCATTTTTTCCAAAAAAGTTGTTGCATGTAAGTGACTCGTTGCCATCGGTCCAAGTGGTTGATGTTAAGATGAGTAACGTCAGGCTCAATGATAGCAGTAAGGGGTGCACCAACCAAAAAATGCGCTGGTGTAAGAACTTCAAGATCTGCTGGATTCTCTGAAATTGGACAAAGGGGACGAGAGTTAATTATTGCAGAAATTTCACACACAAGTGTGCGAAGTTCTTCGAATGAAAGTATTGAGAGGCCAACAGTGCGATAGAAGTGCAGTTTAGCAGCTTTAACAGCTGCCTCCCAAAGGCCACCGAAGTGCGGCGATCGAGGCGGGATGAATTTCCATAAAATGCCATCTTCTAGGCATTGCTTAGATACGGAGAGATTATGAGCTTCACTGCAAAATAGTTGCTTTAATTCAGCTAATTCATTTCTGGCTCCGACGAAGTTGGTGGCATTATCGGACCAGATAGTTTGAGGCCTTCCTCTAGTGCAAATGAAACGCTTAAGTGCAGCTAAAAATGCTGGAGTAGATAGATCCTTAACCAATTCCAAATGAGATGCCTTTGTCGAGAAACACACGAAGATGCAAATGTAGCATTTTATGGAAGGCTGATTGCGAACTTCAGATTTATAGTAAAATGGTCCACAAAAGTCAGTTCCTGTTGTAAGAAACACTCTGTTGGCTTGAACCCTATCTGCTGGTAAGTTTCCCATAATGTGTTCGAAAATTTTAGGTTTGAGACGAAAACACCTGATGCATTTGTTTATTATACTTGCAACTGTTTTTCTACCACCAATTGGCCAGTATTGTTGCCTAATCGACGCGAGCAAACTTTGTGGTCCAGCATGCAAATTTTTTCTGTGAAAGTAGTCTATAATTGCATTTGTAACTGGGTGGTGTTTTGGCAGTAAAATAGGATGTTTAGCTTCGAAGTCCAAGAATGAATTTTGCAGTCGTCCTCCAACACGAAGAATTCCTTCAAGGTCGATAAACGGATTCAATGAGTAAAGTGGATTTGAAGCATTTAATTGTTTCTTGCATCTTAATGTCTGTAACTCAACCGCAAAATGGTTTTCTTGTATGCTTCGAATCAGCATGTGCGTTCCCATTTTTATATTTTTTGGGGTCAAGGGAATGTCACTTCTCGTTTTATACTGGCGAAAATGATATATGTAAGCAAAGACGCGTTGCAGCCTTTCGAAAGAATTGTGAAATTTACAGTTTAGCGATAAGTCTTGTGATGATGAGACAAGAAGTACTTTACGACGACGTTCTGGTAAATCATTTAAAAATTCCATAGTTTCAGGCCAGTTCGAGGGATGTTCTAATAAAAAGGGAGGTCCTTGCTTCCAAAGCTGGGAATGCAATAGTTCATTTGGTGTGCATCCTCTTGAAATTATATCAGCTGGGTTTAAAGAAGTTGGGACGTGATGCCATGTCATGTTATTTGTGAGGTTTTGTATCTGACTAACCCTGTTTGAGACAAATATGTTAAAATTTGATGGCTGTTCGCGAAGCCAAGAGAGCGTTACCATAGAGTCTGACCAGCAATGAACTGTGCGAGGAAGTTGAACACTTTGTAATATAGAGGCTACCAATTCAGCAAGAAGCAAAGCGGCGGACAATTCTAATTTAGGTACAGTCAAGGTTTTCAAGGGCGCTACCTTTGACTTTGCACACAACAATGTTGATTCAATGTATCCTTGGTTCTCAGATCGAACATATACGCAAGCACCAAAGGCTTCCAAACTAGCATCACAAAATGCATGTAACTCCCAGGTAGCTTTTGGTATCAATACAAAGCGAGGAAATTTGAAACTGCTTGCTATAGTGAACTGTGTGCACATATCAATCCAAAGTGTCTGCAATGATTGGGGTAGGCTCTCATCCCAATGTAGCTTTTCTTTCCAAAGCGTTTGAAGAAAGATTTTAGCTTTAGTAATAATTGGTGAAATTAAACCAAGTGGGTCATAACATCGAGCTATTGTGGCAAGAACTGAGCGCTTCGTAATGTGGTCCTTGTTTATAATTGGTGTGAACGAGAATAAAAAATTGTCTGTGTTAGGATCCCACGCTAGGCCAAGTGTCTTGGTAACATCAGTTCCGTCATGAAACTTGAGGAATTTCTCACGATCAGAATCAGGAACTTCAAGAAGTACATCAGCTTCATTCGAGGACCATTTTCGTATTTGGAAATTTCCGCGTTGAAGAAGATCTTTTACCTGTTGTCTTATTTCCACAACTTCTTCTATGGTTTCTCCACCAGAAATTAGATCATCAACATAAAAATCTCGGCGAACGATGATGGCTCCTAAAGGAAAGTCGTGTCCCTCATCAATGGCTAGCTGGTGCATAGAGCGAATTGCCAAAAAAGCGGCTGGCTTAGTGCCATATGTTACGGTGTCCAACGTATAAATTGTAATATCATCCTTAGGGCTATCACGCCATAAAATGCATTGTAGGTATTCATCAGGGTGAGAGATTTGAACGCATCGATACATTTTGCAGATATCACCGCACAAGGCAACTTTAAAAAATCGAAAACGTAAAAGTATGTTGAATAGTTTCTGTTGTATAGTTGGACCTGCCAAAAGTAAATCATTGAGAGATTTGCCTGAAGTGGTTTTTGCCGAGGCGTCGAAAACGACCCGAAGCTTTGTCGTTGTGCTGTCCAATTTTTGCACACAATGATGTGGCAAAAAATACTTTGGTGCATTCATTTGCGATTTTGCTATTGACATGTGTCCTAGTGATGCATACTCATTCATGAACGAAGTGTATTGCATTTTCAGCTCTAAATTGTTTTGCAGCTTTCTTTCTAAGCTTTTGAATCTACGAAGAGCATTATTAAATGAGTCACCCAGTGCATCTAGATCAATCTTTAGAGGCAATTTAACTGAATAAGCTCCAGAAGCAAGACGAGTAAAATTTTGTTGAAAGTGCTGCTCACACCGTAGCTCATCTTCGGATAGCAGACAGGTCGAAGCAAAGCAATTCTCTACTTCCCAAAATCTTTTGACTAAGTCGTTCAAAGAGAAATCATCAACTTGGTCCTCTACGTTTTTGCTAAACGCTACTAAGGTTGATGATTTGTTGCTAGAGTACGAAACACTTCCAGAAATAACCCAACCAAGACGGGTTTTTTGCAAAATCGGTTGGTTTTTCGCTATATGAATTTGACCAACACACATCAAATCAAAAAATAGGCCAGCACCAATCAAGATGTCAATACGTTGAGGTTTAAAGAATTGTGGGTCTGCCAATTTGATGTTTTCGGGAATGTTCCAATCTGAAGTTTTCAGGTTAAAATTGGGCTGATAGTCTGTTATGTTTGGTGTGACGACAGCTGTGAATGAAGTGGTATATTCGCCATCTTGTGACCTTGCGAAAATGTCTATAGACTTGTTTGCAATAAAATTAGATTCTCCTATTCCAGAGATGGATATTTGGGATTTTTGAGATGGAAGTTGCAACAAGTTAGCTAGTCGAGTGGTAATGAAGTTGATTTGAGATGCTGAATCTAAAATAGCACGGCAAGGAACATAAGAGCCTGAGCCGTTTTTAATGAAAAGTACTGCTGTAGCTAGCAGCACATAATTGTTAGTAGTTGGTTTTGGCGCTGTATTGGAAAGGTTTATTAACGAGGATGATATGAGTGCTGATTTGGGAGCACTCGAGGAGGCACCTATTACTTCATTGTTAGTTTCTGAAGCGCTAAAATTTGATAAAGATGTCGCAGACGAAGAGATAGGACTCATATGTAAAAGTGTGTTGTGCTTCGCAGGGCAGTGACGACAGTGACTCGACTTACAGCGGTGCACGTTATGACCTTTCCGTAGGCAATTAATGCAAAGTTGCAGACGTTTAACTTCTTTGAACCGTAAGTTTGGAGACAAGTTGATAAAGGTTGGACAGCTATTAACGTAATGCTCTTTTGAATTACAAAATACGCACAAAATATGTCCATTTGCGGACGCTACCAAAACATTTCTAGTTGATTTTGCAAAATTTAACTGTTTTCCCACCTGTTTGCTTGGTGTTTGTGTTACCAAAGCACAGTCCAAATTCTCCATCATTCGGCATCTTTTTTCCAAAAACGATGACATGGCAATCCAAGCTGGCAATTTTTGAGTAGGCAAATTCTCTTCCCATTTTTCTTGAGTCCTTTGATCAAGCTTGTGAACGACAAGGTATATAAGTAGTCCATCCGATATTTGTTCAGGCGTTGCCATTGTCTGCAGAGCACGCAGGTGTGAGTTAAATTTATCACTCAGTTCGCGCAAGCTCTTAGCGGAACCCTTTTCAACAACTTTTAATGCAAACATTGACTTTATATGTTCCTGAAAAATTAGCAATTTATTATCAAAACGATCTTTTAACAAAATTAAAGCCTTATCATAGTTTTCTTCATTGGGCTCAAGTGAAGAAATGGTGTTCAATGCGGCTCCTTGTAAACTAGTGCGCAGATGCTGCAGCTTTTCAACTTTGCTTAAATCGCTGTTATTATCGACGACGCTTTGGAACATAGCAAAAAAATTTGGCCAATCAATATATTCTCCACTAAATTTTGGAATGTTCAACTCCGGGAGACGAGATTTTCGTGGCGATTGTATAACTAATGTGGATTGCGCATCTTCTAATGTGAAACGCCGAGTCGAAGAATGTTGAAAATTGTCCTTGCGTTGTAGGTAAAGCCCACGAGATAACTTTGCTTTTAGTTCAAAATATACCGAAAAAAAATCTGAACGAGTATTACTATCAAATTCACTTATATCGATTTCTTCAAGCTGTGAGTGAACTTTGTCAAAATCATTATACACGCGGTCGACAAATTCTATTCGAACGGAAAGTTCAGCTTCATCAAGTGCTGTTACCGGCTTATCTATGAGCTGATTATTAAGTTCCGCTAGCTGATTAATTAACGACGAACATTTTCTTTTGTAAAAATCGTTAGGCAAAGGGTTTACCGGTTCGTCTTGATTATTGTCAGCAGGCATTTCGAATAACCGAACAATTACACTTGCGAAATTATTTTGCGAGACAAAATGTATTCAATGAATTACAAATTATAAATTATCCAACTTGATAATAATGTCTTAGAAAAAACTTCACGACGATCACGTCGGGGTCACCAATGTTTCGAGGAGGTTCTGGTTTGAACCACCTTTGTTCAAAATGAAAACGAATAAAGTTTTAGTGCAAAAATTGACAGCTGTATTTGACTGTGATCGCGACAGAAGTGAAAGAAATTTAATTACAACTGGTCTTTAAATAGAGAGAAATGAGAAACGTTGAATACATAAATTCTGTTATAGCTTATATAATTTTCAATATGAATGTGAGTGTAGGTGTAATTTAAGAGAGTTTTAAATGAGTGAAAAAATAGTTTGACATCAGATAAGTTCAGTGCTGCCGCAACACCATGAAAGGTGGATTTTTATAGTTAATCTGCTGACTGCCGGTGAACGTGAACGAGGTTGTAAACCATGCCGATGTTGTGTAATATGTGTTCAGACTTCAGACTCATGCTTCACGGCATCATAACTTGGTTAGGCGGGTACTTGTACTTTGTTTGCCTTTGTGTAGAGCATAGGTCTATGCAGACTCAGTTAATCCACTTTAAATCGATATTTCAGTTAAGGTATAGATCGCCTATTGTGTGTACAGTTACAGTGTGCCTATCTACCGCACAACGTAGCAAGTTGAGCACAATCGATGAAGGAGCAAAGTGACAGGTTGTCAATTTATTTTTTCTCTGCCTTTACTCTTTTTTGTGCTTTTTTTGTGCTTACGAGACATTATAAGCCTGTTGTATTTATGATTTTATTTTTTGAAAAGGCCTTTCCAGGAAAGGGATGCTGTCTTTTAATGTATGTACAAACATATGTTTATTCAAAGAAAAGAAAACGCTGTGGTTGTATTCCTTGGGTTTCCTCTGCCAATTTATTGGTGGTCAGCAGAGGACTTAAGGAGCTTTTGAGTTAAGCAGGACAAACAACTTTTGTGGGACATTTCAAAAGAGAGTAAGGATAACACAGGGAAAAAGTCCGAAATCATTGCTTTCGGTTAAGTCAATGCGTACGTAGGTATAGCCTTGCTTTTTATTCAGGTTAAATAAACCAGAGAATACCAATCCATGTACAAAAGTACAGTGATTCGAAAATCAATTCAAAAATAAGTTACACGTTTTTCTTATGTGGCTTATTATGCTTTTGTTGTTATGGGAATGAATGGAGAGTGCTTGAGTGTACGAAGGCCACAACCATTATGAAGCAAAAAGTAAAGAAAAGGGAATGCTCATAACAACTGCTTTCTCATCCTGTTGATGTTAGCATCAATAAAACTGAAGCAGAATCAAGGGACACGAAATGAAAATATTTCGAAACTGTTCGTCCACTTAAATTTAATTTTAATAGCAAAAAGGTACTTTTGCTGTTTGATAAATACCGAAATGATCGCAGCCATCTCTCTTTTCTATGTGAAAAAAATCATACACTATAAATACAGTGGTGGCCAAAATAATAAGAGTGGACTATTATGTTCTCTTCACAATAGAATCTATGCCTTAAACCTTTTTAATTGGAGCAAAATATATGTATACGAATTTTCTTTGACCTGACTGTTTCCAGTGCTACGAAACATTATTGATGGTCACTTGCACTCTACTGTTAGTTTTACTTAGAAATGTCAGATTTGCAATGGTCAAAAACTCATTAATTTTTTAAATAATAGGACGCGGAAAGCATTGCTCTGAGGAAGAACGCCGTTTGATCCTCCAACTAGGAGATCGAGGCACAACATTCAGTTTTATTCAAGATCTTCACCGATCTCAATGTGTTGTTGCTATAGTGCTAAAGCAGCGAGGTCAACCAACAAATTTCACCGAAAAAAGAGTACGCCCAAAATAACAACAACTTTGCTGGACAAAAGGATTGTAAGAGAAGTGCTTAAAAATCATTTTGCAACATCTGGCGGTAAAAAAGAAAATCTATCATTGGATATAAGCTCATGCACGATCCGCAGACGTTTGCAAGATAAAAATTTACTTGGTCGAATTGCGATGAAGGTTCCGTTACTTAGTTCTAAGAATATAAAAGTGCGTATACGATTTGCAAAAGTAAATCCTTCACAATCGGCTTACAGAAATTGACAAAACGTTTATTTTTAGTGATGAAACCAATACAAATTTATTTGGTTCTGATGGCAGAACTTATGTTAGAAAGAGGCCTAATGAAAAACTGATGGAAGAGGTAATGGAAAAAATTGGTTTCACTCTTATTATTTTGGCCACCACTGTAGCTAATGGTATAAAACAAGTCATTGTTACGGGCTTTGTTGATACGGCCACCGCTTTTACGTTTGCAGCAGTCGATTGCAGTTGAACCTAATTGGATGTTCTTATGTCTGGCGCTCGCACATTTTTTCAAAAACTGGGTAATTCGTTTTCACTACGGCTTTGAAAGTGGTCTCGCAATTTCGTTTTATCTTACCTTACATCAGTGATTTTTAGCTTTCGAAGGTCTATTAGAACTAAAAGCTGATAAGATTTTGAAGCCTAACCACCAGACATTTTTTTTACGACATTCAAAGAGCTATACTGTTCAAAAATAATGACCTTACCGTTTTTGCTTTTTTTTTTGGGCTTTTTGGAAGACTTGGTTGCCTTAATATTTAATAAGATGTGAGTCTTTAGAATATATATCTTGATTCGCAAGTGATCCCTTTATTTGTATTAAGTATGAAGGATGGAGGAAGCCCTCACATCAAAAACACAGTCCCGGCTCAGTTGGTATTGACGTTTTTAACGAAACATGATAAAGTTCAGACCCAATCGTGACGAAATGAGGATTTGTTTAGCTTCCAACCATGGGGTAATTCTTAATCGAGAGATCCATCGACGTTTGCTGAGGCCAACGCGTATTGTATACCATACTGTCTGATTACTAGTGTGGAGCTGATATGTGGGAAATTATTGGTTTAGCCTTAAAGTTTATTTCTTTAATTTTCTTAAATTTGAATCGAAATCAATTTTATAGAAAAGGAAAATAAGTAAGGCGTTTTAGGGCTATAGCTCTTAAAGTTCACCGAAATCCTTGAGATACCTAACGGAGTAAACTAAGAAATGGCGGGTTTACACAGTCTCCCCTTTTTTCTAAAGTGTGTTTTTTTTAGAGGAAGGATAATTATATGCCATTGATGATTGAATGTGATTTCGGGTATGTGACCGCGGCGGCTGGCTCGAATAAAGCCAAGCCTAGAGGTCCAATTTCCAAACACTTTTTCGAGCATTTGTTTCCTTCAATAAATCGATTGTAACGTGCGCTGTATGGCATGCAGTACCGTCTTGTTGGAACCACATCTCATCCACATTCATGCCATGACGATTCATGACGATTATGTCGACAGTAAAAAGGACGGAGCTTGAGGTAAACTTCGCGAGCTGAACCATTATTTTCGAAATAGATTTGCATGCTTTGCAAGCGTTATTCTTTTGTCAATCTGTATACAATAAAAAGGCAAACCGAACTGAACATAAATGACACTAGAGTTGACCGATTCGACTACAATATGTCATTTTTATCCATATTTGAAAAACCAACTTCTAAAAAAACACCTGATATTTACCGATTCCAATAACAAAATTAACGCGAAGTAGGTTGCATTTTCGCTTAGGGATAAAGCGTCTCCCGCTTTATTTTTTTTGAACCTCTTTCAATAATTCGCTCTGATTCCACTAATTACTTTCATGAGTAGGCTTAAACGTTGAACTCTTGGGCGTTATACTTGCTGTACACAAAAATAATTCTAGATCTTGAGCAGACTTTAGCTGGTGAATGTAAAAAGTGAGCACAAAATGTTGAGCTTCTTCCCCATTGTGCCTTTTCCTTTGCCGACCCCGTATCAGGACAAAAGAACAAGCAAACATGAGGTGAGAATCTGATTACCAGCCAATCACTTTCTTTCACTTAAAAAAACATGCCACATAAATCGCCGAGTAAGAATTTACAACGTTCACATCCCTTTTGATAAATAAGTAATTTTTAAGAGAGCCGTAAGTTATTCCTCTTTTCAGTAAATTGCTACTTTAACACAATAAGAAGATGTGCAAGTGTGTGGAAACATTGAATTTGTGCGTACAGCTAAACGATTTTTTTTAAATTAACTGAATAAGTTTTATTGGGTTCTTCATGGTGCTATTCAGAGCCAAAGCTACTGCTCAAACTAAATCGGATGCTGTCGCACTGAGACAATACTCTTGTCTGTCTTTTTGAAAATAGGTTGCAAATATACCAGTCCCATTCTTATTTGGAAACTATAGGTTTGTTTTCTTTAGATGGATGAGAGATCAGCAAGCAACTGTAATTCCACAACAACCCAATATTGGGACAAGGCTTCTTCTACATCAGCACCAAGGCTAGGATGATACATGATGAACATATTTTTAGATTGAAAGCTCTCTGTATGCTCTGTGCTTATGCCTTGTTAAAAGATTTCACAACATCTCCTTGAATTCGATTTCGATCCTTACCTCAAGTGAGAAATATTAAATTAACTTGTCTTTCATTTATAGATACATACATGACATAATGACAAACCAAAAATCTCAAAATTGATTCCAAACCCAAAATCTACAAAATCTTTCCCATATGCATCGATTTATCTTTCGTTTGTCCATAATCAAAACCACCACCTCTTACCTCATACGGACCTGTCTCCTATACGAAATTAATTTCATCATTGGAAATCGAAAACCTCTTGAAACAAAACATGCACAAGATTGTACATGGGTTGGGCTAAACATATTTTACCAATTATCGTTCCCATTCCAAACGAATAAATTCATTTTACAATTTGCCAAAGGTGCCTCAAAGCAAATAAAGGAAAACCAATAATAATCTCGGAGAGAAAATCACAGGTTCCCAGTTACCATTAAAGTCAATTTCAATTTACCTACGATTTTACGACGGCAAATATCTGCCCAGACTACAGAAACTTGGATGACTGGCGGCTGGGTGAATTCCGTTCCCTAATCTAAACTTAATAATAATTGATTTATTGATTTTAATGCCTTTCAGCGTCTCTCAATTACCACCTTTTTGCTGGTTGGAAGAGCTTCCTCCATCGTCGTGTTCATTTTCGAAACCAAACGAAGGTGTGAAAGTACAACACTCATCTAGTACAACTATACGACTTGAACGACAGTCATGCAAAACATCGTGTCGGATATAATTCCATCCGGCAGCACCATCGCAGCCATTCCGTCATGGTCCCTTTCCTGTTTTGTATAGTTTTCCTTGAGGTGAACAGAGAGGTGCAAACTTTGAAGTGGAAGTCTATACGAACACCTGAAGATCGAAGCAGGAAAATCCGCTTCCAGTGAAATAAAGTTAAATATCGTAACAACCCTTAACACCATTTTCCAATTGACTTGCCGGCAAACATTGTTATTTCCTCAATTTCGAGGTCATTTTATAAATAGCACCGCACTGCGCGCTTACGCTCTCTACTATCTTCATTTGAAGTTTACATTTAACATCATTCGCCCTACAACCAATGCCATGTTATCAGGGACGAGTGCAACGTCATTGTTGCCGCTCGACTGACTTATCCACCATCCATCTCTCGGATGGTGTGTTTTTACTTGTTCAACGGAAAATGGGAAACGGGGAACGACTGCGACAGATTTATTTAGCGCACAAATTCCCTCTTGAAGAACACCATGCCTATTGCAGTACACTACGTCCATGCCCATCACACAGAGACAACGCCAACGCCAACGCCAGAGCTCTAGGATAGAATGGCACACTGGTACGACATAGCCTTGGAGCTTATGGAGCTCGTTATTGGTTTGCTTTCGCATCGTGCACTGAAAACAGATCGCAATAATGAGAAAGACTAAGTGGGCTATTATTATTTTTTTCTTCTACATTTCTCGTTCATGGTTTCATTTGATTTTAATTTTACATCCAAAGTTGGTCTAATTACACGATGTTTCACTGTTTTGTTCTAGATGCAAAGTTTGACACTTGTTGGTTGTTGATGGTGTCGAAGATTGGTGTTTGCTTGCTAATTGATTTGTAAAAGGAACTAGCCACAGAAACTTCAGTTTATTTTATTCGGTTTCAAAATATTACAACTCCAAAATATATAATTAAAGTGGAACAATAGAGTGGGGAGCCCCGAGAGCACTTCTTTCAACGATACTATGTGAGGGAATGGAAGGGTCATAAAAACTTTTTCCAATTCCGAACGGCTAATCGAAATAGCGCTTTTCATGACATAAGATTACTGAGGACGATAAATTGCCAGTTCCTCATGAAAGGCGATACCCGTGCAAATTATGTGTTTCCTTGACGAACCTCGATATCCCCACGCAAGAGTCATATACGCTTACCATTACGCCACGGGCACGCAAATTAACTTAAAACTGAATCAAACATTTTATACACACATTTCTAGTCTTAAAAAACGGAATGAACTTAACTATGAAGTTGTTAAGGCTTACAAATGCGAAATCACATTCGTTTGAAAACTAATTCATCTCGAACAAAAACTACATTTATGCACCTGTTGAAATAGTCTATTCAATCAATCACATAGTACAGACCACTCTCTTGACATTCTCATTTAAATTTCTTTTGAACAATCCAAATTACTTTTTCATTTGACTCTTGGGTAAAACTTACCTGTTGTAAGCTCCACCTCGTTTTTGAAGATTTTATCCCATTTATGTACCTAGTTGTAAGTACTTTATCATGCAGGATGCTGGGGTACTCTTAGAAAAGGATAAAGCATGTCAAACAGGTTGTCACTCGAAAATGTCTCAGACTTCTAATGTCAATCTTCTGTTCAGTGCTTTACTTGTTTCTTTGAGTTAAAGTAGATTTTCATCAGTTAATTGAAATTCTTTTCAAAAGTCCATAGCCCTTTGCTTTTGAATGTTTCCGCCACCATTTTATTCGATATGCAATCGAATTTTGTGACAGGGTTGCCAGTTTCTTATTAAAACAATTGAAAAAAATTATGAAACTACAAAGTTTGATCCATAAATTAAAGAGAATTGGAATTGGATGTTTTCAATTCTTGGTCTCAAGGCTATTCAAGAAAAATAAAACTTGAACTTCATGGTGTTGCAAAACCTAACTGCTTTTATATGTCTCTAATAAAGTTAAGGTAGGTTATGCCTCTCAAAAGAGGATTTCCGGTTCAACTCCTTATACTATTATACTCCAAAAAATCAATGGTTCTAAGAAATTCTAAAATGTAGCAAATAACAGCAAGTTTTTCTACAGACACTATGATCTACAAGGATTTGGGAGTATAAATCGTATAAGAGGTGTCCTCATGGCCCAAATTCTCGAAAAATTGAAGATTGTGTTTCTTATGAATTCAGAGTAAACCTACTACCAGCTAGTTACTTTTTAATTTTCATTAATTTTGTATTCACTTCAGAAATTCTCAAAGAAAAAAGGATTAGGAGACCGTTGTTTTTTATAAAAAAAAAACAAACTCTTTTGATCTTCAATCCTCGGGTGCAACATCAAAATTTTTATTATAATTGCGATTTTTCAACATTTTTATCCATCGAGGTGAGGACACTTTTTATTTAAAACTTGAAATCACTCTTTTTTAGAGCTTATCTTCTGGACAGCGTACCTCTTTTTATTTGGTATAAAAGAGAGAACTCATCTCAACAGAATGAATGGCGAACCATTATATGTACAAGACAAGACATAACAGGTTCGTTCGTTAAACTTTACCTAGGTTTAACCCCAGTGGCGGATCCAGGATTTGGCAATGGGTCTATTACTCAAAATTTTATTTATATATACGAGGTTTAGCAGATTCAATCAGAAATTATTTACATGATGTTGGCGTCGATTGCTCATATATGTATGTATGGCCAAGGATTCGACGGAGCTCCGGCAATGAGTGTCCAATTCATTAGTGCACAGGCTCATCTGAGATTGTATTTCCCCCTGGCAATATATTGCGCTGTACATAGCTTTAGTTTGGAGTCAATGCAGCATGCGAAGTGTCAGGAATCAAAAATGCGTTAGGAACTATCGGAGCGATTGAAGCATTTTTTCACTGGCCTGAAAGACAAGAAGTTCTACTTCAAAAAATTTCAAAAATGACATACAAAAGTGAGAGAAAAAAAACAAAAGTTGAAGTCTGTTTGTCCTACATGGTGGGATCAGTCTCATGAAGCAGTTGGAACGCACGTTGAATTGCAACCGGCTGTTATTGAATCTTTGGAAGAAATCAAAACGTGGAAAGATCGAGATACTTCGCAAAATGCATTGCATCTTTTGGCAGCGATTTCGACGGTTGAATTCCAAATCGCCTGTCACATTATGGAATCACTTAATTTGATTGTTTTGCTTTGAGTCTTGAATTGCAATCTAAAAACCAAGATCTGGGTGAGGCTACTAAGCTGGCAGATAACGCTTTGAATAAATTTACGTACAAACGCGAAAACGCAGATTCTACTTTCCACGTTATTTATGAGCATGTTGCTAGAATTTGTTCTGAATACGAAATCACAATGAAATTGCCACGCCGCCTCCGCCGCCGCGCCGTTGCAATCAACAAAAAAAAAATCGTTGCAACGTTCAAGCACAAAGTATTGAAGACTGCTACAGAATTTTTTTCTACCTTCCGTTTCTTGATACGTTAATTTCTCAACTCAAAAGTCAGTTCTCGGAACACAAATCCATTTTCCAAAGTTTCGGGCAGCTGTTTCTTAAACAAGAATTTAACGAAAAGAAATGAGCTGACCTCTACTCATTTTACGAAGATATACCTATCGGGTAGTTCGAAAGAAAATTTACTGTCAGAAGTCAAGATGTGGAGACAACGAATCCACCGCCAGAACATCCAAAATGCGCTTGATGCCTTACTGGTCAGTACCTTTCGATAAAAAATTTACATGTAAAAATGTTTATATGTGACGCGATCCGAGAAAACGCACCTTTTAGGCAAAAGTGAAATTCTACGGTCTGAAAGGCACTGATGTACCATTCAAACTTATCTAAAAAATGGTTCCTCTGAATTTATGTTCTGTGAAATAATAACGATGTTACAATTTCTGATTGCGCTTCATTAATATTCAGTAAAAGAACCGATTTGCCTAGTAAGTCCTTGTATCGGATTGAGTCACATATGCAAACATCAATCTGACGATATTTTTCAGGTTATCAATAGCAAGTCGTTCAAGAATGTCGATTATAGTTTTATAATCAATAAAGTTCTTAAATTTTTAAAATAACAATATTGCTTCTCCTTTCCTTTTTTGTTTTGCTCATGCTATATTTTTCCGTCCCGTACCGAAATTTGAACATTAGGAGCCGATAAATGTTACAAATAACATCTTTTATTTTGCCGATTGGGGGGTCCGGACCCGAAATCCAGGGTAAGCCCAGGACACAAAAAACATTTAGAGCGACTTTAGGTTTCTCAAAAAACGCTTTTTTGCGACCCCAGGACACACCATCAGGACACCCCAGTTCTTAAACAAACGAACGTAAAGACATTCAACTTTTACCAAGTTAAACAGTATTTTATTCTGTTTAAGAAAATAAAAGTGCACAGTATTCTTTGCATTCATTCTCTTCGATTCTTGCCATTGGACTTCAACCCACCAAACATTCCTCTTTTTTTCCTTTGAGGAAAAACTACTAACTTCTGCTGTAGCTGGTCAAAGTGAAAAAGCCCTCTCACAACACTAGCCCCTCAAATAACATTTATCAAACCTCTAAATTTTATCTGGTAACTCTGCTAAAAAAAATAATGTCTATCCACATGCGGCACGTATTTACTTCATAGGTAGCAAATCTTTACACTTTATCCTCCCATCTTTATATCCATCGATAGAGCTGCAAAATTATGAGCTATTAGATGTACATACAAAACAGTTTTGAAAACTTGACATCCTATATAGACATCGGAGCCAAGGGCGTTCTCTATCCATCCATGGAGGTAAACCCACGGAGAAGAATCATGCTTACAAAATGAGATTTCTCATAAATTTCGGTTGGAAATGGATTGTACAAAGCAGATATCCTTTCTCAATGTGTATGTCGTGTATGCATGAGTGAAATCAGGGCAATGGATTGTTGAGGATTAATTTGTTAAGTGTCCTGGCTTCAATAGATACATTCCCCTCGTTTTTTGCTTCGGGTTGAGTTTTCTTTTCGCAACAAATACAAAATACATATTATTATAGTAATTGTTCTGCTCGCTAAGTATTTTTTTTATGTTTTTGTTATTTTCTTCTATCAGAATTTCGGTGAAGTCCATCCCTGTTTGTATTTCTATTCATGTCAGACTTGGTTGGGCACTCGTGCGTATACTTTATTTTCTAGCAGCAATAGCTGAAACTGGTATATCATGTCGTTAAATATTTTGAATGACATTAATTGCTTCATAATTACTGTAGTTTGAAGAAATACTTTAATAACACTTAGCAAGTTGTTGTATCATTTGAAGTGGAAGTGTTATCCTTTGAGAGGAAATTATAGTGTTGCGTGCAATTTAATTTTGCCTCTTTTAGTGCTTTTGTTTAGGTGGTTTTCAATTGGTTTTGTCTTTAATATTGTACTGAAGACTTTTACAACAACTGTCTGAGGCGTGTTTGTTATTGGGTTGATGTTTATTGGAAGGGTGCTGTGCTTATGTTGACACCCTTAAGGTGGTTTACAAGATGTTGAGCATGTTGGTGGTGATACACAATGAAATTGTTTTAAGCCTCGTGCAGATATCATCTTGCGGAAACACAATTTGGTTTATTGCGGAATGCTCGTACTTTAGATACTACGGAATTGGGGTAATGTTTAACATAAAGTGATGCTTGTAGCTTCCGTATTTATAGTTTATCTTTGGAGGTATCGATTCTGTTGAAGGATTGTTAAGGAATCCTTAGCATTGCAATTGTGTATCGAAGATTGTTATCCATTTCAACACAATTATTTGTGTGTATTTAACTATTGTGAAATACGTTAACCAAAGTCTATTGTCGTAAAACTTTGAAGCAACAAACACCTAAAGAGATTATGAAAATTTGTACCTTGTTCGTTAGCTGTAATTTATAATCCTTAAGTTGTCACAAAGTGGTTTCTTAATACTTTGCTATGCCAGGCAGCGATTATTTCTCAAACCATTGGAACACATAGGATCCGCAAGGAAGAGGAACGGTAATTTATGATTGAAAACTTTTAATGAGCTTAACTTTTTTGAAGGCTCTACGCAAAATGTATCGATTTAACGTTGCGGAAAGAGGAATACATTACTTTAACGACTCTTATTAAAGCTAAGATGCGAACGAAATTTGTGGTCTGCAAATCGTGAAAGGTGTGTGACATTGTAATAGGAAAATATTAATGGAAGTTTGCATTATTTTTGGTGCTGAATTGGTTTTATTTTACTACCGTTCATTCAAACCAAATTGGTTAAGTCATGACGTTGGCAGAAAAAAACGAATAACTCACGTGAAAGTCTATTATAGTCACTAATATTTACTATTTGTTTGGACTTCAGCCTGACTTACGAACTTTTCTTATATAATATGTTCATTTAGAACGAGGCAGACGTTTTTGAGGTTTTCATCCACAAATGTTGAGTTTTCATAGCCACAATAGCCCTAGCTATAAGCTGGACGTCGAAAATAAGTTTATAGCCCTGCAGGATGACAACTGACGGTGATTTTTTCTGATCTGATCAGATTTCCTATTTAGAAGTAGTATAGTATTAATGAATCAAGTTTGAAGCACGAAGGCACATAGTTCATCACCTTAAATGATCCTGATTGTATGTTGAAGCAATCAATGCCAAAGAATTGCTTCAACAAACAATGAAATGGACTCAATATACATACAAGAGTCAAACTTAACTCGCATCATACTTGTCGTAAGACCGGTGTTACATTTCGCTAAAGACATCACATAGGTACTTACTCAGGTCAGTAAAAAAATGTTTGATATGATATAGACACCGTGAGAGGAGCCTATTGTCTTCTTTTCACTGATTTCTGGCTTTATGGATTTTCCTAGGATTCGAACAAATACGTACGTGAAGGTCTAATGCTCAAAACACCTTGTCTGATAGCGACATTTGTGCAGATACAATTCCACGAAAGGATAATGTGCACTTGTCATACCCACACAAGTCTAACTTATATGTATGCGATCAGCGAAAAATATTGAGTGCATCATCTGCTGCCTGCCGACTGCCAAAGGCAGTAGAGATTTGTCAATCTCTAAAAAGAAGTGGACGAAAACCAACATCGGAGGACTCCTTTGGAGCCACCTTGTGTATGGATCTACAGCTTGAACCGCTTGACCGATTTCCTTAATTTTTTTTTTTTGAAATTGGGTCTCTAGGTCTTCAAACGGTTCTTGCCATGAAACTATATGATAATACTTATTTTTATTTCGAAAACGGCTCTAACGATTTCGAATGAATTTTGTGTGAAGGATTAATTTTTAGTTGTCATTTTTACGTTGTAAAAAATTATGAAAAAGTCTACAAACGGGGCCACCTAATTTTCTCCTTAACGACTTACACGATTTTGAAGACATTTCACATTTAATAAATTCTAGGTTGTTTAAAAAGATTGCTATTTAAAAGAAAACTATGAAAAAAGTCTAGTAAATGATCCACCCTTAGTACCGTTTTTTTCAAAACCTTTCTTCTTTCTGGCTGACACGATTTTCACTAAATTTCATATTTAAAAAGTTTTAGGTTGCTTAAAAAGACTGCGTAACAATATTAGAAAGAATTTGGTTTTTGAAATTTTCATCAATCTTAACAAAAAACTTAAATTTTTTGGAATATTACCGAAACTGTATCTTTGATTTTTTTTTCAAATTTTTTGTCATAACATCTGCCTGCAAGACCATAAACCGATTTTTAAAAGACAATGACAAAAAGACAACAATTTTAATTAATTTTAAGCATTTTTATGTATAAAAGAAACTACAAGGAAGTGGTGTTTTTATATGTTCGCCTAAAACTTTTTGAATATTCAATTAATGTATTTTTATATTTTAGTTGGCAGCCCTGTGTTAACTTAAAAATGATTCTTAGAAAATTAAAAACTTTATATTCAGATTTAGATTTTGAAGTTTTAGTACAACCAGCACAGAATCGTTGGTCATCTCTTATAGCAAGCATAGATGAGTTGCAAAAAACTTCTAGTGTTTTAAAATCTCCTACTTTATTATTTGGCGACTATATCGAAGACATGAAATCACTGCTCCATCATCGGTATTGAATTTGTGGTCAAATTAAAATAAGTTGAACCTCTAGAATTGAGAAAAACTTGATCGATGGATTTAATAACATACCCTTCGGGTGAAGTCAATAAAAGAGAGTTATTAAAAAAAGTGGCGTGATGGTTAGCAGCTGCTGTTAACCGAAAGGTTCGTGATTCGAATTCCAAAAGAGGCAAAAATGTTTTTCCACGGGTATCGCCATTCGCGAGTAATTGGCAAGTTCTCTGTAAGTAAATTCATTCGGCAGAAAATTGCAGGTCCCACCCATTCCCTCACAAGACTTGGTTGTGAAAAATGTGCTAGGCTCTGGAGCTCCTCGCTTTGTTGCGCCAGACTATTTATTTATTTATTATTTAGTTACTAAAAAAGAGGTTGATGTGACCGGCGAATATTTCCATCTGTCTTTTCGTTGTCTAAGGAAACACTGATTAATGTTCTTGAGTCTCCAATAGGTGTTCTCAAAATATTCCAGACGTAATCAATAGGTTTAGGATAATGAACATAATATGAACTAATTTATTTTGCAAACCTTTTCGGTATTCAATGTCGCCTTTGGTCCTTAAACTAATCAAAGAGGTGCTCACAAAAGTACAAACACACAACTCCATCTCTCTAAAAACAATAGATTCTAAGCTTATGGACCTATAAAAGTTGATTTCTGAAAACCAAACTCATTAAAACATCAACCCATGCAGAGATTTAATAAAGTCGAAGCGGTATGAAATACGGCTAATGGAAGGTTAATGCTACCCTTACAAAGTTTAAAGCCAAAGATACTTTTTTTTATTAAAACACTATCCCCTTGAAATGAGATTATGCCCATCAAAGCGACAGTCTTTAACTAAACTTTTGGTGGTGCAGCTTATTACAAAAAGGTTCCTTCACCTTCAACATAAACCACCACCCAGCTTATTTATATTTTTCATTAGTACCCAGTTCCCAGCTCCCACGTTTGTGTCATAATGAGGTAAGCCTTTAAAAACAACCTTTTATGAAACTATGTCGTGCCCTGGAATCCCTCCAAAGTCTAAAGTGTGAGTGTTTCAAAAACACGAACAAACATTTCGTGTATAGGTATATACATTTTTTTTTTGTAACCCTTGTCTTAAGATTAAGATGCTTTGGGTAGAAAAAATTATCAAAACATGTTTTAGCTCTCTCGTGCTTTTGAAAGAGTTATAAATAAACCTCTACGAGCAGACCCCACATTTTATAAACACAAATTCTGTTTTTCTGTATTTAATTAAATTTAACCATGTTTCGTTCGTCTTATACCTTGTTTCAAAAAAAAAAAAAACCAGTGAGAAACAAAAAAGACAACACTTAAGAACTCTTTCCATATACCAACTTCCCTCTCAAACAAATATAAACACTTCAATCCCTTTTCCTTCAAATCACCACCACAAGCCAACCAGAAGGAATATCTCACCTCATCCGTTGATAATTCAAGAATCAACTAAGCAGAGCCCGTCAGTTATATTGCTTTGCTCATTCAATTTAGGAAGTTAAGCCTTCGTTGCCTTCTTTTATCCACTCCACCCTTCACCGCCCACAAATCTCAGTCTCCGGAAATTGTTCGTAGCCTGGTCTTACCCGGAACAAAAAAACAATATCAAGAGAAGGAAAAAGGTCCTACAACAGGGACGAGAAGAAAACAAAAAAGAATGCTATTAGTGCCCTATTTCTGAGGAAAAATCTACAAATGCTCGCATCAATCCGACGACACCACCACAGTACTTGTTTATTTCCGTGACGAAAGTTAAAATTTCCTTTACAATCAGCCTCATCTAGAGTAAAGGAAAGGCAAAGCAAGCCATCCCTTTTTCGTCGTTCCACTCCCTATTTGTTTACATGCATCGCGTTAGTGTCAGCCATCCTTTTAGCAATGCCAACCCACTCCTGTGTCTTTCATGTTTGACAAGAGCCAGGAATGATAGGAAGGAATGAAAAAGAAATGCCAAGACCGAAGACCGGAGGCCGCAAGTATAAAGGAAACTTAAATGAGTGTGGAACGACGAAAGGACGAAACGAACAGAAAAATGAGATACATCTTAACCAGGCGTAAATGCGGCAAAAAAATAAACACTACCGAAATTCCATTTCCCATTTCCGGCACGTCTCGGCCCGGTCGGTCCTCGGGCTGCATAAATTCGAGCAAACCCCAAATTGACTATAAAAACTTTTGCCTATACTGCAAAGATATTTATCAGCGGCCTTTGCGCCGTCACGGCCCGGCTAGATTCCCTGTGATGAACAAACGCTTCCATCTTACCCGTTGCCGCCGCCACTTTCGTCCTTGCCACGCATAAAATAAAAATCGTCGATAACAATGCATTATTACCCTGAGCCTGGGTGTTGTTTCAGTAATTTCAGGGCTTCTTAGGGGACGTTGTTATAGTCAAATAGTCAAATGAAAGCCCCAGCCACTGTGCGTCGTTCTTCATTTTGCCCCTGAAGTGAAGAATTCGACTGTGTTTCTGTCTGACGGTCAATTGCTCGGCAGCCAATTACACAGATCCAAGGCACATTTGAATCATCTTTCTCCCTTTTGATTAAGAAAAAAAGTAATAATAGAATAATTCAAATCAATGTTTGCCTATCTCTATGAACACCCCACCATTGCGAAGCTTAGCTGGCGACAAAAACAGAAAGCACTAATAATGATAACTCTCGCACGCGCTGCTATCCTAACCCCTGAGCCCTGAGTCCCTGAATGTCCTAATTACGTGCAATCACTGCCATAACGAACGAAGGAGGGACGTCTTTTAATATGGTTGTGGGTATATCACTTTTTTCTGTCACTCCTTGTCGGGAAGTGAAAATATTATTTCTGCCCTGGTATACAAGCACAAGATGAAGATGTAATATTTATGTTTTTCATGGATATTATTTTTTTAAGGGGTTCTATAAGCCCCCCAGTTTGCATTAAAAATTTTAATTTCTTTTTATTTCAAAAGGCTGCTTTTTTTAAGGAAGTAAGAAGGCAAAAGGAATGATGACGGAGCCACTGGCATGGAAGACGACAATATTTGATTTGCATGGGAAACCACTAAAGACTTTCGTTAAGGAACATAATTGTTAGATGAAGAAAAAAACATGTCGGATAACATCATTTCCATATTCTTAAGTTGCTATGGTTGGATGTGTTGGCGTTCTCAAGTTAATTACTAATGTTCACTGTTATTGCTTACGAAGTTATTAAATATTGAATTTTTTTCAAATGATATTAAGTAACGTGTTGGCAGAATCAGTGGTGGATCTGGAAACTATTCAGGTTAGGTGTTAGGGAGAGAGAAAGGGGTTGGGGATTATTTATTTAATAAAAAATCGGTGATGGTGTAAAACAAATGGGAATTGCTTTCCACCACCGATTCTTTTATTGAATTTTGTTATGAGAACTGTAAATATTAAATTTTTCAAATATCCCTCCAATATTCCTCAACAAAAAAGCACCGTGGAGCTCTAAGAGAGTCCGGGGAAGTAGTTAGGCAGTAGAAAAAAAACATATTATGGTTCGGCCTTTTGTCAAAACATTTACAGTGGTAATAAGCAAGTTGATATCGGAATTGATTATTTTTATACTTTCTTGGAACGTCATTTTCTGACGAGCTGTGTTTTGATAAAAGATTTCACATCGAAATGGTTTTTTGTAAGTTTATCATTCAAATTGTAAGCTTATTTTTTAATCATTTGATAGAGTTTGATGCAATCTCTCTTAAAGAAAATACGTGCTTTCCGTATCGATTAGTCTTCTTTGTTGGATTAGAAGCTACCTTTCCGATCGTTCAATACAAGTTGTAGGGAAAACTGGGGCGCATTTGACACTAAATCATTGAGGGTCTGTATTTTTGAAACCTGTCTCTGGATTTCGATAATTTTTTTGTGTTTGATACATTGAATATTTGGACTACGAATGGTTTGCACATTTTCATTTTTTTAAATTTTTATAATTTTTTAAAATATATTTTGTAAAAAAAGTCATTTTGTCAAAAGTGTCCTGGAGACTTTTCTCGTTAAAGTCAAATGTGCCCCAACGTCAAATGTACCTCAGTTTGCCCTACTGGATGGTTTTAGGCTTGAAACCTATTTTATAAATGCTGGTGTGCCCCAGGGCTCCGTTCTATCTCCGACTTTCTTCCTTATATTTTTTACAAACAATCATTTGTCTGAAACATATAATTGTCTTAACTTTTTTTCTGACGACTCAACCTTCAGCTTGTCATATTTCCTTACAATTTCACGTCCCTGCTTTTCAGACTTTTTTTTAATTTTCGCGCACTCAAGGGGTTGTGACTACCCTCAATATGTTAAGTAACACAGTACGAGCGTTAGGAAAAAGGGAAAGAGTTTGAAAGAAGATACCGATGCACATTAGTTTTAAAATTCTATAAAGATTGTAATTAGAAGGAAAAATATAGCCGGGCAATACATTCCGCATTCCGCATAGTTTTTCTGCAAAATATCAACTTTTTAGGACGAACTTAAAAATTGCAAAACTCGAAAGTAAAGCTTGTTTTTAAGTGTGAACTTATGTTTTGTTACATATTTAACTATAGCTTTTCTGCATTCCGTTGTACGGCTGATGAAGAAATCTTTGTATTTAACAGTACGTCAGAAATCGGGCTCAAGGGTAATGATGTGCATTTTTAGCAGCACGAGTACTGCGGTTGAATTGTTTAAGAAGAGAAATGCAGCTGGCACTATCAGAGCACTGAGCTTTGTCTGTAGAAAAACGATAAAATAAAGAGAGACACAACATACATTACGACAGCGTTCGAGTGTCGTAAAAGTTTTTATGCCTATCTGCAATCACTTTAAAGCAGGGTTACCTCTGAAAATTTTTGGAAGGAGTCAGAAAAAAGAGTCCCGGCTGAAAAAAAGAGTCCCATACAAACTATAGAAATAACAATTCTTATAATCATTAAGTTTTTTAATCTATTATATAAAATAGGATGTATGTATGTACGTATGTCCGGAGTAAACTCCTAAGCCGCCCAACGGATTTTTATGAAATTTTCAGGGTAGACATAGTTTAGTCCAGAGATGGTTCCTGTCAAGGTTTGATCCGCATATTCCCACAGAAACGGTGCTGAGAACGGAAAATTAGAAACAACTCCACAGATTTCTAAAGTTCTTTCAGCACTACGGGGCTACATTATCTCATCAGTAACCTAAACTATATTTCATCCCTATAATCCCACAGGAACAGAAACGGGAACAAGAACGGGAACCATAAAGTTACTTGACCGATTTCAAGAATTGTTTCAACTCTAGGGTGAAACATTATCCTTCAGTGACATAGATTTATATTTCATTCACATATTTCCACTGGAACAGAAGATTCCAACAGGAATAGGTTGAGAACGGAAACTTAGAAACTACTGGACAGATATCAAAAATTCTTTCAGCATTAGGATGCCACGAAAATTGTACTGAAAAAATTATTTCAGCTCTTAAAGAGTCCTGAATTTGTAAAAGGAGTCCGAAATCGATGATTTTCAAATAGTGGCGCCCTGGACCTTAAAAAAGAGTCAAAAGGACGCAAAAGAGTCCCAAAGGTAACCCTGCTTTAAAGGCTCTTGTCTGAATACTGGGCACCTGCCCAAATAAGGGAGTTATACTCCATCTTAGAACGAATGTACGTTTTGTGGATGACTGACAGGTCATTGGGTGAAAAAAATTCTTGCACTGTCAAAGAAAACATAAGCACTTTGCAACATTTTTGGCGATATCTAGTATATGGTTATTCCACAAGAGGTAGTTGGTAGTGCACATACCGAGGATTGAAAGCGGGAGCGGGTCAAAATTCTGCTTTTCAAACAAAAATTCTGCTTTTCAAAATTCTGCTTTTTTTTCGTTCTGGCTGACAAAATTCTGCTTTCCAAAATTCTGCTTTCCAAAATTCTGGCTTTTTAAAAAGAAAAAATTCTGCTTTTTTTCATATTATTTTTTATTTGCAGAAGAACAAAAACAAAGTAGGAGAGCGACAAGAAAGTAAGAGTTTGCAATTATTATCAATATTCTGCCAATTATAAAGAAAAAGATGGTGTAGAAAATGTTAAGCACGCGCCTTATTCTCTTTCTTTTTTCCTGTATCCTCTCCCCATGCTTCGTGCGCTCAATTTCTGTTTTGGCAGGGTACTGATAATGATTAGCTCCTTTCGTAGGTCTCCAATTAATTTATAGACACCTGCGTGGCTTCGGCCAAGGGACTATTACTTTAAGCCGACGATGCCAAGCCTCTACATTGTTTTGCGTTCATGGGAATGCATTTTTAGTTTTATATAGTTTTATCATAAACTAACTGAATTATGTAATTCTTTTGAGTAAGAGAGCGTAAAAGAGGAAATCAAAAAACTACTTCTCTACTTTGAAATTCTTTAAAAAGCAAGTGTTTGCAATTATTATCAATATTCTGCCAATTATAAAGAAAAAGAAAAAGCGTGCGCTTTTTAACATTTTCCAAACCTTGTTTTTCTTTCAAATTGGCTGAATTTTAAAAAGCAGAGTCTTAGAAAGCAGAATTTTGAAAAGCAGAATTTTGAAAAAAGAATTTTGATCCCGGCAGAATTTTGACCCCAACCCTTGAAAGCTGTTCTGTTTCAACGATACAAGAGCCACTCATGGATAGTGGCAAGGGAGGTAAGTTTGGCTTCAATGACAAAAGACAGCATTGAGTTTTTGAATCATTAAATTCCACGTGGTTTTTTATTCTCTATTGGACAATGTTGTCATGATCAGAATTCAATGAGTTAACATACGTTGCTTCCCTAGTTCCACGTTCGAAGTGGAGGGATGTTAACCTAAGAACGAACATGAAAAGCTACGGATACTGTCGTCGGAAAAGCAATTTAGTGGATTAGTAGTATCAAACAGAAGACCGTTTATGAAAATGAGAAAAAGGGTCGGACACAAAACCGAGCCCTGGGGCACACCAGCATTTATTTTGTGGGTTTCAAACTTAAAGTCGTCCAATACGACTTGTAATTAACAGCTAGAAATGTAGCTACTAATCCAGCGTAGAAGAAAACCAAAAGCACGCACTTTAGATAAAAAAGTTTGATGCCAAACACTATCGAAAGCTTTTGAAATATCAAGCGCAACTATCTTACTTTCTCCACCTCGAAGTAAACCTGCCACAGTTCAGTGAGTTGTTGCGGTGGAACCAAAGATGTTGTTGTGTTCCGGATGTTTTTAACAAGTGACTAAACATTTTTACTATTTTTGGGACATTGTAGTATTTTTTGACCATATAAAATTTCATCATTTTATTCGTTCGTCGAATTTGGACGTTGCTGGCTTTCCTGTCTTTTTTAAACTTTTTCCGGGTTTTCTCAGTTGGGTTGGCTTCCTATCGTCGGAAGCTTACTTCTCACACCCTGATAAGCTCTTTTCTTTACAACTCGAATCAAACCATGAGTTTTCCTTTGGTTTGATACTCTCTACCCTGTTCGGTATAAAATTAATCATTCCCAAAAGGATTAAGTTAGTTATCTGACCATATCTACACTGGAGTCAACGTCACTATTGAGGACGTTTTTTCCCTGCATTACGCCTCACAAACATTCAAAAATAATGCGTATCGGTGACTCCTATTGAATCTTCTGCAACCTTCCTAAATACCGTTTGGCATGCGTAAAATAAAATAAAAGAAATAGGGTAGCGCAACAGAGCGAGGAGCTCCTGGGCCTAGCGCATTTCTCACAACCATGCCTTGTGAGGGAATGGAAAGGGACCTAAACGGAGGACTTGCCAATTCCTCGCGAATGGCGATACCCGTGGGAAAACATTTTTGCCTCTGTATCGATTCGAACTCGAACCTCTGTAACACATGCGTACTAGTTATAAAAAACGAAATAAAAAAAGCACTAGACAGGAATGTTAAAGTTATCCCCTCATCGAGGTGAAAAGGGCGCTACAATCTTAAATAGGAAAATACAGACCTCCTATAAGTCGGGTCCACGTTCTCAAATATGTTTGATGGAAGTTTTGAACTTATGCACATTAGTAGAAAGGCCGAAGAAAATATATAAACAGAATAACTATCAACAACTTCGATTCTTGCCACAATTTGATTTTAAATCTTAAAAAAAAATTAAGGACAAAATATTTTTTCCGCTTTTTAGTCAAGTCCTAACATATCTCCTTCCATGTCTTGGCCTGTTTCTAATACGTTTGCCAGGATCAAAATTCTAAATAAAATTAATGTTTGACAACGCATTTTCGACGAGTGTTAACGTCAATGGCTTGAATTCATCAAATATTCCCTAAGCAAAGTCATTTGTCAAATATATTTAAAAAAAATGTGAACTATGTATTTTGTAGAACGGTTTTTTTAAACTCTTAAATACATAACTAAAAAAGCCTTAGATTTTGATAAGCTAGAACAAGGGGAAACGATAATACAACTATCGTTTCTTCTTGAAAAGAATTTGAGCACTATGATCGACCCGTGAAAGATCTTCAGAGTCCCACTTGGAATCTATATTCATAGTGAGACATGTCCAAGGCTTTATTTTTGTTTTTTTTTTTAATAGAGGCCAAATCCATTTCTTTCTATTCGAAATATCCTATGGGTTTCATAGGATATGAAACATGTTTTCACTCACAAAATCAGACTGCTCGTTTTCAAAATGAAATTATTGAAATCATTTCCTCAATTAGGTTATCCGTCCATTCGATATGAATCATGAATTTTATAGCTTGTCTAACAGAATATCTAATATAACACAGTGCTGTTTACATCAAGGGCATTGGCTATATTTGCATATGTTTTATGAAGTTTCTTTGCTCCCCTTTTTGCACCAAAAAAGACACAAAACAAATATAAAAAAATCCCTTCGTAGATTTGAAGATAAAATCTTATTCTCGGCATTCAATACCACACAATATTGAGCTCCACATCAAAACCATATCCAGATTCACCCCCCATCAACCTAAGGGATGGATGGTAAATAAAAACTAAAAACTAAATTCAATTATTAAAGAAGAAGGTTTGTCGTATGGAAAATATAGAGTCCTTCTTAAGCCCAACCCGAAATATTCTACCGCAAAAATGATTTTACGATACGAACCGAAAAAAAGGAAGAGAAAAAAAGTGAAGGCAAAAAAGAACCTTTACAAAAGCATAAAGTATGGAGTTGCTTCGAAAGTTCGTCTTTATTCCAATTCAATTTTCCCAAAGAATATAGTAACACTGAGGCATGCGTTTTGTCTGTGAATGATTTGACCTACTTATCGAGACAAAAGCAGGTCGAACCAAGCATAGAAACAGTAATACAAAATCATGAATTTCTCTTATGCAATGAATAAGTAAAGTACAAAGTACAGCAAAATTGTATGCGCAGTGGAACATTAATTTGTAAGAAGGATTTGCTTGACTTTTGAGGGGTTGTTTGATGATGTTTGGTATCTATTGATGCAAAGACTTCCCAGTTGAAAAGCTTTTGTATTCATTTACTATAACGGTCTGATTTGAAAGGATCTTAAAGATTTTCACTCACATTTCCTGCACAACGATAGGTTTGCCCTTTATTCTTCCTGATTTCTTGTATCTACCTGAATAAAAAAGACTACTACGACTACACAAACCTATTCACTGGGGTATGCTGCTGCCAACAAAGTTCATTCCATCAAAGCACTTTATGCCATAGTAACATAAGAACCTACTTGACATTAGACTTTCAAAAGAGATTGTGGAAAAATTTCGATTGTAAATATCCGCCCGTACCGACAAAAGTCAGTAACGATTTATTTTGCATCATCGATGGCAATTGCTTTGGCAGTGCGGATAGATATACATATATGTAGGTAGGTACATCAAAAGGAAAATATTGAATTTATTATTTGGCTCCTTAACGCTTAGCTAGGTAGAGGTAGGTAGGTATTTTTATTTACACAAATAAATCAACACATCATATCATCAAATAAATCCGCTACTTTAAACGTGATGGCACCGGCGGCGTGCGCTGGTGGTGGTGGTGGAAAACTTACCCTTCACGAACTCAAACTTTAAGATTATATGTTGTGCGAAAATTCTTAGATTTTCAAAAGACATCTCTATTGCCTACAAGACATGACGAGCAGCCAAAAATAGAAAGACTTTTTTTCTACTTCCATGAGGAATGAACGGGCGAGGGTGAGGGAGTGATTGTTTGGGTAAATGTATACCTATATGAGCCAGTTTTGGCATGTCTTGTGTTTATTCAAATTCTATCGGCAAATTGTGTTTGTAAACTTTAGAAACACTGAGATAGAAAATGGTGTTCTGCTTATAAATATTACAATACCATTAAAGCCTTCCAGAATTGAATTGGAAAAACTAAAGAAAAAGTTGAGAATACCGCTTGGGAACAATGTGGATTCCGAATAATCCCTTCTTTGGAAACTTTGAATCTACGGGATGTGGGTTTATTGAAGTTTGTTTGAGGAAATATTTAATAAAATATGAACTATGCTTTGGCACTAGCAGGTAGAAATATTTGAGTGTGAATGTCTTGCTTTAGAACCTTAATTTTGAAAGACAATAGGCGTTCAGTAACTCAAAACAGCAAAATAAATTCCTGGCTGCAGGAGGCAAGTTAAATGTGCATAGAAGTGCATATGGCATTCAGCTCATTTAAACACTTTTTTGTACAAAACTTTTCATATGCATATTTATTACTCACACTAACAGTGCCCGGCAAATGCATCTCAAACCCTCTTCTTTACTTTTCATTTCGTGATACAAATTACAAATTACAAAAACAGTATCAAGCTCGAGTCCGAACTTCTTCCCGGGCTTTGTGCAATACCTTACCCAGAATGTAAGGAAACAGACCTAATATAAAGAGATCACAACTTTTCCATCTGTCTGCTACACACCAGTGAAGGGACGTACACCGCGCCATGTTGACCTCAAATCGCTTCAACAAGCCTCAGTTTTGGGTTATTGATTGTCTAAGTCTGAGTGTTTTGCTGATGTATTCACTTTTTATATGGGTCGGTAGTTTTTTTTTTTGCCTGCTTTTATTCTTCCCTGGTCGTGATCGTGTCGGAACCCCAGACATCTTCTTTGATCATGGTCAGTTGTACTCTCTTTTTCGGAAGATGATACAAGATAGCTTTCTTGGATCTTACTTCTTATTTTATCAAGCTTTTGTAACATTACTTAAGTACTTTTTTTTATTGTCCAACATTGTTTGGCGCATATGAGTGCTGAACCTGCAGCCTCGGTGTAGGTTCTTCTTTTTTCAGCTTTGTGGTAATTTTTCGATAACAGTAATGTAAATTTTTCCACCCTACGCTTTCCGGATGATTAGTGTCGGCATGCATCGCTTGTTGTTTTACTTACTATTTTGATCATCTCTGATACAAAGTTTTGTGAAGCATATTTTGATTCAAATAACTACATATTTGGAACATAAAGGCTGTTTTTCAGACGTGTGGTTTTCAATCTGGAAGCATTTTTTTTCGGAGTTGGCCTTGACAGTTGTCACTTGATTTGTGCTCAGTTTGTTTGCCATTTTATCGTGAAAAATTTAAACCGCTGGACATCTTATACGTTAAGTAAATTGTCTCGAAACGAAACTTCTTTTGACGCAAATTTTTCGAGTTTCAAATCTTTGAGTTACCTCGAAGATCGGGTGGATTAACACCGTTGTACTAGTTTTTGTGGGATTATGTTAAGTCGCTTATCTGAGCAATAAGCTCGAGACGACTGATGACTTGGTAGAGAATATTCGGGGCGTTATTGCTGAAATACCGCCATAAATGCTGTAAAAACTGGTAGCAAAAATTGGTCCTCTCGACTGGAGTTTTGAACGTGACAAAAAAAAAAAAATAAAAAATCCATTTATATAAAAAAATATACAAATGGACTCATAAAATTGTTTATCCTTTTGCTAAAATCTACAAATCTTACAATTGAGATAAAGCAACTAGAAAACAAAAAATAATTAAAACGCTAAAATATCAGCATAAGGATTTACAATTTGATGAGTCGAAAAGTGTTCGTTTCGGGTGTTACCGTGGAATGACCCAAATGTCAAAAAGAAGAAAAAACCTTCCGGTGCCAATACGAACGTACGGTCAGACATCTTCTCTGACTACCCTCCTATGATCAGATCAATAAAACTCCCCGACTTTTGCTGTGTCTTCCAAGCAGAAGTACTTGCAGTCTGTGAAGACGCAAAACACCTGGATACGCAAACATTTATCAGCAAAAATAATGACATCTTTATAGACAGCCAAGCGGCCATTAGCTGTTTCATCTATTGTCACCAAATCCAAATCAGTAGAATGGTCTCGCAGATATATAAGACTGCTCAGCTCAACGAACATCGAAAGTTTAATTTGGGTTCCTGCTGTATACTTATACAAAGACAAACCAACGGGCTCAATCATCACGTAGATAAACCAACGGGATCAATCATCACCTAGAGAGACAAACAAGTCAGTTGAACATTGGCCGTCATTAGCATCACATCTTGCTTGCTCCGTTTAATATACCATCTCATCTAATATTAAGTCAAGTAATATTCTATTAATGTCATGTTAATTATTATCAACTAATTGAATTAAAGTTAATTGTTAAGTGCATCTGTGGTTTCTTATTTTCTGTGAAGACACAACAGAAATTGGCGACGAGAAATTGGAGCTTACGCGATAAAAAAAAAAAGAAGAAGAAAAAAAAAACGAGGTCTCACACATGGTAAAATTTTCTTAAGGCATATTAATAAAAACGAAAACATTTTTTGATCATGAGCTTAGAAATTGAAAACACATTGAAAGAAATGATATTAAATCAAAATAAGTTCTTCGACAGCTTAATTAAGCAATTAGGTGTTAAGAAAGAAGGTTGTAGTGGAGCAGCCGACAGTAGCAAATCGGTGCCTCCATTTTATGCATTTGACAAAGAAAAAAATTCTTGGGAAACCTATGAGCAACAGCTCCAGCAACATTTTTCAGCCTACGATGTCTCTTCTGAAGGTAAAAAACGAGCTTATTTTTTATCGTGGATAGGAGCTGAAACCTACGAACTTTTAGGGAAATTATATGGTTCTGCTAACATAACGCAGCAGCCATATCCTGAATTAATTGAGAAACTTTCCAGTTATTTTAAATCTAAAGTCCATGTGTGTACATCCCGCTATAATTTTTAAAAAAACCGCATGCAAAAAGAACAATCCTATGCCGAATGGATTGCAGAATTACGAGGGTTAGCAAAAAATTGCCATTTCAAATGTGCAAACGATAATTGTACAACAGAGTACATTGATGAGATGATTCGTGACTCAATTATTTTGCACACGCCGCACGATTCAGTGCGTACAGCAGCTCTTCAGAAGACAAAGCCAACGCTGGAGGAAGTAAGAGCATTAGCAGAAGCATTCGAAGCTACGCAGAAATCCCTGCAATTATTAAAAAGTGACCGCGCTGAAACAGCTGTAGAGGTAAATCACATGTCGAACTCATCAGGCCATAGTAGTCGTAAATTTGTGAAGGGGGGAAATCGAAACAAGAGCCGTAGCTTCAGTAAAAATAAACAGCAGCAAAAGCAAAGTAATGTAAATACACAAAAGTCGTGTTCAGGTTGTTTTAATAGCCACAGCAAAGCCAACTGTAAATTTGTTAATGCCATTTGTAGAAATCGCAAAGGGCATATCGCACCTGTTTGTTATCTTTACAACAGTTATAATAGCCACGGCTCATTTTCTTCTTCATATAACAATAATTCTGCTAAGCATGATCATGTAAACTGCGTTACAAATGAGAGTATTTTTTCTCTAGGCGATTCAATTGAAACTCAAGGAAACAAATTATTTGTGAATTTGCAAGTGAATGGTAGAAAGGTGAAATTTTTGCTGGACACAGGTGCCAGTAAATCGATAATAGGGTTGTCTGGTTTTAAGGAGATTGGTAGACCAGCATATTTCGAAACAAATCGTCGGATGAAGTCATATGGTGGGATAGAGGTACCGTTGCTAGGAGAAGCGATAGTAGATGTGAAATTTAATGAAGTGGCAAAGCGATTGCCTTTACTTATTAGTAATTCAGCTCATGGTGACAACATATTTGGATGGAACTGGGCAGAAGATTTTGGTATGCGTGTGGAATTTGATTGCACTAAGGCTCAGATCTCTGATGTTTCCGAAGAAGTACAGTCAATAGAGCACACAAGCGTGTCTAAAGATGAGGTCAAATCTTTGTGTGCCAGATTTGAAGATCTGTTTTCTCCAACGTTAGGTCATTGTAATTCAGTCAAGCCAAAACTATACCTGAAACCTTACGCTACACCAAAATTTTTTAAGGCCAGAACAATTCCATTTGCTCAAATTGATGCATTCAAAATTGAAGCGAAACGTCTGGAAGATGAAGGCATTTGGAAAAAAATTCGTTTCAGTGAGTGGGCAGCTCCTGTAGTTCTGGTGCCCAAAGCCAATGGCCAGCTCCGAATCTGTGGAGATTTTAAAGTCACCATCAATCCACAGCTTATCAACACCCACTCCCGCGCCCTGAAGAAATGTTTGTCAAGTTAGCGAAAGGACAACATTTCAGTAAACTCGATATGTCAGATGCTTATTTGCAGTTTGAATTGGATGCAGAATCACAGCAATACGTTGTCGTAAACACTATTTTGGGGTTGTTTAAGTATGTGCGTCTTCCTTTTGGTGTCGCCGCTGCGCCTGCAATTTTTCAGCGAACTTTAGAGTCAATCTTAGAAGGTCTTGCTTGTGCCATTTTCTTTGATGACATCCTTGTTACTGGGGCTACTAAGCAAGAGCATATGTTTAATTTGGAAGCCGTTTTTAAGCGCTTGAACGAGCACGGTCTTAAAGTCAACATTAAGAAGTGTGAATTTATGAAGCCAGAAGTGGAGTATCTAGGACATGTTGTAAGCGCTAAAGGAGTACAACCATCTAGAAGTAAAGTGGAAGCCATACAAAAACTTGCTCGACCAAACAACCTCAAGGAACTGCAATCGTTCATGGGTAAAATGAATTATTATAATAGATTTATAAAAAATTTTGCAGAAATAGCTGGTCCTTTAAATGTGCTCCGTAAACAAAATGTAGAATTTCGCTGGGAAGCCCCACAGGAGAAAGCTTTTCAAAAAATTAAAACGCAAATAGAAGATGCCATGGCACTAACTCATTACAAACCTGAATTACCCCTTGTTTTAGCAACTGATGCTTCATATTACGGGTTAGGTGCTGTCATATCGCACATAGATCCGGATGGTACCGAAAGACCCCTAGCTCACGCATCTAAAACCTTAAGTGACGCGCAGCGAAACTACAGTCAGATAGAAAAGGAAGCCTTTTCAATAATTTTTGGAGTAACAAAATTTCGTCAATATTTGTTTGGTCGCAAATTTATTTTATATACAGACCATAAGCCTTTATTAACCTTATTTCATCCTAGTAAAAAGCTACCTACTATGACGACGGGTCGCTTAACTCGTTGGGGTCTTATTCTTATGGGATTCAACTATGAGATACGCTATAAAACATCTAGTCAAAATGCTAACGCGGACGCCTTATCACGCTTGCCGATGGGTCCAGACCTCAATTTTGATGCCATGGAGGAATCTTGCCAAGAACTCACTTCCGAAATCAAGAATCATGTGGAAAATTTTCCTGTCAATGCTCATGAAATAGCTCAAGAGACGCGTAGAGATGTTGTGCTTAATAAAGTAAAGTTTTATGTACAGAATGGATGGCCAGAAAAATTACCTTCTACCGAAAAAGAATTGCTACCTTTTTTCAATTGGAAAAACTCATTTACTATGCATAAAGGTGTAATATTACTAAAAACGGACTATCTTCGAGTACTAGTTCCAAAAACGCTTCAAGCTCGTGTTATGAAAATGCTGCATGATGGTCATTGGGGTATAGTTCGCACAAAGCAACTTGCCAGGCGGTATTGTTGGTGGCCAAATATTGACCAGTGCATTGAATCTTGTGTTAAGAGGTGTTCTATTTGTCAATCATCTGCTGTGGATCCACCCAAATCATTCATTCCGTGGCCGCAACCTGAGAAGCCATGGGAACGCCTTCATTTGGATTTTGCCGGGCCATTTTTAAATCATATGTGGTTGATTTGTGTTGATGCCCTATCAAGATTTCCATTTGTTATTCCAATGAAGGAAGCAACTTCATTATCAACTTTAAAGGCACTTTCCAAGATGTTTGCATTGGAGGGATTACCCGAAGTCATTGTTACTGATAATGGAAGTCAGTTTTCATCTAAAGAATTTGCAGATTTTTGTCGTTTTAATGGAATAGAACACTTACGTACAGCACCATTTCATCCATCTTCAAATGGAGAAGCAGAGCGGTTTGTTCGCACGTTTAAAACAAACATGCGAAAAATATATGAGGAAGAGAAGTGTATAGAGACAGCAATTTCGAAATATCTTATGACGTATCGAACAACACCAAATACAATTACGGGGAAGTCACCTGCTGAAGTTCTGCATGGTCGTGAACAACGTACAGTGCTATCACAAACAATGCCGAGCAGTAAAACCATAAGTGGCAGTCAATCTCGCCCTGCATTCGTTATCAACCAAAGAGTTTATGCTCGTAACTACGCAAAGGGTCCAAAATGGATTAAAGGTGTCATAAGCTCGCAAATGGGTTCAATTACGTTCGGGGTCAACACACCCAAAGGAAATTGGAAACGTCATAAAAATCAATTACGATCCAGAGAGGATGAAAACGATGACAATTTTACCACTGCTCGAATATTATCAAATAGTTTGCCGGCTACTTATAATGCGACAAATAATGAAATAGGTAAATCAAACACTATGTTAAATAAAAAGGTTGTATCTTTCAGAAATATTGAATCCGATAAGCAAAGCCAGGATGCTGAAGAACGTTTAAAGGCAACTATTGGTTCCACAAGTTCCCCTAGACGTTCCGGTCGTATAAGAAATCCAGTAGTACGGTTTCAGTGTTGAGGGTCTTCAAGAATTGGTGGGAAGGAATGCTGTATACTTATACAAAGACAAACCAACGGGCTCAATCATCAGTCATCACGTAGATAAACCAACGGGATCAATCATCACCTAGAGAGACAAACAAGTCAGTTGAACATTGGCCGTCATTAGCATCACATCTTGCTTGCTCCGTTTAATATACCATCTCATCTAATATTAAGTCAAGTAATATTCTATTAATGTCATGTTAATTATTATCAACTAATTGAATTAAAGTTAATTGTTAAGTGCATCTGTGGTTTCTTATTTTCTGTGAAGACACAACAGTTCCATTAAATCGTGACATAAGCTGGCTAAAATCGGATCAGCACTCGAATCCAGTGAAACGAACACCACAGTTCGCAAGCCACTAGAACAAGAAAAAAATTCAATTTTCTAAAAACCACCAATGACGGGTGATCATCTTTATAGAAATATGACGGGTTTCAAGAAATTAATGGTCAGATATTTTAAAGAAAAAACAGAATATTTGCTTCAGCTCAGCAGGCCTCGACACACTCTGTTGATTGGCATTCTGACGGGTCCACGAACGAAAAATCTGAAATCTGAACTTTTCAAAGAAATGAATAAATTTTCTTATGATTATGAAGTTTGTGTATTACACCAGGGTTTTGAAAAACAAAGCTTTGCTGTCTCGGTTTTCAAGAGTTCTTATAGAGAATCTGAAGTGACACAACAATTCAGTGACTGTATTGGAGTTCAGCACGCCAAAAAACCTTCAGGACTGTGCTATCTGATATTTTGAGAGTTAACATAGGTTTCAAAATATGGCAATACCATGCTCTAAACAACTTTGGGAGTAAAATATCTATACAAAATTTTAAATGTATACTCTCCTGCATAATGTATTGCAATCTTTTTGAGGACAATCCTAGCTAAATATTCATTCCGCAATTAACTCTTAAAGGCCACAAGGAGTGATTAGTCAGAGGTCTTAAACCTTAAAAAAAAAAAAAAAAACACCTCTTACGGTGGCTTCTGCCGGTGATGAACATGTTTGAGATGTGACTTTAAGGAAAGGCGTGGTGGTGTTGACAACGTTCGTTTTCTGGGCTTGGCGTCACTAGTGAGTGGCCTTAACCGCAGTTCAATAAAACTTGGCAAAATAAATATACTTTTTGAATAATTGGTGAACACTGTTATTTTTTTTTTTGTAGTAGTGGTATTATATACAGTCCGGATCACCGGAGCGGAAATATTACTCGTTGATATTGCATGGCGGAGCAGTGTATTTTTTTTTTTTTTGTAAAAGGACGCCATATATAAGTTAACCAAGTTAAACCACGAGAAATATTGAAAAACTTGTCAACGAACATGAAGTCTTAAAACATTTACACATCTTTTCGGACCGCATTTTTCAGGATGGGGTAGGATAGGAAGTTACCCCATGTAGCCGTTATGTGGCCTGAGAGTGATATTGTCGTTAAGGGTTAAGCGAAAAAATGAGAACTTTCTTTCGTGTACAAATATAAAGTTTGCTTATGTCAACAACAGAATTTTTAACCAACGGCGATATTATTCGATAGCTGTTCATTTAACTAACTCAGAAGAAGGAAATAAAAAAATCGTATTCATATTGACAATCAAGATAATAGTTAGGATAAAACTTTTTCTGCGTATAATAATAATCCACTGACATCAAAGACACGAGTGTGTATTGTTGCCAATAACCGTCTCTTTGTGCGCTGGTTTCAACCAACGCATAAGCTTTCTTATGAGTAGCTTAAATCTGTCTCAATTTTTAAAGGAACCATAAGGTTGCTTATTTGTAATTGATTTGAAAGTACAATTAATGAATTTAAACCACTTCAAACTAATTCATTTTCCTTCCTGTTTACTGTACTACGTACAAAATTAGCCTCCAATCAATTTCCATAATGTTGGGCTTAAAACGAAATTACTGAGTGAAGTGGAAGTAACAAAAAACATAAATTAATAAATTAAATCTGTTTTAAGGTTTACCGAATAAAATTCCATCGTCAAAAGCGTTGTTTTTCTTCTGCGATACCGACCGAGCTCAACATGATAAAAGCCACTTTCGCAACGGTTTGGCTATTCAAACACTTTCAAGGCATTAAGCTAATGCAAATTGATTTACAATTATTAATGTTTTCAACCAAACCGCAGCATCCGCAACCACCAAAAACATAAAAAAAAAACAGACATTTTCCAGCGAAACAGTTTGTGGGTAGAGAGAGGCTGGCCTGGCGGCCTGTTGAATCCAATTTCTGCCCGTCACTCGTAATTTAATTCGTTGGTTGACCCAGTTATTTTGTTGGAAGTTAAAAAGACATCCTTTCCCCATGTACCGTTTAAATAGTGATAAAATTGATCCATAATCAATTTCTTTTGGCAAAAAAATGTGAGTAAATAAATAAACTGTTGTAATTCGCTCAATAAATAGATATCCTTCTAAATTTCAATCTCTCCCCCTTTTATCTTGGCTGCCATGACGTGACAATTATTGATATGGGTCGTTATGTTCATTTTATTGACAACGGCAGGACGAAACGAGGATTACCTCTCGGCTTTCGGAAGAAAATCTCTCTGTCCTGCCCACAAATTTCACAAGCATCTTACCCTATTTTTGGATCGGCTTCATTGGTTGGCTCACCAATAACAAAAATAATCCTGGTTGCCCGACATTCGATTCTAATTAATTGTTCTTTGGCTATGAGGTAAAGATGTCTGCACAATCCATTTCACATCGCCACGATGTCGTAACTCTTATTCGTATTCGTTCAGCCAGATTCTCAACTTCTATAGGGGAAGGAAAACCTTCATTAAAGAGGCGAAACAACTTTAAGGCTTAATTAATATCCTTCACCTTCGCCATACAATATTGTAAATAAGGTTTGCTTTACTTTTGTAAGGATCGAAAAGTTTGTACGGCAAGAAATAAGGCTGACTATATAAGAAGCTGGCACCCTCCAAAAGAAAAGTTTAATCGTTTTACGGTGATGGTATTAACAAGCGAACACTTGGTCTGAGGACCGAAGACTGAATATAACTTTGGAAACAATCCTTGGCACTTCACTATATTACCTCGAGGTAATTAAAATGTTGTACACCTGTTCATTGAGACCAAAGTGGGTAATACTGAATGGCGAACTGTTTTGCAAGTTTGTTTGTCGGCCAAAAAGTTGTCAAAAGAAAACGAATTAATTTACATTCACGTTAAGCGTTTTCATTTCGAATCTCAAATTGTGCTCTACTCTAATTTAATTTCACTTAAATCATTTACTATAATGTTAAAAAATAAACCTTTATGTCTCCTCAGCAAAAAAAGAAAAGAGAAAGGAAATTATCCTTAAAGTTGATAATTGAAAGAATAATTTTCAAATTTGTTTTGTTTATATTGCAAATTGAATGTAGGAGAGTGGAGCTAAGAGTACCTACTCTTTTACTCTGTAAAAAGTTTTCCAAAACTTCCTTAGAAACAGAACTTGTTTTTTTTATGAAGTGATGTGCCATCGCCTTGTGTGTATTTATGGCTTGGTTTTGGTTTGGGGAAAGTGAGTAAAGACAATACAAGAAAGCAAAACTTTCTCGAACCGCTACTTAAGTTGAAGTTGATAAAAATTTAAATCAATTTCAGAACAAAAGACGCAAAGGACTGTGTAATAATATACTTGTACTTTGAAACAACTTGATCCCCTCAAAAAACATCAGGTCTATGGTGGAAAATATTTCTTGTAATATATCGCTTGAAGGGGATTCGACACTTGTCAGGAGTATATTTACATTTCTGAAGTAGGTATTCATTTAAAAACTTGGAAGAAAAAGGAAACAACAACTAGTGTTTGAGCACATGAACGATAAATGTTTCGACATTTGCATCAACAAGCAGGTAAAAAACAAAACAATAAATAAAGATAAGTAAATTAAAAATATCTAGTAATATAAAAATTACTAAAAAAGTAGTTTAACATGAAACAAATTAAACAAGAGTAGTGAATAATTTTCGAATAACCAGTGATTTAAATTTAAAAAAAGCACGCACATAAAATTCAGAATATTACATGAAACCTTTATTTGAATCGATAGTAAGGTCGATATAACTCAATTTTTGAAAATTATTTCATGGAAAGTTGGAAACGGTTTCGCCCCAAATGATTCATGTGCTCAGTCCGATTTTGGCATATTCTCTCTCACATTTCAAACCGTATGCCGTATCTCACAAAAAAATGAATAGTTAAATTTGGCTTTCATTGCGTCAATCGAAGCGGGCTTGTTGCTATAGACATGAGCCTTAATCGTGCGTTAAAGGTGCTATGTGGCATGTGGCACCGTCTTATTGAAACCACATGTTATTCAGATCAAGCTCTTCCATTTTGCGCATCCTTATCCTTTCTTGTCCGTTTGTGTTTGTTGGCGCATCTCCCGCCCAAGCGACTGAACCTATTTGTAAGAATTTTGGTACAGAGATAGACTAGAAGCTAAGAATGGACAAACGACAAAGGCTATACTTTTTTTATGCCTATATACGGGTTTTTTTTGCCTATATACGGTTCGAATCCCAAAAGAGGCAAAAATGTTTTTTCCACAGATATCGCCTTTCGCTAAGAATTGGCAAGTCCTCCGTTAGTATTCATTGCCATGAAAAAGCGCTTTCTCAATTAGCCGTTCGGAACCGGCAGTAAATTGTAGGTCCCTTCCATTCCCTCACAAGGCATGGTTGTGAGAAATCCGCTAGGCCCAGGGGCTCCTCGCTCTGTTGCGCCACCCTTTTTTATTTTTTATACGGGTAGGAAACGTAAAGGGACCCTAGAAACTGCTGAACCGATTTCAACGATTCTCTCACAGTTAGGATTCCCAAGTAACATAAACTTTATCTCGTCCCCATATTCCCATATAAAGAGTGTTCTTACTAATATTATAAATGCGTAGTCGTCAACTAGCATTCGAGCCGTTAACATCGTTATTCGATCATTCTTCCTCTCTCTCTCTCTCTCTCTCTCTCTCTCTCTCTCTCTCTCTCTCTCTCTCTCTCTCTCTTTCTACCTCGCTATTCTGTTCCTAACTCTTTCCTTCCTGGTATAGTGTAAAACAAAGGAGCTTTCCGCTGTCTGTATGCTTAGATCTTAAAAATTACGCAACGGATCCCGATGAGGTTTTTTTTCCAATAGATGGAGTGATCGAAAGACAATATTTAAATGTATATCCATACCCATATTCCCACGGGAACGGTAACAGTTTCTAAAGAATGAGAACAGTTGAATGTCGTCATATCTAAGCTCCTTGAAGTTTGAGTAGCAAAAGACTATTTTTGGTCGATTTATTTCCTCGGTGAAGGTATTTTCTTAAAAGTTGTACCAAATTATAATCTCCCACGAATAAAGGAAAATTCTAGAAACATAAGAAATAAAACTGTTTTTCTCTGGTAGTGGGTGTAGGTCCTTGACGTTTGTTAGGCGCTAGAATTCTGTAGCTTTGTGGCGGAATCCTATTTATTTGTTTATTTTCGTACGAAGTTTCAACAAATTTTTGTTGATTGGCCAAAAAACTGTTCAACAATCCGACCAACATTAAGACATTCCAATCGTGTCTCGGCTAATCGATTTTGCTCACCAAATAACTATTATCAAACTCTTAAGATACTGACTACGGCTACGCAATGATCGACGATTCTGAGCGATGGCTTTCCATTTACTGAACCACGTCACTGAGCGATGATTCTGAGCTATGGGCGGCATAGGAGCACAGGGCTACTAAAATATTGTTTATACAAAAACAAAGTGGAAAATAATTTAAGAAATATTATATATATACAACTAGCTGAGCGGCCTAAGGTTTAAGGATCCCGGTCTCGTCCTTCGTTTCCCGTAGTTTTTAAATGGAAAAAAGTGACATTCACTTCACATTCAAAATGTCATAACTCGGGAACAGGTTGACCGATTTCAGACTTTTTTTTTATAAAAACCACCAACCAACATCTCCTAAGCACCACAAAAATTTGGTTTCATTCGGTTGAGCCGTTCTCAAGTGATGCGATCACAACCAACCGTACACTTCTTTTTATATAAATAGAGATTTAATTCATCTTTTTCTTCGTCGCTCAGCGAACGACTGAAAAATAAAAACAGATTTTATTGCTGAGCGACGTCGGCGTCGCTCTGTCGCCTAAAAAGTCGCTCAGTCGCTCAGGGCTTATGTGGCCACCTCCATACGATTTCACGTGTTTACATTTTTTTTGCGTCGCTCTTTACGTGGCGACGCACGTGGCCGTAGCCTTGTGCTTGAACAACGTTTCAAAATATTGAAAACTTGTTTCCGAAGTGAGTACTGTGTAACCCAAAAATTGGGTTTTTGAGAAGAAGTTTTGGACGAAATGAAAGACGCACTACACCTGTTGTCAAGTTTTTCCAAAAAATTTGTGAGACTGCCGTGTTAGTGAACACCACTCATGGTTCGCATCATAGATGTGGACTACCTCTGGTACATGCAGAATGCGGTACCATTCCACACCGCTCATGCCACAATCGATATTTTGGTCACTTTATTTCCAAATCGTGTTGTCAGGCGTCTTTTCGATGTTAATCGATCGCTTAGAAGCTGCGATTTGATTTATTTGGGCTTATTTGTGGGGCACCTTGAAGTGCCGATGCTATTCTCATAACTGGAAAACTAAGAAGAAGAAGCACTAAGGGCCAATAACATCCAAGCAATCTGTAAGCTACACCCGAAACCATCCGGAAGGTTGGAAAATTGGAGGAACAAAATGCGCTACTGCAAAGCCAGCCGAGGCAGCCATCAATGGAACTGTTTGCATTTACTATACATAATAAAGCCGTAACACATTAAAAATATAAATTTGGTTCTGATATATATTTTTCCCTATACCTTCATTTCCACCAGTCAGCAGAAAGCAGCCGGAAGTATAAAGTAAACTGGCTACAGGAAGAATTCATCTCGTTCTCGGACCTCGTATGCCCATCGGAAACAGACACTAACCTTGTTGCATATCAAAATCGTGTCTTATATCACATCGAGAAATACAACCTCACATGGTTGTGAGTAAAATAAAATAAGCACGCCTCTGCCGTTATTGTGGTATAAAACCTACACGAAATAAGATAAAGTTTTTGGTATTAATTTTCATGAGATTTGAAGTGGCTTCTCAGCTTCATACTAATTTATCATCCTTTAGCAACAAGAAAAAAGCAAGAACTTTCACGGCAAACAAGGAAAAAACTAATAAGCACCGGGTGTGTGAAATTGGTCACGTATCTCTGGCAGAGGAGAGATTTTGTTGTTAAAGCATGTTCACCATATTAATTAGAAGTTAGGATTCCTAAATGCAGTAAACATACACACATCGAAGCAATAATCTGGTCGTAAATTAATTTCTCATTGTACGAACGATCAACCATAATCATAAAGAACTCATCAACATCCGCTTATTTGAAAAACACTCCGCATAGATTAACTGGGCGATAACTGATGGTACCAAGAACAACAAGTCGTTGGAAATGGCTTACTTTTAAAAAAGCGTATATCAAATGGGGTTTTGCGGATAACTATAGCCAGCTCCTCATTTCAGCTTGGACTTGTCAGCATTAAACCGTAACAGCTTGTTTTGCTTTCATCTCAAAAATGACTTCATCAGCACAAACACAAACTGTGGTTGTGATCGACCTTAGCCTTTAAAGCAAACACACCACAACAATTTGGGCTAAGAACTTATGACATGTCCAAAAGAATTTTCCTCGCCCACAGCATATTCATGTAGGTTAAATGTTTTCCCTTGATGTGCGGCCCTTTGAGTTTTAGCTCTTATCTCCACTTAACAAAGTTTAATGGTGTTAATCCTTGCCACAGAAGCACTTTAAAACAAGTTCACTCAGCTCCGTGTTTTACAAACTTATGTGTTTTGTCTATAAGCCAAAAGTGTCCTTTTTACTTAATCAGTATCTTTGGTCCTTGATCCTTGTTACGAATCCTCCTTTTCATAAGATATAAATGTATATATATTGAAAAATGAATAATAAATTTATCCTACCTAATGTCGTTACCCATAGCACTTTCGAGAACAGACGAACTTAAATATAATTTACATCCACAGACACAATTAATGAACCCAATAAAGGTGTAGGTACGAGAATTAGAGATTATTACTGGTCTTATTTCGGCTATACATTATTACCATGAGGTTGAGCCATTTATTGGCTTTGAGTATAGAACACACACTTGACGACTACAATCAGTTAAATGGCTTTTCGGATTTGCGACTGCTTCCGCACTGTATTAGCTGAGGCTACAGTAGCTATACGTTACACGATGTAGGTACGGACTACGGACGAATGGCACTCTTCGCAGTCGTCCTGGCGAGGAATTATGGTTTCCTTGAACACAGTATGTTTTGTTTATAGTTATGGGCGAATTTAATTGTTATAATTCTTTGCGTGCAGCACGGGCATGTACATGTACATTGTACACCTACATATATAAAATATGCAAATTTGTCAGCGACACAGCGTATAGTGGTGAGTAGAATGAGGAGTTTTGTTTATAAACAATTTAATTATTTACATTAATGCTGAGTACATTAAGAGCAATCAATGTTTGCTTACTTTGTATCTGAGTGTAAAAGTGAGGTTTTATTTTTAAATGTAAACGTTTAATTTGTTGACAAGTAGCGATGATAGAATGAATCAGAAGGACTTATTTTTCCATTAAAACAAATTTATGGCTACCATAGAATTAGCTCACTTACATTTGGAATAAAGGAAGACAAGGAGAGTTATCAAAAACAAAAGCAAGCTCCGCAGTTTAAGAATGCGGGTCTTACCCATCACAGAAAAAAAGCGAGAGTTAGGTATCTCGTTTTTCATTTCTTCGAAATATTTTTTGTTTTAAATTTAAATTTCTTTCATCTATTTCTTTCGAAATGACGAGGGAGCTGTCGTAACAAAAGATTCGTGAGCGCTATTTGAGTTTTTGTTTCATTTCCAACAAGACAGAGGAACTTGACATATAGCGTGCCTAGCCATCAATTTATTACAAAATCTAGATTTAATGAGAAAAGTGGTCCTGTTAACTTGCAACCTCGTACATACGACTTACTTTTCATGGAGCTATGTTAAGTCATTGGTTTATACTAACAAAATAGCAATTCTTGGAGTGACCGAACAGACTATGTAGCAAATCATTTTCAGTCAATGCCACAAAAAAAAAAAAAAATTAAATTCAATAACTTTACTCCAATAATATTGTCGTCTTGAATTAATATTCAAATTTCTGGAGCTCTTAAAAAACACCCGCTGTTATATTAAATTTCTAACAGTCATTCAATCACCCAAAAACACCTTTGGATTGTTTTACGAGACAAGGAGTTTATAGCTTGTATGAATTGAAGTAAAAATGTTACAAAAAGGACGTTGCTTTTTTGGAATAAATCAAATTGGCTATCATCTTTTAAAACAGCAAAAACACGCACGTTAAATGGGCCAGCCATATACGAGTTTCTTTTTAAAAATGCATTAAAATGGACAAAATTTAAATTTTGTTAGGTAAATGCAATTTAATGGCTGTTAGAGCAAATATTCGAACTAACTATTGAACATAACTTCGTTCAAGTTAAAGCCTTGGCTGGTTTCCGCGCACCGCATCCTGTCACTTTAATTTTTCAAGACCTTGTTGATATTTTTGGGCTAACGGATTGCTTCGATTATATATGTTTGAATCGTTTTCGGATTGTTGTCTTAAGATCGGTCAGTAAGGGTTTCCTACAAAATAAGTCACTGCTCTGCGGCCTCCAATTGACATTTTGACCAAATTTTCTTTTCACAACCACTTTGTTTGTTGATTTTGTTCTACAGAGGTATACATACGTACTACTGTCAAGATCTCCCACAAAGCTACAAACTTTTCTTATTTTAGAGAAGCTGCTTCATTTTCGATTGGTCAATTCAGTGGTATCTTCCCAGTTGTAAAGAAGTGTATGTTGCGAGAGCTTGAACTTTGAGCAACAACCTGATTTTTTGTGGTACCCGTGTTGTGAAGGTTAGCATGTCCTTCTGTTAACCCATAGGTTCGTGGTTCGAATCCCAACAGAGGCAAAAGTGTTTTTTCCAAGGGTATCGCCTTTTGCGTGGTATAAAATAAATAGGAATATGTATTTATTCAAAAGCCTGATTTTCGGGGCGTTCTATCCAAACGAGGTGTATTTTGAGAAAGCACGCTAAAGTGGCTTTATCCCACCAGAGACATTCCTTTATCTTAAGAAGTGCGGTCTGATACAAATACAAAATAGATTTTCGAGACATCCTCGCTCAAAGCGAAGCGGGGTTCCTTCGGTTCAGTACGGCTGATTGAAGCAGAAGAACCAGTTTTGGTGGCTTCAAATGGCATTTGACAATGGGAAGTCGAGGGTAGAGTAGGCGGTGGCACTTAAACAAATTTTATATGAAAAAAGAAACATTAAAATAGATAAAAAAATTGAAGATATAAAGAAAAAAGACAATTTCCATAAAAACACAATATAGACTTCCTGCTGCTGTGGTTGTTCTAGTTTCTTACGGGGCTCCGCTAGTTTCTCGAGCTCAAATGGAGGTGATTTTTTGAAGGCGTGAAAAAAAAAATATAGCTTCAAATATTCTGTAATCTTAGGTGTTTATTATACATATATTCATGTAAATTGTCAGGATATTTCGAGTTAAAATATTGCAATCCAAGAGAGCTATGGACCATGTCTTGAACCTCCTTGAAATTAGAAGACGTCAATTTGCCGCATTTTCTTAAAGTAGACCCTTTTCCCATACAGCCATCTATAATTGGAGTGAAAAATTGGAAATTGACAAAATGGTCGCAATTTAAAAAAGAAGTCCAAATTTCGTCCAAAAATCGTTTTTCGATGGCTGCCAAATTTACAATTCTCATCCGATCGTAAACGTTGTAGATGGTTGTATGTAAAAACATATGGAGAGTATGTAGTTTAGATTTCAAGACGATTCGTTAATATTTGCGTGTGATACAGCTGCGGCAAATTTGAAAAATGCAGTTTTGAGAAAAACGCGTTTGAAGTTTTCAGAGCAGGAGTTCGAGCTCCCGAGATGCTTCTCTTCTATAGTCTGCCATTTGAAAAATATTCAAGATATCATTCCAATATTTTAGGACATAATTTTTGAGATGTTTACCTTTCGAAAGAGGAAAAAAATCGATTTTTTGAAAATGAAAAGAAAAAAAAAAAGAAACTAGCCGAGCCCCTTAAGTAATGGTGTTGGTAGTGTAGGTTTATTTTTAAGTCTAGAATGTATGTAATTAGTTATAAGTTGAATTGAATAAAAAAAGTGCTTTGTTTCTTTTTTTAAATATGTATTTGTATTTTAAAACTACTGCTACTACAACCGAGCTTAAGAAGGAGAAAAACACTGAAAAAATTGCTCTTGTTTGGAAATTGTATTTTGTTTTTTTTTTTTTGGGGTTACTTCAAACCAATTTCTTCTTCTTAATATACACGACTTCAAAGTGATTATATTTTTTTCTGATCTGTCTTATACTTTAATTATTTTGAATTCATATTCCTTTTTAAGAATTTTTTTCAAAACAATTGCGCTGTGGCAAAAATTGGCGGTTTTCCTGTTCTATAGTCCGATTTAGCCGAAAACTCGCAAGTCTTTTTGTTGCCACCTACTCAGAAATACATCACAATTTTAGTATTGACTGAACAGCTGTAACTTGACAAAAATGTTGTAACTTGTCACTTGTGAGGTATCAGTTATGTCGAGCACAATCAGGCTTCTAGTTTCTTCTTGCTCAATTTAAAACAATTTTACATTTTTTTATTTATTTAGAGAATAAATAAAATAAAAAAATGTTATATATGTAATACAGTCCTGTATGTTTAATTATTTTATGTCGAAAACTCAAAAAACCAAATAGAAATTATAAAAACGAAAAATTTGATAAAAGATAGAAAAATTTCATATTTTTTTGAATTTATTATGTATAGTAGTGTGACTTCTTTGATGCGCTGGAAGGATCGGACATCAGATGAATTTAGTACTTCAGCATTTGGCTCTGCATGTCTTGGATTGAGTCGGTGTTGGTGGTAAGATTGGAAATCGGGCAAGTGGCAAACATGTGCCAAATAGGCTCCAAACAATTGGTTTGCAGTCATCAGGCTGGTGGTTTGAGAAATAATTCAGATTGCAGTAAAGTATTTTTTTACATTTTTATCCGAAATATGGTATGATGTACTTTTCTCTGTAGAATTTTTTGTTTTAAGGAAGGCGGCGGAGCGATAGATGGTGTTGTCGAAGAAAGTTCTGTTGTCTTAGCCATGTCGTTTTGAGTTCTTAATTTTCATAATAGTTTTAGTTTTAGCTCAGGAGTGAGCGGAGCAGCTTTTATTTTTGTATTTTCGAAATTTCAAAACTATGATTGAGAAGTAGGCCACTTAAAAAAGGTTAAAATGGCTGTCAGCAAAAACAACTGACACACTTAGACCAATATTAGGTCCGTTGTGATAATAGGCCACTAAAAGCAATTAAAAAGTTTAAGTGGATGAGATTTCTAAGAGTATATAACTTTAATACGAAAATATCAAGCCGTTATACTTTGCTACCTTTGCGATTCACAGCTCCTCAAAAACGAGATACGCGTAAGCAGTTTCTTTTGGACATATTTAAGTTTTATTACTTTCTGCTATTATTTCTAAATTAAAAGTATTTTGAAAAAAAAACACGTGCTCAGAGTAGGAGAAAAGAATTCATATTTTTAGTGAACATATTCAATAGAAAAGTTGCTATAAACACATTAGAATCTCTAATACTAACTATTCATAACAATTGACAATTTGCTTAAATAACGTTTTCCCGTCTTTTATTGTTTTTTGCAATTACTGTCTTTTATTTAATTTTTCCTTCATGTTCACAAATGGATGACAAAATTGTCATTAATTTAGTTTCAACATTCAGCTCCCAATAAGCATTTAAAGATGTTTTAATGTTCGGAACGTTGGTAGTTAATTAAATTAAAACTCATCGTTTCGCTTGATTTTACAATAATCTGCATATAAATATGTCATTTATCTGAATAATGAACACTTGGCTTAAAGAAAGTATTCAATTTTTTGATTTTGGTTTTAGGATTTTTCGTAAAAGCCGGTTTTTGGCTTTGCTGATAGATTTAACTATTATGGTAGGTCCAAACGGTACAGACTTTAAATTTATACAAATATCTGCATACACCGTATCTGCATTCATCATACAGACTTTTGTTTGAACTGATTCAAAAATCTATAGTCTGTGTTGAATTGGTATCGTGTTACATCCACACGATACCAATATTTGCTTTAGCAAAATATATACATATTACCTACATAGTACATGTCAACAAAAAGAAAAATTAATTGGCTCAATGATACTTTTGCAGAAGGATCACTGTCTCAAGTACCGTTATGTAATGTTTAAGAAACACACATATTTATCGCATACGTTGATACTGCCATCAGGTAGATTCTTCAGCCCAAAGAATATAATGACATTCACTTTTCATTTCAAATGCTGTAATCAATTTGATACTAATCGCAACCAAACAAACCGCCAATGACAACACTGTTTTGAAATGTGGGATCGATGTCAAAGAAACAGCTGTTTCGGTTGACTATAAGGATATTGAAAAATTGATAAAAAACACTTTATTTATGAATTCTGTTTTTTTTTGTGGCTATTGGTATGTGACAAATCATATCGTTATGTACATCTCATAACATAAATACATTAAATTGGTTAGAAGTGTAAAAAGAATTCACCGCCCTATTAGCAACGTTTATGGAGTTCGTTTGGCTTTTTTTTCTTCTTTATCATTTTTGATGCCACAACCCTGCTGATCTAGAAAGGATCAAAACTCTAGCAGCTAGCACTGCTTCACGTTCTTCACCGCTCTGAGGGGCTTCCCAATCAACAATTTGTTACCTTGGTTGTAGAATAACTTCAGTTTTAATATAACTTCTTAAAACCATGGTCACAAATTGGCTAGAAAAAAGTTATGTCGCAACCACGATCAAATATTGGGTTTTTTCCAAACCCTATATTTGACATGAGTGTGTTCCTGGTAAAATTCAATCGTTATTTTGAGGTTTCTTAAGAGCACGAGTTAGAAATTGGTTACCCAAAATCGTCTACGGAACCTGCATTTAAAAATGGTTCTTTTTTAGCCATCAAGTAACCCAATTTGCAAATATGAAGTAAAAATAAAACCGGTTCTAATATAACTTACTAAAGCCTTGGTTACAAATTGGATAGAGAAAAGTTATGTCGTAACCACGGTCAAATATTGGGTTTAACCCAAACCTTTATTTGACTTGAGTTAGTTCCTGGTAAAATTCAATCGTTATTTTGTGGTTTCTTAAGAGCACGAGTTAGAAATTTGTTACCCAAAATCGTCTACGGAACCTGCATTTAAAAATGGTTCTTTTTTAGCCATCAAGTAACCCGATTTGCAATTATGAAGTAAAAATAAAACCAGTTCTAATATTACTTCTTAAAACCTTGGTTACAAATTGGATCGATAGGAATCTCATTGTTGTCTTGTGTATCAAAGTGGAAAGAACATACCTAGCAAAGTTGCTCACAGCAAAAAAAAATTGTATAAGTTTTAAAAATTAAAAATAAAAGTTTGCTTGTGAATCTAAGTGAAAGAATCTTAAGTGAAATTTAAGGTAAGTTTATATTGCATGCAATTGTGATCGTTTAATTCAATTCGGGCTTGTGAAATTTGTTTTGTTTTGTATGTACATAGCTAGAAAATATTATCGTAATGTGCTGTTAGAGTTGGTTCGAAAAATATTGTTTGAATTGATTCTAACTATGTATTGCATTATGTGTTCACAAAAATTATAAAAACAAAACAAAAAAGGACTGCGTCAATGAGAACGGCATACTAGTTGTGAAATAACTTTTTTTTACGGTTAAAATACATACATACATAGCGTATTTTGTAAAGTGTGTCTGCTTATTGTTCGTGCCTTTAAAGTCAACAAATTTATGAAAACGAAAACGTAAATTGTCAATTTTAAACTTTTTCAGAATTGCGTGAAACAATATTCCGTTGATTTCGTCCTTCATTTATTTTCTCTTACATTTTCCTGGTCTTTTTATCGGTAAATATTCTTTCATATATTCATATAATATTCATATAATATTCAGCTTTTTATATTTTCTTAAAATTGTATCTCCATTGTTCCGTTTTTTATTTTTTTACTCAAAAAGGTGCGGAAGCTGGTTTCTTTTGGAGGTTTAACCTCGAATAAAAATATTCGCACCATAGCCAAATTTATGTTTTGCCACGAATTGCTGATGCAATTTTCTTGGTTGGGAACTGCGACTAAGAAGAATTTCGAGCACTACAAATATATATTCGACGTCATTCTGGAAGCCGTAAGGGAAAGATTTCCAACCTTCAGCAGATGCAACCGCCTTTTTCAAGGCGTATCTCAAGCAAGCCCGTTTCAGACTTGGAAAATGCTTGTAAGTAAAATAAAAACAATAAATTGAATCGTAAATTTTTTCAAGCAACGTACTTATTACTTATAAATTCTGATACACATACTTAATTATGTTTTGCATGTATGTAATTCTGACTCGAAATTGTTTTATGTAATATGATGATGAGTAGCCTAAATTAATTAATTACTTTCTTCTTAATTCTTTATAGCAAATCTTATTCTTTTTTAAATTTTATTTTCAGGGATGAAAGTGCAACAAGTACAACAACCTCAGTGCTGCCATATTTGAGCGAATGACTTATTATACAATTGGTTTAAAATTATCATACCAGAGGGCGAATTATCATACGCGTTCAACGTCGCACTCGTTTTACATAAGTTGAAAAAAAAATATAATTTAAAAAATGATTTTTGATGTTTTTTGCTTCATATTAGTACGGTAATAAAAAAGCTAAAAAAAAATTGGTAGCGAAATAACCTTATTGGAACGGTTCTAAAATACGTCTCAACGACGTTTCGAAAAAACGTTAGCAAGAGGGAAAGAAATAACTGCAAAAATAGGTTTGTGTAAGCCGTCAACAAACGGTTATAAAAAAGCTAAAAAAAATTAGTAGCGATGTAACCTTACTGGAACGGCTCTAAAATACGTCTCAACGACGTTCAAAAAACGTTAGCAAGAGGTAGAGAAATAACATCAAAAATAGGTTTGCGTAAACAGTCAACAAACGGTTTTAGAAAAGCTTAAAAAATTGGTAGCAAAATAACCTGGAACGGGTCATAAATACAGGGTTTTTTTTTAACTTCAATTTGACTGGGGTTAAAAAGTAACTGACCATTTTCGGTCATGAAGATGCTCCTGAAAGGTCTTTAAGACGTCTTTTGAACCAATTTCAAACTTGTTAGGTTTCTAAACCCCAGTTATAATCAGGTTTTTAAGCGGCTTTTTAACCAAAAATTGTTGATTGGGTTGTCATCGTTTTTCTGTAAGTTGCCAATATAATCACAACGTATTCATCAATTTCCCGGTTTTAACACGCCAGATAAAGACACCCGTGGAATAATGGTTGGCAAGTTTGGCCGTGAGGTTCCCAGAAATATTAATCTTTATTTTTTTCACTGGCATCGCCCTTCGTGAGGTCCTCTGATAATAGTGTCACTGTCATGAAGAACACACTCTCGAAAAGCTTTTCGGAATCGGCAAAGAATTGTGGGTCCGTTCCGTCCCTAAAAAATCGTAGTTAACAGAAATATGCTAGGCCCGAAGCTTCTTTTGGTTCACTCTATTTATTTTTATTTAAATTATGCAAAAAAAACTAACGAAAATCAAAAGCTACACATGAAAGAAAAATTAAACATGTTTCCTTTTCCTTGAATATTCAACCAACTTTATAATTTTTTTTAAATAAATTCATTCTCTTGTCACTTTTGATTGGTTTGCCATTAAATGGATATAATTAAGTGTTAAATTGGCTAGCGCATATCTTTTCTTTTCGATACAGACAAATACGAGTTCGACATTCCTCTTTAATATTAAGGTATATCTATAGATCTATAGACAATCCACTGTTTTCTGTCATGTCCTCTGATATTTCGTTTTCCCAAATTAAAAATTCATTAGCTTATCAGAACTTCTTTCGCCATTTTGTCCTGAACCAATCCTTTTTCTGTTGTCTCCATACATTTTATTAACCCATTAAGTGTATACAAAGCCTGGGAAGGAAAATGTTCGAATCACCGTGGTCGTTCCTAGACCTAATGGCCTCATTTCTGGTCTGAAGAAGTCACTTGGATTTTTTAAATTTCTTGAGTTTGCAACTGAATAACTGCAATGGTTATTATTTCATTTGCATAAGCTAAACAGCCTTCGACAAAACCATAAAATTAGCATTTTGCAAGTTCTTCAAATGTGTACACACTTCTCAGCTCTGATACCTACCTACCCTTTCATTAGTGCCTATTACCCACTAACGTGCAATAACATTGTTATAACGATACTTCAAGGCCATGTTCTTACCACCCAAACGAAAAAGAAGAACGAGAAAACCATCCAACCAACCATCCTCATCCCATGTTCACTCTACAGTCGTTCAAAGAAAATAATGTGTCTTTGCTGAATAATTAATTTACTGAAGCTCATTATGGTCGTATATATTTCCATGTAAGAATATTTCAAAGAACGTAACGTAACAAAAAAGCCCACAAAATCAACATAGTCAAACATAATTAGTATTCTAATTTTACCTCAACAGTGCTGCATTGCTAAAGAGTTTTTGCTGGGCTGGTTATGGTTAACTGCCAATAACGTAAGCGTGTCTGCATTAACAGGTGAAAACGTCACGAAGTTTCAGCTTCACAACACAAGCCAACCGCACCACGGCAGACCGAGGCCGTCAGGCAGTCTGGTGCATTAATAAATATTTAAATGTGCTATTGCAGGACCATCATAATACGACATGCATTTGAATTCTTCACATACAGACACCACACGAATATCAATAGGACTGCAATTTCTAACCACACACACACATTGCAACTATTTCATTTTTTATTTTTTATTTTTATTTTATTTTTTTATTGCACACTGAATCAGCAGTAAATTTAAATTTGAAGAAGGCCAAAAGAGAGTTAAGTTATTATTGAGTATCCTGTCAAGTTAGTATTCAGATTCACAGGATATGCCTGCCACCACGGGAGCACCGAATGCAAAGCAGCGATTGACTCAACGCACGACAGTCAACTGTCTTCCACACGAAAGGTAGCAGGTAAATGTACCAAGGCCTCACATCTGACTCCACAGATACAAGACTAAATAACTCCTGTAGGGAGCTGCCGCCCTCCGCAGATTTTCGCACTCCTAAAAGTACCAACAAACGAAAATGTGTAGCAAAAGGATAGAATAGGACATTTCCCCTGAGTGCAATTGCATGGAGTGCGCATGAGCTGCTCCTGCTTCTGCCACTCGCTCGCAATAAAAATAGAATACATATGTTTCCGTTTGGTATGAAAAATTTTCTCTGAGATAACACAGAACACCGTGCTGGATTGCTAGGCATTTTGCATTAAGTAAGTCGTCCTGTCATAACGCCAGTCCCTGCCACACGCCACCCGTTCTCCACCACCCACGGCCCACTGCACTTTGCCGCCAGCCCGACCACTCCAGCCTTTTGGATTCGAGTGGTGGAGATGGAATCTTTTTTTGCTATCCTATTGGAATGAAGCCGAAGCGCGACAAAAAGAGTAAAAACAAAATATGCTGGAAAAAAAGGAAGGACATCATGGAAAGAGGCACTAGGCATAGGCAATAGACACTCTAGTCACTAAAGGCAGTGGTGTGGGAGAGCTATTGAAGTTTTTTTTTTTTTTGATTTTTGCATGTAAACATGTAAAGTAACGCTGTTGCATGCTGCTGCTGTTGCTGGCGCTGTAACAGTGTATGAAAGAAGAGGACTCACACATATTCTGGCACTTTAATTGGCGATTTAAAGCGAGCAGAATGAGTCTTTTGAATGGTATCAGAAGCAGCTCGTTTATTTCGCCTCCCCAAACCCACAAGAGTACCCACATTCCACATATTCGTTGTGGTATAACTTGGCATATACCCTATATGCAATCGGATAGAATGTAGGACAGATTTTTAATCAATTATCCTGCGTGTCCTGGGGCGAGATTTTCTTTTGTGATGACTATGAGAAAGAGGATAGGAATTAAATGGTAAACTCGTAAAACCCTTAAAGAGCTAGCGGCCGTAAGTTTTACTGTTTTTTTGTGTTTCGTTTGTTTGTTCTTCCGATTCCACTCTCTGTCTCTCTCTTTCTCCGTACTTTGAGTTCTGTTCCACTATCAAAATCTGAAATTCATAATGCAGCTCATCGTCCTTGAAATACGAACGCCAACGCCAACGCTAACGTCAGGCAGAAATCTGAAGTGGAAGAAAAAGTTTGCGTGTTCGATAATTAAGTGAGTATATAGTGTGGCCAAAGGATGCGTGTCTAGCGGTTGAATAATAGCTGTGTACACACCTTGAAAATCGAATGTTCTACATAGGAACGAACGAGCTACACGACTGATTGAGATTTAATAAAATAGCACCAAAAATCGGAAATGCTCGGTGTTGTCTGTGTGTTTGTATTAAAAACGAATAGGATTTGCTAGCCGTTGTTGCGCGATTTGTAGCGCATAGCAATCGCAATACGATAATCCTTATAAGTAGCTGAAAATCGTTGTAATCCTCCTTATCATGCACTCGGATTATGTGGAATTTAGGTACTCTCGTTTAGGAGCGAGAAAATTATTTGAAATTCAAAAGGACGACAAAAACGAGGAACGACTCGACGAAAAGATGGAGCGGTTTTTGTTCCATTTTTGACAGGAAGTGCTTAATAGACTTGCAAGGATACAATGTCTGTATTAATGAATAGAAAAGGTAAACTGGGAACTCCTGTGGGAAATACAAAATATCCGTATCTGTGAAAATTTATGGAGCATTTTGTTGGTCTGACATTTTTCTTTTGTGAAAGAGCTTGTTCATGGCAATCGACGTTTTCGTTCTGTTCTCTTTTCATCTTTGGTAAAAGGGCGGACGGACAGTGTGCTGAGTAATGAATTACAGGTATATAATGGGTATAGAGATCTTTTCAATGTGGAACCACGCAGTACCTACGTTGAGTGTAGGTCCTACACCTGAGGTACAAAAAGTTAAATCAATCAGGCCCACAAAGCTGTCAAAGTTTAGATGAAGAGAAGTGATTAATAGGGTTTGTAGTCAAGGGCTGAAGACATTTTCGGCAAAATGATTGAGAATCTCATTTATTTCAGAAAAAGCGTAAACATGTCGAAGATATTGCAATGTGCATTGACACCTACAGAGAGAGAGAAAGCAAATCAAATTCAAGGGGATGTCCTTAGGCAGTGTTGACACTGAAGAGGGTTCTAAAACATCATTGAATAGTAACCGTTTTAAAGAGCATTTCTTATGTCATTCAATTAGACAGTTATTATGGGAATGAGATTTTAGAAATTGCTTATTGGCAAGGTTTTACTCAGATTAAACCATCCTAACTTAGAATGAAGTGTTTGAAAGTGTGGGAATAATATTAAAGTAGTCCTTGAAAATATAATTAAAAAGATAATGGTCGGTTTTGTGATTTTACCAAAACATAGCTTCGATAGCAATTTATTGCGTTTAAGGTTACTCATTGGAAGGTCCAAGAAAGATTAAAGCCTTGGAATTTGAATTGAGAGCGAAGTGCCGCAAAACTCGTTATGTGCTCTGAAAACGCAGGAATAATGCGTACTAATGGAAATCCTTGTTGGTTTTTTTGAATTTTGGATATGGACTAGTTCGGCAATTTACAGAATACAGTATGGTGTAAGAATCTCAATTTCGGCCAAAGAGTCAAAATAAAACATGAAAACTTTCATAATTGTCTAGGTGTCGTCTCTAGATCAACGTGATTTTACAAGTGTCTCGTTGATGTTTTAGCTTAATTCAAAAATTTTATTGAATTTGATTTAATTTTTCCTTTCATTGGCGTCACAAAGTGTTGCCTTCCTGAATCAAGCTGCCACGAGCTTCATCTCAATACTGCTTCCTTTAATTTCGCTATTCAAGAAGACGGAGGTTACTCTGTTCGAGTTCGTGATTCGAAAAATATGTCTATGATGGTGACTTCTTCTATATTTTATAATTTCCAAGAGTTTTTGTTCTAATGTCTCGATCTATGTCTATTCGCTCTACATGGAACATCTAGATAAGCTTCTGGATAGCAAATTGTTGGCTAGGTTTATGTAGCTGTACAAACCAGCAAAGCTCTAAGGCCACGTTTCCATTTGCAAGCAAACTCGCGGAAGTCTTGCAGAAGTTTCTTGCAGTAGCGTTTACATTGCTGTATGAATTCTTGCAATTTCTTCTGCAATAAATGTCTAGCAAGAAGCTCGCGTTTCATGCTGTCGCAATTTATTGCAGAGGTATCTACACTGGGGAGTCATTGATGTCGCAAGAAATTGGGTTATTTACTTAAAATTCAAATTATGGCGAGAAGACGTAAACGTTTAGCAGCTGCAATTACAATTTTATTGATGAAAAAGAAAAAGAGATCAACTTAAGTGCGCGAATGGATTTTAAGAAGACGGGAAGCTCGTGCCTTCTTTTTATTGAACGAACTAAATAGAGAAGAGGCTCAACAATACTTCAATTTCACTCGGATGACCGCGGTTGATTTGGAAGAAAGTGGGACCTACTATAAAAAAGCAGGACACTCGATTCCGTGATTCAATTTCAATTCTTTTATTTTTCCAATTCATTTTGCCATTGGCTTCTTAAATTATGAAGCTTCCGATACACTTAATTCTCATTTGTACGGAACTCTTCCGCGATCTCATTAAGTATTGAATTTTTCTTAATTGGATTTGTATAATTTTCGTGCCGGTTATTCCATAAACACGGATTACATTCGTAATTTTTGATTAACCGTATTGTTTCTTCGCGAGACCATTCACGTTTTTCCTTTGGGTTCATTTTTTATTGTAAACAAAAACCAACCCAGCCGCGAGTGCAATATATACGAAACTATTCCGGTAAGCTGCAAGAACTGTCGCGAGTCAATGCAAACCTGTTTTAACCTGCAATTTATTGCACTCGCAAATACTCGCAAGAACTTATGCAAGAACTGTCGCGATCGAACTTGCTTCTCAGTTTCCACTTGCAAGTCACTGTCGGGCAGACTGTCAGACATTTCTTGCAGAAGTTTTATTGCAAATGGAAACGCGGCGTTAGTCATATTTTCCTCGGCAGACCTTTAATCGCTTGTCCAGCTGCATGCAAAATCCGACCATAAATCGATTTCAAAGAAGTGCATCCATCTAACTGGGTAAGATTTCATGCATCTGCCTATAGCGATGCCAAAATGTTGAGTTTTTGTTGAACCTCTCGTTGTTCCTTCTCTGGTGGGCTCTCTGCCTAATTTGCAGCTCTCGACACGTCTTGCCATTGACAAAAAATGCAATACCTTATACTGGGGCTCTAACTTAAAAAAAAAACTGCTTTGTGTAAATCAGGACGAAGACACATAAAGAAGTCTTCTTTTGGCACAGTTTTCGCGTTTGAAACTAAAATACTTTTTTACTGAAAATCTCTTTTTTTTGCTCTTCAAGTAAGAATTGTATGAATTCGAGATGGTACGATGTGATGTTGTGAATTGAATTTTAACGAGTTTCATGATTTGGTGGTCAAATTTTGGTTTCCTTTATTCCCTTTTCTACTCTGTCATATTTTGAGTGAAAAAAACATTCAAAGCTCCTTTATTACCATAAACAACATCACTGCATGTAACATTTTTGTCATGTTACATTCTCGTACACGAAAGACGTCGCGTCGTTAGTGGTAAAAATAATTTCAAACTCTGTTTTGACATCGTATCGTTTGGTTTATGAATAAACAGAATTCTTCTTTACCGAATGTCTATTGAATTCCTCTCAGGTTTAAATGCAAAGAAAGGCCCTATTTAGAGGACGGAGTGTTTCCTTGTAGTCAGTTTATGGACTGTGCAAAGTTATAGTATCAGAATAATTTTTACTTTAATTTAAAGTACAAAAGAACGAAACGGGACTCTGTCAAGGCCAAGTTTGTGGTTAGTGATTTGGCACAAATTTTCCATTTCCAGTTGAAGAAGCTTATTTACTTAGAAGAACCAAGAAGAGTAAATCAAGAAAGGAAGTAGTTGAGGAGTCCACTCGAATAGAGGGCCATAGTCTAGGATAAGAGGAACTGCTGAACGAATGGCGTAGTAACACCCACATTCATTTTTAAAACGTTATTAAGGTTTAATTAGCTTATGTCAAAAGTCAAACTAACTCAAAATAATTAAAATAGCTTTGTATTCAAATATCTAAAAAGAAGAAAGGTTAACGACTTGTCAGGGATAACGTTAACGACTAATAATATTGCTTGAGTTTGTAGAAAGCAAGGAGTAGCATTGACGATATATTTCCAAATTGCCATTTTCATTACACATCGACGTGTTTTTACCCTGCAAAACAAATAATATACGATAGCAAAAAACTTTTAAAAATTTGAATTTATTTCATTATTCATTAAGTTTATAAAAAAAGCTAGAACTTGAACAATATATGGCTAAGTTAGATAGACTTTCTTTTGATCAAAAAAAAAAGTGATTACTGCTCCTGCTGCTTTGTTTTGGTGTAATATTAGAGTATGTGTGCAGTTGGTTGACTTTTTATCAATTCCTTTCCGCTGGTGGGGGAAACTTTTAAAATGGTAAGTTGACAAACACTGAATGTTTCGTTTTTATTAATCTTTAGTCTATCAACTAGCTGCGGCTCTTTCTCATACATCTATATGTGGCTTGTAGGCTGTGCCCTGTCTCTCTTATATATTCCTTTTTTATAGGGCACTGACTGCCTTAAAAATACAGAGTGGAATCTGGAAAGCTTCGCAAAACAGCATCATTTGGGACCTCGAAGCGATGCAGCCGACATCATTTTTGGTATAACATAATTTAAATCAAAGTGCTCACTCAAAACATCATCACGGTAAGACCTTGAGAACAAAAGCTGGCTTTCAAAACGAAAGTAGTTTGGATATTATAATGAACTTCCTGATGAGTTTTAGCGAGAAAAATACATCACTTCATACCCCTAGACAGTACTAAGAGCTTCTTCAGCTTACTTTGCTCGCTTTACTCACATAACTTTCGCTTAATGTCGTTCTGTTAATTATGAAAATGTGATAAGAAGCAATCATGACAACGAGTTTAATTCTCTTCGCCAAAGACGAAGATTCTTGGTGCTACACTTAACCAAAAAGTAGTAATGAAACTTGTGTACTCAGTTTAGTTGAAGGAATTCCCACAGCTACCAAATCACTCTGTCTAAATAAAAACAACAACAAAAAAAAAAAAGAGAAGCAAATAGAAGAAACCCTCAAGGTAGTAGTGAATACATAATGGCATCACGTATCATCTCTGGCGTGTATTATTATCCTCAGCCTCGGGTTCTCACTTCATAAATAACTTACTTTACTTGCAGAAAGAAAACCTTCCATTAATGGAAAATTTGCACACTTTATTATGCGTTATTCAGGCAACGGGCTATACGGATACGGATAACTGGGTTAAAGGGAATCAGCTCAAGTCGATTTATTTTGCGGATCAATATTTTAAAGAGTTTGCCGGGGAATGAGCGCATCCGCTTTTCAGTGATGTACATAGAACAATAGATGTGCTTGTACCTTCAAACGACAGAGCATAGAAGATATGCCCACAACCTTCTTCCATAATTTGGCTACTGTGCCTCTGTGTTACGTTTGTAAGGAATTGGTATATCAGCGCACCGGCTCAGTAATCGGGCGAAAAGGTCGGTGTTATTTTTATCCAATGATTATAAAAAATCGATGAATCTTTATTTCTATGTAGACTAATAGAAGGAAACCTATTTCGGGGAAAATGAGTATACTCATGCCTCCAACTACGGGATTTCCTTCCCATTACTTTTTTTTTCTTTTCTTCATTGAGGGGCGCAGTTATCTGGGTATTAATTCTGTGATTTGTGTTGACGTAGTTCACCTAATATTTAATGTAGCCAGAGACTGTGCAGCAAACTTAATCCTGTTTGTCTAATGGTTAACTCGCTGGCATAGGAAGTTTTTGTTGGAAACAAAAATATTGCTGGAACACGAAACCTCTTTGACTTCAAACAAGAAGTTAACTTTTAGTAACTCAGGGAGGAGCTACGATGAATAAACTCATGTGACTGATGGATGATTCAACATTCAAATTTATTCTTTATTCACACATCGCACCCCACTTAAAAAAATAGTCATTATGGGAATCAGATGTCTTGGAAGTGGAAGTAATGCATCCAAAATAAATATACAGCCTTTGCCAAAAGTATAAGCCACTTTTGTTCGTATTCTCCGAAGTTAGGTATAGCAGCTTTCGAGAATCTTAAGACGTAAGGCCCAAAAGCACAATGTAACATTCAAAGATATGATCAAATATCTAAAAAATGGAGAGAAATTTGTTTGAAAGTTATAGAAAAAAACCGATAGCAACAATAAAAAACTTCTTTTTCATTTCAAAAAATTAATTTTTTACTTTTCTGCGTACTTCACATCTTTTCATCTTACCTTCTTTTTGAACTTTGGTCAGTTTTTAGGGGTATCTCGTACTTTTGGCCCAAGCTGTACATTAAGGTGATGCTAATCCTCGAGTTCTTCTATGATTGGATGCTATAAAAATGTGGAAAAGGATTTTATGATTTCTTAGATATCATAGATTAAATGCTATAAGAAAAAGCAATGATACTGTAATGAAATTGGCTTACATGTGGTTCCTACAAGGGTCTTTTTCTTTCTTCGATCAAAAGGTTGTTTCTTAAGTCGCAAATATGAACTCATACCTTTTTTGTGGGTATCTTTAGCTTAGTTATTTATGACGATCTCGTGCCTTTAAAAGACCTCGATAGGCTTGTACTAAATACTTACGTCTGTCGAAGTTGAACTCTTTGAAAGTGTTATAAGTTTCTTCTTCATACATAACGTTTTGTGAAGCTGAAAGCTAAAAACTAAAACCCATCTCAAAATTAGACCTGTACATGATGCGTTTAATTCTTTGAATATACTTTTTGTACTAAATAAAAACCAAAAATTAGTTCTGACTCCATTTTGCATTGAAATTTGTTGAAAGCAGTCATCATGCAAACTGTCACCTGTTTAACTATATGCATATATCCCCAATTTGAGAACGCATCCTTCGTCGTGTTTGTTTTACTGAAGTAAAGTTTATTGATATCGTGGAGGTGAAGTAGAGGTGTGTAAAGTTTTGTTACTGAAATTTTTAGATGTTTTTCTTATTTAAAATGAGATTTGCAGTTTGTGAAATTTATTTGAGATCGAGAAATTATTTTCAAGAAAAGATAAACGAAAGAATAGTTTGGTCCTTCGAGCCGGATATACGAACACTGCATTGAATAGGGTTACTGTCGTTTAAGATACAAGTAAGTGTGTATGTATCCAGCAGTTTTCATCAAGAAATGTAAATTATACCGCTTTGTGAGCCTTGATTGATGCATCGTTGAAACCATGGAGCTCAAATAACGAATTTTCTCCTTGAGTGTTTATCTACCTTATCATGCTTTAAGAAGACCAATGACCAACTTTGGTGGCACAGATTCCAGAAACTCCCAGAAACTGTAGGTAATATTTTGGATTGGACTAGCCATTTCTCCTACAACACTCCTTTAAGACTCCGTTGATTCTCCTTCACATAAGTGTGGTGTAGTGCCAATTATCTGTGAGCGGCAGTATGGTAACCTGGAATGTACTCCGAGATTTTAAAATTTTTATTTTTATTCTTTTCTTTCTAAAATCTACTTGGAAAGGTTGTCCAAAAGCGTATAAAACAAGCTTCAACATCGATTAACTTCCTGAAACTTCACAAGGTAATCTAAATTACTCAGCAGCTTAATCCTATTGCATTTCGGCTTAAAGAAAGGTTACAAACAATAAACTGGAGCTATTCTGAACTAAGAGGAGTTAAAGAACTTAGCTTTCCATGGAATGGTATTCAAGGGTAAATTAGTTAAGCTATGATCCTAATGGTCATTGATTGGTGAGGTTTTAGAATCCTTGTTGTTGAATTGGTCTTCTGTTGGCTTCAACCTCTGTTTTCTTTCCTTCCCGCAGCGATGTATAAATTTTGTGTAGATACTCGAAATGCTAAATTTACCATGGATAGCACTTGGAGATATCAGTTGTCCTAGGCTGGGTTGTCTGGAATTATATTAAAAAACTATAAAAAATAAAAGGACAGAGAGGGATGCAATTTTCCTCAACATTTTGGTGTTGAAGTTTACCATCGGAACAGTTCTTGATGCTACGTAGAGTCTTTTATTGCTGTACTAAAGGACTGAATTTGGTTTTCTATTCAAAAATGTGTTACAACGAAGAACTTGAATATTTTAATTTTTTCTTGTATGTACTTTTGGTTTGATGTGCACCATGTAAGGAAGCAGTATACTCCCTTGGAACAATCAATTGATTTAAAAGTAAAAGTTTCGCTTGGAGACTTTTATAAAAGGCATAGGTGAACTAAGCCACCGTTTGCTTTACGAAAAGGTAACTTCACATGTAGGTTAAAAGAAACCCCAAAGTATTTATCACAATATAGGACTAATAACTTGCTTTATCGGGAAGAGTCACGGATAGGAGTTTGGATCTTGTGGCTAGACAATTATGCGATGGACTCCTAAAGCCGATCAACTATGATTAAGTCGAATTGATTTTTATTGAAGGTAGGCTAGGTAATACTCCCAGAGGCTGAGGACATGTTCTCTTACTCTTCGGAGGACTATTTCCGGGCTTATGGTTGCGCTACTGCAATTTTGATAAAACTAGTCAGGCCTTTCAGTTATAACCCTTTATTCTGTAAAATTTGCCTCACGCGCAAGCATAAAGTTTTCAACTACCTTTTTTTATGAAGTGTGTGTTAAGTTCCCACACTGTGCTATCAAATTTTCCGGCTTGGTTCTACACGAGGAATCATTGATGAGAAAAACTACCAACTTCTCCATCTACTTTGCCATATCAATATTCTTTCCTACCTTTCTAATTTTTCTTAGCTATTGTCTTACCACCCATCAGTTGCTATCGAAAAAACAAACACATAGTCAAAACTTGATTATCATTATTAAATCCGTCGTATAATTCACTTTACCAAAATCTTTGCTTTAAAAAGCAGCAGTATCAGTGACTCAAGATCAAAACGACTTCTTTTATGACTGCAAATAGAGTAGCTTCTTAAGGAAGGTGTAAACTGATTACCAAAAATGGCGTCATTTCCCTTCTACCCTAATGAACTCAACTCTCTCGTAGCACACTTGAAAACTCAATTTGCAGCAATAACCCTGAAATGTTTATCTCAACTGATTACAAAACCACCAACTAACCCACATTTCGTAATCCGACCTAAATGATAAGACACGACAAAAAAATAAGAGAAAAAAGAAACAAGAAACAAGAAAAGAAGAACGTGCTAATGACAGTAAGCTAGAAAAGTTTTTCTTATAAAAGACTCTTTGCACCCTCTTCCAGCATCAAGTCATTCATTCTCTGCCTTAGCTGAAGTCGGTTACCTTCCAACCACACTACCAATAACAATGAGAGCCTTTATTTTCACCTTCGCATTGATTTCATGTCTCTTGCTGTCGCAGGTACAAGTAACTTAATTTAAATTCCAATTTCCTGTAAAAGCTGTTGCTCCTTAACGTTCATCTTTAACTTACCTCTTCTAGGGTCTATCACTGAATAGGACAAGCACGACCAGGACTAACACGATGCCGCCGAACCCGACGACGATGCCTGCAGATGCTGTTGCTGCTGCTGCTGTTGGAGAAACTGTAACTTGGCCCTTTGGGAAAGCGGTAAAATATGAATTTATAATTTATTCGCGACAGAGTATCAACTAACCATTCTTTATTCTCTCATCTTGTTGAAGCTACCCGTACCCGCCGCAGCCGAGTCTGGTCAACAATGCAAAGCAATTGGAAGCTTATGTAGAGGAAGTGATGAATGTTGTTCCCGCAAGTGCTCTTTTTACCGACAACGTTGTGCATATTAGAGGAAAAATAAATGAAAAACAGTCGCTCTCCCTTCCTTACGAAGACAAATGCATTTATTTTTCGATTTGTCTATTCCATTTCTCGAAGCAATTAGAAAACCCATCAACACGATTAGTTGCATCGTCATTTGCAATGAATCCAATTAATTAATCCATCGACAAATAAGGGTGCGAATGCCACCCCTTGTCAATAGCAAAGCATGCTAAAGTAATTGACTTTGAATTGTTGGAGCTTTTCACAAGAAAAGGCGACAAACACATCAGTTTTTCGCACATCGCGTATAGTTGTGTCGCGTCGTCGCGTTGGTCTTAAGGCAATCCCAATCCAGGTATATTGCTTTGCATATTCTGGATATGACAGGATTGTTCATCACATCGCTTCGTTTCGAATAACGATGCTAGTTGAATTTAAATTAGATTTTCTTTGTAATTTTTTTTTTTTTTTATTTGCCTCGAGTATGGGAACATTTTCTTTTATTGACTTTTTAGTGCTGAGTTGTAGAATTAAATGTAAAACAACCGTAAACGAGATGGTAATGGGAGCAATTTGTGTTGAAAGCGATTTAATGACTATTTCAATACATGATACTGTTGCGCTGGATACGGTCCCAGAACCCAAATTGCATTGTCAACAAGTTGGAACTGTGCCAATGCAAACAAAAGCCTGCCAGTTCAAGCGAACAACAACTACAGACTTGAACTTCAAAAAGATATACCAATTCCTTCTCTACACAAGATGTGCCCGTGCCTGTGCCTCCCTCTCAAGGAATTGCCTTTTCAAATCGAAATCAATGTATCTCGATAGGTTTTATTGCCTGCAATGTTGTGTTTTGTATAGTTGAGCAGAAAAGGCAGTTTGTTTATGTGATATTGCCGGGGGACTTATGGTACCTGTAATAAGAGTTAAGGACAAATGGGGTGAGGGCGGCAGATGGAATTTATTGCTTAGTAAAATTAAAAGAATATATAGGTATCTTAAAAATACATTTGGAATAAAAAACAAAAGTATGTATGTAAATAGAGACCTGGAATAGATGTCCTTAATTTGATTCTGTTTTAAAACAATCAATTGATGAAACCTAATCAGCTTTTATTTCCACTTGCTTGCAAGAGCTTGTTCTTTTATAAATTTGTTTGACGATGAATTCGTCCTTGTCTCCTTATAAGAAAAACAACGGGTTCTGTTTAATTTCGCTGGGTGCAACGGATGGGATATTGGTTTTAGTTCAATAAAAAAAGAGGAGCCCTTACATGGGATAGGAAAGGTCTGTAGAAGCCTCCGACTCTTTCGAGGTGCGTCAGGGTGGGAGACAAGGGGATGTTTTATCGCCAATTCTTTTTCTGCTGGCGATAGATGATGTTTTGACGGCCAGCGTCGGTACAACTGAGAGGCAGGGTATTCAATGGAGAAGGTTTGAAAGGCTTAGCCATTTAGACTATGCCGACGATATATGTCTCATGGCAAATAATATCGGTGGGCTGAACGAGATGTGTCAAACTTTACGGGTGAAAGGAGAATCGTGCGGTCTTAAAATAAATAGCAAAAAGACAAAAATAATGCTAACAGGCCCCCCAACACAACATCATATTATTCTGCATGACACGCCTGTTGAAGAGGTCGAACAATTTAATTACCTCGGAAGAATTGTATCAGCAATCGGTGGTACGGATCTGGACATAAAAAGCAGAATAAATAAAGCTCGCGTTGCCTTTGGTGCTCTGTCCCAAATTTGGAAATCCAGTCAAGTCTCCTTACGCACTAAACTGAGATTCTTCGAATCCAATGTGAAATCCGTGCTATTATATGCTTGTGAAACATGGAAAATCTCGGCCACCATCTCGAGAAAATCGCAGGCTTTTGTGAACCGCTGTCTACGTCACATCCTGAAAATTCGCTGGCCACAAACAATATCCAACCAGGAATTGTGGCGTAGGACAGGTCAGAGGCGCCTGGACATCGACATCAGAAAGTGCAAATGTCAATGGATTGGTCACACACTGAGAAAACCAAACGATGATATGGTGATATCAGAAGCTAATTCCCAGAGAAAGACGTGGCCACAGTTAAGGTATCTAGCTGCTGATCGAGAAGGATGGAGACGTTTTGTTGACGCCCTATGCCCCGAGCGGGGTTACAGGACCTGATGATGATGATAGAAGCCTCAGGTCGCTAGAAGCATCATTTCCAAAACTATTACTAAAATTACTACACTATACTGTTTCACGTTGCCTGTGAATTGAATGTGAAATTTTTTAGAATACTTTGGTAGCAGTTTTAACTCTTATGAGAATATATCCTGGTTAGTCGAACCAAAGTTGCTCCCCAATTCTTCGTAAAAGATCACACCTATCAGTCGTGCACGTTTTATACACTCTCGTGGCCTATTTACCTTTTGAATGGACTGTTAAAGATGCTGCAACCGCAAATTTAGGAGCGAAAAATGTAACTTAATTTTAAATTCTTTAGTCTGGAAACTCTATAAGTTTTGCTTGGTGTTGAGCTTCTTAACTATGCATAGTTATGAAAACCATGATAAGAGCCTTTGTTGCACTGTCCTATAAATTTAAAGATTTTTGACCCAAAAAATTCGAATCTTTTAAGATGCATATCCTTTATAGATAGACTTCAGCACATTGAGTAATGAAATACATTCAAAGACGAGAAAACAAGTTTCTGTTCCACATGAAAAGTGAAACGCTTTGAGTTAAGACCCTAAAAAGAAAAACCTCTCAAAAGAACCTTTTAAATATATTTTTTTTTTTTTACATAAAAGGAACCTGAAGTATATATCCTTCAGATAGAATTTCTTTTTAAACTGATGACCATTTGACTTCCTGTAGATTATAAAGACCACATCCAGGCATTTTCATTCCAACCCCATCACAATAGTTATAATAAACTTTTTCACCAGACGGCCCTTTCTCATTAAAAAGAAAATAAAAAGTAAAAATCATTTCCATCAACTTAATCTTATTTCATAAGCTGCTTTAAAGATATCTCAACCATCCTTCAAGCCTTTTGTTGGCTCTCCATCTCTTTTGATGGTATTCAAACCCAAAATTGAAATGCTTTTTCCCGTGTTGGTTAAATTAAAATACTCCATGCTGATACGCCAAGCCGCAATGGTGATGATGGCAATGGAAAGAATGAATGAAAAAAAAAAAAAAAATGTAGAAAAGGTAGAAATGTACAAAAAAAAAAAAGAGAAAATACAAGATGAGCAACTGCTGAGGGAATAAAGGAAGCTATCACACACGAATAAACAGCACATGTATAATGTTTGTAGTGCATATCGTAGATTCACTCACCTGATGCAGGATGATGCAAACTGTAAAATAACTTTTCATTATTCGAAAAATTCAATAATCGCAGCATTGTTGTTGTTGTTGCAATGCTAACATCCCACCGTCACATCCTTTCGCAAATAAATATTTCTTGCAAAACATAATATACGAATGGTGAATATCTATCCGTGTCAATTTTAATACGTACGTAAACTTCATACATCGTACAATGTACACGAACAATATCGAGCTACTCAATGGGGCATACATATTTCGAATAAACTGCAACTGCAACTACAAAGCTTAATATAGTGGCTTTTCTGAAATGAAAACTGCTTGATTGTATTTAATCCGGGGATTTTTGAGGACTTTGTGCCGGAGTAGACTTTTGCGAGGGTTGGCTTTAATCGGCTTTTAGTTATAACTTTGATTTTATTTTTAAATAACAAACAAAATTATCGGAAGGAATCGTTCTGTTTGTTTGATGGCTTTTTGCAAGTAGGAAGTTTTAATGGTTTCCTATAGGAGGTTGTGCTTTGGATTTGAGTATCGCACAAGTGAGCTTTTTTGAATTGAATACAAGAGCGTTCTATACATATGTAGTTATTTTATATCAAATCAAAATAAATCAAAAAACAATCACTATAACGACAAGGATTTAACCATTTCTTACTTATATTTTTTTCAATTTGTTTTATTGATTTTTCGGTTGTTGTCGACCGAAATAAAACCCAATTCGAAGCCAGTTCCAAGTATCAAGCCAAACAGATTCATTGGCTGCTAAGGCGATAATGGGTCTTCCAAATATGAAAAAAATAATTACTTAAAAAAATCATGTATGTAACATTTCAAAACACGCAGTTAACAAGAAAAAAAATTACAAAGACTAAATACATGCTCCAAAATACATACAATTAAATGAACAAAACTAGGTTTTTTTCAAGTATTACGACTTTTCAGTTTTCAGTGACAGCATGCAGTTTAAAAAAACATGGGTGCTGAATTTGAAAGTTGAAAGTTGATGGATTATCTTGATTGTGGGATTAGAACCTTACACAAAGCTTAACAACATGTTCCTTATCTATAGCGTATATCACACGATTTTTTTAAATGGCAAAATGATAGCCATTTTTCCAAAAACTACGAAAAAAAACCTTTTTCCAATTTGTTTCTGCCCAAAAAAAAAAATTCACTCAAAATTTTAAAAATCGTATGATATGTATGCGCCACAGCTAGGGACCTAATCGTGTGGTTAAATTTGGTAACGTTCGGCGATTTTATCACCAACCCAACAAAAAACGTCAGTCTGAGAAGAACGCGTTCTCCTTTTTTAAGAATTTTTCTGATGTAAAATCACATACAGCGTCTTATTTGAATTAACCGCTATCCAGTTACAATTGAGTCTTATATTTTTTCAACTTTTTGTAAATGTAGTTTTACTTTGATCTTTGGGGCGCATTCGAATGAGGTTTCAACATCCAAAAATATCGAAAAAACGTTAGAATTTTCAAACCAATAGACAAAAAAATGGCGACAGGGGTCTCCGGTCTAATTGAGTTTGAGAACAAAATGGCACTACCTTACCGAAGTTGATTCTCTGGTTCTACTCTGTAACCGGAACGTTAATCAAAGCCTCTTTTTCGATGCTACCGTGCATGAAATGTTGAGCTGCTGATATTGATCGAAGTGATGTTCATAGATTGAGTATTGCTCAATTTGCACTCTTTGCTAAAGTAGATATACGTTATTGTCTGTGCGCACCGTACGAAGAGGGGGACGTAAGTGATGTCCGTTAGCATGCTAATGTTGAGAACTTTTATATGTTCGAACTTGCGAACAAAAATTAGTGCATTATTAATTAAGTTAATAATTGATTTTTGTTGAAGTGAAATTACTATTTTAGGTCTTGCCAATTTCTAGCAAAAAAAAATCAATACATGTGTCTGAGGTTTGAACCTAAAAATCACCCGTAACAAGCAGACATGCTTACAACTTCGCCAAGGGCACCAAACTTCTTTATGCTTCTTTTCAAAAAACGAGCTGTCAGGGCTACACATCACATTTTACTTAATGAAATCCAAGCTGGGTTTAGGAAAAACCACTCGAGATTAGACCAGATTTTCGTCCTTTTTAATATTGCAGATAGATTCAAAAAGAAGAATAAGAAGCTTTATGCTTTTTTCGTGGACTTCCGTGCAGCTTTTGATTCTATTCCTCGAGAGGCGCTTTTCCATAAGCTGTATGTGATGGGGATTTCAACTAAAGTTGTTACTGTTCTTAAAGCGATGTATGAAAACAACGTGTCTTATGTTTGGGATGGAGAATTCATTTCGGAAGACTTTGCCACTCAAATGGGAGTCATTTTCATTCTATTTATAAACGATGTTATGGATTCAATCGGAGGAGGAATAGATTCTGGACGAGTGCGGATACCAGGCCTTGTTTTCGCTGATGACATCGTTTTTCTGGCGGAAACTGTAGACGGCATGCAGCGAATGATTAACCGGCTCGAAAGATACTGTGATCTTTGGAACCTATCAGTTAATACTGCAAACTCCAAAATGATGAGCTCCCACGTGGTGGGAGATATTCCAGAAATGAAACGTGGAAGTATAAAGGAAAAATTTTAACGATTTTGCGTGAATACAAGTATCTAGGTGAGTTAATAACTTCGAACCTCAACTTTAAAAAGCATTTTCTGTCGAAGCTAGCCGAGGCGAAAAGAGCTATTTCATCAGTATGGGGACGTTGAATGAACAGTAGGTTTGTCGATCATCAAAGATAGCATAGTACATGAAATGATGAGCTGTTGAGATTGATCGAAGTGATGTTCATAGCCGTCCTGAATCAATTTTGTGTTGGGATGGTTAAATTTTTACCACTAAACGAAAATAATTTATTGATTTAGCATTCCCTCATTTTTGAAAAGTAAATGTATTGTTATTTGTTGATGTGTTTCCATTTAAAACCGGAACCAAGATCCCCACACTTACATTTACAAAAAACAATTAACTTTATGAAGATATAAAAAAAGTTTTATTCAATGAATCAATTTAGAGCGAATAAGAAGTGCTACCAGATAAGGTATCGTTTCTTTTCTTCTATCTCTTCTTTCGGTTAAATATTTTGGTTTTGTGTATTTCTTAAAACTACAGATGTGAAATTATTCTAAACCTCAAACAGAAATAAAGAAACTTCCATCTTAATACTGCATGTCGATAAGGCTGTTTAGATGTGAATACACTCCATGAATTCAGCGTCAAAACGTTTTATTTTATTTTGTTGTACGTCAAAATTAATCCCTCTAATTTTTTTAGTTTTGATATATCTGCTCCTTAACCTCATTTTTCACCCTAACAACCAGAAAGAGTACGGCGGTTTAAGTTAAGTAAACATAACTTTCATCTCGTGTACGGAACCACTTACACTGACGTTATTAACTCAAACGAAAATATAAACATTTTATATATGTACATACAATAATAATATCCAACAACTTCAGTTACAGAGCCTTAACTCTACAATTTTCTGTAGTTATTAAATGTGCGAGCTAAAAAACCTGAGCTACGATTAAATCTTTAAAGCAACTCAGAATGAAAAATAGCCCCTCACAAAATAAATGAATGACCATTTACTTACACTACTGGGCGTGAAAGTTGCTTTATTTCTACTATGAGTGTGAATTATCATTAGCCACGCAATGTCACCAACAAATGGCAGAGATGGAGTCTACTTCCTTACACGAAATCCACAGATCATAGGACCTAAGTGGAAAAGTCTTCTGAGGCTATATGCCACTCAAAAATCAATATCTTGACAAAGCAGTTCAATGCACAGCCCCAACGTATTCAATTTCGTCTCCTCGATGCATCCTCGCACACCACAGGATGGTAACGTACCTACTACAAAATCAAATTTGAAAATGCTTTCATCCAACCTCAGTTGGACAGTAACTTTTATTTCTTTATTTTTACTTTGTCCATGTTATTCTATCAATTACACCTACATGTAATACAAGTTCCAAATTTTAAGACCCAGTCTCTCTACAATGCCCACTGCAGCCTCCCTGCTAGCAGTGAATCTAGCTAAGTTGTGCTGTCAAAAAAAAAAATTCACAATCGTTGTATTGTTCGCACTCTAAACATCTTCCTACTAATTAAGCCCCCTAGACGATAGAAAGTCTGAAGTGCGTTTAAACAAATGCGGCGGCTCTCTTTGATTACTCTTACAAAACTTTGTTTTTCCAAATCGTGTACAATATAAAAATATTATTTCGCTGCGCCTAACCAAACAGAATATCTTTTGTCTATGCTAATAAAAATAAATCTATCTGTCATCAAAACAATGAACTGTGCCATGTACTCACAGCAAACAAAAGATTGTATACCTACAGGGTGTTTTGAAAAAATATGCATCGTGTTTTCCATAAGATGCAAAAAAAACCTACGACGGATAAATTGGATCAAGACAAGAAAAGGAGGTCTATTCCCCTCTGTTCAGACTGGAAGGTCAATTTTATAAAACTGACTTTGTTTTAAAAAAAAGTATTAAAAATCAGCTAAGCAATTAACTCGCTCCAAACTACAAAGCTTTTGAAAGTGAATACTTTTTCTTAAACTTAAATTTTAGCTCGAGTTAATCTGGTGAACAGTTTTTGACTAATCGGGTTTCAAATCCAATCAAAACCAATTTTTGTTTTCAAAATTTTGATTTTAAAACTTGATTGCTCGAAAACTACATATTCACTTTATCAACTTCAACTAAAATGTCAATTAAAAATCATAGTATTAGCCTTAAAAAAAAACTATAGCATGTGACTTATTTGATTTTTAATATTTTTATAGAAAATTAAATCATTTTCTCATAAAATTTCCCCTTCCGCCTGAACGGAGGTTCATAGACCCCTCCCCATCACATACGATTTATTTCTTGTCATTACCTAGCCTATCCTTCCTGACCTTTTGTCGCATCTGATACAAAACACCCTGTGTATTTAAAGTCCGATTATTTTTAAATCAAGACTCAGCATATTTCCAACTTGTAATTACTTTTTTTCTGAGTCACTTTTCTCCTCATATGTATTTTAATACACTACGCACAGGGCTTTCCCCCTTGAATAACGCTTTCACTTAAGTAAGCCCAAATTCGAAAAATAAGACACCTTCTACCCACAACATTTGATCTGCTTGCATTGGAATTGCAGTAATACACCAGTTCAATTTAACAAATAAATCGGGTTTAAATGTGGCTACTTTACATATGAACTTGACGTATAGGTATATTGACGCCTCAAGCTAATGAAAACCACGGAATAATTAAGCAGAGATAAGTAGAAATTACCAGTTGTTGAGAGGTGATATTTCCGAAAAGAGAAACACCAGCTCTTGTGCGGGTATTTGCATAACGTCAAACTCGGTAAGTCAACAAACGTAGTCGGGGGTCACAAAACAACAAGTGAGTAATTTTTTACTTCAATACCATGTGAAACCGTTGTACTTTTAAGAGTAGAAATGCATTTTACTGACCTTTTTATGTGAATTTTGATTTTTGAGAGAAGGTAAACAAATTGAATCGCAAATAATAAATCGAGAGAAAACAAAAATCTATAAATACGAAGGTTTGGTTGAAATTAATCAAAACAAACAAAACCAGTCTGAGAATAGACAAAGAACATCTGACTTAATGTGATACAATGTCATAATTGCCAACACAGCCAAACTTAAACAAATTTAAAATCTTCAAATTGAAATTAGATTGCTTTGAAAATGTCGTATATTTAAATATAATGAAATTTGATCTCCAAAACAAATCTTAATCAAAAATTTAACCCAAATTGGTTACAAAAATGTAGACGATGAGTCTCAAAGATTGAAACAATTTTAACGTCATTTGCCACGGTCCTATTATGGGCTATTAGATTGACAGATCCGAACGCTTTGTTTGGTACTAGAGTTTTTTACTCAACGAAACGATTGAATTAAATTGTTTTTTTGATGATTTGGGAAAATATGAGCCGGAAGCCGTTGCACCTTCTAGAACTTAGTAGGTTCTAAGTTCTAGTTTAGTTTTTGGGGCTATCATCGCCAAAAGTAGACTGCACAGATGCAGATCAGTCTTTGAACCTGTTAAAGCAACGTAACTTCTGGTTCTTATTTCCTTAACTGCCATATATATCTTCAACTGACTTATGTTGTATGCTGGTGGCGTAGTGGTTAGAATGTCTGCTTGTTACTTGGGAGGTTCGTTGTAAGAATTCCAACAGATCATGTTTGTTTTAAACGGGTATCACTTTGGTAGAAGTCATACGATAGTAATAGTTTCTTGCCATGAAATACACCTTTTTTTACTATTCGTTCCGAGTGGGGAAAACTCTCTAGGTCTCTCCATGTCTTACAGGGTATGGTTTTGAGCAAAAGCCTAAAGCCCTATGGCTCCCCACTTCGAACGCTTTCCTATATAAAAAATGAGGAAAACAGTCTTCCATAATATTCTGAGAAGCTGCACTCTTGATTCTTTAGCTGCATCATTATCAGAACCTTGATTTTGTAATGAGCACTCTTATCAATCAAAAACTCTTACACCATCTTACATTATAACATACAGCTTATTGAAATAGTCAGAAATCTATTTTATTCGATAGAAGATAAACCACAGTTGGCAACAATGCACACTCCCAACTCAATTCGGGGGCAAGCTATTGCGCGAGAGAAAAGAAACTATCTACAATCGCATCTTGAAGCAACGAACAAACATATAGCTAGTCAACTTTGAGATTCAGATTGTAAGTATATTGTTCTAGATTTGAAGTTTGAGCTTTCGTGGATCTGTGCAAAACAAAAGATGTATTCATAAACTGGTATTTTCATTAAGTTTCCATTCACTTGTTGGCCAACAGTTCTCGTGTGCGGATCACAAAACTTTGTTTACCGACTGCCGTTCTGAGTCACAGCAACATGATACGAAGGGTCATATTCAGCTTGTTACTAGTTAGCTATACTTTAGCTGCTATAGACACGACTTGTAGAATGGATGGAGAATACGTAAGGATATAAATAAACTCTGCTTTAAATTCAAATTGAAAAAGTCTTTTTTTTTCAAGTGCCAAAACCACTGGGACTGTTGTTCAAATACCTGCCTATCGTTCCTGTATAAATGCTCACACATTTCGATTACTTCTGACATGGCTCCAGTAGCGCTAAGCTCGCCAGCTTTCGCAGCATTCGCACCACCGCTAATCCCTACGCAAAGGCCAGAAACAATGTCATTCGAATCACTGATCAGTGTAATATTCCCTCCACAATCAGTACAATATCAACCAATACCTGTAAGGGACGCAGTTAAAGAAATTGTTTCGCGCGTAGGAAACGATGAGGAGGAAGAGACTTTGAATACCACATCGAATTGGAACAACGAAGAAAAGACCGAAGAGATTATTAGCACCACCACGGAAAGACCTCAATGCGAGGAGATTGGAGCAAAGGTGAGATGAAAGAGATTTAACTAGTGAATCCTTCTAAATGAATTTTGTTTACAGTGCTACAGAAACCTTCAGTGTTGTTCTCAACGTTGCCATGGGTATCTTCATAAATGTGTTACTTGAAACTCATTATAATAAGTCATAAGTTGATTAAACGAAAATGTGAGCGTGAGTGGTCCAAGCTGAGCTGTTTTTTAGATATCACTTTGGCCGGTAAAAGTACTGAGACTGTTTTTTTTATAATAAACGTGAATCAATCAATCAAAATGTGTGTATACATGTGTGGTTTTTGTTTTCTTTTTTTATAATAAAAAACTTGTTTTAAAAGTGATTGCTTCTGGTTTAGTCACAAGTTAAGCACAAACCACCCAAGCAAAAGTGATTTATGAAAATTGGACACAGAAGTAGGGTAACTTGGGGTTAAAATGACCAAAAAAGAAGCAGACAGGACTCTAATATTTATAGAAACAGCGTTCATCGAGAAAGATAGTAACAAAATATCTCCAGCTTCCATTCGTCAATCAAGCTGGACCACATAAAGAAATTGAAGTCTTGTGTATTATAATTTTTAATTTTTTACCGAGACATGTTTAGTAAACAAAACTAAAAAAGTGATCCAATCCAAGTGAAGAAAGTAGGGCGTTTACAAGCTTATCTACTGATTAGATACAAGAAACACACACTTGAATGCATTGAGTAACCCTTGAGTGTTACATAGACAAACAGAAAGGGAAAGGAAAATGGTTCTGAGTGGATTGTGTCGATTGTGATCAACTCACCGAAAGAGAACCGACAACTCACTGCAATTGAATTTGAATTGTTTACTTTAAACTTTTGTAAGGCTTCAATCTAATTTTTATGAGTGAAATACTAAGTGGTGCTATTTATGCAACTTCCTTCAAATCAAATTTGTGATATTGCAAACAGAACACACAACTTGTGGGAACAACATCAATTTTCTCATAATTCTGCGGTATTCAAACAAAAGCCATCATCGTTCCCAAATGAACCTAAAACTTTGTCGAAGTAATTCGTTTATTGTTTTGAAATCAATTAAATTTACTACATCCACTTAGAACATGTCAAACAAGCAGGGAGAACTAGCGCATCTATCGAAAGACTATAGTCTTTTGAACATTTTCCATATAATATGTAGCTCAGGGTGCAGTCCTTAATAAGCTTCCATAACATAAACAAAGGGTGAACAATGCAAAAGCAACCTGTTTGTTCAAAACTAGCATAGAGAGTGATTGTTGATACACTCGGCGTAGCGATAGTGAAGGTATGTATCCACGGACGACACACACACTCATTTCTGTATTTTCTAATCACGGCTACACGACAAAGGTGGATCATGGCGGCGATGACAGAAGCATGACAATGCCAGAGTCATGTGAACAAAGGACGACGCTCCAGAGGTGATGAGGACATCGTTCTTGTCGTCGTTCACAACGACACCATTGTGTGTACAACGGTGATTATGCGAAAAACGTATTCTGATGGCAAAAATACCTTCCTTTCTGATAAATTTTTGATAAAATTGCTATGGATCCTTCCAACCAACTGCCAACTCCCCGAAAGCCTGTGCTAGGTGTGCTCTACATCTACAGTAAAAAAAATATTGTTTTTTTTTTGGTTGTTGCCACTTGCGTTTGGGGTTCTTTGACGCAAGTTTTGGCAACAAGCGCATGCATTAGCTATTATATGGTTTTATTAATATCCTCTCGTTCTCTTTTCATGTGATAGAAAAGCTGCAAAAGTAATCAACGAGGTTGTTGTTGTTATAAATCTTTAATTGATAGTTCAGCTCTCAGCTATAGTTTTCTGTGTGGTTAGGTTGTAATTAAAACTATTAATTGGTCATGATGATAGCAGGTCCACAAAGATGAGTGTATTTCATTTTTCAAAAATCTATTTTGAATCGCTAAAAGTTTAAACAATCGTAAGGTATAGGTGTACAACATTATTTGCCATAGTTTTTTAGATCATTTTTACATTTTATAATGCAAATAAATGATAAAAGGAAGGAGAGATGTATAATGCCACTGTGAAAATATATTTTATAATTAAATAAATTCTTTTCTCAGAGCTAGGGTTGGGCCATTGATTAGAGTTTTTATTTCAAGAATAGAGGAGACATTAAGCTGACAGCCAAATGAGAAAGCTGTATGATTGATTTCCTGAGCACACAGACCATTTTCTTACTAGCGATTAAAGGTACCTACTAAAAGGCAAGTTTGGCTACCGTGGAGAGAAAACAATTGAGCTAACAATGTGAGCCCTGAATTTTTGTATGTCTGTCTACATTTTTATGGATCAACAGCTTGAACCACTTGACCGATTTTCTTCTAAATTTGCAGTTTGGGCGTCTGGCCTAAATGGCAGTTTTTGGAATTGAGTCTCTTGGTATTTCAAGACAGTACATGCCATACAGTCTACATACATATATGATAAAACCATTTTTTTCGAAAACGGCTGTAACGGTTGCTAATAAATTTTATATGAATTATTTATTCTTTATTGTCTTTCCTAAAATGTTAACAATTTTTCAAAAATTCTAAAAGCGGTTTGATTTTTGTCAAAACATCTTCTGGCAAGATCTTAAGATGAGCATACCTAACTTTTAAAAACGTGCTTTTAAAAAAGTGATAAATAAAAAGCCCGTTTTTGAAAATATTTGTCTAACTATTTTAATATAATTATCAGCGCTTAAAATAAATAAATAAATAGGGTGGCGCAACAGAGCTAGGAGCCCCTGGGCCTAGCGCATTTCTTACAACCATTCCTTTGGTAGGGAATGGAAGGGACCTACAATTTTCTGCCGGTTCCGAATGGCTTATTGAGAGAGCGCTTTTCATGGCAATGAATACTAACGGAGGACTTGCCAATTCCTCGCGATACCCGTGGAAAAAAAATGTTTGCCTCTGTTGGGATTCGAACTCAAAACTCTGGATTAACAGGCGGACATGCTATGCATCACACCACGGGTACCACAATTATCAGAGTTTATATGTTTTAAATAAATAAAAAATTTATATTTTCGGTAAAAACTTCAAAACAAAATAATTTTTTTCAACATTTTATTTTTTCTGACTATTTTCAATTTTCATAATTAATGTGTAGTTGGCATCCCTGTTGTACAGATATTTCATGCAGTGCCAGTACTAAAACCTTGTACTCAGTTCAAAGATTTTGATGTCGAACTTAGATTAGATTAGATTAGATTAAGGGCGGGTTGAGCTTGCGCAGTTCTGGGCACTGCAGTGTCTAAATTAAACCTATTGTGCCAACCCATGTGAGGTTGCAGGGCAGTTCTCCTCCTCCTTAGTTCAACCAGAAGTTAGCAATCTTCTGTGGGTGAATGAGTTTGAGTTTATCAAAGGGGATGATCATTGAACATAGTCAGGTATTCGCTTTCTAAGACGGTAAAGCGCTGGACGTTCCGTAATAATGTGCAGAGATGTTTCTTCATTTTTAAGGCATAGTATAGGCATAGATGGGGTCCGCTACAAGTCTCATGTTTCTAAAGAATAGTGGTCGGTTAATAGCCCTGTACAAATTTTTAAGGTTCCGTAGGAATTTTGATGTTTTTTCTGTATATTCTGGCAAAAAGAATTTTGAACTGGTTTGGCCATAGATGAATTATGCCAAGCTTGAAGATGTTCTTGGCAGTGTTTTTGAAGGTGCTTTTCTCTACATCGCATAAGGGTTCTGGACCAACGAATGGTTTAGATACACCGTCTTTAGTTTAGATGTCTGCCTTCTTGTTACCATCATAGCCATTGTGTGCTGGGATCCAGTGGAGGATTACAGCGTTTTTCCTTGCTAGTTCAGAGCACTCACTGATGACACATGACTGTCTCTTGGACTAGTTTGGATCTTATGACAGGTGAGCTTAACGCCTTTATTGCAGCTTGGCTGTCTGAGAAGTTGAATATTGTTTTGTTTTTCGTGTTATTATTGTCGAACAATCGTTAATGGCAAATACTTCAGCTTGGAATATAAACGAGTGACTAACCAGAATCTGAGAAATTCGTTCTGGGAGAGTCACTGAAAGTGCCGGAACCTCTACCAGCCTCCCTTTTTGAGCCGTCCGTATAACAGACCCTATGCCTTTAAGGATGATTTTTTTTTTTTTGGTCTCCCAGTCTTCCCTAGGGGGTATGACAATGGAGAAGTTGAGTTTGAAGTTGTACATGGGAATAATGACATCCAAGCACATACTAAAGGTATTAAGTTTTTCTAGACTGTCCTTTCGAGTTTGGATATGATCTAATGTGTCCTTGATGGAAAAGACGTGTCGCCAGTTTTGTTTCCATTTTTATGATGAGGTGAATAATTGAATTGATGGTAGTCCTACAATGACGTTTAGAGCGTTGGAGTAGTACGCATGTATCCAGTAATGCATGTTGTTGCCAATCTTTGAATCTTATCTAGTTTGAGAATATCGTACTTAACACACAGTCGCAAGTTCTTGGAAGTTGCAACCAAGTTGTACCCATTTTTCTTTCTACAGCTCATTTCATTAGTTTGGCTCACTTATATGTCCAAAATGGTTTTCCTCCTTGTATCATCTAGATTATTATAATCAAGGCCAGTTTTTCAGTGCCAGGAGTTAATTCTAAAACCGACTGACTTCGAAACGAGTTAGTACTTTAACTCACAGATTGGTTATAAAGTGTGTTTTGTAAACAGTTTTGCTATCAATACCGAGTGATTGGAGAATAAAAAATGATCGCTGCACGACCTTTCAAGTTAATAAAAGCATTTCCACGAAATTTGAATTTGCTTTTAGACATTTTTTTTTTTTTACTTGAAGTAAATTTTCCAGTGAATGGCCACATTTTTTTTTTGTAAATAACCCGCCAACTAAATAATCTTACGGTTTTCCCCCAGTATGTCAACATTGTTGATGGGAAAATGATGACAGCAACATGCTGCACTCAAATAATAACTTTTTATAAGTAAACATAAACTCTATACTTATGACGAACTGGCATACACTCCGAATCTACCATACATGAAACCCTTATCAGCTTATCAGTCCAGTTCACAATGTAGGTAGCTATCGCAATTTCTCATTGATTGAATAACAACAATCGTACTCAATATCATGTGAAGTACACATAAGTACGGCACTATCAGCTCGGCAGAGATATGGTGCACCACTCTGCTGAGCTCATTAATCGAAACTAGAAAGGGCAGTCTTTAGTTTCACATCAGTGCGCGAACATGTTATTTCGGTTAAACCACCTATTGCCTATCGCGCTTTTCACGTTTTTTATACATATCCCCGCTGGATCCACGTCAACATCAGAGGAGGCAAACGATGACGAAACAACGACTACTATACTGCCCCTACGTTTGCCCACAACTGTTTTACCAACAAGGTATCATCTACACATAACGAGTCACATCCACCAAGAAATTCTTGGCTATAGTGGCAACGTAACCATTGACCTTGTCTCAAATGAATCTACCAAAGAGATCGTGCTCCATGCGAAGTTGTTGAGAGATTTCGTGGTCAGTTTGACTGACGTGCGCAATGATCGTTACTTCGAAAATCTCAAGTACTCAAGTGATAATCAAACGGACTTTTTGCGAATAATAACTCCGTTTGCATTGGAGTCAGGTCAACAATATCAACTGGAGATACTCTTCAAAGGAGACATTAGAGTGCAGCACTTTGGATTCTACAGAACCATTTACAAGGACGAACAGAACAACACCATGTAGGTAACGCGATAGCTTCAGAGCGCTGCGCTGATTATAAAAGTTCACTTCGCTGAACTCTTGCAGGGTTGAGTGATTATTATTGAAGCCAGGGAGACTCATTGAAACACCCAAACACCCATAGTAATTTACCGCTCTGTTGGAGTGTCACTATCAGACAGTTTAAAGGTCTTACACATTTTTTTGTTTGTGTCGTTGCGGATGATAAGATTGATTTACTGTCGTTCCTTCATCAATATGCAATTAGAGTCTCAGTCCTATATGACTTGAATAAATAAACAATTTAAAGTTTTCACTAAAAGGAAAAGTATTGCAGAGTCAACAAAACACTGGAGTCATTGTATTTGTCATAAATTTTTTCCGATCGTTTTTTATTTAATTAACTTCTTATCGATTGCCAGTTTTCGCGTATTTCAGTAGTTGTTTCAAACACTCGTAGTCAAGGGTCAAAACATTTTCAAAGAACGTTTACTGCACCTCATATACGTGTTTTCCTTTTCTTCATTTTATCATAGAATCGATAGCTGGATTGCGTCAGTGCAAAGATAATTCTTGTCCAAAGCAAATGCGCAAACCTTATAGCTGACTACACTGGAAAGTGATGTGCTGTGTGGAACACGATATCGATCAATGAAACTTAAAAAATAGCCTGATAAAACTGATTCGTGCCGGTAGTGAACATGCGTAAACGAAAATGTGATTAAACAAAACCTATGTAGTAGAGGCTTTTATCTTCCTTGATAAGAGAAGACATTTGTTTTAAGGCACAAAGAAGAAAGCCACGGTCAGTGTTGCCCTTTTCGTAATTTTTATCAAACTTTAATGCATTTATAGATGTAGACTTCTTATCCAACGAATACAAATTGTTAAAAAAAACCTTATTTAAAATGGTGTTTTCGGCAAATGTTATGCGCGGGAAGGTTTTTTCCTGCGAAAAGTTGGTCTACCATCTGATGAGTAACTATACTGTTTTTTATAAACGGTCTGATTCCTATTTCAATACGATTTTCGAAAACAAGATAGCTTAAGTTTCATAAAGATTTTTGTTTTTTCAGACCATTGGCGACAACTCAGTTCGAACCAACCAGTGCCCGATTAGCCTTCCCATGCTTTGACGAGCCTGCCCTCAAAGCAAGGTTTGTCATCAGCATTACCCATGGTAGCAACTATTCGGCTTTGTCTAACATGCCCATCGACGGCGTCCCCATAAAAAGGTAAATGTGAAAAAATCAATATTCAATGACATCTAATAAGCTTTTAATATTTTTTCAATTTAAAGCTCCAATGGTGACATGACTACGACAACTTTCATTGAAACACCTTTCATGCCAACATATCTAATAGCATTTGTTGTGTCCAACTATGAGCATATTAGCGAGGTTTTCAATGGCATCGATCATAGAGTATTCTTTCCTCCAAAATCCAAGGACCAAGGCAAACGAGCTCTTAAAAATGCCATCGAATCTGTGACAGCATTAGAGAATTATGTAGGGATAAAGTATCCCTTGCCAAAGCTTGATCATATTCGTGTTGATAAAAGCTACGGCCTGGCAATGGAAAACTGGGGTCTCATCACCTATAACAAGAAAGCTTTCTTACCCACAATAGAAGGAACACACAGACATACAACAATTAAGATGACTTTGGTGCAGAATCACGAGATCGCCCACCAATGGTTTGGAAATTTGGTTTCGCCAAAATGGTGGACATATGCATGGCTGAACGAGGGTTTCGCAACATACTTTGGCTACCTTACAACTGAGTTGGTAACAAAACTATATAACTTTTGTAATTTTTTATTTGTATACAAATCGTCATACTGAGTTGGGTTTGTTCTTTTGCAGGTTCATCCTGAGTGGAAAGTCATGGATTATTTTATAGAGAAAGAAGTTGATGCAGTATTAAATTGGCCAATTACTCATCCCATGACTCACTATGTCGAGAAGGAGGCGGACATCAAATCAATATTTGATGTAGTTGCCTATCAAAAGGGTAAGTTATCATTTCATAGATTGATACTGATTACTGCAATGCTTTGAAAACACCGTTACATGAAAATAGCATGCTTTGAATTCGCTGTGAGTCACATTATATACGGTGCAATTTCGAGAAATGTTTACTGTTTGTTGCTTGCTTCAGTTCTTTTTTCTTGACAGACGAAATGAGTACTTACTTTTACCTACTTTTTTTTTATTTATCTTTATAAATAAAATCAGCAACAATTGTCTTGCTGTGACATTTTTTGAGGACTACCCTAGTTACCCGTGTGTGTTATGGATAGCATGTCCATCTGTTAATCCAGAGGTTTGTCGTTTGTGGTTCGAATACCAACAGAGGCAAACATGTTTTTTCCATGGGTATCGCCTTTCGCGAGGAATTGGCTAGTCCTCCGTTAGTATTGCTTGCCATGAAAAGTGATTTCTAGATTAGCCGTTCGGAAAAGGCAAAATATTGTAGGTCACCTACACTTCCTAACAAGGCATATGGTTGTGAGAAATTTGCTAAACCCTGGGGCTCCTCGCTCTGTTGCCTCAGCCTATTTATTTATTTATTTTACCCTAGTGTAACTAGATTCTAATTTTTTTTATTTCTATCAACACAGTGGTTTCAGGAGTAGGATGGACTGAGTTGAGCTGCTGTATTGTCTTTTTTAGCTCAATTTTGAAATTTGGAAGTGGCTGTTTTAAATTTGGGCTGTAAAAATATGAAGTTACTTGGAATACCCAAACACTTCCCATTTTCTAGTTAAATGTGTCGTTTAAGAACTAAAAAATTTAAATGACGTTACCTTTAAGCTCTTCTCATTGTCTACTCCTTTTCAGTCTACCGCTGCGCTCGTCCACTTGTCTCTGTCACACTATTGACATGACAAGTAAACAAGCCTCCGAAATTTGGCCTAATGAACATATGACGACAATCGTTGTGCTTGTGTATTCATATTTGTGTGTGTACCAGGGGATCATTTGGTCAGCTTTTCTTCTTTCTTGGTCTTCATCGTGTATGCTGTGCCAATTGCACTATATTTTCAGCCAAATTGGTATTTTTGACTTGAAGGCTTTAAAGCATCTTAATACTTTGAACTCGATAAAGTGTTTTACTTTTGATGTCATAGGGAACATCTTCATCTAAGCTGCCATCAACTCACTTTTATAATTTACCAGAGTATTTTTCAAGTCTAAAGAAACTGTACTCGCTGCTGTTAGTTATAGCGACCCATTTTCAGTGTTCGAAATTTAAAAGTGTAGTTTCCAGTGTAGTGTAGATTTCCAAAACACAATTTACAAAACACTGTGACAACTCCAAAACATATGCTTGGCAGCCAGATACCCGAAGGCCTATTGAACTATTCACACAATTCTCAATACCTTTTAGGTCAGAAATGGAAACCAGATTGTCTTCCCTAAGCCAGTGAAAATCATCTTAAGGTGACACTTTTGGCACTCTTTTTTATACGTATGAGAACAACGGGTAAGGAATGGTCATATTTTGGTTTTAACCTAAGTTATAATAACTACAATTCCAAGCTTTGGATTTCATGGAACAAAACCAATTCGACTTTAAGAAAAGTAGTCGTGTCTACAAAATTTTCGCTTTTACAATTATAGTATCGTCGTTCGCACACGAAATAATTTAAAATTGTCAACCTCTGAATTGATACCTTGCCAGCATTATTGTCTGGTCCTCAAACATCTTTTCACCTACTTGATTGTTAAGACTGAAAAGTGATAGCTCAGTTGTAGAATCAATTGATTATCTTGAGGAAGCCTCGTTGAAAGGTTCAGTACATCAAACTAAAAGAATGTGCTAAACTTAAACATCCACACCAAAGGCAAGCTCTCTAAAAAGTCTGTAAATCTACTCGCTTACGTATAGACGAAATTGACGTAATGAGAGGAAGCAAGTATGATGTCCTGATAAAAGCGGGTTCGATGGTTAATGATAGCAAAATAGGGTATATCCTGTCCTCCTTAATATACATAGTCCTGTCCTGTCTTAATATACATAGTACGAAAGCTAGCGAGTAGACGTGTTTTTAATCGGGCATACCTTTTATAAGTTTTCTATTGTCAAAAACCCACACTTTCGTCTATAAAAACCTATAGAATAAAAACCTGTTGTGTGATCGATACATTCTGCCTTTTTTAGTGGATTAAACTCGTACTTTAGTGATTGAATTCAATAAAAAAGTTATTTTCGTTGATAAAGACAATTTTGTTCATATAAGTAAAATTTCTCAAAATGTCAACACGCCCTGGTGTTAGTGAACGAAAAATGAACTCACCTCTGAACTCATCCAGCTTCTCTCTCAAAAACACGAAAAAAAGCTTTGAGGATGATAGCGATATGTGGAAAAAAATGGATGAAATGCTTAAGACGCAAAAAAAAGTATAACATCTGAAATCGATGCACTTATTTCAATGAAATTACAAGAAACGGAAGAACGAATTAACTCTAATATAAATGAGCAATTTACACAAATAAAAAATGAAGTTACTAAGTTAGATTTACACGTATCTAAGATTGAATCATTTCAATCTACTTAAGACTCTGCAAACATGTTGCTTAGTAATGATGTCAACAAAATAAAAGCGACAAAAACAGATATCAAAACCGAACTATCCACCTGCGCTTTAAAAGTAAACAAATATAAAAACGATCTTTCCGCACTAAAAAACGAGCTAGACGATGTGTATAGAACACTGGAGATTCAGGAAAACCGAAATGTTGCCTGTGACGCCGTACTTAATGGAATTCCCTTTTCACCCGACGAAAACCTTAAAGGAATATTCCATAATTTGTGTCTTTCACTAAGTGCTTGCCACATTGGCAAACTTTTTTCGTACGAGACCGACAAATTCCAATTCTTCGCGAGTGCTTGACGAAAAAAAAAACACTTGTTACTGCAGTCTGCACTAAAATTGAAAAAAAAAACAAAACAAACTGTCATCGGTGTTTACAAGACTTGGACTGGTGTATGTAAAACGTCAACAAGATGAGGATGCTGTTCGTATTGACAATTAAGAAATCTTGTCCAGGGTTGTCATGATCGATGCTGTAACATAGTACTTTTCAAATTAGTATTTTATAGGACAAAGCATCATAATGACCATAGACAGACATAACTTCGAGGTAGTACAGAACTTCGTCTAACTTAAATATGCAATAGGCCAATATAGCGGAGTAGTACACTTTACAATCCCTTCTATTTTGGGTTAATGACTCAATAGGGTAACCCTCTCTAGAAAAACAAAAGTAAAAATATTGCTGTACGGCACGGAACCATGGGCTTCAGCTAATGCGTAGAAGGAAACTCTTGGCCGTTTCGAAAGAAAAAAACCTCCGAGTGATTCAACAACGCACTGTATGAGCTGTACAACGACATGAGTACGCGCGATTTTATGCATACCGAAAAAGCAATACTGGGAAATGTAGAACGGATGCCGAGTGGAAACTCCCCGGTTAAAGTGGCGCAACTTTATATCGACTTATAGAGTGCAAAACTAGAGAGAGCAATCCCGATTTCGAAATTGATGGCTAAAGATTAGGGGTACGTAAATTTCGTTTTTACGAAATAGATGCGATTAAAGCGAAATCTGCATTTTATTTGCGATAAAAGCGAAATTTGAAAATTAAATACTTTCGCACTTGTTATGTTACGCGCTTTCAAATGTTGATCAGACGCGCTAACAGTTTTTATTTTATTACAACTCTGTTTGAAACAGACAGAGCTTGGATAAATTGTTGGTACTCATGCGGCCAAATCCAACAATTGAGTGCTGCAAGCACATTGGCAGATTATTTTGTCCATCGGAAGCAGCAAATATGCCCTCCTCTTCTGTCAATTCAAATTCTATAGTAGAAAGCTTCGCAAAAATTCCGTTTTTCAAAAGTGTACTACAAAAAAAAACTAACTGACGGATACTTTCATTTTCACAGACAATTACTTCGATTGGTCGGCCAAGAAGCACCTGTGGATGTAATGCAAGTCTTAGTGGCATCAAAATCTTGCTACCCTGAATTTGTAAAAGCAGCTATTCAATGTGTCAATTGCCCTGTCAATAGTGTTGATGCCAAGAGGTACTTTAGTGTCTACAACATTGTCCTTACTGATCGCAGGCAAACAATTAAAGATGAAAATGTAGAAATTACAACAATGCTAGGATGCTAGCCTTTAATTGAGTTTTTTTTTTGCGAAATAAATGCGAAATTTTATATTTTGGGTTTTTTTTAATGCGAAATCACGATTTTTTATTCGCGAAATTTACGTACCCCTACTAAAGATGTAGGTTGAGACCCGAGTTCACCCCAAACTGTAATACCCATCCTAGTTAGTAAGTGGGTACCAGACAGAAATAAGGTTGTGATAATTTAATTAAAAACCTAAAAAAAAAAAATTTTTAATTCAAAAATTATTCGACAGAACTTTGGCGTCATTTTTCTTTTATTGCTTGAATGCGCAAGCTTCTTCACTTAGTGCCATGGAGTGTTAGATGTTGTTTTCACAGAAAGATGCCATTAGCTTCAAATATACATTTCAAATATTTTATCTTTCTGTTTCAAAGCAGCAAAAGCTGTCATAGTCAAAATTCAACAGCTAAACTTGCCCTGAGTCATATGTGGTTGGTAGTTTCCCAAATAATTTAAATTTAATTCTTCAACATTCTTATCACATCCCGTATTTCCTACGTCCGGATATTTTTCTATTGAATTGCTGCATACTTCTTTTCAAGGGGAACTTTTTGTGTCCATATTCATTACGAAACACAGCACACATTTCCGTCAACACTAAAGAATATCTTTGCTTTCTTCTCATTCAGCTGGTACCTTCATTAAGATGTTCCATCATGCCATCGGACACAAGACGTTCATTAAGGGCGTTGCCCTCTTCTTGACTAAATTGTAAGTACTTTCATACACCACTGTACAAAATGAAACCAACTTTATTTCTGAATATAGTAATGAAAGCCTAAGTAAGATTTCATTTTTAAAGTCAATATTCTGTAGCAGATGAAGATGATCTTTTCGAAGCCCTTCAAACAATTGTAGATGAAGAAGACGACAATCTCTTTAAAAATGTTGCGAAATTGCCAACTGTAATGCGAACCTGGACACACAACCAAGGCATTCCAATTGTGACAGTCATTCGAAATTACGACAATGGTACACTGACAATTCGACAGAGATCCGACAATAAACACCTGAACGAGATGTGGTGGATTCCATTGAGTTTTGCTACAGCATCTAATCCTAATTTCGAGAACACCGTTGCGGACTTTCTTATGCCACCGCAGAGAGAAATCACCATTGATCTGGAAGTTCTAAATTTGAACATTTCCAACGACGACTGGTTGATAGTGAATAAGCAACAAACTGGACTGTTTTATGTCATTTACGACGATCACAATCTCGAGCTTATAGCTGAGGCTCTCAACGTAGATCACAAGAGAATCCATAAGCTTAATCGAGCTCTGCTCTTCCGTGATGTAGCTAACTTTTTGGACAAAGAAGTCGGATCGATAGAATCAGTTCTTTCCGCCATTCAGTATTTGAAATTTGAACATGAATCAATGCCATGGAACACTGCTGCTGAACTCATTTTGGCTCTCACTTCAAAACTGCATGGAAGCTCGTCCTTTGACATGTATAAGGCTTTCATTCGGGACATCGTTGGTGACGTCTTTCACAGAATGCACCAACTTCCAGAAACAGCCATTGATTCAATAACGAAAATCCAGGTAATTGAAGTAGCGTGTAGAGTTGATTACATCGAGTGCCTCAACTACACCAAAAACTTGGCTAAAGATTACTTCTTCAACGGCCACGAAATTGATAGTACCTTACGAGAGATTTCCCTCTGTCAAGGTCTCAAAAATGTAACAGCTACTGAATTTCAACAGCTAATAGCGAAACTGGCCACTGTCGATATCAAATCCGAAGAATACGACGACATCATTTACTCCATACGATGTGTCGAGTCTGCTGAAAATTTAAAGTTTTTCTTACGTTTCATCTTCGGTGATAATTCCACACAGGAAGTCATGTCTGACTTTGAAAAAATGCAATATTTGTCATTTTTGTACGTCTCCAACTATGCCTCGAGACCAGTAATAATGGATTTCATGCGGGACAACTACAAGACTCTGTTTAAAAACTCCGAAGTAGTGACTGTTACCTTGGCTAGAATTTCAAACTACGTATCTGAAGAAGGTGGTCAAAAGAAAGAGGTAAGTTGGCCTTCTATTCATCTACGTAATGAGTGAATGATTCATTTTTGTTTTCAGTTCCTAGTTCTTTTGGATGATGTCCAGGAATATTTCCAGCAGACTGCTAAAATTCAGGATAACAAAATTGGATCGAGAATAAGAGAACGAGAAAACTTTAAGAAAAAACACGAGAGAAGTATACACACGTGGTTGAGTAATTACCAGATGACAAAAATGGCACGGAGTGACAGTCCAGCAGACAGTAGGCCCTCGGGCCTTGTAGCTGCTCGGTATATCGTTGCAGCTGGTTTCATAAGTAATTTAATTAGCTTTGTATAGTAAACAGTATGCCTCTAAATAAACTTAGTTTTTTTACGAATTTTTAAAATAACTTTTTTCGAACTTGGAAAGAAATTTTCTTACAAGACAAAGCGAAATCTTCATATGCTGACAAAAACAAAGATCTTGATTTTTTTCCAAGCACAGAACAATTGCCGGTCAATTTTACTACTAGGGCAGCAATCTTACCTTTTCTATGGCGCAGAAGATAGAAATAAGGTGCTGTTGTAAGTTTTGTTTCACTTATGTTTCTACCTCAAGAGTAACGTCCTGATGAAACTGAGGTGGTGGAAGTAAAGAAGATACCCAGTGTGGAATTTGAATCCACGCGTTTATCGAATCATAACTCTACGACTTTATCAATGCAGTCCTTACTCATAAAAACATTGTATGAATATTATTGCATAAAATTACTGTTCATAATGACGTCCAAGTAGGTAAAGAATATTTTTCAGGAATTTGAATCCGACGTAATGCGAAAATTTGGCCGATTTGAGACTTTTCTAGTCTAAACAAATCTAGTTTAGTTTAGTTAATTTATTGACTACTTAACAACTATAAGATACAATATATTTTAAGGCAGTTATAAGCTAATTTTACAGAAAGCGTTAAATAGAGAAAAAAATCAAAAAAATTATCAAAAATTTGAAATTATGAGCAAAAATTTAAAAATTTAAAAATTTAAAATTCCAATTACAATTTGCAAGATCATTTATATATTTATTCGAAAGTGTTTTATTAAGACCTTTTTAGTTCTTGTTGCATTTTGGGTTTCTTTAACATGACGCGGTAATGGATTCCAAAGACGCACGGAATTAACAAAAAATTGACGCTCAGATGTTAAACACGAATACTGAGGATGAATTAGCTGACGAGATCTTACCGAAGACGCGATAGTAATTTTGTTAAAACAATATTGTGGTTGGCGTGTAATCAGTATATCAGAGAGCAAAATTGAACTTCGAAGCTCAACGTAGCTATCAAAGGGCATCCCCAACAACACTTTAGGCAAATTAGATAATCTATCGTATCTTCGAAGACCAAAGACGAAACGCACGGTACTGTTATAGGCGACGTTGAGTTTTCGCTTGCTTGCATAGTTGCAATTACAGTAAATTTCACAGCCGTATATCAATATCGAAATTACTAAAGTCTTTGCAAGAAGTAAACGTGTTTTAAAAGGTGTAAAAGTTTGAGTTGACCATAAAGTACGTAGTACTCCATACACTTTGCCAACAATTTTGTTTATATGGTCATTCCAAGTCAGAACGCGGTTAAACGTCACGCCGAGATTATTTGCAGTTTCTACATAATTTATTGGGAAATTATTCAATACGATTGGAGGAAAATAAGCAAGATCAAGACTTTTTCTTGAAATAGCAATGCATTTGGATTTTTTTGGGTTTAAAATGAGACCATTTACTTCGGACCAACTTTGAATTTTTTCGAGATCTTTGTTGACACAGAAAGCTCCATGCTCTATGAGCCCAAGGGGGCAGCTAAAATACAATTGGACGTCATCTGCGTACATATGAGAAGAGCAATTATCAAATAAAGATGGAAGTTCATTAACGTACATTGAAAACAGTAGTGGACCAAGTATAGAACCCTGTGGAACACCTTTAATGTTCGGGAGGAAATTAGACAATCTACCTTCAACTTGGACTGCTTGTTTTCTGTCAGTTAAATAAAAATAAATAAGCTTAGTAGCACTCAATGAAAAATTGAATTGATTTTTAAGCTTTTGACATAAGTTGACGTGGTTGACTGTGTCGAAGGCCTTTGAAAAATCGAGCAGAACCAAAAATGTAACCTCATCTCTATCCAAAGCTTGCCTTATATCTTCAATTACGTTTAAGAGAGCGGTAATACAGCTGTGTTTTTACGAAAGCCAGACTGCTTCGGTGTAAGCATTGAGTTTGCCGTAAGGTAAACTTTGATTTGTTTTAGAAAGATTCTTTCAAATACTTTCGATATATACGGTAAGTAAAATAGAGATAGGGCGAAATTCAACACCTTTAGCATTTTTCGGAATTGGTATGATTTTAGCTTTCTTCCACAATTTGGGTAAATTCCTGACGTGAGAATAGTGTTGAACATATAGGTAAGATAAGGCAGTATAATTGGTAGAATCAAGTACAGAAATTTTGGATGAATATCATCCAAACCAACAGCACTTGACCATATAGAAAGCAAACCCTCAACTACGTCAGCACTATCCACCGCACGGAAGCCAAAACCTGAATGATCTGACTGGCCGGTGAATAATGATACGTTTCCTGCGTAAGGCAATTGAACCAGTGTTGATTGCGCGGCAACAAAAGTTTTGTTAAGGATATTAACATCAACATCCATTAAAAGCCCATTTCTTGACTTGCCAATTCCCGTTTTGCGTAGGCTTTCCCACAGTTGTTTTCCTTTTAACGAGGTACTAAGCTGGTGAGAGACGATTTTCGATTTTTCCAATCGTATTTCAGCAACAACTTTATTGCGGAGTGAACAGAAAGTACGCCTCAGCTCTGTCAATCAATATAAATAAATCAAATGATCTCCCAGCTGCCTAGAAAAGCTCGACCCTAAGGACATCCGGACCTGAATTTTTTTTAGATTTAAGCTTACATTTAGCAATATCAACTTCTTCTAGGTCGGAAGAAAGACAATCTTGATCATCTTTCAAGTTCGATGGTCATTTCTAACTGACAGCGGAATTTTTGTCTCGTCGCCATTGAACAACCAGTATAATTCTTAGTAACGACTGCAATTGTATCACCATGCTTCCTCATTACATTACAGGCTTGTCAAAATGTGCCTATATATGTGCCTAAGTATAATCCTTTTAAATTTTAGCAAAACTTTCGTATCTCATTTATATCTTGGCTTTCATCATGATAGCGCTTTTGATGCTGCTTCTTTTTCACTGCTCTTCCCTCCTTTTCTCCCTGTAAGTTGCCTTACACTGATCACAGGCAGCGTTGGTTTGCTTTTTGGTCGTCGTTTTGTCGTTGTTGCGCTCCGTTTAAGTGAAATAACGGGCCTATGAAATAACTCCCATGAAATAAGTCCCACTTTTAAAAACGAAATAAGTCCCACCAAAATGAAATGATATAAAAATTTGGGTCTGTGAAATAACTCCCACGAAATAAGTCCCACTTTTAAAAACGAAATAATTCCCACCAAAAATTGTTTAAAAAAATGAAATAACTCCCACGAAATAAGTCCCACTTTTGAAAACGAAATAAGTCCCACAAAAAGGAAATGATTTAATAATTTACTTGAAATGAAATAACTCCCACTCAAAATGAAATAACTCCCCCTTGAATAATATATTTCTTAAATGAATTAAGTCCCACTTTCATAAACGAAATAAGTCCCACTTTTTCATTGTTTAATGCGATTTCAAATGAGAAGTATTTGGCTCTTCGAAAAAAACACACGTCGAATAATATGAATAATCAAAGCAGAGGAATAATAAAGAAAAATCGTATACAAGCAAGAAGAGCCATGAGAGATAAGGACAAAAAATTATGGTTGTCCCTTTTACGAAATATTGGACATTTCGTAAAAGGGACAAACATAACTTTTTGCATAACAAAAAATATAAATAACTCCCACTTTACAAAACGAATTTATTCCCACTCAAAACGAAATAAGTCCCACTTAAAATAAAAACGCGTAACGAAATAAGTCCCACCAATTGACGAAATAAGTCCCACTTTTAAAAGCGAAATAACTCCCACTTTCAAAATAGCAATTTTTGGTGGGACTTATTTCGTTTTTAAAAGTGGGACTTATTTCGTGGGAGTTATTTCATAGACCCGAAATAACACCAACTATTCAAATTCCGTGTTGTTTCAATTTTTCAAACTAAGGCCAACTTTGGAAAGTTGGTCTTTAGTTTAATTCTCATTTCTGTCTGTTGAGATACCAGTGGAAGTTGTACTTTAATCAGAAATCCCATGGAATTCTCAAAATCAGAGTTAAACGTTTGGTATTTTTCTACAATTTTGACTTTTTGTTCGATTTATTGCTAACTACTCATTGAAAAGTATGAGAGAAACAGTGATATATTACTAAAACCTTCAATGAATAATGATCATTTCTAGCTATCTCTAGATCTAGATGGTTCAAATAAACAAGTTCAAATTGTGCCAACTTTGCGTACCAGAGTCAGTATAGTCGATAGCTGAGTTTGCTGAGCAGTTAAACCTATCTTTGATTACGACTTTACGTTTAGCCATTTCATGAAGATAACCCATTGGGTTTTCACTTTTATCAATATCCTTTGTTTATCAGTTGTGCATTTTCAACTTCATCAACAAGACACTTCCTCTCCCAATAAAACAAAGTCATATTCAATAAAATACTATGACTTTCAAAACTAACCGAATACACAAGAACTAAAGCGTCCTTGAGAGATACTTCCTTAACAATGTTATCTTTGCAATCAACATAAAAACATTCAACGCATTTGTCAATCTTTGAAATTAAAAAGTGATTATTATTTTCAAACGTTTTGTTTTGAGATCTTAGAAGTTCAACGTTCTTATCGTTCTGGTGGCGAAATGGCAATGTTCAACACTTCAAATTAACGCTTTTCATAATCTCAACTTTGATCTTGTTTTCTGATAAATTTTATCAACCCATCAGACGATGGCGGCAAAACATTACAATTTTCTACACACGCATGGACTAAATACTTATCCTCAGCCTGATTGGTGACATTACATTTCTGACATCGGAATAAATTTCTGATAAACGAAATGATGGAGTTAATGGGTGCGTTACAACACACATTGACACTAATGTGGTAACTTTTTGCAAAAAATCACTTGAACATTGAACATTCTAATGTTCTTCTGGCCTGGCCTATACACAACGATATGATCGTGCTATGTGTCAGGCGAGACTAACGTGTATTCGTGGTATAGTTTTTCAATAAAAGTTCAACACAATCAATAACTTAATCCCCAATCAAAACCAATTGATGGCTCAAATCTTTATTGCCTATGAAGGTAACTTCGATAAGCCCAAAAGCTGTCACATTTATTGGCCTTCTTATGAAGATAAGCCAATAGATTATGCGACTTAAATTTAGTTTAAAAGTTCCTAGCACGAACATTAGTTTTCCAATTTGAGTTCAATTTTTCTAGTGTAACAATGGCTAGCCTAAAGTTAGCCACAATCGCTGCAGTCCTTTTTGTCGGGGGACTGGTTCAAGCGTCGACAGTTAATCGTTTTCCACCACTTTTCCAAGATCGTGTTAAGGTTTGGGAGGATTTCAAAAATATTGAAACCAAAGCTGACGAACCGGATTATCGATTACCAAACAACACCAATCCTATCAGCTATGATGTCAATCTCTCCGTACGAGAATTACATTTGGGAGTTCTGGACTTCGAGGGAGAGGTGGTGATCACTTTGAAAGTTGAAGAAGCAGGAAGCAAGAATATTGTTATTCACGCACGACAGTTGAGTGACTTTGATGCATCGCTTCTTGATGTCAAAGCCGGCACTACAAAAGCACTAAAGCACGATTATAGTACTACTGGTACCGAATTTTTGACCCTAACTCCCACCGATGACACTGAGTTAGTTAAGGACCAAACCTACAAGGTAACCATCAAATATAAGGGCAAGTTAAGAGAAGACAACGGTGGATTCTACAGTTCCAACTATACGAATGCAGAGGGCAAAAATGTGTAAGTTTACTTGCAATTTTAATTTCTCATTTACCATTCATTTTCGCTCGTTTAGCTATTTGGCTACTACACAATTCGAAAGTACGGACGCTCGTCACGCCTTCCCTTGTTACGATGAACCAGCAAAGAGGGCGAATTTCACCATCACAATCAATCACCACGAGTCTTTGAAAGCCATCTCGAATATGCCAGTTGATGAATCCAAATCAAGCCCTGGCATAACAGTTTTCAAAGAAACTCCCAAGATGCCATCTTATCTGGTAGCATTTGTTGTTTCGGACTTTGAGTCTACATCAGGCAGTTTGAACGATCTGACTCAACGAATCTTCTCTCGCAGAGGAACACTCGGTGATCAGGAATTCGCCTTATTTTCTGGAATACAAATTACAGCTCGCTTAGCTGAATACTACGATGTGCCGTTTGCTCTTCCCAAATTGGATCAAGTTGCTGTGCCAGATTTTGCTGCTGGGGCAATGGAAAACTGGGGAATTGCCACCTACCGTGAAGAGTATTTGCTGTACAATCCGAAAAAATCAACTCTGAACACTCAGACAAATGTGGCGAATATAATTGCACATGAATACACTCACATGTGGTTTGGAGACTTGGTTACGCCCAAATGGTGGACATATTTGTGGTTGAAAGAAGGTTTCGCTACCTTGTACTCCTTCCAAGCTGCTGATGAGGTAAGATATTATGCCATGCTTTTGCTGTGTTAAATTGAAAGTTAAATTAATTCGTCTTTATGTGCACACAAACTTATAACTTATTTGAAAGGTGATGAGTTTGGCTTCAAAGTATTTTCCCCCTGAATGACAAAGGGTTTATACTAAAGATCACCATTCTCTCTATCAACGGCGAGAAATGATGCGAATCCTGTTAGATTTCGTTACTTTTTCTCAATTAAATTTTTATACGTTTGTATTGCGCATACTGTCCCATAACTAACGCCATTGTCTTTTACGCTTCAAATAACACCTTATCCTTTTTCCACTCTTCAAAGCATGATACTAATTTTTGCTCCTTCAATACACAGGTCTATCCAGAATGGGACATTATGCAAATGTTCATCGTAAGTGAATACCAGAGCGCTCTATCCTACGATGGCAATTCCAAACCACGTCCAATGACCCATTACGTCCAGAAACCAAACGAAATCCGTTCTCTTTATGATTCAGTTTCATATTCAAAGGCTGGGGCTGTTCTTCTTATGTGGCAACACGCTCTCACCGATGCCATTTTCCGAGCTGGTCTCAACAAGTATCTTACCCAAAAGTAAGTCTTTCAACTTGTCTTGTAATCAACGCAACTATAAATTGATCCTTTTTATAGTAAGTTTGGTGCAGCTGAAGAGGATGATCTTTTCAATGCAATCGGAAGCGCTGCCAAGGATGCAGGCTTCACAATCCCCGATACAGTTAATGTTATGATGAGCAGCTGGTCACGCCAAGGTGGTGTACCTCTCTTGACAGTCACACGAAACTACGACGATGGCTCGTTCATTATCATGCAGAATGCGTCCCACAATGATCCCAGTATAGTTGATGATAAATTGTGGTACATTCCAATAAACTTCGCAACCAAGAACAGTTCTGACTTCCGCAGTACCTCCGCCGAGTTGTATCTCAAGGAACGTTCTATAAAGGTCGAAAAAAAGTTATCTGCAGATGATTGGTTGATTTTGAATAAGCAATCCACCGGCTACTATCGAGTGCATTATGACGAAAGAAATTGGAATCTTATCATCGATAGCTTGATTGCAAATACCTTTAAGATTCACACTCACAACAGGGCTTCCTTGATGTATGATGCATACTTCCTGAGTTCAACTGGTCATTTGAAACACAATTTCCTCTTGCGGTTAATGACGTTCCTTCGCAATGAAGATCAATACGCACCTTGGTCGACAGCTAATTCGATTTTGACCACTTTCAATAGGTTCTTAAGCGGAGACGAAGATTACCTTTGGTTCAAGGCTTATGTTGCTGATATTGTCGGCAATATCTACAATAGACTCGGAGTCCAGTATTATACCGGAGAACAACACTTCACCAACAACGTACGTACGATTGCGATCAACTTAGCCTGCATTGCAGGAGTTCAAAGCTGCTTGGATGACAGTCTTAACAAACTAAAGGGGCTCGTCAATGATGGCATTGAAATTGAACCAAACCTTCAGTCCGTTGTCCTCTGTAACGGTCTCAAGACAGCTTCTGATACTGAATTTGACTTCGTCTACAACCGCCTGATGAAATCTCAAGATCAAGCTGAAAGAAAAACTCTCATTTCCACATTGGGTTGTGCACACAACCAGACACACGTTAAGAAATTTGTTGAGACTTCAACAAGCGATTCACCAGAAGTGACCCTTCGTGGTCAGGAAAGAATAACTGTCCTTAGTTCAGCTTATTCACGTGGTGAGGTGGGGCTATTGGCATCAATCGATTTTCTGTCAGACAATTATGACGACTATGCTAACCTAAATGGAGGCTTCGGAGGCAGCCCTCTCGACTCAGACATCAAAGCAATGTCCAGTTACGTTGTAAACAAGAAACAGGAAGATAAGGTAGGTTTAGAGTCAGCTAATTTCTTGTCAGCCAAAAATATTTTTCTATTTCTTTGCAGCTCAATGCTCTGGTCGCAAAGGTCAAAAACCACCCCAGTGTTTCGACCAATTTGGAAGCTACGGTTAAAGCCAACATCAAATACAACGACGATTGGCTTAAGGCAAACAGGGATCATATTATGGATTGGGTGGCCACAAACTACAGATCAGGAGCAAGCAATGTATTTGGGTCTCTTCTTCCAGCCATTGTTGCCATGTGTTACTTAATGGTTCGATTTTTCTAGACTTAAATTGCTATCCATTCGTGGCAAATTATAAAGTGTTACAATGACGGTATTGTTGACTTTACTTAATATTTAAAAAAAAAAAAAGAAATAGTAGTAATAAATAAATAATAGAATGTATTTATTTATGGTCCGATTGTTGAAAACACTTTTGTCGTATCATGACAGCTTAGTGACAGATAAGACTGGCTGGACATTTCGATCTTTATGGTGCTGTAATCAATTTATTTCACCACACTTGTCCTATTGACAGGTTTCTGATACCTCAAACCTTAATCTAGCTCTGCACGAAGTGCTATAAATTCGATACTAGTTTATTTGTGGAAAATACTAGAAAAGGCGCAATAAATCTAATTAAACCATGTGTGCCAAGTAAAGTAACAATAAAACACGTAAGTGTACTAAGGCACAAACGAACTTAGAATCTTCATTGGACGTTGGTCATTTATTATGAGCTAACATCTAAGATGGTTACTTTCTGAAAACATATAGACTCAAGTTTAATAACACCAAACATTTGTTCGGTGTTTGAAGTTCTGTAGACAATATGCCCACTAATCTGGAGAAGATGAGCTGAACACAGTGGTATTTGTGCCAAAAGTCAGAACAAATGTTACAAGTCGGGTTCGAAGAATGATGTTGAAAATTATAGGGGAATTTCTAAATTATCTGCAATTCCTAAATTGTTTGAAAGCATAGTCAAAAATAAGCTCGTTTTCCTGACGTGTGAGTATTTGTCAGATTTACAACACGGTTTTGTCTCAGGTCGATCTACTGTTACCAATTTATCCGTCTTTACCTCATACGTCACCGAAGCTTTGGAACAAAAATTTCAAGTCGATGGAATTTATACGGATTTCAGCAAGGCTTTCGACTCTGTGAATCATCAAACACTTATAAAGAAACTTGAAATTTTTGGATTTCATTCCAATATTCTTTGTTGGTTATCCTCATACCTATCTGATAGAATACAACTTATTAAGATTGGTAATATTTGCTCAAGAAAAATACATTGCATATCAGGCGTGCCCCAAGGTAGTCACCTCGGCCCCCTCCTTTTCTTGATTTTCATTAACGACATAATCTCTGTCATTAAGTATAGCGAATGCCTATTATATGCTGACGATCTGAAACTGTATTTGAAAGTGGCGAGTCTGGTTGATTGCGAACACATTCAATCTGATCTTAATTCTCTCACAACATGGTGTCAGATTAATTGCCTTAAATTAAATATTAAAAAGTGTAATGTAATTTCGTTCTCTAGATTGTCTAATAATTTGCTTTTTAATTACGTAATTGAGTCCCAGACATTAGTTCGTGTTTCAAATATTAAAGATTTAGGTGTAATTCTTGATTCTTCACTTTCATTCAAAAGCCACTTCGATTATCTTGTCCCTAAAGCAAACTCATTGGTGGGCTTTATAAAACGAAACGGAAAAGATTTCAAAGATCCATTCACGCTCTTATCCTTGTTTACATCTCTTGTCAGGCCACTTTTGGAATATGCAAGTGTTGTCTGGAGTCCCGCATATAAGGTTCATTCAGACCGGATTGAAAAAATTCAAAGACGGTTCACTAAATATATATTTAGGAAAATGCGTTGGGACTTCAGTCCTACATACGAAGCTAGATGCCAGTTACTTGGGATAAAGTCTTTGGAGACTCGACGTAAAGTCCATAGCATTATGCTCATTAGAGACTTACTTTGTTACCACATAAAATGCCCTGCGTTGCTTACGTTAGTACCAATATATATTCCCGCTAGACCAATGCGAACAAGATATTTTCTATTTCAAAGACCTCATAGAACTATTTATGGTAGTAATGAAACAATATCTAGATCTGTTGTTAATTTCAATGAAGTATCTTCAAATGTTGATTTGTTTAATCTTAGCCGAACTCAATTTAAAACTGAAATATTATTATTGTTCATTTTTTAATAGCTCTTGGAGTGCTGTTTTCTGTTAGCTGTATTACTGCTTGTAGAAATAAATTAAATTAAATTAAAATTAAATTAAATGAAATAAAACGAAATGTTGACACAGTGAAATACCGGAAAAACCCGATCCGGTGAACCAGCAAATCTTGCCATACAATTTTAGGACCAATTCAGAAGTGATACTTCGATAAAGTATTTTGGGTACAAGGGTTGGGTGAAGTTAAGTGAGAGTGCAATCGGATCTCAAGCATCTATTGCGCTCCCCGGGATAACAGACGATTAAGAGGTTGGGATGGGAGGAATTTTAGGTGATGAATAGCGTATGATTGAATTGAGGCTGAGAACCCTCACAAAATCAATGTTACATTGGATATTAAAAACCGAGTAGATTTCAATGCTTCGAAAACTCAAATGCTGTCATTTGTCGTTGAAGCTTAACATCCCGCCATTGCCATTGTCTACGAATGGTCCATGCATCCCAGAAACCGAAGAGCTTTCAGTATTTGGTATGTATGTAAGCGATGATCTTCGTTGGAATGACCACATATTTGAAGTCGCCAAAAATGCTGCTAAATTCTTAGGTTAGGTCCTTATGATCTGACTACAAATTATAAAGCCTACATCTGCCTAAAACTGTAGTATAATTCTCATATCTGGTCAGGTGCTCCCCGATCATGTTTGCGCATACTTGGTAGGGTACAAAACAGAGCGTTGAGACTAATAGCTGATAGTTCAATTGTAAGATCGATTGATTCTCTTGATCATCGTCGAAACGTTGCGTGTCTCACTCTCTTTCATCGCTTTTTTCACAAACAATGCTCTAGTGAAATAGTCAGCTGCGTTCCGCCTCTGAAACAGTTTAGCCGCAACACCCGACTCGCTCGGAAAGCTCATCAGTTTTACCCAATTTCGGACATACAGTAAAGTATAGAGATTCATATTTCAGTCGTACCACCCCAATGTGGAATGCTATACCAGACTCTGTTTTTCCCTCAAATTATGATTCACGAAAATTCAAAAGCAATGTGCACCGGTGACTCTTATCAAATCCTCTCATATTTTTCTAAATGCTCGAACAGTGTTTTAGTACATTATGAAGGTATTCATAACCCCTTGATGTACGCTCTAATTATAAAAAGGAGCAGTCCTATGGGGAGCTAGAGATGTCGCCCAGTTGGTCGAAGAAGAAGTGTTCTCCGAGGATTTTTCGTCCATGTGTCGGCCAGGCTTACAGAGTCTGTGGAACGACTCTTCCTCTTTCTTTTCTACTTGGCATCCTCTAAATTAAGTCGAATTTGCTTATGCCAAAATTTACAATGTGTGTCTTGGTACCCAATGAGTTGTGACCCGTGAGAGTGCCAATCAACGGAGAGAGCTGAGGCCTGCTTAGGTGGCGTAGAAAATCTGATTTTTCTTTATAAGAAAAATATTTGGTCAAAGGTTTTAGAAAACTCTGCATGTTTCTAACAATGACCACCTGTCATTGACAGTTTAAGAAAGCTTTGTTGGATTCTGCTTTTTTCTTGCTCTAGTCAGAGAGAGTCAGAGGTGTACGTTTCGCTGGATTCGAGAGCTGACCCCATTTTGGTTATTCTATCCGCTATTTCGTTACCAGTTGCGTCACGATGTCCTGGAAAAGTCACCGAATCGAAATCAAGGCAACGAGTGAAGAGTGTAGTCTATTTGAATGACTATGATTCACTGTACATAGTTCTGTGCCTGATACACCTGTTTTCCAGTTATTGCGTTGTTTCAGCCGCAGTATGCTTTTGGCCGCCAAAGTGAAAAGGTCTATTAGGGGAGCTAGCAAAATTTCCAAAGTCGCAGTTGGCTTCGTCCTCATGCCAAATACTAGTAAGCTTTTGGACATTGGTTTGGCCATTGAGGTATGACTTTGAATTTTACTGCGAATCGATCCCCGACTTCCCACTCGCTAGGTTCCAGGGCTCTTCGTGGTGTTGCGTCACCCTATTTATTTATTTTATTATCAGAACATTACTCATTCGAACTGTAGCGCTTAGAATTTAGCCACACAATAGTTATTTCTTGAGTATTAATTTTTCAAACGGAAAAGCACTTTAAGACCAAAAGTCCGGCCTAGCCATAGTTTTCTTTTATTATTTTTTTCCAAAGAGCGAATTAGTATACTGGAACATGTTTTCTTTTTATTCCTGTTTGCAAATGAACACATTTTCTGCATGAGTCACCCAGTTAATTGCAAAAATAATATCGCATCAACCTTGCAAACCAAATCCAACTTTCTCTGGGGAATCAAAGGTTTTCAAATCACGAGCTGATGGTCATAAACTGCCATCGACGTTGCTGATAACAAACTCATGAGTTTTTATGATATTTGGCTTTTGTTAGAATACACTATCTTTATTCGTTACACAGCTCATGGGATTCACCGATCCACTTTTAATTCATATCGCACGCCATTATTTACGAAGCAAAACTTTCATTACATTGATGACCTCAGAACAAAGTCCTTGGCATACATACTAACTCTAAGTTACACATTCAAATTTACTCCGTGCCACTAAAAAGGATTCTCTTAAACTTAAAACCCCCAAAAAAAAAGAAAGGATAAAAGGACTCATGCGAAACTTTTTCATCTCGTAAACTTTTCGTGTATAACCAACTTGAACTATTCCGAAATTGTGTTTGCCAAGTGTGTATTTCCTGTATATTAAAAAATCTTAAGTATAACTTGAAAAAAAAAAAATTCTTGTGCTCCAAGAAGTAAAATAGAGGTGGCCACAAACTGCAAGTATTCTATAAGCCAGACAGCTACTTTGATCGATGAGGTATAACACTCATCTAAAAGTTGCGGGTATATCCTTGCGAAGTGAATGATTTATGGTTGTCCTTTATGCTAAGGCATGTCCCTTAAGCAAATTTGAAGAGATTCATTTTTGTTTTGATTTCGGCCGTTATTCATGTTAATTTATTACTCTTGCAATAAGTTTATGGTTAAACATTGACAAACACACATAAATGGAGGTTCGCTTGGGCTGCTTTCATCAATAGGAAATAAACTGGATGTTGTGGAGGAGGCTTTGATCAATGTTTAACACTTTGGGCTATCATATCTCTGTCAGTTTTAGTTTCTTTGCTTTCTTTATGATTCGTTTTTATGGATTCTCAAGCATGTACACATGTACATATATGTATATTGCACACTCAGCCACGAAAGTAAGCATACAGTGAGAAATTTGATAATATTGTCAGATCTGTGAGTGATATCACTAACACATCAACTAAAAACCGCACACCTGCAAAGAATGATGGGGAGCCGGCAGATCTGTTGAACATTTTTTTAAATGTCTGCAGAGCGCGGTTCACCCCGTGGACAGTCTTGTATTGACGTATGTTCAATGCCCTTTTGCTACTAGCGTTCACATTAGGCTCATTCGTTCCTGGGGTCGCCCTGTGGTCGCCGCAAAGATTTTTTGAAAAACCTAAACTCGCCCTGAATATCAAACTGTGTGTTTTTTTAGCCCTGGGATTGCCCTCAACTCGCACTAGGTTTTTGCTCGAGTGATATTAGGTAATGAACAGGGTGGTCAAATGGCATGTATTTTTGATCAAATGACAGGAATGTGTGGTGATTTTGTAGCTTAGCGGGTTTTGAGGACAGGTTTTCTTTTAAAAAAAAACTCATAGGGTTGTCAAAGAAACCTGGGTCAACCCTGGGTAAAGTCCAACGAACAAACCTACTGTCACATTTGCCCAACAACTTTATATTTCAATTAATTTTCACAGAAAATTTATATACTCGTAGCAGAAGTTATGGTTTAACTTGCAGCTATACCCGCAATAAAAATACTGACTCACAAAACATTTCATTTTATTTAAATTATACTTTACCTAGCGACACACCCCGGCTTCTCATCCCAAAAAAAATGTATTTATTTGCTACATCACATCTCTCTAAAATAAGCAGTATTTATCTAACTTATTATGCATATAAACCTTTCCCTTGGATCACTCCTTCTATTAAAAAAAAAAATTGCATCAAAATCCGTTTTATCTTTAAAGATTCAAGTATTCACAAGAAGAGCTACTTTGTTCTATACTAGGTAGTAATTTAAATATTTTCTTCATTAAATGTTTAATTTTTTGACATCTTACAAAACTCATTAAATTTTCCTCAATTTGGACAGACTCTAGCTCACATTTTCAGGTTTGACTGTCCAACTTCAAAGTCTTCAAAAACATATGAAAGCCATGCAAAGTGACACTTGAGGGCTCACATAATCCAACATTTATCGTTCAGAGTTCAGACCAAAGTCTATTCAAATTAAACTATACAATGTGAGCTGCCCTAATGTGTATAAGTGTTTGCATACTTTCGTTGCTAACTGTATATGAATCTTTGATTTTGCAGAATACAGACTAACATTATTTCTGTTAATAAAATATTTTATTGGGGACACGTTCTGATTATATCAAGAATAATCATTAACATATTTGTTCTCGTGAAATATGATAAGTCAAGTGAAGTGTTGACTAATAATTAATTTATCTTCCAAATCTTAATGGGCTTAAAAACAGTCTTTGGAAGGTAGAGGTTGTGCTCGCATTAAGCAGTTGAACTTATCAACAGAATTTTGGAGTACCTTTCAAAGTGTCATAAATAGTTTTTGACAAAGTGTACTGACATCTAATATTTTGACAGATACTGTAAATAAAATATTTCTACAAAATATTCAACTACTTTGAGGGCCTTGTTATGAGTCGCTAATCGAACAAAAAATCTTGAGAAGTGTCAACGATCGAAGTTATGGATTGGCGACTCACTTCAAATGTTGAAAGTAGGGCGAATCGGATTTGAATATCGATATATTTATGCTCGCTAAAGTGTTTCCTTTTCGCTTGCCTAACTTAAGATGAAACTCCCATTGCTACATATTATGTTCTTTCCATGCTAAGCAAGTTTAGTATTTAAGAAAGCGCTGCGAATAGGTCTAAAGATTACGTTAAAATATTAATTTCTATTCAAATTACATTGCTTCCTAATCACTTATGACCGTTTTTTTTTTTTTTTTTGAGTGTCTCCATTTCTATTGTTCCTCCTGCTATTGTCATTTCTTTTACAAAGCTATAACTGTGGATATCGATAAACTTTGATTCTGATCCCTCTTTTTCAAGTCTTTCGGTGTTTTCGATTTCGAAAGGGTTAAAGCATTAACCTTGGCTACAAGACCAAAGAAAGGCAAACAAACGCAACGAAATCAACTTAAGCATCAAGTGGGTAAGATAAGCAGGCCAAGAATTGGATCTGGCGTGCTTCAAAAGTTACAAACGCAACCAGGACAGGAAAATTCCTTAGACTTGGACCAAAAAACAAGCAGAAAATGTTTTTCTACATTACAGATCGTTGATGGGTAGAGTTCAAAGCTTGAATCTCAGATATATGTATCGCTTTTCGCGAGGATCAGGCAATTTCGTCGAGATAAATTATTCGCTGACTGACTTGAAAAATCCTTTACCATTTAGTCATTTGAAAAAAAAACTTGTTCACCCTGAAATGCTCTTAGCTTCGAAGTTCCCCGAGTTTGTTGTAAGATTCTGTTAATACCTGTTTTTCAAACAATTAAACTGATTTTATTTTTCAAAACTCGAAGTATTTGCCACTGAATCACACCTTTAATTCAACATTAGCAAAATTTCTTAAATGTGTTTGAAGGACGCGTGAAAGCAAAAATTCAGGCTTTCCCCAACAGCCACTTTTAACTGGATTGTGTCAATCTAAAGCAGATAAACACAATAACGCGATCAACTTTTAATCTACCAGATCAATAAGAACGTTGCTTAACTGAATACTCAATCGCTTATCAAGGAATGTTCATATGTAGGTAACTGAACATCACTCAATCGCGGAAGAGCTCCACAATCTCCAGACATAATACCTCTTGAGATGTGATAAAAAATCTTTGAGGCGAATATCGCAATGATTCTATTGTAAATATTAGCATTGATCTCATAGATAAAAGAAGATTAATTTACAGGAATATACCAGTTCGTTGAAAGAGAAGCACTCAAGTGACGCAGTTCTCAACAAAGATTACTTGAAATAGTATCTTACAGTTCGTTTATACAAGACTATGTGAAAATCCATACTCTCAAATCTTGACCTACTGACTTTACCAGACTGGATATGATGTTGGACTTAAAACTTTAAATATAGCTACTTTTCATTACTGAGAGGCGTTGCAAAGATGAAGCGAAACCAAATTGAAAATCAAGTAAAAAATGCTTTCTGAAGATCAAATGGGTGTCCTACACCTTTTTGAAAATAATTCTAGAGCAGCTGCTGTAAATGGATACGTGGTAAAAATTCGAAAAAATATTTTGTCCCAGTACGCATGCGGCATAGTATGTACTGTTTCCAACATTAAGCTTACATTACTTCTTTGGTGGGCATTACTGTTGGGGTTGAACTTTGATCGCAACTTACATCTCACGCCAAACGCCTCCAGATTTGCAGTTTAACTGGATTGGAGGTCAAGTTGATTGCGTCGTTTTAGACGAGGTCTTTCCCTTCTGCGACTTTATGGCAACGCACTTTTGAAGGCCCGTCGAACTGCTGCGCTGATATTTATCGGCTCTAGATATTTTACCCAGTATCGCGATGCGTAGGTACTCTTCCAGATATGCTAATGTCGCGGATTCAGCTCATACAGGTCATTGTTGCTTCTTCTCAGCACATTTTTACATACCAAAGACCAAAGATCACTTGAAGTATTTTTCTTTTGAAACGAATGATTTTGTTTTCTCATCCGCTTTAAATAAGGGCAATGTTTCCGGGTCGTATAGCAAGACTGGAATCATCAAGGTCTTATAAAGGGCTACCTTCGTTTCTAGATATGTTATCTCTCAACTGCCTTCTAAATCCAAAGAAATAGCAATTGGCAAGACTAATTCTCAGTTTGATCTTACATCTTAGGACTATTGCTATTTACCTTGTCTATTGCTTCACCATTATTGCTTACAAATATTTTGTTTCATAAAACCAACCCTGAAATTCGTGACCTTGGTGATCTTGAGGTACACAATGATATGATGAATGTTCAACAAATATTTCGGTTACTCACTCATTAGCAGAACAACGATCGACTAATTTGACAGTACAAGAAGCACAATACCTACCTAATAAGTAGAGAAGCTTTGTTATGGTTCCCCTTCTTCAATTGTTAAATTTATAGAAGGCTGATCGTTGTTTTGAAGAGTGTTGAATGGCTGATTGATTTCATTTTGGAACATTAACATCACGCATTCTTAGTCATGTCTTTTCTACAGTGTCGGCTTTACTTCACTCCAAACTATCAACTGACGTTGCTTGATCTTTTCAAAAACTGTTTTAAAATTAACATCATTGGCTCGTCAAGCTGCTAGATACGAGTACTCATCAAGAGTTGGAAGACTTATCAACTCACTGACTGAAATGGTACTCTTCAAAAGCTCTAGTTTCAAGTTAAGAAGGAACCAAATTCAAGAGATTTGCCATAAAGAGAAAAGAAACTGTCGCATGGGTTTGTTAGAAATAAGTCAATATAACCCCAATCTGGAAAATCGAAGTGCATTTCGGTACCACAAATCATTCAATCAATCCCGATCTCGAAATTATAAATCTTTTCAGGCACCAATCAATTTCTGTAAGATTCCGGTCGTGATTTACAGTCAATAAATAATAGTTACTGTTTAAAAAAATGTATACGTGCTTTTATCGTTGTGTGAAGCAATAAAAAACAACGTTTTTACAACACTTTCCAGCGGTTGACTGCGTATCATTCTAAATTTGTAGATATTTTTAGATATGTTCTGACAGTTGCAATTTTATCTTAGAGTCTGGTGCAAGTGAGATTACGCGGGCTATAGTCAATATTGATATCTTTACGCTTCAACAAACCGACTTCTTAACTACATATCTAAGTTCAACAAAAAGTGTCATACCACAGTTTTATCCTAGAAAGCCTCGAAAATATACATGTTTGTATGTATACAAAAAGAAGAGAGTAAGAAAAGTAATAGCAAAAGCTAACAGCTATCTAGAGCTGAAATGTGTTTCGCGAAGTTATTTGACTCCTAACGATTGGTCTACGGTTTAAGAACCCAAGGAAGTAATTGAAGTTAACAAAAAAATCGAGTGCGGGAGTTTATACAAGTGAGAAAAAAATAAAATAAAAGGAGTCGCTGAGGGACTAGTGTTACTGGTCACATTGGGTTGGTTGCCCACCTCTTCTTACTGTTGGCTGCAACGAGCGGGCAACTAGATCACACTTTTAGCCCTACTCGCCAGCTTCTACCAACAAACTGTAGCTGAAATCCATTCAAAGTATGTTTTCAAACTTTGATCCCTATAGCATATTAATTTCAGAACCTATTAAAAGCTATGCATCGGTAAAACCAGATAAGTATGGTATTTATACTCGGGTTTTTACGCCAATAAACATTTCACCATTAAATTAGTGGACGGTGTTTGGATGCCATGGAAAAACTCAACAATTTAAGAACTATGTCTGCTTTCGTAGTTTTGACAGTTGGCAAAGTGTTTAAGAGAATCGTCTTTCAAAATGGTGACATGAACACACTAGCAAAACAAACGCGTATATTTGAGTGCAGCTCTCTGATGCGCTTTGAAACTCTAATTTTGCATTTGTTTTAAATAAATAAATAGTAGTAAGTAATCCATTTATTGACTTTATAAAGTAAGCACATTGACATAATAAGAATTGAATTTAAAGCAATGGCAATGCCGTCAGCTCAGTTGGCAATAAATATTTTAACAATTTAAAATTTTGGTAAGGAAGTTAAATTTACAATTTTGTTTTAATCAAAATCAGTTATCAATAACATTCGATATTTATAAACATTTTTTATGAATAAATGAAGATTTTTCCAATTCGGGCCATTAAGCAAATGTACTGTTACCTGCACTGTTAAAGAACTTACTCCTAAATATAGTCGCCTTTGTGCTGCATAAATAGGGCACACTCCAATAAGGTGAAAGCAGTCTTCTTTTGAGTTAAGGTTACATAAAGTGCAGAACTGATCAAAGCTTCCATTAAAGGGGCCTCCGTTTAACCCAAGGACCTCGCATTTGGTTTTGAATATTAGTGATATTTGTTGGTAACTATATAAGCCATTAAAATAGTTATCAGCTTCTAAATTAAAGTTGAGTTTTGAATACAAAAATCTGCTCTCCGACTGCTTGGCTTCCGCTACAAGCAACTCCCTCTGAGTGTCTTCATACTTTTAAATTATGCGGTACTCATATCAGCTGCGACTATGTTCGTATCTTTTCCATTATATTATAGTTTTATTTTTATCAACCCATTTCTCTAGTCTATCTACAAGAACTCCACAAAAGAGTTTGCCAATGGTATTCATAAAGGAAATTCCACGATAATTTTCAGCGCCTTTTTTGTGTAAGGGGAAGATTACAGACCGCTTAAAAAATTTTGGTACAACGGAATTGGAATAAATGTTATCATATAATTTTTTGAGGTGTAATAGAAATACGGGTGATGCATTTTTGAAAAACTCATATGGCATTCCATCTTCTCCCGGTGCCTTTCCATTTTTTAATCTTCTAAAAACATTTTCAATTTCCACCAGAGACATTTCACAATCAAGAATATCATCGACGATAAGTGGTTCAGCAGTTAAAAAGATCATAAATATATAAATTGTATTGCGCTACAAAACGAGGAGTCCCAGGGCCTAGCAGATTTCTCACATCCATGTCTTGTGAGAGAATGGAGGGGACCTACAATTTTCAGCCAGATCCGAACGGCTAATCGAGAAAGTGCTTCGGCAATGAATTTACAAGCGGATGGCTTACTAATTCTTCGCAAAAGGCGGTACCTGTGGAAAATATTTTTGCCATAGCGGGGATTCGAAACACGAATCTCTGGACAGTAGACATGCTAACCACCAAGCCACTCATTTGCTTATTATTGTTATATAAATTTTGCAACTCCACGTTCCGAACTTTATATTTCAGAAACCTAATTTCATCACAAAAAGACTATTTTTTTATTTTTTAGTGCTTAATCATATTTTTAAAAAAGTCAAATGACTCAGACTATCCTACTCTTAAACGAATACTTTCAATTCGTTCGAGAACTGTTTCCTGCAGTAAACCAAATCACATTCATATTTTAGTTCTTTTTTAAGCTTATCGCGCAGAATGCAATAAACCTTTGCCAATAAACTTAAAACCATGCCGAGTTTTTTTTTACCTACAGCCTTCCATTTCATATCAACTGGCGAATTTATGATCCCTTCAACCTTTACAAGCCACACCGCAGATAAGCTTCCATCAATATGAAGCGTAAAAACATTTAGGATTCGTATACATTACTAAACTTTGAACGAAAGAAGAAAAAAAACACTAAAAACTGAATGTGATTAGATCATTGGCAGTACGAAATAGAAATAAAAGAACTAAAATCACCCGGCACTAATTTCCTGATCGATCCCTGTACCAGTAGTCATAGTTTTCTTCTTCTTTTTTTCTTTTTATTATTTCACCACTTGCCAACAAATGTTGGCTGCGAAAATGCAGAATTTTATTATTATTTTTCGATGACGATGAGTGAATGGAAACGTTGTAAACCGTTTCCTCGGGGTGGTTTTATTTCTTTGATAGCAGGTTAATTGATGAACGGATAATCAAAATACAAATACCGCCAGCTTAATTTATCTTAGATTGTTATCATCACCAAGATAATGAGAGAAAATTTTATAAAAAGGCAGTTAACAGCGGTCATAGAAGTTAGTAGGCCAAACGCATTTGGCTCAAACTATTAGGATCTCTGAAAAGAGGACCATACGGTGACAAACGACGGACGGTGTGAATTTGGTGTTAATTCTCAAGGTATAATACTGAACTCGGTGCTTTCTTTTAAATCAAGTGTTTTGTGGTTGTGGGTAAGAATATGGATCTATTCGAAACCAAAGGAAATTATCTCAATGAAGCAGGAAGTGAAGTGCAACAAGTCCGGAGAGGCAGTTAAAACTACTTTTATTCAGTGTAGCCTTTCATATAACGTCTGTAAAAACCTCCTTCTAGCGAGTAGTGATAAATATTTGGGGAATCTGTTAGGTCCCAACTGAATTCACATATGAATATTTCCAAGTGAAACTAAAACCGAATCCGCATTCAGTCAATATCGAAATATCGCCAGTCTTGCACTTTTTGCTGGTCAAAGTACCTTCTTACCCGATTGTACCACTTTAGTTGACTAATCATTCTTCTTCGATCTAAATAAAGGTTGGAACATTGGTGTTTTAATCACTGGTTAGGACTATGATCCCTAATCACCATGTTCAGTATAAAAAAAATTCAGTCAGTGGTTAGCCTGCGTGATATTTATTGAAATCCTTCCAACTGACAAGCCTATAGCTTTCTTCTTAAGTTCTTGGCAGATCTGATCGGAGCTGTCTTTTTTTTAATGAAAAAGTGACATTTTCCAAAGAAAAAGGATTACTTTTTTTTTGTAATAATGTGTTCAACCATTTTTGTTCTCTTTCAGTAATTCAGTAATAATTCAGTTTTTTCTGTAAAACGGAAAATATAACTGAATCAATTCAGATCCTTTCTGAAGTCTCTCTTATATCTTTTGATATATTTCTGTGCCTATTTTAAATTCCTTGAGTTTTTAAACCTAAGAAAAGGACTGACTTGGAAGTCAACTCCTCGGTTACAATACAATTAACCTCATCCATATCTGCTTTCATTTAAAACCAACAAATTTCAGTTGGAAATCGTTTGGAAAACATCGACACGACTGGGTCGCACGAACTTGCAATTGTGTGCTAAGTACAATATCAAAGTCTTGAGGCTGAGTACATGGCTGCACGCTTTTCATAACATATTTGGTTTTACAGGAGTCCCAACAACACATTAATTATGTTATTTGAATGAAATCGCAAAAATATTTGAAAAAAATAAATTTTATTAAATTTTCCAGAGGTTTCTAGTGGAAATCTAAAAACACCACTTTAACAGTTCTTAGCACACACGAACATTGAAAGTTTGATGAAAATTGTTAGAGCTGTCATTTAAAACACGGTTTTTAATTTTTAATTTTTTTTAGAAATGAGTTTTTTTTAAAAATCAAGTACGCAAGTCTTAAGAACTTTCTTAAAATAAATCAAAGATATGGTTTCGAAACTATTCAAAAATATAATACTTTTCTTTAAATTACTAAAAATTGCAAAAATTAAAATTTTTCAAGTTTTGAATCGCAATCTTTTGAAACCACCCAGGACTTCTTATATATTTAGTATAACGTTTCGTCAGAACCGTGTTGATCATTAAAGAGAAAGTCGGTTTATAGAAGAAAGGTGCTATGAGGGGTATCGTTCTTAGACTTTTCCAGAAAAAAAAAAAAATTATGATAAAAAGTGCCTTTAAGAAATTATCCTTCAAATACAACTTTATCGAAATCATTAGAACCGTTTTCAAGCAAAACAAGTATTACCATAAAGGCTGTAATGGCAGGTTCCTTTATTTCAAGACCTAGAGACTCAACTCCAAAAACTTTTCTGTAGGCTGCTTCACAGACACTAATTGCAAAATTTGAAGAAAATTGGTCAAGTGGTTCAGGCTGCAGATACGCATACGGACAGACAGACAAAATTGCAGGACTCAGTTTTTTCGTATTCTCTATCATCGTAGTGTCATATTTAACTGCTATCTAAAAATCTTATTTCTGCACTATTGCAAAACTTGCCTTATAGTGCCTATAATAGCAAAGTGGGAAACAGAAAAACTGTTGCTCATACGCCACAGTGAACCAAATTAGAAAGAAATCAAAAAGTAGAAACACAGTTTTGCAAAAACGAAGAAAGCTGTAAAAAATCCAAAATCATCACTACAAATTCGTCAGCAAATCTTTTATTTGAAAAAGATTAAGAGTATTATTTTACCTGCTTAAGGAAACCAAATCCTATCAAATATAATTGCCATTTCTTTTAGAATACAAAAAAAAAGTGGAAAAAACAACCTCTTGTCCTATTTAATCTGTACACGATCTGTTCTGCCACGATAATAATCACCTGATTATTTTATACATATCTTAATCCACCCCACAGTAATCAATACGATTTCTTATAAGATTACCTCAAAAACTTAGCAAATAATCATACCTACTTAGAGTGTAAGTGTTAGAAGCACGTAATTTTTGATTCTGTGTATTGATAAAAGCTTAATGACATGAGCAATTAGAAGAAATTGATATGCAATTTTATCAATTCAATCTTATTTCTTATTTATCAAAGGTTAAAATATATAGGAAGTTGTGAAATAGAGAAAAGCTTTAAATTATGTCGCTGTATGTTTCATAAATTTAAAAAAAAAATATTTTCAATAGCTAAAAAAACATAGTTTTTGAATTAATAATAGACTCAAAATAATCCAAAGGTTTTGTCAAGGAGTGTCAGTTATATATTAGCGTTGTATATGGAATCTATAGTACTTTCGAAAAGGAAAATGGTCCCTGAAAGCCTTCTATGTATCCGCCGGCGTACTAAAAAGCCCCGGCGGATATATAGATGGCTTTGAGCGATCGTTTTTGTTTTCGATACTACTATAGATTCTATATACAATGATATTAGCTATGTGCAAGTGCATACCTCAGGTTAGGTTAGGTTAAAGTGGCTTTTAGCTCGGCTAACACACTTAGGCCCGCTGAACCCATTGTGTATCCTCAAAGTGCATACCTTAATATTCATAATTATCAAGCCTTAAATTTGAATCTGTATGCATACTTTTGGGCACATCAGAAAAATATATTTTCAATAGCCTAACAAGGACTTGTTATCGTAACTTTTTAGAAGGTTATCGTCTATCGTCGATAGTGTGAGTGTCGTCAAAATATTTCTTTATCGTACCGATAATCGTTCATCGCATGGGATGATTGTATAGTGTGTATGCAAAAAAATTTCGATTGTTTCGACATCGCAATGTCGAATGCCTTGAACTGAAAACCAAATTCGATCGTATGCGATCCAAGTTGCATTCGACGTTTGTATCGTGTATTCCCCGTTTTGAACCACACTTCAGTGATTCAAAAATAGCTATCGACTATCATTTCATAAATTTTGGTTACTTCTTCGGGTATTTGAACTCGTTTTTCAGTGCCTAAATTTTTGGACAATAGTCGTGTTAAGTGCTATGCCCAAAATAAAATAGTGACTGTGGATTATGTAGAAGCAAAAATAGAAAATTGCAAAACTTTTTGAACAGCAAACTCAAATATTTTTTATTTAATGTGCAGTTCAATCAATACAATTATGTTTTAAATGAAACTTCATTCAAATGGCCATCACTACTTCTTCTGCAGCAACAAATTCGATGAACCCAATTTTCGAGCACTTTTTCCACTAAATCATGTCGTATGACGTGAATGGCACGTTCAATATTGACCTGTAAACCTTGAACAGAATCTAATTTATTTTGAAAGACCGATAATTTCAAATAACCCCACAAGAAATAGTCTAATGGTGTTAAATCGCGACTTCTTGGAGGCCTTTCAATATCACCATTTCTTGAAATAATCAAATCTCTAAATTTTTCTCTCAATAATTCAATTGTTGCATTTGCTGTGTGACACGTAGCCCCATCTTCTTGAAACCAAATGTTGTCAAATTCAATTTCTTCCAATTTCGCTCATAAAAAGTTGGTTATCATCGATCTATACCGCTCTCCATTGACAGTAATGGTGGTACCAGCTTCATTTTGAAAGAAGTACGGACCGATAATTCCACCTGCCCAAAAACCACACCAAACTGTCAATTTAAGTGAATGTAATGGTTTTTCATGAATATTTTGTGGGTTTTCATCGCCGGTTTTGTTTATTTAACGCACTATCACATAAAAGTAAACCTCATCGGAAAAGATGATTTTCTTAAAAAAATCGTTATCCATTTCAAGTTGTTCCAAGGCAAAATCAGAAAGTTCACGATGTTTACGGTGGTCCAATGGTGAAATGTAAACACTTCTGAATTCAAGAAAAAAAAAAATGAGGGATCATGACATATGCAAATAAAAACAAAATCAAAAAGCTGATCATAATGTACGTTGAAAGCTTAAAATATTTAAACATTTTATTTCCTTCTTTCTAAAAATACAAATAAAACAATTTTAGGTAAAAAAAACTGCTATTCTCGGGCATGAAAAACTTTGGCCCTCACAGAATGAAACGAAATTCAAAGAGAATAGATTTTTGCAAAACAAAATATGTTCTAACCACCCAAAAAATACTTAAGGTATCAGAAATGTTTGGTCATTTATTAAGAACTTCATTGTGTCATCGGCCTCATTCTATGTCAGTTCTATCGACAAAGCCTATTTTTCGGCAGTTCAGTTGGATCCTATATCGTCGCTTTCAAACGAAGCATCTTAGAATCTCTCCACCTCAAAAGTGTATATTCTGTTCTTCTTCCATTTCGGTGTTACCAGCATAGTAAGAGTTCACAGCTCCCCCTGTTATCTATTCACACTATGATTTGTCCTTACGTTCCGTCGCGACCTCAGAAAACATCAGCGATTTCCGGAAGATGATGATTTATTCATTAATTCATTTTATATATCTTTTTCCAATTTATTTTCTAAGGAACTAAAATGTTCACATCTACAATCCATGCTCAATTTTCGTTTCAGATGAACCTCTCAATATTGGGCTTGGTAGCCCTCGCCACTCTGGTGCTAGGAATTCCAGTGACAAAAAGAGAAGCTACTCCATTGGCAACAGTTGATTATCGTATCCCAAAGAACATTCTACCATCAAGCTACAGTATATCAATAACACCGTACCTGCTTGAAAAAGATGGTCCCAAAAGGTTCACTTTTGATGGTGAATGTTTTATCATTATCAAAACCAACGAAACCGCAGTGGAAAATATCATATTACACTCAAGGAATTTGACTCACAAGCCGGTTGAACTGTACGAAACCAACAACCCAAATAACAAAATACAAATAAAAAAACAAGATGTCGATGAATCCAATAATAAATTCACGTTGTCATTGAGTTCAGCTTTAGTTAAAGATACAAATTATACCTTACATTTCAATTACGTAGGTGTAATGGAGGATGATATGCATGGCTTCTACAAAAGCTCTTATGTCGATAGTAAAAACAACACCAAGTAAGTCCGGCAAAACATTAAAAACTTAAAAATTGAAAAGTCCCTAAACAATAATTGTATATTTCGCTTTCCTAGATGGATTGGATCTACACAATTCGAAACCAACCACGCCCGACGTGCTTTCCCCTGTTTCGATGAACCCTGGATGAAGGCTGAATTTAACCTGACCATCTTTGCTGATAGGACCAAAAAGGTTGTTAGTAATACCCGCCAGATTCTCATGGAACGTGTCGAGTAAGTATTAAACCAAGACTGTTTAATATGTAAAAAGAAGTAACGCTTCCATTCCAGTTCCTAATTCATTTGATTTATTTTTCGTTCTGCTTGATTTCAGTAATGAAAACTCATTATTTAAACATGTCTTCGCTCCAACACCGAAAATGTCAACTTATCTAGTGGCATTCCTTGTATCAGATTTCAACGAGCGAAGTGACGGTGATTTCAATGTGGCTGCTCGTCCAGAGTACTACAGTCAAACTGAATATAGCTTCGATGTAGGTAGATTGCTTCTTGAAAAATTCGACAACTACACAAAGCTGCCGTTCTACAAGAATGGTGTGGACAAAATGCATTTAGCAGCTATTCCAGATTTTTCAGCTGGAGCCATGGAAAACTGGGGTCTTCTTACTTACAGGTGGGTAAACCAAAAACTAACACGTGTAATGGATCACATTCTATGTTTGGTTATTCCTTAGGGAACGTTCATTACTGTATGATGAAGGATCAACTACCCTATCGGCTAAACAGTCCATCGGTGCTGTTATCGCTCATGAACAAGCTCATATGTGGTTTGGTGACTTGGTAACATGTGAGTGGTGGAGTTACACTTGGCTCAACGAGGGTTTTGCTCGGTATTTCCAATACTATATGACCGCTGAGGTGCACGATGAAATGGAATTGGAAAAGCAATTTGTCGTTGATCAGATCCATTCAGTTTTTACGATGGATGCAACAAATGCAACAAATCCAATGACTGACACAACTGCAGCTTCCCCCGATGACTTGTCTCGCATGTTCAATAGTATCTCATACAATAAAGGTGGTTCTGTAATCCGAATGATCAGACATGCTATGGGTGAAGAAGCCTTCCAGAAGTCCTTGCAAGATTACCTCAATGAAAAGTAAGCCCATTGTACTGTTTTCCTTTTTGTAAAATAAAACCAAATTTATTTTCAGCAAATATAAAAGCACAAAGCCAGATGACCTTTTTAGCCATTGGAGAAAAAATTGGCCAGGTCCAGAAAAAAATAAAACACTGGGTGAAAAAGTTATGCGCAGTTTCACGGAAAAAGTCGGCTACCCAGTGGTCTACGTGGAGTTAGCTTCTGACGCCAAGAGTATGACCCTCAGCCAGAAGCGTTTCTTACTAAAACCAGGCGATGGCAGCGATGAAACTCTATTGTACACCATTCCGTTTACATTTACAACCAACAAAGGAAGTGACTTCAATACCACTGCACCTTTTCTGTACATCGAAGAAAACACAAAAAATGTAACCGTAAATTTCAATGAGCCTATAACTTGGGTCATTGGAAACATTCAAGAAACCGGTTACTATCGTGTAAACTACAGTGAGTCTGAATGGCATAAACTCCACCATGCCCTTAGTTCAGAGAAATGGAGTGGAATCCATGAACTTAACCGAGCTCAGTATGTTGATGATTTGTTGGCTCTTTCCCGAGCTGGAGGACTCACTTATAAACACTCTTTAGAGTGCCTTGACTATTTACAATCTGAAACCAATTATCTTCCGTGGACTGCGGCTTTCAACGGCTTCGATTTCTTGGCCACTCGTCTAGGTTTGAAAAAGGACGATTTCGGCTACTATGTCACAAAAATTTCAAAGAAAGCTTATGACGAACATGGATTCCAAGAGGGTACTAAAAATAAAACTTTGGAAATTTACGCTCGCAGCAAATTAATTGCGTGGAATTGTAAATACGGCCACGGAGATTGCATTAGCGAGGCTTTGAAGTTGTTCAGAAACATGGATTCCACCCCTGTGCCGGTAAACATCCGTGGGGCAGTTTACTGTACAGCTATGCGCGAAGGTAAAGAAGACGACTTCAATAAACTTTATAACAAAATGAAGACCGAAAAAGTCCCTACTGAGCTGGTGCTTATCATCAACAACTTGGGATGTGTTAAGGATAAGGTATTGGTCAAAAAATACTTCGACATAATAATTGGCGATGAGATTCGTCTCCAAGACAAGTCCTCTGCCCTTCAGACGCTTTACACTGAAAATGCCGAGAACGTGTCTCCAGTCTTTGACCTTGTCACTGAAAACATTGACAAAATGGCCTCCTCGTTAGTTTCCCTTCATTTATTTCTCGATATTTTATTTTCACGTTAACTCTTTTTTTCAGAATGGGATACTCATCAGTGGCAACCGTGATTTCGAACATCGCTTCTCGGTTCACTACCAAAGAAGAGCAGAAGAAACTAGAAGACCTTATTTCGAACCATGGCAGCAAGTTCGGTACATCTGTAGCAACTCTGAAGAAAGCTGCAAAAACCGTCGAAGAAAATTTAGCTTGGTCTGACAAAAGACTACCCGAAGTGGAAACATATTTGAAAGATTTTAGAAACGGCGCAATTAGTATGAGCATAAGCGCGTTTAGCATTGTTTTGGTGGCAATAGTTTCATTTTTGCTCAACTAAATCAGTCTGACTTTGTAGATAGATTCATAGAAAGAAAAAAAAAAACAAATATTTAAATACAAATAGAAATAATTCGGTTTAATTATTTTTTACAAGCTAGTTTTAAGAATACCATTCCAATAAAGTGCTAGAACACTAGTTTTTTGAAACCGAAGAGCAGCAGTTCATTATTTTGTTATTTTTATTATCTTACTTAGGTACTAAACTTAGGTGGGCATTACAGTTCGGGGTGAACCTGGGGGCCTCAACCAACACCCTTCTATAACAACTTTGATTGCGGATGAGCTCTCTCCAGTTTTGCAGTCTAAGTCTGTTGAGGTCTTCATCCACAGGTCTCCCCTTCCGCGATTTCCCTGCAATGTGCTTTCGAAAACCCGTCGAACCAGAGCGTTTGAGTCCATCCGCTCTACATGACCCAAACATAGTAGGCTCGCGATGCGTACCGTACCCTTCACGCTATGCCGGGCATATGCCCTGCCCATGTCGCGGTACAGCTCATACAGCTCATTGTTGTATCTTCTTCACCACACACTGTCTTCGCATACGGGACCAAAGATCACTCGGAGAATTTTTCTTTCGAAACGACCAAATGTTTCCTCGTCCGCTTTCGATAAGGTCCATGCTTCCGCGCCGTAAAGCAGAATTAGGATGATCATAATCTTATATAAAGCTACCTTTTTGGAGAGGGTTTTGCTTCTCAATTGCCTTCTTAACCCTACGATTGGCAAGAGTTATTCTCCGTTTGATCTCTGCAGTGATGTTGTTATCCGTGTCTGTAGCGGATCCTATAGGTAGACGAAAAAGACTCTTCTACGCAAAAAGTATTAAAGTTAATTGACGGCACCTGAACTGAGAATTGCACCAAGCAGCAGAAGGGATACAAAGCTTGATAGAATGAAAATTGCCATCTTGACTGGAAAGACTTTTCAATTACGATGCACCGACGAAAACAGCATATTGCAAAGCAGATTGTGTTATAAAAAGACGAAAAAAAGCTGCACAGCAAATAGAAGCATATGCAAACCGACACAAATCTCCCTTCCAGCAAAAAAAAAAAACTTTGGAGTTGTCTCTTGGACTAAGTTCACAGTTCTCACTGGCCGATTTATTGAAACTTCGTAAATCGACTGTTTTCTTGTCCTCTTTCTCTGTTACCCCAATTTGTAGAGTCGATTTGATAAATTGGTCTTACAGAGTCCAAAAGGCAATATCGTACAACGTTTCAAAACATTCGCGACGAAAAAGAAAAGGCAGGCCAAAACACTCTTGGTACAAGCAAATGCAAAAACAGCAGCATTTGGTTGGCCTCAGACATGGAACAATCCAAAACCGGGAGGCTTGCCGACGCTTTCTGAGGTCAACGTACCTCCTGTGCGTACCCCACAGGCGGATCACTAGTGTGAAGCAGAAAAGTGGGAGAGTTGTGATCGCTTCAAGATCACTACTCGTAACGCCGGAAATGAAAAAGAAGAAGAAGAGAAAAAAAAAGAAGAAAACAGTCGCTTTATTTGCATTAATTTTAACAAATCGAATAATGTGAACTTGTTAATAATCCTGAACAAACACTTTCAGACTAGGAACTTGAGTCTCAATATTTACAGAGCAGTGGATATTTATGCATCACGAAGACAGGACGATTTTGCTGTGGCAACAAAAAACTATGTCCACTATCAAATCTTATGTAAAAGGAGAATATGGCATACCATTCCATTTTATAAAACTTATTGTGCCTCGGATTGCATTTCATGTTACGCGTGTAGTAAATAATTGCGTAACAATGTTTTCTCTCTCCTACTTAGACTATAGTACCTTTTGTCTGGGGAGCTTTAAGACTCGTTAGCATTCTTCTTCGCTTATCTAAAGCTCAAGAGAAAATAATAGTCAAACAAATTGCTTAGTGCATTTCAACCAATAGTGTCCTATGTGAACAGAAATCATAAATTTTTTCTTTTTCAGAAGATAAAAAGTAACTTTATCTAAAGTGCAGTCGATTCGAAAGAGAGTCTTAAAGCTAACACATTTTATAGAGTATTTTCAAGTGAACACTGAACAGCAGTCGTTAAATAAAATAAGTCAAGGTGTACCTCAGGACTCAATATTAGGACCTATACTCTTCTGTATGCTTATTAATAACCAAACATCTGTTTGCATAGCATGCCTCTGTTCATTTGGATGCAGATGGTGTCCTACTGTACCTTTATAATATTTTAATCTAATCTTATCTAAGGTTAGTGACCATTATAACGCATACATTCGTACGTAAACTTTATGTATACCTAATTTGTTCTTAAATCAAAAGCCGATTTTTGTTAACTGAAAACTTTGAATCCTTCGATTGAGAACATTTAAGCTTTCTGAAACATACGACTATTAACATTCGGTATAATTTTGTGTCATAACGACAAATTTTATAAATTGCTTTATATGTCAAGACATTAGAAACAATGTCATGCACATATACTAACACAGAAAAAAATGTAACACAAAAAGTAATCCTTAACATGATGTTGTGCCAAACCACTCCACCAAGAATGCAAAAAGGGCTATAAATTCCGAAATGATTAAAACAAAATTCTATAAAGAGCGGGTTCTTACTCCCCCCTTTAACTAATGTGATTTTGGTGTACGCAATTATTACATTGTACTTTTCCATAGTAAATTATTTCACACGTATGTACGTAGTACATACCTACCACAAAAGTTATGAGGACTTTGGAACTGTGGATAGAAATTGTGTCACAGAGATTTGTGATATATAAGCAGTGTAACATGTGCGTTAGTCCCTACAAGGATTTTGGGTGTCCGGTCATTCGGTATTGTTGAGCTGAGAATATGAAATCGTGTCAAGTATTAAGTGGTGCCACACAATATTCTATCAAAGTTGTACTGTTCATTTTTGTGTATTTTTTCGGAAATTCAATTGTTCAAATGATCAACGCCGCCGATTCATCTGTAGTTTCGGATAATGGTAAGAAGAATAGATAAACTTACCGATAATTTATTTTTGTGGTCTCAACAGTTCGGTTTTAATTTTTTTTAATTTGGTTTTCTTAATGCATCTGCCAATGATCGATCTTTCCATGTCATCAATGCATTTTATCAGAAATGTGTAGTCTTTGAATTTTGAAATCAAAGGAATTGAAGGTGTCTTTGGGGTTTGTGTAGAGCTTTGTAGTTTTTGTTTGGTCGTCTGGAACCAATACGAGAGTTTCTGACAGCCTTCGGTTGACATGAAATAAAGATAGTGCCGTTTCTGGAACAACTAGAAATTTACTTCGTGTGCCTCGTGCTTCACACTTACACATAAATTTCACTTCAAAATCCAAAACGATGTTTGCTTGTTTGGCTTACATAAAAAAAAAAAAATAAATAGGGTGGCGCAACAGAGCGAGGAGCCCCAGGGCCTAGCGCATTTCTCACAACCATGCCTTGTAAGGGAATGGAAGGGACCTACAATTTTGGGCCGGCTCCGAACGGCTAATCGAGAAAGCGCTTTTCATGGCAATGAATACTTACGGAGGACTTGCCAATTCCTCGCGAAAGGCGATACCCGTGGAAAAAACATTTTTGCCTCTGTTGCTTGGCTTACATACTTACTTCTTTACCATTGTATCATCTGCAAAAGTCGCCCTTCGACCATGAAGAGCTTTTTTGTGGTACCCCAGTATGTCAATGTTAATGTTCATATCAATGCGAACTGTTCCCTCTCTTGGCAAGTTAGTTCACCACTTCACAATTTCAAACATAAGAACGCTGCTTTTCTGAAAGGTTTTGTCTTGGAAAGTGCTAGCTTTCGATTTTCGGATAGGAATCTATAGAGAAATAAAAATCTGAGGGCAAAATTCACGCCAGCTTTAAATAACTATGAACTGCTGTCAAATGCCAGTGTGGGATGAGTTTAAATTGTAAAATTTAAAATGAAAATAAATATTTAGTGTGGAGGAACAAAGCTTAAAGAACCTTTGCGCAACATGCAATTTAATAACCTACAACTACGCCAATTCCGAAGGGCTAAGTGAGAAACGGCTTTCTTGGCATTGTTATTACCACAGAGTAGAACTCGTATTATTCCGTGGTAATGGTCATTCGAGAGATAAAGAAAAAGAACCTGAGCATCCATATTTAACAACAGCTATATTTTAACTTACATTATATTTGTTATTTAATATTTCATTTAACATTCAGAGGTGTCTCACATCGGTGATGATTGCCAAGTCACTCCAGTCATACATGTACTGCAGTATCCAGGTTGCGTTCCTAAACCTATTCCATCTTTTGCGTGTGTTGGTCGTTGTGCTAGTTATCTTCAGGTATGGTTAAAAAACAAGACATTTTATATTTTTACTCAAAGCGTTTTATTTTCACAGGTTTCTGGAAGTAAAATTTGGCAAATGGAACGCTCTTGTATGTGTTGTCAGGAATCTGGTGAACGTGAAGCAGCTGTTTCATTATTTTGCCCTAAAGCTAAGAATGGAGAAAGAAAGTTCAAAAAGGTAATACCAGAGTGGTCTTTTTACTTAATTGTTAACTATTTTGTGTCCATAGGTTCTAACTAAAGCTCCTTTGGAGTGTATGTGCCGTCCATGTTCATCTGTTGAAGAGTCTGGCATAGTACCTCAAGAAATTGCGGGTTATTCGGACGAGGGACCATTAAATAATCATTTTCGGAGGATAGCTCTTCAATAATTTTGCAATATCCTCAAGGGAAATACTATGGCAAAGAAAATTGAAATGTAATTACTAATTACTGCTAGAAAATTTTAGGCAACAAATAAAATTAAGTTGATTTCAAATTTGAAAAAAAAAAAAAAAATAACGACAAAACTATTTGGTAGGACAGTGTGAAAGGTTTATGCACGGACTAAATGTCGGTTATTGTTTGTTTGTTTGTTCATCAGTAAGTAATTAAGTGGTGCCACACCAGTGAATCGACCGACGGTGGCGGCGGAGAGGAAGTACTACTTTGTCTTGTCCAAACTAAAAAAAAATGTAACACATATGTTCAACTCGTAACCCCTTTGCCCGAAACGCCATCAAATAATTTTGGTTGTGAAATCGAAGTTAGCAGCGTCTTATTTGAATTAACGGCTATGTCCGGCTGTAATTGAGTTACATTACTCCCACTTTTTATACTGTAGTCGATGGCACACAATGTTTATTGCGGCAGTTTTGGATGAAGCTCAGATTAAATTCTCAACTATTGCAAACTCAAAAATAACGAAAACTCTTTCACTTTTACTTGCGATTATAGGTACTATAAGGCAAGTCTTGCAATCGTGCCGGAAAAAAATTTTGAGATAACAATTAAACATGACATTACGATCAAAGAGAACACGAAAAAAGTGGGTCCTGCAATTCTGTCTGTCTGTCTGTCTGTCTGTCTGTCTGTGTGTCTGTGTGTCTGTCTGTCTGGATGTATATGATTCTACAGCCTGAACCGCTGGACCGATTTTCTTAAAATTTTGCAGTTAGGGTATGTGGGGTAGCCTACAGAGGGGTTTTGGAATTGAGTCTCTAGGTCTTGAAATAACGGTACCTGCGATACAACCGATATGATAATACCTATTTTTCTCGAAAACGGCTCCAACGATTTCAATAAAATTTTGTGTGTAGAATTAATTTTAGATTGTATTTCTTAAGATGTAAAAAAAACATTTTGGAAAAGTTTAAAAACGGTACCTCCCATAGTACCGTTTTTTTTTCAAAACCGACTTTCTCGTTAATGGCTTGCACGATGTTTACGAAATTTTGTATTTTAGAAGTTTTAAGTTGTTTAAGGAAAACTGCATAACAAGATTTGAAAAATTTTAATTTTTGAAATTTAAAAAAAAAATTTAAAAAAATTTAGATTTTTTGAAATAACTTCAAAACCATAACTTAGATTTTTCTCAAATTTTTTGTCAAATTAACTTTTGCTAAGATCTTAAATTTTGCATACTTGAATTTTACAAAACTTTTTTTTTAAAAAAATGTAAAATAAAAAACCGTTATTTTTAAAACTGGTCCAACGATTTTGATAAAATTTTTAGCGTTTATATGTATTAGAAATTGCAAAAGAATGGCGTTTTTAGATTTTCGCTTGAGACCTTTGGAATATTAAATTGAATTTTTTTCAATATTTTTCGTGATTTAATAAAATTTTCCTAATTAATGTATAGTTGGCAGCCCCGTACCACCAAATATATTATAAAGAGCCTACACCAAAACCTTTTACTCAGCCCTAAGATTTTGATATCGTATTTAGAACACAATCGCAAGTTCGTGCGACCCAGTCGTGCCCATTTTTTTAAATTGATTTCAGACCAACCAAAAAAATGGCGATGGGGGCTTCCGATTCAATTTAGCTTGTGGATAAAATGGTAAGAAAAGAACTATATTGCCGCTGTTGAATCTCTATTCCAACTCTGTAGAATTGTATACAAGCCGAGTTTCATTGGGAATTCATATTCACTTCAGCAAAACATCGCACATGGAAAAACAACAACTCTAAAGTGAACAACGTAAGTGAACAAAAATAATTCACTTGCAGAAGTGAACAACAGGGATGGCTGGTAAATAAAGTTTATGGAATAAAGTTGTATAAGTGAGTACAGCGGTTCATTGAGCGCCTAAGTGAAGTGAATATAAAATTTCCCAATAAAACTCAACTATAGACAGTTTAGTAGGTTTGTGTGGGCTTTTGGACTATTGCCTCCGGTTCAGCCTAGCAGTCTCCGTTCCAAGCTATTGGTTTTGCCATTGTGTGTATGAAAGAGATTGCTGCGCCACCGTCCATATTGTTGTTAAATTGCTTTTTGAACTTGCTATAGTCTCTACGTACAATGTCCTGCAGTTTTGTCCACATGCTATAAATTACGCCGGATTAATAGTTGGGTTGAAAACAATGCAAAAGTGAAAATATTTTCAATGAATTTTTGTTAGCTTAATAATTGTAAACATACAACTTAGCAAGAGAATTTGATGATTCATTAGGTCTGTTTCTTTTTTGGGTAAAGTTTGGGAAAAAGCCCGGGAAAAAGTTTGGGCTCGAGCTTTTTAATGTTGTTTGTGTAATCTCCATCCGAAAATGAAAAGTAAAGATACACGTTTTGGGATGTTTCTTGCTGAATGACATTTACCATGTACTCTCCGTATAGATGTAAAAAACATACAAACAATTTCTTTTCAGAAACGTGTTAAAAATAGCTCAAAGCAATATTGCATTGCATATTTAACATTATTTTGAATTTTCAAACCAACAAAGAGAGATTATGCTTTCCATTTTTGATTTAATTTCAAATATAAATTTGAATTCAATCGAAATGTTTCGATCAGCTGATTTCACAAACAGCCGATTTGACAAGCAAGAAAGTGCACGAGCAAATTGTTCGTGTGAATTCTTACTGGAGGGGAAGTGACAAAAAAGCAAAAGCTCTGCCACTTTTACGTCAAATAAAAGTAAAGATACACGTTTCGGGATCCCGCGGGATCCCACGGGATCCCGCGTGTGAGTAAAGATACAGACCTAATATATGTACTGAAAATTTGATTTCTTGTTGAAAACAACTGAAATTTAAAGCTCAAATTCAAATACTTTTTAACGAAAAAAGCTACTGGTAGGGCAGTTTTAACGACAAATAAAACTGAATTTTCGTTTTTACTGCACTACCGACTTCTATCTACAGTTTAAGGGGCTGTTTTGTAGTCACTTTGACAGTTTCTTTGACATTTCCCTATATGCTTTCTTTCGTACACATATCGAAAAATAGTGAAACAAAATGAGCGCGTGGCAGTGGCGGCGAATGCATTAGAAGGGTGCTGTAACGCCCTTGGTTGAAAATCTTAAATAAGTTTTGTATAAATTGAAGATGGTTGCATTGTTAACTGTCGGGAAATATTTGTTTGCTGAAATTAAAACCCTAAAGAAAAGCAGTTATGTCTTAAAATTATTATTTTCGTTCTTCAATTGACAAAAAGACAGACAAAAGTATGGATAAAATCGATCAAATCAAAAGGACAAAAACACTTATTTTTCTTTATTTAAAAATCTGCTAATTAAACTAGATACAAACAAAAACTGAGATATGGGTGTTGTACTGAAGATAAGATATCCCGATCGATATAACAAACGGATACAGCTCGAAAAAAGTTTGTAATAGAACGAAAAAGAGGCAAATCCATATTTAACAAAACTTAGGAGAAACTATAACCAAACACACAAAATGTGAGAAAAATTTAGAAAAATTTCTGCTTTCCTGTAAGAAATCTGAATTGGTGTCGCTTTCTCTTCACTTCTTTTCCATCAAACATTTAATTCATGATTACAGCTGAATTTCTGTTTTCAAATAAAAGTCAAGAGCCCGACCCATAGAATCCGTTGCGTCCGTTCGCTGCCGGATTCACCTGACAGCTCGATTAAATACACACGATCTTATGAGAGGTGACCCATAAGCATCGTATGCAACGGACGCAACGCAAAAAGTAGCCCAACTTTTAACTTTTTGCGTCCGGCAAAAGAGAGACATGCGCAGTCATAACCAATTTGAAGTTTTCTTGTATATGGAAAAAGTGACAATGGGCGCGTTCAAGAACCTATCGGATAGCCTATCTCGGATAGCCGTATCTTGGATACCTTTTTTTTTTTGCTGCAGACAACAACTGTGAAATATTAAAATTCGACTTTTGAAAACAGAAAAACATTCAAAATATCATTGCTAGACGATTATAACTTATTTTTTTCCATTTCCCGCACGTAAACAACAACAACAAGCTATCCGGATACGATTCTTGAACGCCCCCATTTTGACTAAATTTATCTGTCAAAACACCGCAACGGATTCTATGGGTCACCCCTATCCGTTGTGTCCGGCAAAACTCACAGCTGTCAGGTGAATCCGGCAGCGAACGGACGCAACGGATTCTATGGGTCGGGCTCTTCAGTATTTCGCTATCAAAATGGTGGCGTATAAAAAGAGCCAAACAATCATTTCCTTTGACGAAGTTCACATTGGTCGATTTGTTGAAGCTTCGTGCGAATAAATGCGATTGTTTTCTTGTTCTCCTTCTCTGTTACACCAATTTGTCGGTACTGGCTTGCGGTCGATTCGTTGAACAATGTGAAACATTTTGGTCGATTTGTTGCTTCAACAAATCGACCAGTATGAACATCGCCTTTCACTACTGTACGAACGAAGATTTGGAGTACATTTAATTTTTGTTCCTTTTTCAATCAAAACTGCGTTCGAGTAAAAAGAAAAACACGACTATGGCTCTTGCCAAAATACCATTCCAATTTTAATACAATTTTATCATTTTTGATTCTATCCTGTTTCATTCTACGCCTCTGAACTACCGTCTCCTCGCACAAGTGTGCGTGAGTAGATTTATCTGTCAAAAGTACAATAGTAGTATTCGTTTTTCTCACAGATACTCTCTGTTTACACACCTATTTCAATTCAAAACCAATCCAGCTGCTGACACATGCTACTCGTATTTGTGTCGTTTGGTTTCATTGTTGTTCGTTGCTGCATACTCGAGTAGGAGTAGAGAGAGTAGTCGATTTAAATTGGCAATTGGCACCGATTCACGAAACGATTCCGCTATCGCACAAACTTGTCTTCACCATCGCAGATGTAAGTCATTTCTAAAAAGTCGCATTGTCTTAAAGTGAGAAATATTAAATCAAACGATAAAGAAACCTACCCGCATACACTCGCGTCATTTTTCCACTTCTTTAATTGACATTTCAAAATGTAAACCCAGAGTAACACCTTTACTAGTTCTGTCTTCGATTTTTCGTTTACACTTCTTTTTTCCGGAAACCCCTTTACTTTGATGCAAAGAAATAAATAAAACCTAAAATTTGTTTACATAAAATTCGGTGTGTATTATGCAAATGCAAAGAAAGATTATGTGAAATAGTGAAACCAAAGGTTATTCCGTGAAATTTTATTTATTTTGGTGACGGAACAACCAAACGAGTGCGAGTGCCAGATTGAGGTTTGTTTCATGTTCGGCTGTCTGGTTCGGCGTTCGGGTGTTTTATGAAGTTCGATTCGATTCAAGGAGCATGATGCCAGTGGGGCAAGCTTACGCGATACCATTATTTACAATTACAACTCGACAACGACCAAACGTCTTCTAAACTTCGTCGACTTATAAACCGAAAAATAAGATAAACCATCTCTTGTTGAGGGCAGCACGTCTGAATGCAACTAAAAAAAAATAGACGACAAAGGCGGTAAATTCTGGTTTTGTAGATAGTTTTTTTCTGTTCGAGCCACCTACCACCTCTACACACCTCTCCACTGCCGAAGCTGATGCTGGTGTCCTATGCAAAATGCAGAGATCCAAAGTTCACACACTGTTCACCATATTCACTGGCAACACGACGACTGTACTGCTTACTCTGTGCATAATATTGGCAACTTCTATTGGATACCTGGATGCATCGGAGCACAACTGTTACCATAAACATCCTAAGGCTCATGAGGTGAGTGTTGATAAAAGTTTTCCTTACTTTTTCGTGATTAGGTCGGGTCATTGGCCAGTGACATTGACAAACTGCACTTCCTTTTACAAGCAAAACTGGCAGTTTTTTCCAAGTTTCTTGGTTCCCATTGACTAATAAGTGAAATACAAAAAAAGTAAAGAAAACAAGTTACATAATTACTTGCGGGCACCTTTCAAGGTACTCCAGTTTGTGTGCATTAATCGTGATTAACTTTGTTAAAGTGCGGCCTTTTGAAACAAAACAAAAACTAGATGCAGCTAAGCTAAACATTCAACATCGGTACCTACAACATAGAGTAAGGAAGTAATTGTTGATTTCATTTGGTACACTCAATGCCTACAAACAAGGCAGATACGAGTTGCCCACCTAAATGATGGTGGTGAATTTGATTTATATGCGAAAACTCAGACTCAGACACTACTTTCGTTTGTTTTCCATAGTCTTTAGTTGAGTTAGTACTATAGGCGCCATGGTGAATCATTGGGCTAGTACTTTAGGCGCCGTTGGAAGTCACCCACCCATAATTCTGCTAGGAACTTTGTCCTAATACATATTTTGATATGAATAAAAGTAAATCTAGCTTTCTTACACCCAAAATTCGTAGTAAAGAAATCACGGGAAGGAAGAACGAAGAAGTCGCTGAGTAACAACATAAACATTAAACATACATTTGTACCTACAAAACATTTGTGTGCACAGTTCCAATATTTGGTAGGAAATTAATTGCCTATGAGGGAGGATTTCTTTTCTAATTTTGGATGAAGGTACTTAACGTTTGTTTGCATGTTTTGTTAGAAGACTGGAGAAGTAAGTAAGAATTTGAATTTGAAAAAACAAGTTCTGAATAGGCATTTGAGTATTGTTATAGTACTACATGGCCATAATAAGTCATTATGAATTAGATTTCATTGGCAGTCTTAACTTTCATATCGTGTGAAGAACCTTGCCAGGTTTACATGCACCATATCCAAAACCTGAGACTGTAAATGCATTTCTAACTTCCTACTCGTACCTGGTGCGCGAAAAGTTAGTAGATATTCTTACTTCTTGCACATCATTTATGGCTATTCGTTGCAATCGTTTGAAAGCTTTTGCAAGTGTCCTTCCAAAATTTTGCAACTAGGTATAAGAGAATGTTAAATGCCTTCAAATGTAAGCAGTCTGTAGTAGTATATAATCATATCAATGTGTTTTGCTGAATGTACATTGATGAATGAATGAGATATCGAAATAATATTTTCTTATCACAGTGTTTATGAAGCAATAGTTAGTTTGAAATTTCACTTAAACCAAAAGTTCGTAACCAAAAAACTCTATCGTTCAAGCTAACTCTTAATTCTCCAATAGAAAGAGTTAAGTATTTAAATATTTAAATAATTAAACAACAGAGCGAGGAGCCCCGGTCGAATAGCGTTCATCTCACAACAATTGCTTTTGTGATTGAATGGAAAGGATCTTCAATTTTTTTCCGATTCCGAACGACTAATTTTATGGCAATGAATTCACTGTCGGGGGACTTGCTAATTTCTTCGCGAAAGGCGATACCCATGAAAAACATTTTTGCTTCTGTTTGGGATTCGAACCACGAACCTCCCGGTTAACAGGCAGACATGCTCACCACCACGCCACGTTTGGTTTGAGTTGATTCAAAATTATCGACTGGATTTGCACCAATATTTACAGAGTCAACTTTACCAAGCGTTGATCCAGATTTTCCTGACCAACCCATAAACTGCCTAAGAAACCGCAACTATGTTGGTATGATTGTCATTGAAAGAAAAAAATTATGCCATTTGAAAACCCTGTTCGTTACCCGGGGCCTGTACCACAAAGCTACAGGTCTACAAGTCAAGAACCACTTGTAGGATTATATACACTGCACTTGTAGAAGATCAAGCAATCTTGAAGTTTTGCGTTTAAGAATTTTTTACACTTTTCATAATACACTTTTATTACAAGTAGATAGGTACTTGCATTTTTGGGTTACAGGCTTCTGTATTCGCCAAAACAAAAACCTACACAAGGTTTTCTTCCTATCGGGCGATGGAAAACCAAATTTGCACTCTTTTTCTACAACTTGGACAGTGAGTGCTCTTTATTTCCGTGTTAAGCATTTAGTAGAGACACACACCTAAAAGCTATCTAAAGGTATCAGAGAATTTTCGGTATTGACACTCATTCAAATTGACACTTGGCTATTTAAAGAAGCTCATTACGAATAAAATAACTGTATATATAAATATCTTGGTACTTACGATCTCTGTTACTCCTGCTGTTTTACGAAGCACCTGGCAATTTGATCTGATGTTTTTTGTATTCATTGTTCAACATTGTGAAACGTAGACTCTTTCCTTCAGCTTAGTTGGGATTTCTCGATCACAGAAGTGGGCTGAGTTCTTCCGCCTCTCCCAGTATCACTTTGCAAGCAGTCTTTCTCCCGGTACTTTAATTGGCTGTGAAATGATATCAACTGGAGTTTGCTTTTGACCACTGCTGTAAGTGACAGGGTGTCTGGAACACTTCAGTGTAAATAAGTATATTGTGTGCTTATAACTTCATATATTCGTTCAAGTGAGGTTCAGCTCAACATTTTGAAGAGAACGAAAGGTATGGTTGATAATTTCGGTCTGCTGTTGGACTCGAGTGATAAAACACTATCAACGTAAATATAAAAGTCAATTCAACCTGAGATCACATACATTTTAGTATGCTCTCATTGCATGACAGTTTCGTATTTGTAATTGGATAAGAGAAACCGTAGAATATCTCAAAAAGCTGTTAATGTAGAGCATTTATTTTTAGCCTCTCCTAAAGTTTTCCATTCAACTTCTAGTCAGTTTTCAATAAGCAGTGAACTTGACTATGAATCCCCAGCAATTCTCGTCTTTTATATTCATGAAATTGTTATAGGTTAGACCACAGATACGTACAGCACCATGGTGAGTGTTGCATCAATAGATGACTAGACACTAGTACTATCCAATCTATCCATCCAGAAAGTGTGCAGCAGAGAACAGGCATGTTCGGATGTGCGTGCTAATGGAAATGTACGGCCTTTATTTGGGATATGTGTGATCATCTGTCACTTTTGCTCGTTTCCATTTCACCAATCATATTAAAACCCTGAAATGAACACAAAAACGAAGTCAAAAATGAAGTCAAATCTATCTCCCAATTAGCAATCAGCATAATTCATTTGCTATGCTACAGAAGTGTACATCAACTTTTTCCCATAACGACTAACAACCCCAAAGGCAATAATCCATATTTTGTTGTACCCACAGAAACAATTTTTGGAGTAGATAAATATTTTATTTTGTAAAGTTGAGGAATAACGCCCAATTTAACTGATGAGTTCTTCCCACACCGCTGTAATGGTAACTACAGAGACACCACCTTAAGGATGTGTTTCGTTTGACACGGCTCAACGTCAACACCCAACAATCATTTTCATGAGGCAACATCATTCAAATTCCGCCACCGCGCCACCGGAACATTGGCCATCATTACATTGAAAACATCCTGTCTTCTTTGAATATTTTCATTTATGAATTCTTAAAAAAAAATGGTGACTTTAAAAATAAAATAAACCCACGTGCTGGGAGCGCTTGAATGACTTTTATTGCTTCCAAGCGATATACCAACTCGTATGTGAGTTTGTAAGATGTAAGTTACACACTCACGGTTCAAATGTGCAACAAAAGAAAATACGAAAATTATTAATACACGAAGTTAATGATCAGATTCTTATGCAGCGAACTCGATGGGACTATAACATGAGCAGTTATGGTTTACGTAAATAACCAGAATAGGTGGTGGTAGCTTGCAGAACCAACAGACAAATTGGAAAGTTAAGTAAATACCGGATTTCTATTGTGTGGCCCTCATTTTGATCAGGCATTAAGAAATAGAAGGTGTAAAGGTTGGAAGAAAGCATTTAACTTCCCCGGATGTTGAGGTTGGTTCCCGATTGCATGAAGTGTATAAATGTGGATAGTTTGTTTGGAGTACACAGCTAATGGGACTGTTCTGCATCGATAAGTAGAGTTTGTTGAGTTTCCTTTTTTGTTTATTTTGACGCTTTAAATGTTATGTAACTTTTGGGAAACTCTGTGCTTTATCGTGGGTCGTTTCAAGAGAGTTCGTCTTGGAAACGCAAACGTGATTATGAAGAAACCATCGCTTTTTTTTTGTTCAACTAAACGAAACTCACGTTAGAGCATGAACTTGAGCATTACATCTGGCTTACTCTGTTTGGTCGCGTGGAAAATGTTTAGTCTTAAATGCATTAAAATAGTTGGTACTTAAAAGGCAACCGAGCAAAATTTTGTCAGATGACTTTTGTTATTGTGTTCCTCGGAGATAGTTTGTGTTTACCTAACAGAAAATTGTGTTATGGTGGGCTCACACGATGTAGACTCTTATCAACTTGCTTAGGTTTTTTTTTTTTTGCAAATATTCAGCCGCATCAACAATTGGGTTCACTACTTTTTTATACGTACAAGAGTCTGTACCGTGTGGAAAAGAAAAGGTTGCATTTTATGTCTTGTTGAGAGCATTGAAGATATGTTAAATGAATTTGTTTCATAATAAGTGAGGGTAGTAGAATGAAACCCGAAGAGCTTCGGACCTCACGCATTTAAGGGTACAATTTTTGTCCGATACCGAAAAACTAAACGGGAAAGTGGTTTTCATGGCAGTGTATAGCTACTCTCGCTGGACCTGCTCATTCCCAACAAAATCTACCTCCTGCTCTGAATCTTCCTCCCCTTGATACTTACATCATAGGGTGTAATCTCAAGACCAATTCTCGTTTAAAGAGATGTGGTCTCTGGCACAATTCGCGCTGGAGCTTTGAGGAACTCACGTCTAATGGATATTTCGTCTGACATGATGATGCCAAAGCTCAAATTGCGTCAAAACTACTCAGTCAACTCTCCTTCCGTTCAGGACTGGTCCACGCTAGAATCTGAGTCTGAAAAGAACTGTTATCGAATCTTCACAGATGGTTCCAAAACCGACGAGGGATCTGGCGCTGGGACCTTTGTAGAGAACGACGATATACGACTGCACGCCTTTTTATGATCATTCGCATCCCTTTTCCAAGCAGAGGCGTATGCTATTCAGTTGACTTTAAACAACGTTACGAACAATGGCTGGATGGGAAGAAGTATCTGTGTTTGCAGAAACAGCCAAACTGTGCTTAAAGCCCTTATCAACCCTCTACCTACTTCGAGGTTATGAGGTTATATGTGAAATTACTAACTCTTTATTTCCAACTACTGGAACACAAAAAAAAAGGGAAGGCTGCTGGTAGTATAATGGACCGGAAATTAGGTCTAAGTTCTCCAGATTAGCATATAAGTTCTCTTTTATTATAAAAAAAAAAAATTTGAAGGTGATCCAGCAATACAAGAGCTCTCTGAATGCGATCGGTAGATTAAATTCTTTAAGTCTCATTTGGGTTCCAGGCCATGACAGCATAACTGGAAATAAGATCGCAAATGAACTTGCTAGGTAAGAATCTCAGACAGCTTTCTCAGGACCTGAACCGTCGATAGGTCTGCCAGCATCCTGCCTCCATTGTATGCTCTAAAATGTAAATAAGAAGACTGCAGACATTTTTGCAGAATAGACTGTAGAAAGCTTATTGGCGTTGCCAGCACAGCGATCACTTCTCTTTTCCGAAGCATTAAAAACTTGTTAGGCTTAACTGATGCCACGCAATCTTCTGGAGAAGATGAGGACACAGCCCACTTCCTCTGTGAATGTCCTGCTTTTTCTCGCATGAGGTTACAGACACTTAGTGCAGACATGGTGAGAGCTGTTAACTTTTGCTCCGTATCATTGCAACGTCTTTTGGCTTTTCTCCGAACATCTGGAAAGCTAACAAGAGAAGGTTGTTATCAGGTAGTATAATCGACTGGTATTTAGGTTTGAGTGCTCCAGCTGGTATTTTTAAAAACCTCCAACCGAAGAAAACCTCCTACGGGCACCACAGTTGGATTTATGATGTGTTTAAAAACTACACCCCTTAAAGTTGTCAAAACGTTTCAAGTGCATATTCAACCTCGACATTTCGCAAATAAATTAAAGTTTTTACTTCCAATTTTCCAAAAAATATTCGTTAATAAATAGAACCTAGTTTTTATAGTTCGAGTATGTACCTACCTTGTGCGTTTATAGTATGAAAAGTGGACAGTTCTGTGTAAAAATTTTGCCAGTTTTTTTTATCGTTGAAATGAGGAAATAAAATAAAGTAAAATGTGAATATTTGTTCACTTTTGATGGACTTAATATCGAATTTTAAATTTAAACGAAAATTAAAGACTTAGTTTAAATTTCGAGTTGCATGTGTTACAAAAGGTGCCATCAATTTGAATCTCACAAGTCATTTGCATTTTGTAATGTGAAACATTGATTTTGCTATACATTGTGACTTTTGTGCCACTCCCATTAAACATACTTTAGCATGGTTCGTGTGCAGTGCATTGCTATAGTTTGCAGGCACATCAACCAGTTTTATTCATCTCAAATAAAAAAAAAATGTTCTCAAGTTTATTTCCCATAAGCTCATGAGAGTTGATATCGGTGTCGAGCATTGTATTGCTGCTCAAGGTATATAAAAAGACACCCATACCTAAGTATAAATACTGTGAGAAATTTTTAATCTAAGCAATCTGTTGTGCTGTGTGCTCACGATTGCCTTTGCATGATGCAGTGCAAGTAATTGAGCTTAAGCAGGAGAGTATAATATTATGTATGTTTTTAATTCACCTGTGCTGTGAACTGTGATGTAAGGTAATTGAAAGTTCTTAAATTGGAACAAAGTTCTCATTCTCTTGTGATTGGCTTAAGTAAACTTTACGTTAAGTGTGGTTTATTGTTCGCAACAAATAGTTGTTAATTTTGAGAAGTTTACTTCAAACGTGGGGTTTTAGAAAATAGGTTTTTATCGTGTGGCATGTGAAAGAGAATATGAATTTCATTATAGTGTAGGTAGACATTTAGCAAATAAAGGAAAATTATTGGCAAGAAAAAAATCGTTATCTATTCATAATCGTTATCGTTATCGTTATCTAAAAAAAAAGAGAGAAGAAAGCTTTATGAAGAAAATTAAAAGCACTTTTTGTTTTTAATCTACAACCAGAGAAGTGATTAATGGCGAAGCAGTGTGAATTAGGGTGTTCTTTATCATTTTAAGTCTCCTGTGTTTTCCATTCACTGGAGGAAAGAGCATATTATTGCGACAGATTTTGCAAATCTAAAATCTTTTATGGGCCAAGAGCAGCTTGTGTTATGGTACATCTTTCATCATTTCAACATTTTGTGGGATTCGGTGCGTTTGACCAGCGGTGCTCTTACTTTTTGACTCTCCCTTCGTTTTAGGATGATATCCAAGTAAAGAAAAGCAGGCTCCGTCTGTGTCACAGCAGCAATGTGTATCCCGCTAATTATTTTGTGAGTAAGACGCGAATGCGGTGCGTCAAGCAACACCGCCCGTGACGCAAGTTTTAGCGGATGAAAATCGCCAACACACTGCCTAGTAGCTCTCCCTCGTATTTGATACAAAAATTGATCAGTGAAAGTATTGATATCTTCATAAACAGATAGGCAGCCATTAGAACTATCTAATCCATTGTCACAAAATTGAAATTAGTTGAAGAAGGTGTCGCAGTAATTTAGGACTGCTTAGCTCAACTAAACTAACACCGTAATTTTAATTTGGGTTCCAGAACATCCTGACGTAACTGGTAATGGTGGACAAGATGGCCAAAATAGGGCTATCGGGTCTATGAAATAACTCCCACGAAATAAGTCCCACTTTTTAAAACGAAATAAGTCCCACCAAAAATTGCTATTTTGAAAGTGGGAGTTATTTCGTTTTTAAAAGTGGGACTTATTTCGTCAATTGGTGGGACTTATTTCGTTACGCGTTTTTATTTTAAGTGGGTCTTATTTCGTTTTGAGTGGGAATAAATTCGTTTTGTAAAGTGGGAGTTATTTCATACCCCTAAATTTATATTTCTTCTTATGCAAAAAGTTATGGTTGTCCCTTTTACGAAATGTCCAATATTTCGTAAAAGGGACAACCATAATTTTTTGTCTTATCTCTCACGGTTCTTCTTGCTTGTGTACGATTTTTCTTTATTATTCCTCTGCTTTGATTATTCATATTATTCGACGTGTGTTTTTTTCGAAGAGCCATATACTTCTTATTTGAAATCGCATTAAACAATGAAAAAGTGGGACTTATTTCGTTTATGAAAGTGGGACTTAATTCATTTAAGAAATATATTATTCAAGGGGGAGTTATTTCATTTTGAGTGGGAGTTATTTCATTTCAAGTAAATTTTTAAATCATTTCATTTTGGTGGGACTTATTTCGTTTTCAAAAGTGGGACTTATTTCGTGGGAGTTATTTCATTTTTTTAAGCAATTTTTGGTGGGACTTATTTCGTTTTTAAAAGTGGGACTTATTTCGTGGGAGTTATTTCATAGACCCAGGGCTATCACTTGATTCCAGCGAAACGAATACATCTGTACTTAACCTACTATAGAACAGGAAAAATCAGAATCCAACGAAACTTTGTCAAAACCGTCAATGAAAGGTTGTCATCATTATAAACATGCCGGGTTTCGAGAAATCTAAAAAAAAAAGGGTAGGGCAACAGAGAGATTAGTTCCAGAACCTAGTGTATTTCTCACAACCATGTTTTGTGAGGTAATGGAAGGGACCTACAGTTTTCAACCGGTTCCGAAACGCTAGTCGAGAAAGTGTTTTTCATGACAATGAGTTTAGTAACGGAGGACTTGCCAATTCCTTGCAAAAGACGATACCCGTTTAAAAACATTTTTGCCTCTGTTGGGATTGCAACCGCGAACTTCTGGGCTAACAGGCGGACATGCTTACCATCACACCACGAGTACCACAAGAAAAATTTATGGCCAGATATTTCCAAAAAAAAAAACAGACTTTCTTCTTCAGCTTAGCAGGCCTTTGCTCTCTCCGTTGATTGGCACTCTCACGGGTCACAACTCACAACTCATTGTGCACCAACATGATGAGCTTGGGCATTAGCATATCCGACTTATGTAGAGAATGCGGAGACGAAGAGCCAGTGGAAGATTATTCCACTTCCTCTGTGAGTGCCCAAACTTGGCCCAGAGTAGGAAAAAAGTCCTCGGAGAATACTTCTTCGAGGATATCGGCGACATTTCTAACCTCCCACTAAACAGCATCCTATAGTTCATTCAGGGCTGAAGTTCATTGAAATGGTCGTTCTCAACCCCAATAGAATAGTCATAAACTCAATCCACCGCTATTCATCACCACCTACCCCTTTTGTAGCACGACAAATCTTTGAGATGCCAGTGAAGTGTTTTCGCTTGTGGCTGCACCCCCAAACTAACCTTACGTAAGCTTTTTTTGTACAACATTTTGTACGTTTTTTTCTTTACAACGAAATTATCTGCTCTGTTTCCTATATTCTGCAATTTCGTTTATGGACACACAAGCTTCTTATTAGCCACTTTCTCATTATCTCTTCCAGTTTGAGACTTCGACCGGTCATACACTTCCAATGTTTCAATTTGCGACTCTTAAACTTCATTCAATCCGTAGTGTTTAACGAAATCTTAGCTTAACGTGTTTTCATTTTTTGACACGTTCATGCTCCATATTTTTACTATCCCGGTGGTCCAAAGTCGTGTAAGCCCTAGGATCTGCATGCACACTTTTTGAAAAATCTGTCGCACTCACTTTGGTGTTATTTGATTAGATTTGATCAATTCTTAAGTTGCCTCCAGTGATATTCTTAGCCATGACTTCAGATATACCGAAATAGCAGTTATTTAAATAAAATAGAAAGAAATTCTAAATCATAATCATGTAAGAAAGACACCAGTAAGTTTCAAGCAAAAGAAGTTAGTGCTGGTGAATATTTTTTTTGTTCTTAAAAAGTTCCATTGCTCCTGATGAAAAGAAAAAACGTTAAGGCTGATTTCATTCTGAAAGCGTATTTTAATCCCTATAGCTTCTAGATTTACTAATGAAACCACTTTCTTTGCCTTAAGCACAAAACATCAAATTTTCATTAAAAATATGCCAGCACTCTACCACTTAAATGCTTTTACAACGTTGACTGAGTTTTCTCGTCTGTGCCTTGTGAACACAGTTTTCGCTTAAGCAAAATTATATTGAAATCAACTATTCAGGAGATTAATTTTCTTTTCTCTCTGTCCTTGCCAATCTCTCACTTACAGCCCACCATTAAACAGACCTGTATTTTGTATAAACCTATAAAATCCTTGGAAACCTCAAATAAATTCATAATGATGCCTTCTTATGGAAACATCATTAAAACAAAGCAAAATGTATTTATTTCAAACCAATTTAGCTTTTTTATAACCCTCCTTCTTCTCCTTATCATCCTCTTCCTATCGTCTGCACGACTACATAAAAATTCTCTCAAAGAGGTCCTGCCAATTTGTCAAAAATACATTCAATTCGGGATCATTATGTTTATTTCTTTTTTAATTTTAGCAATAAATTGAAATCAATAAACTTTTCTTTGCTCCCTCCCAACTCCCAACTCCCAACACAAACAAGGATAAAATTAATCCCCATAAGACAGCGTTGATAGGGTGGAGAATTAAAATGCTCACCTGGGTAAATTGGCAGTGAGACATGTTTCCATGGTTTGTCGTGTGGGACGTTTAATTCTACATTATGCTTTTTGGTATCGAAGTTGTATTAAATAAGGTGTAATCATGTTTATAAGGAGTTGGATATATTTTTCCAATTATTCCACATATGAATTAACATAATGTTGGTATGAATGAGATTTTGTTCCGTCTGTGTGAACTGGGATTTTCATCAATTTATTTTTCCACATATGTAGCTAAATTGGCTTCCTGGAGCTTTTGGTTCATTATTTAGGTCTTAGATTCATAAACCGTTAGTAGTATCATCATCGATAATACATATACCGAGTTAAGAGTAGGGGTAGCACAGTGCACAACAAAGCTTGGAAAGTTTTGGAGCGTAACTTATTTCAGGGACTTGCTTTTTTTGCCGCCTCAGTGAGGAGACATTTTCAAGGCACTGTTAAATTTCTCTCGGATGAGTTGACTCAATTCCTCTCGGGAAACGATTTCCATTTCAACACTTCCACGTTCCACGTAATAGGCTGGCATGGCAACCCTTACAACTCTGAAATTATGTGCATCTTTAATGCGTTTGTAAAAAAGATAGTGCCGTATAGTTAGGTTTTTCAACCTACAACTAACCTTGCCGTTTGGACATCAGCAAGCATTCACTGCACTCTTACCGGCAACTGCCACTAAGAGTTTTTCTGTTCGATTTTATTTCGTCTTCCTTATAGTTTAGAATTTTGGTGCATCTGTAGATATAATTCTTACAGGCATTTTATGCAAAAAATAGTACAATACATACTGCTCTTGAAAAAGGTTGAGAAAAAGAAGGTTGACGTGATGAAGGGTTCTAGTCCTTATTGTCTCTCTTTCCCCCAAATCTATTTAAAAACTTTTGTATTACAATGTATTAACAATGTGGCTCCTGTCTTAGCTTTTCTACGAACATCTGGAAAGCTATAACAACAAGATGTTTGCACGAGTAAAATAAATCGGTATTCAGTCTTGAGTGCTCGAGCTAAAGTTTTCAAAACCCCCGACTGAAAAAAAGAAGAAAATCTACAATGTGAAAGGGTTTCCTCGTACAGTTGGTTCTCTGAAAACCACAGATGCCCTTCTTCACAGGCATTGCTCCGGAATAGAAATTATTTCAGTCTAGATCGTTCGAGTTCGGAGAAAGTGTGTACATTTTCTCTTTCAAAATTGATGAATTGTAAATTTGCAATGCGATGATGACTCCACGTGGAAAATTAAATTGAAAAAACTCATCGATTTCGGATTTGACTCCGACTGTTTTCTTTTTATTATATTCAAGTGATTCCTTTGATTGTCACTCACCCGTAAAATTACCGATTTCTGATGTCTCTTCCGTAACAAAAAATAACCCAAAACGGTGCTAATGCTTATGTGTTATTTGAATTGTGGTAGACGAAAAAGAGTTCAACGGCAAGCCCTTCCATTGTTGAAAAGGTCAAATGAGTCGATGTAGGTCGATGATAGTGAAAAAACAACCGTAGGTTTATGTTTGAAATTTTTTTAGGATGAATTCCGCGCATGTAACTTTTGTGTTAATTGAAATAAAGTTTGATTATTTTTTTCTTTTCGGGAAATTGAATTTTGTATTAAAACGCCCAAATAAACATCATCATTGGTCAATATTTCGACCGTCTGCTTCATTGAGAAACACATGCCTTTATCATTGGCGACCGTCGGCATTGCGTCGCACAGTGGGGAAAGATACCCCAATAATCGGAATGAATTCGGGAGATGGACCTACTTTATTGAAATCATTTTTTTTAAGTATAAGTGATACCATAAACATGAACCATCGTCGTGTTTTTAAAGTATGTTTTAATACCTTTTAAAGGGGCTATACCAGTTTAACCCATGAAAAATTATGTGATTTTTGAGAATCTTTTCAAACGAAAGTACTGGATGCAATGCTTTGAAACTTTTTGGACGTAATAAGGCGTATTTTCACCTATATTTTATGATTTTTGTCTTATAAGAATATTGAAAAATAACGGAGTTATCTGCTGTCTTCAAAGGTGCCAAAAACTGTTCCTGTCAAACGAGTAGCTGAAACAAATAAATTCAAAACGGGTATTGAAGTTGAAGGTGTTTCCTATACAATGACACGATTATTTAAAAATATCGAAAATTAAAAAATGCCGTAGTTTTTTAATCTTTTTTTTTTTTTTTTTGGGGTAAAAACTTGTGAAATTTTCAACCAATCCAAAAGATTGTAGTGCATTGTATAATAAATATATTTAAAAATACTCATTTTGAATTTGACGTCGATCTGCCAATTATTCTTTGAGTAATGATGAAAGGTATTTTGAAAAATGTCGTTTCGAGAAAAAAGTTTTCAAAATTGAAATTATCGCGGCACAGAAAATTTCAAAAAAATTTGAAGGTCTCACACTGGTTTTACCCCCTTAATATTTATTTAATAAAAGAAGCAAAAAAGAAATAAAAATACACTTTTATTTTTTTGTGATTCACAAGTACGAAAAGCTTTAAGCCTATGAGACACCCAAAAGTTCGAATTCGACAGTGCAATATTGACAATCAGAAACTTTTCAATTTCATTGATGTCCCTAGAATTAGCAGTGCAAATGTAAAAGCGCTGAGAAAAGGTGGTGTCCGTCAGGGCAATACAAACTTTTAGGTCCACCATTGTAAAAAAACAAGTCTATGCGAAACCTCAAAACCTCTGTTCGTTTCCTCCAATTCCAAATGAAAAAGGCAGCCATTTTTCTTCTTGGCATTTATCGCACACTCTTAAAGCAGAAACGAACGAAGGCAGATAGATTTAGGGGACGGGTACAGCTTGCTCAGCTCTGGGTACTGCGGTGTTTGAATGAAACCTCCATCTGATCGCCATTAAAAATTGTGAAATTCCCTTTGGTCATTGTAATAATTGATAGAAAAGCGAAACAAAGTTATACTAAAGAAATAAAATAAAGTAAAAGTAAAAGAAAAAGATATACGGTGTCTAAATGAACAACCTCTTTGTTCAATGCTTATATAATAGATTGGCATAAAGACTGAATTTGAGAATCGACTGGATGCTTCTCAGCTTCCAAAACTTGTGCAAATTTCTTTTTGTATTGAACTTAAGTGAGTGGCAGTATTTGGTTGATGAAGATCTCTGATTTTGCGTTCTACACTATGATCCATTAAAGCCTGTACTGTCACCTCAGCTGAATTATCCGTCACATGCACCTTTTCATTTATCGGATAGCACATTTTTTCGCATTTTGAACAACTTTGTTGAAAGGAAAGAGTTCAGATTCCTTGGATCTAACAATATTGTATTGGTGTCTCGTTAGCTTGGCCTCTACCACATCTGAATGTGCTTCCTCTTCCTGCTCGACTCAAAAGTGCTATTGTTACCCGGCAGCCTTAAAGTGTTTTTTCCACAACTCAAGTTTCAAAGTCGATGCCCCTCTTAACTTCGAAACTCCTGCACCGATCATTTTGAAATTTCGAAAACTATTTCTGTAACGCTATAGAGTTTTTTTTTCAAATTCGTTGATATATTTTTTTAACAGTTACAAATGCTCTGATTTCTTTCCCAAAAAAATTCTCACTTCAAAGTGTTCCCAAAAAGTGAAAAACTAAATTTTCGGAAAACCCTTGCAATGTTACATGGGGAAAGCAATTATCTAACGAAATAAATTTGTGATTTCGAACGATCTAGTACTGAGTTATGAGGGACACCGCAACTCTTTTTTTCGAGACGCTCCACAATAACAGCTGCCATTGCCATTGACATTTCTTTATGAAATTTTCCCACAATATTTTTAAAATATGATTATACTTTAAAAATAGCATTGATTTTAATAAAAATACACTAGCTCTGTGGTCAAAACAAATTGACCAATATGTACGTTTTTTAGGTGAATTAACCCTTAAAGTAGTCTATTCAGAAAATCTCAATAAAAAAAAGGAGCACATTATGAGCACTTTCTTTTTTTCAAAAGATGTTAAACTTTTTTTACAAACAAAAATCTCTGCATAGAACCGTCAAGAAACCTATACTTTTTTTTATTGAAAATACTTTTCAAACACCATTTATATGTAAACGAAAAAATGTAGAACCTTAAAATATATTTAGAAATAAAGTACATACTTTGAAACTATTGATTTCATATTGAATTTAGGTTTTAGCGTTATTAATTTATATACGAGGGAGCGTTTTTATATTCGCGGAATGAGGGGGTTAGAGGGGGTGATTATGCTCATTATAGTCGTTACGAGTTCAGCTACTCATAATTAAAATAAATACGAGGTTTCATTGTTCTTAGACAATTTGTCTTCGAGCTAGTAACATAATCGGGAGTACAAAGTGAAATATGGATAAAAACAACAGCTCGTAGAGTGTTCATTTGCATATTTGGTCCTCCGCAATGACGACAAGGATCGTGTATTGAGTCGAATTGTTACTGGAGACGAAACTTGGGTTCATCATTATGAGCCTGAGTCTAAACAAGACTCAATGCAGTGGCACACAAAAGGCACAGCACCTCCCAGAAAGTTAAAGGTGTCACAGTCAGCGAGAAAACTCATGGCAACGGTCTTTTGGGACGGGGAAGGAGTATTACTAATCGGTTATAAAGATAAAGGTGTTTCTATAACCGGAGAATACTACGTTTCAATATTAGAGTGACTAAAAGAAGCCTTTAAAAAGAAAAGACGGGGGAAATTGACGAAAGGTGTGCTGCTTTTGCACGACAACGCGCCCTCGCACAAGAGCCGCATTGCGTTGGCTGCCCTGCATAAAGTGTGTTTGGATATTTTGGATCACCCACCCTACAGTCCAGACCTGGCCCTGAGTGATTATTATCTGTTCCCAAAAAAGAAAAAAGAGCTTCGGGGTAAGAAACTTACCAATGATGATGAAGTCAAAGAGGCAGTTTCGGCGTATTTTGAAGGTAAAGACAAAACATTTTTTTATGAGGGTATAAATAAATTAATTGAAAGATCTGAAAAATGTATCCGTCTTGCAGGTGAATATATAGAAAAGGAAAATAATTTGGTTTTTTTTATTTCCACCCTATATCCCCCATTCCGCGAATATAAAAACGCTCCCTCGTACTCAATACTTGTCTTAAGAGTAAATGAAATGTGATTTTCAATTCGAACTTTTGGAGTAAACAAGCAACTTTAAAATATATTACAAATTGAAACGGCAAAACCATTTTTCATAGCTTACATTTTTTTTTTTTTTTAGTTTATTGCGATTCCTTCATATGAGTTGGCCCACTGTTCGTCGCCTGGACCAATTTCACAAAATAAACAAATTTAACGTAAAAAGTATAAAAGTATAATTGCTGACGGTCGTTCCTTTACAAAGGGTTTGCAAGAAAATATTTGTCTTTGAAAAGTTTTTTTTTATGTGAAATGGGAGCAGGCACTATTGGGATTCATAGAAAGGTTGGTGGGTTTTTGATTTTTTGATGAGTCCAAAAAAAGAGGTGTATTTTGAAACTGTTTCTCCCCTTAACATTGTCTTGTAACTCTTAATTATTCCTCTTCTGTATAAGTCTTTATGTGATGAAACTAAACTATACCATTTTTAAACTCATCCTTTTCTTTATTACTGTCTGACTTGTGTATATTGCAACCATTTCACAGAAATCTCTCCAAAATGTTATTAACTTCCACTCGTGCATATCTTTTAGTTTTTGTGAATGGCTAGGAATACGCTGCTGAATCAAGAACTAATCCAAAAGAGATTACAGCATTAGAGACTCTCAAATTAATTTGTAATAGTCTCGTATGCTTTTTCAACCGAACTGAGAGTAGTACTCATCACTAAAACAAGTGCTTTTTGCATTGAGTTTTTTGTGAATTTTTGTCGTATATGTAATACCATTATCACTACGGAAATAAGAAGTACTCTATACTTTCAAATTTCTTTATGTAAGGATGTTTGACCAATACCAATAGACCTTTCCAATAGTTTCCTGCGAGCATAATAAATTTAGTCATTCGGAGAATAAACCAGGCTTCCAGCAAAGTTTTCCATTTTACATTAAAGAAACTAATAAATAAGATTCCTCTGTGGTTAAAGTTTTATCCCATCGTTTGTTGTGAAATTCTTAGCTTAAAGGACAGGTTTTTTTTTGTATTAAAAGTTCTATGAATACTGAACAGGTATTTCAAAGTTTTAATTCAAACATTTTTTATGGAGCTCAGCTAGAAGGAAAGTAATTTTTTGTTTTTAAATAGTTTTGGTGGAATTATTCACAAGCAGGCAATTTCTTTTAAATCTGCAAAGTTATATTATCTTGTGTTGATGCTGAATTCCTCAATAAGCTGTTTGGAATGAAATGGGCTACGCAAAATATTTGAGTCAACTTTTGGATTTTTGGAACTTCTTTTTGAAGTTTATGAATGAAGAATATGTCACATTAAACGTATGTATATGTATGCCTAACTATTTACAAGCGCGTTCCTTTTGAAAAATTGGCAAAACTTTGTCTCTCATTAAGGCGTAATTTGGCTTTATGTTTCCACAGAAAGGTTAAACGAAATAATTCTCCAAAATATTTTCTTTGATGAAAAGCATTTTCCATTTGAAATAAAATTGCTTGATGAAAGCAAGAACGATGTTTGCCATCGTTTTTTGACATCAATTTTTGAATGTGTTCCTCACATTTAACCATTGTGGAATATCAATTGATAGCTTTGCTTGCTGCGTTTGATTTGTAATCTTTGATGTTTGCTTAAACAAAGGAAATGTTCCAATTATTATTAATATTGAAGAGAGCTTTTTTTCTTGTTAATTTCTTCAAAGAGAAGATGGCTAAGATTTTGATGTTGAGAAGGCAAACTTGGGCTATAAGGACGTTTCCAGAAACCCTCTTGCTGAAGATATGCTAGGTATGTGCAAGCCAGATGGTCTTATTAAATACCATGTTCATCACAAACAAGACCAACATCTTGTCACCTACAATAGTGGTGGCAATGAACTGAGTGAAATGACTACCATTTGGTAAGCCCCGGGTGAAGGACTACAAAATGGTATTTCGTGAAACTGTCGCCTAGCAACACCACCTTTTTCTGTTGACAGAGTTTTCTTATGGAGGCGGCAAAGCAAATCAAACAAAAAAGGGCTGAATTCAAGTAGTATAATTCGGACACACAATAAAGAGGAGTTCAATTTAAATATGCAGAGACATGCACAGCCCAAATTATGTGGAATTGCCTGAATCAAATTTGAGAGAAACAAAATGTTGAAAGCAGTTATTAGTAAGAAAAAAGCGGCTTTCAACGCATGAAAATACTCACCTCGAAATGGACAGAAGCTGTTAAAAAGAAGCGAAAGGGAAGAGTGCCCAACTCCAAGCAAAGACAATGGTAGGTATGTACATGTACAGGGAGCTGGAGAAAATGTTTTGATTTTAACCAGGGTATGGGCTTCAATACCACAACTTTAATAATGGAGCAACGACCTTCAAAACATTCGCCCAAAAAAGACAAAATGCACATCAAGACATTCGATCATCGAATGCTCAATGGTTAAATACAGTTTCTTGTTTATACAAAATTATGCACACGTGGCGACATTATTGGGATGGCATTTTGAACGACGAACAGTGTTTTGGAAAGTACTTTCCGAAAATATTACCTCACTGAATTGAAGTACTAGACATCACTGTCAGTGAAACAAGTTATTGTATGGTAGTTAAGAACTCCTAAAAAAGACACAGGCACTTGATTGCCTCCTGAAGGCAAAGTATAGAACATCAACTAGTTTTTTTTTTGCTGACGATTTAGTCATAATTAGCGAGGGTTCTAAATTCGTGCACTGAGTACTTGACGTATGTAAAGACGTTTCAGAAGGAAGGGATACTATACTAGCCTTAAAAATACAATGTACATTTGTTGACAGTTTTTTGGTGCCAAGGTGTAAGCCCGATCCAAGAAAAAGGAAAGGGAGGCTTTTACAATTGCACCAATTGTAGAAGAAAAAAGGCTCCGTAACGTTGCGCCTAAGGTCTTGTCTGCTGTAATATGTAAACGTCTGAGACCCCACGTCAACAACTTGATAGGTCTTTATCAATGTGGTTTTAGACCTGGGAAGAAACCCGAGAATATAATATCGATATACACCATCTTTTTATCGATTTCAAGGCCGCATATGAAAGTTTTTATAGAGACGATCTGTACCGAGCCATGTCTAGTTTCGGCATCCCTGCAAAATTCGTACGACTATGCAGGATGAGTTTGGAGAATTCACGCTGAGACATTTGATGTCGAAAAAGGCTTTAGGCAAGGCGACAAACTGTCATGCGATGTCTTCAACATCATACTTGAAAAGATTGTACAAAACTCAAATCTGTACAATTACTCGCTTACGCAGACGTAATGGAAAGGAGGAATCGCGATTTGCATTTGCGAGCATTAAAACAGAAGCGTCAGAGATAAGTATGATGGTTAATGAGGGCAAAACGAAGTATTTGTTGTCATCAAACAAGGACACCGAACATCGACTAATTGGACAAAACGTCATAATAGACAGATATAACTTCGAGGTAGTACAGGACTTCGTCTACCTAGTGGATCAGCTATAGACGCGAATAGCAACATCAGTGCAGAGACCAAACGTAGAATAACTCTTGCCAACCGTTGCTTCTTTGGGTTAAGAAGGCGATTGAGAAACAAAAACCAAGGTAACCCTGTATGAGACCTTGATCATCCCAGTCCTGCTTTACGGCGCGGAACCATGGACCTTATCGAAAGCGGATGAGGAAACCCTTGGTCGTTTCGAGAGAAAAATTCTCCGAATGATCTTTGGTCCCGTATGCGAAGACAAGTGGAGAAGAAGATACAACAACGAGCTGTATGAGCTGTACTGCGACACGGTCATAGCCAGAAGAGTACGCATCGCGAGGCTACGATGGTTGAGCCATTTAGAGCGGATGGACCCAAATGCTCCGACTTGACGGGGTTTCGAAAGCTCATTTCAAGGAATTCGCGTAATCATGTGGAAGATGACCTTAACCAGACCTTAACTAGAGTGCAAAACTAGGGAGAGCTCGCCCGATATCGAAATTGTGGGCGTAAGATGTTGGTTGAGGCTCGGGTTCACCCCGAACTGTAATGTCCACCTAAGTAAATAAGTAACGTGTCTATTCCAGACATTCATTTGGATTGAAAAAGTTCTCAAGTCTGAATATTTTTAGTATCTGAGATCGATGACAACAACAATCATCAGATAAGCGCTGTAAGGTTAATCGAATAAACTGGTCTCATTATGCCCATTGCGCATTCAAGTGAAATTGATAACAAGATTAAAAACAATTACGTAGCAAATTTAAATCGCGTTAGCACCAAAAAAGATAATCGGTATGTAATTACTTCAAATTAGACAGCACTGATTTCATTAGATTGCATTTCATTTGATTGATGAAACGAAATTACAAAAAATGGGCATCGTTATGAAATTAGAAAAGCTGTACCAGTCACGGTTTGTTGTTTTCATTATTGGTTAATTTTCAAAAAATCTCGTCCCCTCTGTTAACAATGAAAATGTTGAATTTCTTTGTTCTTCCTTTGATACTCAAAGAACAATGGCCCAGCTAGTCGTTCAGACATAAAGTTCTAAAGAATCCTCATCGATTTTATAATTTAGTGTGTAACAAGCTAAAATTCATTGTAACATTTTCTAAGATGAGATGATGTTGGTACTACGCACTCATTGAAGTCAAAGATAAGTAATTAACTTTTATATATAAATTTTTCAATAAGTGTTAAGTGTTAGTGCAAGTTTTGAGTTATGTGTATTTAAAAATCCAGTCAAACTTTGGCTTCCTCAAATAACCGAAAGTTGGGAAGTTTTTTTACTGCTTACCAGCCATCAAACCGCTGATGATCTTCTTGCATAACCCTTGACCATTAATCAGTCTGAGGAGGTGGCTTTAACTCTGCGGTAAGTTACTGTCTATACTTTATTTCGCAGGATTTAGGATATAATTTTCATGACTGCGCTGTACAAATACTGTCACGGTCCTTTCTGATTCCCTTTTGGTTTCTGATAAATCAAAGAAAGTACACTTCACTTATATATGTGGCTGTCTGTTTCACAGTGATATCACTTCTGTATAACTGCCGATGATTTATATTCATTAATTTTCCATTGAATTCATCCTTGGTCGATTTTATTATCAAGAAAAAGTAGAACAGACTCAAAAAATAATAGTTAATTTGCATTTCGGCGTGATAATATTTATTTTTGAGTTGAACAGCTCAGCAGTCATCTACTTAATTCTCATTACCTCACTTATCCTAGTCCATGGTGTTTATTTCTACCATTCTGGTTATGTGTATTTTTTTGTAGTTAGGTTGTTTATTTACAAAAATGACTGGCATGCTACTACACCACAAATGAATTAATTTAACCTTTCCAACAATGAAAAGGTAAAATATCATCCAAAGCATTTGCTGTCGGTCACACACAAGAAGTCCTTAGTAAGCGTAACTTGGTTTAGGACATCTGTTATGAGAGCTTTACGGTTTATTACTTCTTGATTCTTTATGTTTGAGTGCTTCTGTGCTTATCAAAATATTTGGTCGTAATTCCAGAACATTAAGAAAAATCAAAATGCTTGTCGAATGACTTTGGTTTACCTAAGGCGGTGAGAACTCACAAAAAAGTAAGCACATAAAAAATCTCGACCGACAACCGACGACGGGAATACAAAATACTTGATGGCAAATATGAGGGTACTAAATGGTCAGCACTTTGTTGCGAAAATCTTCTTTCTTAAATTTATAGCTAAGCTATGTCCGTTCTTATTTCGGTACCGTTGTAAGCTTTTCTTTTTCTTTCATGAAAACTAAATATTCGTCAAAGAAAATGACTGTTATGATGGACCGTAACAAAATAAAAAAAAAATTAAATAGTGTAAGGGCTTTTGGATTTGATAGCATTTCATAAAATCACATTTAGAGACACATTTTCAATATGTAGTGAAGGTATTTTTGTGATTCAAATGGGAATTTGTTAAGATCGAAGAGTTTTTTGCCATAAATTTTACATGGTATTTTTCTAAAGCCGAAAGAACCAGAAGGAATTTGTGACTTTTACAGTAATCAGGGATGGATGGTAAAATCGTTTCATGTGAACAACCCTCCCTTACATTATGAATAAAATGGGATGTAAATATTTTTAAGTTATCAAGAAAATCCTTTTTCATGTAGGGAATCATGAAAAAGGATCAAATGTGTGATGGTTATGTAGGTATGCATGTGTCTAATTCGGATTTCATAGTGAATGACTCTTGGCCAGAAACATACTGACACAATAACTAGGGATATAAAAATGGAAAAGCTCTTAAAAAATAGTTTTGATAAATCACCAGGAGAAGGAGAAGCAGGTTAATCGGTATTTATTACGATTTCCACATAATCATCGGAATCCAGCAGGATTCGCACAGAAAGCAAAAAAATTAATCTGCTTACACACATCGATTTGTGTGAACTCTTCCTGAAATGATCATCATCAGTTTCCATTGAAGGCCGCTCCCTTTGATTTCCAGCAAAATCCGGGATTAGCTAGTAGTTTCAAGTTTTTATTTTATTTTATACTGTCTAATTGATGAGTTTTGTAGTTGAGATAATCCACGTGTTTTTTATCTAGAAATGAAAAGATTATTAAAATTTTTAACAGTTAAAACCCTTTTTATATTTCCTCAGATGTACATTTCAGAAGGAATGCTTCAGTCTTCTATTTGTCTATCTATTTTAACACATAAATCAATCAATCACAGTACAAAGTAAATACCCAGTTGTCGTTGTCGTTGTCGTTGTCGTTGTCGTTGTCGTTGTCGTTGTCGTTGTCGTTGTCGTTGTCGTTGTCGTTGTCGTTGTCGTTGTCGTTGTCGTTGTCGTTGTCGTTGTCGTTGTCGTTGTCGTTGTCGTTGTCGTTGTTGTCGTTGTCGTTGTCGTTGTCGTTGTCGTTGTCGTTGTCGTTGTCGTTGTCGTTGTCGTTGTCGTTGTCGTTGTCGTTGTCGCTGTCGCTGTCGTTGTCGTTGTCGTTGTTGTTGTCGTTGTCGTGTCGTTGTCGTTGTCGTTGTCGTTGTCGTTGTCGTTGTCGTTGTCGTTGTCGTTGTCGTTGTCGTTGTCGTTGTCGTTGTCGTTGTCGTTGTCGTTGTCGTTGTCGTTGTCGTTGTCGTTGTCGTTGTCGTTGTCGTTGTCGTTGTCGTTGTCGTTGTTGTCGTTGTCGTTGTCGTTGTCGTTGTCGTTGTCGTTGTCGTTGTCATTGTCGTTGTCCTTGTCCTTGTCCTTGTCCTTGTTGTTGTCGTTGTCATTGTCGTTGTCGTTCGTTGTCGTTGTCGTTGTCCTTGTCCTTGTCCTGTAATATCATCGAACTGATAAATACGTATGTTTCCGAAGAATAATTAAGAAAGATTTTCAGAACCAGCAACGAATTTGAGGAATTGTTGTTAAAATATGTGCGGTCATGGCCCTTATCGAGCTTTTTTGCGCTTAGGACCCGTTGTTCAAAATGTATCAAAGTCGATTTTCAAAATCTTTTTGTGCAAATGACAACATGTTAGAGTTATGCGAATGACTTGTCTGATGGCCCGAGTGCCGAGCATTTTAAACAATAATCGAAGCTGAGTTAAACACGAGTCATAATGTAAAACTGACCTTTATTGCAAAAAGAGAATAATAAATGAAAGTATCTTTATACCTACTCAGTATTTATACTTATAATAAAAAATACATTTTTCTTTTTTATATCTTATTAAAAATTATATTCTAAATAAGCTGTCAATGAACTGCAGACACCTTTACCATACATAAAGAACTATACATCTAATTTCATTGTTCAATAAACTACCATCAAATTAAAAAGAACATAAAGAAATGAATCGGCAGCATTTTATTTGTACCTGTCGCATTTTCCACATCGAAGATTGAACTTGTGGAAGAATTTCCTATTTTGATTATTTAAAGCAATAAAATAAAAAAAGAACTAAGCTTCTGCTACCCAGTTGGCCACATTTTTTATTTAAAATTTGTTCTCAGTGTCATTTATTTTTCTTTTATCGTCTACGTGTGGAAAAGAGCTTAAGATGAAGACATTGGGAAAATGCTCTGTTAAAAGAAACACAAGTGCGTGCTGAAACAGTCAGGTGATGGTCATGGTGATTTGTTTTTGATTTGAAACGATTTATCATGCAATCTGTGGCTGTCTTTTGACGGCTTATTGGAATCAATTTTAGAAGAGTGAAAGTCATATGACATTTGACTTCACCAACATTAGCTTTTAGACCGACCATAGGAGTTCTTGTGTGTGGTGAATTAAATAAGGTTTTTCTCTACTCAACTTTGAGTACTTTTAAGCGATAAATTTTATTTACGTACAATGTAGACCAGGATCAGACCAACAGAATAAAATCAGATTTGTTCAAATCCGTCTAGTGGTTTTTTTTATAATGCGGTAGTATGCTAGGTAACTATAGCCAAGTTGTGCTTAAGGCCCTTCTCAACCCACTAACTGCTTCGAAAGTGATCCAGGAATGCAAGAGCTCTCTGAATGTGGTTGGAAGACTTAATTCTCTGAGTCTCGTTTAGATTCCAGGGCATCAAGGCATAACTGGAAATAAAATCGCCGATGAACTTGGTAAGGATCTCTTTTCAAACAGCTTTTATAGGACCTGAACAGTCGCTAGGTATTCCAGGGTTCTCAGTGAGGACTTCAATAAACGATTGGATCTGTCAAGAGCACAACCGTCGATGGCATGCCTCCATTGGATGTGTCTGCATCCACCAAATGTTTGCTCCCCAACGTTAATTAGAACAGTGAAACATTTCTGCTATCCCGTAGCAGAAAAGACTGTAGGAAGCTTATTGGCGTTGCAGCGTGGCACTTCTCTTTTATCAAACACTTAAACGTGTAATGCTTAAGTGTAACCACACTCTGTGAATCTTGTGGAGACGATGAGGACACCGGGGAACATTTCCTCTGTGAATGTTCTGTCTCGCACGGTGTTACAGATACTCGGCGCTAACATAGTGAGAGTTGTTAACTTAGGTTCCTTATCATGGCATCGTCTTTTGGCTTTTCTACGAACATTTGGAAAGCTATAACAAAAAGAAAGTATAATGGACCAATTTAGGTCTGAGTGCTCCAGTTGGGACTTTAAAAACCCCCCTTGAAAACTTGTGGACTTATGTATATTTAGTGTAGCTATTAAAATAAAATGAAATAGGGTGGTGCAACAGAGCGAGGAGATACAATTTTCTGCCGGTTCTGAAAGGCTAATCGAGAAAGCGCTCTTCATGGCAATGAATACTATCGGAGGACGTGCCAATTCCTCGCGAAAGGCGATACTTTTTTACCTCTGTTGGGATTGGAACCACGAAACCTCTAGGTTAACAGGCGGACATGCTCACCATCTCACCATGGGTTCCACGAATGTAGCTATTAGCAGATTGAAAGCTTTCAAATAAAATATCAGTCACTCCTTCGTTCTTAAGCATATAAATGTTATATTGGCTTTTGCTTCCTTCCGAATTCATTCACGTGTTCAACTACACTGTCGATTCATAGTCACAAAAGTAAGCCCCCAGTTTCCTTGAAAAATGTCCGCCGCACTTCACGTGATGCAAAGTAATCTTTAATCTCATTAATCCTTTGAAACTGACAGGATCAATACGAGAATATTGAAACAGTCCATGTTAAATATACATAGAATACTTTGAATGGGAAAATGTTTTAAATTGACGCAACGCATATTCATCGTTTTAAATTGCTCGTTAAGGAGTATCAATCAATAAAGTACTCAGTTACATAATTCATTTAAAGATAACTTGGTAAAAATTAAATGTCTACTGCGTCGCTCTCAAATTATACCTAATTATGTATGTCCATTGATATACTTTATTTTATAAAAAAAGAAAAAATCAGTACCTAAAGTGAAAGCCGGCATAGGTATCAAATCTACTCTAGCAACCAATAAGCACGTTCCTATGATGTTGAAAGTATTCTCCGGATTAGTGTTTTGTTGGAAATGACTTCCTCTGTCAAATTCTTAAACTTTGTTTTAATTAACATCATGATGTTCTTCAAATTAATTTTGAAGTAGTTCTCCTGAAATGACAGCCATTGAACCGAACCAGCCTTCGGAAACAGATACCCAACGAGACCATAAAATTACAGCTTTTGCGAGTCGACGACCTTTTTTGATTTGCTTATTTCATACACTGAAAAGTGTTTAAGGTTTTTTTTATATTATTTGGTTGAAGTGATGCTCAAGAGTGTAACATGTTATTATTTTTTTTTAATACCTTTTTGTGTTTGGTTTAGTCACCTCCTTGTCGGTGATATGGTTGAAATAAGGAGTGGATTAAATTCTTCTGTCAGGATAACAGAAAAGGGTTTACGTCGGAGAAGCATACTAGAACACTGGCAGGTGGCATATACGTCCTCTGAACGCTCTACTTAATTACATTTTTACTTATGAGCATGTATTCTTTTGCTTTTTTTCAATGTTTTTTAAAAACAAATTTTACAACTACATAAGACTTTTGATTTTCGTCATTGAACGAATAACTGAAACGGCAATTGTTTTTTTTTCTCATTCGTTAGCTTCAATGAGAGCTTTTATAATTGTTGCGTATGTACTCGTATGACTGAAGCACTGATGACACACTTGTCAATTACACCCTTTTTGGAATTATTTTGGTCTTTTTTTTTATTATTCGGGGTGTTAGGACAAACGGTCTTCTGCTTATGGTTGAGGTACACATTGTTTTTAATGTGAAAAATTAAAGTGCTCCTTTTTTTTGTTTATAATATGAACAATGTCTGAATAGGAGGATTTTAATCAACCTGTGGTCTTTGTGTGGGTCCAGTAGTCCGACGGAGGTGATAATATTTACCACAGAAAAAGCATTTGATAACTTGCTCGTAGAGTTGAGAAAGCGTGTTATTAAAAAAATGGGAAGCCTAGCAAATCCTTATTATCGTCCAAGAATTCTTTCATACTCAGGATACACCCCATTGAATAATTCCAGAAATAACTTTCAAGCGGTTGCGATGTTCTGATGCCATTTACTTACAAACTGACTCATGTTTTCGTTATGAATGAAGTGTCAATAGAAAGCTGTGACACCTGTAAAAAAAATTCCACTCGATGGCATTTCGGATCCTCTTCTGGGAAGTGGAATCCGAGAAGCCATATTGTATACAGAATTTATTTATATATTTCTTGATGATTATTATCGTAGTGTGACGTGTAATGGAGAAACAGTTAAGCAATGTGACTGCGTTGGTTCTGAAGGACTTCAATATATAGTGGAGACTTGGAGCTTATACTCAAAAATTGACTTTTGGAAGACTTGTTTTGACAATTATTGTAAGAGATTTATTTTTTTCTTTTTATTTTTTCTAAAATTTTGCTGACAACTTTTTTTTATAATTAAGGACTAAACAATTTTCAAAGAAAAATAAAAGCTCTGTGTGCACACAGAAAGTTAAAATAAGGTAAAGGGTGTTTTTATAATTTAGACGTGTAGTTTTTAATCTGGCAATACTTCTTTTGACAGTTGTCATCTGATTTATGATCAGTTTGGCTTGCCATTTCATCGTGGTAAAACAGAATCCGCACAACCACTGATTCGTACATTGGGTAATTTTTGGCGAAACGTAATTGCTGTTGGGGCTGATTCCTACGTAATTTCGAGTTTTGAACCAAATAGGGCGATCTACGACCGCTAGGCTATTTTTTGTGGGGTTTTGTGAAGTCGTTTGTCGAAGCAGAAAAGCCAGAGGCGGTTGAAGACTTGGAAGAAAATATTCGGCACGTTATTGTTGACATATGGCACCAAATGATGCATAATGTGGTCAAAAACTGGACTTCTCGACCAGCGGGAGCCAATTTCACGGAATCATTTTTAAAATATAATGATAGACTCGTTATCTTCATAATAAACCTGAATTCTTGGCCATAACATTAAATTATATTCATTTTAATTTTTCTTGAAAACTACAAATATAAAAACCGGACGTGTCTATATTTGGCAAGTCCGCCAATAGTAATTTTATTGCTATGAAAAGCGCCTTCTCTGTTAACCATTTCGAATTGACAGACACTTGTAGGTCCGCTTCATTCCTCACAAAGGCAATGGTTGTGAGAAATGCGCTAGGGCCCTCGCTCTGTTTCGCCACCCTATTTATTTGTTTATTTATTCTGACAAGAGATGGCATAAGATGAATCGATTTTTATACCTTAAAATTTTCGTAAGCGCAAACGACGTGACATAGCAGGTAAATCACTTTAGGTTACTGATTTTATCATTAAATTTGAAATTGGTGAAGCAAAGTAAAGAACAATTACAACATATCCTATTCACCAAATCGAAGATCAAAAGAGGTCTTTATTTTGTATCTGGATGTTTCCAGTAAATCTTTTGGACTTGTCAATTTAGCCACTAAGGAGTTTTCATTCTAACTTCTGTATCGTCAATTATGGGTTCATAAAAATATGTTTTGACGACGATAATGTCTGATAAAATATCGCATATCCTTAACTCGATCGACATTTAAAAAAAAAAAAAACTCCATTTTCATCACACCCTGGGAAAATGTTATATTCTTGATAAGCTCAACGTCAGCCTTTGCATCGCTACTTTGGATCTGAAATTCTTCTGACTACAAATGTTCGTATTTGACTTTGACAAAAGTGTATGCGGTAGTAGGACTGTCCTTAAAAAAAAACAAATAAATTCCCTGGCAGCTATTCTGTTGGCCAAATGTATAATTCTTACTGAAAATCTAAAAACGCAAAACATGTCGTGTATGATACTTTAATGTGCCTTGGTAGAAAAATACCAATTTTAATGCTTCCTGCTAAGATTTAATGGAAAACATAAAGTACTTAACGCCGCTATTATATTCAATTGCTGTGGAATATTAAATCTCCTAATAAATCATTCAGTATTGGGAAATGAAATATGTTTGAATGTTGACTTTTATGAAGTTTTAATTAATTTGTATAGCAACTGTGTTGGCCTTCACGATTTAAGTGTACACAGTGCCATCGGGGTTGAAATGTCTGTTTATGAAAGTTATTAAAAGCTAAGACGGTAATAAAAAAAAACATAAATCAGCTTGGGGTTTTATTTTGTTGGGATATTAACTTGTAGCTTGTAAGCATTTCATAATTTCAATATTGGTAAACATGGCATTTATACTAACACTAGAATTGCATCCGTGTATCTGTTTTTCGATTGGGTTAACCTCAAAATGGGAACTACAAATAGTATATAGAGTCAAAGGCTGGGTCTGATAAGTACTTCGATTCGAAATAATGTGTATCCCGAAAGTATTGACATCAAAAGCATTACAGTGACCGCATGATGAGGAAGTCCATAAGCAAACAAAAAATGTGCTACCACGGATGCTCTCAATGCTTTAATACATTGTACACACTGATAGGGCCATGTGACATGGAAAAAACAGCAAAATTTACCTGTGGGTTTGCTAACGAAAATAGACTTTTCAGAACATTGCGTTGTAGATTGATGACAGTTTGTGTGCGTATTTTTGTGTGTGTTGTAAGTCCATGAATAATAAAGAATGATGGAATAACTACTGAAGCTCATTAAGCTCAACAGGACTATCTGAGTACACATAAACATTTATCGGCATGTGAAATTTAGCTGAAAGGTCATGGATGTTCACTTTTGCGTCAGATAAATTTTGTGTGGCTTTGTTTTGTTTTTGGAATTAAATGACTTTGTCTCTGATCACATCACATAGTACGTTATGACCTTAAACAGAATTCAGATACCCTTAGACACATTTTTCCATGTTTTCTGATGAAAAGAAGGCTGGAAATAACGCTCCAGTGACGACTGACGACTGCCAAATGTCATCATTTATGAGAATAATGAATGGCTTTTGGCTTTGGTGAAAATTGTAAGTATACGTAGTTAGGTACAATAAAGTTATGTAAAAAATCCAACTCGAGATGTCTTATAGTACATCTTGGCTTAACGTCTTCAACATGCAATAACACAAGTATGTCGACGCTGGCCATGATATATGAAGTTGTTTCAAGAAAGCCTGTGAGAAAAGATTTCCAATATTTAGGAACGTTGTAACGCTTTTGAAATTACAAAATCTTATGTTTTTATAAACTAGAAAGTCGAAAGTAAAGGCCCTCAATCTGCAGTGAATAGAAGCAACCGACTTTTTCATTACATTTCTTAAAATTGTTGCGTTGGCAACCATACCTGTAGCATATCAAAATAGTTAAGTAGCTCGATGATTATCAACTTTAAAGGCCCTTTTAGACCATCATTTCAGTTTCAGTCAAGCTATCAGTTAAATTTATGTTTAGGTTGAAAATGAACTGATAACTCTGATATCCATCAGTTTTCTGTTCAGTTCTCAGTTTTCTTTCTGATTTTGATTTTTCTGAAATAAAAAATGTTCAACTGAGCATCGAACTGAATTCTATTTACACACTGAACTGAAAACTGAGCTAAGAACTGACCGTCTAAAAGGGCCTTAATCTGTTGTAGACTTTGCATTCGTCTCCACACATCTCATTTTACTTAGTCAGGTTGTCTTTTTTTTTCAGTCATCTTCTTATTACTAAAGCTTTTAAAGGCTCCGCCAAATAACTTTTTTTTCGAATACAGGGCGCAAAACATCGAGTGTAGCTTCGGTTGTGTGGCACGTATTGCCGTCCTGTTGAAACTAAATGTTGCCAATATGCTCCTCTTCAATTTTTGTGAACAAAAATACGTTCAACATGTCCCATTGATTGTAACGGCCACTCCTTGCTCATTTTCGAAGAATGCCTCTGAACCAAAATCCACACCGAACAGTGACCCGTTTTTGGTGTATCGGCTTCTCAATGTATGCGTGCGGGTTTTCTGTGCCCCAAATGCGACAATTTTGCTTGTTTACATACCCGCCAAGATCAAAATGAGCTTCATCTAAAAAAACTGTTTTTTTTGGCAAAATCGGCATCGGATTTTCAAAATAACGTCGCAATATTTCCCAGCGTTGTTCAAGCGTATACACAACCATATTCATTCAGCGAAAGGATAAAACTAAGTATCTGTCAAATCAGACATGAGATAAATGTTGCCATTTACGAAATAAGCACTAGTTGAAAAAAAAACCTTAGATGGCAGACCCTTAAGATAGGATCTTTTTGTGCACCTTATGCATTTGTTAAGACTAAAAATAGAGATGCAAACAAACATATAGGAGCACAACGTTGACAGAGAAGTTGAAAAAAGTAGTTCCAACATTTCTGTATATCTGTGTGTCAGTTTGACTGCCCTGAAATCATTCTATATCCGTTTTGTTTAAAACTGCTGACTTTGTTTGACTAAAAGTTTTCGAGAAATATTTTGTCCGCCACAAATATGTTATGGAAAATACCTAATCTAAAAAATCCCCAACTCTTCAATTGCAAGACTCGAAACGTATTGTTTCGTTTCAACTTTACCATTTAATTTTGAACTTCACACACTCATTGCAAAACAAAATTTTCTATGTTCGAGTCACTTTTGATGAAAATGTTATTAAAAAAAGTTTTAAGCGGCAAATGGAAAACACCTCCGTCAAGAGTTCTGTTCTTGGCGTGAGCAACAAATCAGAAACAATCAAGAGGTGGGCAAATTAATTGTGTTTATCGAAAAACTCAAAATATGTACTAATCCCACATGGAAAATAATACCAAATTTGCAAAGCCATTAAACGATCACTCAGTGTCACTGAATTTGATATGTAATTAGTTCTCCACTTAAATATTCGGGTAGGGGAACCTCAATTTGAAATAAAATTTTTTGCAGTAAACGTCATTCTTCTTTGTTCTTTGCCATTTGACAATAAGAATGTCAAAAGACGGGTGTTAGTTAGTGCGACAAAGATTCCCATCACTGAAGTCTGCGGTTATAAAAAAACTAAGTATAAATTGAAAGCTTGTTTACCTTGGAACGTTGCAGTTTTTGTCACCGGTTGTTGGCTCACACTCCACACCTTTGCTCCTACCCCGATAGCAACAGGTTGTTACTCTTTTTTTTTAAGCTGATAAGTGATGGTTTTGAAGAGGTTCGGTTGCCATGACATTGAAATAACAATAATAATAAAAAACCTAATGTATGCATCTAGTTGCAAAGATTTGATTTTTCCAAATGTCCATACATTACCAAAAAATAGTTCAGAAAAAAAAGAAACCAGTGGAACTGCTTTTTCGAAAAGTAAGACAAACAAAAGTAGAAAATTTTTTGCGAATCAACAAGAAAGCAAAAGAAAACAAATGAAATTATACCTCCACCACTTAATCGTTACGACTTCCGGCCAATTTGCTCCATTGAACCATTAAATATGTAACGGTTTAAAACAAAATTGTTATATTCATTTGGAACATGTAAACAATTGTATAATTTAGCGGTTGGGCAGTAAAAAAATAAAAACAACATTCATCGGAGAGTAAGTGGTGGTTGGTTGGCTGCAAAAAACAAAGCTTTTTGCTTTTATTATTTTATGTGTCTACTTTCAGTGATGTAAACAAACCAGTATCATAACAACAAAGGAATCTACTTTTTTTTGCTTTGTCATAGAATTGGATGCAAATTCAATGAACATTTTTCGTTCTACCCAAACAGTTCCTCTATGTTTTCATGCTGGTTGTTATTTGTTCTTAGAATGGTGTTGTGAATGTTAATGAGAAAGACAACACAAACATACGAAAGTCTGATTAATTTAAAAGTTTTTTACGTCCATGACAAGAGTAGGTAGGTATTCTAATTTTCTCTGCACTTTTATCAGGTGGATAAAGTGCACTGTTGTTTTGTTTTGCATTTGGTTGTTTTTTTTTTGCGTTATAAACGACTTGGTTTCCCGTACTCATTTAAAAGTAACCAGAAAAAACGAAATCTTAATAAATTGTTGCTTATGTATGATGTGAGGCCGCACCACAGTTGAGCATGCAGTACTTACAGTTCACAATGTTGGACAAAGTACAAAAAGTATGAGTAAGTTGATAACAACTGAGATGATTATGCTCCGTATGACAGCAGAAGTAACAAAGCTTGGTCGTATTAGAAGTACCGATATCCCTTTAAGCCTGCACATCAAAAAAATACCATCTAGAAAAAAAGCACGGCCGACTCACTTAGTATTTTAATTTTCAAAGGAGAGATCAGGAGAACCCCTTCAAAAAGGCAACATCAAACAAAAACAGAAAAGCAGACCAAAATCCTTGTGGTACAGACTAATGCATTGGCTTCTAACATGGAACAATCTAAAATCGGGAGGCTTTTCGACGGGCGTTTCCTGGGTCAATGCGGCGAATCCGGCGGGAAGATCGCTAGCCTAAAGCAGATAAGTAAGAGACCTGTGATTCCTTCGAGATCAAGATGCTTGTAACGCCGGAAAGCAAATAAAACCACAAGAAGAAAGCACTCCATTACACCTACTTCACGGAAAGAATTCTCTTGGAATTCAACTCAACAAAAATAAGCTAAAACTCACGAAAAAGGATCCAAATTTTGAGTCTGGACTACAAAATAATTAATTACGACTTCTTGTTTGCAAAAAGAACGAAATGAAGATATTGACAATCAAAAGTCGTATTTCAACATTTTTGAGTTTCAATGACTATTTCGGAGCAAAAGATATTGAGACTCGCGAATGACAATTTGTATCAATTTCAATTTTTTTCAACTGTCCAAATAGTAAGGCAGTGGTAGGTATGTGTAATGGAGACGATTTGGGACAGGTGAATCGTTTTGTTGTGATTCCGACACTGAATGTATATGAGAAAGAAAATAATGCTGACTTATGTGATATGTAGAAGTGAACTAGAAGTTTTAAGTTTGAGAGCCCTTCATTCGAAGGTACCTCGCAGCTCAACACTTTTTTCAGTTTTTTTCAGTCGAATAGTAGGTAAAGTGTCTTGGGGGTAAAAGAAATGCTACTCATCATACTCATAAAATTTTGTAGTTTACAGTGGAAGCTCTTATAACGGACAACTCCCTTGAACGGACAATTTCCTACGACCACGGATCTTGAATTGAAATTCCATACATTCTATATTCCCTTAAGGGCACTGTCGCACCTGGAACGTCGATTTTTCGTGATTTTTTTGTAAGAAAAGTATGAAATGGATTTAAACGAAATTTTACACACATATTACTACATGAGTAAACGATATTTTGTAACTTTCCCCACATCAAAATATTCATTATAACTTAACTAACATAGAAATAAACAAAAACATGTAAAAAAATGTTGTTTTGCGGTGACCGCGATTTCGCCTTCAAAAATTATCTGAAATAAAAAATTTAAAAAAATATCGTTAGAAAACATAATCGCTGGGTTTTCAAAAATTTCAATTTTAAATTAAAACCCCGCTATTACTCATTTCGTTTTCGTATTAACAAAAAGTGTTCAAAATTTGAGAATGATCGGTTAAACCGTTTTTGAGTTATCGCGGTCACCGACTTCAAAAAAGTGGTTTTGAAAAAATCGCATTAGAATTTTTTTCGTAACCATCCACTTTTTTCACTACACCACTACTACACGGCTACGCAAATGTATTACCTTTAACCGTCGCCGCTGCAATATGCTGACTACATTTACTTGCTAAAAGTTGTCGGTAAGTTCGTAAGTAAGCTTTGTAGTACCGCGTCGCGTCACTCACCAAGTGGCACTGACTCGAACGAAAGGCGCCAACTTTTAACGGCCGTAACTCAGAACTTATTCGTCAGATCGAATTGAAAATTTTAGGATATATTCTCCAAATGCTGTACTATAGTAAATATTTTTTTCAAAAAATCGATTTTTTCAACCCTCTAGGTGCGACAGTGCTGTTAAAAGGACCCTCCCTTACCCGGACCCGGACTGGGATATCTGCCGCACTTTCTTAAATTTAATGCTCTTAGGCGGAAAAAAACTTTTGGACCATAACTTTTCGTAGTTAGGATAGCGATATGCGCAATATCATTGTTTTCTCTATAGTAATCTTGGCGCCACCAACACGGATTTCATTTTTGCAACTGTGGTCTGTGGTTTATTTTTTAGCTTCTGTCTTCAGGTTCATTTTAGTTTGTTTGTGAATTTCGCTAGTAACATAACATTTCCTTATTAAGTCATTTAAAAATTGTCTTTGTTTTTATTTTCCCATGGACGGACAACTCCCTTAGCCGGACAAAAGTGCTGCGAGCATGCGTTGCCGTCCACCTAAGGAATTTTTCACTGTACTGTACAGTATTTCGGTAAATTGCAATTGTCTGGATCCTGAATTCAGTACCTTATATCTTCCTTTCAATTTTCTGATTTGAGCAATTTGAGCTTTCAAATCGCCATATATACTTGTATACTGAATTTATGTACAATGAAAAATTGTAAAACGAAGCTGTGCTCCTGAAGAAGTTGATTGCGATTCAACGCTAGTAAACTACTAAAAAGACAAACGGCTTTAGTTATGACACTTGATTGCAAATCAAAAATTTAAAAAACTTGTAATTTGTAACTATATGAAGAGTGAATTACCATTTTTTCGATCAATTTATAATAAAAACGGTGTAGTTTCAAAAAAGGAGTTTCGCTAATTTCAAACACTTTCCGTCTTGTGTCGATGTAATGATAACGATGAAGATTTAAATATGTTTTGGGTGGCTTTTTTTTCGGAAGCTCCACTAGTTTTTGGCTGTTATTTCTTAAGCTCTAGTCTAGACCATCTCCGTTTAAAATTTCATTCAAATCGGCCTAGTTGTTTTGGAACCTATTCAATACAAACAAAAGAAAATTGTTCCAATCCATGGTATGTAAAGATGAATAGATAAGATCTACTGTTTCTGTGTTATTTAAACATAAACAAAACTTATTTCATGGCAAGATATTGTTCAACCTGGGGTTCAAGTCCTCACACAGCGTATCTTAATTTTTAATGTATTTTCGATGCATACAAAATTTCATCGAAAAATGTCTCCTACGGATCTCCCCGAAATGTGTCTGCCTGCCATTAAATTAAATAAATTTCAATTTTCCAAAATAATCCGAAATCAGCTTACTTTACAATAATAAAAACATCACAATTGAATAAGCATCATCCTCATTAAAAGTAAAATCCTTGTTTCGATAAAATATGCATGTATGTAGGTTTTACCATCTCTCGGTAGGCGTTTATACCTACTTACCTATTCTTTTATTGATAAAGCTATACAATTTATTAACCACCTTCTCACAAACTAAATAATTCAGTCACGTGCGTTTACAGTACGAATGCAGCTAGAGTATATGTAGGTGCTTAATTCGCAGAACCGTAACTCGTAAAGGTACGAGTACATACCAAAATGCTGTTAATGTTGTTTCATGCCATTCCAAGATTACATATTTGTACTTCAGTCACGGACTAGTTTGTAAATAGAAAATTACAGTTATTATGAAGAAATTCTAATAAATGCGTCTGCTGGTATGCAAAATCTGTTATAACTGGTTTATGTGTTACAATTTGCATTGGCACTTGTTCCAAAGTCTTGAAGTTATTTTGAAGGACGTCATTGAGTGTCTATATGCAAATAAGGCCTATCAAAGTTGTCTTCTACCTCCTGAATGCGTAAAAGGGACTAGACTCGATATCAAATCGAAACTTTTCCACGAATGTATCTATTTCTATAATTTGTCAGAATTGACTTTAGATCAATGCTTTCCTGTGCGAAAATAAAGCTGATTAATTTTTATTCTTTTATCAAAAAAACGATCCTATTACGTGGAATACCCAAATCAAAATATGAGCCTACACTAAGACGCATACCTCATATCAATCATGTTATGATTAGCACTCAGCTTTGGAAGGAAAAATCTGAGGAGTGTTCAAGAACTGGCTTTGATAACATTATATTCACCGGAAGAAAATAATAAATTATGTTGTGTCTACCTTTCTCAACGAAAACTTCCCCTTGAAATAAAACACAAAATTAAAGGTGCCTGTGTAAGTAACTTTTCCTAGATGAACAAGCGTAAGGTGAGACAGTGCTTGTTTATGAAGCACCTTGACCTGACGACTCTCAGTATGAAACAGACTTTTTCCAACCTACTCCATGTTCTGAGTCGAATATTGAATTTCAATGACATTGATTGATTAATGCCATTATTTGTCTAAACAATTTTGTTATGCTTTTGAATGTTTATATGAAAAAACGATGTACAAATTGTAGCTTGATAGCAAAAGCAATTGAACAATCCAGAATCAAGTAATTTTTTTTTTTAGACAATACAACCTTCAAGAAATATTGTTCTTTTTGTTATGTTAAGTTCTTACATTGAAAAACAGTCAAACACTAACTTAGACGATGATAGGGAAGGAAGACGTACGTAGATACGTTTGCATGCGACCTCTGTGCATGTAATTACATAATTACAAGAACCTTCAATTAAAATCTAATAATGATGTCTGTATAGTTAGCAAAAATGTGTGGGCCCTCTTTGCTCTATTCGCTCCTAGTTATGGCTTTGAGACATGCGATAGGCCCTGACCTTTCTGATGAGGTCGGGACCACTTGGTTTAAGTCTCAATTGAACAGAATGTATAACGATCCATCATGTCGTATCACTCGAAATGTTCTCTTAAAATTAAAGCGAAAAGTAAAGAATAAACTTTCATTGCTGATGCTAATACAAGCAGTGCTTGTCTTAATGCCCATGAAATTTATTCGATGTTAACCTGAGTTAGGTACCCAAATGAAAAAGCGCAATTAAATCTCACTCAGATTGAGTCTATTAGCATAGACTCACAAATTGTAGCATCGCTCCAGTAGAGCATAGTGCTTTTCAAAGAAAATGCTAAAGATTTTATTAATTCTATTAATTCTATAAATGGAAACTTTCCAACGAGTGTCTTGATTAATATTACATTGGTATGCTTCAATGAATTTTATTATACGCTCTCTGAGTTAGTTGCTTGGTACAGTTACTTATGAGAAACACTATATCAACTACATCATTGAAATTCTTTACATATAGTTGGTGTCTGTCTTACATTGGCTTTATTTTTTGGTTTACGGAAGGTAAATCAATAAGATTGTCTCTTGGGAGTGTCTTTTTGATTGGAAATGGCAAATGAAAGACGTCATATTCGTCATATTCATAAAGAGCTGAAATAAGGATTATTAGAGGATATCATTAGTTTCTGAAAGACATTCGGCCCGACAACTGTAACTACGACGTCATTCACAAAAGCACAATTTGTGACTCTATCCATAACAGAGTCAGGACAACTTTTATGTTCTTCGATTTTGAATTGTTTCTGTATTTGAGCTATAAATTTTTGGTGCAGTGCAGTAAGCGCCACGGCAATAAGATCCGTGTGTCTTATTTTCCCACAAATATAGGAAATAACATCCACGGGATCTTATATTGTCCTCAAGATTACATTTCGGAAGCAATGCTTCCATCTACAGATTTACATTTTTTAACGACATATCAACATTTTTTTTTTTTTTTGATCCTTAAACGAATTAGAAAACATCAAAGCAAAGAAATACACTGCCGACACTGCCGTGAACACTTTCCGAACAAATCTGTGCTTTTAAGCTAAGACCCATTGTATGGCAGCAAAACCAAAATTGGTAAATTGATAGAGGCAAATAAATTAAAAACATGGTGAAGCAGAACAGCCAATCAGTGCACAGTCAAAAGTTCTGCCTGTGGAGAACCTAAGTCGATTGTAGAATAATTTTTATGGTAAGACAGTAGCGTTCTAGCATTTTTTCACAGGGGTTCTTGTAAGAAAAGTATTTGCATTTCACTGGTCTTTTAAGAGCTTCCATAAGGCCTGTAATGCACATTTTTGTTGAACAGAGCATAGTTTCTTTCTACAGGGTGGGGCAAAAGGTTATTCTCAATTTCAAATGCTTCGTAAAAAAAACGGTGAGAGCTAAAATTATGAAACCAAAATAAAATAAAGCCAAAAGTATACCTTTAATAAACAATTTTATTTTTCACCATGATGGCGGAAACATTCGCGCACTCTTTTCTCAAAATTTTCCCGAGCTCTGGCCGACTTTATCCGTAGAATCGCTGCAATTTCATTTCGGTTAGCTAATTTTAATGCGGCGTCTTTGATGTACGCGGACGGCCAATTAAGGGACGGTTAATAACATTACCCGATTCGCGGAAGTTTTTCACCCATCTATCGACGGGGGTTTTAGTGACGTTTTAGATTAAACTATTTTTTGAAAGCGCGCTGGGTAGCGATTGCACTCTCCCCGTTTTTTAAATAACACTCCACAGTGAAAGAACGCTGCTGTCGTGTTCACGGTGCCATAGTAACTAACCGAGTATTTTTCCATTAAATGGCATAGTTTTATGCAACAGATGGCGTTGAAATCATCTTACTCAGTTGGTTGATTATTACGAAGCTTCTGAAATTGTGAATGATCTTCTCGCCCACCCTGGTATTTGAATTGAAATGCATGTTGAGATACGACAGAACAAAGCATAGTTCACGAATGTCTCACTTCGTGACATTGGACGATCATGATGTTAACTAAGTCCACTTTCTTATGTGCACATAACATTCCATCGAATTCTTTATATTTGACCACAAGTTCAAGGCAAGTTTTGTTCGCTTAACTTTTTAAGCCACAGAAAGAAAAATGAAGCTTTTAGTAGCGGAAAAAATGTTCCCAGAGGAGTGTAGATGTATGGTACAAATAAAAATTCGCACAAATTTTTGCTTTCTTTCCATTGCGTTACTTCCAGAACAAAATGGGGAAGAATGGAAACGATGACTTTCGTTTGGAATGACCACATATTTGAAGTCGCCTAAAATTCTGCATAATGCTTAGGTTTTTTAAGACGATGCAGGAAATTCCTCACCCTTTCTGTTTCTGATGTGGCATATATTTAAAAAAGTCTACATCCATCCCAAAACAAGAGTAAACTTCTCATATATCTGCTCCAGGTGTTCCTGAAACATCATTGCGCCTTACCTTATAGGGTTCAAAGCAAAGCCTTCAGACTCTTAAACATCCTCGAGACATTACTTGCTTCACTCTCTTTCGTGGTTTTTTTTTCACAAAAAGTGCTCTAGCGAAATTGCCAGTTGCATTCCTCCCCTAAAGCAATTCATCCGCAACACCCGTCTCGCTAGGAATGCCCAGCAGTTTTACCTTGAGTCTATTCATATTTTGGTGGCACTACCCGTATGTGAAATACTCTACCAGACCTGTATTTCCTCTGAAATAGGATTCACATAATTTCAAAAGCAACGTGTCTGCTATTAAATATTCTACTATTTTCCTAAATACTCTTACTGTGTTCTATAACATTTGTAAGGTTATTCATTACCCCCTGATTTGCGCATTAATTATTAAAAAAAAAAAACTTGTAAAAAACAATATATTGAAGACAAATACAAAGAGCGAATAACCCATAGGAAACGAGATACATCTTTGCAAAAAATGTTTTTTTGTATACGTCAAATTTTAATAGACTCGAACACCCTACCATAATGATGTAGGCTTTGAAATAACTTTTGGGATATCAAAATAGAAGTTTATAACTGGGTATCTCAAGTCCCATGTAAACCTAAGTTTGACTATTTTGACTGGACTAATAGTTTCGATCTACGTTACCATATTCGTTTTTTTTTTTGTGTTAGCACATTCAAGATTTAAATTCTTTAAGTTGAAAAGAGATTTAAATCTTCACGGAAAGCAGTAGCTAGGAAATATGCAGTGACAAGCAAAGGACCCTTTACGAAAAAGAGGACCTACATCTTGTTATAATTCAGCAATTCATCCATACTCAAACTCATACAATGATACAGCAGGCTTTCTTATTATTAATGTACTCGTATTTTGTTTTCAACGACGCATACCTGAACAGTGGCCGTAAAGCACACAAGCAAAGCAATTCGAAGGAAAACATATCTCGTTTCGAAATGGAAAATCATATAATTTTCTTCTTATCTCCTTGAAGTTAAGAGGTTACTGCTCCTCTGTTTATCCATTTACCCATTTGATTTGAGAACAATGTGCTTTTACGTTGCTATGAATACTTTTTTTTTTATTAGATGAGAGATTTCTAAATAAATTCAATGGCATAAACAAATGTTGGTGTGTAGGGGGTAGAGTGTCAGACCCAAAGTTGAAATGGCACACATGACAGGTCAAGTTCAATTATCGAAATTGGCTTCTTAAGCTCAAATAGCTTTATTCCTATTGATAGTTACTGACAGAGCAATCTACTCAAATATTTTGCTACTTTTCTACACATCAGCAAATTGTCTCTCATATTTAATTCAAATATTTGTTTCCTCACAGATGTTTCTCTTACTGTACATTGTACGAACATCGAACAGTGTGCAAATAATGGAAGTATCTTTAGTTATCACGCAACCAAATCGGCATTAAACATAAAACAATCAAACGTGCCATTCTTTGAACTCTTAGACACACAAAGCTGTTGTTTGCAAATAAATGAAATCTATTTATATGCCGGCCGTCGTTGATTTTACTCTCGAAAACCACTTAACTTATAACATGCCATTCAAAGTCCAGTGGAATTGTATAATTGTATTTGGAATGAGGCGGTTTATCGTATAGCAATTTTGTCATTTTATCTTTTCAATGGGAGTTGAAAAATCCTGAGCGCAACAGATACCAACATCAATTATTAAATTGCTCTCGTTTGCACAGAAAACGAGAATAGACTCTTGACGGGTCCGCAATGTGGTGGAATCACAATTAAAGAGGTCTTGTAGTAATTGCAAGTAGACATCCAAATCAAATCCATTTCGCACTCTAATAAATTGTGCAAATGCAAATGGCTACAAAGAACACATTCATAATGCGATGGTGGCTAACGAGAGAGAAAACAATAAAAGTAAATTAAACAAAGCTTGAAATGTGGACTGGGTTGCCAGAGCGTATTATGAATATTAAAAAGTAAAAGTCGAAAAACGATAGACCCGATGAACATTTTAACGTAATCTTTGTAGCTGTTGTGGTTTTTTGACTTGATTGGATTTTTTGAAAAGTTATCTACAGACGCGTTTAAAGATCAAACGCGTCTGTAGATAAGTTGCTGTTGATATGGGGATTAGACTGCGGAAAAGAATACTCCAACAAATTGGAATACGAGACAAATTAAAATGAAATTAAAGAGTTGATGGTGGAATGAAAGACCTTTTAGTCAAAACAATAATTTAAACAATTTATTCATATTTTAGCGGATTCCCAAGAATTTTGAGGGGTGCTTCTACCGATTACTCCTTATAAATCGCCGGAAAGGACAACAAACAAAAGCCCTTCACTAAAAACACAGGATGGTAAATGGACCGCGAAGGCGAAATAGAAGGCTGTCATCTTCACAAGACATATTGCCATTGCCATTGTTTTTGAGCCATTCCAAGCAAACTTTTCCAAGCAGCTTTTCATATTCGTTTCCAAATTCACGTCCCTGCTCTTCGGATGTGGAAGTGGAACGGTTGCGTATGATAAGCTTATTGAATTCTGACCTTGACAGCATTGTTACATGGGGTCATAAGAACCGAGTAGAATTCAATGCTTCGAAAACTCAATGCTGTCTATTGTCGTTGAAGCTTAACATTCCCCCATTGCCATTGTCCATTAATGGTACCTGCATCCAAGAAACCGAAAAGCTGTCAGTACTCGGTATGTGTGTAAACGATGATCTTCGTTGGAATGACTACATATTCGAGGTCGCCAAAAACGCTGCTAAATGCTTAGACTTCTTTAGACGATTCAGGAAGTTCTTCACTCCTTCTGATCTGGCTACAATTTATAAGGCCTTCATCCGTCCAAAACTGGAGTATAACTCCCATATCTGGTCAGGTGCTTGTCAAACATCATTGCACCTGCTTGATGGGGTACAAAATAGAGCGTTAAAATTGATAGGTGATAGCTCAATCGTAGAATTGATTGATTCTCTTGAACATCGACGAAACGTTACCTGTCTCACTCTCTTTTATGCCTAGATGAGGAGGGTGAAGAAACTATTCAACACCTCCTCTGCTCATGTCCTGCACTCTCCTTTAAAAGAAAACGGCATCTAGGAAAATATTTCCTCGATGATCTAAACGATCTGGCAAACACAGAGATCCTGCATCTTTTTCGGTTTATCAAAAGCTCCAAATAGTTTTGTTAAGTGTGGTTCCTCCTCGCTTAATTTCTTATGGTATCACAATGGACCTAATACTGGTCTAAGTGTGTCAGTTGTTTTCCTGACAACCATTTCAACCTAACCTAACCACACTGTGTTTTATAACACTAAAAGGGTAGTCATAACCCCTTGAAAACGTTTGAAATTTCAATTGTGCTTTAGTCACTCTCAAAGAATTCAATAAACACGTCTCCAGAACAGCTAATCAAACAAAAAATCATCTGGGTATGTCCTAAGTACTGCTAGAGTTTTGAAAGAAATGATGTCAGGAGACCAGTTTTAATATGAACAATATTCTAGTTCCCGTAGCGTGTTGGTTAGCATGTCTGCTTATTAACAAAATGGTTCAACAGAGGCAAAAATGTTTTCCCACGGGTATCGCCTTCAATTCTTCAATTCATCGTCTAAAAATTCTTTCTGCTTGGTTTGTGTCTTGTCTATAGGTTTTGAAATATGGATAGACTGCCAATGTTTTTTGTCTCGTTTGAACTGCATATAAACAGTTCTTGTTGAATGGTCGTCTGTTCTACTGATTATGGCTCTTAACAACCCTGCAATTCGAAAACATCTCTTGCACTACTGCCTGGTCGAGCTAGATAGAGCATCCGGATTAGGGTAATTAAATAATTGTTTGTTTCTTTTTTCTACTCTACATTCGGCCATACATTCCATGCATCTTTCTCTTAACTAGTTTATCTCTCTGTGGTGGATAATGTGTTAATTAAAAATAATTATCGTATGGCATAGCAAATTTATGCCCCAGCTGCATCAGTTGTGCAATCGAGCATAGAAACACCCTCCCAACGCAGATCCCACAAGCACTGTAATCAAGCTGGACACGCTTTCAAGGTCATTGCAGAAGAAGAATTACAAAACAAAATGAAAAGCCGTTTTATGTAGGAGGTTAACTGCACCACCCTAGATGACCAAGAAGCAAACCTGAAACCACATACAGCGAAAGTGCTAATCCGATCCGATTTACATTCTATGAAATTTAAGTGGTTTTCCTTCAATTGGCAGACAGCTTGCAGTTGATGATGAGATTTCTCGGCTGACAATTATTATCGTTCGACAGATAGCAGGCACTCGGAACAGCAACGTGACACCATCAAGTGCACTCAGGCAAGAACGGCTTAGCTTACCCTGTTCTGCGATTGTGTCAGCTTAGGAGTGAACAGTGAAGTCAAAGTTCGAATTTGCGCAATTTTACGCTGAACAATTTCTCAAAAGGTCGACAGTAATTGCGTGACAATTACATGATCAACGTTTCACTTTTTGCGACAATCCGACGAGTGGCAGGCTTTACAGAACAACACGAGTTGATTTAATATTAACGTAGTTTGTGTTAGCTTTGCCCACCACATGTCAAGCATGAAATTATAAGCAAAGAACTGCTGTAATTGGTTTCTTCTTAATTGAGAACGCATTGCGATGTGATTGCATTTGAAAATTAGAACTACTCTTTTCAAATGACATTGAGCTTTAGTTGAGTTTGAGAAAGCGATGGCAGTCGTTTTTCCTTATATACATAAATGTGTAAAGGCGGTCATTAAATCTGTCAAACTGTTTTGAATTTTATATCAATTCCGATTTTCCTTTTATTTTATTATTCTTGTCTTGGGGTCTTTGTGTGAAAGTGAAATTGTGGGCGGTGTGCGTATTTGGCAGACAGCATTCGAATTGATTTTTATTCAAAGCACAGTGTTTCACTTGACGTGAGTTGGTTCCGCAAAACAAAATAACAATTCGTCATTTTATCTGTGAATGTTGTCTGAAGAATGTTTGTTTCCTTTAAGCAAGTTGAGTGTTTATAGACGGCAAAAAAAACAGACATATCATAAACATACTTATCGTTGAAGTGGATTGACAGCCCCTATTAACGAGTTGGTTTTACCATTTTTGAAATGGAGGGAAAAGTTCTTATTTATAAGCTTTGATGAAGTGGAAGTTGTTTTCGGGTTCTTTTATTTTTAGATGTCATACTGGCGACTTCGTTTGCACTGAGATTTTGTGGAAGAATCATAAATCTTTAATCTCATTTTTCTATTCATTAGGAAACAAGTTTACGTTTTCATTGTGGTGATCTTTTTTTTTTCTTTTATTGAAATAGCACCATTCACACAGATGGTTGGTTGGCTGACATAAGAATAATACGAAATGTTAATTTGACAGCATTAAATTTTTCACACATAAATAGATTAATTATATCTCAGTTGCGTGCCGACTGATATTTTTTTGGAATATGTATTTATGGCTTGCAAAGAGAACACTTGTGTGATATTTATTATATGAGGAAGAACGAGTGTGAGATTATTGTTTTCCTACATAAATTGAAGTCAACTTTGTCGAAATCGCCAACATAATTTATTCTATCAAGTTACCATTTGAGAAAAGCTGCTGAAGAAGAGTGGGGGTGATAATAATTCATGCTCTGTCACAAATCATAGAGACCAACTAATGAGATGAGAATTCATTCACAGCAATTTATTCAACAAATATTAAATATAAAAATATCCAGGAAAAACATTTGTTCAAATTTAGCTAAAATGTCGTTCATGCGTAGTGTATGTTTTGTTTTCATTGACTTGTATTATTTATGACAATAATCATGGTTTAATTTTCAAATTAGCATTTATCCAACTAATTTGGTTTTTTGAACACACAGACATTTAAGGAGAAGCTGGTCTAGAGTGTGAAAAAATGGGCATAATTTATGAATTTTTTGTGACTCTTCAATTAGTTTGATTAATCGAAAATCTGTGAAAGAGGCTCTATATGTAATATAAAATAGGTTTTAATATACAAATACAATTTTTTTTCGTGTCAATTAAATTCAAAATGGCGGCTATCCAGCATTTCTTAAACGGGTCCATGGCCGAAGATGTAATCTCCTTAAGGGGCTTGGCTAGTCTCTCATTTTCAAAAAATCTTTTTAATTTTTCGATAGGTAAACATCTCAAAAATGACGTCCTTAAATACTGAAATGATATCTTGGATATTTTTGAAATGGCAGAGTATAGAAGAGAAGCATCTCGAGCGCTCGAACTTCTGCTCTGAAAACTTTAAACGCGTTTTTCTCAATACTGCATTTTTGAAATTTGCCGCAGCTGGAACTCACGCAAATATTAACGAATCGTCTTGAAATCTTAACTGCATACTCTCCATATGTTTTTACATACAGCCATCTACAACTTTTACGATCGGATGAAAATTGTAAATTTGGCAGCCATCGAAAGACGATTTGACGAAATTTGGACCTCTTTTTTTAAATTGTGGTCATTTTGTCAATTTCCAATTTTTCACACCAATTAAAGATGGCTGTATGGGAAAAAACGCCATTTTTTTTATTTTCTTGTTACAAGTAGGTACCAGATAAACTCAAAAAATGCGGAAAATTGACGTCTTCTAATTTCAAGGAGTTCAATATTTTAATTCGAAATTTCCTGACAATTTACACGAATATATGTATAATAAAATCCTAGATAGAATATAGAAAACGCGCTTCAGTGGATTTGTCCCACCGGAGGCTTTCCTCTATTTTGATATGGTAGGGCTGAAGGCTGATTCAGGATTGGTTGGCGGTTCCGCTAATCTACCACGTCTACCAAAAGCCCGTGGAACGACGGCTCCTTTACAACCGAGACGTCACCGCAGTAGGCGGAGAAGCTGAAGAGCTCCTCCGGTTCAGTAGGGCGGTCTCAGACAGCGATCGTCGTGATGTTGTTAAAACGTCGAAAATATACTGGTGGTTGTCGGAGCAACAACATTAATTTGATAATGATAGCGAGTCGCCAATGGCTGGCTTACACAGGTTTAGCGTATAAGTCTTAGGGTATAGGGGGTGAGTACAGTGGCAAACAAAAAAAAAAAACACAAAAATCCTTAAAAAAAAAATAGATTATAAAATACAAAAAACCCAAAAAAAATTACAAAATACAAAAAACCAAAAAAAAAAAACCAAAAGCTGCTACTGCGGGTGCTCTAGTCTTAAGTAGATTTAAGTAGTTTTAATTAGTTTTAAGAAAACACACAAAAGAAATGATCTTGAAAGCTAAGTTTTTTTTTTTTTAATTTTCTTAGTTCTAATTCGTAAGGTATCTTAAGGGCGAAAGGCATTAGTAGTAAGATATTAAATAATTTAGAGTACACGCCTAGGGTCAGTAAGCTAATTAAGTTATTATATAAGCTAGTTTTACACATTTTTGTTAGCATGTAAGTAGATATAAGAAAAGTAACTAAAAATGAATTTAAAAAAAAAATCCTAACATTACTGAGTATTAGAAGCTATTGTTTTTTTTATACGCCTTCAAAAAATCACCTCCATTTGGGCTCAAGAAACTAGCCGAGCCACTTAATTTTGGTCCTGGAACAAAATCTCGAAATTTTTTAGTTTCTATACAGGCTGATTCGCATAAGGTATGACAAAAAGATAGGGCTTGTAGGTTGGACCTAGACAAGCAAAAAATCGTATGGGAGGGGGGTCCATTTTCCCCCGTTTAGGCGGGAGGGGCAATTTAAGAAAAAAATCACTAAAAATGGAAAATAAATTATTTAAAAATAACGGTAATACCTACAGAGTCGTGATATAGCATTTTGAAAAGCCAAAAACTTATACAATAATTTAAATTTAAAAATAAATTGTTCAAATAAATAGTTTTTGAAATATTAATTTTCAAAATCAAAATTTAAAAAAAAAAACATTTTTTTTTTTGAAACCACTTTTTTCCAAATTTTACGTAATTAAGTAGTATTTTTCTGGCTTATTTTCAATGCTCTTATTTATTTTTGATCAAACACAAAAAACCGGATGTCAAAATAACCTGCAGTTTTTGAGAAAACCAAAAATTACAAAAACTACTTTTTTCAAATTTTTTTTTTTAAGTTTTTTTTTCGTTATTAGATTTTTTGAATTGAAGAGAGTAACTCTCATGTAAAATGGGTCATATTTTCAATGCGACATATGTGAACTACCATTTGCCAGCTAAATATTTTTTTCTGTTTTTGTTTGCAGCAAAGGTTTTTTTTATGAGATTGCCAGCTGCGTTCCTCTAGGGTACTGTTAAACACAGAGATTCCTTCTTCAGCCGTACTGCGTGAATGTGGAATGTATTGTCCAGCTCTATTTTTTCTTCTCATTACAATCTTCAGAAATTTAAAACTAATGTGCATCGGTGTCTCCCTTCAAACTCTATCCCTTTTTCCTAACTGTACTGTGTTATTTAACATGTTAAGGGTAGTCACAGCCCCTTAAGTGCGCGCAAATTATAAAAAAAATTAGTTAAGAAACTAAAAACTAAAATTAAACAAAAATAAATTGTATGAACTGCCATAATATTGAATTTGTTTTAAAGATAATTCTTTGCTATTTCTATTTGAAATGTGATACTTCGGCTGACTCGAATGTAGTCCAAGGTAGAAGGTCCAAGTTTTTGGATTATTCTTTGCAGTAGTAGGCTATATCGGCAGTAAAGCAGAAATTGCTTTTTTCCACGTCGCGTCGCTAATCGTCTATATAATAACTTCTACTTAAGTAATTCTTCAAATAGACTTATCTTCTCGTATCTCTGTGACCGTGTCAAAGTAAAAATCGACTATCCTCGTTTCTTCCCATCCGCCGGGGCGTACCTCACGGTTCTGTACTTGGTCCGCTTTTCTTCTCAATGTTTATTTATGATCTTCCTTTTTGTTTATCTTATTATCAATTTCATGCATATGCGGACGATGTACATAGGTACAGCTATACCTTAATTTTCCCGGCGGCTTTGTTGATGATGCATTTGCAAAGATAAATAGAGACCTATCCACTCTTTCCATCTGGTCTAGACTTGAATGCCACTGCATTTTACCGACACCCCTGTGCTCATTCAGCTACAAAAACACAAACCAGTAACAATGAATAAAAACACTGTCTCAAGGAAACTTCTCACTTATCTCTTCTTTCATTCAGGGAGCTTTGAGTAGATAAATGTTTGCAAATGAGATCTTTTTAATCCAATAAGTATCAGCACCAATAGAATACTTGCGTTACATTCGTAAACTTCATTTTAATAAGGTTTAACGAACGATAAATAAAAGCGAATACGCTCCCCTAACCCAGAATAAGTAAATCTTTACTCTTTGAAAGACTACACCTGCCATAATTGGAGATTATGCTTATGGTTTTATTAGCATCACCAACGAAACCTTCGAAGGAAAGCATTCAATTTATAAGTTACTTGCAGGCTATAGCCAGTTTCTTGAAGAAAGCAAAATATCACGTTACACATTTCCCATTCAGTAGGTATCTATAATGTTTTTATTTATCCAAATTACCTAGTTATACGTTTGAAGCTCACGTCTGAATAGAAAAGAAGGTTCATTATGATTTTTTTTTTTTTTTTTTGTGTGTGTATCATATTCAATATTTTCTTGAGTGAAAAATTCATAATTGGATATATTTGTGAAACAGTCTTAAAATTGGCTCTACTAAGTACTGCCTCAAGGTATCTCTGACTGAGCACTCATATTCATTTGAGACACTATTTTTAGCATTTGTGTATCTATTTGAGGATGCACAGTTATCAAAAAAGATACGTAACAAATTAGATGCCATTAAATATTTACACTTCAACGAGCAGTATCATACTTCAAATGCCAAATACGATTTGTGTAGCCAACTGTAGGCGATTTCAATTCAATATCCGTGTTCCACTAAATACAAAATAATGAATGGAACAATTAACTATACTTTACATGTAACCAAAAGTAGTTGGTCACTGCTGTGTGCTTCATTGGAACCAATCGAACAAGCTTAATATAATGCACTGACTGTGACGAGCAATCTATGCGTACATTGGCGGTCCACATTATTATATCAAAATAAAGTATTCACTCAACCCTCAATCCCTTCAAACCCTCTATGGCAGAGACACTTAAATGTGCAAACAATCAATGACGACCAGTCCGAGGAAGACCGGAACCGAAATAACCGAAAAAAAGGATGATGATTAAGCAAAAATAGTTTCATTCAACAATCTATGGCGTTTAGTTCTTAGTGAAAGGTTTTTAAAGCGACAAGAACTTTTAATTGTGCTATGATTCTTTTTGAGAAAAATTAAATTCCATAATCACTTTATTTCGAGATACATTGCTTTTATACCGAGCTTGTTTCTTTTTTTTTTGTACGGAATTTGGACATCTCACAATGTTCTGGTCCAAAAGTTACATTCTGTAACGAGGTTCTTCGTTTGTTTACTTAAAAACTTATTTCTTTAAATCCAAGCCAGAACAAATTGAGGTAGATGGTAGAAGATTGTGGTATTATTTCAAGGACCACGACATAACATTTGAAATAATACAAGCCAGAAGCGAAGGAAGCGATGACGCACGTGACGGTGAAGTTTCCATTACATTCAATATTACAAAGTTTTTACTCATACTTCACACAAACAAAAGCCAATTAATTAACTGTCAGATGGATATTTGCACCGAAAGAACAATAAACCCGATGGTTGATTATGTGAAGTTCCATTAGACTCATAACCGAGAAAAGATTGAAACGCAACACACATAGCACCCTTTATATAAAATTGTGATCAAATGAAATTACGAATCTATTACGACATCCTCTTCATTTCATGCAATCTTCACTGGATCGAGGGTTAGACACGTTTAAAAAAACAAACAATTGAATGAAAAGCTCCTTCACTAATCTGTTTGCTTAGCACGTTATATTCTCAATGGTTTGTGGATTTTTCATTTCGCAGTGTCCAGTCAGAAAAGGAAGAGGTTATTTTAAGGAAAAGTCACAAAAGAAGAGAAATAAAATAGTTGTCCTAGCCACTAGACAGCGAAAAAAAGGAAGGACAAAAAAGCAAAGGTTCAATAGATTAGACTGGCCTCTGGTACATGCGGGGGTTGTAATAGTAATACGGTTATCAACACTCCATTTTTATTATCCATTGAATTAATATTGAAACAAGTACACAGTAAAAAGTTTTTTTTTATTAACGGGCAAAGTTTTCCTTCGCTCTTGGATGTAATTGCAAAGCTGAAATGGGAAAAGCTAACATTTCTAATACCCAAAGGGGAACCCATATTAATTTTGGATGGTAATAGAATCGAAGGAAACTACAGACATCCTGTAAAAAAGTAAACAAAAGCATAAGATTCAAAATTTCTTGCCTTAAGAAAATCAACTTTGGTCTTGGTCTTAAAATAGCAAAAAAGGAGGAGAAGGACCGAAATGGGAAGGGTTAAAATGGTTGTATATTAAATCAATTGCTATGTAAGCGTCAATTTTTGACTAATAAACAATGTTGAAAAAGGGATAAGCCGTGGAGTTTCGAATAACAATATTTGTACGGAGGGCGGTAATCAAAGGGAGAGAAAAGTGCCATGAGATAACCATGTTTTAATAACTAATTCTGATCGGCTTAGCTAGAAAGCGTTTTTCATGGCAATGAAATTAAAATTGGAGGAGCTATGCATGTAGAAAAGCAACCGGGTGTTACTGGAATTCGATTCTCGAAATCCCACGTAAGGTGCAGACATGCAAACCATCACGCCAGGGGCAATCAAAGGTATTTTACTATGTCGAGTTTTCTTCAGAAGTAAATTGATTCCTTCTCAATTGAAAAATGCAAAACACGAAGGGTTCAGTTGGCTTCGAACTGAATTCAGCCTAACAAATCTAGAGTTTTAATCAAAAAGTTGTCTAACTAGTTGCCTACAATTGCAGCAAAAACAAAAATGAAGCATAAAACCAAGTGCATTGCAATACATGGAATTATTTCTAAAAGGCATCCTTGTTAGTGATATGCCCTTGAAATCCTGTAACTATTTTCAGTTGAATAATTCATCTCGATCAAGCTCAATTTAGCTTTAGTAGTTTTTAGAAAAAAAAAATGTGATAATAAAATTGGATTTGCTTTCTCAGAAAAGTAATGAAAATCAAAGAGCAAGGAGTACTTCACCCGAAAAACAACTTATTGTTCAAATTTTAAAAATATAGAGTTGAGAACTAGTTTTTTTTTCCTAGTTAAAAACACCTATGGAACAATGTACCGCATTTTTTATGTGTGGGCATGTACTCTGTTAAAAAATTGTTTGGATGTTTATTGAAGTTTTAATTTTGAGATATTGTTCAATTTCATTCGGTAGCTGTTTTGGTACCAGATTATTGAGAAAGATGTCACAAAGTGAGAACAAAAGAGTGTCGACGTTCATACATAGTATGCCCTTCTGGCCTGCGATGTGTGTCGACTTTCATAAAAAAAATTTAAAATGATTTTCTGGTTTGTTTGTTATCCTTGGTCCTGGTGGTCGTAGGTGTATGTAACAATGTATTAAATGTATGAATATTTAATACATTGTTACATACGCTCCTTCTATAATCTATAAGTTTTGTTTTTTGTTTTTTTTTTTTTTTTTTTTTTTTTGTCGAGAAAGCGCTTGTCATGGCAATGATTGTACTATCGAAGGGCTAGCCATTTGAATCGGTGAATGTTAAACCAACATAAGTAACATTTTATTGAAATTAGTTATTTTTGCGTATTTTCATTGCTTATGGGTAGTTTTTTTCGATGAAAGCAAGACCAATAATACTAGATACTTATATCTTTCAAGAAATATAAGATTACAATTGTCAATGGGGTCGCGTCCTCAAAAACATAAGATTTTTGTCTCTCCTATAAAAAAATAAAAGTGTCACTTATGTTGTTTTAACAGTCACCGATTCATTTGAAAGGCGATACTCGTATACTCGTTTGTTTAGACTCGAACTACGAGACCTTTCACACAACAGGCAAAAATGCTAGATGCTAAACATTAACCACCATCTTCCAGCTATACTAACAATATAAAATTTACACCTCGAAGAGTTAATGGCAGCAATTCAAGCTAGCTTATCCTTTTTTGTTTCAATCATATTTTTTCATCACAGCTTTTTTTTTTTAATATTGGACTAGGTGCATTTCATCTCTTTAGCTTATGCGCCAGTTAAGAAGTATTTGAAGTACGAAAATCAGTGGAAGCCTTCAAAGCAAAAATACCATCTTGGAAGAAGACGAGTTGAGCACGAACTGCTAAGTTGGTATTTTCATGTTCGAAGGAGAGATCAAGAGAACCCTGTCAAAAAAGCACTATTGTACAACATTCATAGCGTCCCCCAGAACGTCTTGGGAAAAAAACAATTTGCAGTGTTTTTTTATTGACCGTTGTAATTGCAACGGTTTGTTCTGATTTTGTTTCAATTAATTTTATTTTCCCACTGGGCTATATTTTATTTATGGTTCTTACCCTAAAAAGTAGACACTGGTGGAAGCAAAAAATGAAAAATGAAATGACCAGGTGAATCCCATGTCTTTTCTTAAAATTTGTCTCCCCACCATTGCTCACATTGAAAGGTCCTTTTCTCTGCTTGATTTCTTAATACAACGAGCACGCATTTGTTTTAAAAACATCGAGGGGTTGCGCAAATCGAAAGTTGCGTTAATCAAGAACGTACTGTACCATAAAACTCACAACAAGCAGCTTAGTACACAAAGTGCGAAGAAATGCTTCTATAAACATTCAGCAACTTTAGCAAAATGGATTCATTTTCAAAACCACTGACTCCAATTCAAGTTTTTGTAATTCAAGATGCTTGCGACCTTAATATAAGTTGGTATTTAAAAAAATTAATGTAAATTAATTAATGTAAGGGCCGGTTTGTTGAGAGCGGGTTAAATAAGCAATTTGGTTATCAAGGATTCTTCTTAATTCATGATTAAGAATCTCTGATCACCAAAGACTTTTGTTCACCTTTTTCATAGCTTGGTTAGCAAATCATAGGTTATTCAAAAATCGTTCCATTTTCCAGTCTATATGTCAAAATTTAATCAAGGAAATTATTGAAAATACATACATTTTTTTATGAAAGACTAGCTGACCCGCCCGGCGTAGCTCAGGCCCTATTTTTAACAAACTGAATGTTAGGTAAAGCAGTCTCCTAGCTTTCATTCTAGTGGCAGAGTGTGGATGACGATGACAGAGTTTTTAGAATAGGTCCCGGCCACCCGGTGTTGCTTGGGTCTGTAGTTTTAACCCTAAGGGATGAAACATACGCCAAGTTACTGAGGGACTATATGGCATCCCAGTATCGAAAGAATTTTTGAAATCTGTCCAGTAGTTTCTAAGTTTCCATTTCCAACACCTTTCCTGTGGGAATCTTCCGTTCACGTGCAAATATGTGAATGAAACACTGAGGGATAAGTTCAATGATTTTGAATTGCTAATATCACAGACTAAATTGATTCACCAACAATCAGCAACTAAAATTTTTCTCATTGAACTTTTCAATATAAAAAGGATTGAAAGTAGATAGTTACAATTTGTTATCAGAATAAATTAAAAAAAAAAAAATAGTACGTATACGCCAGAGTCAATAGTATACACTTAAGAAAATGCATAAAAAATTTGATTTTTGAGTTCCGATAAATAAAAGACCAATACTTTTGTCTAAATTAATTTCAAAACAAACAAAACAAACCCCTCTTAATAAAAAAGCTGGATCAAGACATCCTCTCCTCTTTTTTTTTGCTTTTATGATTGTTGCTTCAATGACGTTATTCATGATTCCGTGGGATAGTTGACTATGTCGTCCTGGTTCATAACGGCATCTTCATTTTTCTCAACCAATTATGGTTATTGAACTTTTGCGCTATATCCGGGAAAAAACGCTGAATAAAGTCCTCTTCTGATTGTGTGATGTGACAGAAATCTGTGGGTAATGTGATGAATCTGGTCGAGGTGTCCACTGCAACTTTATTATTTAAAATGTATAATAACTGCTTCGCAAACACATTTGCAGCTTCATCGTTGTCTTTACATACCGCCACAAATTCGATGATTTTAGGCATGCATTTAGTTCATCAGCTACAGTTGATCGGGGAATAACTGGAAGATTCTGACGAAAATCACCTGACAACAGAAACATGGCCCCACCAAAAATATTTTGGCTGTCACGAAGAACTTTCAACGTTGTGTCCAGTGCCTCCAGTGACCTCTTGAGGGCCATTGTGCATTCATCCCAAACAATCAATTTGCATATTTGTATCTTGTATCTTGGCAATTGCGCTATATTGGGCGATGTTGCAAATTGGTGTTTCGTTGATTTGCATGTTTAGTGGCAATTTAAAGGTAGAATGCGCGTTCTTCAGCCTTCAAGCAGAGTTGCAGCTTTTCCAGATGAGACCAACGCTAGAGCAACATCCTTTCGCGATCTGATCCTCGCAAAGAATTCAAGAATGTTTTTCCGGTTCCTCCGGTCCGGGAGCATCAAGGAAATAAATTCCACCAGATCCACTGCTCACAGCTTCTATCAAAGTGTCGTACGCAATTCTTTGTTGGTCATTTAATTGTGGAACATTTTTACGAACTGTTTTGGCCAATACTTCAATGTCGTATAGTTGCTCTCTTTGCAACTCGTGGTTTAATGCATCGTGCATATAACGATTAGGTGCTGTCATTCCCAAACACGACAATATTTTATTTGCTATCAACAGACAAATATCTTTTATTGTCTACATCAACATTTTGTCCTCTTACCTTGACAATTACCGATCGCTCATTGTCCGCAACTGATCGCCGACGATACAATGAGTATCAATCATTTCCCGTTATGGTTTCAGCAAAGCATATCTCTTGGTTATCGCTTGGAACACTTGCCGTCGACCATACAGGGTGAATTGTAGTTGAAGAGTCCGCAGGGTCCATTTATCATGTGTTTGGTAACTACTGCATGCAATTTAGGGTCATCTCGAATTTCAGCTGAAATTATGGATTCAATCTCATCCGGCCTTATTTTGTCCACTTACCAGAGTAAAATGTGCGCATGTACGCTTTTGCCATTCTACATTCACTCACAAAGATTTGTTGTCAAATCTCAAATATTGTGGTTGCGTTAAGAAATTTAATAGATCTCGCGCACGTAGCGGTAATCTTCACTCACAAAAATTGGTTGTCAAATATCAAATGTTATGGTTGCTTTCAGAAATCTATTTGATGTTCCGTTCCTGTTGGATTTTGAGGATGAAATATAGTCTATGGAACTCATGGGCAATAAATTAAATTCTTACCAGTCAAAAGATAAAATAATTTTCAAAAACCATCAATTAAATAATTTTATTATTTGCTATATTAATTTAATTTTTTGTTGTCAAAAATGACAAAAAAAAAACAAAAGTATTGTTTGAATTAAAATTTTTATTCATTACAGTTAAGAATAAAGAAATTGTTACTTTTACTATATTCCAATTCTTTTTTTCATATTTACTTACCTTTTAAACCTTCCCTAGACCTCCACGAACATTTCAAGACCAAGAAAAGATAAATCCGTTAAGCCGTTCTCGAGTTTTAGCCAGACTAACGAACAGCAATTCATTTTTATATATATAGACTAGCTGACCCGCCTGGCGTAGCTCAGGCCCTACGTTAATTGAAGTAAGTAAGTTTAGTTAAGTAGTTTCCAAGTTTCCATTTTAGTGGGAGAATGGGGATGAAATATAGTTTATGTTATTAGGAACAGTTAAGCACTCTAACGATGACATAGTTTTTGGAATCGGCCCAGTACTGTAAAATTGAAATACGCATTGAACTCGGTAGAGTGGTTTTTTTTTTGGATTTCCGTTCCCGTTCCTGTGGGAGAATGGTGATGAAATATATTCTCAGGGACAATGAAGCATTCTAACAGTGAAAGAATTTTTGTAATCGCTTAAGTACTTTCCAGTTTCTTGGTTATTTCGCCATTACCGTTTCCGTTCCGGAAAGAATATGGGAAGGAAATATTGTCAATTCAATACTCAGGAGCAATGAAGCATTCAAACATTGAAAAATTTTTGGGAATTGGCTCAATATTTTCCATGTTCCCGCTAATGTTGTTGTTCCCGTCCCGTTGCCGAAGCTCGTGACACTTGTTAAGTACATCAAAGTGTCAGCATCTGCACCGTTCAACATGGTCACAGAGACCACCAAGCGATGTTACAATACTTTTATTGGGTCTGAGCCAAAAATAAAATTTTATTCGAGCCTTTATTACTTTACTCATTTCTTCCTGACTACATAATAACTAAAGAACTTCGACTTCATTTCGAACCCTATATCCCTTCGAGATCCTTATCCCTACCATAGGCCTAGAAGACGCTATCATTGCTTATGTCAAAGTTTATAGTATCACTTTAAATCAATTCGTTTTGTTTTGCGAATGTAAATAGTGTTCAATGTGTTCATATGAAAAAATAGTTTGGATTATTGTAAAAGTAACACTTTTAACTGAAAACAGTTTCAATCTTTCTTCTTACCAGGCGAAGGTCAAAAGAGTTCTTTAAAACAAACAATCCAATAATCTTACTATTTGTTATTTAATTAGCTGAGCCGCCTGGCGTTGCTCGGGTCTGTAGTTTTAAGGCTCCCGTGCTCATTCCTGTTTCTGTTTCCGTGGGATTATAGGGATGAAATCCACGCTAAGTTACTGAGGCATTATGTGGCATCATAGTGCCGAAAGAATTTTTTAAATCTGCCCAGTTGTTTCTAAGTTTCTATTTAAAACCCCGTTCTGGAGGGATAATGTAACATCCTAGAGTTAAAACATTTTTTGAAATCGGTCAAATGACTTTAAAGTTCCCGTTCTCTGTTCCTGAGGGAATCTTCCGTTCCCGTAAAAATATGTGAATCAAATATAAGTCACTGAGGGATAATGTAACATCCTAGAGTTGAAAGAGTTTTTGAAATCTGTTAATTAACTTTAAGGTTCCCGTTCTCGTTCCTTTTTCTGTTCCCGTGGGGTTATAGACATGAAATAATAAGTAACTGAGGAATTATGTGGTACCCAGTGATGAAAGAGTTTTTGAAATCTGTCCAATAGTTTTTAAGTTTCCATTTCCGGCCCCGTTCCTGAGGGAATTTTTCGTTCCCGTAGAAATATGTGAATGAAATATAGATCTATGTCACTGAGGGATAATGTAACATCTTAGAGTTGAAAGAACTTTTGGAATCTGTCAAATAACTTTGAGGTTCCCTTTCCCGTTCCTGTTTCTGTTTGCGTGGGATTATAGGGATGAAATAAAATCTTTTAAACCTTCCCTAGACCTACACGAACATTTTAAGATCAAGATAAGATAAATCCGTTCAGCCGTTTTCGAGTTTTAGCCAGACTAACGAACAGCAATTCATTTTTATATATATAGATAGATAGATAGATTCAGTCAGTTCTTTTTTTCGGTTGTCAAAACTATTGAGATTTGAATTTAATTTCATTTTTGTTTCAAATACATTTGTATAGGTATACCGACTCGGAATTGCCAATCTAACAGAGCTATGATGGTCATCAAAAAAAGCATTTAGCATAGCATAGAAATTTTAAAAACACTACACCATCAGCTGGCGCAAAATAAGGAGGCGCATAAGCATAAAAATTAAACACGCCGCTGAGGAACATCGCTTAAAAATTTAAATTATCTAAGCGGAGTTAAGACTCAAATAATATACTTCCATTTATGAGTTAATAAAATGCCGCTTCAGCCAAACCCAAACCTACACTTTTTTTATTTATGTCTTTAATTAACAGAAACTACTTAACTAGAATTACACCGTCCATATGCCTCATTCAAGGTGATATGTCAGTCTGACAATTTTTTATTTTGAAGGGATGGCTGTGATTTGAACAAAAATCAGGCCTGAGCAAACTGATTTTCAGTTAATCATTGTTTAAATGAAGCTAACCCAGAAAAATTGACTGGTTAACAAAATCATTGATTAAAATCTCTGATCAGAGATTCCTTGATTAAATATTTCGTGAACAAACCGAATCCATGATTATCATCTGGAATAATCATTGATTAGAAATAATTAAGCTTGAACAAACCGGCCATAAGACTGTTTACTTAGAAACAAATATTATATTACATTTTGAACATATCGATATCAAAGTCTATACTAATTTAAATTTACTTATTTCAGTTGTATAAGAAAGAACAAATTTCTAACTAACTGCAGAATATTGATGGCGTTCAAAATTTCAGGATAATCCGATCGGATTCTATTTTCAAAATGGTATAAAGTTGTTACCATTCCAAAACGAATGTACAATCCGATTGGACTTGAAAAACTTTTTTTTGAAATTGATTTTCACTGCCAGAAAAAAATCGTTGAGTTGTTGTACACATTCCCATTTGAATACTCTTTCTGGTTTCGTGATTTGCCAAATAAATATAATTTCAGCCCTCTTTTGTATTTCTTAAGTTAGTTCATCTTCAAAGATTGTGAATAACCTGCTCAAAAAAGAAACGATGGTTTCATAAATGGTTAAAAGCAAAAGTTTGTCGAAGTCCAATTATGCTCAGCTGCTAAGATGAACACAGAACATCATTTGTAAATTGATCCTATACCAGCTCTCAACTAACGTACCTACAGACATGAGTTCATGCCTTTGCAGTTCGCTTTAAGTTTAGCTTGCGAGTTCGTTTTTGCTAATGAATCATCGAGGTCGAGTTCATATTAATGATGCAATGAAAAGAAAGTCGTTAATCGCATCTCTTAATAAAGTGTGGATGGTGAATGTCTCACAACAAGCAACGTTCGGTCAGAGACCTCACTCATTATATTTTCATTAAAACAATTTTCTTACTATGTGAATTTCTAAACTGTTATTATTGCCAATTCGAAGTCAATCGATTACATAACACCAATTTAAACTTAATGAAGTCGTGTTTTTGACGCCGGCACTCATGAACACCCAGTTGCAGTCTCAACGATTCTCGTAAAAAGATTTTTGAATCATATTTCATTCATAATTGCGAAGTTTGCAATTGATGCCATTAATTGAAATGAGTAACTGAAGCTTTCATCACATAGTTTACTGGATTCATTCATTATTTTATCAGAATGATTTTCATTGGGGATTCCTATACTGTCGACTGTCGACGATATTGAAGATGCGTTTGGTTTTTTTTTTTAATGAACTGAGAGTTATACAGGGAAACCAACGGAAGTATGCAGTCGATTTATAATTTGACTCGACTTTAATTTTGCATATCTGCTTTTGAACTGAATTGCGTTTATTTGCTGACAAATATTGCTGTCAGATCTCACTCCTGATACTGCTCATAGCAGCGGAATGAGGTAAAAAACGAATAATTGATAAGCACCACCACAATGGAGAAAACATTAAATTGAAAAAAATTCATTCGTGTTTAAATTTAAAAGCATTTTTTTTTTTTTTTTGATAACCTCAATGAAACTGTGGTTTACTTCGTGTAATTAAATACTCAGAATTCTTATTTTTGGATTAAAGGGAAAATTTGTGGTGTAAATTGTTGCAAAAGGGGGAAATAATGTCAAATGTCAAAGTTCAATTATTTGAAGATGCGAGCTCGTCTGATAAACGTGGCTGTATAACTTTACCCTTTCAGAGAATCTGTATCTAAAGTTATTTTGTCTCGAGGCCATTGAATGTACGCGTAGGCCATGTGGCTTCAATACTATTACCAGGAAATGGCGAACCAAACCAAAGATAAATCAGATGCCAGATGACAAGATGTCTACCAATGAAAAATGTGCTGCCAGCCTTTAGAAGGCTCAAAGGACATAAAGATGGTTCATAATGGGCGCAAAATGAGTTGAGGTTGTTGCTTTGGATTCTTCGTCAACGTCATTCTCTTCATTAAAACAATAATACTCACATTTTCTACCGGGAGCCCATCTCCAGTAGACTAAGGCTGAACGAGCGCTAGGCAGCCTGGTTGCCGCAGTCAATTTAGCTTGCTTGCTCCCATACAACGTAATATGATTAACTGGCTGCGCAACCAAGCTGCCTAGTGCGTTGAGTGCGTGAACACTCTTCGTGCTTTCCGTTTTGTGAGGATTCTTCAATCCTGGTCATTTTCTTTTTGTTCCGGTTTCTATTTCTTCAAAATAGCAAAAAGTGTTTAACGTACGGCATCAGTGATCGAGTGAGTTAGTGACAGTGTTCTTTTGAAATTCGTGCTTAATAATGAAATTCCGCCTAGTTAATGATGACGGAATATTAAATTATGGAATCACAATGCCCGATTTTGGCGATTTTGAATGCCAAAATCCCCTGATTCCGTCAGGTATTGTAATTTGGGGCCAAAATTAAGCTTCATCTTCAAAGGAGAGCACCATAATGTTAATGTTTTTCCTCTGTGCTTGGGGTTTTTTTTTTGCTGGTGCTTTTGTTTGTTTATGGCTTGACGTAGCTCCGGGAGTTCATTCCAACGTTTTTCTCGGCTTATTTTCTCCGACTCTTTAATTTCATTCTTGATATGGCTCTCTGTTAATTCATAAAATAGTTCTGGTCTTCTGGGGGCTGGGGGTTAATCTTGGTCCTGTGTTTGCCTGTTCATTTCCTTCAATTCCTACATCTCCTGGTACCCATTAAACTGTGTAAGACTTTAATTGCAGCCTGACTGTCCGTCATTATTGGAATGGGCTTGTTTTTGTAACCCCTGTCAATGTTTAATTGATTCATACAACGTCATCGTAACATCACTCAAAAGTGATGGTAAAATCACTGCCGAAACAAAATGTATCGTAAAAGACAAAAACAGACATAGCCAAGAGCCTGAGTAGATAAAGATATGCACATAAAAACAAAAGTTGCAGTTAACGAGTCAAAGTTATTTGAAGAGTTGGGGTAACTACGTCCGCAATGATGTTCAGCTGAATTTTTTTTTTTTTTTTTGATTCAATCAAAACATGTCTTTTTTCTGTTGAAAAACGGGATTTTTCCCTCAAAGCTCAAACTGAACTGAACTGAGGGAGCCTTTTGCCACGAGTTCCATTAGTGTAGGTCACCAAAAAAAAGACAATTATAAGCTAGGTTCTACTGAACTTATTGTACTGATGAATGGGAGTGAAAAATCTGCATGTATATTCATTCAGTTTTTGTAAATAACGCGAAAACTGCGTCAGTGCGGCTCTAATAAGGAAAAGCATTTGCTATAGCTCCAGCCCACACATTGTTTTTTGAAATAAGTACACCTTATATTGGACTAATTGTTTCCCATATTTTCCTTTTGTTGCTGATCTAACAAGATATTAAAAATAAACCCTTTAAAAAATATGCTTTTTTCCAATTCCAAAAAAAAAAAATACTTACATCCTGCATCCGCCATTTCAAACCAAAACCTCCATATAATCTTCTGGTACCCATCCTAATAATCGTTGCTCTTTTAAATACCATTTATTAAATTAAATGAAACTGTACTGTAAACTGTACTCAAATCGCAAGCAAGTGGAAAAGAATTTCAAATGAAAATCCAAGCTTTCTATATTTTGCAGTAACATAGACAATCTTTATTTGCCTTTAAAGAAGTCGATTGTGAAACACTAAGAACAGAAAGGAAGTGGTTGGTTTCATGGTTTGTAGATGAGTGTCTATCGGTTTTCAATGAATAAACGAGTGTTTCAGAATATTCAATGGAATGTATGTAATTTACATGCGTGTAACACTGTTGGTACTGCCAACAAAGTATATAAGATATTGTAATTGTGTAGCTGTTCTATCCCACAATGAGGTGCTCCGTCTATTTCAAGGGTAATTTTGTATTCCCGATATTCCCTTATTTATAATTTAGATACATTGTGAATACTTGCTTGTTAACTTTTTGGTGCTGATATACACATCGTGCTTGAAATTCCTTAATAATGTCCCTCTGGCAAGAATGCCAGGTTCTACCTTCGCTAATAATGAGAATATTTTTAGTAGAACTGTCATCTTATAAAGGACAAAACACAAAAAAATCATTTATTAAACTGAACTTCTATTCATCAACAATAAAATTAATACCTTAAAAAACCGCTAAAAGGTGACAACCGCCATGTAATATATTTCGTTTCAACATAATTTACAAAGGTCTATAAATGTCTCGGAGGAACCTCAAATAATTTCCTATTTCACTGTGAGAGTAAAGGTCCTTAAGGCCCAAAGATGGCTTTTTAAACCCCTGCTGGGGTGAAGTAAGGCAATTTTCTCATTACTTATGCTGATAAAGTGGCGTATCAAACACACCTAGCCGAGCTTTAATTTATGTTTTTTAAATGTTCCACAAAAAGGACTTCCTTTAGACGTGGTCAAAATAAAAATGTCCTTAGTGGCTCTGATGCTGTGGCATCAACAAGCGAATTGATTAACCTCTCTAGGTCCTCTAGGAATGATTGCGAGGTGGATGATAATGATTTCGATGCAAAATACTTTTCCCTGCCCTTTACTAATGATGTTTTATATTCCGAAGTTAAAGCTGTTGCCAATTTAATTTGCATGGTGATTTAAATTGCCACAAAAAAGTTTGCTTTAAGGCAACTCTGTCCAGCCTTCGTGTTATCCAATTATAAAATAAATTCTTGCATATGTCAGGACAGCTAATTCGATATAAGCAGCTGTTGGAGATTTTTTTATGGCTTTACGACAGAGTAATGTATCGTAAATGGTTTTAAAAGGAAATTCGATATTTTTTACCGAGAAAAATCAATGCTGTTTAAAGCAATTTATTGTTATTGGTTTTTGACAAGCTGAACTAAATTCCGGTCTCAGTAAAGACATCAATCATTGCTGTTTAGGATTTCTTGCACTCTATAAAACTCTTTGATGGGTATTTTTTAAATTTATCAAAAGTAAGTTAAACCGAATTCGAGGACATCATTTGCGATTTCCTATGATCGGAAATGAACTTAGAGTACATTAGTTTAGAAAAGCTAAAAAAAGTAAGCTATTACCTTTGTTTTAGCGGAGTGTTTTGATTGAAAAATATTACATTACATGTGGTACCCGTGGCTTGATGGTTAGCATGTCCGCCTGTTAACCCAGAGCACCATGGTTCGAATCCCATCAGAGGTAAAAATGTTTTTCCACGAGTATCACCTTTCGCGAGGAATAGGCAAGTCCTCCAATAGTAAATTCATCGCCATGAAATTCGCTTTTTCGATTAGCTTTTCGGAACCGGCAGAATATTGTAGGTCCCCTCCATTCCGCCACAAGGCAAGGTTGTGAGAAATGTGCTAGGCCCTGGAGCTCTTCGCTTTGCTGCGCCACCCTATTTATTTGTTTATCTTTTGTTTATGTGATTGTAATTCATGCTATAAATTCTTATTTGACAAATAGAACCATATTTTTATATCTTGGAAGCATGCTCTCATTTTGGAGAGTAGATCCAATGAGATTGTATTCCAATGACGATTTTTCACTCTTTTATTTGTTTTCTTAAGAAGTATATATTCAATTCAAGTATGTAATTGGATTTCAATGAACGTCTTTGAATAAATCAGTATAAAGATATGCCCTGGAGTGGCTACTTACTGCTTTTCCAATATCAACAACACATGGAAACATCATTAGTTTCTATCGTTTATTCAATCGGATTCTCAGAACCTCGTTTTCATATCTTAACAAGATGGTACAGTGTTTGTCTGCTTCGACTCCTTAATAAAGAAATTTCCCAGATATATATATATCATTTGCAGGAAAGCTGCATCTGCAAATTCAATTCTAATTAGAGCTTTTAATGTTTATTTTCAGGTAGTTCATGGTGTACACACAGAGCCAAGCCATGTGATACGAAAGCGAAGCATCAATCAACCTCTCCGGATATTGTTGTTTTACGATGAATCTGTTTACGGGTATGTATTTAGTTTACTTCTGAAGTTATATTTTATAATTTGAAAGATTTATCGAAATATATAATAATTGATGATATTTATTTCTGATGAAATCTTCGCAAATATACGCTATTCATAATTGGTGCTATTGGGGCTTATGAAGTACAAGAACGTAATTGACTGACAGTCCGATACAAACTTTGGGTTAGGAGGGGAATCATATTATGATTGGTGTTTTTTGATAAATTATTTTTTAATTGTTTGTAAAAGCTGCCGAAGTCTTGAAGCTCCCGAGGCTTAAGGGCCAACTATAATACACTTAGCCGAGCGTAGGCTAGTGTCAAAAACCAAATGAAAAGTTTCCGAAAGGGTTCGATAAACAAAAAGCAACTATAATAAATTTTGGCTACTTAACATGTAAACATGCGTTGAGCTGAGTTGAGTTGATTTGGTACCACAGAAGAGATACACAAGATGGCAAACCACACCACACAATGTAGAGTGTAGACAAATGGAAGTTGCGGGGCAAGAGAAGCGTTGGTTTTCTCTCTTCTTTGCTTCCTCTATAGTTGATGCACTTTAAATTTGACATTTACGTAAATTCCAGCCAATCCAATGGCTCTTGCTTAATTACGCGAAAGTTAGCGAATTTTAACGAAACTGAGTAGAACGTCTATTATAGTTGGTGTCATATAAAATAGTGTATTGGCTCGTTCGCGTAAGTAGGCGTAAGCGCGGCAAAGTGCATTATAGTTGGCCCTTTAGACTTTTACATTTACAATTGTTTGAACTCTTGTGTAAGTTGTCGCTGAAGGGAACTTTCAGTTACGAAAACGGTAGAGGCAATAACAACGAGAACGGCAAGCCAAGCTCCTTTTTTAGCGGCAAAAAATACGAGCGTTTATGAAAAAATAAAGAACTTTTTTTATTAAAACTATTAAAAAAAAAAAATTACCTTATGTGTTAAACCCTAACTAACTTCAGCGTGTTAACAAAATGTCAACAAATGTCATTGCTCTACAACTTAGCTTTTCGGTTTTTTAACTTTCTTTCAGAAAATCAAAAAACCGTAATTTTTTCATTTTAATTTCTTTTCTTTTTTCTGAAGATATTTTTTTCCAAGTTTTTATTTTGCTATTCTTAATATGTGTGCAGAGTTTTATAGCTCTTCGTATTATTGTCAGATTTTATTCGGGGTTTTTTTTTAATCAAAAGACCAGAAAACTGGAATAAGTTTTTTTTTCACTGAGAGTGTTTTAATCCAACGTAATTGTGTAAAAGCCTAACCTCAGCATATGTACACATGTTCATGAGTTCGGCTCAAACTACATTTTATTTGGGAAATTAAGAAATTGCTGACTTTGAAAAAATATTTATCGATTTTTTTCGACAAAATTGAAAAATATGTGCCAATCTAAATTCTATTTTCAATTCAATTTCTCTACGTTTTATAGTTCAGATTCTTCTTTTTCTAAAAAATTTTGAAATCCTAAAATTAAAAAAAATTAAAACAGATAATTTTATTTTACTCAACGCATTTTTAACAAAACTTAATTATTAGACGTGGAATAGTCCAATTTCTGGTTATGTGCAAAATTTAATTGCTCTATGTCTCACAGTTCAGACTTTATCGACTTTTTGCCGCCCTCACGTACAAAAAATACAGCTGTGTGCCGACGCTTGCACAATAAACTAAAAACTGTTTTAAAATTGTGTTGTTTTTTGTCTGTTTCATTTTTGACCATAATGAAATAAACTATAATTTTGAAAACCACTGGTTGTGACCAATGGCTGTACCTTCTCCAAATGCTAATTGTGTGTACCGGGCAGTAGAAATAACTTGATATTATTCATTTTAAATGGAACCCCAACATTTCTAACTTTGTCGTCCCTTTTGGCTTGTCATATTTTGCGTTTTCATTTGCCCCTAAAGCTGTGTTTCGTGTAACCTGGACGCCTCGGTTTTAGTATATGAAAATGAATTTTGTTTATGGCCGGAAAGTCATTTTAGTAATGTGATACAAAACTTTGAATGTATATTTCTGCTAAAACACTGAAACGTATAGTCAGCAATAAAATCTAAATATCGTTTCGAGTTAACGTTTACATCGCACTGCGACGCACTCAAGTGATGAACCCATAAGCTATACATGAAATAGGGTGGACCGTCGTTGTATGAGAGAAAGAGAAATTATAAAACGGCAAAATAAAAGGTAGTCTCTGTATTTACATAGCTGCCATAAAATAAAATAAAAGAAATGACATTTATTCCATCGCTGTTGAAAAATATTAAAATCGGACCGAAAACTCTATTGCTCTTCGAAATACATATTTATAAATAAATAAATAGGGTGGCGCAGCAAAGCTATTTAGACTTTTGAAAATAAGTTTAAAGGACCTAAAATTGTATACCAGAGTGGCTGCACAGTTTTTTTTTTTTTTTTTTGCTTTTAAGGAGAAAGCTTTATGCTAATTTTGAGCACTTGGACCTAATTACCGGTACATTGTGGTACCAGGGCAGCATCCTTCCCTTTTTTTCGGTGCAGGACATTGCAATAAGGTGGATATAATTTCGTATATAACCTCAAGGACGGCGTTCAAATGAAACTGGGAGGTTGAAGGAAAAGTAAATGTTCAAATCGGGATTCGAACCCAAGCGTCCGGCCTTCTTATTGAACACTCTACCACTGCTTGACTGCACAGTTAATTAAAAAATATTTACTAACCTGTCTTGAAATCGTTTGAGTCATTAAACACAAATTAGTTTGTGTAAAAAAAGAAATTTGAACCTTGGGAGGGGACCGTTTGAGGCTAAAAAGTCTTATCAAATTCATTGAAGCGCTTTTCTAAGAAAAAATTGCTTTATCATAACATTGAATAACTGGTTGCGTTATTTCTAAACCTAGAAATCCAATTTCAAAAACTGTGTAAGTTGATTAAAAACCTTAAAGTCCAAGTTTAAAGAAAATTGATCGGACCGTTTAGGCTGTAGGTTCATTCAGATCGAATTGCGGGACCCACTTTTTTCCATTTCGATCTCAATGTTATGTTTGATTATTTTCTCTTTTTTCTCATTCAGCTTTATTAAGAGTTTCACGTAAACTAATTCCCCTCGAAAAAGATCCCATTTCACTTTTCCCTTATGAGTTTCGGGGGAAAAATTTTCCATAGTCGCAAAAATTCTCTTATTATGAGCTATTTTCCTCCTGAACTGTGAAAAAGTTGAGAGCAATGACGGGAAATTGGATGCAAATGAACGTGGTCTTTTTTTTTGAAGTGAACTTTTTGATTCCAAGTCGAATTTTGTTCAGGGGAAACTCATAATAGCTTTTAAAATTCCAGGCGAACAAAAATGTTCAGGGCGAAAAGCTGTTCACGTGAACCTCATAATAAGGCTGATTAACTTGCCTTATAGAAGTACTCTTTGACTGCAACTAAAAATTATATCAGACTACCAAAGTGTGAAGACATATTTTTCTCACGAGTCTTAAGTTTTATCTTTACAGTTTTTAGTAGTAATTAGTAGTATTTATTTGCAAAGAGACAGTCCAAAGATTGGCCAATTCTTCATTTACTTCGATTACTATCGAGGCTATATGAGGTCAATTGTCGATAATTTTCTTAGCAAATAAGCAATGGTATTTACATTTATGTCAAATTATAATCCGAAGAATCTTTCAAACCTGTCCAATCGATTCCCACACATGTCGATTCACGATTTGTATCAAAAAATGCCAATTCCATTCAAATGGTCGACCTAACTGGGAGTTCATAAAAAAAAAATATATGTACAATTTACCTACCAGCTGTTTGTCTGATTAATATAAAGGTTTGAAAAGTGTTAATTACGAGGATATCAGATACTTTTTCAGACCTATCCGAAGAGAAATAACGATCTAATAAGGCAGCAGATTGTACAGGCATTTGAGTGCTCTCAACTACAATAAAACACATAAGGACCTTGGATACATTTGATTAGTTCACACTCCCCAAATGGGAAAACACGATATATTTAATTATTGAACGAGTTTTGTCCTTACAACAGTGTCAACCTAAAATTCTACCTATGTCAAATGCTCGGAAATTTAATGATAGAATTTAAGTTGACACAGGTCGTGGTTACTTAAAATAGGTACGATAATCGCGCGTATACAAATAAAAGGGTAACTTCCATTAACAGTAACTTATCTTTCCTTTCTTCAACTGAGTAGCAAATAAACAACTTTCCAACTGGGATATTAATATTTCAAAATATTTACGAGGCAAACTTGAACAAAGTTGGTTAATAGTTTGGAACTTGCTTGACTTACACGTATCGATTGAGCAGTCACAACTCATAGAGGAGCACAGTTTTCGGATGCTACATGCGTGAAAGTTCTCATGTAGTTTCTTCTCTGAAACATTATCGATAAAATAATAAAATAAGTCACCAAGTCGAAAGGTTACAGTGATGAGTGATAAATTTTACTTCACTTTTGGGAAGCAATATTACATATGAAGTCAACTAAGAAAACAATTTCGTCCTTCATACGGGCTTTTTATATTTGCCAAAAGTACGTTTGTCCTTTCCTTTGGGTACGAAAGTACAGTGAATCAATCGTTGGAGGTCACTGAAAGTGAAATATTTTATCGTTTTGAAAAAAAGCCACAAGAAAGTAAATAAACTTTTATAAAAATACTCGTTTGTCTTTGCTATTATGATGAAGATTGAAGAATGAAGAGCGTAGATAAGTACTTATACTATGAGCTTGCTCTAAGTTCAGAAGGACTTATAAACTAAGTTGAAAAGATAAATCAATACGCTCAGTCTTCACACATCAATTCTTAGAATAAACAACGATAGCCTGATATCTTGATATCTCATCGCCTTTTGGAATAAAAGAAGCTTGTATAGCGTATTTTTGTACGAATGTATTATAAGTAAAAATTTTATAACGAAACATCCAGTTTCTGATTGAATTTAGGTTCATACATTTTCCTCACCAGCGGTTAGGAAGTTTCGCTGACGAAATTAATTGACTTTTCTTCTGCATCATCATCATCTTTCTTTTTTTCATTTTCGGCGCTACGAGTTACCTCGAAAGTTTGCCACTGGAAGAATCATTATTTCGCTACATTCGCTTTCGATGTTTTGGTATGATATTGCCTTTTTGACTGGGTTCTACTCCTTTAAACATGGCAGTAAGCAGCTGAGCCGGTTGTGTTCTTCTTTTTAACAGACGGTGGTATTTTAGACGTGAAGGCTTCAATGTGCCTTAGTACTTTTATTTAGTTCTAAATAAGTGTTTCATTTTGAATTCTCCATCTCGATTGTGTTAATCATATTCAAAGTTTTTCAATATGTTTATTGTTTATCCTTATCCGCAGAATAATTTACCTGTCACTTCTCTTTACTTTTTCAATGCACACAATTAAACGTCTGTTTCACTGTACGAAAGAGTTACACATGGCGTGAGCATTGTTGTTGAATATGGATGAACTTTCGCACAGAAAGACATCCCCATAAACACTTTTTCACATATCTGTCTGTTATTTTTATTTTTTTACATGAGTGGCCTCACTCCTGCTGGAAACAGCCTATACAACTTTTGTGGTGTTCTGGGAAATTATTCAATATCTTTGTTTGAATTTCGAGGTAATATAAACATAATATGTAAAACAACAAAATAACAAACGTACTATACAGGGTGATTCGCATAAGGTGTGACAAAAAGATAGGGTGTGTAGGTTGGACCTAGACAAGCAAAAAATCGTATGGGAGGGGGGGGTCCATTTTCCCCCGTTTAGGCGGGAGGGGCAATTTAAGAAAAAAATCACTAAAAATGGGGAAAAAATTATTTTAAGAAAACGGTAATACCTACAGAATCGTGCTATAGCATTTTGAAAAGCCAAAAACCTATACTTTCATTTAAATTTTAAAATAAGTTGTTCAAATGAATAGTTTTTGAAATATTAATTTTCAAAGTCAAAATTTTGAAAAAAAAACATAAATTTTTTTTTTTAAACCATTTTTTTTCAAAATTTTACATTATTAAGTAGTATTTTTCTGGCTTACTTTCAATGCTCTTATTTATTTTTGATCAAACACAAAAAACCGGTTGTCAAAATAACCTGTAGTTTTTGAGAAAACCAAAAATTACAAAAATGACTTTTTTAAATTTTTTGTTTTTCTAAAGTTTTTTTTTCGTTATTGGATTCTTAAGTGAACTTACGAAATAAAGGATGAATTTTTTCTTTACTTTTTTTATTGAGAATTCACTTAAAAATCCAATAACGAAAAAAAAACTTTAAAAAAACAAAAAATTTAAAAAAGTCATTTTTGTAATTTTTGGTTTTCTCAAAAACTACAGGTTATTTTGACAACCGGTTTTTTGTGTTTGATCAAAAATAAATAAGAGCATTGAAAGTAAGCCAGAAAAATACTACTTAATAATGTAAAATTTTGAAAAAAAATGGTTTAAAAAAAAAAATTTATGTTTTTTTTTCAAAATTTTGACTTTGAAAATTAATATTTCAAAAACTATTCATTTGAACAACTTATTTTAAAATTTAAATGAAAGTATAGGTTTTTGGCTTTTCAAAATGCTATAGCACGACTCTGTAGGTATTACCGTTTTCTTAAAATAATTTTTTCCCCATTTTTAGTGATTTTTTTCTTAAATTGCCCCTCCCGCCTAAACGGGGGAAAATGGACCCCCCCTCCCATACGATTTTTTGCCTGTCTAGGTCCAACCTACACACCCTATCTTTTTGTCACACCTTATGCGAATCACCCTGTATAATGTACAGGAAATTTCCTTTGTGACAAGAACAGATATTATGTGTCGTATAAGCGTAACAATAAAAGTTTTTTGGAAGTGTGGGAGAAAGAGTTAAGAGTTTATGCGGGGTAATTAATTCAAATATGGGTTGAATTCCGAATGCTATAACTTTGTGTAAAAATTGTTGAACTTCTTAAGGCTCCTACACTCTTAAGAACGGAGAATGTTTTTTTTAATTTTTTTTTTGTTTTTTTTTTTTATCAAAGGAAATGAAAGGAAAAGCTTGGAAGTTGGAAACCAGTGAGACAAATTTAAGGTTCTTTCTTTGAGATATTTATTAATTGGTTCATCCATTTGCCTTGTTTATGTTTTTGATTGTTTTATTAGTAAAGGATTCAATTGACTCTGCAATACGACTTTCTTGTTTATTAAGTTGATTGCTTTTGAGAAGCTTAGGCTTTGGAAAAGTTTTGAGAAGTTTGTTTTTTTCGTAAAAGTGACAGATTTATCTGAAATTTTAAGAATTTAGTCTCTGATTGAAATTCCAAGAGGATGCTGATGCTGATTCTAGCTCAAGCTTGAGAATTTTTATGACCCGTCGGCGGCGTTTAATATATGAGCAGGATGACATTTTTTTTTTTTTATTTTGAAATCTTGTTTATTGCAACTGCCCTCATCTTGCTTGCTTTTCTAAATTTTGTCAACCGTATGTGCTAACTTAGCACTGCTAAGCACACAATCGTGCGGTGTGGAGTTTTCTTTTTTGTTCAGGAGCCATCTTTCTAATTGGCGGAGAATTCTCAACACTTCATCCACCTTACGGCTAATCTTTGGTTGATGTCGCTATCGCAAGTTTCTTTGCTGATATTTTAACTTTTCATGCTTTTTTTAAAAAATATTAGCTCGATATCACTTATCTTTTTTCAAAAATCATTTGATATCTCGCCAGCTTTGCCTTTCTTAGAATTTTTAATCCAATTAAGAAAAAAAATTCTTAATTATGAGTCGGATGACTTGGGTTATCTCGGGATGTTTCGTCCCGTTTGTTGCTGATGGTGTCCCTCTATATGAGGAGGTTGTTAGGGGTGGAATTAGCCACGGAAGTATGCTGACCCAGCATAGAAGTTGGTGGTGGTTTTCCTTCTGACAATGGGATTGGGGTGGTTGTTGATATTTGCAGCCGTTTTCATTACTGATTAAAGTCGATAAGACGTATTGGTCCAAAGGCGTCATTTTGGATTTTTCGTATACATTCTGGTAACATTGAGGCCGGCGCAGAGTCTCAGAATCTTCCTTTCGAAAATTAGGAGCTCCTTCATCGCGCCAAACCGGGCTTCCGTAGTTGATGACGGGTCTCAGCAGCTGCTTGTATTCTGTCTTTTTTTACTTAATCCTGTCTTTCTTCTCAAAGGGTACAGTCGGTGGAAGGCGAAGTTGGCCTTCTTCAGTACAGCGCGTGAGTGCGGGTTGAATATAAGCACCTCGTTAAAATTGATGCCTAGATACTTCGCGTTTTTTTGGGCAACCAGTCTGGTTCCATCAGGTAGTGTAATGGATGTGGCTTTGCAACTACCAGCAGTATGTCAGGCTCTTTTGACTCCAGCTCTGTCTTAGCTGAGTTGACCCGGATACCCCACATATGTACTATAATAAAAATATAGTTTGTAGATGTGAGTTTCCGTTCTCCGGGCAGCTATGGTTGGTGATTTAGATGTGCTATATGTCAGAGAGTCATCGATGTAAAGCAGGTTTTTGCAGTCCCTTGGGGTAGGCTGATCCGATGTCATGATGTTGAAGAGGAATGGCCGTAGTTTCGATCCCTGCTCTGATGTTTTTGGTGGGAGACTTTGCGCTTCCAATTTGGACGAAAAAGTTCCTGTGGGAGAGAAAAGAAAAAATTATTTTTATTAATGAAGCTGAAAAGTTTAGAAGATTTAGCTTATGGATGACTGCTTCGATCCAAACGCTGTTAAATGGTTTTCGACATCCAAAAAGAATGCGACGGTGATACAATGGCAGTTTAGGGCTGCGGCGACACCTTTTGTATAGTTTCATCAACGGATGCAGGGTTGAATTTAGAATTATTTATTGTCTCACTAACTTCTTCGAATTTGATTCCTGGTTTTTCCGTTTAAATATGTTCAGCTACTGGAAAGTGCTCTCGAGGAAACTGTTCGTTCAATAGGCAATCACCATACTTTCGCCACTTGGGTCGGTCATCTCTTGCAGCTCCCGATACATGCACTCTGTGTTCTTTTCTTGTAGTTGGGGCACTTCTGCTGCGCTTCTTTCTTGCAGCTTCCCCTTTGAGACTCGTCTTTTTTCTCTATACTATTTGACCATGCCAAGTGGTACCCGTGGTGTGATGGTTAGCATGTCCGCCTTTTAACCCAGAGGTTCGTGGTTCGAATTCCAACAGTGGCAAAAATGGAGTTCCTCGCACTGCTGCGCAGACCTTTTTATTTATTTATTTATTTGGCCGTGCTTTGAAAGCAGCTTCTTTCTACTTATGACTGATTTTGCCTAAACATTAAACCGCCATCTTTCTTTAAATTTTTTGCAGTGTCCCTTTGAAACCCCTTTTCCAATAGCGGGGTCCACACTGTCCAATTTGTTTGTCAAGCATCGAGTTTGTCAAACAAATTGGATAGTGTGGCCGCTCATCAACAGGCTTGTCAAATTTGTTGGATGGTTTTCAAAATTTTTTTATATTTTTGCAAGTTGGACAACAAGTTGGATGAGTGTGGACGCAAGTCGTCAAACTTGGAAGAAATTTCATTTCAAAACTGGTTTAAAGTAGTACACATCGCACCGAAAGAATATTTTTCTGTGTTCGGTACATTGAAAGAGGGATTTATGATGGTGTCAGGTAGTGGACCTCGCAAGGCAAAAATTTTTTTTTTCTTTGTTGGGTTGATAATGAATTTTATGAGGGTTTCAAGAAGTGCGTCTCGCAAGGAAAAAATAATGGGCAGATTAAAAATGGATTTTATGCGGGTTATAGGTAGTGAAGTTGGACAACAAGTTTGATGAGTGTGGACGCAATGGGTATTTTCCGTCCAACTTTTCATCCAACAAATTTGACAAACAAATTGGACAGTGTGGACGGGGCTAATGATTTAACAAGTTTTAAGCAAGTTTTTTTGCAGGCAATCACGCAAACTTTGTACATTTTGAGTTATGTATATTGATGATGTTACCAAGATATTTTTGCATATTCAAAATGCACTGCTCGCCTTTACCCTTATCAAAAATGTACTAGTCAATTTTCTTAGTGGTAATTGTTTGTTTGATTTTCTTCACCGCCTCCATTAAAAATTCTGTCAGCAGAAGATGGTGTTGCTCATTCTCTTCGTGTCTTTTCACTTTTCCTAGAAAAATTACGGTAAAGACTGGATGGGTTCCAGTTCATTAAGTTTTGTGCCTTAAAATATTGAATGTAAGAGCTTCTTCGCCTGAGGTCTTGTCGTCTTTGACAGGTAAAGCAACTGGAAGTGAAATTTCAAAAAAACGGTATGACTTTTCAGAGAATCCAAGCTCCTTTGAGATATCACGCAGAAAATATGTTGGCAAGTAATTTAGCTTTAATTTTTATCTTAAAATGTGGTTTTTAAAAACGAAAATTGTCATAGAGATAAAAACAAGTGACGTACAAATCCTTTATGAATTACACTGAGATAATAATTCTGAGAAATCCTTTCGCGTTTTTGGGGGTGGAATTTATTTATTAACAAAAATGTGTTTTTACAGGTAATCAATTAATTTTTATTTCTTTTCATTTAATTTTAGGTTAGACGAGGACAAATTTGAACTAATTAACGTGAGTTTATTTTTGGTGTACCTAAACTTTTCCGATATTGACAAAATAGTATCAAATTTATTTATATACAGAATACTGTGCTACCTGAAGCAGTTCAGTTTTGGGAGCAGGCATTGATGGTTCGGGAAACCAAAGGAATCATACGCCTAAACAGGTATGTGTACAGAAAAAAACAGCATTTAATTTTTTGCTTGATTTAGTGGGAAGTAAGTAACTGAAACCAAAACATTTTTGTTTTGCTGTCATTTTTCGCACATGGGACAAATGACAACTTTCAACTTCAGAAAAATGTTGACACTAACACGACACGACAGTTCACCTTCTCAAATACAGTCAATGGAAAGGAAAAGCAGTCCTGGTTGATATAAATGCTTTGTCTTTATTGCAAAAACCTTGTATTGATTGAACTGTTATTCACATCGGTTAGGGTAGGTCCTTGAAATAGGCTGTGTTGGTTTAAAGTTATTTGAAATCATATTTGCGATGCTTTGAATGAAAGGTTTATTGAAAAAATATTTTTTCCTATTGACTTGCTTCCAATAAACGGTGACAGCATTTTTATGTAGGATAACAATCAGAGTTTAACTTAAACTAGCGCAATCCTGTTATACTTCCACGTAAGTAGTTATCCTTCAAATTGCGTCATAAAGCGAAATGTCTTTTATGGCTTCTTCTGGTGAAGAAATATTGGATTGCAAACCGGCAACAAAATGATGCACTGTTTTCTGTTACTCATTCATGACAGCCATACGCGAGTGTTAAGGATGTCAAGTATCTTATTAGTTAGTCTTCAAGTGGTTATTTCATAAATTAAAATCATTGAAAGGGACTAGAAAGCTGGTGCGCTGCGAGACTTTTACCCACTAAAACCATGACCATATTTTATTACCACAAAAGGAAGCTCACCAAGTAATTTTTCTTTGATGTTTGATAAGACTAGGGCTGTTTGCTGGGCTAAAGCCCATCATTCCATAACACGAACAAAAGGGTTTTAGTAGATAATAATTACTTCTTCGGTACCTGAAGCATCCTTTTACATTAACCTTTATAGGGAACATAAAAGGATGGTGAAGGAAACTAAGTGGAATGCAATGAATTTGAAATATTTTATAAAAAAATGTGTCTACATAAAGTATCTCTAGAATCCGTCCTTACAGAACGGCTCAATATTTCTTAATAACTCAATTATGGGTATTTTACTGAAGACATAAAACGTTACCGCTCTTGTTGTCATCTTTGATAGATAAATGCACAAACAAATATTTGACTAAGAACAAGAGAAACGTTTTATTTTGTTTGAACCTTTGCAAATATTTTCGCTTACGAGTCCTATGGGTGAAGAGTTGAGCAGACGTCGTCGCGTCGCGGTTACTCACACTTTAATTTCATAAAAGAACTCAAAATGGAAACCTTATCTTTTCTCCCACACAGTTCTTTCGACTAGCCCTTGTCCGAATGTCTATATTTTGCAAGGATTAGACTCCTCACTTGTTATGCATATTTTAGAATGCATTTTTTTATATAAATTGCCATTTCTCTTAATAAAGTTGGCGATATTAAGCTCATAACTTCCAACAAAAAAGCATTATTCATCAGTTTTCTTTTTCTTCATTGCTGTCGTTTACTTTACTTTGCGTTGGTTTTCCTTGGTTATAGTGCTTTCAACTCTCAAACACTTTACTCTTCTAAAAACTTTTTCTACGGTCTACTTCATCATTTTGCTAATTGCCAGATGCACTTATCGCTGACAAAAGTTTGTAAACTCAACAACAATTTACTACGAACAAGCTCGAGTAGTAAGTAGTAGTAAAGTATTGGAAAAGATGACCATCTTTGTTGCGCAACCAAACTTTTGCCGTATTCCTTTGCAGTTAAGCCACAGTTAAGTTTAACTGGAATAGTTAATGAATCTCTTGTCGTTTCCATTTATTTTACTGACCAGTTTTTACAAAGCAAAGCAGGTGGCTCATCTCACAAGCGGTGGTGAAGTCTTATAATATATTTCACATGTCCTTGAAGGATACCCTTTGTTCTATATAAATTGAAATTCACGAACAAGGAGCCATTGTTATCTGTATATGAACATTAAATGAGAGACAAGAGATTCAATTTGAATATGAAATCGTGCGTTTTGATTTCATTACTCTGTCGATGGTGTTCAATCAAATTAAATTCAGATGAGAAGAAGGACTACACAAAGATTTATTCATATCCTAACAATGTCCTATTTACGTATAATTTTTTTACAATTATCATATATGTACTTGGACCTGCACAATGCACATCCTGTGCAACCAATTTGCTATTCAAACAAAGCCTTCTCATAGTCAATCACACGTACCTCAAGTGTTGCGCTTAGAATTTCAAATTGGAATTGATGTTTTTTTTCTATTTTATTCCTTCCAAGTCCGGTTGAATTCAATTATAAGTCTCGCAAGCAAGGGAGTGTGTGTCAACTAAATGAAATACCTGAGTTCAGATGCGTGCCTACGTATACCTACTTGTCTTGAAATGCCCATCTTCCTTTTTATGTCCATAGAAGCTTTACTATTCCGAGTTTTTAAATTGCCAATTACAAAACTTCTTTCGTTTTGCAGAAAATGCGATAGCACTCAAGTGTTTGTAAAGGACTCCCTAACGCACTGTATATATCACTGCAAATCGGTGACAATGTGTGGTGAAGTTCAAGTTCCTGAAGAGCATCTTGACGTAAGTTATAATACACATTCCCTTGTTAACTTACTTTTGATAAATTCTTTTCTCTCAGGTATGCCGGGTTTGCAATGCAACTGGACAAGACTGCCGTGCCGATCCCAGTACACAAAGAGGACCAGGCATTGAGAATGCGGACTTTGTGTTTTACGTATCAGCACGTCAAACAGAACGATGCCATAAGGGTTTAACGGTAGCGTATGCCGCTCACTGTCAGCAAGAAGCCGCTCTTGATAGACCAATAGCTGGGCATGCCAATCTGTGCCCTGACAGTATAAGTACAAAACCACAAGAACTTCAAACGCTTCTTTCGACGGTGAAGCATGAAATTTTGCATGCCCTAGGCTTTTCAGTCAGTCTTTATGCGTTCTTCCGTGATGAGCACGGTGAGCCACGTACACCGCGGAAAGCAGATACAGGCAAACCTTATCTCAACGAAAAGTAAGCTTTATTTTCCACCATATTGATTGTCAATTATTATTGGTGAATGAAATGTTTTTTTTTCTCTGAATTTCAGACTCCAGATACATCAGTGGAGCGACAAGACAATACGCAAAGTGACTCGAAATAAATGGTCTGTGAGGGGTGGGACGATTCGAAAAGTGGTTGACATGATGGTGACGCCGCGTGTGGCGGAAGAAACCCGCAAGCACTTCAATTGTCCTGAGCTGGAGGGTGCCGAACTCGAAGACCAAGGTGGTGAAGGCACCGCGCTAACGCATTGGGAAAAAAGAATTTTGGAGGTGAGCTGATATATACAAATAAATCCTCGATTCCATATTGAGTTGAATGGGGCTGAAAAGACTTGTGCGTCCCACAAATTTAGTATGGTTTTGCAAATATTTACTACTCAGTCTTACGTGGGGGATTGAGAAAACACAACATCGATATCCAGTATTTTTTTTTACATGATTTAGGGGTGTGTTAGCGGTTATTGATTGTTCTGATATGATGTGTTGTCCTTGTGCAATAAATACTTATCATGAAATTGCAAAAAAAAATTTCTTTTATCGTGGGAAAGTTGACAGCGATGCGGCGCTGAAATATTATTTTCCTCTGACATTTACGTTGATTGAAAAGCCGTGTTTTCTTTTTGTTTTTTATCCGTGAAGAAGGAGATTATAGTTGACTTGATATTTCCATCATAAAAGCATCTGTAATAAAGATTCTAAAACAGCTGAAACTCTTTTAAGTGGACTTTGAGGTTAATCATTTTAAGTTCTCTAATGTTTTTTGGTCTAGCCTTCTTCGGTAGGCATTGCAGCTCGGGGTCAACCTGGGCGTCAACCAATGCTTTTGCCCATAATTTAACTTCGGCCAAGCAATTTGTTTTTATTTATGTTTGGCTGCTTGTTTTTTTAATTACTCTTAGCCTAGAGACACGTGGTTGTATTTCCTTGCATACAAACGTCCTTAAAATAAATAGGTAATTAAAAATTACACACCCACTTCATGGCAGTATCAATTATCAATTAATTGTTTTCATATCTTTTCTTCTGAACTTTGCATGACATTCAAATAGAACGATTTATCATTGAAGTCCTTTTGAATTGAGATACATATTTGAAACAAACACCCACGATATAATACAAACATTCTAAGAACGGTCATTCGTTATTTAGACGTCATTTTATTTATTAGGAAATAAATGTTTAACTGTCTTGTAACATTTTGAGAAGTTTTATATTTGTCTGTTTTTTCTTTCGACGAATCATTTAAAATTTATGCTGTTATGTCTTACAGATTTACTTGTTTGAATTTTTTCTTAGATTTCCGTTTTGTTTGTTTGTATTTTGCAATGTCGATTTTGTTTTTCGTATGATTTTGTATGTGTCGCGTGACTTGGATAAATGTCAAGCTCATATAATAAATTCATTGGAATAGTCGAGTTTTGAAGCTTCTGTGCACTTTTATATGAATATATCTTTCAAAAGGGCCCTTGTCGTTGGGTGGAAAGGAAATCAACTACTTAAGGGAGCCCATCAGGGGGACGAATTACGGCACACGTTATCGAATAACTCGTGACGTAATTATGCGAAATTGATATTATACCTAAGTTATCGAGTAATTTAGTACCACAATTTGGGATTCCCTCATCAGTAATTGAATGGAATTTCAATCACTCGATAGCTGATGCCACTCACTCACTTAATAGCGTGAGCTGTAATATGGCCCCTGGTTGAGCAGAGTGATGAGGCGGTCTTTTTTATATGACTTCTAATATGCATTTTGCAGAAACCTCAGACCTAGAATGGGCGGCTGTATATTTTCACCTTAGAAACCAACTTCTTTACCTGAGACCGAATTACAGCTCACGTTATCGAGTGAGTGAGTGGCTTCAGTGATCGAATGAGTGAGTGATCATTTATTTGTTAGCGAGATTTATTATTCTGTAAAAAAACACGTTTTAGTGAGAAAGATTGGGGCTGCCCAAATATGGGAGCTATACTCCATCTTAGGACGAATGTACGTTTTATAGATGACTGCCAGGTCATTGGGTGAAAAAAATTTCTTGCATCGTCGAAGAAAGCCTAAGCACTTGGCAGCGTTTTTGGCGATTTCAAGTATATGGTTATTCCACAAGAGGTGGTTGGTAATGCACATACCGAGGATTGAAAGCTGTTCTGTTTCAACAATACAAGAGCCACTCATGGATAGTGGCAAGGGAGGAAAGTTTCGCTTCAACGACAAAAGACAGCATCGAGTTTTTAAAGTATTAAATTCTACGCGGTTTTTTATTCCCCACTGGACAATGCTGTCTAGATCAGAATTTAATGAACTTAACATACGTTGCCGCCCTAATTCCACGTCCGCAGATGAGGGACGTGAACTTAAGAACGAATATGAAAAGCTGAGGGTACTGTCGTCGAGAAAGCAATTAAGTGGATTAGTAGTTTTAGACAGAAGATCGGTAATGAAAATAAGAAAAAATGTCTGAGACAAAACAGAGCCCTGGGGCACACTAGCATTTATTTTGTGGGTTTCAGATTTATAGCCGTCCAAACTTATGAACGGTTTGAAAGGTAGCTACTAATCCAGCGAAGAAGAAACTCATAGAAACCAAATGCACGCATTTTAGATAAAAGAGCTTGATGCCAAACTCTATCGAATGCTTTTGAAATATCAAGCGCAATAATCTTACTTTCACCAAATCGATGTAAAGACTTGTGCCACTGTTACTTGATAACGTGAGCGGTAATGCCATATTCACATAATTCCGTCACGAGTAATTCGATAACGGCCTGGTAAGAACAACCTTAAAGTCTTGAAGACTCAGATCTCCTTTTTTTAAAGCTGTCTACCTGCACAGATTCGCCAAATATGACTTGCCAACCATGTCAGTGCGATACTAAAAAACCACTTAAAGAGTAAGCCTCTAAGGTGAAAACACTCTGCACCCTCATCTACTGCAATATCGTCACTTAGGCTATATAAGTTAAAAAAAAAATACTTTAAGTTCCGCTCCTCTAAAGGATTGCCTAGTTACAATAACTCTCCTGATTGTGAATTTCGAATAAGGAAGTATTCAGCTATAATTGGCTTGTTTTTTTTCGAAAACAAGCTAAGGAACAGAATGACTCTCATAATTCGAACCACTACTAAAAAAAAACTCATATTAATTTAAAAGCTCTATGGGATACATTGGTATATGATGGAATAGTATTGGTATTGAATTATACTTATCTCAGCAAGCATTATATGTAGATGTTCTATGTCCTTGTTTGATTACATCATGTACTTAGTTTTGTTTTCGTTAAACATAGAGACATTTTTGGCGCCTAAGTATCAATTTTGGCCAAAATAAAAATTCGCTTGCTTCTTCACATTACGTAATTATTGTCTGAAAATGAATGATGTGAAAAAAACTGATTTTGTAACAATGTGTTGCAATTAAAGTCTTGTTGAGTGTCCTACCGACCATGACGGAGCATCCTGCGAAGTGCGGTTTTTTTTTTTAATTCATTTGAAGGATAGCTTTGATTATGTTGAAAGTGTCTTCCGGTGGCATTCACCTTTCAATCACGTTTTAGTCCAGTAAAGATGACCACGGTTAAAGGGCTAGGCTTTCGACTGAATCTAGCTGCTATAATCTATATCGAAGTGTGGAAAAAATTAAAAACCCTACACTTCATTTCCTATGTTTTCGTGTTTGAGGAGATAGAGTAATGATTCTACATTAAAACGCGAAGAAACTGTATTTATAAATTTACATATCTAAGAAACCTCACCTGTCTGCAAAAAAAAAACAACAAAGCGGACTCGTAATCATATCCAAAAGTTACCTTTTCGATGGTAATACCTACTTTGTAGATTTTTAAATCTTCTTTTGGATTTTCAAACGTATTCATACCCACGAGTTAAAGTTTGTTCGTTTCCAGTGAAAAAGAAAAAGAAAAAACCCTTCTGGTTAAATTTCAAGGAAAGGATTTTTTTTATTCAATTTGACATGTAACTCGCTCACGAAAAACACTACGGTGCGGTGGTTTGAATTTTCTTCCCTCAACGCCTTGGTTGAGATGAAATCGTGTGAAAAACCTTTACAAGCACTTAGGGACTAATCAAGTGTACCAAAACCGAACTAAATCAAGATTTCTTTTCTACCAATGGCTTTGGTTTCTGAGGTTACAGATAAACACGTTAAACCACTTGGAAATTAAAAAGGAAGCTGTTTTTCAGAAATCTGAAATTACCTTTGTGGGTTGTGACCGGTATATGGATGGGGCATTTAATTATTATTATTTTTTTTTTGTGGTTTTTGACAGTACATATCAATTTATTTTCAATTTTCAGAACGAGGCAATGACGGGAACGCACACACAAAGCCCAGTCTTTTCACGTATCACTCTTGCTTTAATGGAGGACTCTGGTTGGTACAAAGCAAACTTTTCGATGGCATCACCATTATCCTGGGGAAAAGGTTTGGGTTGTAGCTTTGCTATGCGAAGCTGTAAAGACTGGATCCAAATGAATAATGGCAGGTTTGTATTTTTGCACACAAGTGCTCTCATTTAATATGGCTTTAATTTAATTGTGCTGATAATTTTTGGGAAAAGTTCGCTCAATCAAGCAGAAAATATGCGGTATGCCTTGCTTTACAATGCTTTGAAATTGTTTAGGTTTTGTTTAAGTTTTTGTTAGTTTTGGAGTTTGCTTTTGAAGGTGTTTTGATTTAATTTTACCTAACACACCTTACAAACCTAACAAAGTTGTGCCCTCTTTAGAAGGATACAACAATTTGAGAACGTTTTTATGTTTGCCTGAATCGAAAATTAACTTCAGTTGCAGTTCATACGTCTTAATATTATTTTTTTATTTTATTGTAGGCATTGTTCGTTGTATGGCTTGTTTTTAAAGTTGATTTGTTTTGATTAAGTTTAATTTGTAATTTTGAACGTGTGAATATTTATTTCGAAAACATAAGGCTTCTAGGACTTTGCTTTATTGCGCTGGTATGATTTGATGTTGTAGATTGCTTATGCTGCATTTTATTGTCCCTTTATCATTGTTATTAAAAGAGATTTAGCCATGGTCAAGTTATGAGGACTAAGAATCATTTAATTGTTCATTTAAAGATTGGTGTTAATAATTAACGTTTGATTTTTAATTCCAATTTAGTAAGAATCCTTTCAAAATTGAAAAATTAGAAGTAAAAACCCCAATTACAGCAATGTCCTTATTTCAGTTAATAAATTAATAAATGTAAATGTTATTTGATTTGTATTTGAACTTTCAGAGGCCGATCCATCCATCCTTTCTGTTCGAAAGTCAAAAGGGATCCTCTCCAAACCGAGTGCACTGACGACAGAAATTCAGTTGCACTCTGCAATCTCATAAGACACGACTATGAACTGCCAAAAGAATATCAGGTAAATACTTTTACATATGCTCAAAATCCAATTGAAACTATATTAATCGCACCAATATAGAACTTTGACAGCATAAATCACGTAAAAGACGGCGAAGAAGGATTCTATGGAGGTTCAGTGTCACTTGCCGATCACTGTCCATACATCCAAGAGTTTACTTGGAGAAGCAAAAACGTCATCGTTCGTGGATCACACTGCAAGTTCGAAGAAAATAATCCAAGTAAGGCCTTAAAAAGCTGGTTAAAGATTTTTTTTTTTAAACACACTTTTCTCAAATATAGAACCAGAAAAAAACTTTGCTCTGGAGAGCTATGGCAAAGGATCGAAGTGCTTCGACCACAGTGACAGCATGTGGGAGGAACGTTCTTGCCGCCAAACACGAGAGTGGCAACATTGGGGATCCGGCTGCTATAAATATAAATGTGACAATGGACGTCTTCACATCGTGGTTGCCAACTACTCTTACGAGTGTTTCTTCCCTGGCCAACAGCTGTCAATTCGAATTAATGCCAACGGATGGCTACATAAAGGTATCATTATATGTCCCCGATGTAGTGAACTGTGTGGAGAATACTTCCAGCGTCAGGGATCAGAATGTAGACTTCGTGAAGAAGCACCACCATCAAACATGTATCCCCGTGATAACCTTGCTTGTTCGGCAACATCAATCACATCACTTCGTACTCAAATTAGTGTAATAGTGCTGAGTTTTTTATTATTATATTTAAGGACGGCGAGTTAGAAATTGCTTATACCACTGGGATTTTATAACGCCCATCTTGTGATAACTTTCGCCACTCAACTGGAGATCGCACAATACAAATGAGACTTGCATGTGGCACTGGTCCTAATCGAACATCGATTCAAAATTTTATTCTTATTTATTACAACAAAAAAATGATCACAAAAACTCCAAATCTACGATTTATTTATTTTGCTTTGATGTAATCGTGTTTGTACCATATTATTATATTATTATAATATTTTAGATAAGTGTTTTTTGTTTTAATCTGCCGAAAGCACATTCCAAGCGAAATGATCAGCACAAGATTTTGCATTTTTATTTTATTTAGACTTTTTAAAACGTAAAATTAAAAAATGTCATTTAATTTTTTCAAACTTTCGTAAATCAATTATTTAAGAAAGAAAGAATCAACTAAAAGCAATTGATATGCTTGTTAAGTGTTTGTGTACAATTAAGAGATAGTTATATTTGTAAAAATCTCTCCACTCAAATGTTCATCAAGTCTTTTGAGAATCTATTTTGTAAATTAATAGCGTAGACGTAAGAGCAGACAAAACAATTATAAATAAATAATTTTAGTGTGTATGAATCCTACTGTTTTATTAAGGCCCGTTTGCTGATTCGAGTCATAAATTTAAGTTCTACATAAAGTTTTCATTTTTGTATGAGACGTTCCGGAATTCTTAAGTTCTACATAAGAATTCCGGAACGTCTCATACAAAAATGAAAACTTTATGTAGAACTTAAATTTATGACTCGAATCAGCAAACGGGCCTAAATCAAGTAAACAGTGGCGTGAAAAACAGTGCTTTATTTGACATTTTGTATTTTTTTTTTTTTTTTTTGAGAATAAGCAATTTTCGTAAATAAAGGCCTGTTTTTAAAAATGTATATCTAAGCCTTCCCCAATTTAGTGTCCTTCCAACTATCCTTGAATCCTGCCAGCGTTAAATATTGAAGACCAGTGGCAAACACTGCCAAACAAGATTTACAAAAAGAAAAGAAGGAAAAAACAGAGAACTCTCAAAAAAAGAATCAGGATCACAAGTGTTCGTTTCAGGAAATTGTGAGATGACATAATAGGAATGAGACCCGAAAGTCATGCCATGGTAGCGAACCTCGACCGCAAGGCTGTAAAGTCTAGAAGGAAAACACAGTGAAAGACACATAGTCAGTATTGAGGATCTGGAAAGAACACTTTTGCAGACTGCTTAACGCTTAAGAAGACACAAATTCCGCTGTCAGCAGAATCCCCCATTGAACTTGGACGATGGCCAAGAATTCCGTCTTTCCGATATAGAAGAGATTAAGCTTGCCATTATTAACCTTAAATCACTCAAAGCTGTAGACGATTTTGACGCCGAGCAGCAGGGAATCAGTTGGAATGAGTATGAACATGGAATCGTTATCAATGTAGTACACCATGATTTTATCGATTTCTAGTCCGCCTTAAACAGTATTTACAGAGAGGTGGTGTATACAGCTATGTCTACTTTCGCCACCCCTGCAAAGCTTGTACAGTATGAACTTGGAAAATTCACGCTGTTCCGTCAAGGTACGTAAAGAACTCATGAGACTAATAGGAGGTTTTTTTTTTGTCCTTTTGACAAATTGTCTTGCAAAGTATATACTGCCTCAAGCAAGGACATAAAACATCGAAAAATTGCCCAAATGTTGAAGATAAACATAACTTTGTGTTGAGATAGTACAGAACTTCGTCTTCCTCAGATCAGCTATAGACACGGAATAAGCATCAGTGACGAGATCAAACGAAGAATATATTCTTACTCGTTTTTTTGTATGGTTAAATAGGGGACTAAAAGTAATCATAGGAATGCAGAATAAACTCTTACATTCACATTTCTTATTTTCAAGGTATGTATCTTTTTTATAGTCTTTTCAAGAAAGAATGCTAGTGGGAAAATCAAGAGTTGAAAATTAAATTTTTAAACGTGGAAATCGATTTTCTTTTGTGTTTCTTTTTTTGCATAAAACATGAGTAAGTAACCCAGAAATGTTTTCTGAACCTGTTGTTTTTCCTGCATGAAGCCGAAAATGAGGGAGGTTATACCAAATGCAAATGTTCAGATAAGCTTGTTTTTGAATTCGAAACAAAACTGCTGTGTCCATGAACTGCTTGTTGTTTTTTCGTGTTTGCTGTTGTTCTTCTTTTTTTTTTAAATCTTCTCAGAATTGCTTCAAACATTAATGTAGCATCATGGGTTTATTTATTAGATTTAAAACGATTTTTTTTTTTTTCTTATTTTGACCTTTATATGATTTCCATATATATGAGATTACACACAACGAAGTGTATGAATTGGTACATTAACTTTTTTTTGTGTGATGTGGTATGGTATATGGTATTTTAACTGTGAAAAAGCAACGCTAAACAACAGAAAACCCAAACCGTCAAAAATACAGAAATGTTTCATTAGTAACCAAATATGTAGCTAGAAACCTTTCATTTTTAACAAAGCTCATGTCTTTTTTCTTTGTTCTTTTGTAAGTTTATTTGGCATTTGGTTTTTCGAGTTCTTTATCAGTTATATGAATGGAAATATGGGAAGAACTATTTTCAACTAGCTTCGGATTTGATAATTTGGCAAATCGAGGCGAGCGGAGAAAAAGATATCGAATTCAAAACTATTTTTATAATTATTGTCCTGGCTAAACACGGTTAGTCAAAACAGCTTTAGCGAACTTGACTTTAATAATCTAAACTAAAGACACTTAAAGCTCGAGAACTCTGAAGCGACAACTTATCTTTCTTCCAAAGTTGTGACAACTTCGAGTACAAGCAAAATTTATTTTATTTTGCCCCTTTCAATTCTATTTGTCGACCTATCTATAGATTGATGAAAGGTAGTTCGTGCTTTTAGAGTGAAAGTGACCTCAGTCAAAATTTCTGTAACTTCTAATTTCGATATAAGGAAGCCTAACATACCTACTTTTTTGAAAACTTCGCTCATTTCTCGCAAATGCAATTTTTATTTAGGTCACTTTCATTCTAATTGCACGGCCACGACCACGCACTAAGTGGTAAGGCGGCAGAGCGCCATACCGACATATATGAAATAAAATTAAAAGTTTAGCAGCAGAAAAATTTCAAGTTAGGTCACTTTCATTCTAAGAGTGCGAGCTAGTCATGAGATCATTTTCAAACATACACACAAAATATATGAGGAAAAAGTACATATGTATACCCAACAAAACTCATTAAGATGGAAAAGTCATATTTTTGACTACTTCTAAAAAAGTTGCGAAAACCCAAAAATCTAATAAGAAAAGGTTCCAAGTTCCAGAGACAATAAACAGAATCTCTTCTCAACCAGGTTTTTTTTCGTAAATTGTTTAGTAATATCAAAAAACCTTGACATAAATAAATAAATGTAACTTTATATAAATTTTCCTAATTTGTATTGAACATATACGAACATACTTTTGACAACCACCGCCCGCTTAGGTACGAGATAAGGTATGAATCAAACAAGTTTTTGCCATTAGAATGCTACTTTTTTATTTTTATCTTATCTTTTCAATTAAATTAAAACTTATCAAATATTATTTACAAATATATTATTTAAAAAATACAACAAGGTCCACAATGCAATATATCTCAACAAAACAATCAGTCGTTAAGTCATTCAGTCATATCTCCTTTCCGTTTGTTTAATTTTTCTGGTATGTTTTTTAATTCAAAATTTATAATATGTAGTGTACCTATTTTTAAATATTTACTGTAGCACTGAATAGTGCTTTAATACATTACATAAAAAAATTATTAAAGCACTACTGATGTAACATTTTCGAATGTAAATATATTTATATTTGCATTTAAAATTGAAAAGAAAATTAAATTAATTACAAATATCACTGTTTAATTTTTTATATTTAGCTATGTACAAAATTGGTTTGCTTAAAATTTTTAAAACATACTTTTTAACTGCTATACAATAATTTATTATTAATAATATATAAAATAAAAGGATTCAATTAAATAAAACAGTCAAATAAAATTAATTATAATAAACTAGACACATTAGTTATTTATTATTACTAACTACATTTTATACAGTCATTTCATTTTAGCTTACACATTTAACAAATATTTTTTTCTTTCTTTCACAAAATGATTTTCAAACTATTTAATCAAGAATGCAATGGATGTATGCATGCAACACTGGCCGGAAAGTATTTTTTAGTTCTTCTGATTCCTGGTAAGCGATATACCAAGAAATTTCTTTGAATAATTCAAAACTTTACTGTGAATCGCTTTAGAGAAGAGTGAGTTTAAAATATTCCAAAAACTGTGCTTTTTCTGTCAATTATGTATGTACAATTTCCTTTAAAAAAATCAACAAAACAAAACCAACCTCTCCCCTCTTAAGCATTATCAAAAAAAAAAAAAAACATTTTCGGAAATTATAAATAATAAATAATTTATGTATAATATGTGCATGATGGGGATTTAAACTAAAAGTGTCAGTGGTACATCCAACTACTCGGCAGCACCGAATCTTTGATGGAGAACAACGCTCGCGCATACCAATGAACGCCTTCTTGTACTGTATTCGTTTCACCAAACCAATGATGCAACCACGCCAATACTCTGAATGGCATGTAGCTCCAATGCGCTATATTTTGGCTATCTACGACCGCGTAACATGACGCCGCTACTGAATCAACAATTATTGTACCCTCTCTCGTAAGGGGTGCAACAATTCCTTTCGCTAATATCGCTGACAAATGCACCACTTTTTGCGGTTCCAAATTGCCCAATCGATTTACCAACACATAATCATCCTCTTCGACTTTGTCAGCAAAGACAAAGCTCATGAGTTTTTTAGTTGGGTTCCAAACCATTACCAAATGTTGCGGTGTTACTTTTAAAATAGCTCCGCCATCTGTACGAATTTCAACAAACTCTTGTGTGCGCTGAATGTCTCTGTCTAGGAAAAGAATCACTTCGCTGTACACTGTGTTACCATCAGCAGTCATGCTTAACACTTCATCACCGACTTGGAGCTCACTCATCTTCTTTGTTTCGCCACTGGATGTTAAAACAGTGCTCTGTCCCGTGAAACAGCCACTCATGTGATTGGTTTGGGTTGAGTCTGAAAAGGAAAAGAAAAAATGTTGATTAATTAAAGTAAAGTAATTAGAATTAAAAAAAAAAAAAAAAAACAAACAGCGAGAAAAGCTCGAACGTATGGTTTTGTTAAACCTGCAGAAGGTGTTTTGGCCTTCATTTGTGGTCTCCATCTCTCATTTACAATGAACGAGTTATCTTTCAAGTGTCGTCGAGTATCTACAAAGTAATGTTTCGTCATCTTGAAGTTGAAAAACTTCCGTTGAAGTTGCTTTGCCAAGGAATTTGTTAGCAAGCACCAAGTGAAGTATTAATTTCATGTAATAATGTCATGTTAACAAAAAGGGGCGCATTTTATCTTGTATCCCCATTGAAACCAATCAGAACCACAAGTCATAGGAATTTATTTCTATGAAGTGAGAAACACCATGTAGCCACAAGCGTGAACAAAATCTTCTACGATTGTTTTCCAGCACATTTGATTTGATATTATTTAACACTTGAATTAACTCACGGGTGTAAAGTCACCACAAAATAGGAGTTTTGTTGCTTTGCAGTCTTACAGGGTGTCACAAAACAAAATGTGGTTAGTCAAACAAAGTTGTTTTCCTCCAACAGGTGTTTGCACTAAAGGAAATGATGGTGGTGATTCTTGTTTTTAGTTTTGAATCAAACAACCGACACCAAGCTTTTGAAAGTTGAAATAACTCTTATCGCAATACATTGTTGTTACATCTTCTCAACCAAATCGAAAGTGATCCAGGAATGCAAGAGCTCTCTGAATGCGATCGGAAGATTAAATTCCTTGAGTCTCATTTGGGTTTCAGGCCACCAGGGCATAACTGGAAATGAGATCGCCGATGAACTCACTAGGCAGGGATCTCAGACAGCTTTCTCAGGACCTGAGTTGTCGCTAGGTCTTCCAGCGTCCTCAGTGAGGGCTTCAATCAACGATTGGATTTGTGAAGAGCACAGCCGTAGATGGCATGCCTCCATTGGATGCAGACAAACCAAGCGTATGCTCCCCAACGTTAGTAAGAAGACTGCAACATTTTTGCTAGCTCGTAGCAGAAAAGACTGTAAGCTTATTGGCGTTGCCAGCGGGCACTTCTCTTTTGCCAAGCATTTAAATGTGTTAGGCTTAAGTGATACCACACTCTGTGAATCTTGTGGAGAAGATGAGGACACCGCAGAGCACTTCCTCTGTAAATGACCTGCTTTTTCTCGCATAAGGTTACAGATACTCGGCGCAGACAAGGTGAGAGCTAGTAACTTAGGCTCCTTATCATGGCAGCGTCTTTTGGCTTTTCTCCGAACATCTGGAAAGCTTTAACAAATAGAAGGTTGCTAACTGGTAGTAGAATGGACCGGTATTTAGGTCTGAGTGCTCCAGCTGGTATATTTTAAAAACCTCCACAAAAAAAAACTGAATCTCAAACAGGAATCCAATCGAAAATTATCTCGATATGATTAATTTTGTGTTTTGGAGAGTAAAAAAAGTTGAGTTTAAGTCGTTCAAAAATTATCGTTTTGACTAAATTTTGAATTCCAACAACTCCCAATTCCCATCACCCTTGCTCGAAAGATGAACAATATTGCAATCAAATGATCAACCAAAACCCTACTCTACAGCAAAACATTTGTAAACACATAAAGAGTCGTTGTTCCAGGTTGCTATAATCTATAACCATCCCATCATGGTTATCCAATTGAAATTGCTAAAAAGAATTTAAAAATTTAATACTTGGACGTTTTGTGGCTGCCGTAAACCCTATACCTTTCTATTGTTTTTCTATTTCTAATCTAATTTGGCCAATTTCGTAGTCCATTGCTCTGGATGTTTTTCTTATGTGTATCTCTTTTCACAGTAGCATAACTTTGCTTGCATAAAACCAATCCTTATGCAGGATAAGGATTAGGGCTTCTTATGTTTTTTTTTCTCTTCCTTTTTTCGTTGCCATAGCTGCCTAAGTCAAAAGGATAAGAACTTTCCACACCGAAGAGGGATCAACTTTTCCAGATCTCAGATTATCCTGATTGGATCAATGCTCAAAGCAAACACAAAAAAATCCCCTCATCTAACAAACACAATACCACGTGTGGCACGTACAATAATATAAGATATTAGTTCAGGTGCAAGGATCATCAAGTTTAGGATACGATACAAGCATCAAACCAAAACCACAACTGACTGGATGGATCTTTCACAGGAATCCAATGGAAATTTGTGTTGGAATGCATTTTTATTTTTCATTGATGAATCGAATAAATTAGCGGGAGCACAGAGAGAATGAGAGTGACATAAAGATAGAGAGAGAGAGAGAGAAAGGACGACTTAACAAGTAACAACTGACAAGTAGTTGAATCAGAAACAGAAACAGAATTCTTGAAGGGTCATAAATTAATAAACCATTAAAGTGGTTAAATTATCTTTTATCTTGCCTTCTCACAGATAAATTATTACAAAACCAAAAGACACAAGATACTAACAACTACCATGGCGGAGGACAGACGGAGGACCGTGTGCTCGCGGAGGTATTAAAAAATTAGTGTCGACAAAAAGGTTAACTGTCATTTATCTTCTGCCTCTTTGTTGTGAGAGGTACTCTTTGGGTTGGTTAGTTTTGGTATGGTATATGGCGATGGTGATTCGTTCTCATGTTATACTTTGAGTTCTGTCGTTCTGTTTGTTGTTCTGTCTGTCTGTCTTTCAGTTTGTCTGAAATACCTTTAGCTGCCGTGTGCTTTTGTAGAGCTAAATGATATTAAAAGTAGATGACACTGATATACCGTGGATGATTTCTGGAAATGTATGGCACTGTCGTCCGCCCCGAAGAGAAAGAAGATCTTGTCGAATGGAATGACGGTGACGGTGACCGTATGGGTTTGGTTTTTTTCTTGTTTTTTTGTTTTTGTATCTTGTCTTGTTCGTTTTTAAATTGGTCATGGTCTAGCCCCGTGTGGCGGTGGAAGTAGTCACTGGTCACTCTGAGTGTGAGAATTTTAATTGAAATTCTTCACAGAAGAGGTGTTACAAGGTTGTTGCTACACACAAATAAAATCCAGTTTAAGACAATACAAACAACAAAATACCTTCCGAACGCTATCCTTGTTTGATGATATTTTTACGAACACATCCGCATTCAGTTGCGGCGCAATTACAAAGCACCAGCACCCCACTGAGGAGAGCCTTTGATCTCTTGCGAGAGACGATCGAAGACCAGACCACACACGCAAATGTGCAATTGAAAGACGAGCAGGACACCAAACAACACTAAATACCTACAAATAATAGCCCAAGGATCACAATAATGGCCCTTGTTTTGTACTCGTACTTCTCCTTTGTGGGTCAAAGGCATCAGATAAAAGATAGCGGAAGCGGTTTTGTTGTCGACGCAATATGAGACCGGGTTTATTTATCGATTGTCCTTTCAGCCTGACAGTAAATTCGTGGTTTTTATTTTCATTTCCCATCACTGTTAGGTCAGAGGCGCCCCCTTTTCATTCTGTGACGGTGTTATGATCATGGATGGCATTCCAGAGAATCGTTTGTTTCTATTAAAAATCAATTTCCATCTAGACTCACAGCACACCATCATCATCATCATCAATGAGTGTGACTCTTCCCTTAATAGCAGCTGTTTTACTTTTACTTCATCGGATCGGATCTTTCATTGGCGATCTCGAACTCGAGAGCATCTTGGCCGGGCCATGAGAACCACGTTGGGTGTCGTATCATCAATTCGTTTAATTTGACAGGCGCAACCTAAACATGTCAAAACACACTGCATGCGGTTGCCTTTTTAGTTTTGACTCTCCTCTTTCCTTCTCTTTTTCTGTGGCTTGTTCTTTTTTTTTATTCGTCTTCTTTTCTTTTGGTGTGTTTATCTTGTTTTTTTTTTTACTTAATTCCTTATTATTATAAATTATATTTTCGTTGTTGGGCTTCTGATGTGGCTGGCTGCCGCTATATCTACCTGAATGAGGTTTTACCTGGTACCCCCGCCTTCTTGAGACTCCATTTCGATTGTTAGTGCTGCTGACTGCTGTTGGTTCGTATTCTGACTGAGATTTCTCTGGAGCCAGCAACATAACGAGAAACACAACACACCACAACACAGGGACAACAACAACAACAAAAACAACAAAAATCCAATTCAATAATATTTGCTGTAAAGTTTTTTGTATCTGCTGATGGTTGATCATGGGGCTATGGATAAAATCTCTTACAAGAAGAGGAGGAGGACTTTCGGCTGGTCGAGTTGTGTTGTGGTCTTTTAATAAGGGAAACACGAAATTCACCTTTTATTTTTTAGCATTATTATTTTCTTAAAATCGTGTTTTACTCTTCTCTTTTGGGATTCTTAATTTTTCACATCATCAAGATGAGGGGCTTTGATTGTCGTATCTGGCCTGAGTACTCGAGTGGCCGGAGGGCATGGGTTTTTGCCTTGTACATATATACTATTGCAAGCGCGGGGTGCGCTAATTCCCCACTCGGCGTTTGTTTGATGTTGTGCTTGGTATATAGTCACTTTTTCAACTCGTTTATAGAGCTACTCTTGTGTAATTGAAAAGCTTAATTGGATTTTTAGCCATTTTAGTCGGTTTAATTGATTCGGTGAGCTTTCATCACTTCGCATGGCATGGCGTGTTGTGTCTTGAGTGGATAATTAAATGGCTAATTTTGTTCCACCTTTTCATGCGGATAGTTTATCTTAATAATTTTATCTCTTACACTATGACCACCTTCGCGATTAGTTATTGCTACGAACTAAACTGTATTTTTATGATCATGTTGCTGGGAATATCTTTTTCCCATTACGTAGTTTGCTTTGAGGGGGAAGTACTTGAAGCTGGTCGTTTAAAATGATTAACAAGCTATTAAAAACGTCAAGCAAACTTGGAAAGAATTTATTGCTAGAAGAAATTTATTGCTTAAAATTATGTTGCTCAACTTTCGTTCTAAGAACTGAACAGGTACATAGAAATGACTAAGAAGTTTGATTAGGTTCATAAAGAGGACAACTTTGGCAATATAAAATATCAAAGAAAGAAGAATTTAATTGGCAAAAAATGGGTTGATCTTGATTCAATTTGCTGTTGCTTCTAGGAAGAGCGGAAATGTTGTGTGAGACATGAAAATTGATGAATAATCCTACGGAATGCTGGGAACTACATTAAAATAGTTTTTTTTAGTTACCACTTTGGTAAAGCAACCGATCTTGTACATCTTGTACTCTCATCAGATGCGATTTATAATCATTTATCCTTCAGTTTTTGTTTTTTACTTTCTCACTGCGCGTACCATGCTCACGAAGAACAAATATATATTTATTTTTTAAGTAATAGCTTTTCCGATAAGAGAAATTTAAACTCTTCTCATTATTTTTAAAAGTGGTCAAGGTTAATAGCAAAGAATATGTGAGTTAACACCGAAACACCGACATCTTTGGTAGTCTAAATCAAATTCGTTAACGTCCGCAGGAAAATGGACGTTAAACTTATTTTGGGGCCTATATCAATGCTATATGGATTGTTCTGGAAGAATTTAAAAGCCTGTCTTTCAACTAACTGGCCAGATTTCAAATACTGAGCGTACCATTGTAGTTTTAGTTGAAGAAGAAGTGCAAAGTGTGATGGTGCTGCTTAAACAAAAAGGCTTTGTGATGGACTAACTATACATTGAGCTAATAAGTTGATACCACAAGGAAGAGCTTGACAGCAATCTTAAAGGCACAATACAAGTTACACCTAACAAATTATGGATGCAAAGAACGTGTTCTCATGGATGAAAAGAACATGTTTAAGAGTGAATTTCTTTGTGCTAAAGAACCTTTCTAAATTTTTAGAGTAAAAAAGCATAATTTCATAATTTGTTGAGTCACCTTGCCCTTCGGTCGTAATAATTTCAAATTAAATAAATAAATAAATAAATAAATAGGCTGGCACAACAGAGCGAGAGGCATTTTTCACAACCATGCCTTGTGAGGAAATAAAAAGGCCTACAATTCTCTTCCGGTTCCGAACGGATAATCGAGAAAAAGCTTTTCATTGCAATGAATTTACAAACGGAGGACATGCCAATTCCTCGCGAAAGGCGATACCGGTGAAGAAATATTTTTGCCTCTGTTTCGAATTACGAATGCCAAAAAGGAACCACCAGCGCAGTGAATGTTGTGCCTCGAAATTGGTTTCTACTGTTTAACTTTATAACAGATTTTAAATATTTGTTGTGAAACATTCATTGATGATCTAAACGATCTGGCGAACACAGATATCCTGCATCTCTTTCGCTTTATCAAAAGCTCCAAATAGTTTTATTAAGTGTGGTACTTCCTCGTTTGATTCTTATGGTATCACAATGGACCTAATACTGGTCTAAGTGTGTTAGTTGTTTTCCTGACAGCCATTTTAACCTAACCTAACCTATATAAAGATGTTTTTGGCCATTTCTTGTGGGCTTTCGTAGTCCGAAATCGTTACGCCGGGTCTTGTGATAGGGATGATTATTTTACAACCTTTTATTTATTTTTGAAAGAAAATTAAATGCCGAAAGTTGTAGCCTCTTTCAATCCTACCGTGTAAACTCGATAAGGCATATCTAAGCATAAGAAGGGCAAAGTAAATAACAAACGAGAATGACTAATTAGCTCCAACACTACAGAGTTCCCAGGCAAGGATAAAAAAAGCTATTCTAAAAGCCGCAGGTTAAGCATTCGTTGAACTTTTAAACGACCATCGCTATCATCATCATCAATATTAGACTCATGCATGGCATTCAATTCGATTCGCACGTATCGATCGGTTTCACTGTGATCAAATCTTCTTATATACAACCACACAGCACCGCACCGGTATGTTCTCGTCCATATTCCCAGAGGTTTCGATTTTCTTCAATCTTCGTCAATGTTTTTTTGGTTTCTTCCATTTTCTTTTTTTCTTTTTCTTCTTGTATTTTTTAAAATATCAAAACTAAGCCTGTATGACTTGTTGTTGTTGTTGTTTTTTTTTATAACTTCGACAAGAGTGCGCGTATATAAGAACAAGTATATGTGGTATAAAATACACAATTTCTTCCCAAGATATTTTTATAGACATGATTTTCCTCTTATACAACGCGTGAGTCTTATGCATTGGCGCTGCTTGCCACCAACACCGCCACCGCTGCGCTTCAATGGAGTACACTCTGCTGAACAAAACGTGCAGAGGGAGAGCAAATTATAAGAAACAAAAAAAAAAAAACAACAAATCGTGGAGAGGTAGAAGCTTAGAAGAAGCGCATCTTGACGATGCCTTCTGAAACAAAAGGAAACCTGATTTAAAATCGTTTCAATGGAATTTAAAATGGCACCAGCATCCACTATGGCAGACAGAGAAAAGGCGAAAACACAATATAGTCGATCCAGCAGTAGTTAATAAATGGAGGCACACCAAACGAGAGAGAGATTTTTATAAATTTATTTTTAGGAGCAAATGCATAAATGTAGGTAAATATAGACAGGCATACAGCATACCGATATATTCCTGGAAATTACTGTTAATCTTAATTAAAAGACATCGACAATGAACCGATTACACGACGACCCCAGCAAACAGACTTAAATAAATAATCGAGTTTGAAGCTCAGCTCTTTCGTTTCCACTTCATCTACAAGAGAACGTGAAAATTGTTTCTCACGCAAGGACTACAGCATAAGCTGATCTTGTTGGTTGATTGCCACCATTTTGAGACGAACGATTCTTACACTAGTGTGTGGATGGATATATGTATGATTTAAAGTTAAAATGTACCTACCCGACTTTACTGAGCAATGAATGTGCGCTCGACTCTCGTAGTAAACCCAATCGAAGCCAGCCTCCACGGCCAGCCTGGCAAGCATTCCATACTTTGTTCGGTCACGATCTGATGTGGTGATATCAACAGCACGTCCTTCATAGTGCAACGATTCAAGACGATGAGTTTTATCCTCATCCCAGCTTTCGGTTACCCGCAGTTTTATCCCAGGCCACTGATTCATCACAGACACGGCCAATGTGTTTAATTTATCCTTGCAGCGCTGAAAGAAAGAAAATGCATTATTAATTAACTAAATAAAAGTGAATCACCTAAAAGCAGTATGTGTATATTCATTTGTACCATCAAAAGCTTATAAACTTAATATGAATTCATTGACTTTTCAGCGGTTTCAGTCGGTTAACTCCACCTCTCTCCATCTATATAGATTTACGAACACGAACACATTTGTATTGGCTATGCATGTAGGCGTGGCCCTTATAATTTATAATTTCCAAGAAACTGGTTTTCACCCGAAATAAAAATGAAGAAAAAGTTTCCCAAAAGAACATCAATGACGATGATGGAGAAACACAGCAGAGGAAATAGTTCCATCTTCCCGTCTTTACCATATCATAATTCCATTTGATTTTGAGCACACATTTTCGATTGTTCTCAGGACCCCACATCAAACCGAAGGCCAAAATGCAAAATGCACACAAGAAAAACACCAAAACAATTCACCAATTGCTGTCCAAATGTTTTGTGAACATTCGAGGTAATCAATTTTACAGTAGGCGGGTTTCCTGTGGATCAAAACAACTGCTATTTTTTTTGTATTTTAGGGAAAACATATAGATTTCCATCAGGGCCCAAAAGAAAGGTACTTGTTTTTGTTTCTGTGCAAAAAAAAAGAGTCGTGTACGTTACATCAAATTGGCAGCCGTGAAAATTTGATTCTTTTCTCTGTCAGTGGTTAAGTGAAAATGTATCGATCTCCGTAGATAATTGATATCGTTTTGCGCCAAAAGTTGTTGTTTAAGCCATCGCCTACAAATCTTCTTTTTTAATGAGGTTTACCTAGAAAAAAGTTGAAGCGGCACTTATCCTTTGGTTATATAGTTTTTCTCTGTTGGTTGAATGCTCGATACGGCTGGCAATGGGTTTTCAATGGGAAATACTATACAACAAAACAAACTATGGAGTTTGTTCTTGCACTGTTCTGTTGTTCGACTGTTGAACAAGGATTAATATTTGTTTACTCCTTTCGGTTCGGCGTGTGTGGTGAATGGTGATGGTGGCTGATTGCGAGAGTAAACCTATCTTAAATATACAAATTGTCTATTTTGTAGACTCGAATGCAAATAAAAACCATGGAAATAAAAACAACATTAATTTATTCTGTTAAAAGGCGCAACAAGTCATCTGACGCTCATTTCAATGAGATATGGATGATAATGGTGCGGTGGCCAGGTTGGAATAGTGATAATCACTTTTGATGTGCACACGGTAATGATGCCGCATTAACAAGTTATAGAAGGCAAAAGAAGAAGGTTTTTTTTTTTATTTAAGTATACTCGTATGTAGAAGAAGAGAGTGAAACTAAAACAAACGTGTCCAGCGTATCTTGTGTGCACCCATTGTAAGACGTCGACGATGGCTATTATTTTTGGGGTATTCTCTTTTTTGTATTTATTCTGAGCAAATATTTGTCATATTTACGTTTGCACGGTGCACGTTGTTAACTGACGAAGTGTCGGAATGCCGCTTTTATCGTTTGACCATTTCGGAGAAAATATAAAATTTCATTCAACTATTTTTTTTTATTTTGTTCATACAGGGACTTTCAAGTGATTTAAACTGAGAGGTATTTTTGTTGTACAGTGAGCACCCGAAGTGGTAGATATCAGCATCAAAAAATTTGAACCTACGAGGGTTTGCAATGGACAAGGCGACATTGCTATCGTCCACTTCACTCAAAATACGTATTGACAACCGAAGTGAAGCTCTCTGTTTTTTGTCATTTTGCTACCATGTCACAGAAGCTTTTTTATGGTGACAAATGATATATTATTTCTTGTTCAAATTTTATGAACGAAAGCAAAACCGAAGGCATACATATGTATGTATATGTTCAAAAATTATATTTTACTTTTTGTGAAGTTTTTACTTAACTGAGTTTGTTTTGAGCTTTTCAGCAGTAAAATGAAATTTGACAGTACTGAAATGTCAAAATCAGTAGATAGATTCACAGACAAAGCAGTAGAAAAACCGATCTCCAATTCAACAGACACTTTATCTTGTATAATCAGAATTTCCGACATTCTTGACTTTTGGATTCGACTCCTGAAGTCAGAGAGAAGCAAATGAATACTCCAGATTGTGGTTTGAAAATTTTGAACAGAAATTTGTATGTACTTCAACAAGGGAATAACAAAAGGAGATGTCTGCAAAGCCGTGAAGGTCTACAAGTTGCGATTCCATACATAAAATGTTGCCGGCACAAGACCAGGGCAATCAATTTCAAGGTTCTTTTAAAAACAAGAATAACAGACAAACTGTTTTCGAAAAAGAAGTTAAATTAAGCTTCTTCATAATAAAATAAATAAATAAATAAACTTGGTGGCGACACAGAGCGAGAACTTTCAGGGCCTAGCGCATTTCCCACAACCATGCCTTGTGACGGAATTGAGGGGACCTACAATTTTCTGCAGGTTCCGAACGGCTAACGAGAAAGCGTTCTTCATGGCAATGAATTTACTAACGGAGAACTTGCCAATTCCTCTCGAAAGGCGATACCCGTGGAAAATTTTTTTTGCCTCTATTGGGATTCGAACCACGAACCTCTGGGTTAACAGGCAGACATGTTAGCCATCACCACCCCATCACGGGTACCATAAGAAACGTTGTCTGTGAAATAGAAAATGCTATATAGTGAGTAAGGCTTTGATTGGTTGGCCTAAGACTTTACACATATTTCAATTTGTTCAGATTTTGACTCAACGATTTGCTTAAATTTATACAAACTCATCGAATGTGATATTCTCACTTGTTGAACGAGAATCGAATGCAACATCGAGAGGGAGGTAAACGAAATAGAGCAATTTCTAGCACTTAATGTACAAAATATATTCGTCCCATCAACAGAACTTAGATCGACCTATTTTGAAATACATTTACCGGGAGAAAGCATTTTGTTGATAGTAGCAAAATGAAGTTAAATTTTCGTCTACTATTTGCTTTTTTTTTATTGAAAACAATAACTTTTTCACCACACCTTTATAAAACATCAGCATCATTGGCGATCAACTCCAACATTGGCTATACCTTCATTAGCCGGTCGACAAAAGTGTTAAATTGTTTAGTTTTCAGTCTGCTAAAATATAAACATAGCTTACAAAAAAAACCAACAGGCTCATAAAAAATAAAACATAAAAAAGAACTAAGCTTTAAGAAGGAGAAAAAAGAAAAACATTAATGTTTCAATATTTACCAAAGAACGGGCTTTACACACACACTATATGGACAAAATTAACATGCGCTCACTTATAGTCACTTGCAAATGAATTACCAATATTGATATTGGTCACTCATCATCAACAACATCATCAACAACCAACAACAGCCCACCACCAGTCAGCCAAACGGCCAGTTTAAAACATTACCACCAGCCATCACCCATCATCGGCACTGCTGTGTAGAGAAAAAGTACACACGTCGAGGTACATTAGTATTTAATTTCATATTTGTACAAACTGTTTTAATGGACACCTTGCTATACGACTGACTGTTTGCATCTCTTAGCGGCAGCGGCACTGTATGCAGTTGCAGTAAGCGCAACAATAATGCTGATGCTGATGGTGGCGATATGGCGGCACGTTGAACTGACCGTTCTACTTGAACAATTAAACTCTGGACTAAGTGCAATTTTCATCGTCATAAAAGGATTCACATTTGAGATCGCACGCCTATCATCGATTTAAATTGCGTGAGTCCAGTGTAATTGCACACTATTCTCTACTCATCACCATTATCATCATCATCAGGCATAAGTACCCAAGGATCACAAGATCACTTTTACTGCCGATGGTGTGCTGTTTTGTAACAATTATGCAGTTTATTTTAATCGCATTTATTTATACGAATACGGTTCAATTAATGTCTGCATAAACATAATACACACGTACACATAGCAAATCTGATGTTGATGGATCCAAATGGAAAGTGGTGTTGCTTGAGGTGATTATGCAGAATGTCTTTCATCATTAATCATTTTTCATCATATTCGCATGTGAATTATGAAGAAGAAGACATAAGTTAAGACAAAATATGAAGGATAAATTCAAATATTTCGTCTTGTACTAAAAAGAATTCCTTGAAAGAGAAATAAAAAATAAATAAAGTATTCAATTTCGACAATGAAAACTGAACGTAGTGGCAAATGTTCTTTTTTGCTTTGTAGTTTTTTGTGTATAATCCTTTTGAAAGAGTGTTCAATGTTCTTTGTGTTTATACGTACGACAGTTTATAATTTATCAATCACAGCCATTCAGGATAACAAGAGAAATTGCCTTCTGTTTTGCCATGCAGTGAATTCCCCAAACAAGCCCTTTGTGGTTAATTTGAGTCTAACTACCTGAAAGGGTAAAATAATCAATTTTGCCGAAATATTTTCGCATTCATTTTGACGCTTTTCTATGATTTTAAAGAAACGATCAATAAATTTCAAAAGCAGACATTTTTATTCATTTGAGCTTAACTTCATTTGGGGCATACTCTTTCCAATGAGGGGGAACAACTGAGTTTTACAAGGAAAGAAGGAATGCGCAAAGTACGAATCAACAGAACGTTTAATGTCTCATATATCATATTGGTATGTTTCGTTAAGTTTTCGTTATTTTTAAGGCTCTTACCGCAGTTTGCGTTTGTTCATTATGATGACTAAAGACTATAATAGGCGAAAGCTGTTTTCACTTTCAACGAACATTTTCGATTTAACACTTCTGCCTATTCAGCGTTACGATCGTTGTAATCTCGAAGGGATTACTGCTCTCCCACTTATCTGCTTTACATTAGCGATCTGTTCCTTGAAATACGCCGCACAACACAAGTCACGCGAAGTGAACGAAAACTGAACGAAACTAAGTAGTGGCAGTACGAAATGTATGTAATCGCTTTTTGCAATCGTTGGGACTTAACCACAATACAGATGCGTTCCTTCCTTTCCTTTCAAAACCCTCAATCGGCGGCGAATCACTATTGTGAAGCATAGTTAAGTGGGAGAGCTAGGATCCCTTTTCAAGTTCACGATACTCGAAACGCCGGAAAAGGAATGAAGAAGATTCAACTTTTCGATCTCTTTTGATTTGAAACAACGTCGATCACATTTTGCCACAACATTTTATTTCGAAATATCAATCAGAAAGATAAATATTTTGTTTTGAACTACCAAAATACAACGACATCTATGAACTCAATTATTATGTCAAATTAACGTATTGAAAGGGAATTATGAACCTTACGTCAATTTGTTCATTGGTTCCTACTTCGGCCTTGAGGATTAAAATTTTAGGCGGGAAAAAATGCAACATGCTTTGCCAGGAACATCAAAATATTCTTAGGCGTCTCCTATATCATTCAGCTTCACTAAATTTTTTACTTAAGAAGTAAAATCTCGTTGAAGCGTTCATAATACCGTGTGGTACCCATGGCGTGATGGCTAGCATGTCTGCCTGTTAACCCAGAGGTTAGTGGTTCGAATTCCAACAGAGGAAAAATGTTTTTTCCACGGGTATCGCCTTTGGCAGATCCTCCGTTAGTAGATTCATTGCCATAAAAAGCGCTTTCTCAATTAGCCGTTCGTAACCGGCAGAAAATTGTAGGTCCTTCTATTCCCTCACAAGGCATGGTCGCTCTGTTGCGCCACCTTATTCATTTATTGATTAATCGTTCATAGTATGAAGTTTTAAAAAAGCTACAAGTCCCACAAACAACAAAGAAACTTGTCTGATACTCCTAAGCCTATCATGATACACACTGGGCACCCCAAAAAACTCTACTCATGAACCGAAAAACATGATTTGACGTAAAAATGTAAGATAACAGATAAACCATGTACTATAGTTGATTTAGTATCTAGATCTTCAATCTTCATGTGTCAAGATTACCCAAGCTCTCAAGCAAACAATCTAATCTATGTATGAAACTAATTAGCTCTGCAGATACCCGATTCCAAATCACCTTATCGATGAAGGCAATCAGCCGAAACATTTGTTTGCCCTGCTACACAAAGTAAAATATTCAATATACGTACGTAACCGTCATATTTCATGACATCAAATCAGTGCTAATTAATTGTAGATTTCAATCAATAATAATAATTTATTTGCATGACATCGCGATGCATACGACCTAGAACCTGAAACTTAATACTTTGATGTTTGATGTCGTTGTATCAAGAAATGAGTCGCAAAAAACCTAAGAATCACAAGTAACACTTTCCGTTTTTTTTTTTTTCTTATAGAGAATGTGTTAATTTTTGTTCAAATCTTATCGACAAATTGTCACAGCCATGTGTGTTTATGATTTCTAGTAAAAACAAACAGTTACCTAGAAAAAAACCGTCATCACTTTAACTCACAAGTTATATTGCTAACAAAACAAGGTGAATAAAACCCGCACTGCATATCCAAATAACTTTATTATCTTTTAATCAAAATTCGCAGGTTTTTTATTCACATGGCTATATAATTCGCAGCCGTTAAATTGAACTAAAATTGACTTGACCAAAAGTCATAAATAGTTTTCATTTTGATTAGTTTAAGTCATAAACAAAAATTTTAACACTTTCGATACACACTTCGTTGAACTAATAAACAACACAAACAAAATCGATATTAAAGTGAGTCAGAGTCAATGTCAGAATCGGGAGGTATGATATTTTGGAAAATATCGCAAACAGAAATCAATCTATAGCGGGAGAGACACACGACATAAGATAATAAAACCGTCGTTGATACATGAAACGAAGAAATAAAAAATAATAATTTATAACTTTTATCGGTACTTCACTGAGAGCCAGGTTATCTAGTTTTGGAATTCATCATTGTCAGCCCACGCGATGTTTCAGAAGCGGATGCAAATAAGACTCACTGCCCTACAAAGCTCCAATCGATCAATGACATTGCTGATTGATTTTTTTTTTTTGTTTTCGGTTTTGTTGTTTCTTTTTTTTACTTTGGCCGGCATTCTTATGAGTCTTCTTTCGTTTAGCCAAGGAAAGAGAAGGTTTTAAGTTCCTTTCAAACGATCGTCTTACACACAAAACGGAACCGACGACATTAAGTTTTAATGCATCTACTACCTTCCTATATACAGTTATATGCACACATTTTTATACTCTATGTACTTTCAGTGAATTGCCCTTGAATGGGTGTTTGAAGTTGAAGAAGTTATCTGTTGTCGTTGCGTTCGCTGGTTTTGATGTTTCATTTTTTTGTGGTCGGTGACGGTCGAATAGACCACTTCCTCAGTTGTAAGATTTCCCTTTTCGATAAAAATCACAGCCACAAAGGATATGAGATATCGATTTCCCTATTGTCTTCATCGACATCGTTGTCACTTGTTTAGTCAGTCGATTAAATCGATTCGGAAAGTGTGCAGAAAAAAATCAAATATAAAAAAAAAAGAGTAACACAACCAACAACCAGGAATTAAAGTGGCTCTTCTTGCAGAAATGAATACTTGAAAAAGAAAAAGAATGAAAAAAAAAAAGAACAAAATCGAATTTAATCGATCTAACTTCGGGAGGTCTGCGCGCACTAGATATCATCGGCTCACAGTGTGTAGTGCAGTGCACCATATACGAGTATATACACGGTGGCGAATCTGATACCTTTTTATCCTTGTGATTCCCAATTATGAATGAATTACACCGTGTAATTACCGATCGACGACGCGGAGCGAGAGAGTGGCCGAGCCTTTTGGCCGTCCGTCGTGCGGTGATTGATGGTTAGGGGTTGTTATTTCGTAATAACAGGGATAACAGGTGCAAGATATCGGATTACATCGATAGACAACAAGGCAATGCGCAATTATTTCCCGAGGGTGGTTCTTGTTTGACTGTGTGGTTGAACAACAATTAGAGTCGCAAAGTGGTATCCGGTGTACCGCTGCCGACTTAAGCAGATTTTTTTTACGAGTGTGCATGAAAGTAGGAAGGAGAACAATGTGGTTTCTTCGAGCAATGGCCTTGCAAGTTGCAACAGATCTAGTTGTTGGTGTTCTTTCTTATTCTGGGGTTTACATTATGGAATTTGGTTGATATTCGGGTGCTAGGCTAGAGGAGATAAAGTGTTCCTGAGATCAAGATGATCGTAGTAGAGGGTCAAGGGATCGAAGAATTATTGGGCAAGACCTATATTCAAATTCTTGGTAAGTCAGAGAGTAAATCTTTTTTAAATTAGATAAAGTTGAAATAGAGCACCAAAAATGGTTTGATCATAGATATTAAATAAAATAATAGCCATGTCCCACAAAGCGAGGTCTGAAAACTATCTGAGGATTTTAAATCCGTTGAGCACTTCCTTTTTTTTTTTAAAAGGTGAGCCTACGAAGTGAGCCTGTCGTAGTCTATTTCTCCCAAGATGGTATTTTGAAAGTAAAAGCTTCCACGGATCTCGGTACCTATACTTCTAAAACGATCAATCCTGCTGTCATATGGATCGTCTTCATCTCAGCTGCTTCAATTCACTCTCATATTTTTTTGAACATTGTCCAACATTGTAGACCTTATTAATTTGCACAACGTGTAGGGCCTTTCCTTCAACTAAGAGAGCATTTTTCTGCAACAGAAGACAGTGGAGTTTCTTTTCATTCAAACAACGCATACTCGATGATTGCTCAGAAGTTCCTGATTTGTTGATCATAGATCTCAGATATTTTAACTTTCCAGTTGTGTAGCACATTTCATTACATTTTATGGAATTAAGCCAGTCTCATTGTTATGATTTTACATTATTCCTCCCTAGCCTGCTCTTACCTTTTCGTGTTCTTCACGTTCCTGTATTACACGCCTCTCGATAGTTTTGTTTCTTCTATGTAAGAAATAAATTTAAAATATGTGAAAATTTAAACCGGTTTAAATCAGCATCCCCTCAAACGAATAGCAAAGCCATTCTAACTAACTGTTGGGGCTAAAAGTTAATATTGGGCCTAGTGAGTAACTATATCTAGGTACCAATCAAATAAAAGAGGGGTAGATTTTTAATATTTGTTCACACTCACAACATTGTGTTTATGAATTGTTGTGACGTCGAAATAGTTGCGAAGATAGATATTTACGAAGCAAAGTAAAGACGATTGTTGCCTTTTTCAATGATTCTATAAATAAGAGAATTTTGTTTTCAAAATCTGTATTTCATTTCTCATCGTGTTGACCTTGTTCTACCCATTAACTTAAACAAACATCTTATTGACATTTCATTTATAATAGGCACGCGCCACTGGAAGTCAAGCCTGTATTCTCGTATTTATTTAGTGTGTGACAAAACATGTCCTTGCTACCGAGCAGTAAATACCTAACAGTTTTTAAGTAGCAATTTAGATCGATTGACCTTGCTTCCGCAAAAGAATCATCAATAAAAATATCTATTCTTCTCGTTGAGTCAAGGTCGTCACTTCACTGTCTTCAACAGCATAAAAAGACGTACCTTTTCCACGAAGAAACGTCGATACGCCTTATTACTACTAAGTAGTAGCTGGCTGGTGACGGGGAAGCAGCAATGGGCAATGGCCGGCTGTTTTTGTCGCAAAACCATTACGATTGTTGAAACACTATTCGTCCTTGTACCTTGTGGCACATGATGGAACCGCTTGTTCTCTTCGCCCTCGTTTACTCCTGCAGTATCAAAATAGAGCGTTTGGGTGAATTTATCGCACAACACACCGGTCGGTTGTGTGTCAAATTACGTGTCATAAATTCGTCGACAAGGACATTGCCATATACAATAGAACACCCCATTGTGTGTGTGTTTTGAAAGATTTACCAATATCGACGTGATGTGTTTTGTCATGGAGCGCACCAAACCGATTTGGCCATAATAGGCTCTTTTTGATGAGAAGCTTGTCTAAAGTGTTTACAGTGTGACGACACTGATACACAACATTCAATAGTTCAGCACTGCATGGATCAATCCCGTTGCAGGATGTTACTGCAAAAGGGACATAAACATAACAAGAAGTAGGAAAATAAAAAAAGCAGTTGGTCGCCAGGTAAGAATAGATTCTCTGCGCAATTAATGCAATAAAATCTTAAAGCGATCCATAACCAAATCGTAAAAGCCAAAAGCGGCCGAAAAAGGGATTAAATCCTCAATAAAACGATTATCTTGAGTAGATGTGTTTAACATTCCACCTTTGATTATAAACATACAACCGTGATGGGATTTTAAAAGAACAATGCCAATAGCACGCAAACAACTGATGGCGGCGTCGGCGGCAGTGGTTTTGTTGGCATAATTTATTGGTGAATCCATTTCGCACTCATTTGAGATTTAATGATTGTTTAGGACCAGTTTTGGTTGTGTTGTTATGACAGAAAAAAAAAAATGAAAAAAAAAGAAACTGACTGAATGATTAATAATATAGCAAAGGGGTCGGGTCGATCCCCAAAAGACAAAGCAACGAGAAATCAATTTGTGGGTGCAGATTGTGGCACGCCATACGTCCAGGTTGGCTTGTAGTCAATTACTCACCTTTTCACATTTCGTGATTAATTGATACCACAGTCCGAGAGGACACTTTATGCTCGGACAAAGTTGAGCTTTTTTGACGCGGACGCGACAGACACGAAAATCAGTTTTGCTAACAATACAAGCTGATGGGTTGCCCAGCAGCAAACGATGTGAAAGGAATAACATTCAAATGCTACCCAGTTTGCCACCGCATGCCGCACACTGCCTATAGTGCCACCGCACCGCACCGATGCAATGGAATGGTGCGCAAGCTCAGACACACATGCATCATGCAAGAGACCTTGTGTCCACTTACTGTCAGTTTAGATTAATTCGTGTAATTAATTAGAACATAATACATTGCAGTCAGTGAGATATGCAAGAGATCAGGTAAATTCCTTCTTAATCCATCGTTATATTCTTCTTTTTCGTTGTTGTTGTTGTTGTGGTTGAATTTTTTCCTCTGCTGTCTTTTTAATGTCACGTTTTCTTTATTGTGTACCTTAAATAGCAAGCAGGCATATGACTTTGATGATGATGAACTCATGTTGTCCTGAGATGATGATGATCCCACTTGACACTTGATGAAAGTTCTAGGTTTATTGTTTAGTCGACGCAATAGCGCCACCGACACGATGTGAGACAATTTTGATTTTGTTGTGGCAGCAGCTAATCTTGGGACTTTGAGTTATAGGGTAGACTATTGAAAGTTTGTAATGAGTTGTTTCAAAAGGTTATTCTGAGAACCTTTACTCTGTGCGGTTACTCACTGTACAAGGCCGCTTACGAATCGGGGAAGATAGATTTACACTTCTTCTAGATCCGATTATGGAGACGCTTTGTGTAGTTTTCTGTGAGAAACAGAAGGGAAGATCCCAAATGCGGACTCGAAACAAGCAAAAATCCATGTAAATCAAGTAAAGGATGAGCGGCCAAAATATCTTTAAGTCACTTTTTTCACCAGTTTTTTAATTCAGGATTTTTTTGCAAAGTTGTTAAGTAAAAACAAAGGTATTGAGTGTTGATTTGAGGGGAATAAAATTATAAAGCTCATAGGCACATAAGAATCTGTGTTCGTTCTTGTTGATTCTCATAAAATCGAGTACCTAAGTTTCAATGTTTTCCTTATGTTTAACTTACATAGTTCAAAACTATTGATTACTTATTTTAAAATACAGCAAAATACTATTCAACTTGATTATACACATGATTACTCTCAATCACGCAAATTCATCCATAAAGTACTCTGCACTTTAGTTGGTAAATAAAATCAACTGCGAATCTTTCTGTTTTTCTGATGACTGATGAGTGATCACTGTTTCAACCACAGGCAAGGCACATTGAACCACATTTTAATAAATTGATTTCTATTACTGTTTTCTGTTTCTTTCATATTTTGTTTTACTGACCTCCAGCACAAAAGTGAATGGAAGTTTAGTACAAAACGGTGCCGGTGCCGGTGCCAACTGCCGATGTAAATATAATTTAGAGTCATTATTTATACCTATTCGTAGCACATAAATTAAACAAAGTGAAAGGAGATGTTTTTCAAACAAAAACACGCTTACTTACAACAAATTAAATAATTTGTCTCCATTTAAATCAAATTAATTTTGCTACTTCGATTTATTTGCTGTTCTTTGTTTGGTGTAATTTATTTGCTGTCATCGAAAAGAACTGTTTTAGTGAAAAAATACAAGTTTATCAGTAATTTATTAATACTTTTTTAATTTCTTCTTGAGAATAATTTGATATGCCTATACCGGATCTATTAGGCGTTTGCTGAATTAATCATCGTAATGAAATAAATCCGTGCTAGGTGGATGGTTTTGTGGATAATAAAGGAACGTTATGTCATATGTTTTGCCTTCTTTTTTGTTTTTGTTGTGATGTTGAGGAGATCGCACCTCTGCCACTTGCTTGATTGACACTTGTGATCAACTTGGTAAGGTATGTACGCCATTTTGTTTTGACTTGTAAGTTGACATTAAGTCTAGTAGGCACAATAAAAATTTGGTGTCTGATCGAATGATCAGCAAAAACGTTGTTCGTCTCTGAAGCAATAAGCAAACTTTGCCAAAAGAATTGGGAGCCTAAAATATGTAGGCTAAGTTGGGTCAAGTTGGCTGTCTAGTAAAATAACTGACAATATAGATCAGTTTTAGGCGCTTTGATATTACTTAAAAAGATACGAACGAGTATCTCGCTAAATTAAGCATTTAGATCTTGCGTCGGCTTGCATAGACTTTTGAAGAGCTTTTAATTTTTGAGAGGGAGTAGGCCATGAACAAGAAGAGTAGAGACCGTCTCGTCTTGCTCTTCGTTCATGCAGCTTCGCCAGATGTCTAGCGTCCAGTTATGACACCAGTCACAGAGTAAAGATGCAATCTCGAGATTTTACATTAAAAAAACCAGAACATCTGTGTCACTTAGGTATGATTTCTTCTTTGCGTTGCTATCAAATTGAAAGTGAGGCACTAAACCAAAACTTACCTAGAAGTTGTGTCACAAACTCACAATGGGAGTCATTTGATCAAACATAGATTGTGTAACCCAAAAAATTACCCACAAGATCATAGCCAATACTCAAAATGAATGAATCAGCCTCTCTTTGTGTGTTTTCAAACCATTTTAGGAATGATCGTTACTCGATATCTAGCTACATGTGCCAATTTTCTCCACAATCCACAAACCAATGGTGAAGAAAAAAAAAATAATAAGAAGAACTTTATTCGCCGTCCGTGTCACTAATCTGATTGTGGAGTATAAATTTACACATCACCATGGTGTGGTATCAATATCACACGCGGAATTTCTGAATCCGATATCTCTCTAGCTTTTGCGCAAAATCAATATTTTTAATATTTCTTACGTATATGTCTCCCACTGTGTGGCTGTCTTTCTATGTCTGCCTACCTTTGATCGAAATGTGATAGACGTGATAGTTTTGCGCAAAGATATTATGTGCGCTGTTCCCACGGCCTCTTGCATTTCTAGTAAATCAAAACAAAACCACAAATCCAACATGACATCATTCACAACCATGCCGCCAGCCGCCACGCTGCTGCTGATGCTGCCGTCACTGTCGATGTTTGCTGGTTGCTGGCCGCTAACATTGAAGAAGTCGATCATCACTTGGTTTGTATACATATACAGTAACGAATACCAACCAAACAGACAACGTCAACGACGATGATCCTTCTCAATGCAAAGTGAAGAAAATCCTACTCGCCCGAATTAATTTTTACCCTGATATACGCAGAGATCCCTGTGTGACTGGGCTGGTTGTACCAAACACATCACCATCAAAGATCGAATTACAATTGATGAAATGTTTTGTACGATGTTAAACATTATAATACTACTGGAGTGAAGATGGTCAGTAATCACGACGATGATGATGATCATCATCATCAACAGTGTCGGACCTCGTCATCATCACATCCCCACATTACAAACAAAAAGTCAAATCACTTAGAATTAAAGAAGAAACAAATAAACCGAAGATTATCTTCTCCCGTTTGGGCGATGTACGAGTTGGTTGTTGCTTTCACAGGAGATAAGGGGTCCATTAAAGAAAAGGAGATCTCCTTTCATTACCATTATAGCTCTCCAACATGAGGTTATTTTTTAAGTTGATAAAATTATTGATTTAAAATTCATTATGATTATTAGAGTGAACAAACACCGGTGTCACGACACCCTGGGCATTAAGACTGTTGGAACTCAAAACTGCGTAGTACGCAACCATTTGGGTTTCATCATATCTTCATAATAACTTTTTATTTGTAACGAGAGCTGTGATGTGAACGCTCAAGTCCGGACGTTCACTGGACGAAATACGAGTCTTGCGTGGACTGTCTACTCGCTTGCTGAATGGCCAGTTCCCACGATTCGCACGTTCCCACATCGCAGCTCATCGAATCTTACCATTTTGTTTCGATTTATTCTTGCATTCTACTGTAGACATTCAAAGCGATCACATACCCAAGTGACTAATAAAGATTGTAAAGATTTAAAATGTGCATTTGTTTTTTGATTTATTCATTGGCGACCGTGACAGGACGCTCTTCTTAAAGTTTTAAGTGTACCTGTATTAATTAGTGAATTAATTAATTTCATTGAAAAAAAAAAAAATATAATAAATCAGTAGAATCAGTGTACTGTTTAAAAAAAAAAAAAAAAAAAAAAAATAAGTCAGTAGAATCAGTGTTCTGTTTAAAAAGAAAAAAAAGAAAAACAAAAAGATATGTCGAACGATGAAGTGTTTCCAGAAGGTCTTGAAGAGCTCTCTGATCTTCAAGATGCAACGGGGAAAGAAATTTTGGATCTTGTCCGCAACTACGGTAAGGATGGCCAAACCCGAAAAACGAAGGATAAACTGTTACAGAAAAAAGAAAGACTAGAAAATCTATGGGACTATTTCGACACAAACGACACCCAAATCCGTGACAAGTATTCAGATAAACCTCATCACGAGTATTTCACGAAGGATTTTTACGAAAAGATAAAAGGCGCTTATGAAAATATGAAAGCGGACATCATCAGTCGCTTGAGCAGTCTGCCAGTCCTGGACGCAAACCAGACCATGGAGAAGCCACCAGCAGCAACTCCATCAGGATCATCGGTAAAACCAGCAGCAGCAGCAACAGAAGCAGACAAGATGAAGATGACCAGAACACTTACGACAAGGGATAGGTATAAAATGTTGTCAAGGCATTTTCAATCCTCATTGGATAATTGCAGTACGGAACTAAAAAATACCTATCCCCATATGTTCGAAATTAAAGTTAAGAACCTAGTGGATAATTTTGAACAATTAAAATTAGTTTTTCAACGCGTGGATGGCGATTTGGAAGAAGAAGATGTCAACATCTACTTTCATCTTCAAAAACAGCTAGAGATTCGACTGACTGGCTTACCAACAAAAGGTACTACATCGGATCATCAAATGGCAATTGCTTCTTTGAAGCTACCAAAAATTGAACTTCCAAAGTTTGACGGATGTTACCTTAAGTGGCGTCAGTTCTATGATTTATTTAAACCAATGATCCTTGAACAACCGATTTCGCCGGCCCAGAAACTGTACTTTTTGAGGACTAATCTGACAGGTGAAGCACTCAGTTTGATTCAAGGATTTCCAGCGACAGACAATAATTTTGAAGCAGCCTGGAAGACACTGATGGATAGATATGACAACAAACGGCTACTTTTGTGTGCACAGCTCGAAAAACTATTGTCCCAACAATCAGCATCGGGAACTGCTTCTAGCTTGCGGAAATTGCATGACAACACAAAGGAAGGAATTCAGGCCCTGATCAATCTAGGATTCGCAGCACATGACTGGGATCCAATAGTCGTCCACCTTATCCTGAAAAAAGTTGACAAAGAGAGCAGGACCCTCTTCGAACAGTCCCTAGATGACCCAAGGAGCAGTCCATCGCTATCAGAGTTGCTGAAATTCATCGAATCTAGGTTTCAAACGCTTGAAACCATCACGCATTCCGATGAAAAAAGGAAGACAACCGCCATAGCAATTGAATCCAACGGCTGCGTGATGTGCAGCTTAGGTAACCATAAAATATATAAATGCAAAAAATTCTTGTCTCTTTCAGGTGCTGATCGTGAGAAGTCTGTTCAACGAATCGGAATTTGTAGAATTTGTCTGAGATCAGGTCATACTCAAAATTCGTGCAACGCAAGGGGGTGTTTTCTTTGCAATGGCAAACACAATACATTGTTGCACTACAAAAAAGAAAATAGATACAATTTAAAGGCAAAACCAATTTCTAACCCAATTTCTAATGCCAACACTATATCTTCCATAGGTGATCGAAACCAGCAAATAAAACAAGGTCAAGGGGTGGAAGGTCAGTCGTCAAACGCAGCTAGCACTTCCAGATCCAATCACCGTAGCATTTATCTAGCGACAGCATTAGTTAACGTAAGGTCCGCATGCGGCACATTACTTCCCTGTCGTGCGTTATTAGATTCTGGATCACAAATCCATTTTGTGACAGCAGCCTTTGCACAAGCTTTAGGAATTCGGAAGCATCGATCCGAAACCTCCATAAGTGGGATTGGAGGGCATGGAACGCCAACACAATTTGCCATAGAACTCTCATTTCAATCGCGAAATGGAAGCTTCAAAGGCAATATTGAAGCAACGATCTTGGCTAAGATAACTGACTATAGGCCGCATGACAGTCACATTGAACTACGTGACCTACCTGCTCACATACAGTTGGCAGACCCAGGATTTATGACAAACCAAAAAATAGATTTGCTGATTGGTGCTGAATTGTTCTTTGATCTTTTACTTCCAGGAGAAATCTTTATTGGTCCTCAACTTCCACTACTTCGAAACACGAAACTGGGTTGGATTGTGGCAGGTGGTGCTCAAGGTACCAAACATAATGCTGTATGCAGCATTGCCACAGCACCATCTCTTTCAAAAATCGAAAAACTTGTAAGCAGATTCTGGGAGTGTGAAAGTCATGATTCTCCAATTAAACGGATGAGCAATGAAGAGCGTTATTGTGAAGACTTCTTCAACTCGACTACACAAATTCTACCCAGTGGAAGATTCATGGTAAGTCTTCCGTTCAAAAAAGATCCATCGTCCTTAGGAGCATCCTTTGAAAAGGCACGCAAAAGGTTTATTTCACTGGAACGTCGACTGGAACTCAACAATGAATTACGTCTGCAGTACACACAATTTTTATTGGAATATGAACAATTGGGCTATATGAGTCAAATAGAAAACTCGGATATTCCACAGACACACTATTTCATCCCGCATCATTGCGTTTTGAAACCAGAAAGCTCGTCAACAGCACTGCGTGTAGTCTTTGACTGTTCAGCGAAAACATCCTCTGGAAGTTCTCTAAACGATGTTCTGGGAATCGGACCAACAGTTCAACCTGATTTGTTTTCAATAATCCTTCGATTTAGATTAAAAAGATATGCATTCACAGCAGATATCAGCAAGATGTATCGACAGGTTTTACTTCGACCAGAAGACAGAGCTTTTCAAATTATTCTTTGGAGAACAAAAAATGATCAACCTCTGAGGACTTATAGGCTCAACACCTTGACTTATGGTTCGGCTTCCGCTCCATACTTAGCAACTAAATGTCTGGTTCAACTTGCAAAACAATACGAAAATGTTCAAGTAAACGCATCCCAAACAGTAAGTCAAAACATTTACGTGGATGATTTACTTGCTGGAGCAGACTCAGTGTCAAAGGCTAGAGAACTCCTTGAGGAGATTATACTACTTCTAGAAAAGGGTAAATTTGAATTAAGAAAATTTTGTTCTAATGATGAAAACATTTTAAAGAACATCCCTGATGCACATAAAGAAAAATTGGTAAGGTTTCATCAGTCTGACGTTATTAAAACCTTGGGATTAATTTGGAATCCTTCTGACTGTTTTGAATTTGGTTTTAATTCTGAAAAATTTAAAACGCCAGAAGCGACTGTGACGCGCAGAAGCGTGTTATCTGACCTCGCTCGTTTATTTGATCCTATAGGTTTACTGAGTCCTGCAATAATGCTTGGAAAGCTTTTTGTTCAAGATTTGTGGAAAACGAACTTCTCGTGGGATAATGAGCTTCCTTTGGATCTCGCAAGTAAGTGGAAGGATTATATTAATCAATTTTTTGACCTTAGAAGCATCAGGATACCAAGATTTGCTAATATCAAAACCCAAGGAGGTGTGCTACAGCGAGCCATTCATAACTTGTGCCCTTTGCCGGTAGAAGAAGCGAAAAAATATCCTGAAACTGTCAAGACAGATCATCCAATTGAGAAAGAAGAAATTCCTCTATTGACACTGACAGTTGAAGCAGACTCAACCAAACCTGCAATATCCAGGAAATCCCAAGGTGGAAAAATAACAAAGGGACTTGTGTTAATATCTTGTCTCTTTGCATTTTTTGTAGCACCAATCAGTTCGACAAACATAGACAGCCAAGTGGTAATAAGCAACCTAGATAAGGCCATTGGAATTTATTTTGAAGATATGGGAACACTGCGAGTAGCTGACAATTTTTGGAGTCTTTACGTTTACTACAATCTGACCAATTACTGGCTTGAATTGAGCGAAACGAAAGGGTATTTAAGGGAATTAGAAAAGGCTTGTATGGCGGATAAATCGGAGAAAATTTATCACTGCAATTCGACAATCGACATTCTTCGAAAAAGAATAATAAACATTGACCAAAAGAACGATCTTATAAACGGGTTCAATACTACAACCCAGAGTTCAATGCGACATCGTAGATCTCCATTTGATTTTGTTGGAAGCGTAGCGCATAGTTTGTTTGGTGTGCTAGATCAGGAAGATGCTCAACATATTCAAAATCAAATTGAATTGGCAAATAAACAGGATCAACACTTATATTCTCTCATCCGAAAACAGAGCTCCATTGCAGACTCTACGGCAAATATACTGAGGCGCAACTCATTGGAAGTTCAAAATGACTTTAACACATTAAATACATATTTGACAAAAACTTTCAATACAATTGGAAAACAACAAAACGAAATTGTGAATAATCAACATTTTCTTGCGCTCACTACGTATTTAAGTATGATGCTTAATAATTACGAACGCACTCAAGATGTCCTGCTAGATGTTATCCTGGACTTAAATCATGCGAAGATCAACCCGCAGATAATAACACCAATGCAAGTAAGTAGTCAACTGCAACTGATTCAAGGAAATCTACCTTCATCGCTGAGGCTGCCCAGTGTTTCGGCCTTGGAAATGTTAAAACTAATAACAGTCAAAGGACGGACACTACATGAAACAATTGTGTTTGAAGTCTTAATCCCGTTAGCCGAAGATCAAGAATTCCAAGTTTTTAACCTCATTCCATTGCCAATTGTTCACAACAACATGAGCCTACTCGTCGATGTAACATCTCCATACCTTGCGGTTACATTAGCAAGAGATAAGTATTTTGGACTCTCCTATATTGAATTCAATTCTTGTAAACTAATAGGAATGAGAAATCATCTTTGCAGACAGATTGTGCCTACTAGAGTTCACTCCAAAGATTTTAAAGTGTGCGAAATGGCTCTATTAAACCACGAGGACAACGCTTTGGAAATATGTGATCTAAAGGAAGTGCCTCCACAAGATCATTGGTATGCGCTGAGGCAAACAGACTCTTGGATATTTTCGGTGATGAACAATGTAACAGGCCTTCTGATTTGCAATGGCCAAACAAGAAGCATTTCTCTATCAGGCACTGGAATGATTGGCTTTAACAACATATGCTCCCTTAAAATTGATACAATGATAATTAATGGTCATTTAAATTTAAAGACTATTATAACAAAGTCATTTGTTCCAAGTGCAAGGCTAAGCAATTGGATCAGAAATCGCAACTTGACAGACGACCATTTTTCCCCCTTGACGGTAAGAAATAATAATGAAACAGATGTTAAAAATCTTTCACAGGAAATAGAAGACCTTAAGAGAGCAATGACTTCTGATGAACTACCACCCGCCAACATACATGATTTTCATCACTATGGCTTGAGCTACTTGTTGCTGGCGATCACCATTGGAATGATAGTAATTTTTTGCCGATATCGAAAACATCAAGCCGCACTACAAATTCCAATTCGGAGAAGAGGTTCTCGCTTTCAAGCAACTATTTAAATTGAAGGTTAGGAACCTTCAAGGAGGGGTGTATGTTGGAACTCAAAACTGCGTAGTACGCAACCATTTGGGTTTCATCATATCTTCATAATAACTTTTTATTTGTAACGAGAGCTGTGATGTGAACGCTCAAGTCCGGACGTTCACTGGACGAAATACGAGTCTTGCGTGGACTGTCTACTCGCTTGCTGAATGGCCAGTTCCCACGATTCGCACGTTCCCACATCGCAGCTCATCGAATCTTACCATTTTGTTTCGATTTATTCTTGCATTCTACTGTAGACATTCAAAGCGATCACATACCCAAGTGACTAATAAAGATTGTAAAGATTTAAAATGTGCATTTGTTTTTTGATTTATTCAAAGACAGAGGCGCTTAAACATCACAGCTCTTTCAAGATAAGAATATGAGATTCGGTATACTTTGAAAGCTTTTTTTTATTTTTGGTATCAGATTGATATCAAAAAAGGTTGGTATTCGTATGCTTCGTCATCTTTAGATTTTGTTTTGCAAAAAAAAAAAAAAAAAAATCGTAAGTCAGGTAATACCCATAAATATGAATTAACGTTGAGTTTTTAAGATTAGGAGTTTCTGTATTGGAAAAAGTAGCAATTGTGTGTTTTATACTTCTTCATAAGTGGAAAACATATAATAATGTGTACTTCTAATGAATGCCCCGAAGAAGTCCTATCAAGAGTACCATACCGGAGATAGAGATTTAGGTTACATGGCCAATGCTGCCAAACTGATATTCTGGTGAAAGAGTAGTTTTGTTTTGATATTTAAAGTCATTTTTTTACATCAGAACTGAGCAGCACAGTATACATAAGCTAGAAGAAAGCTCAGAAGAGTTGTGAGAAAAGCAACTTTAAAGCAACATGCAAAAAAATTATTTTGATTTTAGCACAAAATTTTACACCTTTTTTCAGGTTCTTCTCATTAGAAATCAGAATTACATTGCCAAAAAGTCAACATCTTCTTGTGACAGTATCCATTAATTTGGGCTTCCGCAAAGCAGGTGTAGCAGAAAATTTTGTGCTAAGACACACAAAATAAGCAACACAGGATCAGAATGCACAAAAATTGTCTCATTGGACACCCAAAAAGCTGCTCTTTTCTGTTTGGAACGGTGTAGAACTGTCTCGTTGAACACTGCTATACAGATCGAATACTTCAATGCAGAAAGGAATTCCATTCCTTTTGACACTTTATTTAAAAAAAATTGGTTCAGTGTGAGAGACAGTATAGGGTCTCTGATTCTTCGGTAATAGAGTATAATCGTCATCTAGTCATCATTCAACTTCTAATTGTTCAGTGTTTCAAAGCCTTAACTTCCAATCAATAATACATATATTTATAAACGTTTAAACAAGTAATTAAGTGTCAGCATAGAAACTGTTACCGAAACCTAATCAGCAACCTTGAGCTGGTTGGCTAGAAGTACGTCGATGACCTTAAGACGGAAACGTTATACGGTTAAAGCCCATGTGACGAAGCATATTTTACATTTCGCACTCGACTATAGTCACAAGGTCCAATCGCATATCTGTGACGTTCTTTCCCGAAAACAACAGGATATGATTCACTTTGATATGGACAGATCATAGACACAGCCACGTATTTTTTATCGCGCTTCTTCGACCAGCAACACGCATGAAGAATGTTTTCATAGATAAGCCATTTTTCAATTTGGAAATATAAAAAAAATCGTAGTTTTTTTTCATCACACATTGTCACACATTGACACTGAGCAATCGGTGCATGCAAATCAACCGATTGATTGAGTTTGATAAACTAATTAGTAGGCATAAAAGTCACACATTCAAAATAGACGAGTCGATACATTCCACTATAGCAATTTTCAGAATGGAATATCCAGTTACAAGAAAATTGACAGTCAAAACTAAAATTAATAAAACCATATTCCAAAAACACGTTGGCAGGTGATTAATTGGGAGCAGCGCGACGTTGGCCGCGTGTAATGTGCATTCCATTGGATTTACTGATAACAGCCGGTTGATTGAACGTCGTCGTTGTTTTCTCGTTGTTTTCTTTTGCCTTGCGCCTTATCAAATCGATGCAGTGATAAAACGAGTTGGCTTAAGACGTACCCTACCTTCTTCTACGTATATAGGAGCAAGAAAAGGGGGGAACTTGAGGCGTGTGATGTGGGGGCAGATAGTGAACTGAAAAACATTTCTCAAATAGGTATATTTCTATGTGTACATATATTGATTAAATATTTGTCTTGATGCGATAATATTGTTAACAATTCCGGACAGCGTGTTACCGGTATTAATATGGCATTAAAGAAATGATTGTACGAGTCGATAACATGCTGCGTGCTAAGTGGAAGGGGATTTGAGCTTGATTGGTTGTTCAACGGATGCCAGTAAACTTATTGCACAATAATTGTAAACGGCCCCAGGGAAAGTTCAATACGTACTCCTTCCTTAAAAAAAAGAATCCTACTCCTCGATAGATAGTAATTTATTTTTGAACAATTTATACAATGCGGCTACTTTATTGATGGATCGTGAAAAATTACTAACTTGTACGACGAGCATGCATGCATAGGTACATCCTTCCTATACCTACACCCATATGTGATAGTGATTTGTAAGTGAATATATGTATGTATGAATACAGAAGTGTGGCTTGCATATAGGTAGAGGTACACAACACATGCACCTACCAAGAGTTGTAAAACGAGATAAAATCCAATAAACTATGATACGATTTATGATTATTGGTTCAAGCAAACATCAATGACAGGCTTGAAAATTCATTTGATAAATTGGCACACATTAAAAATGTAATTTCGATTTATTCGTTCAGCAAAGTTATTTATTGGGTTTTTCATGAATTAAATGTTTACGGCTTACGCACATTTATCACTTTAATTTAGAGGAGTGGGGTTGTCAATCGTTTCTATAATCCGATGGCACTTGAACGCGATTATGTTTCAAGTGCTGACGAATTTGAATTTGGTTTTTTCCCAAAAGACAAACAATGTGATAAGGATCTGGAATTTCGAATTAAGTTTTCTTAAATAAATTTCATAATTCCAAGCAGGTAAACAATTTCTAAATATGGCATAGATACACCAGAGGGTATCATACGGTTATCATCGACCACAGATATAAGAACCATTTTTGAGTAATAAATTGATTTTGATGTTCAGTATACAAATTAAATATACATATCAACAACTAATTGCGAAATATTTGTAAAAGCACTCTCTACTCTTTCGATTTGTTTGAATTAAAAACAGAAAATAGTAGAAAAATAAAGATACAGAGCATTATTCGAACTCTGGTTTGATACTTTTGAAAAAGATTTAAAGTTTTAACCTATCGTATCTTAAAAGGGTACTTTAAACAACTAAAATGTCTTCTCTCTAAAGTCCACAACCATACAATTGTAAGTTTCATTTTTAAATGGAAACTTATAATTGTTCTACTCAACTCTTTGCAAACGGAAGAAAATTCAGCCCTTTAAAATGCCTTTTTAGTGTTAAGACTTTTATTTCAGTGCGGTTGATAACAGTAAGCAAGGGTTAGGTTAGGTTTGAAGGTCAAAGTGGTTGTAAGTTATCTCTGCAAAAATTTAACGTTTTGTGAAGCAAGAACTAAAACTATGCTCATATTTAGAAACTAAAAGTATACGGAGCTTCAAAATAACTTCGCAGATCTAAAGTCATTAAAATGAAGATTAATGCAAGTCGTCGGCTGAGTACTATCTTGTTTAATAGGCCATTTTTCACGAAATTGAGTTAGGTATGCAGTCTTCATAATTTGGGGGCGCTCTTTCGTTTGGCGCAAACCATTTTGTTCTATCTGTTTTAGTTTTCAAATTATGGAAAACTGTTTTGTTCAATATGACACATTTCTAGTTGTTTTAGGAGTCATTTTCGTTCATATGTATATATTGTTCAATGTCCACTGTTTTTTTTTTCAATATCCAAAAAAAAAAAATTTCCAACTAGTCATTGATCCATGCAACATTGTTCAATATCCAAAATGGCTTTCTTATTGTTTTAATTTTAACACTAATTTAGAAGAAATGAAAAACATTAAGTGTGACTTGTTTTAAAACTAAAATTGTCTACGCTTGCAAAAAAAATTAACTTCCAAACAATAATCTTCTAATATAATACAAAAATTTCGATCTAAACTTTAAAAATCGATTTCCCAACAATTTGCAAAATGGACATTGAACAAGATAGTACTCAGCCGACGAAGTATAGGTTTGAAATAGCTCTTGAAACATCTATTTTTCATTTAAAATCGAGTCGGCACTTTCTCCTTACAACGCACTGACTACAGATATAGATTCCAACATCGTATGATAGTTATGAAACATGGAAATATTCACTGTTATTGTTGACAAGAAATCAAAAACTATATGATCAGAAAGAAAAAAATTCAAATTCCTTCAAACAATTAGCATTATGATGTTATTGTTTTAATTAGAATTTATAATCAGCTTCATATGTAGTTTAATTGCTTTTCAAATCTTTATATCGTATTCCTCTAATAAATTCCATTCCTTGATATCAAACTATCGATAAAATGTATTTTTTGTGTTTTATCTTTTTATTTGTAGGCCATTTGTAGCAAATGATGTAAAAACATGAAGTATAATTATTTGAACTACGCACTTAAGTTATGTTTGTCTGCCAAACCGTTCAAGATTGATCTGATCTGAAAATATTAAATGGCTCTTTATTTAAGATCACGTTCTTAAATAAACAATAAAAATGAACTCTTTTTAACTCAAATCGAAGTATAAAAAAAAACCACCAATATAAACTATACTGGCTTTGGCGTGCGTCGACTGAATTAATTTTCTAAACTCTCTGTTTTAATTGGCAAAACGTGCAAACTTAAGGTAGTAAGCCGGTATAAGCTATTACAGATGACTATATGAACAGCTTAAATGCATTACAATGAAGCACCAAGATCTTGGAAATAGCAATTAATTGCCTTGAAAGTGATAGATAAGATTTACTGTTTACTGCCTACTCAAATTTATTGAAATGAGATGCTTTTAAAATGGATGATGAGTAGATATGGTATAGTAGTATATTCAACTTGGCGATGTAATATATTCTTCTTTTTTGCGATTAGTTTACTGAGATTTTCAATGATTTAAACTACGGTTGCCGTGCACGATGCTCATCCATCAAACCCCTTGATAAGTATTAACTTTGCAGAAGCCATTTAAAACTTCGGAATCAAAGCTTATTTTTTCTGAAACGGGATATCGCTCCAATTCCATTCTTGGAAGCGCTTAGCTTAACCCTCTACCCGCTGATTATATCTACATAGTAAAAATTGCGCAGTTGAGGGTGGTGCGCCAAAACCTACGTTAGTAAAACCCTGTTTTTTCAATTTATAAATTTGTTAAAGTGATTTGATGCTGAAAATTTAGGATTTCTGCGTCTATTGTACGTAAGAATCTTATAAAACGTTAACAAATAAAAATAAATAATAATCTAAATCTAAATCTTTTGTACGTTCTTGATTTAAATTAATTTCAGATGTTATTTTCAGCAAAAACTACAACTAGTTATATTTCTTGGCTTTAAAATTCTTAAATTAAAGCATCTATATAAAAATAATTTACTAAGGATGGAAAGACAATGAACCGAAAAGCTCTTGTCATTTCTTTTTATTCGCAAGAGAAAGCCCCCAACCGCCTAAAAAACATGAACTGTCGCGGTATTCTGTTGCATTTTTAGTTTTAATCAGGGTTCAAAATGCCACTTTCATTTCTCTTACAGAAAAGAAGTTTCTGCTGAATGGGCTTAAAAGCTCTTCAACATAGACTAAATACAACAGTTCTGAGTATCAAATATATATAAGAATTTTATAATCAATTGATAAAGCTGCAAATTTCGCTAAAGGACTAATGTTCGAAAAGTTAAATAAGTTTAAATTAAGTTATATTTAGAAACAAAAAAGTATTTTATGTCTCAAAAGCTTTTCAAACTTCACCAGTTCAAAAAGCAACATACTTGCTCTGCAGCAGAAAAAAGCAATACAATAAAGGTGTTTTTAAACTTACAAGCGATCAAGTTTTTCAAAAAAAAAAAAAAAAATTTCTTTTTCTATACTGAAGTAAAATTGAAAAACAATTTACTCCTTGATGGCAGCATTTGAAATCCGGATAAATGTTCCCAATACAGCGAAATAACTTCATAAGTTGTGTGAAAAATTGTATACTCATGGCACGATCCAAGAGAACAAGGTCCGAACATATGTGCAAAACGAAAGACACGCTATTTTGAAAAAATTCATAGATGTTGCAAAGAGAAGACAATTTTTGATGAGTGCCAGTTAACATCAGAAGTAGAAATTCCATAATAAATAAGTAGGTACCTGAATAGAGTGGCGCAACAAAGTTTAAAAGAGTAGGGGCTTAGTAAATTCCAGCGACCTGTACCGGTTCCGATTGGAATCGTCGGAATATTTTTTTTACCCTTGAAAAAAAACAATTTTAAGTTTTTACAATTCCAGTCTCGAACTTGCACGTAACTAGCAGACATGCTAACCAGGACGAAATTTCTATCATATAAAAAATCTTGATGCATTGGAGAACATTTCAAATAATTCTAAGTTAAGATTTCTTGCAAACTAGGATTTTGAACAATCATTCCATTAAATAAAAGATTAAACTAATTTTTCAAAAATAAAACACTTTTAATTAAAAATTGTTTAATTGTTGAAAATTTAAATAATGTGTTATTTATTAGACAAGAAACACGTGGATTATCTCAACTATTTATGAAGAATTTCGACTTCTCGCATGTAAAGTTTCCGAGATACAGTGCTTTAAAAACTGACTGACCGGTATCGGTAGACCATCAAAATAAAAGGACTTGCTCTTTCCACTGCCAGACAAATCTCAATTTTGCTTTCCGGAAGCTTTCGCGTTCTGATGGGTATATTTGCCAGTTAAAGGAGAAATTTTTTGCAGATACATCCCATCATAATTAAACGTAAGATAAGCTGAATCATTAAGATTCAACTAAATGGAAAAAGTCCCAAATTGAGGATTTTCTATTCTGAATGTGCGACATTTCCATTTGCAGTGGATTATTGTCAGATGACCAGAAATGACGGCGCGACGGAAATATGACGCATACCTATATGTTATAATTAGAAAATATCAAATCATGCCATAAAATTGGGCTCTTGATTATAAAAGTACTTTATGTTTCAAAGTTTCTTGATGGGAAGTTGTGGAAACCAAGAATTGTGTATTAAAAGTAAAAAAAAATACATGGCATGCAAAAAAAACAAATTTGACTTACATAAATTATTCTTGTTAAAATTATACTTTTATGTGTTAATTCAACATTGCTTAGTTTTCCGTGAGTAGATACTTAAAGATCTCATTACTTTTAACGACTGACTCGTTATGCTTTTTTAAAATTCATGTAGCTTCTTATATTTTATTCTTTTCTCTCGTTATGATTCTTCGCTGCCTGGGTACATAATAATAATGTATAAGTTACAGTAGGTATCTAATTTTGAATTCGGTTTTCAGATATATTTTTTAAACAAACAAAAAATGTCCTTATCCAAATATGTAAGCTTTGCAGGAATGCAGGTACTCGTATTTCTTTTCAAATTCTACCCGAGGCTAAATTTAAGGCTAGTTCTACATGCTGAGTACGTTTTCTGATCAAAAATTTAATAAATATTCGCATTGTGCACTGGTAAGTTTTCTAAATGTGTAAAGTACCTACCTATATAAGTACATAAGCTTACAACTTCAACATGCCTTGAATATTTATCTTTTAGCGGCGCGGCGCCACGATTACCAAACTGAAAGCCAAATTTATATAAATTCTCATTCCCAGACTGAGGAAAAGAACGTTGTTTAAAGAACAAATTGACTTTATGAGTCAATGTAGCTATATAGGTAACTTTAATCAATAACTTGAACCAAAAAAAAAAAATACTCGCCGATTGGCATTTTATCAGCCGAAGCCGATAAAAAAATAATAATATTTGAATTAATTTCTTTATCAATGTTCTGAACATCGTGCGAAAGTAAAATAAACGTTATTATTCAACAAAATGTGATAATTTGTTTGTAAACACTTAACGCGAGTAAAATTAATGTAGGTTGGTAGGTTTGGTAGGTAAATAATACCTATATCTCGTTTAATACTCGCGAAACAAATTCAAGACCCAATTACAATTGAATCGATAAAAAAATGAATCAAAGTTAGAAGCAATGCTGAGCATGTTCTTTTCACAGAACCTCTATTCCCCACTTAACTACAGTCAAACCTGCCACACTCTGTATGACTCACCTGTGTCATGACTCGATCAGCGCCAGTACCCTCTTCGTCCTTAAAGATAATATCCCTATTATAATTTGGTACTAAATCCTTGAATTTTGAATCCTCTCGCTTAATGCGGCCCTCCTGCAGGCCCGAAGCACCCAAAGTATTCTCCGACATATTCGGAACATGTTGTTTGAAAACGAGAGGTGTAAGCTTACGGTTTTTACGGGGACCGCCGATGCCCCGGCCCGGTCCGCACGCATGTGCTGACGTTGTAAATATTGTCACTAAAATCAAAATGGCAAGGATGTGTTTACTAGATGGCACCAGCAGCGTGCTAGGCTTTTGTGAAATTTGACTCATTTGTTGCATTTTTCTTGAACTTGAACTGGATTTAATAAATTGAATTTTATTTCACACCTTTCGTTGAGATACTTTATTAGATATACACTTAAGAATTTATGAGACACCGTTAAATGCACATTTTTACTCGATGATTACACTACACTTTCTTGGGTTGAGTTTGAATACCGAAGAGGTAATCTAACGGTTAGCACCTGTTAGAGGCTGTTATCCGCGCCTTATTTCAAACGTTGAGTATTCAAAAATCAATTTTACGGATATCTACAACGGCACAACGAAACTCAAGCAAACGACCACAGTCCGATTTAATATACCGTCATCCGTGCTTCTTAATTCACAATTCAAAAATTCGATGGAGAAAATGTCCTGCGTGTCTTACGTTGTGTAGTGTTGTTATGCGTGTGTTTAAACCTCGCTCGCGCCCAGCATTACAACTGATTGACAAATGACATATCGTCATACACATTGTGTCTGCAAGGGTGCCAATCTTTACTATATAGCCTCCGATGGCGATGGGGTATACGTCCGACAACGGTGTCTATGGTGTGAGTGTGTACCTTTCGTTCTTTTCCCTTTGCTCACCCTATATTTGCTGTGTCGCTCTCACATTACTCAGCGATTACCTGAGCACAGTGCGCAACTTTACTGGTACTGCACAGTCACGATCAGAAAGAAAGAGAAATATTTCTCCACTTGGTAATATTGCTGTGCTCTTTCTACCTCTCTGAGCCATACTTAACGAAAGTCACCAGCTCGTTTAGTTCCTTCATTCATTTCAAATTGGTATGCAGCATCATAGTGTTGGTAGATCGGAGGCGTGGCATTATCCATGGAATGGTATTTTGTGAATGAAATTGTCTTCTATATAAACCAGCAGACAATAAGTGGCTGGAAGCTGGAAGCTTTTGTATCTGGTTCTCTACCAACTACCAACCAGTCTGAGTCTTGTTTGGGATGCGTGTAAGAAGTTGGTTTTTCGTTTGATTTTTTTTTTTTTTTTTTTTGACAACTGCAAGTTTTTAAAGCGAGTTTTGCACGCGGCCATCCATGTATGAGAAGGTGAGTCGACGCCTGTTGCAAATGTGTGGTGTGGTGGATAATGAGGCTTATTTATTACTGTGTCATTCGCTGTTAATTGGTTTATTGGTCTCTTTTGTTCACTGGTGATGATAAGTGATTTTGACGTTTTTTCTTGGCCTTCTGGCTGAAATTGAGTGCCGGCTTTTGTTCATTCATGCAAATTTGAAATGGAGTGTTGTTTCGTCAAACAATTTTTCATGAGTTTTGTTTGAACCTTTTCCATGCCTCGAAACAACTTAAAGTTTCTTATGGAACTGAGAAGAAGAAGAAGAATCTATGAACAGGGAAAACGTTAATGTGGCCTTTGCAACCAGAGACCAGACATTGATCATTGATGGTATAGGTGGGTATGGCATTTACCTTTACCTACTCATGTAACTGTGGCATGGTGAGTAAAAATAAAATGGAGAGCGCAGGAATGCTGGTCTTACTGTCTCCGGAAGTCGTTAAAATTTTTGGAATAAACTAATTTTTTTCTTAAGATAGCACTCAGAGAAGTGGGCAGTTGGTAGACATAAAAAAGTATTGGTTTAATAAAAGGCCAATCGGAGAAAGAGGGAATTTAAAAATCAGGCTGCTTGAGGAAATGAATTGAATATCACTTAAGTCAACATCTTTAGTCTTACTTCTTTAGAAATTTTGGTTTCATTAAGTTATAGGTACCTATGCACCCATTTTGTAGGTAGGTAGGTATATAAGGAGTTAATATTTATACTTCAGCAGCTTGGTGTGGAGACCGTCATTAAGTCACAGTTTGGTTAGGTTGCGAAAGTTGGAATGAAAACACAACAGCATTTTCTTCATGAACTTAAAGCCCAACTAAAACAAATGATAGAAAAAATTTAATATTTGCCGTTGAAAACAATGTCGCATGTGCGAGAGTAGGTATCTACAATCGCCGGTCGGCAGGGCTCCCAGTTTTGAATTAATTCATGTCTAAGGCCAGGTTTTGAACCTTTTCGAAGCACTATCTTTATTTATCTGATATATTTGCCCTCGTCATGAGTATACATAATGCCTCTCAAGTTTGGTCTCCACCAGATAAACAAATAAATAGAGTGGCGCAACAAAGCCTGGAGGCCCGGGTATTTCTTACAACCATGCCTTGTGTTGTGAGGGAATGGAGGGAACCTATATGCCGATTCCAAACGGTTAATCGAGGAAACGCTTTTCACTTCAATGAATTTACTATCGCATGATTTGTCAATTGTTTGCGAAAAATGATAACCGTGGAAAAAACTTTTTATTTTCTATGGGGATTGGAAACACAAGCCTCCCGCTAAACAGGCAGACATGAGGCAGACACCACTATATTTGAAATTCATAAATCTCGTAGACTCGTAGTGAGGCGGGTATAAGTACAATACAAACTTTAACGCCTTTGTCCGAAAACTATTCCATTTTAAGATCGCCTTAATTTGCCTCGTTATCAACATAACAGCTTCTGCAATTATTTTAAACTCTTGCTCAAAGCCACATGGTCCAATATTTGGTTCCAATTGATGCAGCTTACCAGTACTATGTATATCTTTTTCGTCCATTTGCTTGAACTAAAGCAAAGTTTTGCGTTTATTCATTGCTTTCATTTATTTACAGAACCAATTACGTCAAGCACAAGCGACTATCGTGTCTGAATTTATTATTGAATTTAATTTTTTTTAAAATAGTTTAAACAGTAATCACTTTACGCATGAGTTTATTTTTTTACTTGATTTTCTCTTATTGTCTATGTAAATGTTTGTAGTTCATATTTTAGAAACACTTGATTGTTTGAAACTTAAAGCGCAGTGAAGGTATGAGCTAGAAGCATTCTTGTGACTCTCTATACAAAAAGAAGTTGGAACTGTTTTGAATTTCCACGGTGGGTATTACAGTTCGGCGTGAACCTGGGCCTCAACCACCATCCTTCTATAACGACTTCGGCTTCGGGCGAGATTTCTCCAGTTTTGTACTGGAGAAAGTCGGTTGAGATCTTGTTCCACTTGATTGCGCCACCTAAGACCAAGCCAAAGATCATTCGGAGAATTATTCTTTCGAAACGACCAAGGGTTTCCTCATCTACTTTTGATAAGGTCCATGCTTTCGTGCCGTAGAGCCGGACTGGGATGACCAAGGTCATATATACAGGGTTGCATTGGTTTTTCTGGAGAGGGTTTTGTTTCTCAATTGCCTTCTTAACCCAAAGAAATAACGGTTGGCAAGTTATTCTCCGATTGATCTCCGCACTGATGTTGTTATCCGTGTCTATCGCAGATCCTTGGTAGACGAAGCCTATTGTACTACCTCGAAGTTATGTCTGTCTATTGTGACGTTTTTTCCAATTCGTCGATGTTCTGTTTCCTTGTTTGATGACAGCATTTACTTCGTTTTACCCTCATTAGGCATCAAACCTATCATCTTGGCGTAACAGTATTGATTTTTCTAAATAATCATTGAGGGTCAACAATTACAACTTCTTAAGTTCATCAACAATTTTGTTCTAAGTTTGCTAAAAGAAATTAGTTAAAATGAAAATTGTAACAATCAAAAGTTATTCGTCGAAAAAGCTTATCAATCCTCGCGGCGTTAACGAAGGATATTGGCAAGTCAAATCCTTAGGATTAAGTAAATACAAAACCATAGTACTGCAGTTTACTTTTTGTTCTCTTGTTTTGCTTTTCAAACCACTCAAAATGTGTCAATTACTCAAAATTTTAAAATTTAGGTTAATTAAGCCAGAGAACTTGAAAAATTCTCTTACATTTTCCCACAGTCTCCAAACGACCTAGATAATATAAAAGGATTCTACTGAAAGATAAAACTATCCACTAAACGACATAATTTCTTGTTGCCTATAGTCTTATTGGACGCAAAATTAAATTAATGCTTAACGTTGCTTGTTACGATGAACAAGATGTTCCAGGTAAAACCGCCCCATCTAAAAATTTAGCTTTTATAACAGTTGACATTAAAAAGATTTAAAAAAAAAAATTACATTTCATGTTTAGCAAGTCTCTATCGCTGTTTTTAAGTTGGTTAGACCCTGATTTCCTTTAGAACCCAATAAGTTGAAAAATGTTTTCTTTTGTTGGTACTCCAAAAACGTTTAATCGAACGAAACTACCACATCAGCCTCGCCATCCTCATGAAATTAGAGTCATCGAACTTCAATTTCAACAAAATCTTATGATTCATACTCTCAACAGCATGCACTTAAGAAACTATGCTAATAATCATTTTTTTGAGAAGTTTGCATTTGAAGCAGTTTTTCAGATACCATCCCCAGTCGAAGTTTTCCATTTCGAATTATAGAAAGTCAATATGTCATCGACCAATACGAGAACATCAAAAATCGCTTAGCATCATACCATAAATCAAACAAATCGCTAACGAATAAAAAGACAAAACAGGCTCCACTCTCCTCCGCATCAGTGACGACTGACGATGCTATTGAATTCCAAACTCGAATCATCATAAACCATCCTAAACTACCTACTGAGGAAAGAACAATTAATAACCCAATGCCCATGTTATGGTGGCTATTTAATGCCATTGTTTGCATAAACAAATTTGAGACCGATCATCAAGCTCAGACGCGATCGCTCACAAAAACCACAAGCAAAAAAACAAAATGAAAAAAGAAGAAGAACAATTCAGAGATTTTTAATTAATTCTTTATAGCTTTATCAATAAATAGACGAGGCGAAGGAGCCACTTAACAAAAAGAGAGTCAAATTAACATAAACAAAGTCCCACAGACAAAGCAGTAAAATTGCGAGATTCATCGCATCGATCATCATCGATCGGTCAGCTCCATCTCACGGTATATGAAAGGAGTGCATTCAGTTGTCATTTATCTGCACAGGCCCATCCTCAAACAAAAACACACTAAAATAAGCAGCAGCTTAATAAAATTTGATTTCCGCCTTATGCAATGCATGCGCGGAGTCTCAAACCTTTTATCATCATGGACCAAAAGAAAAATAAACGTAAAAGTGTAATCAAAGTGACAGCAAACAAAGTATGAATACACAAAAGTGAATCTTTCTTAGTCCCTCATTTGTCAGTTGGAGAAGTTTATGGCAATAAAATACGCCTGCGATGATCTAGGTCTGGACTCTTTGGGTAATTTTTGTGTAGTTAAATTTATGGCTGCGGCCTGTAAACAAAAGTTATAATTCCTAAGAAACAACCACTTTTCGCAATGTTTGATTTGATAAGTTGGCTATTCTGAGATAAGTGATAATTGTAAGCCATAGTCGTAGTTATACGCAAAAGCCTATTGGATAGTTCCTATTAACTTCTTTTCTTAGCAAGCACTTAGAAGTCTTAATTATCATGTGGTTTTTACTGCTAATCATGAAGTGCCACTTCTTCTTAATTCTAATGATGGTCTTAAGTCACTTTTTAAATTCAAGTGTGTTCTCTGAAATCGCTTTATGATGTAATTTTGGCTTGAAATACTCCAAAATCTGGCTGAGTTCTCAAACGCAGAATAATTGTTTACAAGGAGTAACTATTAATTATTACATTGTTCAACGTATCCTGTAGAAGTATAGATGCTTTGGTCTTTTCAACTGAACACAAAAACGAACCAATACTGAAGAAATTAAGCTCAATATACATATTTGTGTTCAATAGTTAAGTAAATTGCTGAGCTGATTATAGGATTGCTGAGTTGTGACAGAAACGCACGTCAGTAATGCAAAGACGACATTGTAGGTACTCATAATGTTATACCGTTCCTTACTAGAAAAATTCAGCGACGAAGCGATCGAATTTCCTTAGCAATAAAGTTATGAGGTTTAATTCTAGGCTTCTTTACTTCATTTCTTCTCTGAATAACGTCATCATGATTACGAGTACGTATAAGAATAAGAGCTTAGATAATGGCGTTTAATTAAATCATCTTAATGAAAACGACTCTTTGCAAAGTTTATATGCATATCTGACGTAAAAATACAGCATGTGTAGTGTCCAAATGTATTTCAGCTACCCAACATTTCAACACAATTCTTGGACTATTCCGACTATTCAGTTTTCAATGCATCGCTTCACATCCGTCGATTTCGAATATTCGGGTGGCCAAAAATATTAAAGGGTCTTAATTGTTTTTAACAACATATTGTTATAAGAAATTACTTGTATTATTTTACGAGTTTTTATAATTATTAAAAATTCCTTAAGATATATAACTAACAATTTTTAGTTGTAGAAATAGTAAGAATTAGGCATGGTAAACAAAAACTAAATTGTTTCGTTAAAAATGTTTCTGTCGACTTAACTTCTGTTCATTGCTCAAATATTTTCAGCTCGACAGGCACTAAAAGTTCTATAAATCTAAGAGCCCTGAACTGCCACCATGCCAATAAGAAACAAGCGCTATTCCGCTGTTGTGTTTTCGGCTGAATATCTAATGCTAAACGACTGTCATATTGAGTAAAAGAAACCATACTGACCGGGGCGAGCCAGGCCGAGTTTAAAATAAAAAACAATGATTTTTCTTTTATTTTAAAAATGTGTTTTGATAAATGGACAGAAAATACTACAAAGTGAAAGATCAAATGAAAATTTCATTTTGCCTGAAAAAAGCTAAACAACTTTTCAAAAATTTTAGAGCTGTACGTGCAACTAAACTAAATAACTTCATTGTAAGTAACAATTGAACTCCGACCACGTGCTGAAGGGCGCAAACACGATAAGGTAGGTAAAATGGGTGGAGGGCTATTAAGGGCCAGTTGCTCAATCGAATCATAAATTTAAGTTCTACATAAAGTTCTACTTTAGTATGGGGATTTTATGTAGAACTTAAGAATTCCGGAACGTCTCATACAAAAATGAAAACTTTATGTAGAACTTAAATTTATGTTTCGATTGAGCAACTGGCCCTAAATGCAACTGTCCATTTACTCAGAGAGTCATTGTTTTTTCGCTTTAAAGTGTTTTATTTTTTCAATTGTTTCCCGGTAAATATGGCTATTCTACGTACATATTTGCGTAGTAGGCAAAATGTGTCCTTTTATTTCATCTTAAACAACAAAAAGCATCTTATACAATCGAAGTGTTATAATCATGCTCAAATTTCAACAGCGTTAGTTTCAAAACATGTCGTATTTGATCAAGCAATGATTTTTGGTCTACATTGGATATTCGATAGATGTGATTTGTGATTTCGGCTGAGAAATGGCACATGCCCAGTAAATAGAGCATGTGACTTTGTAAACATTTTCTTTTTGAACTGTAAGGCCTATGATCGTGAATGTGAATGAAATGTGCATCTGATAAGTCATGGAACCAAGTATCAATCCAGTCAATGAACAATAAGTCGTGTTTGACGTCATTCGCTATTTTCGGAAAAGAAAAATAACGGAAGAACACAACCTTATTTAAAAGAAAGACTAAATAACGTTAACTCGCTAAAAAAGGCATGTTTTTGCGAATTTTGTAAGGAACCAGTTCGAATTTCTTTATTAAAACCAATAACACATTAAATAGTGATATTTCAAAAATGTTGTGTAAAATTTTCACAAAGAAATATTTAAACTACGGCAATGGTAGTAATTATTTGGACGTGCCTCGAAAAAAAGGCGAGTTGCGGTGCCCCTCATAGCTTGTTGCTGGATCATCGGAAATCAAAAAATCCAAGTTTATTCGTTAAATAGTAGTTTTCAGTATTTTAGTTTTCATCTTTTCGAAATTTTAATTTTTCAAACGTTAAAAAACGCAATTTTTTGTGAAAAAGTCGGCTGATTTGTTATTAAAAAAATGACAATAACAATTATCAACAAATTTGAAAAACTTTTCGTCACTACATGGTAAATTATGAACAGAAATAGTGTTCAAAATTTCAAAAGGATCGGTACAGTAGTTTTGAAGCTATGAGGGGCACTGACTTTAAAAAAAGTGAGTTGAGGGAGAAACGATTTAAAGCTGCCAGGTAACAATAGCGCTCTTGGGACGAGCAGGAATGAAAATATTTATAACGTCCTCAATTTTGCTCTTATTTGAAATGTTGACACAATATTCTTAAAATATGTATTAAAATAAAAAAAAATAAAAAAAAATTTGAATACTTTACACCCCCCCCCCCCCCCCCCCCCCCTTTAAGTGACATAAATACCACTTACGACGTATTACTTAGATTTGTTTAAGCTTACTCATCCCCTTAAATATCTTTATAAATGAAACTGATATTCTTTTCTTTATGGTTTTAACTTTGAGTCATCTGGAGACTTGTTTTTGATTAGCGTATATTTATAAAAAAAAAAAACTGCATTAGTGGAAAACTAATAGCATTTCCCTCTACTCATAAAAATATTTATTCCGTTTTGAAAACAATGCTGTTCACTTTCTCTCAAGAAAAACTTTGAATTCAATCTTAACAAGTAGGTACAAAGACTCTTAAGCTCACGAGATAACCCAAAGATTGTACAATATGAAAAGTAATAATAATAACCAACTTATATATGCCTTTCCATCAGTTCACATCCTCGGCATTCAACAGCCATTCATAATTCACCTTGTCAAAAGATATTAATCCTAAGAGTGAATCAATCTGTCTGACCTTTTGCACTGCTTGTTCTTTGGTCTTAACAACTCCAAACGTAACAATTTATCAAAATCTCTTAACAGCTTAAAGGAAGTAAAATTGTTAAATGCTAAATATCTAAGCCCACGCATCTGGTGATCTGTCAACAGCCGTCAGGTATTGTAAAGCCAACTATGACAGTAATTGCAGATATCAAATATAAGGAATAAAAATAAGCAAAAGAAAAAAACAACAACAACTTCTTGCACACGCAAGCACATATCTATGTATAAGCGCAAACGCAAGCGCAACGCATAGCAATGGAAGTGAATAAGCTTCATGTCAGAAGTGAAACGACACTAGGCGTCATTACACTCTGTAAGTACTGTTAATGCCATCGAGATGAGGATGATAATTCCATAAACAAGAAGTATAGGTACCTACTCACTAGTCACTCTAGTCGTTGAACATGCGCTCTGCATCTGCACGTTTATATATCCAAGCCCACAAGAAAAGCGCGCTGCTCAAGATCCGCCACTTAAGGAGGCGACTATGACTCCTAAGTGTGCCCTCGAATTGATGCTCCCCGGTATCTCAACCACTTCTCGCGCTCGATTTGAATTTTATATCTGTTGGGCACATTATTGTTCAGTAGAGTCGGTTGTCTCTTCAGGTGGCTTAGTTTGCTTGATGAAGACTCGTATATACTTGTTTCAACCGATCCATCTTCAAGAGGAGTTTTGTTGGAACGGCACCCAGCGGTCGTCACTTGGCTTCGCGTTACGGCAGCGCGCGGTGGCGCACACTGGGGAAACTTATCGGGTTTAAATGTTAAAGACAATAATATGAAATTGGATGAAGCTGGACTGTAGATAGAACTGGTTACTACCTATCTATACAGAGTAAGGTTCATTACCGAGACAGGTTAGGCGTTGTGGGAACACACTTAAGTAAGTTTATTTAAAGGCATCTGTTGATGGGAATACGGAACTCTTCCAATCGGCCACTTTCAAGGTTTTTATTTTAATCTTTTGATAACAAAATACCACCGAGCCTTCCTCGTAGAGGTCTTATTAACACTTTGACTTGGGAAGTTAATTCTCAACTCTAAATACAACTGCAATTGTATTTAGAGATATTTCCATTCATCTTTTGGGACGAATTTGTTGCACAGTCCTTCAAATTTACTTTTCTTCTGGTTCTTTATACTTTCTGTACATATGGCGAATTTGTTTGTATTTTGAAGACACTTCGAATATTCAATCGCTGATTTCGAAAGTTATTAAGTTCTCTTCCAAAGGCCAAACATAAGTAAGCCTAATGCTTGGACTTTTCGAGCTTCGCTACAAAAATGCAGACACTCCTGTTTCGATATTACACGCTTTTTGCCCATTGATATTCTCATGGTCCTTTTATCACTGGTGGTCCACGCACGTATATTTTCTGTCTAAATGCTCTTATCAAAATTCAAGTGGGTTAATATTTGCTTTATAATTTCAATTTGACAGGCAAGTGGCGCTTGGGTCTTTTGTGCAGAGTCATCGGTTTTACAAGCATCGTCGGGTTGATGCACAAGCAAGAGAAATAGGGTCATATTTACCAATCTGAAAAGGAAAGGAAATTATTTTGATTGGAATTCAATCTCGAAATGACTTTTTAAGATATCAGCTTTTGCTTTTTATTATTTATTTTATTATTGCGTTTCATTGGTTCCGCAAAACACAGAAAACCCATATAATATCGACTTTGTCTTACCAGAAAGAATCACTCCCTTGCGGAACAAATGTACTTCAGAGAAAATTAGGAAATATGTTTACCTCCCAATTGTGGTATAATGGGCCATGAATGTCACTACAATTTACCACACTCATATGAATAGGATCAATTAGTTACTGGTCAGGTCATCTTTGCCAAGCTGCTATACTTACCGTCACCTACAGTGAGAGAGATTCTCATTTATTTTACCGAGGGAAGAAGAAAATAAATGTCTACAAATTTTGCGGTCAGAGCAAACAAACGCAAACAAAATCCTTATGTTTGCTAATACTCCGCATGAGGTCCTTCCCCTTATTTTTGAAGGTACAATAGGCTTGATGCTAACAGAAACCGAACATTCAGATATACATAGAGCATTGTATGAATGTGTGTTTGACTTTGAAAGAACCGATCTTCTTTGATCGTTATACGATAGATCGGTAGATGCCGACAATAATTTTGTATATTGACTTCTGGAGTGAGTTGCTTTGATGTATGTTGCTGTTGTGGACATTTTTTGGTTAAAAAGAGTCGATGTTTTACTTTTTTTGTTTGACAAAGGAAGTGGTTTGATATTTGCTCGGTAATTTATCGAAACTATGTCGGTGCTGGGAGAAGGAAGTGCTTCGATTTCAATAGGAGCGCAAGACCAAGTTAATGTGAATAAGCATTTATTTAAAACCTCTTTCGGGGTGATAGGCTTGTGTTTGTTTTGATACTTGATCAATGAGCTTGTTGGAAAAGTTATATGAAATTCTCTCAAAGATCTTTTCAAACTGAAATTAGCTGTACCATTAAAAGTTTTTGTAGTTATTCCACACTTTTTTTAGCACCCGGACTTTTAAAATTCACTAAAAATTTACTACTTTTGTGAACTTCGGGACTAGGGGAGACTCCTGATGATTAAATCGATATTATCGACAATTCCGATTCATAAAAAAAACAGTTTGTTCTGTAAGATATGCAGTTTTAGGTTCATGCCCATAGTATCATAACTGTCAAACAACTCATTAACAAAAATGTGGTGACACATCTGAAAGACTGTTTTAAATTTAAGAAAGTTACATTTGTACTGTTTCATATATTTATTAAAGTATGGGTACCTACCCATCCGTAAAATATTATTTTGTTTCCCTTTGTCTACATGGCATGGCTTTCTTGAATACAATACTTAGCGGAAGTTGAAAATTCCCTCCGAATAATTGGATGTCAATACTTCAATTGATTAGCAGTTGTTTTATAAAAGTGGGTGTGCTTTATTGATCGAAATCATGTGAAACAGATTCTGGTTTTTTGTATCATGCCATATACTCCTTTGATAAATAGTCTCCTTAGGTTTCACTCAAACATGCACTCACAACCCCAACAACTTTCCTTTTTACCGTCAAATGTCTGTAGGTCCCCTACACGTCATGGTTATTCTTCAACCTACTTTCATCATCAACACCATAGTGGGTTTCAATTTTGAAATTGAACAGTTGTTTATTCCATCATAACCTAACTGAAAGTATTCATAACTTAAGAAATACTTGCAACTTTACTCACCTACGTGCCCACATAAGTACTTACAGCTGTCGTATTCTTATCACTATAATCCTGTCAAACGTTCGTTTCAAGTTATCTAAAATGGCTGAAACAGCTCGACGATTTGTTAAATTCTTGTTTGTGGTTTTCATAAATTTCCGAAAGCCGACTTAAGCATAGGTACGACGAGAGTGATAACATTCCTCAAAAAACCACACCTTCAACCAACTAACGGCCTATCTGCAACATTAGTTTCTCCTTCCCTCCATTTGGATGCTTCCGTTGTAATGGAAATACCAGTTCACCCCTCTGAAAAAGTAATTCCCCCGAAAATGATACTACACTTCTATTGCAAATTGCAAGTCAAACCATAGAGCCACTCGCTTATACAAAAGATCCAAATGGTCAACCGTGCTTATAAACCATCAAAGACTTGAAGAGCTCTTATCTTAATTTATTGCATATTTCCATTACTCATTTTGCCAACGAGAACATCTAACATCGCGACACATTCATGTCCATGTACTCATATAACCCAAAACTAACACAGGCCAACGCGAATAGTATTTTCTGTTGGCTTTTATCTACTCTGGCCATTTCTCATCATTGGTGGTGGAGCGCGCATTACAACACGCATAGCTAGAGCGCATGTGCAGCTTGCAGTTTGCAGCATGCTCTATGCCACAGTTCCATGAAACAAAACAAACAAGGGGCCTCCTCCTGCTGGCTCTTTCTATCACAAGAACGGCAGCCCCAGCAGCACCAGCGAAGATTAATGGGCGAGCCATACATTAAGGTGACGTAAAACTCCTTGTTTAATGTCACCGCAGTCAAAACGATAAAAACACAAAAGGCAAATCCCTGAGACCCGACAGCATCCGACAACAACACCGACAGCAGCAAGCGGCCTGACCGGACAGACGGAAAAGGCAAAAATAAAAAGAAAACTAACAAGAAGAAGGTATAACAACACAAAGCGTTAGCAGAAAATTACGAAACGACCCGACCCTTGCAATTCGCCTCCGTGTTTGTCGTCTTCCAGAGTTGTCGTGTAATATCTGTCCAGGTAGGAGGAGGAACGCGGAGAACTTTCAGGATTCCTGTTTTCACAGGTATACATTTTGCCCAGTCCAACTTACTAATATGCCATGTGTCCAATTCCATTTATGTTTAGCTTGTTGTCCATGCACCAGCACCAGCACCAGGACCAGCACCGGCAGCGGCAGCACCATCATTGGAATACCGAGCGAAAATGATAATGGCAGAGTATCGCTTACATTTCGCTGGTGTGTTGGCTCGTAAATAAGAAGACTAGAAGCAAGAGACACTTACACGCCAGAGCTTCAAATTGGTTACACTGATCGGAGTTGCAATGCAACGTTAACATATATACATATATACGAATGCGCGTGTTCCATTTGTGATGCCTGATGTGCCTTAAACCATATCGAACTGCGATGATGATAATGACTGTGAAAAGGATTGAAATTGATATTTGAAATTCCATGTGAAACATCGAGTGGTATGTGAGATGCATCCGCCGGCGGCAGTATAATTTGTTTATAAGTTAACGAAACAATATGACGAGACTATAATGACACCAGTTATGGGTACTGATGAAGTTGGGGTGGTTAAGGGTAGTAGCGGTCGTCAAAAAAATAGGCTATGTTACCATTGTCATTCATTTCACTGATTTTAAATGCTTTCTTTTCTCTTTAAGTCTTAACAATGAGCCTTAAAGCTTCAGAACCATTCAAAAAGCTTGATTTGTTTGCATTGAGAGATATTTGGAGAATCGATAGAATGACCTATACCCACATAAAGAATAATTAATTATCCCTTAAGATAGTAAGGTCACGAAACTTATCATATGAATCGATAGAATGCTCGAGAGCAATTCAACACCAACTGCGAGCATTTATGGCTCATTGACATCTAAGCCTAGCTTAGTCCTCAAAATGTAGTCAATAAGTACTATTCTCAAATGGTCTCAAGGTGCGTCCACACTATGCCGAGCGGCATCAATCGGCGCAAGCCGATCGGCAATACCGACTAAGTGTTGACGTCCCGATCGGCCTTCCTCCTTACCGAAAGCCGAACCGAATTCGAACCGAAAGAAATGAATCCGTATGCCGGTTAGCATAGTGTGGACGCACCTTAAGGTGATCCGACTGTTTTGCCACATTCGCAGCCGAATAAGTTAAATCACATATCTTCGTGATAATATCCAATAATCAGAGAAGTAAATCAATCCTGAAATTTGGTATTTGAAACCTGTGAACATTACTTTCACGTGATGGATTATTTCTCGCATCCTACAAAACAGTTGTTAGTAAACAGAATTGTTTAAAAACTTTTTCATTTAGTCAACTATAAGTTTGACTGCTTTCTTCATCGTTGACTATGTCAAGTCGGTTTTTATTACAATAATAGCTGACCCGTGGTACCCGTGGCATGATGGTTAGTATGTCTGCCTGTTAACCGGAAGGTTCGTGGTTCGAATCCCAACAGAAACCGAGCTGATTTTCCACGGGTATCGCCTTTCGCGATGGCAAGTCCGACAAGATAGTAAATCCATTACCAATACTCGATTAGTCGTTCGGTTTCTCACAACCATACCTTTGTGAGGGAATGGAAGGGACCTACAATCTTCTGCTGGTTCCAAACGGATAATTGAGAAAGCGCTTTTCATGGCAATGGATTTAGTTACGGAGGACTTGCCAATTCCTCGCGAAAGGCGATAACCGTGGAAAAACATTTTTGCCTCTGCTGGGATTCGAACCTCGAACCTTTGGGTAAGCAGGTGGACATGCTAACCATCACGGCACGGGTACCACGAACCACGAATCCGAAACCGCTTAACCAACTTAAGTGTAAGCCCTCCCGTGGGACTTGCCAATTCCTCTTGAAAGGTGTTACCCGTGAAAAAAGGATGTTTATTCTTATTCACAACAAAACAGTTTTGCCCCTACGTAATAATGCGATTTTCAATTTTTCACTTTCAAGCTCTCAAGGAACTTTGATTTCGGCCAAACATGCTTTTTGTGTTGCTTGGTCACGTCAGCGGTCACTTTGACAGAAAGAGAAACGTATTTTCGCACTAGTGAAGCAACTTTCGATACAGACACCATACGATCAAGTTACTCCATCACATGATAACGTTGATATTTATGAATATTTTAAAGTACTTATGACCCCCGTTCGATTACATTACAGGAATTGAAGGCACAGGCATTAAATTCTCTGAGCATCTGACCACACCAGCATCCAAGACACTATCTATCCAGATTCACGAAGCACAATTTTTCCCACATTAAATTCTTGTTCAGATCGTCACTGGCGCGCACGCACGGGGGCGAAAGAGAATTAGACATTGCATGGAAAAAAAAGAAAACCTAAAGATTCCCAGAGACATCACTGTTTTGCTGGACGGAGGACGACTTGGCAGACCGAATCTCAAACTCATAACAAACGAGTTTCCATCGAGAGTGGGATATAGTTTATGCATTCCCCTATATGTAGCTATAGATGTAGTTGCGGAAAGACTGCGGTTTGCACTACACACAGAGTCTGAATCTGAACTTGAAGTGTATTGAAGCAAGGTATCACAACGAGCATTTTGTGAATTCTCGGTCCCGCGCGTACAAGATGGGTATTAACATCGAAGATGCCACAAATAACCTCAATGCTCGAACATTTCGTCTTTCTGTAAGATCTGCCGTGTCACGGATTGCACTGTATGTTGAGTAATTGGATTTTTTTCAATGTCTTTTGTACTTACACTGCCAATATTTGAAACCAAGTGTTTTAAAAAAGTATTTATAAGAACACAATTAGATAGTTGATTGAAAAAGGTATTGAACCAAACAGAAGTCTCTCAAGTGTGTTAGCATCATTATGGAAAAATGGAAAATGGTAAGATTTTTGTTTATCAACATACAGGCCCGAAAAATAGGCATTTTTGCAAAAAAGATGAACAAAAAGGTTTTTTTAAACAATTGGTTATTTGCGAAGGAAGACTTACGAGTGTAGAAACTGTATATTCAGTCTTAAAAGGTATATAATATACAAAACAATTTATATACAAGCAATGATAATCACGTATTATTATTTAAGGAAAACATTGCATTTTAAGGTGGTGTTTCCAAATAAATAAATTATAATATAGATGTCTGCCTGCGTAATACAATCAGCGCATAAAGAATGGAAATCGACTTACAACGTTCAAGAAACAGCCAGTGAGTCTGTGAAAAATCGAATGTTCTTTTATTTCGGCTCTCTTTTCATTGTTAAGAAATCAAAAAGTGTCCAAAGCAAGACCTAACTCTAAGAACCGTTCTCTCTATAATAGAACTTCAACTTTTGTTTTTATCGCAAGTTAAGAAACCAACTGAACGAAGCTTTTACTTCTAAATCAGAAGTTGGCTCTGTAACTTTGAGCGAAGAATTCAAACCAACAAATCAAATAAAAAACGACCTTTTAACTATTTTCAACAATTCTAATTTTTTCAAAACAAAATAATTTCTACGACCTTTTCCTACAATAGACACTCTTTTTATCCTTTCTGAATTGTCATCTCCCTGAGTCATTGCTTCTCTTCTTCCCACCACTTCAATATACAATCCTTAATATTCCATTCAACCACAAGAAACAAACGTGAGACCCAAAAGACCACACAAATACAGGCACGCGTTTGCTGACACAATAAAAATTGTTAGTTTGGCGTATTAACCAGCTATCGGGGAGCGATTATCATGCATTTTAAATTGAACAAAAAACTCTGCCAGCACGCAAGAGGCTGTGAAACAACAACACAAACAACAAAACCATAAGAACAAGAAGAAAAGAAACAGAGAAATAGAATAAAAAAAATGATTAAAAGGAACAACAGGCTATAAAAGATTCAAAGGAAGAATCTCCTCCCGCAATCCGCGCCTTTTGTGCGGCAGCAAAGCCTTCATCATCATCAATAAAAATGCATCTTCTACGTGGTTCACTATAGAGCATCAGCATGGATGGACCCCAGAAATCATTCTAGAAGAAGTTTCGGTATGCGCTCGTGTCCCCGTCTTGCTGCACTGTGTACCTTTTGGAGAACATTTTTGTAATCGGTACTTGCTTTTTGGATTCTTCGGTATGCCTCCTGTTCATCTTTGTATTCTTTTGGAATTTCTTTCTGTTATTGCTGTTGTTGTTGTTGTTTTTGTTGTTAATGCTCTTTAACTGTCAGTATGGTGCGCTATCTGAACACAGCAGCACCAAGCAGCTCACACGGCAACCAAATGGTAGATAAAAATCATTTGAGTTGATTCTCAGCCACAGAAATGGTTTGCGGGGGATAGAGAAGCGACGGTCGAACTTTTGCGGTTTGACGAAGATTGAAGAGTATTCCAAACAAAAAGGTCTAATATTTAACAATCTTTTGCCTTTTTTCAGTCATTTAACTAAGGACTTTACAATAAAATCAATTATATAACATGTGAGTCTTCATAATCAAAACTAACGTGACCTTTTCACCCTTCAGTGATCCACCTGATATGAAATCAACAAAAATATTTTTATGGCAAAAACTTGACTTGAAAACTTTGACAGCAAAATGGCCATCACTATAGCGAAGGTAATCCAAAGATTTTTATAGTTAAAATCAGAACTAAACCAAAAATTCTGCGATTCAAGAGTGACAAAATTCTTTTGTTCAGTCTAACCCCTTCCACCCTAAGCAACTTCAATGAACTGCGAATGAAAAACAAGGCTGGTCATAAACCTATTTTTATTTCTTTTTGGTTCGACATCAATCGACAATGCCGAAACTGAGCAAAGTTTTGAAAGGAGTCCAATTTGGGTACAGGTTTCCGGACAATTTAAGGAATTTGATGAGCTTTTTGGCTCAATAGATATGATGACTTCAGTATTTTTCCCCCTTCTTTTATAAAACTTATTTCATACAACAAGCAATTGCCTAATTCGATTGGTTGCGACTATCAATTTATTTAACTTAATTGCTTACTATAGAAACAAAAGAGCTGAGAAGCAAACTTTTTCTTTATTAATGAACTGTCTAGTACTATAAGATTCGTTTGCTCAAGGATAACCATTAATAACCATTCTGAGTACCGACAGCTTACAGTATAAGTATTTCAATAAAATAAATATTCATTTTACTCACTCATCAGTTCCGATGCGACTTACCTCAACAGCTAAACACTTAACTTGTGTAAATCTTACAAGTAAACATTTTTTATATAAGTCCACACTCAACTATGGGAAACTTGGTCTCTTAGCACCATCGTGCATTTATGGAGCTAAAAATGAAACAACAAAGAATACAAGACGAAACAGTGGAAAAACAGAAACTATACAGAAAAGAGATAATGAATTGATGGTTTGTGTATAATCAGAGTGTCTCAACATGCCATCAAATGCTTAAACTTATGATGCTCCTTTTTAAAAGATGGAAACAGACGATTGTGCCAGTTCCATGAGATTATGTACGACAAGACGCTAACAAGAGGCCGCATCACACACGTATGCACAAAACTCATTCTCCATGCCAACCATACTCTCAATCGTCGATCGTCAGTAGGAGCCACAACAGCAGCCACACGGTCCACGGTGGTGATGATGATCATCATCGGCATAATGGTCTGATTGTCTGACAACGATGAAGCTCTGGGGATGTGCGCAGAGAAGATTCATCTTTTGCCTGCGCCGACTGCGTCGTTTAGTGACGGTGGGTAGTGTTAGGCACATCTCAAAAGCGAGAAGTAACACATTTTATTCAATAAAAGTTATTGGACCACACACCAGATGGCACGCGTTGATTTCTGGGTGGCATTTTTTTATCGGCTGCAGTGTAGCAGTCGACATAATGGACATGGGCGCCGGAATGAACGATTCGGAAGCATGCCAGTTAAGTGAATTTAGTACTTCAAATATATGTATTCTCTTTTTGTTAAGAAGGGAGACTTTGTTGAAAGTTGGTGAGCGGTGAGTGATAGCTGGTGTTATTTTCACACTCCGGTATTGATACATATAGACACAGAGCTTTTCGTTGTGGAGTAATAAATGAAGTGAATTTAATGAGATTTTATATAAATTTAGTAATTTTCTCATATATGATCTGTTCTTGATGAATATTGTGTTCTTTTTCTGAAGTAATTATTGTTTTAAATCTTCCAAAAATGTTTGATATAGCTTCTAAGCCAACTCAACGCTTATATTGTTGTCACATGTAACGATGATTTGCGATTTGTTGCGTTCTTAAGTGACATTCTTGACATCAGCTTCATATCTACATTTTTTCTGAAAGCCTTTGAAACAAACCGGATTTAATTTTGGACTTCTCAAGTAATGTTGAAAAATAATGACAAACAAAAAAGTCATTTCTTATATTTAATGCTTTAATAGAGTGATTCACATAAGAAAAACTGACAAGGTACTAGAACTTGGTGTAGAAAAAAAAACTGGACTCAGAGTTTTAAGAAATCATCGTCTTAAGCTTTTAAGAAATAGTGTTTCATAGACATGAAAAAATTTGAAGGCAAACGATTGAACAATAGTCTTTTTAATGGTAACTTATTTTCAATACCGTTCTCTAAAAACAAACACTTTGGATGTGATTTGAGTCGAATGAAAGCTTTCGCTTTCGAAGGAAAGCTTCCTTGAACTCGATATCGACGATTTCAGTTTAATAAATATTTTCCAAAAATTTTTTTTGAAATTTCATTTTCTGAAAACTATTTACTAAGCGCCGATTTTTCATTCCCCGGGTAGCAGTCTTAAAGAAGTCTAATAGCGCTTATATCTTTGATAACACAAATCAATTTTTGAACAGTAAGAAAACGTTCTTCCTAAGAATAAATACTTCATTATCAGTGTTACCATACGAGAAGAATAAATAAATATTCTAAGGAATGAGCAAAGCGTCAAAAAAATAATTTTTATGAATTCATTTAGTCTATTTACACATTTGTAATGTATGTTTTATTGGTATTCATTCAACTAAAATTTTAGAGGAAGCCTAATACCTCGTCTTAGCTAGCGCAATCAAGTGGAAGATAGCTCGCCCGAAATCGATTTTGTTGTTGGTTGAGGCCCAGGTTCACCCTGAACTGAAATACCCACCTAAGTAAGTAAGTTAACAAGTCCATGCTTTCAAAGCTTAAATTCAAACAATCAAGTTTTAAACTTTTTTATAATTCTCGTTTTATTTAATATAATCAATTTAAATATATATATATATTTTCTTGTATATTGTTGCAATATTTCATTTCCGTTTTCATTGTCTTTTCTAAAATAGCTTTTGTATTTTCAATAGGTTCATTTTTACATTTATCTATTGATTCTGTTCGTTTAGGTTCCTTTCTTGTTTATTGATTTGTTGAATTAAAATTTTTTTCAATATGCATATATCTAGGGTTTTTTTGTTTTAGTTTTCATACATCAATACCTTCAATTTGTTAAATAAATTACAATATGTTATGCATATCTAAATACGAAGTATCTAAGTGTTTTTTTTTTTGGTTTTTGTGTTTTTTTTCCATAAATATTTTTATACATACATATAAATGTATATACATTGTAAATATTTATTATAATAAATTTCACATAGTTCAGTTATTTATTTGATATTCTATTTTATTTATTTATAATTTTACATAATAACTACATACGTTTATTGCAATACAATTAAATTGAAAAATTCCTAAGCTTAAACCAAAAAATTAAGAAAAAAGAAAAATAAATCTTAATCAAAAATATATGTTTTGTTTTAATTGAATTAAAGTTCAAAATAATTATTCTTTACCAAATTATTTATAGAACAGAAACATCGCGAACAAAAATCTATTAAACTAAAACTCATTGAGAGAGTCAATTGTGGATATTTTGGTGTAGTTGAAAGAATTATAGAAACCAAACATGTAATGAAAATCAAAACGGCTAATAAAGAATACACTACATTTATACATTTTTTAAATCAATTTTCCAATTGAAAAGTGCTGAAATAACCTAAACTTGACTAATTTGATGAGACAACGTTTTTTAAATTCACGTTAATAGTTGTAAGAGATAATGTAATTGGCGAACGGAATGTTACTCTATCAAAAGAGCAAACAGTAGAGGACCTACTTGATATATGGCTACCCTTAACTAATAAATATTCAGATGTTATTTTGAAGGTTTTACAAAATATAATTGGCCCTATCGTGGTAACCGTCGGAGCGGAGTTCTCTCCGATCGGAGACATTTTGCTTCGTGGTATTTCTCCGATCGGACGATCCGACGTTCTCCGATAAGTTTTTGTTGCGGAGATATCAGTTTTGGGATTGCAATGCATTGCCGCATTTGTAAAAAATTTCTTACGACGACAACTACTTCGAAGCAAAATTGAATCTCCGAAAAAAGATGCGTTGCGGAGAAAACACCGCTCCGACGCGACGGTTACCACGATAGGGCCGAATGTCTAAACTACTTTCTCGTTCACTGCTTTTTATAAATTTTCACCTTACTCGTATTTTTTTAACACAGACTTACAGAAAAAAGTAGAAGTTTCAGTCAATGACAAATTTTATGGATATTGAGTGCTTGGCTCGGGGGTGGAATCGGCTTAGGAAATAATTTATCGATTATGCAAGGTGATGACCAAGCTGGCCATCGCATCCACGTCGTAGCCTTCTTGATATAGAAGTTTATAGCACTTTCGATTGGTTAGACTCGGATGCGAATCACTAATTCTGCAAAATGAGGAAACAACCAAAAACGTTTGTACACAGTTTTTAACTTATGTGTCTGAAATAAGTAAATATAGTGACACAACGGTGAGCCTCAGGTCCAAACGTATTTTAGAGAACTAAAATGTTCTTCCTAATGTTTTCAGAAGGCTTATGATATGAATGCACTGGACGTTTTTTTCCTCAATGTGTAATTTGATGTCATACCTCGTTGAAAATGAACCAATTTGTACAGTGTTTTTGAGAAAGTAAAATTATTGCTATTGAAATTTGTAAAGTATTTGATAGAGCCTTGCATTAGGCTTTTAAGTCAGATATTCACATTATGAATGTTGGTGTGTCTCAGTGCTTCGCTTATCCGACTCTCTTCTCTATTTTCAAAACGGATACCTTGTCTAAAAATTCTCGGGTTGTTTTCAACTCTACGTCCTTGCTGTTTATTGTGGACCTGCAGTTTTTGCTCATTGAGTTCTGACCTTCTGAAATTGCATGGCTACAAGAAGTAATCACCCCTATTATGATAGGCGTTCCACTTGAACGACAAATGTCGTACCAGAAAATCGGTATTGCGAGAGTCGTTAACGTAGTTTAACGCCTTGCGTAACGCCATGTGACATTTAGCGTTCAGTGGAATGTAATTTTTTTGAACGACACCCTGTCATTCTTCGGTATTGCAGCTGTCGTTTTAGTTCAGTTAAACGACTAGTAAAACGCTACTTTTTGGCGACTTTAAATTTGCAAACGCCTATACTGTTTTACTTGAATAAAAATGTAAGTTGTAGTTGGTTTCTTCTTTTTTCTTAAATAACATTTGACTGAATTTAGGGTGAAAAAAAGCAAATCAGGAGCATATCGATGGAGCAAAATCCTCAACTTGCAACAAATTTTCGACGGGGTGTTTCCCAAACGAAGGACAAAAAAAGAATGAATAGCAGTTAGCGGTTAGAATTGAAAAAGGATGCCAGAAGTTAAAATAATTGAGAAACGAAATCATTTCATGCCGTATTTTTCATGTGTGTATATTTTAAAGGTTTGGCTCGATGCAAAATTTTAAGTTTAACAGAATTAAACAGATTCTGTTTAGTAAAAAAGCAAATGGAATTCACTGTACTTGTATTTGTAAAGGATTCTTCTTTCTCTTATCAGGTTATTTTTTTTTTTTTTTTTTTTTTTTCAATATCCTGCGCCCGTCGTTGTAATCACTATACCACTATATATCACTGCAATTAACAGAAGAAAACTATTCATTTGCATTTTTTATTCAAAAACAATTTAAATTTCACGACAAAACCAGAATCTCTATTCAAATCCCAATCTGTCATGATCAGCTGATCATGTGGAAGGCGTTTGGATTGTAATTAAGTGGCGTTTAAGGAACGTAATACCGATACTTAAACGCCTAAAAAGTGACTCGACAAATAAAGTGACTATTGTCACTCAAGTGTAATGCCTTTCATAATAGGGGTGAATAAGAACCGAGTATAATTCAATTCTTCGATAACCCTGTCGTTAAAGCTCAACGTGTCACCCACAAATTGTATATCACAAAGAGCTGTCGACACTTGGTTTGATGATCTTCGCTCGAAGGACCACACATTTGAAATGAAAATGCTGTGAAATGCTAAGGTTTCATACGAGTAGATTGTGATCTTATATAGCTACATATATAATGCCTACATCCAATCACAACTAGAATATAATTCGAACGTTTGGTACGGTGCTTACAATTTACAAAGTCTTAAAATCAATCCGTTTCCTACTTACTTTCTCTTTTTCTCTTAAGTACTTGCAAGCATTGTGTTCTATAACATTAAAAGGATATTTATATCCCCTCGATGTGCCTGCAAATTTATCAAAAAAGAAGAAAAAAACAAAAACTTTTCATCTGGTATTTCCAATCGTTTGAGATTTTCTCCTTATTTCAAAGATTACGAGAAAGTGAAATGAAATTTATTAAATTGGAAAACGATTATTTTTTCAGCGAGATTCTGATTGCCTTTACCTCCTAGAGTAAGGTCAAATGACCAATCAGCCAATCACAATATTTTCTTCTCCTACATCAATGCAAAGTAATATCGGTTGACTGCGTGTCTCAAGTATTCCACTCTTTCATCACAGAACGATGGACGACTCACGTTCCGCATTATAGCTGTATTTTGGGATAACAAAACTCTCCGTGACCGAAATCAGGTAAAACAGCTGGCTTTAGCTAAAAAGTGGTGCGGCGAAAGGAAAAAGATGTTGTTCAACAAAACAGGAACGTTTGAGCAGTTATTAGCTATGAGGAAATTAAAATCTTAATTAATATCAAAGTATGCGTTAAAGAAGTTGAAGCAAGACGAATAGGAATTGATTACAATTGAAATTAAATCAAAATTTTACAACTTTTGCACAGTACGGCTTGATTCCCAAACGCAAAATATGCTAAGCAAACTGTCTCAAAACGCAGTAGATTCTGTCTTGCAGTCTACCTACCTATGAATAGGCCTTATGGTACCCGATAGTCTGAATCCCAAATTTTAAGTAAACATAATACAAACTATAATATCATTTCATACGAGAATACCTAACCAATAACCATACTCTCTGCGTTGCCAATCCAAAATGAAAATATAAGCAATTTAATCGCAATTCAATCGAATTTTCTTTCGGCTCAATGACTAATATACCAATGCATCAATATATGTATATTTTTTTGATATTTAATAGTGATAAGAGTAATTTATTAATTTAATTTATTGATAAGCTAACTATCTATTATTGCTAACGTATTTGTTGAACTCATTTTCTTGCTCCTTTACTAAGCAAACAATAATTTGATAACTTCAATGGATTGCAAAACATTTAATTACACGGTGTTCGTAATGGAAACTATTCAACGTGTTCTAAGCATATGCTACTTAACAGAATTTTTTCAATTATGTATATGAATATAATTTCAGTATATATATATATGTATATATATCTATGTTCAATGCTAAATATTTACGTTTTTTATTATTTTTTTTATCAATTTTTGTAGATTTTCAAACACTCACATTTCACTTGCTCTATTTTAATCACCAATGAGTTTATCTTAACGCCTTAACATTTTTAATAATTTCGTCAACTTTGAGGTATTATTAATTCCATTTTGAAATTATAATTTCTTAATAAGTTTTTTCGGTTTTCTTTAAAGCTTCTTGAACTTTTTAATGTTTGTTTGTGAATAAATTAAGTTTCAAAAAAGGTAACGTTTTCAATAGATTCTTTTTTATTATTCGCTGTTTTAAATCACACATTTTTTTATTACTTTTTTTATTGTTTCTTAATTGCCATATGATTTTGTATTAGAAATAATATTTGAGATTGAAATGCTTATGGAAATAGAAATGCAAATCATTGTCGGTATGAGACAAGTCAAAACAAGTTTTGTGTTTTTGTTGCTTTTTACAAAAAGAAAAGACATCATGTCGACTATTAAATTTCGTAAAAAAAGAAATACTAACCCAATAGATTAGTTTCAGGTAGACGAGTGCGATATTGTCCACCTTTGACATTTAGAAAACATCCCTTCTCATTAATAGAAGAAATCGGTAGATGCAGCTTCTTTCTGTTTCTGTACAGATGGCATTTCCTAACAAAGGCATGGCATTAACTTGCAAAGTCCAATTTGCAATACCAAGCTTGAAAACTTGCTTTTGGTGCGAAGCGAGGCAAGATGATTGCTATTTTCAAAATAATGTGCAGATCAAAAAACTACTGATTTTGGCCTTTATCGTAAGAAGAATATCGTTTTCGAATCGAAATAAAATAGATTGGCAAATAAAACTGAAAATGCTATTTGCTCACCTACTCCTACATACTTTTACAAAATTTAGAAACATTTAACAAAATTTAACCAAGTAATCTTATAGACAATATTGTTAATGAATAGAAAATTGTTACAGAAACATCTCCACGAGTGTCTTTACATTTTTACATTGCTTCTTGGGTTTATTTTTGTAATGAATTGTTTAAAAAAATAGTAGAATATGCTTTGTTTTGGTTTTAATTTTTTTTTTCTTAAATTTGCAGTACTGTGGTATCGTTCCTGGTTGTTTTGTATATAGTTTAATAGTTTTGATCAGTAAAAAATCAGTCATTAAGTTTCATTCAACTGTTTCTCAAGATTTTCTATTTGCTTGCATATTTGTATTTTTTTTCTTTTGTTTTTTATTATTTAAGTACGATTTATTTATAAACTATTTGCAGCTTTCAGAGACTTATGTTTCATACAAAATATTCTTACGTGTTTTATTCATTTTATTATCGTTAGGTTGATACGTTTCCTTTTATTTTAAGTCTAAATGTGTGGTGGTTCTGTTACAGTATTATTTTTGAATTTAAATTAGGAGAAAATTAAAACTACAAAATGAATGTTGATGGAGGGTCTTTTCCTTCTTTATAAATTTGTTGGTAAAAAAAAAAATAAGATGCAAGTGTATGCATTTTAGATGCATAAAGACTGAACAGGATTTAAACAAATGTAAATGAAAAATTTTAGCAAATAGTCGTACAAAATTACAAAAAATAAAAAGTTTAGGCGTCTAATTAATTTGATAGAGCTCCTTAATTCGCTTTTGGAAGTAAGTTGCAAAAAAATTGTTTTACAACTCCGACTTTTAAGCAAAATGGAGTGGAGTCATTTAAAAAGTTTCTTGCCCGAACTGCAGCTGCATTTTTATGATGCTTTTTTCGGGTCTCGGTATAGATTTTTGATCTACAATCACAACCAGAACTGTTGAATCCACACGTCAAGGCCAAGATCTTCGAGGAGACAATTAAAGTACTTTCTGATACTCCACTGAATTCCAACTCACCAAATCTATGATGGTAACGAAAATGCAGACATCCTAGAACTTGGACCTGAGCATTAACCGGTCACTGTTCTCTAAACAAAGATCTATTCTACACTAAAGCAGTCACTGCCTGCTCCTTAAAAGTGAAGAAACATATCTTCACTCAAAAAAACTGCTCTGAAAATTCTCAGGAGTCAATAGGAGATTTCACCAAATTTCAGAAGCTGGAAGAATTCATACTCGATTCTAATTTCATTCTAAAGCGCCCTACAGCTGATCAATGTTACTTGACAAGTATTATTGAGGTTTTCTCTTGTCAAGTAAAATTGACGAACAATCGCCACCACACGTTCAATGAAAATTGACAATTTTTTCACTCTGTAGTTTCCTAATCGCACTACACAACGACACGAGTGACAGTGAAACTTCATGAAAACCAAATCAGATTTGATTTTCGTCAATATTTCAATTTTACTTGGCAGTAACATTGAAGAACCTACAAACGATCAATTTTACTTGAACAGAAGCTCCTTCAAGTAATATTGTCAAGTAACATTGATCGTCTGTAGGGCGCTTAATTGACAATTTAAAAGTAGAATCAAAAATAACCTGCGAATGATTCCGAAGTAGAACATAGTTATACAGTTCGGCCCACACACCGCAATATCCACAGCTGGATAAACTCAATTAAACAATCTAACTTAATTTAGTATTCAAATGCAAATAATTATGAAAGTATTGAATATGAGTATTATCAAATGTATGAGAAAAATTTCTGCGTTACAATTGAGTTTCCCATTTAGTCCTACTCTAGCTGGTTATATCTTAGCAGTGGCTTGTTAAGATGTTGTTGTGGGTTGTTCGCATGTGTTGTTTAATTAAAAAGATTGAGGTAGCAATTTATAAAACTAAAAAAAAAAATTTACTTATCAAGAGCTAGTTCATGAACTACTTAAATACTCCTGCGCACATAGTTGGGCTTATAGTTCAACCCGAAAAATATTTCACCTTAAAATTTTATGTTCATCCCGAATTTGAAATGATAACTTGTTTTTTTTTTTCATTTGCCCAGAGCTCATGAATCATGATACGCAATAAAGTTAAGTATCGATTTTTCAGGTGGGAAACCTAGGTTCAGCTGAATTAACTTATGGTTAAGCACGGGTATTTGTATGACCACGTAATTCACCACACTCGCTGCCAGCTGGCGAAAAATTATCAGCGGCAGGCAAATTTTGAAACATGTTAAACGGTTGCTCAGCGGCTGTTAGAATAGAAAAATACTGCTATACGTTCTGTTTATCAAATTTTTTATTCAAAATTTTGTGTCAAATATCATTAATAGGTTGAAGAATTAGAAATAAACTTCAAAAGCAATTTTTGTATGCTTTTCTGTAGCTGTTTGCTGAGAAGCTAGCGAGTAGCAGCCGATAGTGTGACCGGGCTGCCACCTGCCAGCCGCTGACTGCCCTGCTACTACCAGCCGCTGGTAAGAAGCGACTGGCAAGCAGCACTGTGTGGCCCGTGCTTTAGTCTGAGTGTGTGATTGAAATATTTGACGTTTAAAACGAATATGAAGTTGTATCTAAGGTAAATTCATTTATACATTTTATGAATGGAAGTTGAAATCATTGTACAACGCTAGTGCGTTTATGTGTTTTTTGTAGCATACATTTGGTTGTAGTTTCAATTTCGCTAGTCTACAAAAAATGTGTTCCAATCATTGAACTGCAGTTTGGACGAAAGAACAAAATCCTTTATAATAAACTCAGCTCAAGGTTAAAACGTACACAATGCAAGTTTGAACAATAATTTAGCATTTGTACAAGATACTCCCTCAGATATTGTTTTCTTTGGCAAGTGACTGAACTTATCATCTGACTCTCGTTATATATGTAAAAAGAGTCCCGCACAACATTTTTAAGATCTTAACGAAAGCAAAAAAAGTTTGTTTGCATGCCTTTTCAAGATAAAACCATAAGAAAAGAAGAAGCAAAAATCAAACCAAAATAAGGAAACAAAAAGAATTTATAATGTCAATTTTTTAAAGTACTAATTTTATTAAAAAAATAAAAGTATGTAAATGTATTTAAGGACAACTTAATATGAAAAAATAAATGTGTTCTTTTTGAGAATGTATACAGAATATTTATATATATGGATTTAATGTTTAGAATTTCATTCCAAATGTCAATTATTTATTCGATATTTGCAAGTTTACATTGAATATCCGACCTTAAGTTAATAACTAATTAATTTCTTTAGTAAGAGTGTCACTGTGTAACCAATTTCAAATAATCTTAATATGATGGATTAAAATATATATTTACTTTCGTAAGAAATTTATAATTGGTATTTAATTCTAGGAAATCATTTTGATAATATACTTTCGTTTTAATATCAATTTGTATACAGATTGCATTAGCATTTCAAATAGATTTATTCTGTTTCACAATTCCCCTTTTTTGGTTTAAAATTTAATGATTAATTTCACAGTAATTAGCATTTTTATAAACACGCACTGTGGGTGTACCTATTTCTTTTAAAATTAAATACATTTTTTCTTTAAGTCAGGTTTCAGAGCTATCTAGGTTTCGGTATACAAAATAATTTTTTTTTTTTATTTATGTGAGCGACATAGAAGATTCAAAAATAATAATATGTATAAAAAAACATGACTTTCAAATTACAATTAGAGTACATCGTAGTGTATATGTATAAAAACTAAACACAGCTGCTTTGAAATAAAAAAAAACACAGTAATAAATAAACACATTAAGTTTCTTTTTACCTACAATTCAACTCATATAAAATGAGTGATACTAAACGCAATACCTTATGGTGTCTAAGTGTGTATAGGAAACAGTGACGCGCTGATGATCCTATCTGCCAGATTAGGCCTGTGTGGTTACTGGCGTTTGGCAATAAGGACATTCTGTTACCGAGCGCGCACAGGTATCGCACAAAATAAAATGATTGCAGGGATCTAGTGTGATTGTGCGATTGTTTTCCTCGCATTTCATGCATTTGGTGGCGGTCTCGGAATATAATACTTTTTCTACCTCTTCAAGGTCTGTGCGCAGCTTTGACTGGAATAGAAAACAAGAAGTATAAATACCGAAGAAAAGAAAACAACAGAAACATCGAACTAATTCATTAATTATACACTTCTAGATTTATCGTATGGTACATATTCTGCCATGGCAAGTTACAAACCATTAGATGCTAACATGATCGATTCTCATAACGAAAATGAGTTCGATGATTCGTTGAACACCAGTTCAATTTTATATACATACGAGTATATAGATGTTGAAGCGTCTATAGAAGGATTTCCGTCAAAAACACCATCTTGGAAAAAATAGAGAACGACCGCCTTAGTTGTTATTGTCATGTTCAAAGGAAAGATCCAGAGATCCCTATCACAATACAATCTTCAGACACGATCGCGAACGAAAAAAAAAAAACACAGACGAAACGCTTCTGGTATAGACAAATTCAACGCCATTTGCATTTGGTTGGCCTCAAACATGGAACGTTCCAAAACCGTCACGCTTGCCGACTCATTCTGAGATCGAAAGAGCAAACAAACATGAAGTCGAAAGTGTATCAGTTATATGAAGCAAATAAGTGGGAGAGCTATGATTCAATCGAGATCACGTTACTCGTAACGTCGAAAAGAAGAAAAATAAGCAGATAGATATCGGAAAACTTTTTTTCAACTAGGGCCGATCATGGTTCAATTTTTAGGTTTAAAAAAAAACCGTCCCGTCCGAAGAAGTCACAAAACCTTTTGAACTGATGGCGAAATTTCCATCGATCCATCGCTTATAGTAAAGTAACATGAAACAACATTTGCAATTCATTAAATGACAACTTATAATAGTCTTCATATTTATTTATAAAGTGGATGAGGGGGCCAAGATAAATTTATGTTACAGTGTTACTACTACATACCTGCAATTGTTTAAGTTTTGATATCGACAAACTTCGCAAATCTGCTGTTAAATTAATTTGTGTTTGTGCTAAATCAAATCGCTCCTTCCAATCCTGAGCATCCTGCTTTGCCTTATCTCTTTGCAATTCAATAATGCTTAGCTAGAAAGACAAAAAAAAATTACAAAATATTGAAAAAAGGCAATGCTTTGTTCTTTTACCTTTCTGTTACATTCATCCATTTCTAATTTTAACGTGGTTTGTAATTTAATTATTTGTGCTGTTTTGCTTGTTAAATCGTTATTTAGTCGTACTACATCCGAATTTGATGTTTGAATGGATTGCAATGAATACGCAGCTGGTTTATTATTCTGCAAACTATTGTCAAATAAATTATTGCCAACGGAACTACTAGTAAGGTCATCACGTATTGTATTCAATTCTGCTATTCTGCAGAGGATAAACGTTTTTGTTTCCAGTTACAACATCACATACACATAATACACATAATTAAATTAAAAAAAAAAATTAAAAACTCACCTAACTGAAGGACTAATGGATAATGAGTCGCCAAATCCCGGCGATATGATGCGTGATTGGAAAAATAAGCTATTGTCATTTTGGTTGGTTGTCAATGAATTGCTTAGCTTGGAACCAGATCCGCTATAGTTGAATACATCGGCTACATTAAATAAATTCGAATGATTTGTAGGACTATAGTTGAGTGAGCTGCCAGGAATGTTAACAGAGAAACCGCCCGAATTAAAATCTGTAATAAATAAAAAAGTTTGCATTTACCTACATTAATACAAATTTGAACACGACCAATTTTACCTGATAATGAATTTGTTAATTGTGAGTTAGGAATGTTAATAGGAGCTGAAGAACGTTGCAACAGTCCGGATTGAGCAAGTCCGGCAGAAATAGAATTCTCCCTCTGATTAGGTACAATATCTCGCATTTCATCTAAAGAACATGAAGCTGTAATTATAGATGTTTTTGTACATAATATAATATAAAAAAAACAACACTTTGAGAATGCCAACGTTTATTCATTTTACCAACAAATAAAAAACATTAAGCAAAGGCCAACCAATAACTTCTTTTGTCTTCGGGGTTTCGTTCTGGGCGAGTAATGTTACAAGAAAAGAACAGAACATAGGTGGTAGACTTCTTCTTCCCCTGGGCTGAGCAAACGTTTTTTTTTTTTAGAAAAAAAAAATATAATCCGTCGAGTTGTTCCTGGACAATTTAATTTTGATCCCTTTAAGTAGGAGTTACTGCATATTTTTGAATAGCTTAACTAAATATTAGTACTTGGCCTAAATAAAAGAAATGTTTACAGGCAATCCAATTCAAAAAATCTCTCCTGGAGTTTTGGAATCAACAAATAATTAATAAAAAAAAAAAATGAGCCAAAACTATTTACTATCCCCTATAGAACAACAAAATGACTGCTAAATCAAATTCTTTAGAGCTCTAACATAGAAGTGAAAATATGCGCTTGCCCCTTGAGAGCGATTATAATCTAATACCAACGAGTGAAACTTTTAAAAAAACTGCTTAAAGTTCATTACTAATTAGTAGCTCAGATTTTTATATTCGTGTGCATCTTCACAACATTGTTTTTTTTTTTCATCATTTTTGAATAGGGAATTATTATAGCGAAAAATGTGATACATATTTTGAAAACTTAGTGCAGTTTTCTGACGTTAAATCGGAATATACGACGATTCTAATACCAACGAGTGAAACTTTAAAAAAAGAACACATTTACCCTATAAATTCCCCATTCAAAAATGATGAAAAAAAACAATGTTGTTAAGATGCACATGAGTATAAAAATCTAAGCAGGGGGTCAATTCCCGATCTGTGAAGCTGTGAAGTGAAAAAAAAATATCATTTCAGTTTTCATACAGTTTTTTCATTTTATCACTTCACGAACCCACTGTAGGCGATTCCGGATCTAAAAACTACTAAAACGTCCTAAATGATAAATTCTGACAGTTTTCTCTTATTTTCTCTCTCATTTCAATTTGATTCCAATTTGATTTTTCATCGTTTGAGTTTTGCGGCCATTTTTCATAATTGAATTTTTCACCGACTCATACGGCAATGAAAAGAAATTTATCATATGAATAAAAATTTCCTTTTGAAGTTGGATTTTCACTAATCGAGAATCGAATTTTCGGTGAAGTTGTGATAAATGTTTTCACTTCATAGCTTCACAGATCGGGAATTGACCCCCAAGGACTATTTAAAAGATTAGTCCAATTTCGCAAAATAGAGGACCTTCTCAAATAGTATCAAGGAGAGAACCGGCAGCCCTAAGGCTTATGCTTGTAAGTGCACATATCGTGAGTTATGGAAGTATTCCGAAATAAAAAAAAAATCTTCCGATTAAGGTAGGTCTTGCTTAATTAAGAAACAAACGCTCATACTTTCTGAGGGTTAAGTTTTCTTATGCCAGCTGAGTTTGAACCCCTCCTTAAACCATGGTGCTAAGAAGGCAGATAAAAAAGCTAAAAAAAAATAAAACAAAGCGCATAGAATTAAGGTTATATAAAAATAGAAGATGATATCCGTGTGTTTTAGTTTTAGTCTGCAAACCTTTTTAAATCATAAAAAAAAAATCTCCTGACGATTCTGAGAACATCATATGGATTTTCGATTTGCCAACAGGTGGACTTGGTTGGTAATAATAAGGGGCCGTCCAAAAATTACGTAAGGGATTTTGAGGAATAGGTTTACTACCCCCCCCCCCCACCCTATAGTAAGAAGTTATAATATTCAGTTGACACCCCCCCCCCCCCCCCTAAACGCCTTACATAATTTATGAACGGCCCCTATTTCAATTTGTTGTTGGTACATTTTTTTACCTCATTGAAATTTTAAAATTCTTATACATAATATTGCAAAAACAACTTGTTTAATTTGCAAAATTTCAAATTAAAGTAGAACTCACTGTAAAAAGAAATTACTAATTTCAACTATTTCGCCAAATATCTTTCTTTCATACCCTGCTTTGTAGAATACTAATGCATGCCGATCCGAGAGATGCCAAGCTCAAATGAGAGCTAGTTTATACAAAAGAATTCCAAGTAGCGGCCATTTGAAGACATTGACTTAGTCTAACATAAATTCATAATCGCGATGAAAGAAGAGAGAAATAGAATAATGAAATTTCCTGGTACAAAAAATGCAATATAATTCCTTGCTCCTCAAATATGGAACCACCCAAAACCACTTGCTTTTGCTACGCTTTTTCGTGTCGATATGGCGAACCCCACGTCCGGAGGCGGTTCCTAAGTGTTAACCAGAGAAATAAGATAGTTGCAATCCTTTTCAGATTCAAAATAAAACAAAAAGAAGAATGCCTAATGGTATCAAGAAACTAAACCACTAATTGTTGAAATTCAATGCAGAATCAACATGCTCATAACAAATTGCGTTATAGAAATTCAATGAATTGTAGCTCTTGTAGTTCATGAATTAAAATTAAATACATATGTATGTATCATGAGAAAACGATGATAACAATGCTAATTTGATGTAATCTACAAAATCAAAACCGTTTTGGCATAAAATAGTTTTGGAGTACCACAACAAGTGCTTATTTCACTGCAACGAAGTATTGTAATGATAAATGGTATTAACTTTAGAACTGTCCGTTGTGCCGCCTCGTGTTTTTCTTTTTCTTAAACACCTCAAAACTCACAGAACTGATGGCTTTATTTGTTATTGGCAGAGGCCACTTTCCTCAAAGCAAAGCAACCCTTTAAAACCATTTTATGTAATTATTTAATCTTTGGATCTAAGTGAATAATCAAACAACTCCGATTTATCTAAAGAAAGCTCATTTCTAGGACATCTCAATCGTTTCTACTATTTACGAACTGCCAGCGAACATTCAACGTTGCAAAGATGTTTTTCTCAATTGGAGCGAATGAATAGCATAGGTCATAAAACATTTTTTTATAGAAAAAGTAAGAGTGAAAATTATATAAAATCTAAACATTTAGAAAAACCACTCAATCCTGATTTTGACAATGAATATAAAATTTCGAGTGTATGTTTGAAGGGCCAAAAAAATTACGTTGTTGTTATCAGGTTCAAGTAGTTTTTGTGCGTTAACAGAATTTTTTTTGTTTTGTTTTGTTTATAGGAAATGTAATAATACTCACATAGCCTTTCCAATGGTAAAGTGAAATTTAGAAATTTGCCTTGACTTTTATCTAGTGCATTGATAATACTATTCGAATCATTTTCAATTCCCATTAACTGAAAGAAAAACAAACTTTAGAACCAACATCTAGTGCAGTTTGTCATTAAGATAGATAACATTTGATCGAAGAGATAGAAGGATGCAAGATGTGTGTATTTATGTAATTTCATTAATCGTTTAATTTATTTATTATTTATTTTTTTAATGTTTATGGAGTTGTATGTGGAGAAAATTTGTATTTTGTAAAAGGAGGAGGACGTGATTGGTAATAGTAAGATTGTATTACAAGTTACAACTTACTTTGGCCATATCTAAGCTTTGGAAATGTGATTTTGAGTATTCAAGATGAGTCATCTTATTTGATGAAAATGGAGATGACGATGATCCGCCATTCGTATAACAGTCATTGCTATTTCCACCATAAATGGTATTCATTTGTTGTAATTGTGCACCTGGTGCTTTGATATGGGAATTACTTGATCCTATTGAAGAGGTACTTGCTGATTCACAGCTCTCACCGTTGCCATTGAAAAATAGCTATGTTTTTCGGGAGAAATATTTGAAAATATTATAAAAATTTCTTTTGCAGTAACAATAATTTTTTTTTTTGTTAAATAAATGTTATGTCATCCTCCTCCTCCTTCTTCTTCTTTTCTTTTCTTTTTTGTATTTTCTTTCATAGGTAAATTTACTAAACTTACATTTTCGCTAACTGAAATAAGTCCTTGTTTGCTAGAGTCCTTCTTAATGTCGGGTAGTGCGCTTGATATAATATCACTAAGAGCTAAATTTGTTGATGGCCCATCTATATCACGTGGTTTATCTTCTGTTAAAATATACGCTATCAAATATCATTTCGTAGCGCAATCCAATTCAGCAAGTTGTTAATATGGAAAAATACACACGTATACAATGTTTTATTAGAGACAATTACACGAATTTCACATAACATTGACCTACTGTTATTCAATAACCTACAATTGATCTCATTTACTTGGTTATAACTTGCTCAGTTAGTATATTGTACTACTACCTTGTTTAATCAAGACTTGAACAAGACTGTGTCTTTTTATGCATCAAGACCGATATTATAATCTTTAAATTTAGAAGCCCCTCACCAGGACACCAACAGCATAACAAAACATTTTCAATGACAATTACAACAATAGACAGAAAATATTAAAACTTAGTGCTCTAATACTAAGCCAATTCATAAATCCTTTAATTCATAATTTCTCCACAAGTACCTTAGATCCAACACGAATGAATTCAAATACTAACAGATTGGAAACTTCTTATTTGTAAAAATGAGATGATTCTTTAATCTAGAAATTAGAGTTCTTCCAAAACAAAAATCTAGGAAAACAATAGCTTTTATGACTGGAAAACTTTGCACATTTTATGTACGAAACTGAAAAAGTATAATACCAACTAATAGCAACTAGCACGGTAATCGTTGTACTAAAATCCCACAATAACCTAGCGATTAAGTAGAAAGACTGTCGTCATAATGGTTACAAATATGAAATCGGCGAAACCCCAAAACAACGCCTACGTATCTGTCTATCTACTTCCCACCTATAGTGATTATTAAGAGAAATGCAATTCAGGTTCAGAGCAAATGTAGAAAAGTCACGTGAATGGTAACAATTATTTCTTATTTTGCAGTAGAAAGACATGATCGGTGACAGAGACAAGAGACAATAGAAACAGTCTCCGGACATCATAATAATGTAACAAATTCAAAATCCCAAACACAGTTCATCACACAGAGAGGCCCCTTCAAAAAAACAAAAGCGTCATTTAAAATATACAATAAACGGAGAAGAAACAGCGACATCCACCATATACTTGTAAAAGCTTAGTACGCTGCTGATACAAAACGAAATTTTTCGTGGAATTTTTCTTTTCGTTTCAGCAGCTTACTAGGCTTAAGCTTTGTCCAAAGTCTCTTTAAGGAGAATATAAATGCTCCTCCTAGAAGTGTAAAAAAGCGATTTTGGTGAACTGTTTTTGTGAGCCCATATGATACTTCGGATTGCGTTTTTTTTTTTTATTAAATAAAAGTACCCAACTGAGAATAATCGCACCCTTAGAATTATAGAATAGAAGTGATTTATCTTTTGTGATTTCTGATTTCACAAAAAACTCACCTGATACTTTTTTGAAGAATTTATTGCTCATTTTTCACAAATGCAATTCTTAACTTGGTCACTAAGAGGACGGCCACGTTCTCTGAGCGGCAAATCAGACGGAAAAATAAGAAAAAAATTTAAAGCGCAGAAAACTTTTGTACTAAGGATGTTTTTTTTTTTTTTTTGTTGGTTCATTTGATTTAAAAAAAAACATTTGCTGAGTTTAAGCGTCCTCTTTCAACTGTCGCGAAAAAAATTACTTCACGGTGACAACTGTTAATTTATCTGTATCAGTAGTTACCAATAATCAAAATTAAAAAAAACTATTTTAGATTAAATCAGTCAAAAAAATAATCTTGTCTCTGCCGTATGTATATCTTTTTTGATAAAATCAGGCGTTCGAACTCAAAAAAGCCTTTTTTAGGACAAAAATGCATATGTTATTCTGACACTGACAGCTCTTTCCCGCTTGAAATCTTTACAGAAAGTATAATGAGGGCAGCGTTCATAAAAAAAGATTTTCAGATAATCTAACTTTTCGCGGCCTCTTATCGGTCAAACGTTAAGTTTTTCAGCTGACAATTCAGCAGCTGTTAGTTTTTATAAATGCAGTCAAGAAATGTCGACCGAAAAACTGGATTTAGTTTCTGATCTGTCATATCAGAGAAAATAGTCTACATGACAATTGAACTTTAATTTGTATTTTTCGATTGTTTTTTTGTTGAACCATTTTTGTTGCGAGCCTTGGCATTAAAATTGACTCTGATTTATTTTTCTGCAATTTTTCGTATAAGTTATCAAAAGAAATATTTTTAAACACAAATATTGAAAAAGAACTCTAGTTGTCTAGTAAGTAATATTTTGAACCAACTACAAGAAATTATTTATTTCTCATCAGGTCTCTCCTCGCAGAATTGAAAAGTAAGCATTTAAGCATTTCTTAATTTATTCGTCGTTCGATGGTAGTGCTCATGTGAATAGTCATTTACACTTGAAATTTGAAAAAATTCCCTAAATTGATCCCTTTGGACTTTTTTTCTGAGGAACGTAAAAAGATCGATAAATGAATTCCAATAATCCACTATTAGCAAACAGCTAGGTTCCACGTGAATTGAAATCGAAATCGATCGAAATTTTAAGATTGGGTGTTCTGGAATCTGGATTTCACTTTTATCGATATCGATTTCATATTTTTCGAAATCGAAGTGAAACGAAATCGTTGTGTTCCACAATTCGATTTCGTCGGTTTCCACCTAATTTATCTGTGTGGAATGGTAGAATAAAGCAGACGCGTTTAAAAATGTAATTTAAAAACTTCGTTGTAGTCACACAAATTTTGTTTTTTACTAGAAATTTGTTTCTAACAAGGGAAAGCTTAAAAATACTGAACAGGAGAAAATATTCATAAGCTTTATGAGCCAACATAAAAAATTTGCCCAGGGATTTATAAAAGGAGATCGTGTTGTAGCAGATTCATTGTGGGAAAGACAGAAAGACACAACTGGATGGAAAAAAGTCAGTAATAATAAAAAGAATCATTTGAAACAAATTTGACTATAAAAACATGAAAAAAATTCAGTTTTATTTGCCACATACATATAAATACACACGATGCATTTGCAATTTCTAATGCATTACAAATGTCTCTCTCTTTTTATTTTCTCTGTCGCATACCTATCTTTTCTTTTTGATTTCCAAAACCGAAGCAATAAGAACAGCACGCATTATTAATTCTCTGACCAGGGAACTCAAGAAACTATTGAAATCAAATAAATTGAGTTTCAGATTAGATGACAGGTATCAGCAGTTTTCAATTTCACTTGAAGTGGTTTCGAAAAGTTTTCGAACTGATGAAATCGATCGAAATGCAGAACACTGTAAATAAATTCACTCGATTTGCAATTTCAGTTTTGGTAGCTGAAAGTCTAAGAAAATTAAAATGACAGAATTCTTATCATTGAAATTCTATCCAATTGTAGGTTTCTCCGATCGGTCACGATTATAGATCAGCATTTATGTCCTCGACTAAACGTTGTTTATGACGCCTTAATCGCCCTTAACTTAACTTCACATTAATCAATTTATAGATCTCTGACCGCATTGAAATTCTTGAACTTGAATACATACTATACTTTTTGATGATTGGCATAAACCTTTCCTTGAAGATTATACTCCTCACAGTAGAAATTTTCATTCGGCCTTGTTAATTACTCAGTGACTGTGTTACTTTTTGGTAGCTAAAGCAAGCCTCTGCTTTACATATTTTTAACCCACTTAACCCATTCACAGCTCAGATTATTATAAAGTTAACAAATTCAGTTGCCCCTGAAGGTGCAGAACAAACAATAGGGTCACTATAAACCGACAGACACAAAACTTTCCTTTGTTAGTAGAGTTACATAAAAATGGAAAAACTTAAAAAAACATTAATTGCAACGAAAAAAAAGCTTTAAAAAGGCATTTGGATCCATGTTATAGGCAATATTGACAAAAACTAATAAAGTGCTTAACCACCTCTAAACTTGCTGATGTATTGCAATGAAGTGATCTGCACAAACAAGAATACTTACGTTCTACGTGTGCAAATGCACAAAATACACTCCTCGGGCAATAGCCAGCCTGTTGAACGTCATTACATTTGGTTGATTTGTAAATTTCTGGGTGAAATTGTTGTTCAGTTCTAGTGTGACAATACTGACAATTATCTCCTGCCTCACAATTGCCCGGTTCACCCCATTCTTCGCCGTGTTTTACATTTGGACAGGGAGTTGACCTTTAAGTACAATTAATTATATTTGAGTATGTATAAGAAGAAATAAAGTATTTAATTGGAATTATATTCAAACACACACCTGTACTTGAATTTCCTTGGACTTCGACGTTTGTCTTTGCTATTATGAAATTGTGGACATGCATAACCTTGTCTGCAAAGACGTGGTGGTCTCTTGCAAGGTTCTGTCTTATAATTTGCTAAAACATAATTTGTATCCTGCCACTTTGGGTCTTCATTCATTAGATTTCTTTCCTTATCCAAAGCATTTTGTGCGTTTGTTCCGTCTATAGTATTTTCTGAACTTTGTAATGTTTCTAATTCTTTGATATCGTACACCGGTGGACGTTGATCTTGTACTCCATGGGCAAATGCACAGTGATGTCCATTTTTTACACAATAGCCACGTGAGTCTGTGTCATGCACGCACATGCAGGTCTTGTAATACCTTAAGTGATAGCGTCGTTCTGTATCTCCAGCGGTACGGTGTAAGAATGGACAACTGTGTAATTAAATAAAAGTTATAAACACTTAATATGAATGCGCATAATCGAATTGCTTTTCCTTAGTTTAAACAATGAGGTGAGAATTTTTCTTCGATGAACTTAAAAGTAGAAAATAAACCAGCGTAAGCTTTCCTAAAAATCAAAACAGTACAAATTGCGATGGATTTCCAAAAATTAAGTTATTAATTAAAGAGCACATTGTATTTGAAATTTTATTTTTCAGCACATGATCTCTTTTCGGTCTCAGGCCCTAATTTATTTGGTGCCAGTAGCGTAAACATGTCTGTCTGTTAAGCGGGAGGTTCGTAGTTCGAATTCAAACTGAAACCAAAAAATGTTTTCCCCGGAAATCACCTTCTGCAAGGAATTAGCAAGTCTCCCTTTAGTAAATTCATTGCCATGAAAAGCGCTTTCTATATAAGCCGTTCATAATCGACAGAAAATTAGAAGACCAATCCAACTCCTCACAGGACATGGTTGTGAGAAATGCGATAGGCCCCAGAGTCCCCTATTACACGATGTCTCACGAGACCAGGCTCACATGAGTGCGGAAAAGAAAGGAGACAATGATTTTACATCTGTGAGCCTGGGCTCGTGAGACATTAGGGGTTTTTCTTTTTTAGTTCCGAACAGTGAAATGAACAGAGAACGAACAGCGTGAACGTGTTCTGAACTGAGCTATGTGAAGTTGGCTGCGCTCAGACTCTTGCTCTGAGTCTAGATGCCCGTCATTTTATTTCGAGCACGTAGAGCGCGCTCGCGTAGTGTTCTGAAAAAAAAGAAAAGCATTTTGAGCGTTCAGATTTTGCTGAATTGAAAAAGAAATACTCTTACGTTTTTGACGTTTCACTTTTCTGTTCGGAACTAAAAAAGAAAAACCCCTATTATGTAATAAGGGACAGAGCTCACCACTCTGTTGGGCAAATCTATGGATGTATGTATGTCTGTTGACGAAAGTAATGTATAAACATTTGATGCGGTTTACTCAACCGCTAAAGATGAAATCCATACCCTTGCACTGAATAGCACGACTGGATAAGCAATGTCATATAAAGAGTTACGTTCGTTTTTCAAGAGCATTGCCACTCTGGCTTGGTCTTTAAGCTTTTTCGAATAAGCTTTACTTAGAAATTATATTTCCAAAGGTCCTTTTCGTATATTTGCCTTAAATTCGCCAACGATCATTTTCACATCATGCCTGCAACTGTTTAATTTTTTTTTTTTTTTTGAGGAGCTCGTAAAAACTATAATTAACCGAATTAGCCTTGTCGCTCGCTTATTGCTCTAAGATTCTCGTAAGCCGGCGAAACGTTTTCATCGTCTATATGCCCGGTCCTTTTCATCGCACACTTTGACCTGCGGTTATATGTGCTTAACAGCAGTCTTAGAGCCTCTTACAATTTCCCTATTTTGTACGCGGAGTTTAGATATGGATGAAGCGAGGGGTTGGCGGAGTGAAGGAGGGTGAATGATTGATAATGTTTGGACTGGAGAGTCTTCTTGAACCGCTTGAGTTCTGATTAAATTTCAGGATGTTTCACTAGCAGACTTTAGTTAGCCCGTCCAAAGAGTCGAAAAATACCTAATTCTCTATGGGCTACTTTTCGGGCATGAGCAAAACTTGGGTACTCACAGAGAAAGAGGAAAGACCCTTATACGCTTCATAAACCAGATGTTCTTATTCTCATTCTCATCATATTAGTAAACAATGATTAGAAATTGTTAAACAAAGTAGAGACGGCCCTGCTAAGCTGAAGTAAAAATTCTGTCTTCTTTTTTGTTCAAAGGTTCTTGAAAACCAAACTAGTTTTTAAAGATGCCCACCTGTTTTAAAATTTTTAAAGTTCTGTTGAATTATGTGTTTTTTTTTTTTTCTTGTTCTTGTAACATAAGTATTGAAATTGTGTAACTGAATTCGAGTGATGGACCGATTTCGTCTAGCTTATCCACTTCACATTTAGGCCATTGATGACTTTGTTTTTAAAAGAACTTAACAGGATGGGTTTTTATTGCAAGAATCAGTTTTTTTAAGAGTATGGCGAAGGCAAAATAGCCAAGTCTAGTTAGGCGATCAGCCTCTTCGTTACCCTGCACACCTTCATGTCCAAGCACCCGGGAAAGGGATAGCCAGCAACGATAAACATGTCAGGCAGTTCCAAACTAGTTTGAAATCAATTTTGGTTGAGGACAATGCCTTCAGGGCTGCCTGACTGTCAGAGCAAATTAGGATACGTGTTTTTCGCAAGGTTTCTTCTAATGCATTCCCTAAAACAGAATTCTATTGCTATTACGTCTGCTAGATGATGTGAAGCAGGGACCGAAAATCCCTGCACCTACACCGTTGTTAGTTTTTGAACCGTCAGTGTACCAAATGTATTGGAAGTTACGGCCCCGACCCATAGAACGCGTTGCGTGCGGTAGAAGCGGCGCGGCAACTGATGCGGTGGGTTTTGCCGCGCGCAACTGATAGAGGTGACCCATAGAATCCGTTGCGGTGTTTTGACAGATAAATTTAGTCAAAATGGGGGCGTTCAAGAATCGTATCCGGATAGCTTGTTGTTGTTGTTTACGTGTGGGAAATCGAATAAAATAAGTTATAATCGTCTAGCAATGATATTTTGAATCTTTTTCTGTTTTCAAAAGTCGAATTTTAATATTTCACAGCTGTTGTCTGTTGTCGATCGTTAAAAAAAGTATCTAAGATACGGTTATCCGAGATAGGCTATCCGATAGGTTTTTGAAAGCGCCCATTGTCACTTTTTCCATATAAGAGAAAACTTCAAATTGGTTGTGACTGCGCATGTCTCTCTTCTGTCACCGCGTGAGAGCCGCGGCAAAGTAGAAAGTTGGGCTACTCGGCGCGTTCGGCGCGTTGCGCGCGGTGCTTATGGGTCACCTCTCATAAGATCGTGTGTATTTAATCGAGCTGTCAGTTGGAAGCGGTGCCGCACGCACGCAACGCGTTCTATGGGCCGCCGGGGCCTTTACTTATAAGAAGTACAGGGTTCTTCCATACTGAACGGTTAGGAAAGATTACTTTGAAGGGATGGTGTAACATTATGCGTCTAGGCATAAAGTCTGAAGAATGAGCTGCAAGCGATACCAGTATTAGGAGCACATGTAGATTTTCTTCACCCAAGTTGTTTGTAAGATGAAGCTTTCGTCCGCTTAGTGCAGCAGTCTTCTTAGCTCTTTGGTGAAGCTAACGAAAATTTACTCAACTTTTTAGAGCAAAAGTTAGGCAGGGGCGCATTGCACCTCTAATATCTACACAGGATAATCTTTCTAGCTTTTGTAAAGCCTTACGGGCATAAACTTGTTCTGTTTTTTGCCACCAGACCAGCGAAGCTTAGGTTATGTTGGATATGATAATAGTGAGATATATGGAGTAAATCATTTTTGGCCTAAGTCCCCATTTTCTACGAATGAGACTGGAACAAGCCCCGAAAGCATTAGATATTCGGCATCTTCGAAGAAATTTATTTGAACACTATTTAGGGAGAGTGGTTAAAGATCGATTTTACGTCTTCTGGTGAAGGGAATGATGACTGTTTTGGTGGAGTTGACCTGTCGCTACTGCACCAGTCTCAGACTTTGTTCAGGGAACGTTGTATTCAGTTTGTGACCTGTGCCAATTGATTGCCTTAAATTGAAATTATTGAGGTCGTCCAGGAGGTGAAATGTCCGACCAAAAAACATTATGTTACTCGACATGATAGTATATAACTGTAAATCAAAAGCAGGTATAGGTATTTTTTTTTTTTTTTTTTTATGTAATTTGCAAGTACATATCTCAACAGAGTATGTACCTACTCTACTTAAAAATATTAATAAAAAACAAAACTGCTGCACTAAAATGGTTGACTAGGGATATCCAGAAACTAATCCAAATTCTTGAGGGTTTGAGCAATGGAAATGACAAGTAGGTATACCAGAAAATTAACCAAAACAGAAAACTTGTTCTTGCTTTCTACTTAAGAATTGCAGATTTTTTGGATTCTTGACGGGAATGTACATATATTTGCCATTTTTGGCAAAAAAGCGGCAATTTTTAACAAAGAGGACACTATATAGTTGAATACAGTAGCAGAAGTTCAATTCCTGCAAAGACAGTCGTCTTGAATTTAAGTCTTATCAAGTTTATGGAATGTATTCTTCCAATGACAGAATTACACGTAGAAGTCGTATAAATAACTTTGATTGAGTGAAAAAAGAGGAAGGTTCTCTTTCTCCTCAACATTCCCCACAAATTTTTCTACGCATTAACATTCCTCCATCATCCATCCACCCACACAATGGTGGTGTTGGGGCTAAGTGCTCTTGTACCACAATCGAAAGTGTTGATCTAACGCAATTGACAAAAAAATAACATCGTACTAGTACCTTAATAAAAATGTTAAAGCACTGTTCAACAAATTCATTCATTGCTGCTTCTACTCGCATCTCGCACGTCGTACATGCGATGTTTCTACACAAGCGCAATCGAAAAATAAAAACCACACACACTAAAGAGGCAGCAAAGCAATCAAAACAAAAATAAAAACAAGCAAAACAAACAATTTGATACGAACAAGGCAGAACAAAAGTGGCTTTGCGCAACATGTCACCTCCGCGATAAACAATCGACACAAAAAGTTAACCTGACTCCACTTACATTGCGTAGAAATAGAAAACGAAAACTAGGCAATGGGGGTGAGTATGGGGGAATGGCTGTTGGGTGGGAATGCCCTTTAACAGAACTTTTTGCACCTGCCCACTCATTACTTAACGTTTTGTTATTATTTACTCAGAAAGTTTATTTACTGTACTAGGGTTAGTAATATGAGTTTTCGCGAAATTTGTTGATACACCGCTATCGATTATACATCATCCACTACTGTTTGATAAACAAACTGTGCATACACACACATTTCAGCGCGCGCACCACTCTTGAAAATGAACGTGGGCTCGCGAAGCCTCTGAATACTGTTTGTACACAAAAAAATATATTACTTTCACTGTGTTTACAAACGAACACACAAAATAGCAACAAAAAAAAAAAATGAAGAAAAAAAGTTTAAAATTTAACTGGGAACCGAAAATTTCGCACTAACAACAAAACACCGTTGGAATTATTATGTATTCCAATTGGATAATCCAGTTGGTTTTTTTCTAGGTAAAGGATGAGCGGGAGATTTGCAAATTTTTTTTTTTTGGTGGGGCTTTGGTTTGGATCACTTACTCGTCGCCATCAGGGCATAATCCAGTGGTCTCGTCATATTTGGTGCAGTAATTGTCGGCACTGTAATTAAATGTACCATCTCTTTTTCGAATTGGTCGCCGACGTCTTTGATTTTGGAAATGCCAATTGAAACAAATAAACGGCCGATGTTGATTACATTTGTGTTGCAGGAAAGACTGGCATTGTTCCACACGAAATTCCTTTAAATATCTGCAAGTGAAGTGTCTTATATTGTATATGAAAATTTCGAACAGGTTTAGGGCTACAATTTGATTGGGTTTTTAATAAAATAAATGCCTTTAACTTACGTGTAATGATTAGGTTTTTCCTGTTGTGTTGCTAGCATAAGTTTATTCTCGTTCGCCATTTTGTGTGGAAAACTATCAATTGCGTCTATTTCTCGCTCAAATACTTAAAAAAAGTAGTTGCAAATGATTACCGCGTGAGTGCTAAAAGCAGTTTAAAGAATAATTTCATTTTTGGAGGTTTGAGGGACAGTGATGTGGATTTTTAACACAAACAGTTATTGAAGGTGGAACTACAATAGCTTTGAATCAAATTTTATAGCAAAATAAAAAGTAAGTAAGTGCCGAATTACACCCAGACGGTTTTGCAAAGACGGAAATAAGTGCGAAAGAGAAAGCAGATGAAATAGAAATACTTTAAAAAGTCTTTACCCGCAAAGTTTTGGGTTGAGGATTGTCCAGTTGTCTTGGATGGTTTTTGACGTTTCTTTTTCTTGTCTTTCTTTGTTTCTTGTCGTTGCTTTATTGTATCTTCTAATGTTCATGAGTAAAGAAGTAGTATGTCGTCGGAAAATTTCTTTTATTTTCCATGTATTTTCATGTATTTTCCATATTCATGATGTCAATAATCATTGCTGCAAAATCTAATTAAATTTTTTACCACTTCAAATGACATTTTGCTCTTTTTGAGATTTTTTTTATGGATTTATAAATAATGCAGCTGAGCTTCTTTGATTATTTTCATAATTTGACTCAGTGGGTGAGAATAAAAACTGAAAGAGAAGTGTCAAAACAGAAAAAAAACACGCAACCGCAAAACGTCTGAGTGTAATACTGAGAGACTGACGGGATGAGGGTTCAAAAGAAAATATACGAAACACGCAGCAGGCAGACAGTCTGAATGTAATTCGGGACTAACAACTTTGAGCACTTGTGAATGTTTTGTGGACGCTTGACGTTTGATGCACAGAATTATTAGAACTGCTACTATACACCCTTTTCTTTTGCAATCAAACTGTCACAGTTGCACCTCATGTATGCAAAAGTGACGTAAATTTCGTAAGTTAAAGAGGTGCATGGGCTCACGAAGTAGCACAAGCTTTTAATTTGAAGACTTCTGCAAAAAATGTTCATCTTTAAACTCACGAAATCTAAACGATCAAAATGACGCATTTTTTCGTATACGCAATTGAAAAGTGATCTTTAATGTCGATTTCCAGTGGTACACAAAAGCACTTTTAAAAGTGCTTTTTTGCTCGAAATTATGTTACATTGAGGCACTAGATCACTTTTTTTTTGCCCCGAAAAAGCACTTTTACGAATCTCGATTCAGAGGCAAGATTTACACGCACTTTCACGTACACCAACACAAAACATTTGACGTTTACCAGTTTGCAGTTTGATTATTTTGCATTTTTGGTTAAAGGACTGAAAGAGAGATAATAAAAATAAACAATAAACTATTTTGTGAGAATGGATCGATCAATTTTAGCTGAAATTATCAAAATATTTATGAGTCGTCATCTAGTTCTGATTCCAACGAAGAAGTGTTTGAAATTCTGTAATTCCTTACACAAAACGAAAGGCATTCTGTGAATAATTTTGTTCAAAGTGTTGTGTACAATTATTCGGATGAGGAGGTTTCTTCCTAGTGCATTTATTAATAAAGTTTCGAAAACATTCTTTCTATATAAATTGCAGAACAAAACAAACGGGAAGAGTTGGCTGTCAAAAATAGCACACATACAGTGGTAAAAAAAGAATTTTGTCTTTTCTGTTCCAGTGAGCACGAAAATAAAGCACTTTTTTAGAGTGCTTTTGTTTTTGCAAAGGAAATCGACATAAGAATCTTCCAAGCCAAAGCGTTTTGCAGTCGTGGCAATGGCAATAGCAGTTGGCAAAATGAAGTTAAACAGTGACATATGACCCACACCGGGACAAAAAATCAGCGTTTTCATACGTGGCAACGATAGTAATATGGCAACAGCGTTTCTGCCACTGCCGCATCTTGCAAAACCGCTTTGGTGTGGAAGAACCTTTAAGAACTCACTATATGCTCGCCTCTAAAATCTCACACTGTAGCAGATTGATTGTGAGTAAAATTGGAGGATTGAAATAGCTCACCTTCATCCTTACTGGATCAGAATGAAAAAATGCAATCCCAATGTACTCATAAGCTATGCTTCTCCCATGTTTCACAATATTCATATCATCTGTTACTAGGCCTCAAGTAAAATCCGCTGATAAGCCGGAGTATCTGGAACAAGTATCTTGAACGAAGCAAGGTTGTGATCAACCCTCTACAGCTATTTCATTTTTCAAAAATGCGAAGCGTGTTTTTGAATTATTTTTACGGAGCCATTATCCAGTTTTATCGCCTCCTTATTGACCAAAGTTCGCTGTTCCCCTGAACGAGTCTATTGAAATTGCATTTTTTGACAGCAAAAATTATAAGCGAACGCACATGTAAACAAGTAAACAATTGTTACCAGTAAAAATAATAAAAAATTACTGAGAAAATCAATTAATAAATAAACCATCAATAAAGAAATGGATAGCAGAACTAAAGTTACATCTGAAACCATGGATTTGTGGTATCGTCAACTGGAAAAAGGAACAACGCAGGATCTTATCAGCACCTTGCAGGTGTACACATTTTTTCTTCAAAATACTCATTTCACAAAAATAACAACAGATTTTCTTTTAAGGACATTTCGAACACTTATCACCCTGGAAATGAAATAGCCGATAAAAAACTCCTAGAACAATTGCGGCAAATTATAAATCGATCAACGTCTGATCGTTGCGCCAATCAAGTCATCCTTACCTCCAGCTTTCGTACATACTTTCACATTCTCCATCGAGCCGGCACGGTAGATGTTAACTTTGAAAACCTTGACGCCAACCCAAAAGATGCACCCTTTATCCTCTATGCGATGCTTAGCACTGACTACCACAAGTGCTTGCAGCAGGAATATTTACAAGACAAGTGTCTAGAGGCCCTTTCTAGAGCTATTCAGGCAAATTTCTATCAACTAGTCCCGATTTTGCGTGCACTGAATCTTCTTTTTAAAAAATACAGCGTTGCGCCACTTGACATTTCGTTGGAGAAATTCTATTCCTGCATGCAGAGTAATCGTCTGGGTGCTCGCGATGAAGTGCTTGTTCTTTTTCGCCACTCTACCATGGGTATACAGAAATCAGTTGAGTTGTTTAGTTTGATCATAAACTATTGGCCCTGGACAAACAAAAACAAGTTCTATCTACTCTCGGTCATCTTAACCAATCACAATCTGCAGGTTATTTCCAAGCAGTGTGAGTTTAGTGAAGAGGACTTCTTCAATGGACTCCGTCTAGGACTCAGTTATAAAAGCACATTTTCGGCAAGTCAAAGCCTAGTGAGAGCGCTTTCAAAGCAGCACAGCCATCAGCTGCTTGAACTTACCATAGAAATTCTAAAAAACGGCACTGAAAGGGAAATAGTCAACTTTCACACCCAGTGGTTTACACACATAAGCCAGAAGGACGAGCTGTATCGCATGCTAAGGCTGCAAGAATCAAAAGAAATTTCATTCCGGTACATATTCTTAGCGTGCATTTTTTCCAAACAAATTATCTTAGCTGACAAGGAGAACTTTCATGAACTCAGTGTCTTTTTCCGAGAACACTGCTTCCAACTGACAATGGAAACGCAGATGTATATTTTCAAGTTCTTCGTTGACAATTTGTCATGTTTAGAATTTCCCAGTTGCTTGGAATTCATCAGCGACTTCATTGAGATGCACAGGTGCACCGAATGTCCTCAAGTTCGTCACACAATTCTCGGAAAATTTCCAATTATCTTCAACTTTATTGCAAAAATGTTTTGCACACTCAAATCAGAATCGTATACCCCTGTGAGAGCTTATTTCAGTCGTCTGTTTCAACTGATTAAAAAAGACATGCAAGCCGCCAGCCTATACCAGCCCTTGATATTTTCTCTTAAGTCAATGGACAGAATCTTGCAAATCCTGTTTTCATTGAGTAGCAAAAACGTCTCAAAGGCGTGTAAACTCGAACAAAACCAAGAGCTCGGCGAGTATTTGGTAAAGGAGAAGATCTTTGATGTCGCCACAATCAGTGGGTTAGCATTCAAAGTTCTCAACTCTCCGAAATGCTATGACGATGCAAGAGAACTTGCTGTAAGCATTATCAAGCAATTGAGAGTGCAAAGCCTTCGAGAAGTGTCTCGTAGGTGTGGTGAATGCAGTGAAAGCATTGAAATCGATGAAGTTGCCCAAAGTGCGATCTTTGCCAGGCTGTGCATTTACTGCAGCCGGTATAGCGACAAGAAAGAGTATCCCGCTGAATTGCTTTCATATAGCGTGCGAAGAGTTCGCGAAATAGCAAAATGCTTGGAAAACGATCCATTCTATGTGTGCAAGAATGATGGACATATCTTTGGACATATGAGTGTCATAAATGAGGTCCTGAGTGAAGAAAACGGTTCTCTCGGTTTGAAATACGAGGAACTACTGAAAATAGTGGAGGACATAATAACAATGCACTTGAACTTGTTGAATGCAGCGGCTAAAGAAGGAAGCAGCGCTGCCAGTTTTCAGGTCATGGATGAGAGTCTACAGTTGTTAATAAAGAAGTCAGCATATCCCGGAAACAATGACGATGAGTGCAGAAAGTTCTTAATGCTGTCGTTTTGGATGGCGTTGAAGGTAAGTTTTTGTCATGTTTTGCTATGGGTTCTCTTTAAAAAAAAACTCGCTTAGACTTCTTGTGAAGTTGCGACTACCATGGGTAGCATTTTGATGGATCAGGCGGAAGGTGACAATGAAATTCTGAAGGTTATTGAGAAATGTTTGAATGTCAGCGTGACGGTCTTGTTGCGCTGTAGACACAAGGGAGCTATTGAAGCAGCCGGTGTCACTTTAGGTACTTTCTTTTTGAAAAATTCAAAGTTCGCTAACACATTTCATTGAATTCAGGAAAACTGATCAAACTTTTAACTTCCCACCCGGAAGATTCAAAGTATTACGGCGTCGTATACAAGTGCTTGGATTTGCTATTTGAAAATGTAAATCAAATAAGCACAACTAGGCGTGGAGCTGGACTGACAATTATGTTTCTGCATCTTGTCAAGAATGAAGTTCGAAGAGAACGTCCGCTCACACATCGAGCTATTAAAATGCTCCTCAGTCGAATTGAAAAAGACGATGAGTCAACACCAAGCGGCTGTGTCCTAAAGGAATACGAAGACGATTCGGAGCAGAACTTTGACAGCGTCCATGCCCTGGCTATACATTACCTCTGTGTGATTGTCAAGGACACTGAATTGCGCGACACAGTTTCTGAGTATTACGATGAAATAATGATTGCAGCCGTCTTACGAATTGACAACCCAGAATGGACAATTTGCAACGCTGCACTGCAACTTTTTGGAGCACTTGTTCCCAAGATCGTAGGCCAAAAACAAGCCAGTGAAATGGTCATACCAGTGTGTTGGGAACCCACAGAAGTAACTTTTCTTGAAGTGAACTTGAAACTCCCTCGCACATGCGAACATATCTTGAGCACTTGTTGTAGTGTTGGAAAGTCGAACGTATCAACAAGGAAAGTAATTTTGTTTTTGGAATTCCTATCGAACGTTGAACATTTGAAAAAAGGCGAGCATTCCATATCACCAATGCTGGAGCGTTTTCGTGAGCTTTTCTGGTCTCTGCTTTCTCACGAATGTGAAAAGGTTCGAAAATTAGCGGCTACCTGCTTCGTCCGAGCACATGAATTCCGTGAGGACCTGCCAGTGGTTCTCTTGCAGTTGGCCGATATCATCTTCAAAGTACACAACGAGAATTTCTTCCAAGGCATCTTATTTGCGATAAACGAAGGTATTCACAAAATAGACGTCGAATGGAAATACACATGTGAACAGAGCGTGGACGATTTCCTCGAACTTCTGCGCAACACATTCCGTCGCTCATACAAGTATCGGTCGCTTAGTTTTTACACACGCGCACTCTTAGTCGACTTCTTTCTGCTAACTGGTTTAGATGCAAAGGAACACATGGTGAGGGAAATCGTTCAAAAGGAGCAGAAAGTAAATGCGTCAGAGAAGCAATCTTTTGGTTTTGATTTGTGGAGAGAAAAGGTCTTAGAGGATAATACTTAGTGTATAGAGTCTAAGCTTAAAAGGTGTGAAGCTCTAGTCTTAGTCTTTAAGGGAATATAACATATTTACTTTAATTTTTGTAACATACAGAGTTTTGTTTCAGATTTGGAGGTAAGGCTTGGTTGGATCAACTAATGGATCCGTCTTGATCCATGCTATGAATTTCCTGGTTTCTTGACATATTCTGAATCGTATGGCTAAGAATATTCCTTAGGATGTGTGGTTTGCAGTGTTCCTCTAACCAAGGAATAACTCCCGTGGTGAGTTGCTCAAAATTGTCCATTGGTATGTTTTGGAATGTCTCAAACATTTCGTCCATAATCGATTGAAACTGAAATTATATAAATTTTTAGCCAGAAATGGACTTTGGACTGAATTTTCATCTAACCACTTGAAACTTTGCTTCATCGGTTAACCGCGCCTCTGCAGGACCAGGGTTGGATTGCTGATGCTGCAGCATATGCTCGTAGCTGTTCTGAATAATCCGCAAAGCCATAACTTCTTTGTGCAAGGCTGCACTTTCGTCTTCTTGCTTTTTCTTCTGTTGGTTCAAGTAGCCAATGTAGTCAATTGATTTTTGCAAAATCAACGCTTTACTGAGTTTATAACCTGATGAATCATTTGGTTGGCAAGTAGGAACGAGCTCTTGCAAGCTGTCATAGCCCTTTTTTATGGCATCTCGTCGCTTTTGTTCAGCCTGAGTGTGTGCTTCTCGCCTACGTTCCTTGTAGCTCAATGTTGCGCTTCGGTTAGTGTCACTGTCGTCCTCATCATCTAAACAAACAACAACTTGAATTAAAGAAACTATAAATTTTAATATTAGCAGGAGTATTACCCGTGTTGTTTGCAGAAGAATTTGGTGTATGGGTGCTACCCGCACTGCTACATCGGGAGTATTGCACGCTGTTGTCCTGTTCTTGTGGCCTTTCGGGTTCTAACTTGATTTCATCATTTCGTGGGCTAGTGTAGTCTGTGGACATGTTTTCAGCCATTTTGTCAATATTTTTGGTCAGTAACTGAAGTTAGAATTATACAAATAGAAAGTTTATTTAGATAAATTACTGATACTGAATGTTGATCATCTGATAAGAAAACTCATAATTCAAGAATAAAGAAGAATGAAGAATGCTCAGTTGGAAACGTCAAAAACACATGAATGGCTGAGTTCGAAAACTCAACTTTTAGAATTTTCATTGAAATGCGTTCACAGGTTAGATGAATTGAACGCGATTGAATTAGTTTGTTGACAAAGAGGAAAGTGCGCACAGTTGAATGCTTGTTTCCCAGATGATCGTCAATTTAAATGTAATTGGAAAAGTATTTGAACATTATTTGAATAAAAAAATAAGATTTTTTTGCTAAATAGTTAAATTGAAAGTGATTATCTTTGCCCTGAGTTCGATTGATAAATAATTATCTTGACGTAAGAGAAAACTCATCAGGAAATAATCGAATGGATCTTCGTTACCAAAACAAAAGTATTTTCGGAGCTGCTGATGCGCTGCTGTTTTGGTATACGACAACATTGCTACCATTGTTGTTACGAAAAAATCTTTTAATTTCAAAACATATTTAAACGGTAAGAGCTAACAAAGAACAGAATGTAGAAGTGCAAAAAAGTCTGTTTATGTCGCTTTGCATTGGTTTCACAAGGAGAAGCACTCATTTTAAAAATAAATGGAACCCCTGAAATTATTTTTGTTCAGTTTTGACAGACTGTTTATGTGTGAGTGAAAACCTTCGGCTCATAAAAAATATTCCTTGGAGAAAGTTTTAATTTTTACATTTGAGTAACATGTATTAGTGCCTCTGGATTGGATTCGCACTTCAAATCAATAAGTGGGTGTCACTTCTCAGAATCATAAGGAGCGGTCTTTTTGTTCTAATGGAACAGTTTGAGAATTCTCCTGAACGCTGCTGGATGGTTCTTTTCGTTCAATAGCAAGCGACATATAAGTTTTTGTTTTTCCACGCATTTGCAAAGATTCTTTCGCGAAGTTGGATCATATTTCGATGCAAAAAAGTTACGAAAACTAACATCGATGTCGTTCCTAAGAGCAATGTTGAACTGTCAGAATGCTACAATTTGTAACTTTTTTCATGTTTCTATAAGTGTGTTTAATGACCTGCTCTAGATCGATCTAGAGCAGGAAAAAGCAGCTTTTTGGTGTTTAATGACAAATTTTTCTACTCCGAGCAAGAACTTTTTGTGTTTAATGACCTGCTGTAGAGCTTTTAGAGCAGCATTTTCTGCACTTGCTTTTGAGTAAGAGTAGAGTGGAGCAAAAGTGTCAAAATCAGCTGTTGACATTTGATTCAAATATTTTTGTTTATATTTTGCGTTTTGCAATCTATTTGAAATCGAATTTAACTTAAAATCAATTGAATTAACATCGCCTGTTAGCTTAGTTTTGATTCCAATGTTTCAGCATATAGATTTTTATTATAATAGGATACCAAACATAGTTTTGCAAACTAGCTAAGGTCACAGCCAGCTGACTTTTGATACCAGCTGTTCTGCTCTAAATTGCCTGACATTTATGAACTTTCTTGCTCTGCTCTGAGCTACGCTGCTCTACTCTTTTTTTCATTAAACACGGCTTATGTTAATCTGCCTAAAATTGCTGTTGCTCTTTATTAATTCTTTCTTTCATAATTCTTTCAAAACTCTCTGAACAGCTATTGATTTTCAATCTAATTCATTTCGGAACGCTTGTTTTTTCATTAAAAACAAGTTTACTTTACCTAGGTTTATATTTTAAGAAATTTTATTCTTATTTTTGATACATACACCAACAAAGTGGTCAGTCGTTCCAAAATGAAATCATTTTTTCTTAACAAAAGCCAAACAATCACAGCAACAACTCGATTTACCAGCCATCCCTGTTGTTCACTTCTAAACACTGACTTATTTTTGTTCACTACTAGTTGTTGTTTTCCCATGTGCAATATTCTGCAATGTTTTGCAAACGTGAGTATAGACAGCGCAGCGTTTCATTGAGAATCTCAGAACTTGTGCAGTAACGAGTCTCAATGAAACGCTGTAATCACTAATGCAACTATAAACCATAAACAACATTTGCCTACCATCCCTTACTTATTTTTATTTACTAATCGTTGTTGTTTTCCCATGTGCGATGTTATGCGATCTTTTACAAACCTGCATATAGATTCCCAATAAAACACGCTTAAATGTTACCGATACGATGTTTTGTTTCATCAAAGTGCAAAGAATTCATAATGAACATGTTCTGAGTATCCAAATCCAAACGTGCCGGTTAATATCCATAATCGGCCTAACTGAGTCTGGGTTTGCGATTTTTGTAAAGAAGTTTTCTGGAAGCTCATAGTTAAAAGGAATTATTCTCCGATCCTCCAGATTTTAGCTCCTGTAAATTATGCATAAATGTTGAACAGTGGTTTTATTTGAAGAGTTCCATTTATGTCAAAGTCCATTGAGAGTTACAAAAACACTTCAAAGAGCAACTATTTCTCTGGTCAATGGAAAAGTTACGATTTTTTTTTGTCATTGCATGTGTGTGTCATTGGCCACACCCAGTTTTCGACTGCAGTACCAGCTTACTACAAAATTATTTTCCTTTCAATTGATTGATTCAAGAATCTCTTTTTACACTTTGAACTTTAAAATGGTGTACTTCAAAGGATTGGTGTTGATGCACATGGTTCTTGATTCACAAAAATGGGTTTCTAAAGTTCTTGTGGTCCAATGGATCAGTTTTCAATCAAAAAACATTTGAAAAAGTGCTTCTGTGTCCTGATTAGAGTCGACATAAGTTACATCTCATCGAGGAGCTCCTTTGATGTGACTTGTTAGGCGAAAATAAGGCCCGAATTCACCTGAAGAAATTCAATAAAATAACAAGAAAAGTATAATTGCTATTCTTATTTTATTACCCACAGTTTTAACAATAATTTTGTTCTTATCTATTATTTCTTTGTGTTTTTCTTTTTATCTAATATTTTCTAATGCTACTTTTTTTATATGATTTGTATGTTTGCACAAACTCTGTTCATTTGATTTGCCAAGGAAATTGTCTCGAGATAATACATACACATTGACATTATAATGTACTCCATTATTTACAAAATAAAGCTGCAGACGTATTAAAAATAAAAACATTCGCTGTAACCACTGAAAACTTAACACTTAAATAGTACAGTACTTACTTAAACATAATATTAAAAACTATTAATTGTTTATAAATAATATCTGCTTACTTAATCTCAAAAAACATATTAAATGATATACAAAAATAAGTCTGTGATCTGTGTGACTTGAAGAACAGATAGTGATCCCATTCACTTAATAATTCTTAGCAAAAAATTTCGCTTCAAAAACTTATATTTTCTTTTTTATTTTAATTTAGTTTTTTTTTTCGTTTTTAGTAATAGTTCTTTTAGTCTTCGTGTCCTAAGATTGTCATTAAGCTTATGGTATCTTTCACTTAGAAAGCAAGTAAAGAAAATGTGTCTCTGTTCTTCATAATCGTTCTTAAAATAATGAAGCTTTGATAGTGGTTTTGTTTTAACTTAATTTGTTTTTGTTATTTTTCTATGGTTTAACATCAATTGTACAATACACCGAACATTTATCGTTTTATTTGTATATAGGTATGTGTATATATATTTACACGTTCTCTTACATAGCTAGTAACAATATGTATACTGTTTCAAATAAATATTGCTAGATTCTCACATCCGTAAGTCCATGGATTACCGGATCGTTTTTAAACATATAGCTATTATTACTTTTGTGTTTTTGCTTTTAATTTTCCCTTTCGACAAGGTTGCTTGAGTATTTCAGGAAAGTTAGGGTGAATAGGCTAGTCTTAAAGGTTTTTTGTTTGTGCTTTAGTTTCCTTTGACAGAAAATACTGATAATTTAATTCTTTTTTTTTTTTTAATTCACATATCTAAGAACTTAGGTACTAGACAAATGATAGACATCCAATAAAACATTTGTGCGTAGGTATTTTTTTTCTTGAAAGAAAGACGACAACTTTAAGCAATCAAATCTGGACAAATGGTGTATACTCTGAAGATTTCAAGTCGAAACAGTCAAATCGGGGACATTGACTAAAATAGAATGTTTTAATAAAACCTTGAATCTCTCGAAAACTAGAGTTTAAGTAAGCCAAAATTTTTATTTACAAAAACTTCATTTTGTTAACCTAAAAATTTAACAGGGGAACAGTATGGGCACGAAGCCTTTATGTTTAAAAAAATTTTTGACAGATGAATCTTTGATTTTTGAACCCATGCATGGACCAAATGCCTAAAATTTTTCTTAAAATGCGTAAGTTTATACGAATGAGGAAAAGTTTTAGGGTAGTTATAGTATTTTAGATTTTTTACAAACTGAAATAATATTGTATGGTGTTGCGGACTGCAAACATTTGCGAAACTTGGCATACCCACCGTATTTTTATTTACTCATTCATTCAAAAGAAATGCGATTCCACTTTGAAGTTGAGGGACTTTAATCCTACAGGGTGGGCCAAAAGGTTGTTGAGAATTTTAAACGCTTCATAATAATCAACCAACTGGGTAAGCGCGACGATTCCAACGCCACCTATTGCATAAAACTATGCCATTCAATGGAAAAATACTCGGTTAGTTACCATGGCACAGTGGACGCGACAGCAACGTTCTTTCGCTGTGGAGTGTAATTTAAAAAACGGGGAGAGTGCAGTTGCTACCCAGCGCGCTTTCAAAAAACAGTTTAATTTAAAACGCCACGAAAACCCTCCGAGTCGTCATTCTGTTGATAGATGGGTGAAAAACTTCCGCGAATTGAGTAATGTCATTAAACGTCCCGGAAATAGCCGTCCGCGTACATCAAGGACGCCACAAACAATAAAAACTGTCAACGAGGCCTTGAGCAAAAGTCCTCGTTGGTCTGTGCGCCGTCATTCTGCCTCCTTGAAAAATCTTCGAACGACGGTAAGGCGAATTTTACGAGAGAGGATTTGAATACGCATCCATACTACTGATATTTTGACCTTGTTGAGAAAAAAATTTGGTAACCGCTTGATTTCGCGCAGTTGTTACTTCGTTTGGCCGCCTTATAGCCCGGATCTGACGGATTTTTTCCAACCACAGCCTCCAGATACAGAAGCATTAAAATTAGCTATCCAAACTGAAATTGCAGTGAATCTTGAAAAAAGAGTGCGCGAATGTTTCCGCCGTCATGGCGACTACTTACTGGATGTTTTAAATAAAAAATTAAATTTCTTATTAAATGGCATACTTTTAGCTCTGACCGTTTTTTTACGAAGCGTTTGAAATTGTGGATAACCTTTTGGCCAACCCTGTATGCTGCCTAAATGATTAAGTTTCGCGAATTCAAACCTTCCAATAAATCATATCGGACAACCAAAAAGAAGTTCACACTGTGGGATTATGTTTCGACAGACTCTTATCTTAACGACCAATATTGGAAAATGTGAACAATCAAACGGCAACTTGTCCGACTTGATGGAATAGTGATTATTTGAATAACATTTAACCATTTGGACAAGTAAGTGATAGTTTGAGGATTCACATTATCTAACATTGATCGTTCAGACTAAAGTCTGTCAAATTGTACAGTGTGAACTGCTTTACTCTCAAATATTTTTGATAATTTAAGAGTCAAACCAAAAATCTGACGATGAGAAATGTTCATGGAGAAAATTTAAAAATGGAATATTTTATAAAGAACAAACATAAACAATGAATGTGAGTCAGCAAAGATTTTTACTGCGGATACAGCTGGTTAGCAACATCATAATTTCAGCTACTATTATGTCGAAAAATAAAATCCGACGATATGTTTGACAATGTGAACGCTAGCGCAACCAACATTTGTCAGACCAAGTTGGTCCAAAAAGTTATAGAGTCTGAACCGCCCTTAACACTTCCCCAGCAGCTCATACCCACTTGATTAATGTGCTGCGTCTATTATTTCACATTATTCACACCCTGTCTGGACACACCTATGACCCTGTAGTACATAGGCTGCTTTGGAATTTTTTTTGGAATCAACACTCTTTTAAATATACCTAATCGTTGAAAGCCGAACTTTTTATTCATTCTTATTGCATATGGTTTTAATGAAAACAAAATATTTTCTTTATAAAATTATAAACAGATTGAATTAAGTTTTTCAAAAGAAAAAAAATTGAGTCAAAGTCTTATTTAGCACCCGAATTAAGCAAAACACAATCCTTTCTATTTTGTAGTCAAAATTCAACAAGGATTGTATTCAAATGTTTCCTTGGCCATTGCAAATATCTCACTGTTAAAAAAAGAACTGCCGAAAGTGCTGATTGTTGCCAAAAATCGGAGTGAAAGAAACTTACACACAACATCAATTAAAAACTTTCTTTCTACTAAAAAAAAAGAATATTTTACATCTATTTCTCACTCTTAAGTACCTATATTTTAATCTAAGTATTTAATTTAATACTCCAATTCAATTTCAATAATGGTTTCCCCTCCCCCTAGCTAACTGTTCTCATCTATTCACTAAAAATTGTATCAAACATTTTTCTGGAATTCTGGAATATCTGGAATTTCAACTGGAAATTTAAACAAAAAATCACACAATGAACATCTCTTATCCATTCTCCTTCTCTGTCTCTCCATAAAAAGTTAATTTGTCTCGTGATATAAAATTTGCGCAACAATATTTCAAAGATTCTTGAGCTTAATAATGATGATGCTATACGTAGTACGCATTATATGGATTCCTCTTCTGCATACATGGCAATACACACTCCAGGGTATTTCTAAAAGCCTCTCTGAAGTCCCTGTTGAAATAAGCGTAGATAAGAGGATTTAGGGTTGAATTGAAGTAGCCAATCCAAAACAAGACCGCCACAACGATATCAGGACAAGGGCATGCTTGCCCACACAGCGAGGTTATAACATACCTAAATGCAAAATGTTCCACTCATTAGTTCCCTCAAATTGATGCATATTTTCCAAATATCATAAACAAAAAATACATACCATAAGAAAAATGGAAGCCAGCATAGGAGAAATACCCCCATTATGATACCAAGTGTTCTAGCAGCTTTATGTTCAGCTCTCCATCCTTTGCCGGGTCGAACAGATCCGCCTGAAATTCAAAGCACAGTTTTGTGTAGAAAATAGAAAAGGACTTAAATGATGAGATTAAACAGTGTGAGTTTTTTTTTTCAAACGAAAAAGCTTTAAAAGGCAACTCTATAATCAGTGAAAGTTTAAGTGAAGTTCGTTTAGTTATTTTATTTTAACTTAATATTTTTTTAAATTTTTACCATTAAATCATGATTAAATTTGCTAAACATGCGCTTGTCAAATTTGCATACCTATTGCCATATTTATATCCAAAACTCTTTTTGAATCATATTTAACTTGTGACAAACTAACTTGTTACTTACAAATGCACGTGCAACCTAAATGAAAAAATTTGCTTTGCGTTTTGGAATTTTGTGAGATTTATAGATAGATAGAGAAATGAGGAAACAGAGAAGTATATATATGAGAGGTTGTTTTTTTTTCTATAAAATTTGTCAGAAAAACGGTTAGGAACCGTTCACAGGAAGGATTTTTATGTGGGAGGCTGAAGCTTAGAGCAATTAAGCTTGTATTACTTCTCACAAGGAATTGGGAGCAAACTGAAAGCACTCCCTTTTCATCGAAAGAAAGAAAAATCCCTTTTATCGTATTTAGGAATGCAATTAAGGCCAAGTTCAAGATGTGGTGCAAAAAGATTTATTTAATTTTATTTAGACTCATGTTTTATATGTTTGTTAAGTACTACATTAGTGTTATTTATTTTCCTGTTCAAATAAGAAGTCTTGAGGAATAAATAAAATAAATAGGGTGGCGCAACAAAGTTATGGGAACCTCGGAGCCTAACGCATTTCAAGGACTCACAATTTTACGCCCATTCGGAAAGGTTAAGTTAGAAAGCTCATTTCATGGCAGTGTAATTACTCTAGGAGGACTAGCCTCACAAGAGGCGATATCGTACATTTTTTTTCTGGGATTTGAACCACGAACCTCCCACGTTACAGGCTAACCAATACACCACGATCATCAGTGATGCGTTTTGAGAGCCCTGTCAAAAAATCAGAAGGTATAATTATTGTGGTATCGGTTCGATAAAAAAGCCAAGATTTTTCAAAATTTTTAAAGTCGTTAACTTATCCCATTTGCCACTTTGGCACTGTTTCTTTGACGCTGTGACTTTCGAAAAAACCTAGGTTTTCGGTTCTCAAAAACGTTAAATCACGAAACCATCACACATCCCTGTCACTGGAAGAAAAATACAGACCATTTGACAGCCTTGTTCGTTCCCTAGTCTCGACTCAAAAAAAAACCTAAAGAAACTTTAGGGTTTTTTATTTTTCTGTTTTAAAGAGACAAGAGAGCATTTAACTGAGGCTGGGCACGTCGAATGTGTTTAAAGACTATAGCCCAATGACTCCGTCACGCTTCAACTTCAACTTTGACAATCGTTAAAATTTTGGATGGCCCAATGAATCCATCGCGTTAATGCATTTTTGTTACACAAAGCAACATGTGTGTCTATCAGCAAAACAAAAATACGAATAGCAAGTGTCAAAGTAGTTAAGTGAGTTGATATAAAAATGTTTGAATTTAATGCAACTACGGACGTTACGCACGTTGCTTATGGGCCATTCCCCAGAAGAATACATGTGTTTCAACCGAGTTGTCAGTTATGGGATGGCCGCTGAAGTCGAAAGCGTGACGGAGTCATTGGGCCATAACCCTTAAACGGAACGTGTCCTGATCAATTGTCCCTAGCTATACAGGATGTCCCGTAATTCATGTGCCATACTTTGAAAAAATTCAGAGGGAAACTAACTCCCTCCGTTTAGGGGCGAGGGGCAGTTTTATAAGGGATTGCTTTAATTTTCTAAAAAAATAATTAAAAATAAACTAAGCCACAGCTACCACATACAATTGTGTTTTTAAAAGCTAATAATTTGTTCTTTACTAAACATTTAAGTCATCATAATAGTCACTAGTTTATAAGAAATCAAGCACCAAAGTCAAAATTTTGAAGAAAAGAAAACACATCTTTATTCTTTAAATAAAATGTTTACAATTTTTTTTTAAATTTTCTTTTAGCAACCGATGCTCCTGTTGTACCCGTGGCGTGATGGTTAACATGTCTGACTGTTAACCCAGAGGTTCGTGGTTCAAATAAATCCCAAAAGAGGCAAAAATGTTTTTCCACGGGTATCGCCTTTCGCGAGGAATTGGCAAGTCCTCCGTTAGTGAAATCGTTGCCCTAAAAAGCAATTTCTTGATCAGCCGTTCGGAACCGGCAGAAAACTGTAGGTCCCCTGCATTCCCTCGCAAAGGAAGTGGTTGTAAGAAATGCGTTAGGCCCCGGGGCTCTGCTCGCTCTGTTGCGCCACCATATTTATTTATTTTTTACCGATGCTCCTATTAGTTCTGAGTCAAACTCAGAAAACTGAATGAAAAAATCTTTCTAAGTATTTGAGAAATTAAAAAAAGCCAAATCCCTCCCATACGATTTTTGTAAGACACATAATTTGCGGGCCACCCTGTATATTGAGTACATTACAAAGAGCGCTCTTAGAGATTAAAATAAAAAACAGCAAGGAGTTTTCATTCAAAAACATTGATCAGATTAGTTGAAACCTTTTTCTTCATGCCTGAAAAACATCACCACAGTTCCTAAAAAACTAGTTCTCGCCCTTGAAATTTAAAGCATATGCCCGTTATAAAGTCTAGAAAGTTCTCAAAAGTTCAAATGTATTGCTGCGGATTAGGAATCTGCTTTGTTTTTTATTAAGAATTGAGTTGCAGCTCCAACTGTTTACACACACAATAAGTTGAGTTCTTCGACACGAGTAAGTTTCAAAAATCAGATTTTTGTCATACATTCTAACCCTGCAGATTTAAAATGTTTTGAACTTAAAGAGTCTCCGTCTGAAAGTAAGTTTATTTCATTCCTTTTTTTAAATTTTTTTTGTATTTTTCACAGATTATTTGTTTAGTTATAAGTTTTTATTTTATATGCAATAAGTTTTTCATTTTAAAAATAATTACAGTAGCAACATTTTTACGAAAGCGTTCACATCTTAATTTTTCAAAACTTTAAAGAAAATTGTAATTCAACCATAACCACACTCGCTATAACATTTAAAACAACTCAAAAACTAGCGAACCCTTATTTCAGCAAATCAGAAAGAAAAAATAAAAACTAAAAAAAAACTTCACAAAATTAAGTCAAGCTCTAATTACATGCTTCAACGAAGTGTCTATAAAAGCTATTTTAGTTTAAGAACTAATTGATGTGCGAGGAAAAGACTTTTGAAAATATCGCCAATGTCACAAAAATGAGATATTTGTTTGTTTATATAAATGCAGATGAATGTTCGAGTGTCTGCTGCAGTTCAATGAAACAGAGTTCATGTTTAGTATAAATACAAGGCAAGTCAAGAGAAGAAGCGTTTTTTTTTTTGATTACAAAAAAAGTCCAAAAAAACGAAAACGAAAATTAAATGTATATTTACTATAAAAAAGCCAGCGAATGGTTAAATTAAGTTGTTTTTTTGTTTTGTTTTGTTTGGTTTGTTGGCGTGCTACAAAAGTGTCCCACTCACCACTAGCATCGCATTGACATCCGGCGTGGTGTTGCTCCCGACGCCTATGTTGCCAGCGGTTTTTATGCCAAAACATTTTCCGTTTTTTCGAACGCTCATTGGTTGGAACCTCTTCGGATGAGGTTCGAGAAGAGCATGTGCATTTCGCTTTAAAGTGTATTGACTTAGTCTTCTTTTTGTGCTTTTTTGTACTACCAGTGACAAAACGATGAAGTCTATTTTTGGCAGGAGCATTTTGATTGAAATTATCTATGGCCGTGTCATTGGCTTCGTCCGCTTCTAGTTCGTCTCCATCTACAACAATGCATATGCCGCCTCGTCGTTTAAGGGACGATTTTGATTGATAGTTTGGCGCTATAGTGTTTTGGATGGTTTTTTTTTTTATATGGAATGAAAGGATGTGGGAGAAGATAGAGATTGAGAGAAAGAGAGAAAGAGGAAAAATACAGATACATAGTTTCCATTAAAACATTATATTCAGCCAAGATGAGGTATGTTTGTTTCGGTTGTAATGTTTTGTTTGATTGTTAAAAAACGATTAGTTTCTAAGACATATATTTTGGCGAAAAAGCAATTCGGAACTTATAAAAGCGATAACATTATAATCGTTTAAGTAATTTGTAGAAGCTATTTACAAGTAAGAGGATATATGAGTAGATTTCCCTTTTGAAAGCCTGGTACTTTTGCAGATTGCATATTTAGAGGGAAGATTGTAAATCCAGTCTTATAAAAAACTAAAAAAAAATAGCTCTCTCTTGAGCTAAAAATATTAATAACGATGCAAATACTAGGAGCAACGTATCACTACTTTGGAAAAAAGCAATTCGATTCTAAACAAAGAGATTACTTTCAATATGGCTGCCATGTAATTAAAAAGGTAGCAGTAAAACTGAGTTTTTATAATACAGGGTAAGCCAAAAGGTGATTCACAACAGGACAAAATACGGCGGCATCAGATCCGGGCTACGAGATGGCCAAGCGAAGTAACAATTGCTCGAAATCAAGCGGTTACCGAATTTTGTTTCTCAACATGGTCAAAATATCAGTCGATAGTGATATGCGAAGTCACTCCGTTTTGTTGAAACTAAGTATCACGAAGACGAATATGTCTCAAGTGGAGAGCGGGAGAAAAAAAAACTCGCACAGAACGACGAGGACTTTTGCTCTAGGCGTCCTTGATGTACGCGGACGGCCAACTCCGGGACGGTGAATGAAATTACCCGATTCGCGGAGGTTTTTCACCCATCTATAGATGATAGAATGACGACTCCGGGGTTTTTTGACATTTTAAATGAAACTGAAAGTGCGCTGGGTATCGATTGCATTTTCCCTGTTTTTTAAGTAACACTCCAAGGCGAAAGAATGTTGCTATCGCGTCCACGGTGCCATAGTAACTAATCGAGTATTTTTCCATTGAATGGCATAGTTTTATGCAACAGATGGCGTTGGAATCGTCGCGCTAACCCAGTTGGTTGATTATAACGAAGCGCTTGAAATTGTGAATAACCTTTTGGCCCACCCTGTATTTAGTTTTTTTTTTTTGAATTTAAGTGCAAATTTGTCCCACTTTCCTCGAGGGAGGGGAATAGAACCTCCGCTGAAGTGCTTTTTTTGTTGGTTTTGTTTTAAGACCGGCGAATGACATTTTGTTAACTTTGTTGAATATTTATAACCAGCATCAACCCTTTCTTTTTAAGAAAATAATAAGAAGATAAAAAACTGAAATCTTGGAATCACAATTTTCGACTTGCTTCAGTAAATCGAGGATGTCAAAAATGGACATCGAATTCAAGGAGATCCTCTTCGTATTCCATAATTAGGCCACAGAGTTCCAAGAAAAAATAGTTCGTAATATAATTTGAAATGTTTAAGGTTTCCAAATTCTCAAAATAAATGATACAATTTTAATGGTTTCGTTTTAAGCCGGATTGTGCTAGCGTCACCCTACATTACAGCACTGCCCGGATTAATGCAACCAACTTCAATAAAAGTTCCAACAGAATAATAAATTTCTTCGCGCAGCTAGTAAAAGACTAAGACTTTGGTGGGGAAAATATGTAGGATCTGTGTCATCGCTTGTGCTGCAAAAATGTATCACAAAATGATACAGCAACTTACTTTGCGTACCAGAAATTTAAGCCACTTTGAAGTATATCTACTTGATCTAAAACACATAAATCCTCCTCTGTATCTTTTTTTTAGGCAAAATGCTTAGACCTTAAAAAAGTTTTAATCCTGTAGCAGGAAAATGGAAAACTGAGAGATCAGAAAACAAATAAGGTCCGATTTAAAGCTTAGGTGTTAAAACTTGTGTAGAGTTTCAATATGATGTGGGATTTGGGTGTATTAGAAATTCTTTGTTTTTCCCGCTTTCCCAACAGAAACTTCAAATGGATTCAAATTAAATTGCTAACGCAAGAGTTCTTGCAACAATAACGTATTATGAGCTACTGCAACTGTAAATTTTTTACGGAAATCTACCTAGAATTTACGAATGAATTATCAAAAATTCATTAATCTGCCCTATCGAGGTAACCTTTCGCGTCGCGTCGGAGCGAAATTCTCTCCGATTTCCTACGAGTCGGAGACATTTGCTTCGTGGTAGTTCTCCGATCGGCCGATCTGACGTCCTCCGATAAGTTTTTGCTGCGGAAAGTTTTAGTTTTGGGAATGCAATGCGTTTTCGCATTTGTGAAAAATTTTATACGATGACAACTATTTCAAAGTATAATCGAATATCATAAAAGGATGCGTTGCGGGAAAAACTCCGCTCCGACGCGATGGTTTTCTCGATAGGGCCGAATGTTTGTGCTACTTTACTGTACGAACATTGCTGTGCAGTAGCCCTTTTTTAAAATCATTCTCTCACCGACAAAATTTTATACATTTATGTCTTTGTTTCTTTATCGTGACGCATTTTCGTTTCTAAGGTTTTCAGATCAAAACGATACAAAGGAAGTTACATTTTAAACTGAATTTACTTACATCCCTACAAGTAATCAACATTTTTGGGAACTAAAATATGAAAAATCGCTCCAAGACGAGAACAAAGCCCGCTTGGAAGACGACGCGACGTTTCTTAGTCTATTTTTTTAAGGGAGCACAGTACTAAACCTCTCCGGAATGCAATTCAAAATCATAAAACGGATCCGATTTGAATACAAGAAATTAAAAAGAAAGTTGTTCAAAACTGAAACAAAAACTTAAAAAAACTGTAACGTTTATCAAACTAAAGTTGTTTCAGCAGTAGGACACTTCTACGAACTTTTAAATCAAATTATGCCGAATCAATCGAATTTAAAGAATTCTGAGCCTTATATGGTGTGCAACACTCTTTCAAAAATCCCTAAACTAACGCATCCTTTTCTAAAATTAAGACTGAAAAGCATACTAACATCGAACACAACTAAAAGCATATGTAGCTTTTATGGTTTCCCTTAGTTGCAGTTGTTAGTTAGTGCAGATAGTCAAGAAGCTTTCCTTCACACGAATCGACTCGAAAACACTTTTTTTTTTTTGAAACAAAAAGTAGACAAGCAAACACAGAAAATAATTGAAGGCCCAACTTACTTGCAGAACTCGTGGATACACGCCCCATGGGAATGTAACTGCGACTGTCACTATTGTCCTGGGTGAAGTTTATCACATTGACATCGTATGTCACCACTGATGCCTGTCGTTTTCGTACATTTTGAATGCCGTCCAAATAAAAGCCATGTTTTCGCGAGTCATCCTCTAGTCGACGGTCTCGCAAGGGCGACGTAAAATCATTATCGTCAACTGATATGTCAACACTTTTGACGGACGTTGGTGATAGAGTGGAATCCAAAATTATCTCTGGCTTGATGGAGGTGTGTTGCTGGGCTGGCATAGTCGTAACCACATCCAGGGATATCGTTGACGAATCACTGATTACCTGATTGTTGTTTGATGAAAAGCCCGTATTTAGAGGTGATAAAAAGTACACATTTTGAGGACTGAGGGGCTGTTCTATAAGCTCGGGAAGATTTTTTACCGAGTTCGGTGTCGTGGGTGGTGAAATCACGAACCTGTTCGGCGGCAATTGATCACTGAGCGTACTAAGTCGCTGTCTTATGTTATCACTGCTTAGCATAAAGCTGCTGGAATATATTTCACCCTGATCGGAGAGCGGTGACCCCATGGATCGAAATATCTCCTCCAGGTCATCACTATCGGATATTTGGTTAGTTTTATCACAAGTAGTCGGGGGTGTTTCAGTATCGAGGTAAAGATTGTCCGCATCAATAATTGAAGCTGCCGAAGATGGTGCTGACGTGCCTCCTTGAAGGGGTGACATCAAGGGCGAAGATTCTCTGTTGTTACAGCTTGTGGTACTGCAGTAGATATTGCGTTGTGGTGTTGTCTCTGTACTGAAGTTGATCAGCTCTTCGACACTGTTCTGAGTCACTATTTCACCCAAGTTTTCACTTTTCAGAGTATGCAAGTCTAAGAGTATGTCGGGGGTGGTAGTGGTGGCTTGCTTCGCACTTTCTACCTCATGACCTTCACTTAACATACGTGGGAGATATATAACTCCGTCTGAGTCTTCGGTGTCACTGGGATTTCGTTGGCGATGTCCGACAGCCTTTCCAACTCCATTGTAGGAATGCGACAATTTTCGATTGCGGGACTTACGGAAGAAGCTCGACTTACTACTGATCTCCTCTTCTGATTTGTCACTCTTCTTTTCCAGTGAGAGGTAATCACTTGTGCGTTTTGTTTTCGAGAGCAGATTTTTCAAGACACCTTTCTCTCCTTTTAGAGATATTTTTTTCATCGGCTTGCCATTGAACGAGAAAATAAACTCTGAATCACTAACGGCGAAGAGTTTTCGTTGCTTTTGACTTATTTGCTGTACGTCGCTCGGTGATATGCTGGTGCCTTGTCCACTCTTCATTTTAATAAAATCACTTTCGCTTAGAGCTGAACACTTATTTGGGGGCTTCATGGCAGATATTGCAGGAGGGTTTTCGCTTGATTTATCAATTTGTTGCTTAAAATAAAAAAAATTATCCTCAATGAACCGCTTCAGCTGTTGGTTGTCTTCCTCAATGGGCACAACAGATTGCTGAAATTTTCGCAGGTTCTTAATGCTCGAGTAGAATTCATTGATTTCGTCCTTCGATTGCACACCAATCAAGTGCAATCCTTTCTCTTTTTCACTCATGACTCTTTGGTTTGAATCGTAAAGGTTGCTCTCAGGGCGATTGCATGAATTGTCACTTGCATTGGCAGAATTGGGAGCCATGTTGGAAGAATTCGGCTGCAAAAATTGGTGCCAGTTCAATGGAGACTGATCTTGAGATTGTTGTTTTTGGTGTTGCAGTTGAAGTTGCTGATAGTGCAGTGCGATCATTGAAGGCGCACTATCTGTGTGTGTAACTTTCTCGAACCGCTCCTGTTCAAGATCGCGCAAATCAATGCTACTTCGGCTTAGACGTCTTTGGGGTGGTGACGGCACCCGGAGTTCATCGCAGTCTTCTTTCCCATTCTCACTTGGCGAGGGAAGGTCCTGAAAATATAAATGCGTAATAGTTACAGGAGAATCACTATAACTGGGTAAGGTTGTTATAATACAGAACTCTGTGCAAACTTAGATACTTTTTAGAAAATCAAATTCAAACGTTAATTTGCCCAAAATCTTAACGATGGCGATCAGCAGCAGTTACTCATTTCAATTAACTCCCCGGTTTTGCATGAATGGCTTAATACTTTCATGAGGAATCTGCTGAAGAAACTACCCAAAGTCCTGTATTGGTAGCATACCTTCAAGCAGCTGATTATTTTAGCCTAGTTGATAATCATAATTTGGTTGTTTATCATTATGCCTTACACGCATTCGCTATTTAGTCCAGCTATGAGTGCCTTTGACAAAGGCTCTTTTAGACGACGATTTCAGTCTTCATTTGAGTTGAGCCTTCCGCTAAACTGATGTTTAAACACTTAAAAATGAATTGATTAGTGGACTGAATTTTCTCAGTTTTCTTTCTGATTTTAGTTTTTTTTTTTAATAAAAAAGCTCAACTGAACATCGAATTGACGTCTATTTACACACTGAACTAATAACTGAACTCCCTTTTAGATAATCATTTCAATTTCAGTTTCAGTTGAGGTATGAGTTAAGCATTCAGTTAAACTGATGTCTAAACACTTGAAAATGAACTGATATCTGAACTGAAAACTGAACTGACAACTGATGAAATTCCCATCAGTTTTCTTTTCAGTTCTCAGTTTTCCTTCTGATTTTGGTTTTTCTTAAATAAAAAAAAAAGCTCAACTGAACAACGAACTGACATCTATTTACACACTGAGCTGAAAATTGAACTGATAAATGAACTGTGAACTGACCATCTGAAAGGAATTAAAGGACTAAAAAGTTTTTAGTCAGTACTAACTGAAGAAGAAGATTCGTAATAATAAACATATCGTTTATAAACTTGTGATACCTACTTCGTTTTTTAGCTTAGCCTTTTTTTGGTGGATTATAGCCTTTTGTGAACAAGCTCCTAGTAGGAATCGGCCATGTCGACAGGATTCGGTAAGTGAAATCATATTACTATTTTCTGGTGAACAACTCTAGTTAACTTCTAAGTTTGGTTTGCCTTGCAGTAATTAGGCTTTAATTTTTAGTAGTTAATAATTAAAGATTCTGCCACCTTACCAAGAAAAACTGTCTTCTTTACTCTTTAAAGTGAGGTTTACTCACTACAGTACTTCAGCTAAAAATTAAATATCAAATCCCACAACTGATGTGATGGTGAGTTAGCTTGCTATTTGCATGACTGGGTAAAAGAAATATGAAATGTTTTTATGTTAATTTGACAGTTTTACCAACCGCAGGAAAAAATTAAATAGGGGATTATTTTCCTTTTCTTTTTTACTGAACCGGAACTGCTTTGCTCTCGGCGCAATGGTTTTGAAATGCGGTTCAATTTTTTCTTGGAACAAGAATCTAAATCACTGCTATATCTTTTCGTTTCATCTATGTATTCACAAAACCAGAATTGACTCCGCAAATGATTGTATTACATATTAAAAAAAGGACACTATTAGGTTTCCTGGAAGTGAAAAAACAAATCCACTTTCTAAACCTGTATAAACCCTTTTTGTGTTGATGTAGTCCCATTGTACGACATTCATTGCAAAGGTCTTTTTTTTATTTTGTCAAATTTAAGAAGCCTTGTTATGCTCAGTTAAACCTGGAAACGCCCAAAATTGACTTTTGTTTTGAATAATGGATTGACATAACCTTCTGAACGAACGTCTGTACAACGAGAAACAGAACTCGCTACTTCAAAGTTTTAGCTCTACCAGGCGTAACATTACATGGCCTTTTTTTTTAGGGCAAAGAGCTCACGTTTCGGTTGCTACCTCCATGCTAATTAATAAACCACGAAGACGATATCACGCATCTATTTGGGGAAAACTTTATCAATACCTATGACCTTTGCCTGTTGTGGGAAACGTGTGTGTAACCAACCGTGTGTATCTATATCTATCTTTATGCTTCAAGACAAAACAAAGCCCGATTAGCAAACAACAAACAAATAAAAACCCCACACCCCCACCACCGGAATATCCTTATGCATACTTCCTTAACTATGAACAGATTATCTTTCTCGCTCCCCTTTTTGCCAATTTAGAACCCTTATTTCGTGCATTAATGCTTTCATTTGCTATCAGTTAAGCGCCACTTAATTATTCGCCCATTTATCCTCCATAAAATAGCAATTTACTCATGAAATTTGTTTGTACATACTATGTTTACCTCCAAATTGCTTATAGCGCTGTGCGTTTCCTCTCTGGCCAGGTTGAGTTCGCACTCGCTTGGATGCATGTAGTTCATGTGATGGCTCCCGATTGCGTGCTGTGTGTGCCCCATGTGGACGCTATTCAGCAGGATGTTTGAGCTCGTACGACTAAGAGCCTTTCGCTGCCGTACTGCTTCTCTGTAAATGAAATCAAAAGGACGACAATTATACCTTTGCCCAAAAAAATCCTGGCCAAACAAGAAAATAAAAAAGAGAAGCAAAAAAAAAAGGTATAAATTAATTAACTTACTTGTAGATTCGCCAGTACATGACGACCATAACGATGCCTGGTATCCAAAAACTGACGGAGCTAGATATCAGCGCGTATGCCTTATTTACTACAAACGAACAGGTGTTCGGGTTACTTTTTACTTCCTCTAGATGTTCAGTCGTTGTATACCATCCCAGGAATATCGGTGTAAAGGATATTAGTGCGGGCAGCACCCACACATTGGCCAGCATAAAGCACACGGTCTTGTGGGTCATGTTGAGCGGGTATTCTAAAGGACGGACTATAGCATAATATCTGCACAAACATAGCAACGAGGATGTGGATGCGAGAAAAAAGATAGCAAAAAAAAGAACTGTTATTTTAACCAAGCACCAGCCTTAATTGATTCATGTCCAATCAATGGTTCTGGTGTTTTAGCGCTGACAATCTCACTCAGATTCGAATGCGGATACGATTCACTTACCTGTCTACTGATATGCAGCACAGATGCAGTATACTAGCTGTGGAAAAGTACACATCCAGGCTATTGTACACATTGCACATGAACGGACCGAACAACCACCTGCCACCTGAGAGCTCGAGAGATGCATTAAAGGTCATTGCACACAACGCGACAAGCATATCGGCCATTGCTAGTGAGACTACGAAGTAGTTTGTAATGACTCTGCAAATAAAAGGAAATGAAAAGATAACTCAATCAGTAATTAAAGGAATATATTTTCGTTTTAATTGATTTCAAGATGAGTGGGTTTTTCGACGACTGTCCGTCACTGTTTTCTATGACCTTAATGTCGTAGGATTTGTGTTCCTTAAAAATTGGAGAATTAAAACTATAGTTATATCTTTCATGAAGCCTATTTATCCAATGCAGTGGTTTCTTCTTAAATTGATTATTTATTTTAAAACTGGCTCGAAGTCTTGACAGAAAATCCGTATCATATTTCCGCGGACCAAAAAGAGGTGCTTTAAGCTTGAACAACAATGGAAAATATTGTAAGTTCATTTCAAATCGAGTGCTATAATAGCACAGTAGACGAAATATCTTCTTGTCCTTCAGCTAGACAGCTGTTGTACTTTTTTTCAAAGAATGGGAGACTTGTCTGAGAGATGGCTTCAGGAAGGTTCGCTCTTCAATAGAAGCAATAGAAGAAGTAGTAAGGGCTGTCGAAAATGCTCAACAAGGGAGCCAAAACACCAAGAAAACCGTGCTGCTGGTAACACTTGATGTCCGAAATGCTTTGAATTCATCCTGATGGTCAAACATGATTGATGCACTTGAAAGAAGAATCTGATTTCCAGAGTATCTCTTACGGATCATAAAAGATTATCTCAAACAACGAGAATTTATCTACCAAACCACTGAAGCAGCGCAGGGATCTATAATTGGACCAGACCTCTGGAACATCTCCTACGATGACTTATGCTATATGGAAATGCCCGAAGACTGATTTCTAGTTGGATACGCTGACGACGTTGCTGCGGTGATAACTGAAAGTGCCACCGAAAGCGCACAGAGAAAGTTGAACCAAGTGATGCGAAGGACAAATTCTTGGATGGAGGAACATGGGCTGTCCCTGGATACTGAGAAGACTGAAGTAGGAATTCTAATTAAAAAAAAAAAACGAATTCCCACGGTTATCGACTTTTACATCGAAACCGAACTTATAAAAAGCAAAAACGTGGTAAAATTAAGCTCGACGCGAAACTGAGCTTTTGGGATCAGATACGAACGGCTGCTGAGCGCGCATCCATGGTTACAATCCACCTATTTAGGTTGATTGCAAATTTAACTGGACCATCGGCAAGCAAACGGAGACTTCTTCTGGCAACAACACAGTCAATTTTGGTGTACGGAAGCGAGATTTGGGCTGAAACACTAAAATAAGAAAAGTACCGGAAACAATTAGCATAACAAGAAGTACGAGGGCGCGGTGCCTTGCGAATAGTGAGCGCGTACCGCACAGTTTCTGAGCCTAGACACGGATCCCCCTAGAAGAAATGCGCAAGTGGTCCCGAGGGGAAGATCAGCGAGAATCTTGGAGTTTTAGTCGGTATGCCAAGCTTAGTACACCTTGCACGCAGTCCGGTACACGGGGAAGTATGGATACTTCCTTACGGTGTGTAAAGCATTTCTCCAAAAGTAAATAAAAAAAAACAGTATGTGGTCAATGTGATCAAATTTCTATTGGGTTTGACAACGATATGCACTTTCCTTCTATCATTTCAAGTTTGCAAATGAAAGCGTCTATAGCGACAAAAATTTTAAGTTGTGGTTTCAGAGAACAAATAAGTTCCATAAAGAAATCAGCGTGACTTTGGATGTTGGTAAAAGCTTTTTCCAAGGTGATTCACATTCATTGTATGTCCTTAGCTTAATATTCAAAGAGCGTACAAAATTCAATCGTTATAATATAAGCGGCAGTTCCGATAATCATAGTGATTGACATTTTCCTCTAAAAAGAACGTGCAGAACGAAGGAAAAATGATTCTTAAAAACAGATATGTTAGGTTTTAGATAAAGGAGGCAAGACTTCAGAAACTTTCATTGGCGAAATAAATTGGCTAAGGGCCACATTCATACTCATACTCCACGCTTTTCCAACACTTGATGCCACTTTTGAAGAAAAAATTAGAGCTTATCATTAAATTTTTCCTCACCTTTAAGCGTTGTGAACATCGAAGTAAATTTTTTTGATTAAAGTTAACCTTGTAAATATGAATTATTGATCTCTCATTTTACTTCATCAACTGATTTCATGAGATATTGATGATCCTGATGTACCTAAGTATATACATTTCATTGTAAAGCTTACATGTGTATTGTTCTCGTTTCAGCAAAGAACGGAAAATAAAAGCTTCAAAAATCATGCTACACAATACGACGTAATCTGCCAAGAGATTGATGGTCTTTTGTAAAACTGTCAATAATGTAGCACTTGAACACAATATGTGCAAACAATGTTCAACTTGTGTACGTATTTTGCTGAACGCAGTCAGCAATTATTGTTCCTTTATGAAAACACAAAAATTATCAACAAAAGATTACACCAAATGTGTAGCTGGTACAAGAGTCAATTACCAACATGACTTTTTGTCAAGACAGATACAAATGGTTTCATGCAGATTAACTTCGCATTTGAGTCGAAGTCAGGCGAAAGAGCAAAACATGGCTCGTTGAGTAGAAAGTTTTGCTTTTGAAAACTTTTCCATTTCCTCTGTGTGCATCGGCATCTACGAGTATAACTCGTACTGTTTTATCGCATCGTGTGTCTGTGTATCCAACTCATCCCCTTGGCCACTCAGCTCCCACATAAATCAATGAACTTAATTTGCCATTCTGCTGGCCGTTTAATCCATAAAAAAGTTCTTCAACGCAATGAAAGTTTTGACAGACACGCTCGGATATTATGTTACGTGAAAAAGCACATATGCGTCTGGAGCCTGGTTCTTCTAGGATAATTCAAAAAGGGAGCATGACTAGAACATCTGTTACGGGATGAAGTGGGGGAATGGTATTAACTTTATGCAATTTCGTTTGAGCTTGAACTACAGCTCCACCAGCTTAAGGTGCGATAATCTGAAGTTTAAATCAACTCACCCATGTGGAATGATGCGTGTTTTATTCGAAATGCTTATTCGTAATCGTACCCAACTATAAACTTTTTATAAACAACCAGTGCCTTTGTAAATGGGATGTGGGAAGACTTCACATAAACTAACAGCTACAACGGTACGGAGTATCAAACAAAAACTTTTTATCACCATTTTGCTATACGAGGTGTGAAATTGTATTCGTAAGTATCATCGAGCATCCCACAAGTAGTGTCCGTTTACGACCTTTAACTGCTGTCAAAATGCTTATATGTTATTTTTATGCTGCCCATTTTACCAAAGTCATTTATATATGTTACACGAAGGAGTATCTATTTCCATCCTCACAAATTGAAAAAGAAAGCGAGGTGTTTGAAAGGACACCCAGGAGGAGGTTGAATAAATTTTCTTTAATTCTTTCACAAGTTTGTTCCCCCAAAACATGAATTTAGAACAGCCATATATATCATGTGTAAAACTTAATAAACGAGAGACAAAGGCTCATAACTTTCCGATTTTGTTGGAGTTTAGAAGGTAGACGTTAATGTAAGGAAATGGAATATTTGAATCTAAATATACAAGCGAAGGATCAACAACTTTATTGCGCTCAACCCCTGCTAGAATTTTGAATAACAACGCCCTTGGCGGGATTATGATGAAAAAAAGAGAGAGAAAGAGAAAGCAATAACAACAAGACCACAACTGTAAGGCTCAAGAACCTACCTACCTGTTTTATCAATTCAAAAAAACGCCCAAGGGATGTTGATAGAAATGAGCTCTTTCGTTTTGCTTATGGAGTTTCTGTCAAGCTTATCAGTATGTGCCAAGTGGCAATGCCAAAGTAGAATTATTGGCTCAATCGAGACTAATACATTTATCACTCTACAGAGTGAACGAATCCAAAGATTATAATATAATCAGATTGATAAATCGATTTCAGGTGAGAGGAGGTCGAAAAGTTAAGGAATTTGTCACAAAGGCATACTTGAACGTCGTATTGGATTTGACGACTAATGTAGAAATAGTATTCTACTGGATCAACACTTAATTTTAGGTTTTATGGAGCTGGTCCATTTCAGTGCGACGCCATTTTCAGTGTGATATTTTTATCGGCACTTTTGCCTTCTGTAAGAAAAGAAGAGATAGAAAAGTTGTTTCTGAATTATTTTTGAAGATGTTTTCATTTTTCATTCTTCATCTCGTCCAGCTAAATTGCCATTTAAAATCTCTAATCGACCATGGTGGTTTGATTAATTCAATCGATGTTTTGTAATAAATGTACCATGAGGGTGTTCACAGATACCTGATGGATGTTTTTTTTCTGAATTTTGATTTTTCGATACTATTAAATTAAACGAATGGCAATATGAGCTTATGACAACATCTATAGCTATATACACAAATAAAAACATTACTTTGAGATTTATTGTAGGCTGAATGAAAAAATAACATGGATTTTAAATTGTAAAATGCACGTATTGTTTAACATGTCTGGCTGTAACTTGGGAGTTCTAGGTTCGCATCCCAGAAACATCCAATATTTCTTTCGAAAGGGATTGACAAGGACTCGCAGAGCAACTAGGCGGTCATTAAAAGCGATATGTCTCTTCGTCGTTCGAAGTAGTAAACTAAACTTTCCTCACACAACGTATAAGCAGCCAAACCTCACCTCATTTGGTTATCGGCGTGTACTATCTTTCCCACTCACTTACATGCAGTCTGTGGGAGGAACTTCTTAAAAAGGTTGGACGGTATTGACGGAAACAGGGTGAAACAGGAAGCCGGGAGAGCCATTTTATTGTTCGAAGATTGAGATCATTTTTAAGAAAACCCAGAATATTAAATAGCTTTTTTAAATACCAGCTGGAGCACTCAGGCTTAAATACCGGTCCATTGTACTACCAGATAGCAACATTCTATTTGTTATAGCTTTCCACAGGTGTTCGGAGAAAAGTCAAAAGACTCTGCCATGATAAGGAGCCTAGGTTATCAGCTTTCACCATGTCCGTGTCGAGGAACTGTAACCTCATGCGAGAAAAAACAGGAAATGCTTTGCGATGTCCTCATCTTCTCCATAAGATTCACAGAGCGTGGTATTTCTTAAACCTAACACCTTTAAATGCTTGACAAAAGAGAAGTGCCCGCCGGCAACGCAAATAAACTTTCTAAAGTCTTTTCTGCTACGAGATAGCAAAAATGTTGCAGTCTTCTTATACGTTTGGTCTGTCGGCATCAAATGGAGGCATGCCATCTACGGTTGGCTCTTGGCAGATCCAATCGTTAATTGAAGCCCTCTCTGAGGGCGCTGACATACCTATCGACGGTTCAGGTCCTGAGAAAGCTGTCTGAGATCCTTCTGGAAAATGATCAGATAGCTTGATACGAAAAGACTTTCGTGAGCGTTGCTAGTAACTTCTTGTTAATTTCTTTGCTAAAGCAATTAACAAATTACACAATCATCCCGCCATTATATTACTTTCGGTTGAATAGCAAATCTTCTAACCGGATGCGTTTAATTACCAAGTTTTGTGTACAAGATTAGTGGACAAACAAACGACCAAATGGGTTGTCCCGAAAATCAAATCAGATGTTAAGGTGCGTTCACACTATGCCGAATGTCAAAACCGACTTCGCAACTTTAAGTTGCGTCCATACTAAGATCGGCAATACCGACTTAGTGTGGAAGTCCCGATTGGACATCCTCTTTAAGGTGCGCCCACACTATGCCGAAAGACGCCTATCGGCCTATGCCGGGTGGCACGTTCGGCTCGTCACATTCCAGTCGGCAATACGTCTACATTGCTTTTATTATGTGAACGTGCCGAGCCAACGCATTTGTGGCTAGATGCTGTTCTAGCAGCAACTGCTGGCATTATCATTGGAGTAAAATTTAAAAAATTGAATTGAAAAAGTAGTTGCTAAACATATTCGTTTTCCGAGTAAGATCTGTCCCACAATGTTTGACATGCGTCTCTTCTTCAGTCCGCTCCGTGGTGTTTATTGCACAAGAAACTTTAAATGTTAACTACGAAAAGGCACTTTTTTACAAATTTGAAGATATACAAGTGATCTGTCAAGAAATCAACTGGAAAAACCAAAACAAAACTTCCACAAAATACAAATGTCACAATGACAATGCCAATCGGCATGACCATATGGCTTGATTTTGTTCGGTTTTTAGCAAACGCATCCATTTTACGCTGTTTGAATTCGGGTTCACTCGTACCAGTTTTTGGCAAGTAGGTAAGGCCGATCGGAACGTTCACACTAATTCGGTATTGCCGATCGGTCTTTGTGAATATCCGGTATCCGAATTCGAACCAAATGAAAGGGTTCCGTTTGCCGGTCGTCGGCAGAGTGTGGAGGCACCTTTACACCTAACCAAGCGACTACTGGAAAGCTTGATGTTATTTTCTTGTTTACTTAAACCCAATTCCCAAACGTTCTGTTTCATACTGTGCTTGTATAACGGTTTTCCGACCGGCAAACGGTTCCAGTTTATTCGGTTCGAATTCGGGTAGGCTTTCGGTAGGGAGGAAGGCCGATCGGGACGTCCACACTAAGACGGTATTGCCGATCGACATTTATGCCGGACGCACCTTTACAACTCAACCAAACATTTACAGAAAATTGAAAACCGCAACTTCTTTCATAGGTTTGCTTTTTTTTAATTTAAATCAGTTTTCAAAAAACATATTTTTAAATTTACACTATAATTCCAAAATTAAAAATTTATCTCTACTGCCTTCCTCATTCATAGCTTGTGTAATGTTTAAAAATGAAAATGTTGAGAATGACCGAAAAAAGGGGAAAAAATAAATGACAGGTTTGAAGATATTTTTGTGTTTCTATGAATGTTGTTCTCTCAAATTAAGAATATTTAAGTCTACCATTCCGAACCGAGAGAAGATCTGCATCAGCGTTTAATGAAAAGCTAATTCAAACTCAATAATATCGTTGAATTACATTTCAATGACCACTTGATACTGACCTGCTCCTGGATCCTGGTATACAAAACAATACTCGTAAGGAATACCTAATTGATTTTCTTAAATCAACATTCGTACAAGGGCTCTTCGCAATCTCCTGGTCAATCACCCGTCAGGAATAACATTTGATCAAACGCATAATTATTTTTCTTGGTGAGGAGCTCGATGTCTCTTCAAGTTGGGGGCATGATTGAGTGACAAAAACAAACTTTCTACTCCTGAAAGACACAGAGGCTTGAACATTCATAAAAGTGATTGAGCAAATGGTTTCGTTTTAATGGCTTTCACTTTAACGAAATAGTTTATCATTTGAAATTCAATCTAGGAATCCATGTCTCTTTTGTATAGTTCAGCAGTCTACAAAGCTTACAATATTCATAAATATGTACGATGTCCGAAAATCCAGCAAGAGGAATATATAAGACAAATCAAAATGTTTCTTACTCAGGCAATTATAAACATTCTAATTGATGGAATTCCGAGATTTAAAGAGATTTGAAAATCACTTCATATAGCAATGACAATAAAAAAGGAAAATGCTTTTTTACTTGCAGTGAGCTGAACATTTTCGTACCAATACTAATTTCTTACTCCTCTTTTTCGCCTTTCAAAAGGACCATTAAAACTAACTGTATATTGAAGAGCACTAAAAATACTTTGGAATATTTTCTTGATAAATCAAAAAGCAATTCCAAGTCCAACAACATTGCTACCTCCTGCTAACAGAAAATCATCTTGAGTTATTGAAGTGCTCCAATTTAAATGCTCTATCCGGAATATCTTCTATTTTCTACATCATCGAAGGGGATTTACAAGTAAATCCAACTACGATTTGTTGTTTACCTTCTGACATCTATAAAACACAATCGACTAATGGAAGCATGAATATCGAGCTAAAAAGCTGCAAGGCTACTGTGTGGGGTTTGTGTGTGTGTGTGTTTATTTGCCAGGGGTTTTAAGTTCCACGTTCTATTGCTAAGCCGTTTATATTCGCCAAAAATATGAAAAATAAACCAAGCAAATCCAATCAATCGATATTTATATCTACAGAGGAGTTAGTAAACAAAAGAGTGTAGGAACCTTAGTTTAGTTATGGTGTATTCGCCGTGCCTTAGTCGAGGGGTTCATCTATTTGCAGGCATAAACAAACTTCTGTACGAAAATAGTTCCTTTTTCTTTTCATACATATTATATAGCTTAGCTGCCATCACTTTGATTGTGCCATGTTGTCCCAAAGTGATGTTTACTTGGAAAAATGCCAACTTCAATTAGAGTTCAAGGACTTTTATTTCGATCAATAGTCATTGACAAAAATCAATTTAGATATGAGTTTTTTTTTCTGTTTTCGAGTGTCAAACTTTGCATTTTGTTTGATTGCGACTGAATAGTAGGTACTCAGTCTAATTAAATATGACTAATGGCAACTGAAAGTGACACAAAAAGGCAAAACCTTTGTAAACAAGCGCGCACAGAAGTAGCTAAGGAAGTTAAATTTCCGTAAATCATTATTATTTCGTCTTGGCTATGGCTTGGTCGCATGAAATACAACCAAAGTTATCGTTAACCACCATAAATGTCACAGTTCATAGACCAGAGTATTCCATTCTTATCCCTATCCCTATACTTTTCAAATTCAAATCCTTGCGAGAGTCAATCAATAGATTTATTCTTGCCTTCGAAAGAAACATTATACGAAATGCCCTCCGGAAACGAATTCTCAGCCGGAAATTTGTTGGTATTACACACATTCTGTGGTAGTTTTACAACTTATGTTCATGCCTTACAACTTTGGAAGCATATGATGAACATTCAAAAGTAAGAAATTGACTGTTGTCAAGGACATTGTAAGTAGCACTCTTTTGTGACTGTAGCAAATGCCTGCGGGTCGTCCTAGGCTAACAAACCAAACAATCATGGGACTTATGTGAGGATTTTTTTTTTGACAAAATGCTTCAAGCTCATGTACGTACTAAGAATTTCCAATTAAATTACAACACGAGTATGGAACCACAGATAGATGGTTCCTCGAAATAGTTAAATATGTGTTTTTCTATTTTAAACCTCTTTTCAAGAATTCATTCCTGTCATGTCATCACATCATGTTGGATTTTCATGAGACAGAAAAAAAAAAATAGATTTGAATATTAACACCTTCTAGAGAATACGCTTAAATTAAAACTTGCTGTTTATTCAAATTCGATGAGAATACCGATTTCAATTGAAGGAAAGTACTTAGGGATGACATAAGATGCAGAAGCTCGAATGGAAGACTCACATCAAAAAGGAGTGGTGTTAGATTGAAATTCATGGAAATGAATTGACTTGCTGGAGGATGTTCTAAAATTAGCATTTTTAAACTGATTATTTATAGCCAAGTGTTTCCTTACGGTATATGACTCTATGAATGTATTAAACCTGGCTAAACTACACCCACTTGAACTTTTACCATGAGTGTAGTTCTAAGAGCAATAGCATATCAAAATTGCTGTTCAAGACAAATTTGCTGGCGAGGTTAGAAGCTGATTTCACTGCAAATACGGCAAATTAAATAAAAAGTTTTGAAAAACAAATCACTACTTCTCTTAAGCTTCTTTTAAATCACTCCTTTCAGTTATGAATTATTATCATATTATGGTGCAGAGCAGTAGAAGGAGATGGGCAACATTGATGCAAGGAGCATCTAGCCATATCCCTCGTTATTTAACGAATTGTACATAACATCCGAGCTCAACCAGTACTTTGTACCCAACAAGTATATTGTTTGGAAACAGTGGCGGGGCAAGACCAAAATTTAAAGGGGTCACAGTGTAAGTGCTTATAACTTAATCTATTTGATGAGATTTTATACATATAATTCGGTAGATCTGGGACTAAATTTATTACTATTTTTCTTCCCCATATTGACAAGGGAACGGAAACCTAAAAACTTCTAAACCGATTTCAAAAATTCTTTGAACATTACTACATTGTCCTTCAATGACATAGATTATATTTAATTTCTCCATTTTCACAGGAAGCTACTGAACCGATATCAAAAACTGTTTTCACATTAAGATGATAAATAAATAAAATAGGGTGGCGCAACAGAGCGAGGAGCCCCAGGGAATAGCGCATGTCTCACAACCATGCTTTGTGAGGGAATGGAGGGGACCTACAATTTTTCTAAATCGTCTCATCTTGGAGGTAACTCCCAGGTTTAAAAATCAAAACTATTTGAAAATCTGCCTCAATAGCGATTTCGTTTCGAGGCAATTTACGGAACGTATGCAGTGCACAGCGGTTGTGTTACTTCAATTAGATTAGGTTAGATAGATTCTTTATTTCATAAATAGTTTTAACAGTAAGGTTTTTTAAGAATAAAGACATGGCAAAACTTCCGTCTGCCTGAAATGACATTTCGTATAATTTTTAAAGAATAAAAATAGGGAAAATGTAAAAATACTACTAATATATACACATATACATACAATAGTTACTTTAAATAGATTAAGACTTGGTATTCGCATAAATTATGCTTTTTTTAATTTAAAAAAGGATGGAAACAACAATTTTGGAACGATTTGAAACTTATTAATGTAAGCATTCTATCAATTTTTAGTTACCTCAATTCTTCCGCGATGAAATGGCTAACCAAACTGAGCATAAATCAAGTGACAGACTAGGTTCATTCGTTGAACTTTACCCAGGGTTTAACCCAGGTTTTTTTCGACAACGCTATGAGTTGTAAAAAAAACTGGGTTTTACAGTCCTCAAAAAAAGCAAAGCCACAAAATCACCACACATCCCTGTCATTTGAATAAAAATACACGCGATTTGACAGCCCTCAACTCGCCCCAGCAAAAACCTAGGGAAAGCTGAGGGCAAGCCCAGGTCAAGTCCAGGACTTAAAAAAGACTCAGTTTGACATTCAGGGTAACTTTAGGTTTCTCAAAAAATGCTTTGTGGTGACCCCAGGGCTTCAACGAAAAAACCCAATAATTCCGAAAAAGTGTTGCCAGATTGAACAACACACGTCTAAGCTATTGTTATTGAGCTTTGATCTATAGCCGAGTTTTATTGGGAATTTCTATATTCACTTATATTCATTTCACTTGCGAGTCTCAATAAAACCCTTTATATGGCTATATTCACTTACCAAGTTCACTTTCACATAAACTCCATTTACCGACCATCCCTGTTGTTCACTTCTACAAGTGAGTCCACTTACGCTATTCACGTATATTCACTTAAGAGTTGTTGTTTTTCCATGAGCGATGTTTTACGAAGTTTTGCTTAAGTGAATAGAAGTGAATATAGATTCCCATTAAAACTCGGCTTATATAGAACGTTCTCAAAAAACTTTATGAGCTTCTCTTAGTTAACTAATTAGAAGATAACCAGGTTATGTGTTAGTGCTATTAGATTAAGTGTATTTGTAGGAATTTATCTATCCTGTTTCCCACAGCACCTCCAATTAACTTATGGAGGAATTTTTATGATAGCGAAAGAAGATTTAAATCAAAGAAAAAATTATTTCAAAATACCTACAACAAATAAATAAATTGAATTATTCTAGATTAAAAACCAGTGGCTTTTGAAATTTACTATGCGAAAAAATTGTTACTGGTAACCCTCGATTTCTAGTTGAATAAATAAAATGTTGGGGGTTTCTTTGTTGAATTATCAATGCATTTCAATTAAAAAATAGAAAATTCTCTCGAGAGTCTATCAGTATTCCTATTAAATTCATTACACGATCTCTCACAAAGGTGAATTTTTTCCATTGCGATTTGCGACCCACCTGTTCGGCGACATTGTTTTTCCTTGGTATTTTGTTTTTCCGGAAATGTTTACTGCCAGTGAGGAAATACATATTTTTCCCGAAAAATTTACAGCGTTGGTGAAAAATGAGAAAATTTATCGTAATCATGCGAAATCAGAACAGCAATCAGTAAAAATTTTCTGAGTAAAGGTTTTTTGCTTGAAGTCTTTAAAATTTGATAATTGAGGGTAGCCTAATAGAAGGTGGTTGAAAAAGGATGATAGAAAGAGAAAATAGGACTTTCAGGCCGAAAAATTGCAACAGGTTAAATAGAAAAGGCTATGAATATAGACTACGCAGATTCTGAGAGATGAAAAGTTAAAACAATGAAAAGAGCACACTAAAGATTGAACGAAGTGCCGAGAAAAGCGGTTAATTCTGATGCATGCTCAAGTTCTCGCTTTCGTTGCCAAGAACACAGACAAAGAGCAAACAACTCAAAAAATTACTTAAATTCTATGGAAAACGTTTCAGTTTGGTTACCACCACCCCTCATCGTTTTAATTATTGTTATTAATAATATTCCGATTTATTCCGACGAATTATTATTTCTTGCTAGTTATTCCCCAAAGTGTTGATATGGGAACCAAACGTGAGAAGTTTTTCAAAGAACGATTAAATAAGAATGATAAATTGAATCTTTCAAGAAAAGACTCAATAACTATTAATTAATTGCTTCATACAATATCTGTTTGTGTAGTAACGTCAATATCCGCTGAACCGAGTCCCACACCCACAATTTCGCTATATGAGGGAAAAAGTTAATTTACTAGTTTGATTTCATACACACCTTAATTTCCGATTGCGTTGAACTGATATAATTACAAGGGCATTTCCCAGAACCGCAGCAATTATGATAGTAGAAAAGATGAACGCTTTAATTATAAATACGGATAATCCGACCCAATTCTCATCGATAACGACTTCTCCTCCTGCTGTTATGTTAGGAATGACAGTGCCCGCATCGCCAGTGATTCCACTCCTGCCACTGCCACTGTCGCTGTCCTCTGAGTCCTGCACGATGCTGGTTACATTTGCAAAAAGGATACCCTGTGTGGTGCTGTTTGCATTCAGCGAATAGTCTGATACTGAAGTGGTGGAGTTCAGGGCGGCGAGTGTATCAGCAATGGCAACTGTCTGCATGAAGGACATATCTTGTGTCATACCGAGGGCAGAGCCTTTATACTAAAACTGGCATCCAGCATCACATTCATCAGTGCATCATGTAGTGCCGTTGTGCTTCTGTACATTTTCTCTTCGTGGTCGCCGTCACAGTTGAACACATAATACAAAAATAATGTAATTCAATTAATTAGCTCTGACTTTTTAGTTTTGTCCGAAAGTTTGTTTAATTTATGATAAATAGGTTCTACTGGACATTGAAGGCCACTTCACAAAACTGTAAGAGGTAAAACAGAAAAAAAGAATTGTTACAAAAGTAGTAGAAAAGAGAAGAGAGATGTGTCTTTAACAGTAAAAAAAGAAAACTTTAAACGTGAAAAAGTTTTAAGTTCGTTTGAATAGCAGTTTACATTTGTGTATATGTTTTTAAGTCTACAAAAAAACTTCAATGGAAATACACTTTTGCTTTGAGCAAACAATTTGCATATAAAGCGATTTTTTTCTTCGCTTAAGAACATGGAAGGAGCAAGGAGGGTTGGTTCCATGTCCCTCCAAATAAAAGTCATGGGCTGTAAACTGAAATAAGTTGATCTTTCCTAGAAATGTACTCTTGTTGGTACCTACATCACTCGTTAGTCTGTGGAAACTGGCACTATGGACAGAAAAGATGTTCGCTAAGTGCGCTAAAAGGAAACTGTCAGTGTACATATATACCTACATATACATAGGTACAGGGATATCCATGCAAAGATTCGCGTCGGTGAAAATTAATTTAAGATTTATTCATTCTTCAAGGCCAAGTTATTCAACGGGAATGTTCCCTTGAATACACAATTTAGGCATAATTTCGTTGGATTGTAAAGTGCGGGCAGAGGTCTGCGTCTGTTATGCAACCATGGACCAAGAAAACGACTTAAAATGAACTTGTACATAGATTTTGGTGCTTTTTTTTTTGTAATTGACTTCTGGAAAACATTTTGAAATTGCTTAGAAAAATGGAAATTCAATTTTGAAAGCATACTTAGGGCCGTTCAAAGGACAAATTGGCTTTTTCTTTATTTAAATGGTGAAATGGAATTTGTATTCGAAATTCCTTAAGCAGTTAAGAGGTCTTCATCAAAATTTAAAACAAAAATGGTGTACAAACTATTTGCCTGATTAGAGGAGTCATTCAGAAGTGCAGATCCTAAAGCGTTCGACGACAAAAGTAGTTCCTGAGGAAAGTAAATGCAGGCCTTCATCTCACAATATTAGTGACCAGCTCGGCAAAAATCCTCGATCGAACCCTCCAAGTGGGTGCCGGGCGGGCAATGTTCACTACATATACTTATCAGTGTCTGTACGATGTCAGACGGTGACAGCCAAGGTTAGGTTGGATCGCTGGGTGGTTGTGACTTCTCAATAGCACAATCCTTAGAAATCCAATCTCACCATAGATACGAGGTTCCTAGTTTCAGTGGTGGTGTGAGCTTTTATAATCCGTGCCGAAGAATTAAAGGTTGGGGGAGAAACCAATCAATAACGAGCTCTTCTGGATGCTTGGCAGGGTCCAGAATAGACTAGCCTTACCCCGGTACACGGCTCTGCCGGGGCTGACCTTTTCCTTCCGTAGTTACTCGTGGGACCTTCTATGGAATTTCTAAAAACAAACAAACAAACAAACAAACAAACAGACAAAAAAACGAATAAAAAGACGAAAAAGAAAACTGGGGGGAGGCAACGAAAGTTGTACACATTCTCCGATTTGGCTGAAAAGTCGAAGCAGGAATGTGAGCCAACGGTCAAACCTTCCACCAGTGGGATACTAGGTTCGCACACAGGCTCTGAACCAGCTGCAAAGCCAGTTCAGGTCTGTGCAGTGGGAACCAAGAATCCCGACTCTGGCGATCAGCACAGCCCGCTGGAAACTGGTCAAGAACATGCTGCAAAGCTAGTTCTAGCCAGTGAATCGGAGGGCAAACGGACCGCCACTGCTAATAGTGGGGATGAAGTCCCCAATATTAGCTTTGAAAGCAATTCGCCTGCTTTGGTGCCATCATCAAAACAGGACGAGGTGAAATTAACAAAAAGGGGAAATGGAGGGGTGATCAACGACTCCGTCTCCACCTTGAATGCCCTTAAAATAAAGGACACGGGGAGGGCCGTTCAGACTGGCAGGGTTGGAGAGGCGAATAGCAACCCTACCTCTACGGGTCGGTACGTACCCTCGTCGAGTACAATGAATCCTCCAACTGGTGGAGCAGGAGAGGTGATTAACAACTCCAGCTCGGCCAAGGGGGGGACTCAGATCAAAAAAACGCCCGCTCAGATACGTCGCCAAGCCAGAAGGGTAATTGAAACGGTGGGTGGTAAACCCGCAGTGGAGAGAACCCCGGGTGAGGTTGAAAGATTGAAGTGGGCAAGTAAAATTGCAGAAGAGACCAGCCAAGACTCAACGTCGAAGCGAAACAGGTCGTTTGAGGTTGAAAAACCTCAACCAAAAAAGCCAAGAGTCGGGGTTAGCGTTCCATCGACACTGGTGCCGGGGCAATCCTTTGGTGACGTGGTAAAGGGACAGATTGTTGTCGCGGTCATCGACGGGAGCAATATGGATGGAAACATCTCTGCCGACAGGTGGGCGGACGTCAAGGCTCACCTCGCTTTCAGGTTTATACCTGTTATCGAGGCGAATCCGGGACCCCTCCCAAGAATTAGCGACGCTGGCTGGCATCAAAACCGCGTCAAGCTGATCGCCTGCCAAGACCAGAGATCGCTTCACCTATATAAACTTGCTATCAGCGGCTTAGGTGAGATCTGGCCAGGTGCTAAGCTAGAGGTTGTGGCAAGGGAGGATATCCCAAGCAGACCGAGAGCTCGTGCCTTGGTACCGGCCCTACATGAATCGCGGGAGATGGTTCTCCAGCTGATTAAATACAGCAACCCGGATCTGCCCACTCACGATTGGACGGTTCCGGTGATTGAAAAAGAGTCGGTGGGTCGTTATCGGTCGGCTCTTGTTATCTTGAATAAGGAGTCATTAGAACCCCTGGCGGCACGTGGGGGTGTTATTCAGTATGGTTTTGACAACCTAGTGCTGAAAATATACAAAAAAGATGAGGACGCTGCAAAGCTTCCAAAGCAAGCGGCTGAATCCGAAGCCAAGGAGTCCACTGCGAGCGTCGAATCTTCCATCATGGAGACAGACGCGGTAAGTTGCTCTGACTCTTTGGAACAGCTGTCTTGCTCAAAACAGGTCGAAAAGACTACAACAATAGTGTCTGATCAAGACGCAATTGACAATAAATCGTCCGATAAGGACGATAACAACAAAGGTGGAGTCTTAGACTCCGACGATGAAATGCTTGGGGTTCTCCTTTCTGAAGATGAGTTGCTAGACTCCGCCTCAGATATGGAGGACCTTAATGCTACAGTGTTGGAGATTAAGCTGGATGATTGTAGCAATGCTGCAAATACTCCAGATTAATCTCCAACACTCCATCAAAGCCTCAGCCGGACTCCTTCTCCGACTAAGCAAGTCCGGCGAGGATATAGTCCTGATCCAGGAACCATGGATTAATAAATCCGTGGTAAAAGGACTCAGGACGAAAGATTATTCTCTGCTGTATGTGACGGACAAAGGTGAACCAAGATCCTGCATACTGGCAAAGAAAACACTTAACGTATTTTTACTACCTAATTACAGCAATTGCGACACCACAACAGTAAAACTGCAGACCAACAGTGGGACTTACTGGCTCACGTCCGCCTATCTAGGCCATGACCAACCGGAGCCGCTACCAGGAGAGACGCTCGAGCGCGTAATAAAAAGCGCAACAAAGCTCAAAGCGGATCTCATAATAGGAAGTGACGTCAACGCACATCACGTAGTATGGGGGAGTACGGACGTAAATGAAAGGGGTGAGTCTCTTTTTAATTTTATACTAAGTACTAACCTTCTTATATGCAATATCGGTAACGAACCAACCTTTGTCACAAAAAACAGACAAGAGGTTTTAGATGTTACCTTTGTAGCTCAATCAATCTATAACAAGATTAAAAATTGGGCTGTATCTAAGGATCACTCCTTCTCTGATCACAGATACATCCAATTTAGTTTAACAGATGACACACCAAAACCCATAGGCTTCCGTAATTATAGGAAAACTGACTGGGTAAAATTCAGGGAAATCTTCAAACATTGTTACAACTACAATGACAATAGCTTCCCTTCAAACCCCAAGGATCTTGACAGCAAAGTCGACGATCTAACTAGTGCTCTTAACCATGCCTTGTGTAACTCCTGTCCTCTTACCATAGTAAGAGGGAAGAAGAAACCACACTGGTGGACCAAGGAGCTAGAACCGCTCAAGAAAAGTTGTGCGAAGCTTTTCAATCGAGCCAAATCTTCCAGAAATCCCATAGATTGGGATCTATATAAGGAATCCCTTAGGATTTACAAAAAGAGGTTACTAATAAGCAAAAGATCCTCTTGGAGAGAATTCTGCAATAAAATTGAAGACTCCTCAGAGGCATCTAGACTTAGGAAAATCCTATCAACGAGTCCAAACATGCCAAGTTCTATAAAAGATGAAAACGGCAACTGGACCAACTCATATGAAGAAACATTAAACTTGCTACTGGATACTCATTTCCCTGGTAGCTCGTTGACAATAACAGACGAGGAGCACTTGCCTCGAATCGCAAACCAATCAGGTAAAGGTTTTATCTCTAAAGATATACTGTTATGGGCAATAAACAGCTTTGACCCTTATAAATCACCAGGGCCTGACGGAATCATCCCTGCGGAGCTGCAACAGGTTTCAGACATTATCATCTATAACTTAGAGATGATCATGAAAGGATGTATCAGCTATGCATATATTCCCAAAGCCTGGAGAGAAGCTAGGGTCGTCTTTATACCTAAAGCCGGCAAAAGCTCCCATGTAAATCCAAAAGATTTAAGACCTATTAGTCTATCATCCTTCCTCCTTAAAACACTGGAAAGAATGATTGACATACACTTAAGACAAGAAATTAAACCTAGTCTGATCTCAACGGCGCAACATGCCTATACAAAAGGTAAATCAGTGGAAACTGCACTCCACTCTCTGGTTTGCACCATTGAAAAATCCCTGCACTATAAAGAATACTCTCTCGCCGCATTCCTAGACATAGAGGGTGCATTTAATAATGTTAAAAATTCAGCAATCACTAATGCTCTTGATGGGCTGCTCATAGAGGAACACATCAAAAACATGATAACAACAATGCTCAGCAGCAGAATCATTAGTTCCGAAATGGGGAACTACAAAACAAGCAGAATGGCCAATAGAGGAACCCCGCAGGGAGGAGTTTTATCTCCCCTACTGTGGAACCTGGTCGTTAACAAACTGTTAATCGACCTAGAGGACGAAGGTTTCAAAGCTATAGCCTATGCCGATGATGTAGCAATTGCCGTTTCAGGCAAGCACCCACAAACCCTAGCTGAGCTGCTACAAACAGCACTTAACAAGCTTAACAATTGGGCTGCAGATTGTGGTCTGAACATCAATCCACACAAAACGGAATTAGTTCTCTTTACGAGGAAATACAAAATTCCGGATTTCAAACCCCCAACTATTAAAGGGGTAACTCTCACACTGTCAAATCAGGCTAAATATCTAGGTCTCATTTTTGACAAAAAACTGACCTGGAAAACCAATATTGAGGAAAGAGTAAATAAAGCCAACGTTGCACTCTTCTCCTGTAAAAAAGCCATTGGCGGGAAATGGGGTTTCTCCCCCCAAATCACCCATTGGCTGTTTACATCGGTAATTAGACCGATACTCACATACGGGGTGATAGTCTGGTGGACAGCACTAGACAAGATGATCAACTACAACAAGCTGGCCAAAGTTCAAAGAACGGCTAGTCTGTGTATTAGTGGTGCACTGAGGACAACCCCATCGGACGCCCTCAATGTACTACTAGATCTCACACCCCTAGATATCTTCAGCAAACAAGTCGCAGCTAGCTCAGCTACTCGACTCAGAGCTACATCACAGTGGACCAATAATCAAATCGGCCACACTACCATTCTAGATAACTTTAGATTCTTACCGAATCGATCCGACTACACCACCCCCAAGTTGGTGTTTGACAATAATTTCCAAGTAACCATACCTTCAAGAGAAGCTTGGGAAAATGGCGCTCTTTTGGAAAATGAAGCAATACACTTCTACACCGATGGTTCAAAAATCAGCGAAGGTGTGGGAAGTGGAATCTACTCAGAAAAGCTGAATCTCAGTCTTTTCTTCCGCCTACCCGATCATTGTAGTGTGTTCCAAGCGGAAATTCTGGCGATTAAGGAGGTGCTGTCTTGGCTCAAAGAAAACGTCATATCCTCCACGGATATTCGGATCTTCTCAGACAGCCAAGCTGCCCTTAAATCTCTTGCCTCTGTCTCTACAAAATCCATCACGGTCCAAAATTGTCAGATGTCTCTGAGGGAGATGTCAAATCAGTTTAACATTCACCTTTCATGGGTGCCAGGGCACAGGGACATACCAGGCAACTGTATGGCAGACGAACTAGCCAAAAAGGGCACGACCACTTCCCTACGCTCAGAATGGAACAACATAGGTGTACCTATCGCTACATGTAAACTCCTGCTTAGACAGGACGCTTCAAGGATAACAAACACTAGATGGACTGAGAGTAATACATGCCTTGCAACCAAAAAAGTTTGGCCGTGTGTGGACTCAAAACGATCAAAGAGTTTGTTGGCCCTGAACCGTCTGTGTCTAGGTTCTACCATAGGTGTTCTTACAGGACACTGTCTAATAGGGAGACACGCCAAAAGACTTGGTGTGTTTTCCAATGATTTCTGCAGAAGCTGCATGGACGAGGAGGAGGAAGAGACCGTTCAACACCTTCTTTGCTCATGCCCTGCACTGCTTCATAGGAGGAAGGCTCATCTCGGTGAATTCTTCTTCGATGATACTAGCGACCTAGCTTACATAGACCCTAAAAGTCTTTCAAAATACATTAAAAGTTCCACGTGGTTCGACTAGCAGGTGATTAACCGGCTAGTTCCGTAATGGAAGATTAATAAGTGATCAACTCGTTAATCTTACATCGGGTTTCTGAGATCAGTAGGTGATTAACTTGCTGATCTCTGTGGTATCACAATGGGCCCTTGCGGCCTAAGTGTGTTAGGCAATGTACTCATTGACTGACAGCCACTTCCACCTAACCTAACCTAGCACTACTTATTACGCATTATTAATAACAATTACGAAGAGGAATTCTTGGAGGAATGAAGAAGTATATGTATATGGTTGGTTAGCCACCGAATAAACATATGACAGATTACAGATTGCAGATGAAAGATGCCAGATTACTGATGACAGATGTCATGTTACAGATTACAGTCGATAGATGGCATGTAACAGATGACAGATATCAAAAGACAAATCACTGATGACACATACATTAGGATGAATTCAGCTTTTAATTCCTAAGTGCAAATTTCATCCCTTTAGAATAAATTTAGATGTTCCCAATCTAAGATTAAAATGACTCAAACTTCGAAATAAAGAACTCAAAAGCTATATGAGCTAGAGCTAAATAAATTTCAGTAAAGCAGATGTTGAAGCAAATGTCAATATAGGAAGACGGCCATGCGTGTCATACGCTATCTATATTTATAAGAAGATATGAAATGTATTAGATTAAGTGAAAAATAAAAACTCAATAAAGAATTCAATTCACTTCAATTCACTGATGTCAGATGACAGGTGACATGTGACAGATGACAAATAACTGATAACAGACAACGAATGACACACGACAACCTCTGTGTTGATTTTGGTGAATTGAAATTGAGGAAATCAAATCAAATTTTTGGATTAAAGCTCAATGCATTTCGCATTGTGCAAAGATTGGCAAATCAACTATTGTACTCTTCAATAGATCATGAGACACATCGAACTCTTCCAAGAAGATAAACACTTAAAAAAAAGTATTCAAATTTCTTAGCAATCCTTATGGATTCCCAGAGCATTTAGCAAGGCTTGTTTATCAACAGACACTGACTCTTCAAATGATTATTTTCCTTACGTTCCAACATATGCATGAAGTACCAATTCTTCACATTACTTGCTCTACCAGTTGATTTTGTTCGTAAAAGTTTTTCTCTTTCAATTCCCAGATGAAGCTACTCCGAAGTATGCATAGCATTGTATTTTTAACTGCTAGAAAATTTGACAAAAGTGTGTTTTTTGTTTCCGCTTTTTGGTGCAGGGATAGATTTTTTCCTACAAAGAAAAATAAAAGACACCTTCTTTTATAGCTGCAGGCACAGAGTAAAATATCATAAAACATAATAATCGGGGAAAGTTTTTGTTAATATTAAGAAAGAGTCGAGTCTTTTCTGAGAAACTTCGCTTTAAACAGGTGCCTTATGTTATGAATCTAGTGCCTTTTTGGCCAATTTTATACTGGCTCGAAGTTCATAATCCGAAGGCCAAACGAAATCAAACTCATCATTGATGACTATAGTTTAAAGAGCGATTTCATCGCATTCATATTCAAAAACATTCACAAACGCTTCACGAACTGTTCTTCACAGCTAGTTTAGCAGAAGCCGCATTCTCCACAATTTATATTTATTGGAGGATCTAAATCCTGAGGACCAGATGCTGAACTTCCTTAGAGACTATGTTTCCTTATGTGTTCAAGCTTTCAATAGGCTGTATAGGTACTTATGCATAAGCATTCAACCCACTTTATTAATGACGGTTGATAATGCAACAATAGCGGTCATAAGACTTCACAGAAGCATATGTCTTCAGAGAAACTTGTTATGAATTCTTTTTATCGCTTGTAAAGGGAACATTTTTCTTTACAAATATGTAAATACATTATTTCCTAGTACGATCATTCTGAGTTCATTTTGCTTTCAAGAATCAGAGTTATGTAGCCGACACAAGGTCTATATTTATATTTTTTTCCATATGAAACAACTTCTTTCAACAAAGGTTTCGCTTAGTTTCACCCGCGTAGCTTTCCTTTCCTTCAGAATACAAGGATAAATATTTCTACAAATCGGTCCATTAGTTTCTGAGTTTATACCTACGTTACAACCAGACAAACATACAAATATATTAATATAGATACAAAAGTATAGACGACTAAGGCATCCTTTCCTTTCAATTTACCTATCTCACCACTTAATATATTATATGCGAAATTTCTCACATGGCAAACTGATTAAGTAAAATAGGCAAATGCGTCCCTTTTCTTAACAACGCACTAAAAAAACTGATTACGAATCTTGAACCCGTTTGAATTAGGAAATTAAGGACACTGCATAATTTATGGCACAAAAGGGATTTCGAACCCTCATTTTATTATAAAATTTTTTAAGCATCTCTATAAATGGGATTAGGATCAAAATGAAGTATATTTCAAATCCACCGCTTCGGCATTAATTATTATTCTTTGATTTATTAGTCGGATACTTCATTTCAAAAAGAAATATCCATTTGCGAAGCAAAAAGGCCCTTTGAAGATGAAAAAAAAAAAAACTAGGATCAGATGTACGGGCAAGCTAATACCAATCTATTTAATGTCGAATTTAAATTGTTTTCATGGAGAGATGAATGCAAAAAACTGCGTTGATAGCCTTTCTCTCTCTCTCTCTGTTATAATACCCATCAAACACAACCCACACTTTCGAACACTCGAAACTATATTCAATTCAAAATGGTCTACGGCTAAAGAAAACCGCCCCAACTACAACTGTTTAAAAAAGGATTCAGTCAAGTTTTGCATCAGCATGGTGCTTTCTCCAGAAAAAAGTTCTTCTGTCATAATAGAGCTGTCTCCAAGTTGCTTTTGCAGCTTCATCATCATCATCAGTTAAACGCCAAACAGATTTCAACTATTTTTACGACAGTTGAAGGTTAAGCTATGTGGAAAAAAAGGAGGAAAATATGTACAAATGTACATGTACATCGTATATACCCACTGCTCAACAGAAAAAGAACGAAGTGTAGCAGATACGTGAATGAACCAGACCGGGGGGACACTCTCATCAACTCAAGTAATTGTTGTGAACGTGTGGAGCCGGGGCTCTGGGGTAGTTGGCGTTATGCGATGGTAGATTCATTTCAAGAGGATTCAGGATACTTAACGGCATATAGAGAAAGAATAGAAATTTATTTTTATATTCTCGGTTTTATTGTGTACGTAAGTACATGTCTGATTATTTTCAGAGCGTAACCAATTCACCGCACCTACACATTCCTATAAGTGATAAATTTTTTTCTGCTTCTAACAATCATACATTTATTTTTGAGCTCACCGGGTGGATAAACCCATTTTTATTATGGTCTTTTGTATATGAACAACCTATGGTACCGTCAACATTATTATCTTTCCCACATTGCGGGTAAATGAATACGTTTTGGCGTGATGGGCCGGTTGTATTGCTGCAGGATGAATTGTTTTTTCTTTTCTTTTTGCCTTTGTTATATTAGAGTTAATGAACCATTCGAAATGAGTGCCACTGTGGGAGTTACATATTAATATCCTTCGAGCCATGAAACAAAACGCTGCCACATATGTACAATACATCAGGAAAATACAAATAACATGAAGATGCTTAGTATAATTGGATATTATTTTTGCATTCACAGGTGTTTCGAACAGAGAGCCTTTTACCGAATTTGAGGTAGTAAAAAAATAAATGAAATAAATTGGAAGGATGAAAACATATGGGATTACAATAATTCCAATGTACATAAATATAAAGACACTTAGTCACGAATTCATGTCACAAATCAACGTTATTGATTTCAAAAAGCCTTCTCAGTGAAATACTGAACGTTAACTAAGACTAAGTCTTATTTGTACATTTGAATTGTTAATAAATTGTAATTGAATTGAATTGAGTTTAAAATCGCTTAAGTAGGTCAGCCAATAAACAACGATCGCTATGTTCATCAAAAATATTTTTAAAACTAACTATAGATGAGGTCAAAACTGAATTGTTTTATTTACGGTTTTTTTTAAAATGATTTAGTATCGTAGTTCAGATTACTATTGAATTTCAATACAATACACATGAGGTAATTAATATTTACCTATTCTTTTAATATATCTCAAAGTTTTGCATTTACCAAATCCAATAAGAAAAAAATGGACACGACTATGTTGCGCTAGTTTCAGACATTATCATCTATAACTTAGAGATGATCATGAAAGGATGTATCAGCTATGCATATATTCCCAAAGCCTGGAGAGAAGCTAGGGTCGTCTTTATACCTAAAGCCGGCAAAAGCTCCCATGTAAATCCAAAAGATTTAAGACCTATTAGTCTATCATCCTTCCTCCTTAAAACACTGGAAAGAATGATTGACATACACTTAAGACAAGAAATTAAACCTAGTCTGATCTCAACAGCGCAACATGCCTATACAAAAGGTAAATCAATGGAAACTGCACTCCACTCTCTGGTTTGCACCATTGAAAAATCCCTGCACTATAAAGAATACTCTCTCGTCGCGTTCCTAGACATAGAGGGTGCATTTAATAATGTTAAAAATTCAGCAATCACTAATGCTCTTGATGGGCTGCTCATAGAGGAACACATCAAAAACATGATAACAACAATGCTCAGTAGCAGAATCATTAGCTCCGAAATGGGGAACTACAAAACAAGCAGAATGGCCAATAGAGGAACCCCGCAGGCCCTGCAGGGAGGAGTTTTATCTCCCCTACTGTGGAACCTGGTCGTTGACAAATTGTTAATCGACCTAGAGGACGAAGGTTTCAAAGCTATAGCCTATGCCGATGATGTAGCAATTGCCGTTTCAGGCAAGCACCCACAAACCCTAGCTGAGCTGCTACAAACAGCACTTAACAAGCTTAGCAATTGGGCTGCAGATTGTGTTCTGAACATCAATCCACACAAAACGGAATTAGTTCTCTTTACGAGGAAATACAAAATTCCGGACCTCAGACCCCCAACTATTAAAGGGGTAACTCTCACACTGTCAAATCAGGCTAAATATCTAGGTCTCATTTTTGACAAAAAACTGACCTGGAAAACCAATATTGAGGAAAGAGTTAATAAAGCCAACGTTGCACTCTTCTCCTGTAAAAAAGCCATTGGCGGGAAATGGGGTTTCTCCCCCCAAATCACCCATTGGCTGTTTACATCGGTAATTAGACCGATACTCACATACGGGGTGATAGTCTGGTGGACAGCACTAGACAAGATGATCAACTACAACAAGCTGGCCAAAGTTCAAAGAACGGCTAGTCTGTGTATTAGTGGTGCACTGAGGACAACCCCATCGGACGCCCTCAATGTACTACTAGATCTCACACCCCTAGATATCTTCAGCAAACAAGTCGCAGCTAGCTCAGCTACTCGACTCAGAGCTACATCACAGTGGACAAATAATCAAATCGGCCACACTACCATTCTAGATAACTTTAGATTCTTACCGAATCGATCCGACTACACCACCCCCAAGTTGGTGTTTGACAATAAATTCCAAGTAACCATACCTTCAAGAGAAGCTTGGAAAAATGGCGCTCTTTTGGAAAATGAAGCAATACACTTCTACACCGATGGTTCAAAAACCAGCGAAGGTGTGGGAAGTGGAATCTACTCAGAAAAGCTGAATCTCAGTCTTTTCTTCCGCCTACCCGATCATTGTAGTGTGTTCCAAGCGGAAATTCTGGCGATTAAGGAGGTGCTGTCTTGGCTCAAAGAAAACGTCATATCCTCCACGGATATTCGGATCTTCTCAGACAGCCAAGCTGCCCTTAAATCTCTTGCCTCTGTCTCTACAAAATCCATCACGGTCCAAAATTGTCAGATGTCTCTGAGGGAGATGTCAAATCAGGTTAACATTCACCTTTCATGGGTGCCAGGGCACAGGGACATACCAGGCAACTGTATGGCAGACGAACTAGCCAAAAAGGGCACGACCACTTCCCTACGCTCAGAATGGAACAACATAGGTGTACCTATCGCTGCATGTAAACTCCTGCTTAGACAGGACGCTTCAAGGATAACAAACACTAGATGGACTGAGAGTAATACATGCCTTGCAACCAAAAAAGTTTGGCCGTGTGTGGACTCAAAACGATCAAAGAGTTTGTTGTCCCTGAACCGTCTGTGTCTAGGTTCTACCATAGGTGTTCTTACAGGACACTGTCTAATAGGGAGACACGCCAAAAGACTTGGTGTGTTTTCCAATGATTTCTGCAGAAGCTGCATGGACGAGGAGGAGGAAGAGACCGTTCAACACCTTCTTTGCTCATGCCCTGCACTGCTTCATAGGAGGAAGGCTCATCTCGGTGAATTCTTCTTCGATGATACTAGCGACCTAGCGTACATAGACCCTAAAAGTCTTTCAAAATACATTAAAAGTTCCACGTGGTTCGACTAGCAGGTGATTAACCGGCTAGTACCGTAATGGAAGATTAATAAGTGATTAACTCGTTAATCTTACATCGGGTTTCTGAGATCAGTAGGTGATTAATCTTGCTGATCTCTGTGGTATCACAATGGGCCCTTGCGGCCTAAGTGTGTTAGGCAATGTACTCATTGACTGACAGCCACTTCCACCTAACCTTACCTATGTTGCGCTCGTAATGGCGATTGTTGCCTTGATTTTTAAAAGTCAGTTTTTTAAAAATCAAGTATGCAAGTTTTACCGTTACCGTTTCTAAGATATTCAAAAAATTTTAATTATTTTTAAAATTAAGAAAAATTTCAAAATTCAAAACTTTTTGAATGTTGATATGCAATTTTTCAAGGATACAGAAAAAGGTTTGATGGTTGATGAGGGTAAAACGAGGTTTATGCTGTCATCAAACAAAGAATGAGCACATCGATGAATTAAGCAAAACGTCACAATAGACAGACCTAATTCCGAGGTTGTACAGGATCTCGTGTACCTAGGATCCGGATCCGGAAAATATCATCAGAGTAGATATCAATTCAGAAATCAATTACTCTTTACTACCCAAAGAAGCAGCCTTTGGGTAAAGAAAGCAATCAAGAAACAAAACCATGTTTAGAAAAACCAAGGTAGCCCTTTATAAGACTTTGATCATCCCAGTTCAGCTTTACGGCGCAGAAGTATGGACCTTATCTAAAGTGGATGAGGAAGCCCTTGGTTGTTTCGAATGACAAATACTCCGAATGTGAAGACAAAGTGTATAAAAAAAAATGCCACAAAGAGCTTTATGAGCTGTACAGCAAAGTAGGTAGAGTTAGAAGAATAGGTACGCATCGCGATGCTACGATTCGGAACATGTAGAACGGATGGACACCAACACTCTGGCTCGACAAGTTATAGAGAGCACATTGCAAAGAAATTGCGTCTTAGTTGGCGCAAGCAAGTTGAAGAGTACCTTAACCGGCATAGACTAGAAATTCTTGAAGAAAGATATTCAGGTTCAGGTTCAACCCGAACTATAAGGCCCACCAAAGTAGGTATAATTGAGGACTTTTCAAATACGAAATGCCGTTAGAATCCTTTATATGTATTGAGAAACAAAAACATGGTACTTTCGTTTTTAGACTTTTTCCATGGTTCTTTGCTTTTTATCGTTCAAAAGAACAGCTATTTCTAATACCTTACACAGATACTGTTGTGGTTTACGGAAGGAACAGCCATTTTTCGAAACTCGAATTTTTGGTGCTCGATCAGTGATGATGTGGGGTGCTTTTTTTTCTGTAGGCTGTCTTGAAACTCAGTTTACTTAATTAAAAATGAAGAGCAGGGACTATATTCAAGTCCTCTGAAGCGGTTTAATTCCTTTTTTGGCAGATAACCATGAGAACATCTTGAAATTTTAGCAGCACAATTCAAGAATTCACACGAGTTGGGAAACATTTCATAGGTTGGGGTTCGATTCGGTAAATTTATTGCAATGGCCGGCATGTTCTCCCAATTTTAATCCAGTAGAGAAGCTTTGGGAAATATTCGTCAGAAAAGTTTTTGCTGAAGGAAAAATGAGGGCTTAAACAAGCTCTGCGAAGAGAATGGCTTCAAATTGACGCATAGTTCATAGAGAAATTTTTTTAAACCAAAAAAAAAAAAAATTGGTTTAATTCTAATTTTATCAAGTTTCCCACACGCTGGGTTATAAATATGGATTACGTATTTAAAATCGTTGTTTTTTTGGTTAGCAAATAATGAAGTTGTCTCTGCTAAGTTTTTAAAATGAATTCTTTGCTTTAATGTGGTACCGGTGGCGTAATGGTTAGATTGTCCGCCTGTTAACCCAAAGGTTAGTGGTTCGAATCCTAACATAGACAAAAATGTTTTTCCACTGGTATCCACCCTTCTCGAGAAATTGGCAAGTCCTCCGTTAGTAAATGCTTTGCCTTGAAAAGCGCTTTCTCGTTCAGCCGATCCGTACCGGAAGTAAATTGTAGGTCCCTTCCATTCCCTCATAAGGCATGGTTGTGAGAAATGCGCTAGGTCCACGGGGTCTGCGTTCTGTTGCGCCACCCTATTTATTTATTCATTTGTTTAATGAGCTTTCAAGGACATAACAATTATTAAACATCTTTTTTCTTTGAATTTTGACATGGCAAAAACCATATTGAAAATATTAAGAGTGGGTTAAAGTAAGAAGAAAACTCGACAGAAAGATATACAGACAGACAGAATTGCAAGACCCATTTTTTCGCATTTTCTATCTTGGAAATGTCATGTTTAGGTGATATCTGAAAATTTCTAGTAATGACAATATTTAAATACGTGGTAGTCTTCCAACACTCGAGCTTTGGTCACGTAAACAAACACATCAGCTTTCCAAAATGGAGTGCTGTGAGGTGTTTGGTAGCTCCGTGATTCGTCTACACTGTAGACCTTAAAATTGCACTTCTCGCCTCTATGGCTATACATTAGTTACAGCACTGTATAGTAAATAGATTCTGTAGTAATATCAAGATCAGTAGCGAGTGGCTGTGGCGATGCCTGCCTGTTAAGTGTGATGTGCTTTTATATCTATATCTCTATAGAGCTGAGGTATGCTCGTCGGGTCCAGGGTCGACCAAAGAAAACACGTAAAACTGACGTTCATGTTTCAAATCCCAGAAACGAAGAATTTGCAAGTCCTCTTAAAGAAAATTACACACTGCCACGAAAAACACTTACCTACTTCTACTTAGGCATTCGGAATCGGCATAAAATTATAGGTGCCGAGGTTTCCATGTCTTTGATGTCCCACCTTATTTATTTATATAAGCTTAAGATCTCAAGTCTAAAAAAAATACTCAGTTTGACATTCAGAGCGAGTTAAAAACACTTTGTCGCTTCAGCAACGGATATCAAATGCCTAACGGACAAACCTATAGATAGCTAGCTATTCGGCCACATTTCCGTTCATGATGTAAGTATATCAGTCTTTATCAACTCTACTATCACACTTTATGCATACATCTACGCTACACCCTAAACACAAAGAGACAGCGTTAATTGTGTGGGTGAAAAAAAACATAATGCGCTGTTTTGGCTTCCTCAGCAGTAAATACTTTTTTCTAACACAATGTCCGTTTTGTTGTAAGCAAAAGTGTAAGCGCCAATCCTTTTGAAAACGCAATAAAAAAGTACTTATCACCACGGTTTTAGACTCCCAAGTAATCGATTCCATAGATCAACTTTTTTTTTCACCTCATAAAAAAAGAACAACAAACAAAAAACTCGGAATAACAGCATGTAATTCTAAGAAAAAGAAAATAAAGTCGTGTAAGTATTCAAGGAATTGTTTGTCGTTTAACAGCTATGTGCTTTTACCTGAATAAATTCGAGATCAAAGCCCTCTGAAGCCACCATCCACCTACGATTCATAATAAATGGTGCAGACCTACTAAAAGTAAGTACCAACCGTTTGCTTTTTGAATCTATACAAACGTGTGCTTATAATTTGTTTTTAAAGAAGAAGAAAAGAAAAACTTTTATTCTAACGCAAAATGAACACAATACGTTTTAATGCACGCAATTTTCCAAGAAGTCACATTAAATTTGAGTTAATATAAATTTTATGTTGACTTGGTGTAATAAATCACATAAGTTTTTTTTTCAAAGTAGTAGGTACCAAGGTCTGGGAATCAAGTATGCAAAATAATGAAGTATGAAGGTATGTGTTGGTCCTTTGGGAACTGTGTATGGCCCTTGTCAGAATAGGCTGAGGGTGTAACATAGTTGCACGTACATAGATTGGATTACATTATATTTTGCCAACTAAAACTGTACAAGGAATGTAAGATAATAATGTCTTCTTACGAAATAGGATACTTTAGCTTCGGGTGAGTTTTCTACATTACTAAAGAAAGAAAAGTCTGGGAACTTTATGATCCACTTATTAAGGGCGTCTTATTATTTTTATGGGACAATGTGATAAATGAGATGGCTATGGACTACTGAAGCAAGGCTAGGCAGGTGCATTAAAATGAGCCTCCAAATTCATACGAACATTTGAAAAAGTTAGAAATTGAAAATAAAACAATATGACAGCGGAAAGATGGTGTTTACCCCAGTTTTTATTTCCGAGTAACTGTGAAACAAACATGTGCTTTAACCTTGACACGTACGACTTATTTTTAACGTGTGACTTTCACGGTTTAATTTAATAGAAGGGATGTGGCTCTACAAACAGACGGACAACAAGTGTGAAGCTGACAAACAAGAGAGTTGTGATTATCTGGAGATCATTATATGTATGATTAGTGCTGTCAAAGGAGAAGAAAAACATTTTGACTATTTGGCTGGACAGGATTTGACATACCACTAAAGTTTTTGGAAGGAAATCAACTCTTCTAGGATTACTTAACGAAGAATTCTCTTCCAACACCTCAAGTATACACAATAAGAGGGTGGAGTTAAAAGGAAACTCTTGACTGCAGATATTATCGATGTATCAAAAAGACTCATCATTCATTCATTTCATACATTTCCACAAACCTTTTGAAAGTTTGTAACCGAATATGTTACCTTTATAATAAAATTAACCTAGACAATAAATACAATCACATCAATGGTGGCATTCAGAACTAGTAGTGACTAGAATCCTGAATGCCCCCAATTTACTTCAATGTGCAATTGACAGTGAATATTAATGAGTATATCATGTCTTGCTTTGCCATTCACATAATTGCGAAGTAGGCTTCGAGGAAAATAATTAGTTTTAACAAAAACAAAAAAAAATTCAAAACGAAACATTTATTTTTTCAGTTAAATCATGATACTAATCCCCCTCACCAGTGGTAGGGAAATTATAAACAATAATTATATGGACATTCTTGAGCATCACCATGAATCTAGAAAGATGCAAACAAAAAAACATGAGCTTGCTTCTTTGAGCATTACAACGCAAATTTAATAAAAAAAGCTGTACTCTGTAATGTTTCCTCTTAAAATTCAAAAATTGAGCCAAACCTGTCGTAGCTATACATGCCTGAACCTTAATATCCTTAACACCGTTAAGTATGACTGTTACATCTGCGTAATAAACAGATAATCCACGACCCATGAAGAAGAAGAAACCATACCAAAACAGATAAACATTTTATTTACAGCTAACACCATTAAAGTCAGTCTGTTTGTCCTTAGCCTTCTTAACGGAAAATAGGGTAGTTCTTAAATCGGCAATGAGTTAGCCTTGACGATAAACCCCAACTTTTTGCAACAAACACTCCAACAGCTTGCTTTACATAAATTATTTTACTTCGAACGAATTTGAATTGACACTCAGCAAATACTTGAACAAGAAAAAAGGGAATTTATAAAACATCCAAGTGCAAAATATGTAAAATCAAATTTACAATGCAAATATACGCTGTGCGAACAAAGTCAAACATAGTGAAACTCTCTCTAATGGTGAATAACTTTCGATTTGCACCATTTCACTTCTTGAACTATTGTTCAATTGTTAGCACGAATATGTTAACGACAGCGAGGGAACACACATCGCCTTTGAAAGGCATTTCTATGGCTTACTATCCACAAAAGTAGGTATACACACACTCGAATTGTTCAAATACATATACTCACACACACCCTATTTGATATTATATTCTTTTCTCATGTTTGAATGACACTCCAGAATTTGTAACAACCGAATCATTTCAAAAAAGAACAACTTTTCCCTTAAACGTTACGAGATATTACACGTTCGAATTTGATTAAAAAGCGGAACGACATGTGTTGTGTATTAAAAACTTGACTTGGGGAAAGTTTATGAACACATCCCCTCACTTAACAACACCATCATCAAGACACCAAGACACCAAGCACAAGCAAAACACTCGCTGCCAGCATCAAGTGAAGATTGTGAACCAGAGACCTGTTTCCTTTCTCCCCAATGTCATACCTACCCATTACCCAATGTCCAATTTGTGTCTAATGTGTGTTATCCACATGGGATCACATATCACTCTAACTCACACCGAGTAAACTTACCTCTTTGTGACATGTGGGTGTCTGAAGACGAGGCGACAGCACTGCCAAGCCAAATACAATGTATACTACTACCACCCACTAACCTACACCAGTGGGGCTGCGGGAATGGGTGGGATTGTCTCATTCAAGAAAACGGATTTGCTAATTTATATAAAGTGGATTATTCTGCTTGCGAATCATTAACGGGTGATGAATTGCTACTAGACACAACCGGCACCCCCTTAGGTTTATTTAATCAGTTAGAACGCAAACAAAAACAAGTCTCTCACTGAAACGGAAATCAGTCAAAGCCTGATGCAAATAGACACAAAAAAGCAACAAAAAATAGTGTCCCTTTTAGCTTGTTGATTGTTTGTTGTCAACAAATTAGGGAAAGGATTTGCCGCCTTCACTGCCATTCCCACTGTCCCTCGGGGTCCCTTTTTTTCAGCAAGAGAAGTTTCTTGTATGGATAATGAGGATTGATAGTACTTGCTGACAGATGAACGTTGTTAGTGAACGTTGAAGGATCATCTCACAGCAGGTGATGGACGAATTATTTTATATAAAAATCAAATCATTTGGCTGAGAAATTCAGTATTTCGAAACGACTCACTGCACTATAACGACTACGATCTACGACTATTTACAAGATGTTCTTTCCATTTGTGCTTTTGTTGCTGACTTGCCTTGCACAGAGCAGTCATTCAGAGGTAAGGTTGGTTGCATTTTGAGAGAATGATTTGTTTTTTATAACATCAAGTGCACTAGGTTTCCGGACCAAGTCCACCGTTGAGCAAACAGGACAGTATGCAGTCTCAAGGGATGGACTATGACAGCAGACAAAGGCGTCTCAGGCGAGACCTGAACGAGTTGAGGGATGGAAACGATATCTTCGAAGATAATTCAGGCATGCGACCGTTGGAATTTGAAGTGGAAGGTGTGCCACAGCCTCTCTTAATGTTTTTGCAAAAGATGTGCCAACGTAAGTATTTTTTTTTTTTCAACAGCTCCAATAAACTGCTCAAGACTATGATTTCATTTAGTTCAAGCAAAGCCCATCCGGATGAAAACTCCCCGCCTCGGAAGAACCATCGACTTTGAAAACGATGATGACCACATTCGGCTACCATTTGGTGCAAGAATTAACAAGAAGAACGTGCCCTTCAAGCCAAGACTAGGCAAACGGACTTGTATATGTGATAACAATTAATCTAAAACTCTTACTGCTAGACACCTAATGAATGTGTAAGCTAAACAAATTTAAATGCATTAAAGCAACCAACCGATGGGAGTTTTTTCTTTTCAATATTCATGGCAGCCCATATGCAATTTGTATCTTTTTTTTGTGTGTTTTTTCCTAGTATAGCTTTTGTTTGTGTCCCTCTTTCATCATTCGTTGGTTGTCGATGTCGCCTCAAGGGCTTTTTAGGGATTCACTCAACGTCCAGTGCATGTGACTTTTATTGATTGAAAATTCATTGTGTGCTAAGGACATCGCAGCCACGCTGGCCGTCAGCTTATGGTTGTAAAGTCTATCGAATAGTTCCTGATACTTTCATGGGGCTACCGTTGTTGCTGACACATGCTCTACGACCACCGGGTTTTGGAGTGTGTTAATATTAACAAAGGATTTGTGATGCGCGCGGTTGCGATGGGACATTGTTTATTGGGAAGCGCAGCAGCTACAAAAAAGTATCCCTTTTATCAACTTTTCGTTGTTGTGAGTTTTGAAAGATTACTTCAAAAATTGATTTAAGCTGGATGTCACAGTGGGTACTTGTGGTGGGTATGTGGAAAAGATTCGAGAGCGTGCAACAACCTTAACCTGTACATACCAAGTGAATGAAAAGGTGACCATAAATGTTGTCCATTGTAGGTCGTCTATTTTTTTTCGTTTTCTTCGTTCCTGTTACTCATACTTACTTTTAGGAGACATAATTATCCGAGGAACGTACTAAACACACATATTCAAGATTTACCAACCAGAATATCACCCTTACCGCAGAAAAAGGATCACCACATGCGGTGGTCACTAGTCGTATTTGTTCTTTTCACAAATAAGAAAAAAATATTTGCTCTTGTGCCAGACAGTCAACATTGTTCTAAAAGGTTTGCTCAAATGGCATCAGAAAGGATAAAAAAAAAAACACAGCACCATGAGAGCGGTATTATTATTGGCTTAAGTTCTCTACTTATGATTTAATTCTGACTGAGCTTTCCAGTTCACACGATGGGCTGGATTAAATGTTCTGAATGTAGTGAAAAATAATAATTTCGAAAGGCAAATTGTAAGCGATTTACTGGTGATTACGTTATTGAAGTAATTATGCAAATCAATTTGTTGGGAATCACCATAGATAAAAACAAATACTCTCACAATCTGAATTAATTTACTGTTATTCAGTTTGCTGAACTGGTTTTAAAATAATTATAGTCAATTTTGATCGCAATGGATTCATATTCGAAGATTGCACAACAAAGAGCTCACAAAAGAGCATTTTACTGTCTAACCATTGTGTGTTGAATGGATTTATATAAGTCAATGTTTGAACAATAAATAAGACACACAGACTTATTTCGAAACCTTCTTGTAAGAACCAGCAGTGAAAAGTACCAATAGTTATTGATTTCAGTGTACACATTGAAGAGATTGGAAGTGTTTCTATTCTAGATATGGAGTATTTTAGCTCTTATGTTCCTTTTAAGCATTTTGAGCACCAGTCTCAGTTGTTTTCTAAAACTTTTTCGGGTTTTCTCTTCCAAGCAAATCGGTTCACTCAGGCGTATACGTGTTTTTTTCTTTTGTATAAAATTCCATAATTTCGGCTTTAACTATGAAAGTTAATGACTTTTGTTAAATTCTTCAGCAGCAATTGGGTCTTTTCGTTCAATAGAGAAAAAAAGCAACACAGACATATACACTACAGCCAAAAGTTTTTTTACTTAAAGGATCATCTCAGTGTCTCCGGCCAAAAAATCACTGATTTTCTCCATTTTTTTTCATAGTTAGGATATTCCAATCGGTTTGGCAAGAAAACAAAATGATTTATGTTGCGGTGAGTTTTTAGTTTTTTATTATTGTTATAAATTATTAAAAATGTTGTTAAAAAGACAAGAGTCCTTATCGGTGTCCAATTTGCGAGTCTCAATTTTGATCTGAAACAAAGACTTTCAAAAGATTATTAATCTGTAAGAATGCCATCATCGTCCTACAGAGGCTTTTTTTAATTTTTTTTTTGACAAAATGGTGGCGATTTGAACAAAAAGTAGTAATTTGGCCTTTTTTCGACAGTTTATCGAAAAAATAGGAAGTTTCAGAACAAAAATGTTTCTATATAGCACGATAGAAAAATGTTCTGTTGAAATTTGATTGAAAACTTTTCCCTCGGCAGCGAACACCGATTTGAAAAACATCATTCCAAGAAAAACGTGTTTAAACTTTGAGATCATCCATAGTGAATACCGAAATGCTTTGCTTCCCAACGAACTAGTTCAACGAATTTAAAGAACTAAATACTGATAGAAGGTCACGTGCAAGTAGGAGCACAACAGTAACGGTTGAACGAGCCGACAGACGCGGCAGATGTCACGCTCCGTTCCCTTTCTTTAAGAAATGCTGTAGAGACGAAAATAATTTGAACTTCTATTAAAAGCTATCCGATAATAATAAAAAAAACCATTTTTTGAAAATTTCACACCGAGATTATCCATTAATCAAATTTATGTTCAGCTTTTCAATTTTGCATTCCCCTTCCAGCTCGTTTTGTGGTACTTGTTTGCTTATTCCTACAACTCATTTCAACATCATTTTGGCTCGAAATAACTTGACCAACGGTGACAGTCAGATGACTCAGCTTGTCGATTTCTGATCTTAAATTAAAATTTTTAACAAAAGGAGAGTTGCAACATTTTTAATGGGAAAAATTTGCAATTCTAAGTAAAAAAGAAAGAAGCTTTATTTTCCATAACTGTACCATATCGACTTTTGCGTGTTTTTGTTTGTATTCGATTATAAAAGCGCCATTAATTTCTTGTATACTCTTTTTATTTCGTTTAACACTTTAAGTTCGGTGTCATACGTTTTCGTGCGACACATCATAGTTCCTCAGAAGCCGCGTCGCACATTTTATCCCAGCTATTCTTCAAAAATGATATTGTTACGTTTGAGAACTCCAACAGAAATGAAGAAAAAAAAAATCAACATAATAAAACAAATTTTATAAAACCCTCTCGAGAACCATAACGATAATTCTTTTATTTTATTTTCTTCTGGGTAGCGCTCATTTGTCTGGTTTCGCAACAATATTATAACTAATTATGCTTTGAATGAGAAAATATCGCTAAATTGGGCAATTAAGCAGCATCATAATTGACTCCGATCTTAACTTTCACTTTAAAAGAAAGAAAGATTTTTTTTTTGTACATAGAAATCTTTACAAGTATTTATAAAATTTTCGTATCAAAGTGTTAGTTACCGTGCTCCTCCGAAAGGGCTTGATCGATTTTTATGAAGTTCTTTATGCATATTTAGTAGATCTGAGAATCGGCTGCTATCTAAATATCAGCCCAGCAGATGACGTTGCAGTCGGTATCTACGTTATTTTACGAAACGGCTTGACCGATTTCGATAAAATTTTATAAATATATTTGGTGGCTCTGAGAATAGGTTAACGATTTTTTTCATCCCAGCATTCCCACAGAACTCTAAAAATTCTGAGCCGATATCAAAGATTTTTTTCGACTTTATAGGGTGTCACATTATCCCTTACATAGACTATATTTCATATTCATAATACAACGGAAACGGCAACGTGAAACAAGAATCTCTCCGGCTTTCTTCAGCTAAGTCCAGCGGGTGTTACTGACAATTTTTTAAATGACTTAGATCCGAGCAACGCTTGTAAATATTTTAGTGTGTTAGAGTTTACAACTTGATTTCCGATAAAATAAATAGTAATAATAGTTATAGTTTCTTTATTTAATTTTATTTAACTTTTACATTGAAATTTGAATTTCTTAGCAAATCAAGCAAGCCCGTATAGCTTACACATAGAAACTAATTTCTTTGTTGGTATATTTTCTATTTTTCTAGCTTATCAAATCAATTAATTCTTTGATCTCTGCTGGCATTTTAACGAAAATCATTCAATCTGGATCTACACAATGTTTTATTATGGAGAATTAAATTCTAAAAAAATACAATACGACAGATCGAATGCCATGAATTTGCTGACTGTGTTTAAAATAGTTATCTCTTTTGCGTTTAATAAAAGCATACCTATCTTTGAAACAACCCGTGAAATGATCTTTGCGATGACAGTATTTTTCACTTACCTATAGCTTCTTTGACAACATAGGTAGGTATAATAAATACCTTCCTAAAATCGTTGCGGCAGACTTCCAGCCACAAATAGTAAATATTTTTCGAAAGTCTATGCTTCAATTGAGCTCCAGCAAGTAAGTCAGCATTGTTTGCTCTTAATACCCTGTTGTTTTAAGTCAACTAATGACTTATGTACCTATCTTTTGCTCTTACATTGAGTTATTTACAGAGTTGCCTTAAACTTTCATAGAAATACTTTTTAATTATGAGTAGAATGTTTGTGCATAGGTATACACTTGTTTACTTTTTAATTCAAATTAGTTGCACACGCTTCTATCCGGCGGACTTTTACCATTCAGATGAAAACAAAAAAACACGTGGAAGCAAGTTTACGGTTGTGGCATTTGGCAGGGCCCAGGGCTGACCGTTTACAACAAAAAAAAAAAACTCCCACGAAAAATACAAAAAGAGCAAAGAAAAAACATAAATTCTAAAAACTTTCACTGGGAAATTCACCTCAGAAAATTAATTTTCAACCAAAAACTTCGCAAATAAATCAAATCGCTCACAACGCAAACAAGAAGGTGTAAGTTAAAAAATATTCAACAGATAAAGTCCGCACTCCGCACACTTTTAATACACAAATACAAACACCTGGCATTTGGTGCTAAAACGCGTACAATGCTCTCACTAAACGTGCGATAAATGTCACTATATCGGGTCTTTAACACCACTGAAAATTATATCAACTGTACCACCAATTCTAATTTTAATCAACTCGCACGCTGATACTGTTCGGATGCAGTCAATTGAACAGAATGAAATTATTTTCTTTAAAATAAATTTGAAACAATTTGTCGTTTGATAACACAACATAAATAAGAAAACAAAAATACATATTTTACTTAGGTCTTCCTCCACACAAGAGAAGAGAGTATCTCTTGCAGCAGCAATATAAAAACGGAAATTGAAAATCTCCCTTGGGTTGCTCTTGCTATACCTATGTAAAGCAAAATAAACACCTTTCAGGTGTTCAAACAAAATTCACCAACGCCGACGTCGCGATTTGCTCGCACATGTTTGATGAATAATTTAGTGAGGTGAGTTGGGAAGCGGTGGTGAAAGGGGGGTGTCAGAATTTTTAAAATTCACTTGATTGAATTAAGCAATCACACTAACAACAATAAGATTTTGGTATTACAACTTGCGCGTTTAGATTTATTGCGACTGTTTTTGATTGTCTCTGTGTGACAAGGACAAGGACTTTATTTTTAAGGGGGAACGTGTTATAGGGTTTGTTTCATTTGTTAGGAAATGTTATGGCATAACAAAATGCAATATCATGGTGAACATATTGAATATCCATATTGGTATAGTAGGTGATGGTGTTAATATTTTGTGTTTGTATTTGTCTACCTGTGATTTCATAAAATCATAAATATATTATTGCAGAAGAGCTAGGATGTAGGACGTAGGTAGTGTTTATTGTTTAACCTTTTCTGACCTTTTTTATCTTTAAATTTCAGTCTATAAAGTTTATTTACAAGCCATTCGTCCAGTCTTGGTTATTGATTAAACTTCGTCGGCCATTGCTGAAAATATTTTAGCACGTCTTGCTTTTAGGAAATTCGGAAGAGCAATTTCTTTCTGAGTGCAATGGGAACGCAAAGAAATCGATCAAGAATAAACAGTAGAACTGGTGAAGTCGTTTTAAACTTCCTTTGTAGAAACGCGGTCATATTTTTTTCCACAGAAATAAAATTTTTCACCATTTCACATAACTTTTTTTGGTGGTTTATTACTGATCCTGTTCTGGGGCTGAGCCATTTACCAGATCAAGTACCTAAATGGTGTTTAATCCATAAATAAATATAAATAAAATGGGTGGAGCAACAGAGCGAGGAGTCCTAGGCCCAACGCATTTCTCACAACCATGTCTTGTGAGGGAATGGAGGGGACCTACAATTTGTTATCGGTTCCAAACGGCTAATCGAGAAAGCGCTGTTCATGACAATGAATTTTTAAACGAAGGACTTGCCATGTCCTCGCGTAAGGCGATACCCTTGGGAAAAACTTTTTTCCTCTGTTGGCATTCGAACCTCTGCCGCCCCTTTTTTGTATTATATTTACATATCCAATGCTTGCATACTTTCTGAGTGTCAGATGACTAAATTTACTGATGTTACTGGCATTTTAACAGCAATCGTCATAATGTTAGTAGATCGCGCTGCTTTCAAGACGACTTAAGTCCAAAACCTAGTATTAGTCACATGACGAATCTTTTGACGTATAATCAACAGAAACGAATTGGGTGATATTCGTCAAAATAGTTACGTGATCGTGAACCTGATTGATTTTCAAAAACACATTCATAAAGGGGGTTTTTTTAAGAACGTAAAAATAAGTTTCATTGTGGTATCGATTTGAAATAGAAGACCTACATTTTTTTATCCATTAGCATTTTTTAATGCTGTTAATGTCTAAAGCCAATGTTAGGCATGTGGGAGCAACAGCTACCACTGCTGGAATGAAGCGTAATCGGGTAGTAATTATCGACCACATTTTGGAGCAACTGGCAACTGGGGCCGTATATCGGCAAAAATAATTCGCAAAAGTTGTTCTGAAGTAAGTCTATTCATTGTGAAAATTGCAAAACCTGCTGACCATTTGAAAGATTAAAAATTCCTAAAAACAGTGTTGTCAATTTAAAAACAAACCTCCTAAAAAAAATTCTTGGTGGAGCTCTAAAAATATTCATGGTTTAATGCCTTACCACGGCTATCGGAAGTCGCGATGATTTATTGCCCAAAAAGCACTTTCTCAATTAGCCCACTGGGATTGAAAAACATCCGGAGGCTCCCTCCATTCCTTGAGAGGATAGCGCTAGGCCCGGCGCTCCTCGAGGTCTGTTGTGCCATTCTATTATTAATTCTTAAAAATAAGAAGTAAAAGAGAAGAGGATAATTTATAAAACATAAAATAAAACAACAGTTTTTTGTTGACTAACCCTAGAAAGGTAATCATATTTTTTTAGTACGTTAAAGGCAACCATTCGTCGAATCGTCGAAGCGAAATTCAACTGCGCTTTTAGAGTAAAGTTGCTTACTCCTGTGATGTTAAATTATTTATGTTTATTAGTTCGTTTTTATTAAAAAAAACAACACTTCAAACACTGAGAGATGACTAGAGTTACTCGAAAAAAGAATGCAATCGGAAAGAGCAGACAAAGGAAAACTGAAAAAATTAAATTGATGTTCGTCGAATCGAGTAAAATTTTTTTTTTATTTGTTTAGCGGTTAAAGACGTGTATTGTCCAACGATGAAATAAGACCAGTAGAAGTTGAGTGACTTGGGGAACATCTTATCAGTTTTAATATCCTTTCATCATTTTCTTCCAAAATAGGCCAAACAATCCTTGCTTAGGTAATTTGTTTCCTAAAGAGCCTTTAAAAAAAAAAAAAACTAACAACCAATCCAAACCAAACAATTTTTGTATTAACTCCAACAAAATGTATTTCAGAAGGACAAAACAAAACATCAAGACTATTTTTAAAATCCCCGGAGACACGTTCTTTTGTAATAAACACACAAAAGTATTCAATCGGAAAACGTTTCTTGAATGTGCCTACCTCAGGTAAACACCCAAAATTCTTGACGTTTATATCCAATCTTTTTTAATGTCCATGACCCTTTTAAATGAAAGCCATCACAAACACGCATATGCCACGCGAATGATTCAAGTCACAAATAAGACGTATGAATGTGTCATCGTGAATAGCAGGTTTTGGTTTTTTAATATACAATGACGATGATTGAAGTGTCCTTAATTTGAATAAGTTCTAAGAATGCGGCAATATTAGTTTTTCCAGAGATTTGAATATTGAGTTTTGTAAGTCAAGCAAGAAAAAGCTGAGACAGAAATTGTAGATAGTTTTGGTTTTAGTGTTTTTTTTTTTTCTGTTTACCATCCAGAAATATTGATATCTGTAAGTACATTCGTCTGTATAAGAAATATAAGACGACAATAAAACGAGAGATTTGTCAGCGGAAAGGAAAATAGAAGTGTGGATAAAAGTGATTTGATGACAAAATTGATATTCGACCCATGATGTCATGTGAACAGTTGGAATTGATTTGGCTTATGCATGATATTTAAAGGTTTAATGCCATCAATCAAATTAATAATAAGAAAAGGCTAGTTTGGCGCCTGTTTTGTTTGGTCGATGGTCGAATGTCAATATTCCGATTGAAATAAGAGATTGGTTTTTCTATAAAAAGTTTAATGTTCTGATGGAACAGGACGAAAAGCGAGAAAAGATTATATTTATGATTATTTATGGAAAAAGTTGAAAATTAAAGATAAATTTTCACATTTATTTTTTGTCTTTGAAATTAATATGAAAGCAGATCCTTTGAGTAAGTTAAGAGTTTGGTTCTTTTTGGATTGAAAACTCAATGATGACAAAATCTCAATCTCAATCGATATTGCCCACTTTTTGAGCTAGCTACTTCCCCAAGCAAGAAGATGGAAGAATTAGAAAATTATGTATTTTGAGGTCCTACATTTGAATAGATGATAACTTATGCTTTTTTACTCTTAACTTAAATTTCGACATATTCCTCGGGCGGATAACTGGTGAGAGGTACAATAGAGGGAGAGTTAAAATTCCTTCGAAATCACTAGCGCTCGTAGCGCCGAAAAGGATGAAGGATGATTCTTGAATATGCTAGTTTTTAAAAGACTTTCAGTCACTTATCTTATTGAAACTCATTAGTAAGTTTATCTCGAGGACAAGAAAAGAACCGCAGCGTCTGTAAATATTAACATTGAATAAGCGTTCGATGGATGAATTGGCAGCTTCTCTGCGCTGTATATAATGTAATACTTTTGATAACGTCCAAAAACTTTGGGAGCAACCTAACGGCAGTTGAGATGAATATTTTTCATGGTAGCAGAAGAAACACAACTTGATCGATCGTATTAGAAGTACCAAGTTGTGTGGAAACCTTTGAGCAAAAACTGCCTTGCAAAAAGTAAAGCACGCCTAGCTCAGTTAGTACATAGTTCAAAGAAAAGATTCAGAAAACCCCGTCCAAATAGCAGTTTCTGTTATGGGAGCAAGATAATAATTTCGAACAAGTCAGTACAAAAACGTGTATTTGTAGCTGCCAAGCATCACTCGAAGGTTTTTCGTTTCGAAAAATCGAAGAACTGAAACTGAGCACAACCTTGCGAATGAAAAACACCACTAGCGCTAAAGTCAAACTGCACGCGTCCACTGCTCGTTAAGTTCCATCCGTTGACGATTTTCGTTTAACCAAGTAGACACGATAAAGAAACTCAACGGTAAGAGTTAGATCGTTAATAGAAGCCGCCATGGATAGGACGCCTCTCTTCAGCCACCCTGCCTTTTCTGATAAAAAATTTTTATTGAGAAATAAAATACATGTACATATTTGATTTTTGACAATATGTGTCAATTGTTTTACACGACGTGCTTCGGTGCCATCGCAAAGATGGTATGATCTGTGGTGGCAACCACATATTCATACATTCCCAAATGATGGCATTATACATTAAATAAAAAAAAAAAAAAAAAAAAAAATAGGTTGACGGCACAACAGCCCTGGATCCGAGCTCATTTCTCTCAATTATGCCTTGCGAGGGAATGTAGGAGACCTAGAACGTTCTTCCTATTCCGAATGTCTAATTGAGTAAACGCTTTTCTTGGCAATGAATTTCACTATCGGAAGACTTGCCAAATCCTAGCGAAAAGCGATAGTCGTGGAAAAACATTTTTTGCTTTCTGGTGGCAATCGAACCATAAACCTCCAGCATAACTGGCAGACATGCTTAACATATTTCCAAGGATACGACAGTACAAATTACAGGACAACCCTTTATTGATTTCATCATAGAAACCGAATGGAAATTATAAAGAGAATTAAATGAATGCAGTTTCTTGATGAAGTCATTACAGATTGCATTCTTTCGAAGCACTGGTGAAGACTGATTACTTTGACAGAGTCAATTTGTTATTACAAACGAACCGATTTTAATGAACATTTTTGTTGTATACGCTTGTTATGAAAAACTACGACCTCGTCGACTGTCTAGGAGTTTTTTAAAAAACATACTTTCCTTGAGGAAAACACCATCACTTTTATATTTTTACTCATCGTTGAAGAAAGGAACCCTTTCCCTAAATGTTGCAGGTGTTAAATGATTAAGTTCTATGAAATAAAAATTAATGATGCCTAAATTCCTTCAGAAACAAAGCATATGCTGCCATATTTTTCAATTATTGTAAAGCCTGAAGGTAAACAAATGAGCATACTTTCTTAAGTATTTATGTATCTACTATATATTTTCTACTGTAAAGAAGCATTGCAATGGCAAATCTAAAGCCGTATCTCAACGATTTATATTTTCATTGAAACCTTTTCAAAAATTTTAATACGTTTACAACCTTCAGTGAAAGGAAAACACCTCACAATAAGTACCTGCTCAAAATATGTACTTAATCACACTGTTCAATACATTATTCAAGCGACGGTAAAAGATTCGCTTCTTTTGATCAATTGCCTTCACCTGTCTCGAAAAGACTATACATCAAGTTTGTTTCAATAAACATATACCTACGACTTTGCTTTTAAGAGACTGAAGAAACTCTTTTCGCAAATGTCTTCTACATTGTGTGCAACGATCTGTGAAAACAAATTGAAATTCTGAGTTTTGACATTGATTTCTTAATCTTCAAATGCTTACACATACTTGTATGTAAGTCCTTTCTTCAAGTAATGACGACTGAACAACAAGAAAATCTGAAATGTCTCTCACAGCTGGATGTAGTTGGTGGCAAAAGATAAAAAGCCCGTCAAACTTTACCCAATATTTCGAAAACTGTTTAATTTTAAGATAAAGTGCCCAACCGAAGCGCGGTTAAAGCCTTTTCTTTTTTAATAAATGCCAATCACTGTACACTTAGAGTTTACTAATACATATGTGAAAGGAGGAAACGACAAGTTGAATTTTCCGCCGGTTGAGTTTATCCAAAGATTTAAATTATCAAATTTATCATTGCAGATGTCACGTTTCCCACATCATAGAACATCAGCAGAGACACCCTAAAATATATAAACAAACACGACTACCCAACCCAACCACCTGTGCATGTAAAGGAACATACAATGATTCAAAGATTTGTGTACAACACTCTTCCAAGAGGAAAAAATTGAAGGGCAAGACTAACCTATACCTGGAAATATAAACTTACCAGCTTTCAATCACTGTTTTCCTTTTAAAAGTACTGGTGTAGGTATCAAAGAATGTTTGCTTAACGATGTGGTTCAAGATGTCAGGTAGACGTTAATGCAAATGTTTTTAGAGCTGGCTTGTTTCTACTTGGTATTTATAGGAGTTTCGATACGATCAATCAAAATATTAATTATGAAGGGAGCTGTCAAACTTATATAATTTCCTGTCTGCTGTCTCATAGTTCGAAGAAAAAAAACTTAGAGGTTGCTTTGTGTAGTAACTTTTTACAGGAAAGAAGAGTTTCTGTTGTCTGAGAAGTTATACCTCAAGGTGGCATTGACATTGACGCATTGTCTTATAAATAAGTTACGAAGAAGTATACTCTAGTGACCAGACAAGTGTATTAAATGTGGGAATTAATGTTTTTAATAGAAATGATTGTTTTTTTAGACTTGATTAAGAACATTGGAATTTAAGGAATTATACAGGACAAGCTTTAAAATCTTTCTTAGCTACACATTTTTGAATAGATACTTAACACACTGTTAGCTTTCCATTGACAGTCTTTTGAGAACAGAGACTTGGGGCCAGCCACATAAGACTTTTGGCAGGCTGAATAATTCAGATTGGTACAAATGAGCTTCAGAATGAACCTGTCCGATTTTTTTTTTCTGTTTTAGGTTTTTAAAATACCAGCTGGAGCACTCAGACCTAAATACCGGTCCATTGTACTACCAGATAGCAACCTCCTATTTGTTATAGCTTTCCAGATGTTTAAAGAAAAGCTAAAAGACGCTGCCATGATAAGGAGCCTAAGTTACCAGCTCTCACCATGTCTGCGCCGAGTATCTGTAATCTCATGCGAGAAAAAGCAGGAGCAGGAGCAGTTTTTTTCTGCTACGAGCTAGCAAAAATGTTGCAGTCTTCTTACTAACGTTGAGGAGCATACGCTTGGTTTGTCTGCATCCAATGGAGGCATGCCATCTGCGGGTGTGCTCTTCACAGATTCAATCGTTGATTGAAGCCCTCACTGAGGACGCTGGCAGATCTAGCGACGGTTCAGGTCCTGAGAAAGCTGTTTGAGATTCCTGCCTAGCAAGTTCATCGGCGATCTCATTTCCAGTTTTGCCGTGATGGCCCGGAACCCAAATGAGACTCAAGGAATTTAATCTTCCGACCGCATTCAGAGAGCTCTTGCATTCCTGGATCACTTTCGAAGTGGTTAGAGGGTTGAAAAGGGCCTTAAGCACAGCTTGGCTGTCGTTGCAAACAAAGATACTTTTCCCCGTCAATCCATTGTTCGTTACGTGGCTCAAGGCCATTAGGATAGCATAAGCCTCCGCTAGAAAAATGTATGCGTATGATCCCAAAGATGAGTGCAGTCGTATGTCGCTCTCAACAAAGGCACCAGCACCAGAACCCTCGACGGTTTTGGAGCCATCTGTGAAGATACGATAACAGTTCCTTTCAGGCTCAGATTCTGAAGCTAACCAGTCCTGAACCGGAGGAAAGTTGACTGAGTAATTTTGACGCATTTTGAGCCTTGGGATCATCGTGTTAGACGGCATATCCATTAGACGTGTCCGATACTCGGAGAGCATTTGATTCAAACACTCTGTTATAGGTCCTCAGTTCTAGAAGTAGGTTTTCTAAAGAAGTCAATAAACGGTTAGTTGGTGTGTTCTGAGCGGAGTAAACTTCTTTTTTTCTTCCTTTTTCGAGATACGACCATCGTGATCAGTCTAGTGATCCAAGCCATGAAATACCACGCGTTGATTTCAGAATACGTCGACAAACATCCACGTTTCGTATTGTTCCATGCCTGAAGCCTACCAAATGCATATTTCGGTACATTTGTCTATGCCAGAAGTGTTTTGGTGTGTCTCTCTTGTGTTTCTTCTGCGATCGTGTCTGAACGTTTTGTGACATTTATTTTTGACACTGCTCTGGATCTGTCCTTTGGACATGACAATACCAACTGAGTCAATCATGCTGTATTTTCTTCAAGATGGTATTTGTTGACCTAGGGCCTATAAAAGAAAACTGCGAGTAGTTGTAATACAAGTGAATTATGACAAGTGTAAGAATTGTCTGTAAAACAAAGCCATGGATTTGCTTACTTCTCAACAAGTGTAATGGACGTAAGCCTACAAGTAGCTCTTGACTCGTAGACTTGTAGCTTTGTGTTACAGGTCTTCGATGAAACTTGGTACTTTCAATACGATCAAGCTTGGTACTCCTGCTGTCATACGAATCAATTTCGTCTCAGTTGCTGTCAACCTATTCTCATACTTTTTGTACATTTTCCAACAATGTGAACCGTATGATAAAGCTGGCTGAATAACCTTAGTGTAGAGTCTTCCCTTCAGCTAAGAAGACATTTTTTTGTGAAAGAAGACGGCGGAGTTTTCTCGCCTCTTTATCCACCGTTCACTTACTTGATGATTGATGTTGTCATCATAAATTGCTTAAATATTGATTCCGCAATTTCAAACCCTTGATTCAAATAAATGTCTGGAGAAGACATGTCTGGGTTAGAAAATTGCGGAAAACAGTCTTTTTTGGACTAATTAATTTCTACAAGTTTTATCCTTAACCCACACACTAGGTGGTTCTTGAAATTATCCTCAGTTCTGATGGCTTCATCGTCAGTGAAAAATAATTGAGTGCTTTGGTGTTCTGTATTCTATCATCCTGCAGGGAATCAGGCACGCGACAAACGAACATTGGTTGTCAGATGGCTTCATTATTTTTCGCAGTCCATACAAAAGGTCAGCGATCTTCAATCAGCTTGATCGAACGGTAGTTATAACAACTTTGTATACTTTTCCTTTGTATATTGTGTTGAAAAGTAACTTTCTCCTCGAATCGTGAGTTATCTAAGCCCCGACTTCTCCGATCTTTTTCCGAAACTCATATCTGATGGTATCTCGTTTTTGGTCTAGCACCTTTGTCTTTTTTGAAGTTCTTAGGTGCTTTTCTAGCTTCTTCGTTTCCATTTTTCCTTCCTTGAGCGAGTATTTTTTTTTATTATTATTATCATTTATTCAATCTACCGAGTCTTACTCTTACAGATTTCAGAAACACTATACAACATTTTTATATTTTATATACATTAACATACATTTAAATCTAATAAGTACATTTTTAGCTTCGTTCTAGGTATACATAGATCTATGTCAGAGCATACTGAGTTGAAAAATTTAATACATTTTGTGATAGGCTCATTTGAGCTGTAAGCGTACAAATGGAAAGGGTTGTAAAAAAGATTTCTCTGTCTAATACTCCTTTCTGGTGCATAAATATAAAAACATTTAAGAATTTCCGGACAAACAACTTTATACCAGAACACATCATGTACAAACAATATGCAATTCACATTTCTTCTTTTCTCTAATGTGTCAAGACCTATTAAGGCACAACGAGTTGAATATGAAGGCATTATATCAAGATTCCAATTCAATTTTCTTACTACAAATCGGGTAAAGGCCTTTTGAACTCTTTCCAGACGCAATTTTGAAATGGAACTACATGGACACCAAACAATAGCACAGTATTCAAGCACCGGGCGAACTAGTGACATATAAATTGACTTTAAAGTGTAAGGGTTTGAAAACAACGAACAACTTCTTTTCAAAAAACATAGCAAAGAGTTAGCTTTAGCTACAACATAATCAATGTGAAAGGAAAAAGAAAGCTTAGTATCAAATATGATACCTAAATCATTTACTTCTGTTTTTTTATTCAGATGAATATTAGAAATTTTGTACTGTAAATGTACAGGGAATAATGACCTGTAAACAGAAAATGAGTGGCATTTTGCAATGTTCAAGGACAAGCCATTATCAGTACACCAAGAAGTGATAATATTTAGTTCATTTTGAAGAAGATTGCAGTCATTCAAGTTACGAACACGATTAAAAATTTTTAAGTCATCAGCGTACATTAAGCATTTCGCACTAGAAAGAAGATTTGGAATTTCGTTTACAAAAATATTAAAAAGCAAGGGACCTATATGACTTCCTTGAGGAACACCGGATAGTACATCAATTTGCCTAGAAAAGAAATTGTTCACTTTCACTATTTGTTTTCTGTTAGATAAATAACTTCTTATCCAGTCAAGTAATGAGGAATGTATTCCAAGCACTTTGATTTTGTCAAGAAGAATTTTGTGACAAACAGTATCAAAAGCTTTGTTGAAATCTGTAAATATTACATCTACTTGATATCCTGATTCAAGGGAGTCAAAAAGATACTTGGTAAATGAAATCAAGTTAGTAGAAGTTGATCTACCAGATACAAAACCGTGCTGGCACGTAGAAATTTGTTCCTTAAAATCAAAATATATTTTTTTTGTTACAATGTATTCGAATAACTTGGGAATAGCTGATAACTTTGATATCCCCCGGTAATTTTCTATGTTTTGCTTCGAACCTGCCTTATGAATGGGGGTAATGTATGAAATTTTCCATTCATCTAAAAAATCCCCCGTAGAGAGTGATAAATTAAATATAATATTTAAAGGTTCAGACAATGTCAGATAGCAGCGTTTAAGTAATTCTGATGGTATACCATCCGGACCAGAACTGAAATCAGATTTTAAAGATAATATCCCATTAGAGACATCAAGTTCGGAAATATCTAAACTGCCTACGTTTGAAATAGAAGCAGCATTGTTGCTTGTAGAGTAGTTTATGTTAGAATGATCAACATAAACCGACTCAAAGAACCTTGCAAATAGCTCGCATGTATAGTCAGTAGTGCTCGACTTTTCACCATGCAGTTCCATATTTTCGGGTATACCATATGTATGCCTTTTTCCGTTTAGAAACGTCCAAAAGCCTTTTGGATTTTTTAAAATACTTTGTTCTGTATTCATAACATATTGCTTGTACAAAAATTTGTTCAAGAACTCAAATTCGCGACGCAATTGTGAGAATCGATTTCTGTTAATTTCAGTGTTGTTTTTTTGTAATGTTTTGAATGCTTTATTTTTAACATTTCTTAAATTGCATAAACGTTTATTATACCATGGATGCTTTTGTACAAAATTATTTTTCTTAATTGGTATAAATAAATCAAATCCATGATAAACCACACTAAGAAATTTGCTGTATATTTCATTTAAATTATTACCAGAAAGAAAGTGAGACCAATCAATAACATTAAAGTAATTATTTAAATCCGAATAGTTACCAATCGCAAAATTATACATTCTAATATTTCTAGCATTGTTATGCTCTGCATTTATCAAAAAATTTAATTCAACACAAACATTAAGTGCTTTGTGATGTGTTTTATTTTCGATCAAAGGAAACATAACCTCACTTACTGAACAATCTAAAAAATTACTAACAAAAACAAGATCTAACATCCTGTTTAATGAATTATGGATACGACTTTTTTGATTTAAATTAAAAGAAAACATTGAATCAATAAATTGAAATTCGCATTCATTTTTCAAATTATAAGGGAAAATACGTCTATTAACACTACAATAAACCCACTTTACCTCACCCAAATTATAGTCTCCTAAAGCAATCAAGTGTTGGTAATCAGTCAGCTGGTCCGCGATGACTTCAATGTTCATTGCATGCATTTCGTAAACAGAGAGAAGGCTGCTCGGAGGTATGTAGCTTACAATAATGAACAATTCGTATGCGTTTGGTACACTCTCAAGCGCAATAGTAATACATAGCTGCTCTACACTAGTGTAACGTAGGGAGACTATGCTACTTTTAAGTGATGATCGTACAGCAATTAGAACTCCCCCACCGCGTTTCTCAGAGTTTTGATAGCGATCTCTCCTGTACACCGTGTAAGAACTATCTTTGTATATGAAATGTATAGTACTCTCACCGGATAGCTTTTTTTGTGAACATTGTTCGTCACTAGGGTGCGCCAACATCAGCGGAGAAGTTTGCGAAAAAAAGAATGCTCATGGTGGAATGTATGATGTTAGGCGCACATTTCTTATGGGTTAGAAAGAAAAGCATATAATGATGAAATTATTTATTTACTTATGCTTCCTGCTCTTACATGTATGCACTCTTGTGGAATACATTCGAACTTTTGTGGACTACTTTCGAATTCAAGTTCGACAGTGCAAAAGGGGAAAGTGATAGTACTATACATTTCATATACAAAGGAACTATCAAAGATTTCGGTGGTTAAAATGTGGTGGTGCAACCAAGTCTCTGTAATAACGAGAATATCATACTCATGAAGAGAGGCAGCTAAGAAGAGATCATTCGTTTTAGTGCGTAAACCTCCTGCGTTTTGATAATATATGCTGATTGTGTGTGACGATGAAGATGATGATGAACGTTGACTAGGGCAATTAAGTGATGAGAGTTGATAGGTGTTGATACAAGAATGTACTATTCGCTGATCACTGCAGGGCAAGTGCTCTCGTTTTTTGGCAAAAACTGAAAGTCTTTCACATGCACATTGAGAGGCCAATTTTCTGCGTTGAGAGCTGCATCACTAATACATGATGGTACACCCAAACGAAAATTAATAAATTTTAATGAAGATTTGTCTGCATCTCTTTTGATTAGAGGAAAGCATGATATAGTCCGGTCAATTTATACATAAAAATAGTGGTCAAATAAAGAAAATTCCGACAGAGCCAAATTTTCGTAGAGACCTTAGGTTTACCACAAAGAATAAAGTGCCAAAAGTCCCCATCAGTCCCATGTGTGCTTAAAGACTTATTCGGCGTCAAAGGTCAACATTTTAGGTTTTTTGAATTTTTCTCGTAAACGGTAAGTTTTATCGAAAAACACTTTAGGACAGAGTTGTAGATCTTAAAATTCTCTATAAAAATGGTTCTTATTATTTTTTCTCTAAGACCCACTATTTCCCAGATATTGCGCTTGTAAGAATCACGTTCTACATAATATGCGCACATATGCCACGTTGTGTATTATGTACGCTGAGCTGGTATCGCCACATTTACCAAGCACCGTCAGGTTGGCGACCAAGTGATGTTCCGGCGGTTTCAGCACGCCCCTATAACATGCATCACCAATTACCAACTTGGCTGCTGTCCCTTCCAACGGTCGATAGCTAATGCAAACTCCATGTTTGGTACCCTTATGCCGGGCTATTACGTACACCGTTCCATTTTCCGACCATGAACCATGGCATGAATATTCCTCATCTCCGTCTTCGTTACATTGCGGCCGAACATCAATTAAATTCGGCCCCGTACATCCGATCCACAATTGTCGCTGCGCTTTGTAATTGACAATGCATCCGGGTGCATCCCGCCTGCTACGTTGCGCCAACAACCTGGTCGTTGTTGTATTCAGTTGCACAACACTATCTCTGTTAGTGCTGCTATTGCTACTCCTGCCGCTGCTGCTACTGCTACTACTACTGCTAATAATGTCCTTTACAATTGGATCCTGGTGGTGCCGCTGCTGGTGCTGCTTCTGCTGTTGCTGTTGGATCTCCTTTAAATTGTTGGTCCTGCCGTCAGTTGCAATTGTAATTCCTCCCGATTGAACATTGTCGTGGTTTAATTGTCTCGGAGGTAATTTCAACAATAAACTACTGGTGGTATCATCGTGTGTTTTCTGATTCAAATCGTTCATTTCGATTGCACCCACTGACAATGGTGATCCTGATTTCGAAAACGACGACAATGAAGATGATGATGTTGCCGTCATCGGCGATGCCAATAGTAGTGACGACGTCGATAGTGGTGGCGCTTCGGCTGATACTTCTGTCGATGGTAAAGCTGGTGAAATTGCGTCACGTCGGTTTCTAATTGGAAGTCCTCGAGTATTTGAATGCCATGAAGTGTGTCCCAGTTCCTCGGAATTGTGAAGGTTTAATGTAGTGTGCCTCTTATGTGCGACATCGTGATGATGGTGTCCATGCTGGATATGTCCTTTGTTATTGTTATGGTTACGTTTGTGCCTGGACGAGATATATGGCGGTCCAATAGCTCCACGCAGATGATATAATCCCTCTAAAGGACAGATTTGCGGATCTGGATTGCTTGCCAATAGAGTAATGTATGGCATCTTATTTATGTCAAAGTGATCAGGAGCACAGGCATCCTCCAGTCTAGACGCTTGCTTCCCAGTTTGGATTTCAATCACATGAGTGTCACGGCGATAGAATATCATACACATGAATCCTGATTGACATCCCGTTGTATAGTGCACAACGGCCATCATCTCTGTAGCAGTTTGCTTATTGATTTGCTCGCATAGCGCTCTGGTCTCCATGTATCCATTTGGTTTGATGATGTGCATTGACCCGTCATTTGGATGATAGTTGTACACTGAATTACCCATCAGCGCATGCCAATGTCGGGGTCCTTTAAACCAAGCTGGGAAATCACATCTTTCCGCTGGTGGAGGTTTTCTTAATGACATAATTCTTGACCCAACCTCAGCACTATCTAGTCCATTACACGTTGCGTCTCCTGATTGCGCCAATTTATATTCGGCATCCTTTGAACTCAAAATCCCAGGTCCACCCATAAGTGATGAAATTTTTTCATAGACGAAACATCTGTAACGTTCCTCGTTGGATATTGCATGATGATGTGACACCAAACCAACCAAATATCTTGAATTACCATCCTTCCATGTGGCCAGGCAGGTGAGCTCTTCCACTGTACTTTCGGTGCCTTGAACATCTGGACAAGCTTGAAAACTTAACAGCAGTCGGCTATCTTCGGTACAACTTTCGATGTTTGAAACAGGACTTTTACACTCGCCATGACCACGATTATAGGTAAACACAAATGGTCCTTTTAAAGGACACTTCACAGGCTCAGCGTGCTCTCTGAATAAGCTATAGAGCAACGCATCGCCGGGTATTTGATCGCAGAGGTTCTGTAACGTTTCACGGCCCTTACAAAAATCTGGGGGACAATCATTCATATCATCATTGGATCTCATAATATACTGATCCGATGAGGATAGTCTTGAATGCCCGTTCAAATTGGGATGAGCTCCCCCCCTATGATCACTTTTCAATATGCTACGCATTGCCATTGCAGATGGATTCGACTGATGCATATACATACTGTCACCTTCGCACTCACTTTCTTTATATTGAAGAACATTTTTATGTTTCTCATAGATAACCAGGCACCGATGACATCCTTTCTCGTCGACTATTAAATATTTGTTACCATCCGAAGCAGCACATTTACCCCGATAGCTAAATTGTGATCCTTTAATATGTATTGATTGTTGATAGCCAGATAGAAACCATGAACCCTCCCATCTTTGTGGAAACGTACAATTTGATGCATCTTGCCTAGCTGCCATGCACTTCGCTGATGTGAATATATACAAAACTAAATACAAAGCTGTATTTACGACAAGACGCTACATTTGTAGTGTCCGTCTAAGTTAAGAACGAGAGTTCTTAACAATTTTCTAAAACTTTCTGTGTAATCAAAAAAGATTACACAACATTTTGGCGCAGCCGGTAGGATGATGCTAGAGATTTATCTCAGTAAATCCAAATTTTAAATTTTCGTTTAGCAACTCGCATGTTGTTTAAACAACAAAAAAATAAAAGGAGGCATCATTTCCGTACCAAACAAAAAGTTTTTTCCAAACAAATGTCAAATTCGGACTCAGAAGAGTCAAATAACGAGACATATCTTAACCTGAGGCAACGCAAAATCTACAAAGCGTCAACCTCAACAGCTGCTGCTCTCCTACCCGGCAAACAAAAGACCGTATTGGAGAAAGTTAAAGCACTTCATGAAAAGGCTCAATCCACGGGAAATATATCCCTACTGGCTTTAGACCAACTCGAAGCATCCTCAGAAAAACAAAGGCTTGAACGGCTAAAACAGATAGAAAAGTTAAAGACAGATTCTCTGATTTTCCAGGGAATCCTTCTAAACCAAAGCAGTACTAAACTGACTGATCGTATAACTCAAATAAAGACCCCACCCCAAATCTCCTTTTCGGAACAGTCTCAAACTAACTTGGAATTCCCAGATTTTTCTGATTCAGAAAGTGAGACCATTAATTTAAACATGGCGGTGGATTACACGAAAATTATCAAGCTTACGGCTCAGGTCGTTCCTTTATTTTCCGGAGAGAGACACCCAAAAATCTCCCAAGAACTACAAACATTCATAGGATGTTGTAGGCAGGTGATGTTTTGTCTCTCAGAGGAGGAAAAGGAAGCTTTTGCAAGCTTATTCACCACTAGATTGCGAGGTGAAGCATACGACCTAATAGATACAGCCAGACCCGAAACTTTCCGGGAAGCCGAGGATCTCCTCAGTAGGACATACCTCCCAGTGGAAAACTATAACGAGCTAGTGACACGTTTGATATCGTGCAAACAGGAAAGACAAGAAAGTACCGTAGAATTTGCTTCAAGACTTCGCCACAAGTTGGCACAGTGTCGCGAAGCAGCAGAAATAAAATATCTGAAAAATGCGGACACTGTGAAAACACAGTTGGAAGATTTTGCCATATCCTCTTTCGCTAGTGGGGTTCTAAATCCCCATCTAGGGCAGTATTTACTAGGGTTATCCGAACCCACTTTTGAAGGCATGCTACAGAAAGCTTTCATGATGGAAAAACTGCAAAAAGGGGCGGCACAGAAGCAAATGTTTCAACCATACTTGTCAGAGGAAACGATTCCTGTAGATAAAAACTTCGAGAAAAGTCAAGGTAAGGAACACCAAACAAAACTCCAAATTACTTGCAGTTTTTGCAAATTTAAAGGTCACACATATGAGGATTGTTTAAAAAGGAAAAATACACCCGTATGTGAAAACTGTAAAACCTACGGACATGAGACCCGACTCTGCCGTAGAAAAAATAATTCAAATTATCAGAGCACTAAATTCCAAGATAACAACTGGAATAGAAGCAATAGAGGCGAGTATGTTCCAAAGCAAAACCACACAAATCCATTTAGGAATACTCATAGCGAGCCTAACTTCAAACCCAACTTCTCAGCCCCAAATAGGAACGAATTAAATCCTAGGGCAAGGGTTTTTCAAATGAATTCGGAATGTGATTTTTGCGGAAGAAACTCACACTCTATTAGTCAATGTAGTTTAAAACTCAGGTGGGAAAACAAAAATTCGGGAAACGCTTCATCGTCGACCGAAAAAACCCCGGCTCGACGATAAATAGGAAAAATTTTAAAGGGTATTCTGCAACACAACAGTTTTTCGAAAACTACGAATTGCCTTCTGTTGAAATCCCTACAGATTTTACTAAAAATAAAACCGTTCGTCTGTTAGTGGATACTGGATCTGAAGTCAGCCTCATTAGGAGGAAGGTGTTAAAACAAAACACAAAAATTGACAAAACCAGAAACGTATCCATAAATACTCCATTTGGTTCAGGTAAAACACTTGGACAATGTACTGGAAAATTCAAAATACCCACGGAACCTTCTTGCAACTTTCAAGTAGTTGAAGATGAATTACCCATTCCAGATGACGGAATATTGGGATATAATTTCATTGGGCCACACTGTAATGTGGAGGGTCCCAAAAAGATTTTAAAATTCATCACCACAAAGCAAGAATATATAACTCCACTGTTAGATTCAAAAACAGGGGTTCACGAATTACCAAGTACAAAATTTGGAGATAACTCCTATGGACCTCATTGTAACCATCAGGAAAAAGACACTTGTGGAAAGAGGAAAATAGACCTTGCAGAAAGATTTTCTGATATGGCTAAGACCTCTTCAATCGTTACACAAGATGAACCAAGTTTTACAAAATTAGTAATCAACAGAACAAAGAAACAAATGCCAACCCGTAGAGGCTCTGGTAATAATCTTGGCAATTCTCATAGTAAAGAAGACACTTGTGGAAAGAGGAAAATAGACCTTGCAGAAACTAATCATATAAATCATGGTTCCAATTCAAAAATTAAAAATAATAAGTCAACCCAACGCGGCTCTGATCAAAAAATCAAAAATAATAAGTCAACCCAAAGCGGATCTGACTCAAAAATAAATAATAAGTCAACCCAACGCGGCTCTGATCAAAAAATCAAAAATAAAAAATCAACCCAACGCGGCTTTGATTCAAACATTCATGTAAATGATAAGTCAACCCAAAGCGGATCTGACTGCAAAATTAAAAATGAAAAACCAGCCCTAGGAGGTTTGGTTAATAAAAATAAAACTCGGTATACAACCGAAAGCAAAACAAATAATATGACACTGCACACTGCAGACCCACAAATCAACTCCGAAAATGAATCACAGCAGCAAGACCTGCAAAATATACAAACAAAAAAAAAATTGAAATTGCAAATGTTCAACCGAATTAAAGCATATTTACTCTACTTTATAACTCTTATGATGATAATGCTCTCGGACATAGTAAAAGAGATAGGATACAAAATACTAAATACAATTAATCAAAAAAGATTAGATTTAAATAATGTTGAAATAAATACAATAGGACAAGCATATAAACTAGTTAGGTCAAATTTAGATAATACAATTAAGATAGTGAAACACCCAATAAAAAATAAGGGCAGCTTACAAGTCAAGAACTCGGCGGTAAATCCGATTCCCAATGGAGAAATTATTACAGATTCATTTAGAAATACATGGAAAATAGGACCACTAATAGGTCTAGGAAGTTTTGGTCAAGTATACTCAGCATGTAAAGCCTCAAACCCACAAAAGAAAACACCTGACTATAAGTACGTCGCGAAGATTGAACCACACGATAGTGGGACACTCTTTGTGGAGATGCATTTCTATATGAATAATACTCATTCAGAGGACATAACACAGTTTAAAAAACTTCACGATATAAAATCTTTAGGAATACCCCAACTAGTAGGTACCGGATCACACGACTATGATAATGTTTTACATCGTTTTTTGGTCATGCCACGGTACGGAGATAATATCTGGAAACTTTTCCTTGAAAACGGAAGAAAAATTCCAGAACATACCATCTACCGTTTAGCGTTACAGATATTAGATGTGTACGAATACATTCACGGCAGAACCTATGCCCATACAGATTTGAAAGGAACAAACATCTTATTAGGTTGTGAAAAAGACAATACCACACAAGCGTATCTGGTAGATTTCGGCTTAGCAAGCCACTACACCCAAGAAAATTTCAAACCAAATCCTAAGAAAATGCACCACGGTACAATTGAGTACACCTCTAGAGATGCTCACCTAGGTGTAATCACCATGCGAGGAGATTTCGAGATCCTTGGATACAACCTTATCGAGTGGTCAGGAGTGATGTTGCCTTGGGAGCAAGAAAATCTTCTTAAAAATCCTTTAAGGGTCCAAAAGTCAAAAGAAACCTTTATGGGTAATGTTACTATAAGTTTGAAAAAACTATACCACAATCAAACACCAAATGCAATTCTGGAGTTCACAAAATATGTTGCTTCTTTGAAGTACAATGAGACACCAGACTATAATAAATGTCGACAAATATTCCAATCAGGACTAAAAACTCTTAAAGCTATTAACTCAGGTGATCTAGAGTTCAAATTAGGCCCAACACAAAAATTTGTATCTTTACCAAGATGGGAGTCTGACCAAGAAAACAAAGACGAAAACAGTAGGATAGTTGAAAAGAATAATTCTGAAACAAATTTAGTAATAAAAAACCAACCAATAAGCAATAAAACAATTCAACTCAATCTAAAGGAAGGGTTGAAAATTCCCTCTAGATCGAGAATGACTGTAGAACTACCGTACAGAAGTGAAGAAGCCATGATCTGTCTATCCAAACAAATTGAGGACGGAGTGTTCTTGGGTAGCTGTTTGATAGGAGACAATAAAAGACACGTTGTAGTACCCATAATAAATACACATCAACATGAAATCAAAATAACACATATCGAGCTGGAAATGGCCCCCCTAAAAGATTTCGATGTAGTAGATATTAATACCCACCAAAAAGATTTTGGTACTGACGAGGTAGAATGTTATCATACAATAACTCAAAATAGTATCGTAAACAATAGAATACAAGAATTAACAACCAAATTGAACAAAGATGATAGCCTAAACGAAGAAGAAAAAGAATCTATAGTAGACCTTTGTTCAAAATACAATGACATATTTTTCCTACCGGGTGACAGACTCACTCACACTACAACCATGCTGCATAAAATCCCAATTAACCAAGACCAAGCCCCTATAAACACCAAAATGTATAGGCTCCCTGAGAAACAACGAGGAATAATAAATGAACAACTTGCTGAAATGTTAGAAAACGACATAGTCCAACCCAGCAAAAGTCCTTGGAACTCACCACTTTTAGTGGTACCCAAAAAGGCAGGACCCGACGGAGAGGTACGTTGGAGGGTAGTAGTCGATTTCCGTAAGGTGAACGAATGCACGATAGGAGATGCTTTCCCGCTACCTCGTATCGAAGACATACTTGACCAACTTGGTCATGCTAGATATTTCACAACACTGGATCTTGCCAGTGGTTACCATCAAGTTCTTGTCCATCCAGAAGATAGGGAAAAAACAGCTTTCAGTACGGCCTATGGCCACTACGAATTTAAGCGAATGCCTTTTGGACTCAAAGGAGCTCCAGCGACATTCCAAAGACTCATGAACTATATCCTTACTGGTCTACAAGGACTAGAATGCTTTGTCTATTTAGATGATATAGTCGTCTATGGAAAAAATCTGGTAGACCATAACAGAAAATTGGAGTTAATTTTCGAGAGAATGCGAGAACATAACTTAAAATTGAACGTAGAGAAATGTCAATTTCTCAGACGAGAAGTAGTATATTTAGGACACAAATGTTCCGCAGAAGGAGCACTTCCCGATCCAGGAAAAACTAGTTGTGTGCAAAACTTCCCTGTACCTCGCACGATGAAGCAAACACAATCCTTCCTTGGTTTGGCCAATTACTACCGGAAATTTATTCCAAACTTTTCGAAAATAGTTCGACCACTGACAAATCTTACTCGAAAGGACGTTAAATTCACTTGGACAGACAGATGCCAAGAAGCATTCCAAACAATAAAGAACTTGCTAGTAACACCCCCGTTATTAATCTATCCCGATTTTAAAAAACCATTCATTCTCACAACTGACGCTAGCAATGAAGCGATAGGGGCAATTCTCTCGCAAGGAGAAGTAGGGAAAGACAAACCCATTGCATACGCTAGTCGTGCATTAAACAAAGCAGAAAGAAACTACTCCACTATAGAAAAAGAAATGTTAGCTGTTGTTTGGGCGACTAAAAATGTTAGATGTTACTTGTTAGGAAGAAAATTTATAGTGTACACAGATCACGAACCATTGACAGGTAATTTTAGAGTAAGTGACCCCACGTCAAGGTTAATAAGGTTCCACCACAAACTATCCGAATATGACTGTTGTTTAAAATATAAAGCAGGTAAGACTAACGTCAATGCAGATGCACTGAGTAGGATACCACTAACGGTACCTGATGAGGACAAGAACCAAGAACGTGAGAAAACTTGTTTAGCTGTAACGAGAGCTCAGAGAGCTTTACAATTACTAGATAAAGAAGACACTAATATTGAACGACACGACTCTGACGAATCTTGTAGTAACGCGAAAATTACCCAACAAAGCACATCGACAATAAATGAAATCGAAGACTTCAAATATAACAGACAGAAGATCGATAAGCCCGAAGAAATATTGAATGTACTCAGAGATTATCATGACTCCCCGTTTGGCGGACACCAAGGTGTCATAAACACATATAAAAGAATCCGAAAGAATTACGTTTGGCCAAAAATGTTCCAGGACATATCTAAATACATAAGGAAATGCCCAAAATGCCAAAAAATGAAATCAAGTCCAGAAACAAAAATGCCAATGATAATTACTGACACAAGTCAAATTCCTTTTGACAAGGTTTATTTAGACATAGTAGGGCCACTGCAAGAATCATACTCAGGAAATAAGTACATTTTGACGTTTCAAGACAACTTGACTAAATACGTTGACTTCTACGCAATACCTAATCAGGAAGCCGTAACAATAGCCCAGATATTTTTTGAACAAATCATAACAAGATACAGAATACCCAACAAACTAGTTACAGACCAAGGAACAAATTTCTTAAGCAAGTTATTTAAACAAGTATGCAAATTACTTAAAATTGAGAAACTGCAAACTACCGCCTATCACCCTCAATCGAATGGTGCATTGGAAAGGGCACATAGACCACTAGTAGAATATTTAAGAACGATCTGCGATGAAAACCCAAGATCTTGGGATCAATTTCTTAGAACCGCCGCGCTTGTTTATAACAATAGCATTCATGAGGGTACTAAGTTTACCCCTATGGACTGTCTTTTTGGTTTCACCTCCGACATACCTTCAAGCCTTAAAAAAGAACCCGAACCCATATACGACCACGAAAATTACTATTATACTTTACGGTATAAGTTACAGAAAATACATTCTTTAGCTAGGAAAAATTTGATTATTAGTAAAAAGAATTCAAAAAATTATTACGACAAGAAAATAAGAACTATAACTTTTCACGTAGGAGACAAAGTACTTTTGAAAAACGAGAATAGACAACACAAATTATCTGAAATATGGACAGGACCATATCCTGTTGTACAAATTACGAGCCCCACAGATAGTGTAATATTAATTAAGAAAAAACAGGTAACCATTCATAATAATCGTCTAAAACATTATTACGAATAACAGCTACTCTTTTTCATACAATAAATTTTTTTTGCTAAGCAACGCTCCCCTAAAACCAAAAATATATACAATTGCTACAAATGCATATTACTAACCCCACGAAAGTCTGTATTCATGTTTCCATTCCATTTATAAAGTGAAAATGGCAAGGCAAGGTAAAAGAAACTGAACCTACCTTAAAATCGAAAACTGTCAATTTGAAAAAAAAAAAAATAAATAAAAAGGTCACTGCCTAAAACCACTTCTTGAATTTCACATTCATTCAATAACACATGTTTAAAGTCATCAAAGAAAGAGCGCATTGAAATTAACATAATAAAAATCAACGGCACACGCCAAATGCGCAACAGTAAACAGTTTCAATAAACGATCAAATTACATTCACATCCACTAAACCTCTTGAACGAAAACCGTAAATACGAAACAAAATTTTTGTATAAATCAGCAATCGCTGTCTGTTTTCTTTGTAATAGTAGTAACCATTAGCCCAATGATTTTTTTTTTTTTGGAGTAATGAATCACTACGGAATTTAATGTAGAAATAAAATAGAATCTGCAAACATTTTTTGAAATACAAATTTATTTTTAGAATATGATTCCGGTCAAAGTAACAACAACCCTAAAAGTCTTGATTATAACGTTGGCAATATACATGGGAGAGGGAACTTTCGAGACACATTCGACACAAACGCTTAACAATACATACAATACATAAAAAAAAAAAAAAAAAAAAAAAAAAAAATATATATAAAAGTAAATTTTCTGAAAAGAGGGAAATATCCCCACTGAAAAAAAAAAGGATAAATCCCCAACACAATAAAATAAATAAAACAAAACAAAAAAAAAAAAAAAAAAAAAAAAAAAAAACAAAAAGAGAGAGAAAAAATATAAAAGTTAATTTTCTGAAAAGAGGGAAATACCCCCACTGAACTGAGAAAAAAAGAGGGATAAATCCCCACATCCTAATTATATTACTTTTTCAGGACAAACAAAAATTTAATTCGACTAGGAACCATGTTCCATGACACTCACCAAGGACGCACACCTATGACGAAATCCTGTAAACGATAAATACAAATCATTTTGGAAAACATTGAATTACACAACATTTGGCATTTGGCACAACTAAGGAGACACAAAAGATTACTACTGGAAACTCCAATCAACACTTAACAACAATATATAAAAAAAAAAAGAGATCTTAATTCTAAATTTATAAAAAAAAAAAAAAAAAAAAATTAAATACAACATGTATGACATGAAAAATTAAAATTAAATACAACATGTATGACATAAAAAATTAAAATTAAAGACAACATGTATCATGAAAAACAAATGATTTGCAAAAAAAAAAAAAAAAGAAACAAAAGAAAAAACGTTAAGAATAAAAATTTAATTTGTCCTTTATAAAATTGTACCTTATGATTTAATATTCAGTAAACTGGCATTTTTATTTTACACATATTGTTTTCAAATACACAACATTATATAATTATTATCTAGTTAATATTTTTCTTGTAAGTCATTAGAAAAGTTTTTTTTCAATAAAATTCTTATTCCCCAATCAATTTTATAACAACCGATTTTTAATCTGAATGAAAGTTGATACCAATTCCTAAAAAAGTATATAAACATAACAATGTAAAAAAAAAAAAAAAAAAAATATAGATATATGTAAAATTAATTTTAGAAATCAATGAACAAATAATTAGAGTATATAAGGAATAATATAATATATAAGAAATACTAAAAATGTATATAAACATAGCAACGTACTAAAATTAATGAACACAAAAAAAAAAAAAATATATATATATGTAAAGTTAATTAGAATACAAATTGAAAAACAATGACAATTGTATAAAATAATTACAAAAAATGTTCCTATAACCTATGACTGAGTCACCGACAGTTCCCAAACTTTAAACGCACAAAATAATTGATCACCGCACATATTTTCAATCCCACTTGAAAGACGGACTTAGCATTTTTTGTCTCTTCCAAACAAAAAAAATTATCTCTTTTAAAGGGGGGAGGTGTTGTGTATTATTGTATAACACACGAAATCCTAACCAACCCTAATTTCATTCCAGCTTCAAGGCCAAGGTCAGCACTAAAGCATTCGAATTGTAAACAAACATTCGATCGCTAAGTGTATGACGCAAAACAAAAAGCGCAATTTCTGGGTGACGATTCAGTTAATTCATATACTGAAGCGTCATCAGAAAAATGCAAACAAATTATTGCGGCCAAATAATGAACTGGAATGAACTTTCAGAAAACAAATAATGCTGACGAGTGGTAAAGGAAATGTGTGACGAATATTTTATAGGACAAATTGTTTTGATGACTGAGGAATAGGTATAGAAACATTTAAGAAATACCGATGTCGAAATGTCATGATTTCGACATCATGAATTTACCAACACTTCATGACATAGTTTAAGTTTATCTATGTAAGCTATTTTAAGGTATAAATAGTAAATGAAAAATGAATGAGGGAGATGAGTAATAAAGTAAACACTTAGTGAGTTAACCACAGAAGTTTTTATTTGCTGATAAACTGTTGGAACAAGAAGAGGACTTTTGCTTTTGCTGAAAAATTAAGGTGAGTATAACTAAATCTGGCTCTTTAGCCTAGTATTCCGGGATGGTGCGCCCTTAAAACCCACCAAACAAACCCCCTATCCCAATCCCCAGTTAAGGAAGACGACAAGACGCTACATTTGTAGTGTCCGTCTAAGTTAAGAACGAGAGTTCTTAACAATTTTCTAAAACTTTCTGTGTAATCAAAAAAGATTACACAACACATATTTAGGTGCTCAACCAAGACAAAATGCATTCTCGTGTCTCCTTTTATGTCTACATTATACTATTCTAAGAAATTATACTCTAAAAAGACCACCGCCCGGTCCCTTACCGAGTCCCCTCTACTGGAATAACATCTGGCCTTGAATATGGCTATGTGTATTTATTACAAGCGTCTACTATTGTAGTTAGTGCTGATCAATAAAAAAAAAATGTCACAATTTTGCTTTATTTGTAATAAACTGGAATGCCAACTTTAATCGATTCAAGTGTTGCGAGTAGTGATGAGTTTGCTGATTATTTAAGAAGCCAAAAGTCCATAACAATTCACATGGATTGCAGAAAATCATATACCCGAATCCCTTCTCAGATTATATGCCCATAAAAGGATCAATAAAGATCCTCCACTTTTGCTGTATCTTTCAATCAGAAATTCTATCTGTGAAGCCGAAAAATTTATCAACTAAAATACTGACATCCTCATAGACAGCCAGGCGCTCATTAAAGCTATCTCTTCTTTATTCTCTTCTTTATTGTCACAAAATCCAAATAAGTAGAAAACTGTAGCATTAATAACGAATACTGCTTATTTAATTTGGGTTCCAGGTCATCGTGCCATAACTGGTAACGAATTGGCGGATAAGTTAGCCAAAATCCGGTCAATACTGTTATCAAGTTATCAAGTCACTAGAACGAGATAAAATCAAAACCCAACAAAACCTTCTAAAAAATGGAGGCCATCTCAAGAAACATGCAGAGTTTCCAGAAACCTATGGCCAGATATTTCCAAGAAAAAAAGAAAGCTCTTCTCTAGTTTAGCGGACCTTTGCTCTCCCCGGTGATTGGCGTTCTCAACTGACCCTCAACTCATTGGGAACCAAAATAATGAGAAAAGGCATAAGCACATCCTATACTTATACGAGGGAGCGTTTTTATATATATATATATTATATTCGCGGAATGAGGGGGTTAGAGGGGGGTGACTATGCTCATTATAGTCGTAACGAGTTCAGCTACTCTTAGTATGAATACGAGGTTTCATTGTTCTTAGACAATTTGTCTTCGAGCTATCGTCAACAAAGCAACACAATCGGGAGTAAAAAGTGAAATACGGAGAAAAACAACAGCGCGTAGAGTGTTCACTTGAATTTTTGGACCTCTGTAATGAAGACAAGGAACGTGTATTGAGCCGAACTGTTTCTGGAGAAGAAAATTGGGTTCATCATTATGAGCCTGAGTCTAAACAAGACTCCATGCAGTGGCACAAAAAACGCACAGCACCTCCTAAAAAGTTTAAGGTATCACAGTCAGCGGAAAAACTCATGGCAACGGTCTTTTGGGACTCGGAAGGAATATTACTTATCGATTATAAAGATAAAGGTGTTTCTATAACCGGAGAATACTACGCTTCAATATTAGAGCGATTGAAAGAAGCCATTAAAAAGAAAAGACGGGGAAATTGACGGAAGGTGTGCTGCTTTTGCACGACAACGCGCCTGTGCACAAGATCCGCATTGCGTTGGCTGCCCTGAATAAAGTGGGCCTCGATATTTTGGATCACCCACCCTACAGTCCAGACCTGGCCCCGAGTGATTATTATCTGTTCCCAAAAATGAAAAAAGAGCTTCGGGGTAAGCAATTTACCAATGATGATGAAGTCAAAGAGGCAGTTTCGGCGTATTTTGAAGGTAAAGACAAAACATTTTTTTATGAGGGTATAAATAAATTAATTGAAAGATCTGAAAAACGTATCCGTCTTGCATTGAAATAAGGAAAAATAATTTGGTTTTTTTATTTCCACCCTATATCCCCCATTCCGCGAATATAAAAACGCTCCCTAGTATTTAGAGGATGTCAATACGAAGAGACAAAGAAATAAACAGCGTTTTTAAACAAAATGTGGATTCACTTATTCGCGCTCTAGTATGGGGTGGACTTACTTTTGAAGTACTGGCCTGTTCTTCCTAACGTTGTCTTTTTGATGCAGAGATTGAAGTTTTTCGGGATTCGGGTATATGATTTTCTGCAATCCACGTGAATTGTTATGGACTTTTGGTTTCTTAAATAATCAGCAAACTCATTACTTCTCGCGACACTTGAATCGATTAAAGTTGGCATTCCACGACTAACCAAAACAGTTTCATCTTCAGTCAAAAGTTTATTACAAATAAAGCAAAATTGTGACATTTTTTTTTTATTGATCAGCACTAACTACAATAGTAGACGCTTGTAATAAATACACATAGCCATATTCAAGGCCAGATGTTATTCCAGTAGAGGGGACTCGGTAAGGGACCGGGCGGTGGTCTTTTTAGAGTATAATTTCTTAGAATAGTATAATGTAGACATAAAAGGAGACACGAGAATGCATTTTGTCTTGGTTGAGCACCTAAATATGTATATACGTGGCATATGTGCGCATATTATGTAGAACGTGATTCTTACAAGCGCAATATCTGGGAAATAGTGGGTCTTAGAGAAAAAATAATAAGAACCATTTTTATAGAGAATTTTAAGATCTACAACTGTGTCCCAAAGTGTTTTTCGATAAAACTTACCGTTTTCGAAAAAAATTCAAAAAACCTAAAATTTTGACCTTTGACCCCGAATAAGTCTTTAAGCACACATGGGACTGATAGGGACTTTTGGCACTTTACTCTTTGTGGTAAACCTAAGGTCTCTACGAAAATTTGGCTCTGTCGGAATTTTCTTTATTTCAATTGTATTAATTGACCGGACTAATAGAAAAGTAGCGGGAACATTGAGCTTCTTGGCAGCATACGCAATTAACGCTTCAGCAGTGGTATTTACCGAAAAGCGAGAGAGGTGCAACCATTTTTTTGTTGATATGACTTCAACATCTGAGTAGGTAGAATCTTTGCCGATAACCTTGTTGCGTTTTGTTGTTTTGGTTTTTTTCTACTCGTTGCGGTGCTCCATTTGGGTTGAGGTTCAATGACCTGTCTAGCCGATGAAGTAGATGATAGAGGTTCACTAGGCTCCGTGAGAGGAGGATGATCACCGATATTATTGTTTATTGAAGAGTCTGACACATGTATTTCGCGGCTAGTTTTAGGAAAATTGTTCTTTTGTTTTTTCTTGCTAACAACTTCAGCTGATTCCAAAGGGTTTGTTTTTAGATTTTTTATCTCAGTAGATAAATTAACCACTTGCTTGGCAAGATCACTTATTCTCGCCATCAAACCGAGTATTGGCACACTAGCACACGAATTACATCTCCATGATAAGTTAATCGACAGTTTAATGCAATTTAACGCCGAGTGGGGAATGGCTGTACATTTATCATGAAATTTTAAACAGCATAAGCCCGCACAAATGACATAGTCTTTACTAATTTTCATATCGCACTTGGGGCAAATTTCCGACATTATTGCGAGAAAGAAAGAAATTAACTTAGGGGAGAGAATAAAAACACGTCTGAACTCTACGAAGGTTGGTTGGTATGTTTTGAAGATTATTGTCCTTACTTAAGGTTTTTCTTCAATAGTTTGATTTGCACTAGCAGCGGAGGCAGAATCTTCTTCCAACCCGCAAAACAAGAACCTCCGTGCTCTTTGCTTGGAGAAGTTCAATTAAAACTTTTGGCTCAAATTGCTTCTAAACTGCGCCTTAAGACACGCAAAATATGTTTTTCGCTGATAACCAACAACAAACATATAGTTTATATTTATACCGAAAAACAAGTTGTTGCATTGCAAAACAAATTGGTCTTGGTATTCCAACAGGACGCACCACTGTGACTGGAGAAACAGTTGAATTTAATTTGGTGGTGTAGGCAAGGAACACGTAGCTGTCCATAGTTGCCCGTCAAAAGCTTTGCTTTAATTTTAAATGACAGTAATCGCTTTTCCTCATCGTGCTTATGATTTGTCATTACTACTAAAACTAAGGCTTTTCAGTTATTGCAAAAAAAAAAAAATGTAAATTGGAAAATTTCCTACGCTCCATTTATTTCACGTCAAATTACCATTTTATCTCATGGTGTCGAAAATAATAACGACATGCGGAAGTCTAAATTAACAAATGATTTGAACAAAAGGTTCCACAAAGCTACCACAACCGAGTACAGAACTACGGATGCTCTGACCAACATCGAAATTAAATTGCAATGAACAATTATACAAGTCTAACCATTTAAAACCAATAAACTTGTTTATTGCCATTATTTATCATTTAAATAGGTCAAAACGCAACCGAGAATCACCGCCGCTGATTGGTGTGAAAAATAATTCACACTCGTTTTGCACTCACTAACTAATTGTAGTTCTAAGTTTCTAAAATGCAAACATTTCCGTGTGTGGTGTACGTTTAAATGAACATCACTTTGGATAACATTTGCCCAGCCAGCGCCAGCAGCCTCAAGCTATGTCGTATGTGTCGGTGACGCCAAGCAATTACTCATACGTTACATAATAAAACATAATAAGCACGCAATCACAAGCATCCCCTAGCACCTACATATTTGCATTTGTTTTCAAAATATTGTGTTCAGCGTAATGTGGCAGAACATGTAAAGCGTGCAAAACGCTAATTAAATCCAACAGAATAACCACGTTTTGTGGCTCCCGCACTAAAAGATGACACCACAACCCACTGTGATTTTGCATAATATTTTTGTGTGATATTCATTGACAACAACTAGCAAAGTGTGATTTAAGGAAGAACAAACAGTTGAAAGGATCATAAATAAAAAAGGAAAAATGAAAAATGTAAAGTAAGAGCAAGTAGAAAAGGCCATGTTGTTTTCAGTTTAATTTGATGTCACAGTCACGGAGTTTGGAGAGAGGGTGAAGAGTGAAGATCTAAATCAAGCTACACATTCACAAATGAGGACTCTTCAATGTGTATGCAGTGATTTCTCTAATGCCATACTGGCTTAGGTAGTGTAGTGAGTGCTCCTTGCTTCATTGAAACAGCGCACCCAAGACAAAAGTCAATGTTGAATGGAACAACTTTAAGTTTCAGGTGACTGTGAAGTTAAACTCACAAAAAACACTTGGTTGGAGTATTTTCGGCAAGGTAAGGAATTTCGGGAATGAGAGATAGTGAAGGAAGTGGTTGTAGGTGGTGGTTATAAATGGGCCATAGCATAGCTTTTATGTACATTTTCCAGTGAAGCGAAATAAGAACGGTACTTGTAAATATTGTCTTGTTTTGGTTAGCTTTTGGAGTCGATGGCTGGAAAATTAATTGGAAAGCACAGCAGCACATTCCTTGCTTTGCTTAAATTAAGTATTCGGGGTTGGAAACGGAATGCAAATCTATAGTTTCCTCAAATAAGGCAGTTATCTATAAAAGGCAAGTGTACACAGCAATGGCAAAACATTATGATACATGAATTCTCGGAAGTTTTGTTTATTTCGTTGGAATTTGTTGCTGAGATAAAATGAACTGCAAACAACTTACATAACTGAATCGCGAAAGAATTCAAAAACGGAAATTAAATAGGTTCTAGGAAGCTTTCGGCTGAGGGTGGGGTTTGTTTGCTTGCAAAACTGACTCCGAATGCGGTAGAAAAACTTAACAAAATTCCTTGAGTATCCCGGTATAGCTGGAAACGCGATTGTCGATTAATTTGTCAGACAAGAATCTCAGACAGCTTTCTCAGGACCTGAATCGGTGCTTGTTCTGCTGATGACTTCATCAGTGAGAGTCTCCATCAACAATTGGATCTGTCAACAGTATAACCACATATGGAATGTTTTTATTGGATGCAGATAGAGTAAGCGTATTGTCTTAAAAATTTACAAGAAAGCTACAGCTCTTTTACTATTACTTAACAGAAAAGGCTTTAGAAAACTTGTTAGAGTTGCTAACATTTGAACGTGTTCTAGACTTAGAAATTCGGTGGAGAGGATGGCAACACCTCGGGACACTTCCCCCATGTCTATCCCGCATTTCTTCAATAAAGTTAGCAGACACTGGACGCAGGTATAGTAAGAGCTGGCAATCAAGTATTTTTATCTTGGAAGGATCTTATGGCTTTTCATCAAACATCTGGTGAGCTATTGGGTGTTGGTTTTTTTAGAGGTTGGTTTTTTGAATAGGAATAAAATTGACATTTTGTGGTCAAATCGGCCAACTCAAATGTCATTTATGTTCAATTTGGTTCGCCATTTTATCATGAATAGGGTGTCAAAAGAACAACGCTTGCAAATCGTGCAAATTTATTTCGAAAACAATGGTTCAGTTTGCGAAGCTTACCCCAAGCTGCGAGCTGCGTCCATTTTATGGTCGACATAATCGCCCATCAGACCAAATAATTCGGTTAGTTTATGTGATAATACGCATACGCAGAGACGTCGAACAGTGCGCACCGAAGAAACAATCGCCGCTGTAAAGCAAAGTTTTGAAGAGGACCCGAATGAATCGATTCGCCACAGTGCACAGCAATTGGAGCTTTGTCCATCAACTTTATGGAAGATTTTGCGCAAAGATCTTGGCTTACGACCTTACAAGATCCAGCTTGCGCAAGAAATAAAGCCGCAAGACTGTGCAATGCGTCGTGATTTTGGTGTGTGGACCGAAAATGAGATTGATCTCGATGCTGATTTTCATCGCAAAATTTTGTTCAGTGATGAGGCTCATTTTTGATTGAATGGTTACGTCAACAAGCGAAATTGCTGCATTTGGAGTTAAGAGAATCCACATGAGTACCTTGAAACGCTATCACATCCACAAAAGCTGACTGTTTGGTGTGTTCTATGGGCTGGTGGATTCATTGGACCATACTTCTTCCAAAATGATGCAGGCGAGCCAGTTACCGTAAATGGAGACCGGTATAGAGCCATGATAACCGACTATTTTTTCCACGAATCGGATGGCATGAATGTGGATTATATGTAGTTCCAACAAGATGGCGGCGGCGCTACATGACACATCGATTTGTTAAAAGAAACATTCGATGAATGCATAATTTTGCGGAATGGACCTGTCAATGGGCTCCCAGATCGTGTGATATGACAGCATTGGCTTATTTGCTTGGGCGTTATGTGAAGTTGCTCGTCTATGGCAACAAACCAGAAATGTAAGGGAGCTTTGAAGCCAAAATTTGTGGCGTTATTGCCGACATACGGCCTCAAATGCTTGAAAAAGTGGTTGAAATTGGACTTTTAGACTTGGTTTTATTCGAGCCAGCCACGGAGGTCACATGCCCAAAGTCATATTTATGGCTTTAAATTATCTTTCCCATAGTAAAAAGATGGACATTAAATCGACTTTCTTGTGTTTTATTTCAATTCGAAAGTCTTTACCTCTTAAAAAAACACCCTTTATAAAAAAGATGGTAGCACCCATCCATTGGTAGGGAAATACACACACATTGACGACTGCGTACTCCACTGATTATTTTGTGAGTCTACGGCAAAAATCAAAAGCTGCTTCGAGATTTAAGAGGTCTTAACTCCAGGTTAACGCTTTCTCTTAATAGACATATTTGATTTCAATAGCATCAGTTGAACAAGGTTACTTAAGTACAACCAATTTACTTCGACAATACTTCAAAGAGTTCTTTGACGTATCTTTCGGTAAAAGCCGCAATATTTAATAACTCTCGGCGAGGGCGCAATACTTCAATGGCAACACCCTTGACAAATCAATGTGAACACCAATTTAGTAGCGACAGGTTGTATTCCACTGACAACTTCCTTAAAGAGTCTTAATCAATAAAAGCTCATAAGTTTCGCACTACTCTTGGTAGCTCATGGATATGTTTGCTGGCGCCGAATTACCGCACACGTGATCGAGTAATACGCGACTGAATTATGTGTTTTTGGCATTACTTCTAACGTTATCAATTTCGGACCTCAATTTGACATTCTTTCATCAGTATTTGAACGAATTGAGGTCGATAAATGAGTACCAGACTGATATTGTGTAATAAAGAGCGAATGTTGAAAGAAAAAAGCATTCACTCACTCAATCACAGATACGATAAATCGACCTTTTTTTATATTAAGATCATCCCTCATAGTTGTTCTGAAACTAGCAATCATTTCTCTTCGGCTTATAAGAGATCCCTTAAAGTAAATGCTCCACACCACTCTTTTCCACAAAAAAATTTATATAAAAGAAAAAAATGATGACGGATGGTGCCCTCATCATGAGAAAACATGAAAATTTGGCGTTTAACCTTGATTTTATGAATATTTCACTCAAGACTAACCCTTTTCTTTATGCAGCGTTTATGGATGAAGTATGTTACATTTAATAACAAAAGGCCTACATCCACATTAAACATAAGCCCAGTGTCGTTAAATTTTTTTAAATTATTTGCCCGCCCTAATTTGATGATAAAATGAAAAGAAATTTTATGATTCGCGCCTCACAATGACGAAAAAGTTTTTTGCATATATAAAATAAAGATGTTAAATGTGATGTCTTGTCTCCTCCCAAAGACTTAGTCACCATGTCACAGAAGGTACGACAATGACTACATTTTCCGTATGGTAATTTAGTTCACCGCAATATTTTTAACCGACACAAAGACAACCCTTTCGAAACGTGCCAACATAAGTAGCAAACTCGTTTCAAAAGTCAAGGTTTTTATTTCAAAACCACAAAATCTGTAAAGTCGCAAACATATACATTTTTTTTAGGATACCAATGTGTAGGAGCTTGAGTGTGGGATGTTCTTAAATTTGAATTTTTAAATAAAATTCAAACGATTCCACAAACGAAATTCAATTAAACCGAGCTTCTTAAGGGCTTCATGTTGGTGCTTTTCGAACAGTAAAGTGTCATTTCATCATCACAATAAAACAAAAACTTGGAATTTAAAAACAGATGCTGGCAAAATCTGGAATAGTGCCTGCCGCTTCAATGGCAAAACCCATCAAAAAGAAAGGAGAAGAAATCATTAGTCAAAATAAATACGAAAATAAAATGAATGAAATTAATGATACAAAAATACTGCGATTACTCGTGTGATGTCTTCCCTTCTTCTTCATCTTCTTCTGTTTTTTTTTTGTTTTGTTTTTTGTTCAAGGACCATTGAGCAAAAAAGGAAAGCGTTTCGATCCCATAGACGCTACTTGCCACACCAATCGTGAAAATACGATGACGAAGATGCGGTTGCTAATACGAGATTAATATTTACAGAGGACCAAAGAATAATAAATAAAAGCTTTCGAGTGTTATCTTATAATTCATAAATTAAATATATACTTTTTGGTTCTTTTGAAAAAAATTAATCAAAACAGCGAGGGGAAAAAGTTGTGATATCCTCTCAGACTCAGGCAGGCAACATCAACTTCAGTATCACGCATTGAACAGACACGAAGAGATAAACCAACATTAAAATGAAGCCGCAAAGATATCCGTAATCTATATGACAATGAGTTCGTGATTCGATGTAGTCTTTCGGCAAGGCGTTGGCCATTGTGTGTTCGGGTTCAGAACGTCGTCGTCGGCTTCGACTTTGTCGATGGTTTAAGAATAAAAGTTAGACAGGTTATCATTTCCTTTTTGGAGGAGACGGTGTATGGCGTGTTTGAAGGATAATGCCAAAGGAATTGAATTGTTATAAATTAGGACAGGTGAAGGGAGGGCTTATTGTAATAATGTTAATGTTTTATACCTCCACATTCAGTATTTGATTAATAAATGTTTTTCGGTAAGTCTTCACAGAATGCTATTTATATTTATCTACACACAGGATCCGTACCACATGCTAGGCAATTTTGATGGCCACAAGGGACCACCTACAATATTTTATCTTTCGAAATGGTCAAATGCGAAAGACGGAGATCCATCTCTGACTCTGCGTTATTCTTCAAAACCAAATGTATCCTGTGGGACGTCAAAGACAAATGAGTTCTTCTTCCCTTAGTTTTATTGCCTTCTTGGAAAAGCCTCTCGGAGATGTATTTCACAATGGACTCTTCCATACATGTATCACAAAAGCAAAGGAAATTGAGCTTTGTCCTTTGGCAGCGCCAACAGATTTTTGGATAAATCAATTTTTGCAAAAAGTGACTGAATGAACATTATTTGATTTGAGATAACCGAGCACCATTAAAAACTTCACCAAGGGTGTGATAACACATTTTTTGACAGGAAAAGAACCTTTAGCAATGTCATATCTGTAAGGGCTTTTGTAAATGGGCCCCGCACAGGAAGCATTTGTACTTAATTGATGAGATAAATTTGAACATTTCTCATGGATCGTGACGACCGGCTGTTTTTACTGTCGAAATTTGTGGAGTTGAGGGTGTTGTATAATACAGGAGAGACAGTCTCTCTGCAATAGAGTCTTTGAAAAAGAAAGGAAAATTAAACCACATCATACCTAATACGTATTTTACGAGTTCTTTATAGGTGGTTAGGTGGTCGGCCGGTTAAATGGCTAACAATAATGGCACCGTTTACACTTCACGAAGCCAACTTTTATGCATGTAGAGACAAAATATAATTATCGTTCAAAACAACTTGCGGTGAAATGACCCATTCTGCTGTCAGTTGTAAAATTGAGTTCTTAGCTTCTTAGCTCTAAATAAAGACGCATTTGGTAATAAGGTTGAAATTTAATTATGATGTTTCAATCCGATAAGTTTTCAGACCAATTCAAATTTAAAACCGAACTACCATTCGTTAGTTTAGTTAATGCAGGCTATTAAATCGACATAGTAAACTAAAACCAACTTGGACATAATTTTTTAAAGTTTTTTGGTTGGTTTCGCCTATTTAATTTTTAAGGCTTCAACGTTCCTTTCACCTGGCTTGTCGACCAAGATGTCAGTGAACTCCTGGTATTGGCTTATACCGAGTGGCTTATCTTTCCACTTATCTGGGCAGATAAGCTCAGGTCTTGGCAATGCCAGCATAGAAGGCCTTTACTAAGTTACCCAAAGTACCAGTTGAACCACGAGAAGATGTGAAGCAATCCTCAATTCCAGCTATTGTCAACCACTTCTTTGCAGCTGGAGCAGATACAATACAAGTACCATGTGGAGCTGGGATCAAACGCACAGATACCAAACCACACTTGCCTGTAACTTTACATGACACTGGGCTTACCGATTTCGTTACCCCAGTATCCACGACGGAACTAGATAACAATCGTCAAACACTCAGTCTATTATCGTGAATATTGTCCGAATACTATTTTATTTCATTTTACTTTCAGACATTAAAAGATTTTGAGCGATATTCAATTAGCTTGTAAGAAAAACCAACAACAATAAGCAACCTGTGTGTTGGTTAAAGTAAAAAACAAAAATTTTATATTGGTATAATGCAGAGTGTATTCTACTGCCTAGAAATATTCAAACCCCCACCACTGGTAAGGTGGTTGGAATTAATTCACAATACATTGCAATAAAATACATGCTCCTTCATTTTAGACCATAAATTTTTTTATGGAAGTGAAGATAGCCAATTATAATCCCTTAAAAATGGTAAAGATTCGACAACAATGAGAAGTCATAGCGTTCACTTATATAATTACATACATAAGCTGGCGCAACAGAGCGAGAACCCTCGGGGTCGAGTGCATTTCTTCTCACAACCATACCCCGTGGAGAATGGAGGGATCCTACAATTGTTTGCCGATTCTGAAAGGTGAATCGAGAAATTTGTTTTCATGGTAATTTTATGTTTGATTTTTACCTTAAATTACTTTTAATGAATGCTCAACTACCTTCATTTGCAGTACCAAAATTTTGCAAGTAAAATTTTTGAGCGAATCAGTGAAGATTTAAGATAAAACGTTAACCATGTCACTTTAGAAAGTTTCTCATAGATTTTCAAACGTTCAGCCTTGCTCTGCATACTTTGTTCAAAACCAAACAGCTCATGGGCTGGTTATGTTTTAATGAAATCTCAAATTAAAATATTTTTCTCTTTCCACATCCTTGCAATCGTATGACTCCTTGAAAACACTCGGTGCGATTCAGCACTTAGAAAGTTTTACCAGAATCTGGTTAGTGAAGCTTCAACTATTGAATTGAATAATTTGCATGGAATCAGAGACTTGTGATTCCTAGAATTAGCATACGAATACCAAATGCTAAAAGGGTAATGCGAATAAGTCGAATATTCCAGTAGGCAGACTTGAATACTGCACATCGAAAATGTAGCCGCCTTTTTGTAAGCTGCTTTGCATATTTATTTGACAAAATATCTACTTAAAGACTTGCTTCTTCCATAAGGTGGTGGCAAGGAGGTAGGTAGAAAATTCGGGCAGTGTTTCATTTCCATTGCATATTGATTTTGATGAAATGAAGTTGCCATTACTGCTCATTACTATCATTTGAGTTGCAAGTTATGTTGTGTAGCTGGTGTTGGTTATTGTGAAACCATATTACTCAGCCATCTCTGATGACAAAGGTTTCCTATTGGGCAATCTAAAATTATTGTATTCGTGTGAGTAGAAAATTGCACGGTGCTGCCAAAATAATGCGCGCAACAGAGTCCCAGGGTCTTGCGCATTTCTCACAACCGCGCCATGTGAGGGAATGGAGGGGACCTACAATTTTTTGCCAGTTACGAATGGCTAATCGAGAAAACGCTTTTCATAACAGAGGACATTCCAATTTTACCCGTGGAAAAACATTTTTTTGCCTGTGTTGGGATTCGAACCACGAACCTCTGGGTTAACTGGCAGACATGCTTACCCTCACGCCACGGGTGTTGCTAGAGTCTGAGCGAATTTTAAGATGTTGGGAACTTTGTCATTGGAATACAATTGAATACTACTTTCTCGTTTAACGTAATGATTTAAATTTTTGGTAAAAGAAATAGGAAAAGCTAGTTTCTAAATCTATTTTCGATTTTTGAAGAGGGAACAAACACAATTTTGTCACGAAAATGAGAACTGTCCTGCCTAAAGGTGGACGTCTTGCATCCCTACTCGGGGGTCTTGCCAAATCCCTGGGAAAACAATTGGATGGTTCTGGAGTTCGATACCGGCACAACTTGGTGGTGCAAGAATTTAAAGAAGTTCCCTTAGAAGTGCACAAATTATAGTTTACATGTGTCGGTAAGTACTGCAGCGACTGCATATTGCGTTTTACAAAAATACGCCAAATGGTAAAACGCATACCGTAGCTAAGCTCACTTGAACTTTCATTTTGATCAAAGCACTCATAAGAAAACCAAATAATAGCTATCTTTTTGATTATTTTCACTTTCAAAGTCTGTAATGAATTGAATTTTCCAACTTTGGATCAATATACACTTCAGGGCCAGAAAACATCAATCATGATATTTTAGGTATGTAAAGACTCAGCCACGAACGTTACGAATGAATGCCTTACATATTTTTAATAAAGTTTGTTTCAAAATTTAACATAATATCGTAATCAATACACCCCTATATGCGTAAAACACAGTACAAAATACATAACCTAAAATTAAAATTGAATATTTTGAAATTGTTTCTCATCCATTGTCTAAAGTATCTTTTCCAGACAAGAATTTCAATAGCCTTGTTTTATGATAATAGCCAAAACTCTGTCAAGCCAATTTCCACAATATGCTGTCGAAGTGAAGGTAAGCGAACTAATCCAATATTACTTTGCTCTTTTGTGTTTCTCTTAAGAGTATTCACAACCCTTGCGGTTGAAAATGTGATGGAATTTCGTCGGTTAGATTTCAGAATGTTTTTGACGTGCATATAGAGACGTTGGTATAAAACCCCCTACCACATTTTTACTCAGTTCTTCAAGTGGGTGTCAGAAGCAGACATACAAAACTATACCATACAATATCTGTCTCTCATATCACCCCCACACAATATCCCATCCCTCAGGTGTACAAATCTATCGACTCGTCTTTAAAAAGAAAGGGTTGGCCAATTTGCAAGAATACTTCCCCATTTACTCTCAGAAATGTGTAATGGAAAACTGAAATGTGAATGAATTTGATGAGAAATACTAACTGACCAAGGTTAGAGATGGAAGGGAATAAGGAATGAAAACGAATAAATGAAGTAGAGAATTGATAATTGTTTCAGATGGAACGTCTGTGTATATATCGATTTCATATCGTAATGTAATCCACAAGATGTTGTTTAATTGTGTATTGTTTTCCTCAGTAATTAGAAGTTATTTTGTTCTCAATTTCAATGGTGCTCAAGGCTTATTTTGTCAACCTGAAAAACAATCCGATTTATTGATTGTTGTGATTACTCGGTTTAGTTGCTGTGTGCTTTCGCTTGTTTCATGGAAATATTGACATATTTTGGTAAGATATAAAATGACCGATAAAATCTTTTGAATGGAACTATGCGGTCTCGTACTTTTGAAGTGGAAAATGTTGAGGTTTTTGGTTTATTGTAGTTTTGGGCCTGTTTCTGTACGTTAGAGTTCGTTCGTGCAATTATTATTATTTGAATACAAATACAAATCAAAAGACTTCGATTGTGAAATGCAAATGAAATGCGGTCTATGCATGTGAAAGATGTTTGAAAATATCAATATCTGTGCTTCTAGGATTGTTTTATCAGTCTGGCAAGTCCATTTACCTACTGCTTTTAGTTTTTTGTTTGGTTTTATGGGTATTATGGGCATTGTCATATGCCACTTCCGTCTGACAATATTTAATATAATTTTTGCATGGAGCTTATAAAGTATTTATAACGCCTATTTTTCGCTTTCAACTTCATGTGTATATAGCAAACAAAAATGTAAGATGTGTAACATCGTTGCTTTTGTTTTACTTTAATCGATCGGGGTGGTTTCATGACAAGAAACGAAAGTGTGAAGCTAGGATATGTGAAAGACGGAAGTGTACAAGAGGAAGCTAAGGAAGCAATTTCAATGTCAGTTGATTTGAAATCTGTTCAAAGAAGTGACAAGACTGATTCTCAATCTGATAACGCGAGAATGTTTGAAACCAATCCAGTCATGGCTGCGTTGTAGAAGAATCAATATAAGCTGTCGGAAAAAAGCTTTCCAGACACGAAAAAATCTCCTGTTCGGATTTTAAATGGTGAATTGGGTTTGGAGCTTACTTGAGCCTGATTGGTTAGTGGTTTGGTAAAATGATTATCATTGTTTATATAATTTCTAATATAGTCAAGTACGTATGAAAAATTAAGGTCGGCTGAGACAAGTCTCGAGGTGTAATGCATTTCCAGGACTCACAATTTTTGGTTTATTCCGAACGGCTAAGAAAGACAGAACATTGCGGAGGATTTTTTTTCTTAAAACTAACGCGCACATCAAGGGGTTACGACTACCCTTTTAATGTGCGAGCATTTAGAAAAATAGGAGAGGATTTGAAAAGAGACACCGATGCACGTTGCTTTTAAATTTTTGTGAATCATAATGCAAGAGAAATACACAGCCAGGTAAAACATTCCAAATTCGGGTGGTGCGACCAAAATAAGAATCTTCATACTTGACTGTTCGCCTGAAGTTGGGCTCAAGGTAAAACTGATGGGCATTCCTAGCGAGGCGAGTGTTGCGGCTAAATTTTTTCGGGGGAGAATGCAGCTGGTTATCACTAGAGCACTTTTTGTGAAAAAAGCGATGAAAGAGAGAGAGAAAGGTTAACGTTTCGACGATGTTCAAGAGAACCAATCGAGTCTACGATTGAACTATCAGCTATCAATTTCAACGCTCTGTTTCGTACCCTGTCAAGTAGGCGCAAAGGAGATTGGGGAGCACCTGACCAGACATCAGAGTTATATTCCACTTTTGGACGGATGTAGGCTTTATAAATTGTAGCCCGATCGGAAGGTGTGAAGAACTTCCTGCATCGTCTCAAAAATCCTAAGCATTAAGCAGCGTTTTTGCAACTTCAAATACGTGGTCGTTGTAACGAAGACCATCGTTTACACACATACCAAGAACTGACAGTTTTTCGGTTTCTTCGATGCAGATTGGAGGTACCATTCATAAATAATGGAAATGGGGGCATGTTAAGCTTGAACGACAAGAGACAGCATTGAGTTTTCGAAGCATTTAATTCACAACGGTTTTTATTACCCCATGTAACAATGCTGTCAAAGTCAGAATTCAATGAGGTTATCATACGCAACCGTTCCAGTTCCAGGGACTTGAATTTGGAAACGAATATAAGAAGCTGAGGTTTAAGTCGTCAGCAAAACAGCTAAGCGGATTAGAAATTTCAGACAAGAGATCATTTATGAAAATGAGGAAGAGAGTCGGAGACAAAATGGATCCCTGGTGCACTTCAACATCTATGAAGTGAGTATCAGACCTTAAGTCATACATAATACAAATTGTATTGAACGGTCAGAAAGGTAGTTTCTAATCCTCATCATCCAGGGCTCTAGGCTCACCGATACTAAAAGTTTGCATTTTTGATAAAAGAGCTTGATGCTTAACTCTATCAAATGCTTTAGAAATATCAAGCACAATAATTTTACCTTCTCCAAAACAATGTAAAGATTGTTTCCACTTTTCGGTCAGATAAGCCATCAAATCACCAACTGAGCGAGTTCGAAAAAATATCTGCTTCATCACAGAATTTTCAAACTCGAGCTCAAATGGAGAAGTGTCGAGTTGGCAGCAAATTGAGCTACCAGCAAATTGGCCTTGTCGATGGAGCTAACATACGGAGAGTTATTGAAGACAAGCGTTGGGACCGATGCCATGATCGAATTCTTAATGTTCTTGACAAAAGACCAAAGACTTGCCAGTTCCTCACAAAATTCGATACCCACCCGTGGAAAAGCTGTTTGCTGGTTGTGGGACTTGAACCGCTAACAACCACATAACATGTTAACCATTGCGTCCCGACCTCTAGACACTGCAGAGCAATTTAACATCATCTATGTTTTGCTTGAAAATGTTCCTAATCAGTTCAAGGGTTTTTATGTTAGGCACAGTTTTTAAAGCAAGAGAGCATACCGCCTTCTTTGTAAAATTTTTTCTTCTAACATGCCTAATACACTATAATTTTTGAACCACACTTTACTAAGCCACATAATTGGTTACAACTCAGCTGCTTTGCATGCTAAAATTTCATTCAATATACATATACATACATTACATACATTGTGCGAGGGAATCCAAACAGATTAATTACTCGTATCAACTTTATGATCAGCTCTCTCAATTAAATAATTTCCAAGAGATTTGCAAGATTTGACCCCATTCAACTAATTGCGAAAGACGAAACCAGTGTTTATATATAAAAAAAACAAGAAATCTACTTCAACACGATTCAACGAACCATTAATTAAAGTGTCTTGAGAAAAATTAATCATCTTTTGTCTCGGGCACTTAAAAAAGGTTTATTTTACTCCAGGGTGTATTTTCATGAAATGAAACGGGAAAAGTCCTGAAAGTTTTTAATGCATACCAAATTCCTTCCACCATCATCTCTTGCTAAAGGCTCTTATCAAGTTAATATAACGCTGGGCTTGTCTCCATCAGTAAGTATAATAAAACCAAATCCATTGTTTGCCAATAAAAAGAAGGAACATTCACATTAAGCTGTAAACAAAAAAATGAAGGAGACCTCCATTGCCTAAGCCGAACGTAAAACACACTTTGGTCTAAGAACCTAAAGTCCTAACCAACGAACAATGCCAGATGAATATAAATAAAAAATGAGCAACACGCTTTTTACATACATTATGTACATAAAGTAGTTTATGCTTGCCGAAAGCTTGTTGATTGAGACCTAGGTCCCTCTTGGTTTCTACTTTTCTTACAAAGAAAAGAATCTCGTTCTCGTCTGCTTTCAGTTTTCCTTTTTTGAATTTTTTGAATTCATGTTTGAGGGAAATTAAATTTGTCGCTGTTAAGTTCAATTCTCAAATGTATGTTTGGTTGTGTAATGTTGAAGCTGTGTTAGTTGAAAGTCTTGCCTCAAATTGAATACATAAAGTCTTGGATAAAGTTTTGAATAAAAGAAAAACTTTTTAGTGTTACAGTTGGCAAATTGTTCGCATAAAATGCTGTTCGTACAGATGTACAGACGATAATGAGATTGGTTGAAAACAATAGGGCCAACGTTTAATATTTAATTTTCAAGTCGTTTAAACATTCCAACTGAAGTGATTGTGCCAAGCAAAGTATGCAACTAAAGTACTCGCTTTGTTTTGGTTATGTCTACGAAAGCAAGATAAGGAAGGTTTGAGGACGATAACATTCCATTCTTACTCATGAGGACTACTCAGTTGAATGATGACAACTTTGTACGAACACACCCAAAGCAATCATGTTTACACTGAAGCCTACACGATTTTCTGGTTGTAGAACAACGGAAAACCTTGAAGGAATAGAAGAAGGTTGTTCACAAAATAATTTAATTCACACTGCCCTCATCTAAGTAAGTTTCTATGGGATTTAATGATGAGAAACCTTAGAGCAGGTCACTCAATTGCTATTATTGATGTGGTTTTGTGTAAAAAATGGCCGATTTGAAATGATAATATTACAGATAAAGTTACAGATGAAATAAAGGATCCGCCAAATAACTTTTTTGAAAAGCTGATTTTTTTTTGGCAAAATCGGCATCTTCGCTAAGTCGATCTCAGGCCCACTTAGCGAAAGCGCATTGGATGGTCCGTATGGTCAGCGTATGCACAACCATATTCCTTCATCGGAAGGATAAAACTAATTATCAGTCAAATCAGACATGATCTAAGTGTTACCATTCACAAAATAAGCAATAGTTGAAAAAAAAGTTAGATGGCGGACCCTTAACTTTATTCCGCTATCAGTTCAAAACTAACTAAAATTTCATTTACACGCTTTTTGTAGCTTCTCTGTCAGCTGGTAGTATCTTGAATTTTTGGCCTTTTTCAGAAGTCGAAATTGTGCACACATACTAAGGACAACACTATAAACCTTAATTTGGTATCAGCCGGAGCAGACAATTTTCGAAAAAGTATACATACATATGTGTTATTGTAAAGGAATAAGGTAAAATTGCTATTACTCGTAATTGTAAGTAAATAAGCATTGCAAAGCTTGTTTTTTTAGAAGTTCGGTTTTCAATCTGGCATTAGTTTTTCGGAATTGGCTGTTTTTGACAGCTGTTACTTGATTTATGCTCAGCCGTCATCGTCAAGGTTTTTATAAAAATATTATGTCTTTGAGAAAATGCTCACAATTTCAAATGTAATGTATGTCAGCCACTTACTGCTGAAATTATTCTTTATTTTTTAAGAGCAAACTTATAATACACATTTCGGTAAATAGACGAATTGTTTTAAGGAGATATTCTGGTGTAGAATTAAAAACAAAAATCGATTTTTTTTTATGTTTTCATGTATTTAAGAATAGATTTTTTTTATTTTAAGGTGTGTCCACACCAGAGAAACATTTCAAGAAATATTGGTTCAAAAACGTTTCTAAAATGTTTCCCATTTGTATAAAAAACATTTTTGAAACATTTCGGAAACATTTCAGAAACATTTCAGAAATGTTTCTGAAATGTTTTTTGGTTTGGACGTTTGAAACATTTCTGAAATGTTTCTGAAATGTTTTTTGTTTCCCATTTTCAATGGGATTTTTTTTTTGTTTCTCGAGCTCAGCTTAGTGCTTGAATATGGATTGTAAAGAAGTAGCAATTATAGCGTCGTGTTTTATAATCATGAAAAAATAAAATAAAAAAAACCAAGACAGTGGCAAAGAAACATTTTGAAAAATAAAAATAATTCAGGTGGTGTAAAATTACTGGAAGAACTGAAAATTGATGGTTTAAGTGGATATAGAAATTTCGCTAGAATGTCAAGTGAGGACTTCGAGTTTCTTGTTAATTTGGTTGGTCATAAAATTAGAAAACAAAATACAAACTTCAGATCGAGCATAAGTGAAGTAGAACGTTTAGCAGTGACTCGTCGATTTTTGGCCACTGGTGATTCATATCACTCTTTAATGAATTTATTTAAAATTTCGAAACAAAGCATATCTTGTATTGTGCCCGAAGTTTGCGAAGCACTTGTGAATGGTCTTCAAAGTTATATGCGGGTATGTCTAAGATATTCTGTTCTTAAGCCATTATCTAACTTTTATTTTATCGAATAGGTTCCTGCAACAGAATCTGAATGGCTGAAATTGCAGATGGTTTTGATTAAAGATGGCAATTTAAACAATGTGTTGGTGCAATGGATGGTCGTCATATAGTTATATCATCACCTTTTCATAGTGGTTCTGATTACTTCAAATACAAAGGAACTTTTAGCGTTGTGCTTTTGGCCGTAGTTGACTCGTCATATTCTTTTATATTCGTCGATGTTGGCTGTAAAGATCGTATATCTGACGGTGGTGTTTTTAAGAACAGTAAGCTATGAACGGCTTTAAACAACGAAACACTGAATTTGCCAGATTATAACATATTACCAGGAAGAGAACATCCAGTACCCTACGTTATAGTCAGCGATGCCGCATTTCCATTGCACACTCATATTTTAAAACCATTCAGTGGTACATATCCAAAAGGGTCAAGGGAGCGCATTTTCAATTATAGATTAAGCAGAGTTTCATATAATTTTATTAATTGGATAACATCCTCGTTATTCCACACTTTTCGCGACATTTTTGTTATAACAAAAAGAAACCACTTTGCACTTCCACTCGCTTTATTTGCAAATGTTTCAGAAAAACAAAGAAAGTTTTCCATTCAGAATGGGAAACAAAAAACATTCCAAAAGCATTTCAGAAACATTTCAGAAATGTTTCACGAAGCGTCCACACCAAAACAACTTTATAGAAACATTTCTGAAACATTTCTGAAACATTTCTGAAACATTTCTGAAACATTTCTGAAACATTTCAGAAATGTTTTTTTGTTTCTGAAATGTTTCTGAAATGTTTTTGGAATGTTTCTGAAATGTTTCTGAAATGTTTCAAAAATGTTTCTCTGGTGTGGACATACCTTTAGGTTTAAAACACGTTAAGTGTAGAATTGTTCATTCGAAGATGAGGTCATGCAAGAACCAAAGAATATTCGAAGAAGGGGTGTTTCTTATATTAAGGGGACTAATCAATCTTTTACTGAATATTTTGTGCCAGGATCTGGCTATGGCAGGACGATAGATAGATATGGCAGATGTCTATGTTTTTAATATGATATCTGAGAGAGCAGTGTCCAGTGAGGAAGTCTGTAAGTGATTTTGCGTCACGTTTGCTCATGTCAAGAATCTTTTTCATACGTCTTTGAGATAAGTCGATGAATAGTTTTGACTGACAGTGGCCAGTAGAGGTTTTCTAGGTGTGGATAATTATCTGCCGTTCCTTAGTAACCAGTTCGCGTTTAATGCCGCTGATTGGGAGACTGAGGTAGGGTTGCTTGCCTTTGGCTCTCACCAAGCCAAGAATAGGTCAACAAGACGATTTTTCAAAATTCAAATTAATTTCGGAAGCATATGTATTTTGCGGGAGTGTATTATAACGAAACTTCAAGCGCTTGCTACTCGAAACTGTCATTTTCAAAACTATGGTCATGATTTCTCGAGATCTGCTAGACCAGTTTACCTGAAATTCTTTAAGAGTTTTTTCTATAGTTTTCTCTATGGTCGGAACCCAGATTTCATTTTTCTTCTATTTTCAAAAATTTGAAAAAGTCCGAAAAAGTGGTAAAAAATTTTTGTTTCCTTTTGTTCTGGGATTCGTCATTTTGTGAATGATTTTTATTTTAACTTTTCCGTTAGCACGACCATAGCAACATTATTCTAGATTAACAATTTTATTGGTTTCCGATTGCTCTAAGGGTTAAAATCAGCTTTGTCACTGTTGGAAAAAATTTCCGAAGTAGATTTACAAAAGTGGAATAGATTTCACTTTTATGCAGAAGGTGCACAAATAAATACACCAATTTCTTTTCAAAGAATTTGAAAATTCATAAATAAATAAATTAAAAAAATAATTAACTCTCTCCATTGTAAAGTCTACATGCATAAACCGAAGCCTATATCTTTAATACAGGAGCGTTTGGAAAATGGTTGTATTCAGTATATGGACTATGAATTCATTTATGAGTTTTGCAATTGCTTGAGTTTAGTTTTTGTTCCTACAAGCAAAAGTTCCGTAGTTATTTTCTTAAGGCAGTAGAATAACTTGAGAAAAAAACTGCAGTACATATATATTGCAAATGCAGTAAATTCACAAACCTGCTTGGAATTGCAGCCATGGTCACGTCCCAATTTTTTGAGACTCGCCTGTATTTTCTGTGTTCTTTAAATGTTAATTTATAACTTTTAATATGTTGAATGGGTGGTAAAGTATTGATCGCTTAATTTTTATGACACCTACAAAATTACATGAAATTCCTGCCTTCGAGGATTTTCTTTATCAAAAGTTTAGAAAAAATATGAAATTGGACTAAGCGAATGGACATTTTAAGGCAGCTGCGTCCACCATTTGCATGAAATAATCTTCAAACATTAAATAATATCGACCGTACTATCGACTCAAATGAAAGTTTCATGCTTTTTTCTGAATTATATGTTTTTTTATTTATTTTTAAAGCTCTTATGAAATAACTCACTGTTTTGAATGAGTTTATAAGCGTGTGATTTCCTCTTCTTTTAAATCTGATAGCTGACAAATAGATCATGAGACTGTTTTTTCCAGAAAATTTCGCTTTCACTTTATTTTAACATTGAAGCTTCAATTACATAAAGGAAGGTTTTTTTTTTTTTAAATTACCACTGACATAACAATTTATTTCTTTCAGACTAGCGTTAAGCTACCCACCCCCAATGGTGCTCAGTTTTATCGATCGTCAAAAACTAACAATTTCTAATGGCGCTTCTGTATTGCTCCAAAAGCAGACTCTTTTAATAATAGACCTTAAAGTATTTAATTCTACTTACGCTTCACTGCAAAATTTTAAACTACCAATCTGCGAAAAGCAGAAAAAGTTTCAGCTGTTATATTTATCCTTACCATACCTCCTTCAATATACACAGGTACATGTCTATTTTCTGTTTGAAATTCGTTGCCATGTTGACCCTTAATTCCAGGTGAAATGCTGCCTACTTTTTATTCTAACCATTTTTCTGCAGAATTCATTGCCAAAGGTAATCAACAGAGATTTGGATCTTTCGCCAAAAATACCTTTAGCCTACTTCTTGGTTCGTTGCTTTCACGCAAACTGTTAAGGGCTTTGGCGTTCCGCCCACATTTACAAATTACTTTTCCTCTGCAGCTGTTCGTGCTTTCTTCTCAAGATTTTTGTCCAATTGAACCAAATATTTATAACCCAGAAGTCCAATACCCTTTCATACATCGCAATAATTTATTCAAGACTCTTTTTAAAATGTTCGTCCTCGTAAGGAACAAACTGCACCTCTGTTTCCACACTGTCAGAGTTTAATTTTTTCGCTCTTCCACTAAATAGCCTTTGGGATGTACTCGTACAAGAAAATTCATCTACACACAGTTAGTGTGTTCATCGTACGGACAAAAGGAAACGAAAAGTAGAACCTAATTTCGACGAAGCAATTTATTGACCTTTCAGAAAAAAAAAAAAAAAAAAATAAGAAAATAAAAAGAATATCTACCCACCCGCCTTCATATTTAAAGAAGCGTCTATAGCGCTGCCTATTCGTATATCCTAATGATGCGTAAAAATGCTCAAATTCACTTTGCTTTCCCGGAGAGCTGCTGTAGTCCGTAGTGGTTGAGACGTGGTAGCACTTTGAATTGTGCGTTGTGTCACTCTTTTTGAGTAAGAAGAATTTGGTTAGTCTTTTTTTTCTATTTACCTGTGTAAGCAGTGTTTGTTTGTATTATTTACAAATTGAAATTTATGACTGGTTTATTTGGAGCTCTGGTAATGATTTAAATTTGTTATTACAGGGTTCTACATTAAAAGGAAATGTAAAAACAGTTTCGGGGTGTTGCTATCTCTGTGTTGCTTTCTTTCCAGATTTGAGATTCCACTTTGTTTTAATTTAAAATATCATTTGCCTGTAGCTACCGTTCCCAAGTGTTTTAAGGATTTTCCAACCAAAATGTTGTTTCCGTGAGTAATTAAATGTAAAATCATTTTTTTTCTTTTTGCTAAGCATCATCAAGAACATGGCGAGTTTCTCAAACCAGTGTTTCCTCTGCTTATTCATTTCCATAAGCCGTGACAACAAGAGACCAATCAATGGGATTTGAAAAAGCAGGCCCCAGTGTCTACAACAAAAACTGATCACACTTCGTGAGACAGTTTTGAAAACTTTTCACAAAATAATTTAAATAAATAAACTTTGCCAATTTGCACACCATTACTTTTTCGTTTTTCCCTATCGCTAGGTGGCAAAGGTTTTTGTGTTGAAAACGTGCCCGGCATAGTCCCATCTGAAATTTATTTATTCAACATCTCAAATGCGATAAGACGATCAATATTCCTTCTTAAAATTATCATACCTCACTTATTACCATAGTGTTTTGGTTAGTCGCTAATTCAATAAATTTGGAAGTATTTAACTAACGACTGGGATAGGAACAAGTTAGTAAATTTTTTATCAGTATACCTACGGGTTTTAAGAGTTGGACGACGAATTTGTGTTCCCCCCCACAAATGCCTTTGCTTGGGAAAGTTAACGTTTGAAGTTCCAAAGCGCCTGAGGGTTGTTATGACAATCATATATTTATGATTCTTTCTGTGAACTTAGTTTGCCAAAGGTCAACCTATAGCCCGCATAATACACAAAAATGTTTATGTATCAGTATCGAAAACTTGCGAAAACAATTCTTAGATAAGGATTTTCCAAAGAAATTGGGTTTATTCGCATAATATTGTCAATAAAAAAACAAATAGTTTTACTGGAATCATAGCTACTCCGGTTTCAATGAAAAAAAGAGAAAAACATCGTTTTATTAAAAGCTTAAGGATTATGCTTTTTATTTTTTGAAAAGGTTTTCTACAAGTTGAAACTTTGATTGTCAGTGGCGATTTCTTTGAACATAATTCTCCCACACTAAAAGTAGTCTTGACCCTTTGACACTGGCTAGCTTTCTACTTACCAAGGAACACCAATGTAGAACTTGCTTCAAGGAATGTATAGTATTGTAAAATAAAAACTTTCAAACTTTGGGAGCAACTAAATCTGAATTTGCAACGAAAATCCACTGTTCGACCACAGACATATCTTTTTTTCAATTTATTTAGCTACTAGCTGTGCCAGCGACTTCGTCCGCGTGGAATAGTGACTTTCGGCAGCATTCTTAATTTTTTAGGCTACTTATTTTGCAAATAAGACACATTCATGCGTTTTAATAATTTATTGTTATTTTATTTTATTTAAGTATATGTTTGCACACGACGTTCTTATTTTTTCCATCTTTTGCGAAATAAAAAGGTTTTGTAGGATTGATATACGTGATTCTGCCACATAAAGTTGCCATGGGATATTTTTCTAAACGAATACCTGCAACTTAAAGCGTCTGAGCCTTATTTATAATGTCCAATCAGTGGGAATTAAAGGAAACGGGGAATCGAAACGTTTTCTCCTTTTTTCGTTCCAGTCATTATTAATGCCGCATCCCAGATGTGTAATTTTTAGCTGTGTACAATTCTGGATTACTCATTTTTGGCACTGGAACATCAACTTGCTGCCACTCCGAATAATCCTAAGAAATTGAGAAACTCTATAGGGTATGATGTGACTTGCTCAGTGTCCATAATATTGTCTATTGATAGACATTCGCCAACGTCCCCCAATACATCAAACATAATTTATTAGTTTATATGGTTAACTATCTCATTAGTCGGCGCCGAAATCGCCTTTCAAACAGCCATTCCCGATTGCCAATTATTATTTGAAGATCAAGATAGACATTTCTTTCAGGTCTAATGTATTTTCGACAGTTTGACAGAAATCACCCCGCAGTGAAAGAACTTTTATCGACCCAGCAGTCTTAAGGTTCCCGTTTACGGTGTCGATCCCGTAGAAATATAGGGATTACTTATTAAGCCTATGTCTTTCCTCAGGCTCTAGGCTATCTCTGAATAAAATTCCATTTAAATCGGATCAGTTTTCTGGGCGGCAGAAAGTAACAAAGAAACACGAACAGACAGAGTTAATTTTGGATTTGTAATATTAGTAAGGATGTCCATCTTCGGGTTCTAGACTATCTCTGTACCAAAATTCATATAAATCGGTTCAATAGTTTGGGTGGTAAATATAAACAAAGAAAAACAGACAGACAGAGTTAAATTCGGATTTATAATGTTAATAAAGTCTTCCATTCCCGTGGGAACATGAGGGCGTTTCCGGAGGATGACTTGAAGTTTACATTACTCGGGAATAGTGCAGTATTCTAACGGTGGACGTTTTTTGAAATGGGTGCTGTATTTTCCAAGTTCCCGTTCCCATGGGAATACAGGGATAAAACATATTGCATAACATATATGTCCATCCTCAGGTTCTAGACTGTCTCTGTACCAAAATTCATATAAATAGGTTCAATAGTTTGGGCAGTTAATGGTTACAAAGAGAAATAGACAGACAGATTTAACAGACTTGTAATATTAGTAAAGACTCCCGTTCCCGTGGAAACATGGTGAACGTTCCCGTGAGGGATATGGGGATGAATAAAAGTTTATGTTGCTCGGGGATTATGGAGCATTCCAACGGTGGAAGAGTTTTTGAAATCGGTGCCATAGTGTCAAAGTTCCCGTATACGTTCCTGCTCCCCTGGGAATATAGGGAATAAATATATAGCGTATGTCCTTCCTCAGGTTCTGAATAATCTTTGTAAAAAATTTAATTTAAATCAGTTTATTAGTTTGAGCGGAAGATGGTAACAAAGAACGACGGACAGACAGAGCTACTTTCACACTTATTATATTAGTAAGGACTCCCGTTCCCGTAGGAATATGTGGATGAATTAAAGTTTATGTTACTCAGGAATAGTGTAGCATTTTAACGGTGGAAAAATTTTTGAAATCGGTGTTGTAGTTTCTAAGTTCCCGTAAACGTTCCCGTTCCCGTGGGAATATAGTTATAAAATATAAAGCCTATGTTCTTCCTGAACAATCTTTGTAAAAAAATTAATTTTAATCTGTAGATTAGTTTGAGCGGGAGATGGTAGCATAGAAAGGTGATCAGACAGAGCTACTTTTGCATTTATAATAATAGTGAGGACCGGTTCCCGAGGGAATATTCGAATGAAATAAAGCCTATGTCCGTCCTTAAGTTCAGTCCAATCTTTGTACAAAATTTCATTTAAATCGGTTTATTAGTTTGGGCGGGAGATGGTAACATAGAACGACGGACAGACAGAGCTTCTTTCACACTTATTATATTAGTAAGGACTCCCGTTCCCGTAGGAATATGTGGATGAAGTAAAGTTTATGTTACTCAGGAATAGTGTAGCATTCTAACGGTGGAAAAATTTTTGAAATCGGTGTTGTAGTTTCTAAGTTCCCGTATACGTTTTCGTTCCCGTGGGAATATAGGGATAAAATATATAGCCTATGTCCTTCCTAAGGTTCTGAACAATCTTTGTACAAAATTTCATTTAAATCGGTTTATTAGTTTGGGCGGGAGATGGTAACATAGAAAGGTGATCAGACAGAGCTACTTTTGCATTTATAATAATAGTGAGGACCGGTTCCGAGGGAATATTCGAATGAAATAAAGCCTATGTCCGTCCTTAAGTTCAGTCCAATCTTTGTACAAAATTTCATTTAAATCGGTTTATTAGTTTGGGCGGGAGATGGTAACATAGAACGACGGACAGACAGAGCTTCATTCGCACTTATTATATTAGTAAGGACTTCCGTTCCCGCAGGAATATAAGAATGAATTAAAGTTTATGTTACTTTGGGATAGTAAAGCATTCTATCGGTGGAAAAATTTTTGAAATCGGTGTTGTAGTTTCTAAATTCCCGTATACGTTCCCGTTCCCGTGTCCTTCCTCTGGTTCTAGACTATCTCTGTACAAAATTTCATATCAATCAGTTTGGTAGTTTGGGCGGGAGATGGTAACATAGAAAGCCGGACAGACAGAGGGACTTTCACATTTATAATATTAGTTAGGATTTATTATTATGTTAAAAGTGGAAGATATGAGAAACGCAGCAAGATAGGGTGCCACAACAAAGCTCGAGGAACCTCGGGACCTAACACATTTCAAGAACTATCCTACAATATCAACTATAGCTACAATATCATTCAGTGTAATTACTCTCGGAAGACTTGCCAATTCCTCTCAAAAAGTGATACCTGGAAAAATAATTTATGTTTCTGGGATTCGAATCTCACTTAAATTTTACTAAGATTCGTAATATAAATAAATAGGGTGGCGCGATTGAGCGAATAACCCCTGGGCCTAGCGCATTTCTCACCACCATGCCTTGTGAGGGAATGGAAGGTACCTACAATTTTCTGCCGGTTCCGAACGGAAGATTTCATGACAATGAATTTACTAACGGAGGACTTGTCAATTCCTCGCGAAAGGCGATACCCGTGGTAAAATATTTTTGCCTCTGCTGGGATTCGAACCTCGAAACTCTGGTTTAACAGGTGGATATGCTTACCATCACGCCACAGGTACCACTAAGATTCGTACCAGAGATTAAAACGAACTAGGTCTGCTTGTAAACAATGAGTATTTACTTAAAAAAAAAAACGAGTTTGAACAAACTGAGTAAACCCACAAGCAAGTAAGTTTGAACAATCTTATTTGTGAAACAAGCAACTCTAAACAACCCCTATTTTCAAACGAACCAAGTAGACTTGCTTGCCAGTCAAAGACTAGACTTGCTTATGAGCAAACGAATTTCGTACACACTTTGTATTGCGTGATTGTGATAGCGACAGCATAGTGCCTTGATCTGTCACAACAAAGAGCGTGGTGTTAAAGGTTTGGTTTTCATTGTTTGTTTGTTTCTCTTATTGTTTATCATCAGTTTTATTAAAAAGCTTTGAAATTCTCAGCTCTTCCTTATGTTCTTTAAAAGATTTTGCTTTTTCTGTTTGCTAAATGGATTTTTGAATCTAACTTTCTGCCTTGAAAACTCATTTTAATCATTTTAAAAGTAGAACTTGTTTTAAAGAATGTTGGCCTTTATTGTATTGTTTACTATGGTAGCTCACAGTTTTATGTTTTTAATAAAATGTTGAGGTTAAGCACATCGCACTTACAATTTATACACTCAGCACGAAAGCAAGAACACACTGGGTTGCATTCGAACTTCATAGCTGTGAAACTTTTTTTTTTGCTATTTTTATTAGATTCAGTCTTAACTCTCAAAGCAAGGGATGAAAGAGAGCGAGAGAGATACACAGGCTTAAAAACTGTCCGTGTGTGGCTTATGGTTGGTGTTTATGTATTTACATTCGTGATTTAGTGTATTTTCGATAAAAAAAAGTCTTTTGGAACTACTCTGGCGTATACTTAACATAAAATTCACTTTTCAACTGGCCGCCATTACTCTAATAATTTTGAAAATTACAACACGCCACCCTAAATTCTTGACTTTATTTATATACCATATTCGTATGGGGTTTTCTTTAGGGCATCCGTGGTGCAGTGGTAGGGTGTTTAGTGGATAAGCCAGACGCGGGGGCTCGAATCCCGCGGCATCTAGTTTTCTTTCAACCTCCCAGTTTCATATGGACGCCGCCCTTGAAATTATGTGAAATTTCTAAGACCATATTTCCAACTACTGCAACGCAAAAAAAAAGGGCAGACTGCTACGCTGGTAGTACAATGGACCGGAAATTAGGCCTGAGTTCTCCAGATTAGCATATAAGCCTCCTACAAACCTGTGCAGTAAACATCTTCACTGCACAGGTTTTTAAGAAGGAAAAAATATGATACATATCAAAAATTACAGGCTCAAGTAACTTGTGACAGACCGTTGCTTATACAAAAAGTCCGTTGGTTACACAAAAGTTCCAATTCTCATTACAATTGGTATGGCCTTTTCAGAATTTACATCGATTATTCCAAAGCATTCGATCAACTCTCACACGATTGTCCATTAAACTTAAAACCAAAACCGTTTCGGTTCCCACCGAATTCATTGTACGAATTTTTTTTCTAACCTGAAAAAAGGAATAATCAATTATCTTTGGTATGCCCTTTTAGACCTTGCCTTTTATGTCCCACTATTTCAGATCGTTTGTTGCATTTTGTTTAGTGAATCTCTGGTTTTCGTATGCCATATCGTCGGCTTACAGCACAGGTAAAATTTTTTAAGTAAAATATCATATCATTTGATTTAATGATTTTCACTTGTAAGCATCGATAGCTTTGTAAAACGGTGTAATAAGAATGGTCTTAGTTTCAAATTCAAAAATATGGCATTTTCGAATAAAGGGAGCCCAGTAAAGCTGTGTATGCGGTCAAGCGGCATTGTTTCAAGGTCTATCGTTACCTCAGTGATTTCTTCAATGTAAGCCTTGAATTCAGTGAGCAAATAAACTAAATTAGTTAGGAAGGTAAGGCTTCATAAAGAGATGAGTTGGACAGTGAATTTAACGATTCTTATGTAATGATAGCAGTTACACAAATCTGCTAAGTTCGCCCTCTTCAATTCGCGATTGTGGTCTCAAAAGTCTTGTATTGAGGCATTAAAACACGAATTTTTTTTTTAATGAGCCCGCACATCAAGGTTTTATGAATACCTTTATAATGTTATAGAATACAGTGCGAGCATTTAGAAAATAGGAGAGGATTTAATAGGAGACACCGATGCACGTTGCTCTTGAACCTTTGTGAATTGTAATGCAGGGGAAATACAGAGCCATGTAAAGCATTCCACATATGGGTGGTGCGAAGTTGGGCTCAAGGTAAAACTGATGATCCAAATAGTCTTCAGTTGATTGATCGTATATAGCTTTTTCAAATGCAAACTCCAAAGACGTGTCAATAATGATAATTTTCTCCACTAGATCGTTGCCAGTTTTTTACTGACTCCATCTTCATGAACTCGTCAACAGATTTCAATTATCCGGAAGGATCTTACCACTTGTGTTATGCATTTGCCCTACCACGTTAAATCCTATTCCGAGCATGGGAATATATAGATAAAACCGTTATAGGTGGTAAGAAGTACCTTATTGTAGGAAGTGTGCTGAAAACGATTTTTTTTTTTTTTTTGGTGGTCACATTTTATTGATCTCTGCCTACCACATTCATGGGATGTTCCTTTCTTATGGGCTTTCTCTTTGTAAAAAAAAAGTTTCTACTTTTCTTAACACTTCATAAGATAATTGCCTTCAAATGGTATCACGAATTGTAAGCAATTGAAAGTGACGAACAAAAGTTTATTTTTCTTTTCCTTTTTCTTGGCGGCTGGCTGTCAATAGTTTGGCATAACAACACTCTTTTGAAAGGAAAGAATCAAAGTTCTTCGGAAATTTTGTTAAGGCGACTGCTACGTTGAATAAGATTTCCGAAGAAAACTTTGATTCTTTCCGTTCATCATCATTATTTGATGATTATTTTTCTCTGTATTGTATATACAATACATTCAATTCTTTTTATAGAGGAAAACAATTGTTTCAAAGACACACGAAATTTAAGTGATATTGATGAAGACAACCTTAAACTTAAAGGTTAAGATTTGATTGGTATTTTTATTTTCTTCAAATACAGTTTACTCAAAAACCTTTTCGAAGTGGAGTTCTAGTTAAATGAACTTTGAACTAGGAAATGGATAGACGAATCGTTCATCAATTCATGCTGTCTGTAATCAACGACACAAGATGAGTTGAAATTGAATCAGATTGGCATACAAAAAAACTTTGTTTTAAAAGCTTCTAGTGGCTTTTTTACTGATCGCTGTGCAGGTAGATATCTTCTTTCTCAAGGTTTCACAATACCTAATGCCTAGGGATTTAAGTCTTTCCAAATATGTTGAAATTGCAACGGTTCCAGGAAAGACAAAAGCTACAAATAGCGAATTTTTTCTGTTAAAAATCGATATTCATGTAGGATCAATCTTAAGAGCTATTTCACCCAATGGCTGAAATATATGTTCGAGTTTTACAAAATACTGAAGCAGCAAAACAATTTCTGAACACCCACTTTTCATAAAACCTCTCCAATAAGCAAATAAATAGGCTGGTGCATGAAAACTTGGAAAAGGTCCGGGCCTTATGCATTTCAAAGGCCTACAATTTTATGCTGATTCCGAGCGGTTAAGTGAGAAGTGTTTTTCAAGGCAGTGTAATTACTCTCGGGAGGACTTTTGAGTTCGAATGGCGATGTACTCATGAAAAAGCAATGTTATGTTTCCCAATCCAGAACATAAGACTCATAAGTAATTGGTAGACTTGTCAATCACTATGCCACGGACGGACGCCATAAAACTTCGGCTCCCAAGAAAGCCAAATCGAAATTGAATTACACCCCAATAACCAATCAAATCGTTTTATTTATAAAATGTAGATGTGCAAAAAGAATCACACAAATACAGATAAGGTAATAAAGGGAAATAAAGTTATAGTGAATATAAAAAATAAATTCCAGTTTTCTAAGAATGTCAAATTTTCCTCTGGGGAAAAAATCTTGAGTAGCTCCATCCAACTTGGATTAAGTATGAAAGTTGCATTATAAATCTTTCAACGTGTCGAATAAACTCTTAATTAAATCTCCTTCGTACTTTCTTATGCCGCTTCTACCTACATCCTCGTAGTCGTGAGTTTTTCATCCTTGATTCTCGGAAGAGGAAGGACCAGCTCAGCACGAACCGTAAATAATAGCCACTATATACTATACGACAGTTCAGTGTTAGTAGGTGTCCCATCTGAATATACCCTGGCTAGGTTATGGATGCAATAAAAACGAGTCATAGATAATTAATGTTTGAAAAGGACATAATTGCAATTATGCTTCCTTCTCAGTTCACTTCATTTTCCATAAAAACTTTTACTCCCAAGGATATACTTTCACTCTATTCGCACTAAGTGTGTGCTTTTCACTATCAACATTAAAAATGCTTTAGTATAGAAATCATGGCATCTGCTGCAGGAGATCACGTTCTATTGAATGCATCATTAAAAAGAGATGGGATTAAAAAATAATAGAAAATCAGAATAAGGTTCAGTTAGAGAGAGTTGGTCTGTTTTCCTCGCACTTTGAATTAATACTTTCTCTTTAGGGAATCACCTTTTTGCCAAAGATTGTTAGGGCCCGCTGAATATGAAGAGAAAGTAAGGCCATGTCCTACCGAAGCCTATACCTCCATTGAGAAAAAACTTTTCCATTCTGTTTTTGGGCCTATTGGGTTGGAAGCATGAGCAAGAACAAAAACAATATTTGGCATGGTTCCAAAGCCAAATGACGAGCAAACAGTTTTTAATATCCTGCAATGAGTCAAGACCGATTCTGAAACACACACGAAAACAACTATCTACAACTACCATGATAAAAGCGAACTATGAGGAAACAAAACTATAAAGTTGGTTGCAGGGGCAGGGGACACACGTTTGGAACAAATCCAAAATCAATACCATCAGCCGCACGAATTGAATGGTGTAGGCAGTAGGCTGTGGGCTCACCATACGCCCGCTCAGCCCTCTCCTCCACTCATACGCTACCATCACGTCGCTGAAATAGGCAACAAAAGAAATGCAATCCAGTTCTTGAAGGATTTTAAGAACTTCGAAGGAAAATCTCAACTTTATATTCACATCGGGTGCAAGAAAGCGAATTACAAAACAAAATTTTGTTTTAGTTTTCTTTATATGAGCTACGGCTCTACCACCCAACTTGCGATAATCCTGATTGAATGGGCCACATCCTGATTAAGAAATATATAGTTAGTTTCGGCTGTAGACTATATACCTACCTACCTACATACAGCAACATCATTATCCTGTTGACTTGACAAATTTTGGCGCTCCCTTTAATCAGCAAGACTGGGACTGTGTCAGTGGATACTGGTTTTACCCAACGTCGGTCGCTTTGAGTGTTCGGTCTGTCACAAAAGTAATAAAATAAGGGCAAAATCCAAAGTCGTCTCACCACCTGTCAGTCACAATCTGTATGGTTAATTAGGCCCAGACAGGCTGGGCGGAAATCTATTTTTCGGTTTTAATTGAATTCCAAACTAATACACACGTGAGTAAGTGAGTGAGTGACGTTTTCTCACGCAAGCATATGTGAAGAAAAATAGAAAAAGGAGTCCTTCTCCGTCTCTGAAGAGATATACCTAACCTAGAGATCCTATCTCGCGCGCGTGCACAAAACTCAATAGGCACAGGCACAGCCTTGCTGCTGAGCGAAACACGCATGGGGTGGTGGTAGTAGGTAGTATAAGGCCTCGTGCAGGGTAGAGCAAATAAAAATAATAAAAAAAATACATTTACAATCTTGTGTGAAATTTTCTGTTGCTGTCTCTGGCTTAGCTTGATGGCTGGTTGGAACTGTCAGGGCAGGGATAGGGAAAGGCAAACAGAGGGATCTTTCGCTTATTTTGTTCATTCGACTTTTGCAACAGTAAATTTCAACATTATAATTTGCTCACTGTGAAGAAAAATGAAATCACATATACATAGATAAAGGTAGCTCCTTCCACCGGAATTCTACATATAAATACCAAATCCGATTCGAAATTCTCCTTAATAAGCGAAATCCTTTTTACGTAACCCACCACTTAACCCGTTGAGGTTGCTTCGAATAAATTTAAATACAAAAAGAAACCAGGCAGGCACCATACACTCGAGGACTAATATCCTTTCTGTCAATGTATTTTTTTTTATTTATTTATTTTTTTTGCTTTCGAGATTGTGTTATTCAATTGAATCACGACATCATGCCTTTTTTAGGATTTATTTTCATTGCTATTCAAACTTAACCGCACTGTTCTAGACCCACACAGACACACAACCAACAATCAAATCTTACATTGGAAACTTAAAATATACGAGATTGGCATATTTTTTTGTTGTTGTTAGCTGTTTTAGTTGGCCCAAGGATGAAACAATGGTGATTAACACTGAACTTGTGGTAAATCGATTAAAAATTCAAGCAAAAGTGTAGCACAGATCCTTCGGAAAGAGTTTTATAAAACGAACCGACCGACTTTACGTCCTGGAGATAACTGCTACTCTCGTTAATGGTAATGTGTTGCTCTGATGGTGCTCGTTGTCGTCAGTTGCCACTCGTCACTCGCCTTGCTCCTAGATGGAAGCGTGTATGCGTTTCGCATTGCGCAGGTATCTTTTTCGCATGAGATATTTCAAATGGGGCTGTGGGATAAATTTTTCTTTTTTTTGTATTAGAGAGGACAGTAACGAAATTAGGAATCCAGTGAAGGAGCGCCGCGAGAGACAAGTTTTGTTGCATTGCAATAGAGAGTGGATGGTTGATTGTAAAAGTCATTAAAGTTCTTTGGTATAGGCTTAAAAATTTATTGAGTAAATGACGTGTAAGGTCATGGAAAGGAACAAGGTTATCAAATACTGAATGTTTCAATATGCTTGTGATGGCAAGTGTAAAAGTGCGCTTTCTCTATTTTTGGAGTCGTTTGTCAGAGTCAGAGGCATGATGCATGAATGCATTCTGTGGTAGGCTAGGTGCTGAAGTATTTAGTGAGTGTAAGAACCATTTGGTGAATAGAATTAAAGCTCGGAAAGTTTCATTTGAAGCTTAACTGTTGGGCGAATGTTATGGGAAATTCAAATAGAAACCATAAAAACCGTTATACGTAGTTTTTTCAAAATAAAAGTCAAACGAACGAGAACTTTGACAAAAAGTTTTGGCAGCCCATGTTATAAGGAATGGGTGTGAATAGGACATGTCGCAATCTGAATTGTCCTTCGCGATTCAAATATGGGTTTGAGATTTACAATTTACCTGATTTACTTTGTTTGTACCTTGACTGTTGAAGCCAACTCCGGCAGGGTAGTGCCATTAAGTCCACAACCAAAATTAGACCGGTAGCCCTTGTCGCCATTTTGTTTTCGCTTAGTTTGAAATTAATTTGAAAAAAAGACGTGTTTTCGTTATTTTTCGATTCGGAGCAGTAGATATCTGAAAGGTTCATTCAAAACAGCTGCAATAAACATTATTTGCAATCGAAGTGAAAACTACATTTAAAAAAGTAGAAATAATGAAACTGAATTTCATCCGGGTATAGGTGTTCGTTCAAATAAGGCGTTATTTGTTTTCATTTCACTACAAAAATGATTTGAGGGGTTTCAGACATACGTTGGCTCTCTGTATTATCTCCTCTGTGGACTAGGAACCCTGGTTGCAAATTTTTTGTAAGTTGGTTGCAAATCGATCTAAAATTCAATTATTTGAACTCTCTGTTCATGAAAAATCCAGACTATTTATATGTTAATCTCTATAGTAACAATCATGCTATAATGATACTCATTCCTCATAAAATAAAAATAATATTTGAATTTGAAAACAACACATTAAAAAGTGGAAAAAACAAACTCACTGGCAGGGCCGGATAAAGCCCTTAGTTCAACTAAGACAATCTTTGTCGCCTATAACACACCTTTATTTGATTGTGCTTCAAGAGAGTACGAGTGACTCTCTGTGTTATCTACCTTGTTTATTGAAACCAACAAACTTCAGGCCTTATCTGAGAGTTATCGTCTTCTTTTACTAACACAGGCCGATTACCATCTACAAAGTTGTACTATAATGCTACGCAAAATAATCTAATAGCTACATATTACGCCTGATTCCAATAGTATCGAAAGATAAAACATGCAAGTAAATGTCACTCACTCAATGATCAACCATCCATCAGTCAATTTCCATGAAAACATAGGTACTACGTTTCAAATACGACTGCTTATACTGAGGGCTAAGGTAACAACCCTGCAAAATAAGAAAGAAATTGAAAACCAATAAAAAGATAAACAAAGATATAGAGCAATTTGAAACATTAGTCTCACTTTTCGGCAGTACATGGCATCAAATCACCGGCTTTCAAAGCTGTCGTTCTTCAAATCTTTTAGTAAGTAAGTAAGTAATAAAAGAAGCGTTCTAGTACATTTTTTATGAAATTTAAAAAGGTAGATATTCCCCTTTTTTTAGGCCAGGCAGATCAAACACTATGAAAGAGTCCAGAAAAATAATATTGAGAAATAGCTTATGCAGTGGTTCTGCCAGCGTAGAGCTAGAACTTTTAAGTATTTAGTCAGGGATACCACTTCGCTTTGACTGTGTATACATTCATACATGATGCAAACGTTTTTTGGAGTCTTCTTCAAAGTTCGAAGCATGAAACGTTGTTCTGCTTTCCAAATTTTTTCTCCTGAAATTCTTATGAAAACTATTTTGCGAAACGTTATTGTCTTTTTAAACGATCAGTTGTCAGGTTTAGTTGTCAGTTCAGTTGAATAAGACAGTTCAATTATACGTCAGTCCGATGTTCTGTTCATATTTACTTGTGACCAGCCAAAAGTTCGTTTGACTACTAAGTGAACTGACAACTTTTGAGAACTCCATCTGTGTCTGTTTTAATTTCAACTAAACTCGTCAGTTTTTCCATTCAGACATCAGTTTAACTGATGGAATTCCCATAAGTTTTCAGTTCAGTTCTCAGGTTTCTTTCTGATTTTGATTTTTCACAAATAAAATAAAAGTTGAACTGTAAACCGAACTGACGTTTATTTACACAGACTGAATTGAAAATTGAACTGAGAACTGACCGTTTAATAGGACTATAAAAAAGGCTTTGTAGACTGGACGGTCACAACTGTAATACTCTCGTTGAATCAACAAAAGGAAAGGTAAAGAAAGTTTGTAATGAAATAATTTTAAGTTAGACAAATAACCTACTTTCAAAATATGATCTTAGTTGACTTTTAATTCAATTTGCAAAAATTCGAACTATTTTTATTAAATGAAAAGTTTAGTAAACATTTTTAACAGTTAAAACACTTCTTATATTTCCTCACATTTACATTTCGGAACCAATGCTTCCATTGTGAGTGAGATGACGTTAAAAATTATGACTAATCTTTTCGTTTAATGTTTCAAAAAAAAAAAGGGTGGAGATATGTGTAACAACTTTGGTAGACGATGTTGTACTATGATTGACATCAAGGCAGACGATGCAACTCTTTAACATACACGATGCAAGTATGTTCTAAATATAAGAGAACTGAGAGCTAAGCACTCAATACTTCTACAAATAATTTCTAAAAAAAGGCTTTTTTAGACGATCATTTCAGTTTCAAACTTAACTGAAACTGAAACTGATGGAATTCTCATTATTTTTCAGTTCAGTTATCAGTTTTCTTTCTGACTTTGATCTTTCAAAAATAAAATAATAGATCAACTGAACATGGAACTGACGTTTATTAAAACAGAAATTTTTTTTAGCGAACTGAAAATTGAACTAAGAACTGACCGTATAAAAGGGCTATTACATTTGCGGAAAGTATCTTTTGTGGTTTAGAGGAAAGTAAAGTTAAGTTTTACAAGTGAACGCTCAATTTTCATGAAAGAAATTCAATTTCATTGCGCAAATTTGTGCAAAATCATCTCTAAGAGCCAAGGACGCCATTGGAGTATGTAATGTATGTATGTCGTTTCTTAAGAAATGCAAAGAAGGAAAGAACAATGGATTTTTATTACTGAAAACGATTAATGGAACAATCGCAGAACAGAATACTATTGAATTACAGGGTACAAATCGATGATAAGGGTGAAAAGCTACCCTTATAGGTATTTTCAACATACCTCGCAAATTTCGATAAGTGCGACATTTGAAGTTATTTTGTAGAGAACTAAGCTTCCCCTCATTATGGTAGTGCGACAAAGAAGTTTCAATACGAAGAAAATTGACCTAAGTATGACCACTAAATCTTAGCAACTTATCGTCGATTTTCATCCTTGTGATCGTGCTTTGGTTCTTACGTATTTTGTTGAAATAATAATATATCGTTTCATTCGAAAAAAGTAACCAAAAAGAAGTTAGGAAGCTTAAACGTGTTTTGAGTTTATACAGATTTTGTTTCGTTTGCGACATATATTCAAAATACTTATAAGGGCGTTTTATCACCCCTATATTCGATTTGCAACTTACAATTTTACTTCCTATCCTTTTTTGAGTTGCTTTATATTTGAATAAAAAAGAGATGGACCTGAAAAAACCATGCTTCTTCAAGCAGAACTCACATCTCAAAAATAGTTTCGAGAAAGAGTTTACTATCTTGTTAACTCCTTTTTATGTTTTGATTATTTCTTCTTTAAAACAGATAGGTATTTTAGAGCAAAAGGGAAAATAGAGGCAAGGAAGCAGAGCTCGAAAAAGATTCAAAATGCCTCCTTACATTCACGAATATAATACTGCACCTCACATACTACTAGTTCCCAATTCTATTGTAATAGATTGCCGGTTGAATTTCTGCACCACGACAATGTTATTTTATCCAAGTGCTTTGACATAAAAAGCGTCTTAGAGTATATTTGTCTATAGTTCTTTTATTTGATATCATCGTCAGATAAATTTGCATTGTTAACAAGTACCATTTTACTTATTTTTATATTGAATAACAAAGTTTTAGATTAGCTTACATAGAATTTTCTACCGAAAACGTATTGAAAAATAAGTTAACATTTCTTCAGTTGTTTTTTTTTTAATTTTTCTTTTATATAAATAAACAATTTGTTTCACTTTTTGTTATGTTTTTTTTTTGTAAGTCTAAATTTAAAAAAATAAATAAACTTTTTAAATATTAATAGTTTTTTTTTTGGTTTTTCTTTTAATTTAATTAAAATTAAAATTAGTTGTAGTCACACACACACATTTTCGAATACAAAAAATTATTCAATAAGACTAGCTTCAGTAGAACAAAGATATACTTAATGTTTGTGTTTAGAAAAATTACAGTTGCTGTTAAATATTTCTAAACTTTCTTTTTAAGACTTGCTAGCATTTACATTTTTTGAGTTCTCTATTTTGTTTTTTTCTTTTTTTTTTGGTTTAAATTTATTTTGCTAAGCTCTACATTTATGTTTATCAGAATATCAATGCAATTATTTATACAGAAATATACATGAAAATGTACAGATTCTAATCAAAGTTTATTTTTTTTTGTATTTGCTTTGTTTTTACAACGATAAATTTATGAAATGAAGGAAACAACTAGGTCGGTAGGTAGTATATGTTTCTTTAGTGTTCGTTATTTTTCTTATAAGACTACTAGCTTAGCTTAATTTTTTCTAAAAATATAAATCATTTGCTTGAAAAATAAAATTAAAAAACAAATGGAAGCTTTGGGATTAAAACAAATAAAAATTTATTGTTCACTTCGTTTTTTGTTTTGTTTTCTTCTTTTCACTGTTTTTTTGAGGAAGACGAGACTCCAACGTTGAATGGATCTGAAGCCATTGCTGGAATCAAGTTGCTGACTTATGCAAATACATGAAGCTCACAGGATGGCCACCCAGTCAACTTAATTCCAGGAATTGCAACGGATCGTAGAATATGAATCACTTTACAACACCCCCACGCCCGCCACCTGCTGCACCGCCATTTCACCGTACGTCAACGTATTCACTGTTTCAAATGCATATTTGTAAATTTTCATATGGCACAACTGCAAATCAAAATAGGAAAAGAAAAATGTTTTCTTATATAAATATACAAAATTTCACATAATCGGATGGAGTTATGTTTTATTGCTTTTGGGTTATCAAATTTTTAAATATTTCTTATTCAATAGATTTCGCTTTGGATTGTCTAATATAATTGTTTTCTTTTGTAAGAACGCAATTATTGCATACATATTGGCACTTAAATAAATAAGAAACAAAAACGATTGTTTTTCTTTCTTTTTTTTTTCAATTAATTCAAAACTAAAAAACAAGGCAAACATTCACTCAGAGATTTATTTATTTACTATTTTTAATCTTTTTTTTTTTGGTTTTAAATTTGTTGAATAATTTAATTTGGTTTTCCCTAAAAAATGCATCATTTTTGTTTAATTCTATGTATTTTGATCCTTTGACAAAAAAAAAAAAAAAAAAAATCGAACAAACGTTATGCGTTGATGTAATGTGTATGTGGTGGTTATTTTGGCTTATAGTAACTTTATCGTTATAGACTCCTACATAGTCTAGTGGTTGCTTTGTTCAAAATGTCAACATGTAAGTTTATATGTACAAATATGAAAGACGAGCTTACATCGCTAATCAATCGCTTTTATTGCTTAAGAATTTTGTTCTGTTTTTTATTTTTTTTTATTTTTTTACTTTTCTTTTAGACTTAATTATAAAACACACACAAATGTCATATTGTTCAATGCAAAACACATAATATGTACTTTAAATTAAAAACTAAATCAAAAATAATATGTTAATGTATTTTACAAGTGTGGTTGGTTGTGAAATTCAAAACAACAGAACAAACAATTTAGGTAATAAAAATGACAATAAAAATGATGAACAAATTAGACTCTGCATTATTATAAACTCTCGACTAGTTGACTGGTTCTCCTTTGGGCATGCGATGAGTTGAGATAGCTTTCGGAGTATACGCTTTTTGCACGATTGTCATAGCGCAAGCTGGATCGTCGAATGTCAATGTCTAATGGAAGACGCTGGTTCCGCCTCCATGAGCAGAATATGCAGTTGAGAGTGTTGCGGAATGCCTCCCGAAAGTCTCTATTGAAGTATGCATAGATTAGGGGATTAAGCGTTGAATTGAAATACCCAATCCAAAAGAGGATGGCGATTACAATGTCTGGAACTTGACACGAAACACACAGACTTGTTGTTAGGTACCTAGAAGCAAAATCAAAAGATATCATGTTAGTAAAGTTGTTTTAAATGATTTGTCAAAAGGTTATAATTTTTTTTTAAACTCTGTTGAAAATCAAGGCGTAAGGTGATAGTAAGTACATAATGCTTCCAATAAATTACAAAATCTTAAAATTTTTGCAACGTGACCACATGGTTTTTATGAGAGCCAATATGGGTTGGCGAGACGGTTATGATTTATAATACTCCGAATGATCTTTGGTCCCGTATACGAAGGCAATGTGTGAAGAAGATACAACAACAAGCTGTATGAGCTGTACCGCGACGTGGGCATAGACAGAAGAGAACGCATCTATGGTTGGGCCATGTAGAGCGGATGGACCCAAACACTTCCATTCAACGGGTTACTGAAAGCACTTTGCAGGGAAATCGTGAAAAGTGAAGACCTAGTTTATGGTGGCGCAATCAAGTGGAAGAAGACCTCAACCGTCTTAGAGTGCAAAACTGGTGAGAGCTCGCTGAAATCGAAATTTTTGGCGTAAGATGTTGGTTGAGGCTCAGGTTAACCCCGAACTGTAATGCCCACCTATAAGTAAGTAAGTAAGTTAGTTATAATTTCAAACAATCAAGATTTAATATTCTGTGGAAATTTAAAAGATGTTTACCATTAATATTTTTAATATGAAATCGCAAACAATCATAACATTTATGAAAAAATGGAATTATTTTAGGACAACCGATGCACCTGATTCTACAAGACTGAGATTAAAAACGGGGTTTATTTTATGTCCTCATAATCTAGACACTTCTGCATTTTATAAAAGCTCGAAGGTTTTTCCAAGCGTTTGGAATTTAAAAAACAATTGAAAACCATCCCACAAGTCGGGCACAAAGTTGTTTAAGGGTTCACATTATTCAAAACTGGTCGTTCAGGCCAAAGTTTATCAATCGTCAATCGATTTTATTTTTGATATTGGCAGTAAGGTAAAATTCTGGTGATGGGTGAAGACGAACCGGTTAAGAGAAACAAGTAAGGTGCTTGAAAGGTAAACGAAATATAGTGCACTTCAAACAATATTATGAAAAGCCATGTTTAAAAGTTGTAGAGAAGCTGCAAAATAGAAAAGGTGCGGCCAATTTTAAGCAAAGAGAACGAAAGACATGTACCAGGAGTTAAAACAGACTTCCATTACAGCTTGTGATGCATAAAATTTACATTAGCAGTTTTTGTGCTTAAAAGCAGCTCAGGTTTATCAATGATTCACAAGAACATTTTACAGAAAACAACAAAATGGAATAGGTAGCCTAATAAATGCATGAAAAGTTACCATCTGGAATGTGAAATAGATTCGAGAGGCTGCGATAGTAAACTTTCATAAATCAGATCGTTCAACTGGTGTTGGGGAGTCGGCACATTACAAAACCACAAATCCAACCCCACGTTAAAGGATCAGTATAGACAACATTAAGATTCCTTAAAGAATTTGTTTGCTGCTAATAAAGTCGTTTTTGTAAAACATTAGATAAATAATCTCAAGACTTGACTAGGAAGAGACAAAGAGTTACAAAAACTTATGTGCAGATGAGAGATGATAATGTACAAGGAAGTAGTGATAAAAGTACCTCAAATCACCGAAGAATCTAAATCAAAGAAGTTGTGTAGAAATTTAAATTCAAGCTTCTTTAATCCTTTCCCATTATTATGACGGTTCTTACGTAAGCGGGAATCCTAAGCCTCTCTTTGGTGCATGACTATGCTATAGGCTTTTCAAATGAGTATATATGCCAAAAAGTCTTTCTTGTTCAATCATAATACAAAATAGACTTTTTGACACACATAAATAACAAATTGCAAAAGTGCTCCTAAGTATGAAAATTGTAAAACTGGGAATCTATGATCAATAACGAAGCAACTTCCGATGAGGTCATTACCTATCATAAGTATAAGTGATTTAATTAAGATTAAGACCAAACCTTTGACAAAAGAAGTAGCTTAATTTTATACGAACAGGTATTTAAGTCAAAAACCCAAATCAGGAGTCGAATTACCGCATCAGTGATCGAATGAGTAGGCACTATTTTTCTTTCGAACTTCGCTCTAAATTACACAACATCAGTCTTCTGTTCATTTTTGGACTTCAATTTGTTCAAATACTGATGAAAGAATGGCGAATTGTTGCCCTAAAGAGCTCGATAACAAGAGAAGTAATGCCAAAAGCGAATAACTCAGTCACGTATTACTCGATCACGTGTGATGTCATTTGGCACCAGGTAAGACGGGACTGTCAGTTTGGAGAAAAAACCCTGATACTCCTTCTCAAAAAGCAATATCAAAGATGGCGGAAAGAGAACGTAATGAACAGTTCAAAGAAATTCAACGATATCCAGCAATTGTTTCAGTCCAATACCGGGATGTTTGTAAAAGTCTGAGAAAGAGGCTTACGCAGTGAGTCCCATATGAATGTCATGAGTATGAAGCAATAAGCAAAGGAATGGAGAAAAAGAATATGAAAGTTTTCTCTTTGTAGCGGAACGATGTTTAGTTACAATTTAAGCTCCCGTATAGTTTGATATACGTTTGGGTTAAACTACCACAGCTATTTACATGACAAGATTTTTAAATTACAAAGATATAAATTTCCCAAACATTTATAAAAGTTACATTTTCTGACTCAATATAAATTTTCAAAAAAAAAGTACGAACTACACTCTGGTATAAAATAAAACACAAGTACCCTTTTGAAACTCCGCACGAACCTATTTACCTTTTTAGTTATGTTTTGAATGAGTTAAGTTTTTTTAAATTAAATCCTCCCTCTGAGTATGCACAACAACGGTCTCTTGTCTTGTTAACCTCATGGGTCGTTCTTCATAAAGCTATACTCAACACGTATTTACAATCCCATCCCAATGTCCAAACCACATTTATTTTGATTTGAAACAATTTATTCAGCTTGTTTGCTTACTTCATTAAGCCACCATATTAAGTTGACTAACATCAGTAATTTCAGTGTCAACAACTGTGCCTTATCATGTTACAAAACAAAATCACAACGCCCATACTCCATTCGCCTCCCTAAAAATCTCAATACTAAAATTAAAAACTTTAAATGGGTACAACAGACCTCACCACAAAAGCATTTAGCACCACCTAAATGTGGCGATTAAAACTTTTAAGCAGCCCGCTTCGAGCAATGTTTTGTGAATTGATGGCTGCGATATAAATTTTGATTGTAAAATTGTGGTCGGTTGCTTCTCACTCTCCCCAACTTGCGTAGTTAGCCGCCCAAAATAAGCTTACTTCGCCCTTCAAAGGGCTTTACGTTTTTCTTGTTCTAATTTGTTTTTATTTTTGAAGCGAAATTCCTCAACCAAAATCCAGCGTAACAAAGCAGCAGCTGCGGTGTAAAGTTTACTAAAGTTCTACCATAAGATGAACGTACTTTAGCACATCGAAATTAAGTTCCTAAGAACACAAAGATATAATTCGCAAGCAAGAGCCATTAACCACACACTCTGGCATGTGAAGTAGGTATACAAAATTTTACAGACTTGTCCCTTAAATCTGCACGTTTCGTGTAAACACTTGATGAACCTATAGGCACTTCCATGTTGTTGATTCAATAGAAGTTCATTATACTCGTCGTGTTTCACAATCACTGATGAGAACGACGACGAAGAGTGCTCCTTGAAGCGGGATCCACTGACTTAGTCATCGTCAAGTTGTGGCAAAACTTTCAAACATAAATATCTTAGCATCGGAAAGTTTGAGAATGGTACTCCTAGCTCTTGCTTAGGAAACACAAGAAAGAGTGACTTACACCTCATCTTCTGTAAAGTTTGCCTCTTCTCCATCTTCCATAGTCAATCTGTCTAACAGGAAGCGAATAACGGATTGCCTGGCTCCTTAGCTTTCGATTTAAATGCATAACGCTAAATTTTGTAAGGAGCATAATTAAAAATGTATGAATCCCTTGAATGAAATACATCCCCGGGCTTAAGGTTGGGTTGCTACAAGACTTACAACGAAAGTCCTTTCCGCGGCAATAACACGTTCGCACCATTTGAAGAAGGAGGAATTCGCGAGAGGAGGAATCACCGGAATTTAATACCACCTCTGCGCATAAGCTATTTAACCGGATACTTGTACAAATTATCGGGAGATTTAAAATCTTAAGAGGAACCCCGCAGCAGCCGATTGTTTATTTATTTTTGTACGCCAGAGCTTCGTTTTCAGTTTTCACGTTCAGGTACATACCTCCCTGCCCTATATCCTTGCTATAATAGGTACATTGTATGTATATTGCTGCTTCATTTGCCTTGATTCGGCCGTAAGTGGATGATGTAAGAGCAGCCAAATGAACTTTGGCAGCGCCACCTGTGAAGTAGCTTCACAATGCGAAAACTGAGGAGGCAATGATTTTCCTTTTACTGTCCTTTTTTTGTTGCTTAAGCTGTGTTGTGGCCTTAAATACACCAACGTCGGAGCCGAACTCATCTACATTGGCAAGATTAACAAGCTGCGTCAATATTGTGCCTTCGGTAAGGAGCGATTTAGCGAATAAATTTCCAAAAATAATGTTGCCAATCCATCTCCGCTTTCTTCCTATCTTCCTTTTTGTGTAGAACCCCAAAGGGGTTGCTTTGCTTATACGAGTATGTTAAACGGGCCAACTTCGACTGTGTGAAATACTTGAACACTTGAACTTGCAGATGCAGTCCTTTTAAATTCAATCAATCAGACGTGAATAACGGTGTTGCTTTCATTTTGTTTGGAAATTTGTTTATTTTCTGGTTAATGGTACTTGACGAGCGTGGGATTTCTTTTATTATTTTTTGTTTATTTTTTTTATTTTATTGTAAAAGACGCCCGGAGCTGGAACTGTAAACGATAAAAAACAGCTAAGAGGCAATTTTACGTATAACGTTGAAGTGACTCAATCAATGAGTTGGGATGAATGTGGATGGGGGAAAAAATTAAATTGAGTTTTTCGAAATACAATCTTTTATAATTGGAAGCGGGAGTATGTTAAAGCTTTTTGTTTGCTTAAGGGCACAAAATATTTGAATTTGTATGGGTGTATGTGTGTGTGCGAAAGCACTTGGGTAATTGGAATATTCATGTTAATGTAATTTGAGTTTAGATTGGCTTTAAAGTTTGAGTTTAGATTGGCGTTAAAGTTGATTATGCTGAATGGTATTGAATGATTTAATATTCTCCGAGGAATTTTTTTTTAATGCAGGAGCCAAGCCGTACTGCAACGAATGCCTGAATATTTTTGAAGTTGAATAAATAAAGCCGCAATAATTAAAACTGAATAACTAAGCAAGCGAGTGAGTCGTTGAATAAAGAAAAATCCTTTTTCTTCTATAGCAACAGAGTACATAAAATAAAATGACGGAACGGGATCGTTGAAAATTTAATTTAATCACAAAGATCTTAACCACAAATCACTTCTGCCTTAAGACTTAATGTTAACCAAGTTTAGGAGTAACCAACCGTGGATATATGTAGTTGTTCTTAGGGGCAAGCCGTTATGTTTTTGGTTGTGGAAATGGGAACTTGTGTGTCATACATTAGGCTTGATCGACGTTCGCTATTAATGAATCTACCATTTTAATGTCGGACTTATTGGATTTCCATTTTATTTTCCTAAAGAACTCTATTCTACTAATCAAGCTCTTTCAATTAATACCCATATTGAAGAAGTAGTGAAACAATATGCAATCCACTATTTTTAGCGGCGGCCATCTTGGATTTATAATGATACCGAATTTGTGAATTCTGCTCTCATCAGACCTAAACTTGCGTACCAAATTCCGGATTAATCCGTCAACAGGTGAGGGTCAGTTTTTGATTATTAGATCTGACCCAAACTCAAATAAGTTCACATTTTGTAGCGGCCCAGCGGCCATCTTTGATTTACAATGATACCGAATTTATAAAATTTTATTCTCATCAGACTTAAAAGTGCATAAAAAATTCCGGAACAATCTATCAACAGAGGGCCAATTTTCAATCACGAGGTCTGGCCCAGCGGCCATCTTGGATTTGCATACTAATACCGATTGTATGAGTATTAAATCTTTTGTCGTCAAGAGAAAAATCCAGTGGCAATTCAGGGCACACTGAGTGCTTATTTCGAATAAATATCGAGCATAGCGTCAATTCAATAGGGCAAAAAAGTTTGACATCAAACAGCTGGGTGGATTTTGAATAAATCAATCAAACTTTTTTCCTGTTCCTTTTTTTAATCGGATATTATTTAAACTGTGTATTGGAAATTATAGGGCATAACTATAAAAAGCTACTGCTAGTTTAGCCAATGTCTAGTAAAATAACGCATCGAGATTGCTTCAATTTTAAAAGTTCTTCTTCGAAAATTGGGTGCCGGCCACACCATAAAGTTCTTGTTCAGATCTGTTTCTGATACAAAAATAAACAAAAGGGGTGGTGTAACAGAAGAGAACGAGCAGCCCCAGGGTCCAGTGCATTTCACACAACCATTGCTCGTAAAGGAATGGAGGGGACCTACAATTCGAAATCGAAAATGCGCTTTTCATGGGAATGCAATGAATTCAGTATTGGAGGACTTGTTCTGGAAATGCGATAACTATCAGAAAACGTTTTTGCTTCTGTTTTGATTCAAGCCACGAACCTCCCGGTTAAAGGGCAGACATGCTAACCAGCCACAGGTTCTGATAAAACACATTTAAGAAATGTTAAGTTTCTCTTAAGACCGGGCTATTAAACGGACAGAGGCAACCTACAACCTACATAAAATTAGGATGCCAGCGTTGGGTCAAGTTGATTATTGCAAAAGGCCTAGTTTGTGTGCATCTTGACAAAGTAACTTTTTGGAATTTTCCTGCTAACTGTAACGACCAACAGCGATGTCCTCGGCCGCTCTGTTGTAACCCTGAGCTACGGGGCTGGTTGATTGTTTGATGAACCAGTTTTGGACCGTAAATGGCTGTAAAAGAGACATTTGTCGTTTTAAATTGTCTTCATCATGCTCAACAATCACTTGCAAAGGTGCAATTCACCTTCAATCAGTGATTGAAATACAAGTTTATGAATGTTAGCTCTAGAAAATCGTGGCTCTAATCGCAGTGAGTTTTCTTTCAGTCCAATAGCCACATATCACCTTATCCTATCTTATCCTTTGCTTTAATGCAATTTTTATCGATTGTGCTCTAAAATAAAAGACAGTTCAATCATTTCAAGATCATAAATAGGCTCTTTTTTTTTTTTTTTTTTTTTTTTTTTTTTTTTTTTTTTTTTTTTTTTTTTTTTTTTTTTTTTTTAAAAGAAGAGGCTTATATGCTAACCTGGAGAATTCAGACTTAATTACCGGTCCATTGTACTACCAGGGTAGCAGCCTTCCCTTTTTTCTGTGTTGCAGTAGTGGAAATAAAGTGTTAGTTATTGGGCGGCGAAACTAGGAGGCTGAAAGAAAAGTAGATGCCCAGAGCGGGATTCGAACCCACGCATCCGGCCTACCTACTGAACGCTCTACCACTGCACCACGGCCGCCCTCAACATCATAAATAGGCTGCTTTTTTTTTCCAAAATTTGTTTAAATGGGTTAGAAGATGACCCTTTCAATTGGCTTGAAGTAGTTAGTACAGATCGAACTATTCATACAAAAAAGAAGAAAATGTGTGGGTCGAAACATAAGTATCATTCCATCAAAATAAAACTCTTTTCCTCAGACTCAAAGTCAATGCGTATGTGTTTGTACGAATAATACTTCCTACCACCTAACTAGCCACGATTTACTTCTAAGGAAGAAATATTGTACTTCGATTCGTGTACAATTTAAAATGTATACATTTATTTGACTGAATTACTGACACTCCACTGCTCTTTATGTTTCTAGAAAAAGAAATGGATGCAAATTTAACTTTGCAGAGCTGAATTTGAAGGCTACTCAAATTTTTCACCTGTATGAAGCAGAATAACAAATGATAAAGAAAAAAGATTCCCCTCAAACCAATTGCAACTTTGCAATTTGCCACAAAGTCAACTAATATTGTAAAGCATGTTCCATTTTGTGATAACTCGAGTGAAACGCACACGTTGGCTTTGGTTAACAGACTGATTTATTTCAGTTTATCTAAGTGCTATGTATGTACATTGTACATGTTGATACTTAATGCAAGAGAGGACAATCAACTCACCACTCACTGAGTGTTACCAGATCTCTTTAGTTAATTATTAAATAAACTAAATCATTTAGGTGCAAATCACCACACATTTTCATCCAGAATGCACACTGCCAGTTGAGCTTGCAGCTTGTTATTCCAGATTTTGTTTTAGTCATAACTTAGATCATCCAGCCATTGCATAGAAATTCCCTCTGGCAACGAGTTAATATAACAAAAAGTTCTGTTTTTGTTTCTTCAATGGCTGTGTGACCAGAGTTTTCAGTTATTACAGATTGTAAGATTAATTTATATATTTTCACTCCTTTAATTCGCAAAGGAAAACACAAGCTTGGTTGTCTTCCATCAAAATCCAGAAGTCATTGCTTTTCAAAACTTTAAGCCAACAAGTTCCTCTCATCCTCATCCCTCTCATATAGAATATAGAGACAGTCAGACAGTGCGGACGGAACTCATCCTTTAGATGGTAAATTACTTCTCAACATCACTTTTCCAACACGTAATATATCTCTCAACGGTTAACAAGTGTTGTGTACAAAATGCTACACAAAAATGGTGCAACCATTCCTTTGATGGAAACACCTACGGGGAGTATTTCAATAAAGGTAATGTAAGTGAATTCTCTGTAAAAAGGAGAGGAAAATAAATCAAGCAAACATTTTCCTTAATTAACAACAAAAAAAAGGAGAACTTTTTCATCGCTTGGCTTGTTCTAAAATTACACACACAACCCTGGATACCCTACCCAACCGAGTCCCTCCCATCGCTGCCGACGCCGACGGTCGTCACAAAGTTTCATTGATGCGAGAGAAAAGACAAAAATGCGTGAACTTTCCAATTACATGAGTTTTTCCTTGAACAATGAGCAGTCAGGTGAGATGACATTGCACCTGTTCATGTTCGCAGGGCTCAAACCTCCACCAGCACCATCACTGACACCGACAGCGACAACGACACCGACACCCATGCCCTTCAATGATGTGTTACATATTTTCAAATTCACTTAGTTTCCAACGCTACTACCACCACCGCCGGCATACACCTACCCGTTGGTTGACCCACTTTTTTGGTAGGTGGCATAGTACTTACCATATGAAGAATGGAAGCCAGCATAGGATGAAAATGCCCATGATTATACCTAATGTTCTTGCAGCCTTGTGTTCTCGTTTCATTTTGATTAAGTGCTTGTCCTTGGTTGGAGTGTGATCTTGTTCAACTTCATTCAAAGTGAGGGTTTTCGATGAGCCCGAGCCACTTAGTGCTTCGCCTGAATAACATAAAAATTTAATTTAATAAAAGTCATACAATCCTTAAAATCGATACATTGTCAAAAAAATATAAACTTTTATATTTATCTCACCGTTCGTACCTCCTCCAGGACCACCGATGTTCGAATGCCGATGCATTAGCATAGCATTGCCTTGACGCATCAGCATTTGCTTCTCCTGGCGATTCGCCTCCCGGAATATAGCATAATACGTGAATATCATAATGGTGCAGGGAATCCAAAACGATATGGAACTGGACACAACCGCGTACACCTCGTTCACAACAAAGTCACACTTTTCAGGGTTCATCAGGACATCATCAAGGTGTTTCTGGGTGGTGTACCAGCCGGCAAATATGGGCAGAAATGATAACAGTGCCGGTGATATCCAGGTATTAAGTATCATTATAGCGACAACCCGCTTTGTCATGCTTATGGGATATTTAAGTGGTTTCACAATGGCATAATATCTGTGAAAAGGTGTGTGTTCGTTACTATGGTTGTAATATATATGTATTTTCAAGGTATACTAACCTGTCTACGGATATGCAGCATAGATGTAATATACTAGCGGTGGAGAAGTACACGTCTAAACTGTTCCATAAGTCGCACAGGAAGGGGCTAAAGTTCCATCTGTTAAACATATGAAAAATAAGCTTTACAAAGTGTCTATACACAAGATAAGTTTTCTTCTTCTTATTCTTTTTGCAAGCATAAGCATTAGCATCGTATTTGTATAAGTCCTAATGGCGAGTGTTAAAAGAAAAGGTTCTTATTTACACACTTGTGTGTTCTTTATTGTCGGATTATTCTATTTGGTGTTTTGCTTTTGTCTCTGTTTCAAAAGATACGTTTTGATGGAATTAAATTAGCATTCCAGGCCATAATGTCGTATGAGAAATTTATGTTTTCTTTAAGGTAGGTAAGCAATGGAAATTAATGATTTCTGGTCCTTTGCAGTTTGAGGAAAATGTCTTTCGTCTGTCGTCACTTAAAGTTCACAAAAAAAAACTGATGGTTTAAAACAAGCCTATCTGATTCTCTATTTTATATCCAGCCCTCCTAAAAATTGCCAGTCAAATTATGATATTGGCTTAAACATTGGCTTCAAATAATGTGATGTCTGATGTTTGCATTTCCAATACAGTTCAACACCAAAATTTGACGAATCAAATTAGCTATGAATTTCTGAGAAAGGAATTTCGGAATTTGAGTGATAGAGTTGGGCATTAAGTGCGAAAAGTCCGAGCTCAAGAATTTGAATTTGAATAATATGAATTTTCAACTTTCAAATTTAGCAAGTAATCCACAGCAGAATTACGAAATCAGGGCAGCATTAAACCTGACAAAGCAACATCTTACTAAATTTACTAAAATCTCAATGAGTATGTCTTTAAAGAAAGTCATCAATCAGGTCACTTACCCGTTGGATTTTATGAAATACCACAAGGATCGTACCTATCATCCTACTTGTACGCAAATTTTGAGCTTTCTATGAAGCGAAAGAGAAACACGGCGGGCGTGGCTGAAATCACTAGATAGTAGATACTATAAGAGTGAGGTCCCAAGTTTAACTTCTTGAAGTTACAGTAATGTATCCATAGATTGAAATATTGGACAATTGAAACCTTTTTTTTAACTCTTATTTATTTGGAAATGTTAAACGACTTGATAATTTAAACTAGCTGACCTGCACGGCGTAGCTAAGTTCTCACGGTTATCTAGTGTATAGCATCGACTGTTACTTGCATATTTAGATGAAATAAAATCTATCTTGCTGAGTAATATTGAAGCATTACATTACTGAAAGAATTTTGGAAATCTGTTCAGCAGGTTTTAAGTGTCCCTTAACGTTCCCGTTCCCGTTGGAATATGGATATGAAGTATAGTAAATGCTACTTGGCAGTAATGTAGCACTCTAATGTTTAAAGTCCAATATTTTCTTAGTTTCCGGCTATGTTAGTGCGTGTATAATTCCTCTTTCTCCAGACCATCTCTGTCCCAAATATTATTCAATTTCGCTCTGCAGTTTTGAAGCCTTTCGGAGGAATATGGTGATGAAATATAGCCTATATTTCTTCCTTGGCTGAAGGCTATCTCAGTTTCATTCAAATCTGCCGAGCAGTTTTGGAGCCCATTGATAAAAACAAACAAAGTTTTTTTTTTCTAATAGGGTAGTAAAGATGTAAAGAAAAAGAACTCCACCGTGTTTTGAAAATTTACGGTAAGTTTCCAGTTAATGAAGTTAGACTAGGTTTCGTTCCAGGATGGTTTGAGTTAACTTAGAAGTTTTCCCATCCGAAAAACAAGACATGAATTGATCTTTTTGCCTCATGTTAAAGAGAGATAGACTTAAAATGTAGGCAGAACGTCACCGAAGTATGAGCATGGTTTCCAGTTGTCAAGAAATGTATCCAAAGATGAAAATAAAAATGACCAAACATAACTTAAAATGACCAAAACAAAAATAATCCGATGATGAAAAGGAAGAGAAGAACATCAAGTTCACAAACATAGGATTCAACTATCGCGGAGGATCTCACCAGCTACGAAATCTGGAGTTTTTGCATTGCTACCACCACAGAACTAACTATGGCATGCATGAGCCATTAGCCCGCATGAGTAGGTTATACAACTCTAACCCTCTTACTTCAGATTTCAATCTTAGTAAAAGTAGTTTAAAATTAAAACTAAAAACCAGTGCTCCACAAGCATGATTTTTGTTTTGTATTTAATTTATATTTAATTTGTATTTAATTTGTATTTAATTTATTAGTTAATTGTAGCCTATCTACTTGTATTTTTTTTTTATACTTTCAATAATGTTTTTTAGTTTGATTTTGTTTTATCGATGTAGTAGAAGTTAATTATGTTAAATGTTATGTCCTTGTTCGAATACGTTCTTTTGTGCTTGTGTTGGCGTTTTTACTAACAACTAACACTTGCATTAATGATGAAGAGCGTAGATAAGTGCGTACATATGAGCTTGCTCTAAGCTCAGTACCGCTTAAGACTCTGAGATGCAAAAAAAAAAAAACGGAAAAAGCAGCGATTGTTAGAGGAAATTGAGAAATTTCATAAAATGTATGAGCTTCAATTTAAGACTTTTCTCTCAGGCTCAGAGTTTGCACCAAAAGCCAGAAAAATCATGCCAGGGTGAAAAACCTCGAATTAATCCCGTAAAGACCACCAAGCAAACATAGTGGCAGAAACGCAGTCAGGATCGGAACTTCTTTTCTGAATTACTTTTTGCAGACTCAACTAAGACAATAACTCCATACTCCAATCCTAGGTTTTGTCGAGAGACTGCATGTAAAATGAATGAAAGACTTTAAAATTGCACCAAATATAGGGGAATAAGCTACTATAATGTCACAGCAATTGTTTTGTCTATGTGAACATCAGAGCCCCTCACGTCAACGAATTCTTATAGCATACGGTAGATCAAGGCCACGTATGACAATGTTTACGGACACAAACTCTAGAAAGTCATGTCAAGCTTTCGCATTTTTGCATAACTCGTACGACTTTGGAGAATTCACGCAGCTCAGCCAAGTTCGGTAAAAATTTCACCAAGGTCTTTGGTGTCGAAAAAGGCTATCGAAAAGGCAAGTGAGTGTAGGTCAAAAAATACCAATAAGTTCTTTTTGTGCATCCAGTGATTGGGCAAAGGTACTGCTGTTCGTTGAATTAAAAACAATAAGTTCCCTGGTTTAACTTTACGCAGAGTTGAACCCGGTTTCCTCTTAAACTTATGAGTTATCCCCTTTTTAAGTCACTACACATGCCATGCCGGTCGTTTGAAAAAAAATACGTGTCATTTGACATTATTGTTTGTTATCTGAACTTTCCTCAGCAAAAACCAAGTTCTACTTCAGAGCGTGTTGATGGCAAGCCCAGAACTCAAAAACTACTTAGCTTGATGTAGCAAAACTAATTGCTTATCTAACTCAGAGCAATCCCAGGAAGCTTGAATAAATGAATCAATTCACAAGAAAACTGCTTTATGAAATTTAGATTTAATAGAACCCAAAAAGTGCTTTTTTTTACTTCATTTCGTTGAAAAAATTACCAAATGGAATAAAAAATGACCGTGTGAACAAGTGAAAAAATCATAACCAGATTTTGTCATAAATGACCGAACTGGCAATCGTGAGTATGACAGATTCCATTGTGTCTCCACTCACTTCCATTTTCAAAAATATCAAATCCTCTATAATATTGCAAATAGTGCGTTCAGCACGAGATTTGTCATTAGGTTTCGTGTAGATTCCATTGAAACCCCATTTGAATGACAAACCACGTAGTTTCCATGTATTGTGGTTTTGGGGTAGTTTTGGTTAAACTTATTTAAGTGCCAGGTGGAAATATTGTAAAGAAAAACAAATCAAAACATGCACAGGTTTTCTGATGAGAAACATTTTTTTAGCCTGTTACTATTGATACAATTGCTCACAGAGGAAAGAATCTCACTTGTTTAACATCTATATTTTGAGGGTCGCAGTCTCATGTGTTCGTGTTCGATCCAGGAAGAAGTTCGATACAAGAACAAGTTTCTTAGAAGCTTTTGAGTGTTTAAACTCATAATTCAATCTGAGTTCAATGATACCTTGATAATAATTAGATATATTGTAAAAGACTTATTTACACATACAATATTCTGCCTGTAAAATTTATGAGTAATTGTTAAAGTCCAATCACTAAGAATAATTAGATTCTCACAGAAGAAGGACTCCAGGGAAACAGAAAAGATGAATATAGTTGAAGTGTTCATCAGCAAAATCGAAGTCGAATTACAGAGGACAACACTTCCATCGTTCTGCAATATCATTAAAAATAATAACCTCTCAATAGTGCATAATTAAAAGAAATATTTGCCTCTCTCAATCACAGTAAAAACCTACTACACTGGCGTTCAATTGTTCTCAAATAACCCTGAAGCACATCGTCTGCCAATGCCGACTGCCAATGCCAACCGAAGACAGCGAATAATAAATTTTGAGAAAAATATTTCATCACTAAAAGATATATCTGCACGTTTTATGGTACAGTCAAAGAGATTTTCCCAACTCTTTGAGAAAAAGTTTTATTCGTTATTTTTTTGGTCATCGGATTCAATAAAATAATACACTTTGACTGCTGTTGAACCCGCTTATCAGCAGAGCTATATGTGTTAACTCTACAGAGATACACAAACTATTCCAGTAATAGATGAATGTTTATGTATGTTCTGACTGTGCTAAAAAAAGAACAAGAAAAAGTTTTTCAAAGTTGACTTATCTTATTTAAGCTTTGTTCAATATTGAAAAAGAAATATAAATTGTTTGAATGTCGTTGCTTTTAGAGAGTACAACAGGCGTCAGAGAGTGAAAAGGGAAAACCTTAATCCCTCAATAGAGTTTTGCTGTTCACTCAAGATTACTGTACGAGCTTGCCTTGAATAAAGCAATAGATGGAACTTAACATGAAATGATTGGTCGTGTTTGGTTAATGTCTGAGAAATTTTTTTCGAGACAGTGTTAGATTCTGAGGAATTCATTAATCATGCGAATCAAATCAATATAGACTTGATTTCGCACGCTGTCTGACAGTTGTTAGTCAAGAAAAAGCTTGAGTTTTAAGACGGATGTGTGCAGAAGTGGAAAGTATACGAGTTACGTGGGTAAGTAGGAGTAAAGCAAAATCATATCCGATTGTTTGTATGGTTTGATCTTCATACCGGGATTCCAGAAACCTATGGCCAGATATATAAAAAAAACAGAATTTCTGCTCTAGCTTAGCAGGATCCGACTCTCTCTATTGATTGGCATTCTCATAGGTCACAACTTACCCACATGATAAGAATAGGCACTAATGCATCTGACATATGAAGAGTGTGCGAAGACAAAGAGGCAGGGGAAGGATCATTCCACTTCCTCTGTAACCTAGCTTTACCAACACTGGGAAAAAAGCCCTTATGGGAAAATATTTCTTCGACGAACTGGGCGATATCTCTAACCTCTCACTGAACAGCATCCTAAATTTCAAAGGCTCCAAATGGTTCAGCGTGGGTCCCCAAACCCATTAACTCAGTCACCAACCCATTTCTCTGTCCCCATCTCCTCATCATCTGTATAATGGGTCCTTGAAATTCGAGTGAGGTGCTGCCGCTTGCAGCTGTACGACCATCTAATTTAACCTAACCTATGTGTTGATCTTTTTCAAAGCAAAAATGCATTTGAATCAGACCTTTCTTTTGATCATATGAGTACCATTAAAGTAGACAAGAGCCCAACTTATTACTTCATCAAAACCTAGAAAGCTTATGCACAACTTCTCAAGATTCATTTCCTTCTATATGACAACAAAACGGCTTCTGTCGACATTATGTGGCTAAAAAATGTGTAAACACTTGAATTGATTTGTCCATATTCATGCTACACCAAACGTTCCAACTATGATTCCAGTAGCACTTGCTACTTAGATCTGATTGCTTCACAATTGATTGCACTTCTGGTTGCGAGAAGTTCTGACATGAGTCAGCGCATATATTGTCACTTAGTGCCAATAAAAAAAAACTTAATTCCATATCAAATGCCAATGCAACTTAAATTATATGTTGTGTAGAGTTGTTGTGATTGAATTACAATGTGAACCGTAGGTTAAAAGGTGCTTCGCTTTGCGGTTGAGTGCAATCGGACACTAGTTATTATTTGCGATGCAGTACACATTCGTTGGGTTTTGTATATTGAAACTTGCAATAAATACTAATAAAATCGTTTTATATTCGATTCATTCCACTCCAAAGGAAATCTACAATAGTTAGGCCCATATTTCCGGACTTACACACACACAAACGCACATGAACAAATATGCAAAAAGGTAAAAACCAGAACAGAATCGGATTCCCTAAAGCCAATGAAACGTTTCCTGTTAACTTGTTTATGGATAAAGACCAAAGAGTACCATCAAAATATTTTATTGGTGTTGTTTCGATACGATCGATGGTGCATCGGTGAATGAAAATTAAATGTTTTCAGATGTGCAATAAAAAGAACATTTTGAATCTCGAATGCTCTACGTCATTTTAAAACTCCTCTTTAATCGATTTGCAGTTTTACGAGTTCTTTTACGAAAGGTTAAAAGGTCAAAAGAGATGTTTTTGAATGGACTTGGTTGTTATCATTTACAAAAGTGGAATATTAAGTTGAAAAGAAAGAGCTTAAAGGTTATTTAACCATGATTTGCAGTTGAAAGTGAGTATGCAAAGGAATCATCCAGTAGGCACTCTAAATGATAAGGGGGCGTTCAAGTACAACGCATTTGATGGGGAGGTGGGGTTTTATGAAACGTCCAAGTGCGATACACGAGCATAGGAAGTATTGGAACAACGCGTTTTATTTTTTCATTTCAAGTTGAAAATTCTATTCTATTTTACGGAGAATCCTTGAATTGCATTGTACGTTACTTTTATTTTTGTTCTCCCTAGTTGTCAACCCTTTTCTTCATACACATTTTACAGAGAATCCCTTGACTGTTCTGTACAAGATTTTTATCTCTTCTTTATTTATTACTACTTCAAAATTTTAAAGTGTTTTCACTTAATTGAAACTTTGGTTAGATGTTGCGTAACTTTTAAGAAGAGGAGGGGGAGATCCATAAGAACATTACGGTGCGTTACATGGGCGATGGAAGGTGGATCAAAATGTGCAAAAATTGAGTTAACTATCACCGGGACAACCCCACGACAAGAAGCGTAGGCTCTTTTAAAAATTACTTCAAAATATTCCAATCGAACTCAATTGAGATGGTTTATTACATTTTTACTTGCATTTTTGGAGAAGCTGTATGGATGAAGAGAAGGAGGAGACTCTTCCCGTTTTCTTTGTTCATGCCCTTTAGTTTAGCTTTAGCTCACAAACGTAGGATTCACCTAGGTTTGTGTTTCTTTAATGACCCTAAGTGATCTTACTCCCATCAACGCTCTGCGTCTCTCCAGCTTCAGCTGAAAATGGTTTCATTAGGATGAGGATACATTAGATCCACCGTGGTACTGCAACGAGCATAATGGGCATAATTGTGTCAGCCGAGCTTACAGAAACTTAAGCCTAACCTAACCTACATGATTGAAGGTCAGCATATTTACTTTTTACGTTTGAGTTCGAGATCCGAGGTTTTTCCAAGGGTTTTTCAACGAACATCACCTTACCTACATTAGGAATTGGCAAGTAATTCGAGAGTATATGTGTTTGTGTATACAGCACCAAATTAATAAATTAATAGAGTGGCACAACAGAACGGGAGCCCCAGGGCCTAGGGCATTTCATGCCTTGTAAGGGATTGGATCAATAGAGGGGAACTAGAATTTTCAGCCGATTCCGAAAGGCTTATTGAGAAAGCGTTTTTCATGGCAATGAATGAAAATTCTCCGCGAAAGGCGATTTCCGTGGAAATTGGTATAAAACTGTAGGCGCCTAAAATGCGTTATTTCTTGACGTTCTCTGATCGTTTTTGTGCTTCCCCATTCGTTTTTTTTTTATTTAAAAAACACATACTTAAGATCTAAGGTGTAATTTTAATCAATTTAATGCACTTATTAAGACTCCGCACATTTGTGCATACGGATTTCAAAATGGTGTCTGTTATTTTTAATACAAACGACTTGCCAAAAATGTTGGATTGAAATAAGGGTTTCTGTTCCGTCCTATCCTTCTTTCGGTTCTCTCATGGCCTTGTCTTTTTGTCAAATTTGCTCCGGGACATATTTTCTATACTAAACCTCGCAATACACGAGTTTCCGCAATTATCGAAGATAAAAACAGAGCTTTTGAAACAATCACTTACGAGACGATAATGTAAGTAGTTTTTGGTTGCATAGGACACCGACATTTGCTTGCATAGCGAATAAAACATATTCTTTAATTTTAACTACTGTTTTCTTAATATTTTTAACTGGTGTCGACACAAATATGCAAATGTTAACTTCGAACGTTTTGAATTTTCTTTTATGTGCATTGAATTTTTCCAAAGCCAAGTCTGGTAGAAGCTTCACTGTTTTGTTGAGACCCAGCATTTCATGCGATGGCAAGATCGACGCATCATAATTATAGTACAGAAAGAAAAGTACTTTAACTCTTATTTATAAGCATTTTAATAAAAAACATCTTCCCATAATTACATGACGGTACATGAGGGAAAACAAAATTTCTTTGTCACCTTTTTAGAAGGTAACAACCAGCAAGAGTTGGAAACTCTACTGATGGGATAACTTTATCTAAAAATTGTGAACAATAATTTTGAATGAAGTGGAATGACGTTCACACCACAGTGAACTTTTAATAAAGTTGAATTATTAGTTTTAATTCAACTGATCTGCAATCGATCACCCGACGTTTAAGAAGCAATGTGTAAAAAGAGTGATTATAATTTAAGGCTTTGGTAATGCAAACTCTATTGAAAATAGTTGATAAGGTCCTGGAGCTGATACTTAACAACAAATGGGCAAACGCACGTCTTGATGGTGCGTTTATTATAACTCAATCTGTCAAAATATATAAAACGTATTTCTGTTTTTTCTCAAACATACGAGGTTATGAAATATAAACTAAAATAATTAATAGCATATTCATAAACATATGTACAATCTTCCAACATCTACATTCAAAATGTCAAGAAAACCAAAACAAAAAGTCTAAAATAATTTATCTGAATTTTCGCAAAAAAAAAATCTGCCAAAAAACAAATCCAATGTTCAACTTAGCGAAATTAAAAAAGAAAAGTTAAATATCGCCACGCAACGACCACAATCGAATAATTATAAATTTAAAGAATAACACAACTGCAAATTCAAAAAATTTACTCACCTTCCTGTTACTTGAACACTAAAATTAAATGTCATGGCCATTATTGCAACCATAATATCGGCCATTGCTAAGGAGACTACAAAATAATTTGTAATGATTCTGAAATAAAAACAAAACAAAATTCAATATTAAACTCAACAGCACTCTTAATATAAAATATTTCAAGATCAGCCATTAAAGCACTTAGAAAGTTGTGCGCGAACACATCAATATGCGGCAACGGCCAAGCGGCCAACGCTACCGCATATAGATAGTTTGTGTTTGCAATTAGTTTTACCTTAATTTTCTATTTCGCATCACAGAAATAATTACAAGTAAATTGCCAAAAATAGCGGCAATCATTATAAATAACATCAAAGATGCTTTAAGCACCAACATAACGCTTTCCATCCATTCGTTGTCGCTTCCATCTTCCGCGCCATCCGTCGCATTACGAAGATCTTCAGCTGCGGAGGCGGGGTTGGTGTTGGGCGCCAGTGTGCCATGCAAGAGCTCGGCCAGGGAGCTACCGGTTGGTGGGCCCACCGTTCCATATATCGATGATCGATTGGATGAGGGCGACATTGCAGCTGCTTTTTGTATTTGATTATGATTCAGACTCATTCGTTTTCCAAATGGAAAATTAAATTAAAATTTTTTTTTGTTCAATAACTTTTGAATTGTTTGTTTCTCAAAGGACACAGTCGGGGATTGTCTTGTTTGTGAATGCGTGCAGGTGCAGGGGTTGCTTTTTTCAATGAAGTATTTTGTTCGGCAGGACGATTTTCACTTGAGTAGTTGAGTATCTTTATTTTGAGTTTGTTTCTTTTGCTTTTTTTCTTTGTGCGACGAAATAAAGATTTATTTCCGACAGATGTTCGCTTTGTTTATTTGCGTACTTGTGCGATCGCCGGCCGATCGCCTCCGGACTCTGTTCTTTATCGTTTTTCTAAACGGCTTCTGGTGCTTTTGTTGCTTAGACGGTATTGGTGAATGATAGGTGGCGTTGTGCACTGAACGCAATAATGACGACGATCGGTAATTTAAATTCACTGTCACCGGTATGTGTGGTTGCAATGACAACAACCTAGACGAAGATGACAGTGAAGACGACGACAACGACAGCGGTGGCGGTAATAGCAACGAAAGTCCCGTCATGATGCTGAAATTGGCACCAACCCAAGGTGAACCTAAAACCAGAGAAACAAAAAATCTCAAATTAATTTATGTATGTTAGTGTTGTTGTGTGTATTATTTTTTCAAGAAGAAAAAAGCTTAATAGTTTTGAACATGAAACATCTCTCAAGTGTGAGAGTAAAATATTTCCTCCGATCAAACACACGGTCCTTGGAAGTGTTCCTATAGCCGTCAGAGATATGTTTTTCGCTTTTCTTAATTTAGAAAATCAAATTATTATATAAATGACATTCTATTTTTATTTAGTACAGTTATACTCGTACACAGCATAGCTACATAATATTTATATGAAGTAAAAATAAAAATTGGAATGCACGCCGCTCGTGAAGCTGGTGCGACATGACACGACACTTTGGTCTATCGGCGGCATCAAGCGTGTGTCTTGATTGAAATTAATTTTGTTCAATTGTTGCGAGTGTTGCCAAAAACAATTCGCTATCGTCGATACTCAAGTTGGGTGAGGGTGAGGGTACAATTGTTTGAGGGGACAATGTTGTGCGATGTTGCTGCAGCTACCGCAGCAACCGACGCGTCTGCCGAGTTTGACAAAAAGTAATTAGATTTTCATCTGAAGTACCAATCTACGCGGCGCGGCGTAGTGCGATGGTGTTGTTTGGTTTAAAAAATAATGTGTGCGTTGATAGGGGGAGTGCCCCCATTACGGCTTTGTTTTCTTTGCGAAAATGGCAGGGGGTAGGATGGTAAAGTGGCAATTGTATGAACGTTTTTGTTTTGGCGTCGACTGCGGCCAATTATGTCATTGGCTCCCGGTCTGTTTGATTGCCAAGAGCGATTTAAATAAATCAAAACGAAAACAATCATACTTACGTGCATTTAGTTGGCTGAAAAAACAATTGACTGTTTTGCTCGAAAGGGAACATGTGTTACATTCAGGTTAAACAAAATGTAAAACAAATATCCCAATAGGGTGGAATTGCATTAAAACAGGAACTACTCTTTATGGTAATTATCAGGAATTGGTTAAGTTTAAGCTCTTAGCAAATTATTATTCCCATTTAATTTCGAATTGCATTGCATACTTATACGAGTATGTATGTTTTAAACTATGGGTATACATTGCACATTAATCCGAAAGGTAAAATAAGTTTTCAATGAGGACTTCATGAAAATTTGATGATTTATTGATAAATTTTTGTCAATTGGATGCCATTCAAACAGAAATTCAATAACAGATTATCACCGTCATTTGCATTTCACTAAAGTGAACACTTTAATTGTGAATTAATATTTAATTATTGGTAAACAGCATTGGAAATATAAAAACATTTAAATTGCTGCATAAAATTTCTTTCCGTAAAGTAAAAATTTTCAAATTTATACAAATATGTTCAATTTAAAACGGAGTATTTTAATATATTGCTCCAGTTTAACTTTTTTCTGTGTTAGGTTAGGTTAGGTAGAATGGGCTGGCGGTTGATCTTATCACCGTCACACTTAGATCAATGTAGATCCATTGTGATACCCTGGAGTATTGTAACGTCCTAGAAACCTATGAGTTAATGTCTGGTCAGTTTTTAACCATTTTGTGGCCTTAGTGAAGTTTAACAGGCTGCTTTTTGAAGTGTCTGATAATTCTTCTAGTTCATTGAAAAAGTAATTGCCTAGAAACTTTTTCCTAATGTGGCAGATTGCTGGGCATTGACAAAGGAAATGAGTTGTATCCTCATGTTCATCTTCGTCATTGCATCCTCTGCACAGCTCATCGGTGCAAAGACCCATTTTCTTTTTGTGGTAGCCTAGTAGGTTGTGTCCAGTTATTAAACTGATAAGCATTCGTAATGAAGGTCTATTCAATGATAGCAGCTTTTCAGATCCGTTCTTATCGTATTTCGGCCATAATTTCCTGCAAGTAACACAGGAATCTAGGCATTCCCATTGGATTTTCGCATTATTTTGTTACCAATGATCTGTTTAATTTCACAGGGTGGAATCCTGATTGATTGATCAATGAGAGAAGGGTCAAGTGCTGATCCTTTCCTCACTAGTTCGTCCGCTTTTTCGTTTCCCGATATACCACTATGACCAGAAACCCAGCAGTGTTAAAAACATCAGATTGTTAAATAATACCTACGTCCCAGCATTTCATTTTCTTGCAGTTTATTGAAGGATTTCCGTACAAAAGTATTCGGCCAGGAATAGAAGAAAAGTGACACGCAGGGTTCGAACCTCAGTCTTTAAATTTTGGAGCAAATTTAAAAAAAGTGGAAACATTTTCAGAGTAGATTAGAAAGAAAAAGTTTTCATTTTCTTTAAAAAAAAGTTTATTTGAGTAAAAGGTGATCCTTCTGGTGGTCTCGTTCGAGCTTTTGAAAAAATCTCATGTATCATACCTCCGCGGAACGAAAAAAGTTTGAACTAAGTTCAGAAATGCTGTGTGTTCAAAATAACAGTTTTTTTTTTTACAAGTTTATGTAAAAAGTAGTTATAGTGGACAAGCCCAAAATATCCTTTGGTCGTACACAAGCAGAAAGGGGCTGATTAAGCCGAGAATGTGCGACTTAATCCAAGAACACTTTTCTGAGCTTATCAGTGGGCGTTGCAAATAATAACCCACATTGAACAGACAGCCTCCATGCCACACAGGACACATCCTATGCTGCAATTAATCTTTCGCACTCTAAATGGCCAAATTGTGATGTTAGCCATATTGGCGGTGTCAACTGGCCGCTTTGGAACTGTAATATTTTGTGGGAACTGTGAAGAATCGATAGCAAGTCAACAATTTGGAAACCATTAAAACACGTATTGCCTTTCAAGAACAACTGCGAGGTCAAAAGAGTTACACTGCCATGAAAAGTACTTAGCAGTTCGAATTCGACATATAATTGTAGGTCCTTGAAATTGACTAGGCTTTGAGGTTCCCAGAGTTTTGTTGCGCCCACCTATTGTTTTTTTTTACTTACTTACAATTTCAAGCATTTCAAACCACGGTTGTCTGGAGCTAGGTATCCAAAAATTTGTGTGTCGAAAAAGTGGAGTGAATCCGAACGCAATGTTTGCTTTATTGGTAGCAAGGTTTGAACGCTGGTGACACTTGAGGACATTCTGATTACAAAAAAGTTAGAGAGACAGAAACAGAGACAGAGACAGACAGAGACAGAGACAGAGACAGAGACAGAGACAGAGACAGAGACAGAGACAGAGACAGAGACAGAGACAGAGATAGACAGGCATTGAAATCGAAACCATATACCTACACTTGACAAGGTATTGAAATTTATAATAAGTGTGTTTAATGAAAAAAAAGCAGAGCAGCGCAGCTCAGAGCAGAGCAAGAAATATGAAAAATGTCAGGCAACTTAGAGCAGAGTCAGCTGATGCCAAAAATCAGCTGATAAGAAAGCAACAAACATTTTGTGACCTTAAAAAAAAAATTATGTTTGGTATCCTATTATAATAAAAATCTATATTCGGAAACATTGGAATCAAAACTAAACTAACATGCGATGTTAATTCAATTGATTTTAAGTTAAATTCGATTTCAAATAGATTGCAAAACGCAAAATATAAACAAAAATATTTTAATCAAATGTCAACAGCTGATTTTGACACTTTGCTCCAATCTGCTCTTACTCAAAAGCAAGTGCAGAAAATGCTGCTCTAAAAGCTCTAGAGCAGGTCATTAAACACAAAAAGTTCTTGCTCGGAGTAGAAAAATTGTCATTAAACACCAAAAAGCTGCTTTTTTCTGCTCTAGGTCGATCTAGAGCAGGTCATTAAACACACTTAATGCTAACTATAAAAATGGTGAAGATTCACAAAATTAAAATTCCTGTCGGGATCTTTTGTTGAACCGAATTCGTGCTCTTCGCCCAAAAAGAACTCAAATACTTTTGTTTATTTCTCGTCGATCTTTGGAATAGAGCAATTCACAGACTCTACGTAACACAAAATTTTGTTTTAAGACTTAAGACTTTTAAAGTTAAGTTAACACAAGAACTCAAGCCTTCCACGGGTTCTTGAAATGCATCAATAATATAGGAAGCACATTTTCACCTCGGAGGCTACGAATTGTTGCTTTTGGATCGACGATTTATTTTAAAAATCCTCTCAATTCACAACGTGTGAGTTTTGTGTAAGTATTGGATACTTTTTTCGGTCTAACTGGAACAACTGCGTTAAAAGAATATTCGCTATCAAACGATGATTTAGTGTGACTGGAACTGAAAATTATAAATGGGAACGAAGTTTATTTCCAATAAATAGGACGTCGCACTCCGTACCACACAAGCAACAATACTTCCGTTCTTTTGTCACCGAGATCTGGTAATTGAAGACCTTTTAACTTTTTTCCTTGGGGCTATTTTAAGGATAAGGCTTATGACAAAAGCCCGCAATTGATTCAAGACCTCAAAGATGGAGTTCGTGAAGTTATCCAGTACATACAGCAGCAAATGTAAGAATTGGTGACTAAAAAGAACAACCAAAAACAGTAGCTTCAATTTAAGTTTTCGAATTCCTTGAAATAATTAACCATCTACGGCCCCAAAATCCCATTTCTTCGGATTTAAGTAATTTTACTTAAATTTTTTGTTCGCCTTTTATGATGTCCTCAAAACAAACTTCAAAATCACTGTAATAAATTTTATGTAATTTTCTATCGAGTAACTTCATCTCACCAATGATTGTTTGCGGTAAGCAAGATTCCTCAAAGGAAAATAACTACTCCTTGTTAAATGTAAGACATATCCGAACGGACGCACTTTGTCGATGCAGAAGAAAGTAAGTCGTAAATAAACTTAAAATGAAAAACCTTCCGACACCAGGACTATTAAAGTTAAAGTCCTCGTTAAAATACCGCAGCGCATTGCAAAACGATCGACGAAGAAGCCACAACCTAACCATCCACCGACTCGCAACATACCTATACCACGATAAATAAGTACACATACCATTAAAGCATCAGAAGCGGACGAGCCATATAAAACGGAAGGCCACAGCTGCAGTGCTTGCAATAATAATTGAATTGTATAGCCATTGTAAATCATTGTGTATACAACTTGCAGTGCGGTGGAATTGACTTCCCACTTTCTATGCGAAATTGTTTGCTGCGCGTCTATGTTTTATGGAAAATACCTAGGATCCCAGTTTCCCAGCCAATGCAATGGAAAATCGAAAACTAACTTAAGGACGTTCGAACAATGACTTGGCAGATATTGTGTTTGCTTATCGAAACATTCTGCTTCGAGAAGTTCCATCAGAGGCTCTCTCTCTGACCACAATGATGGACAAGAGTTTTGGCAAATAAGGTATTTAACGAACCGAGATACAAACAGCTTGAGGAAGTTGTGCTCTGTGCTCTCTGTGCATAACAGCCGTCTATAGGTACACATAACCCAGACAAACTTCATATTCCTCTGCTATCTATACGAACATAAATTTTAAACAAAAATGGAACCATCCATGTCCATCTTGACTATTCAGCAAGTTGAAAACTTATTTCTACTTGTGTTTGAATGCGTATTGTGTATTGTGTGCCATTCTGTGTCCTTTTTTTCTTTTTCTTTACAATCATGTGGGGTGTGGGCTGTGGCTGGGTCTGTGTGCATTAAAGTTGAAAATCTCTACTCATCTCTCTCAAGTATCTTTTCTGTAGAATGACACACATTTTGTATCCTTTTTTTTCCAAGCCATCTACTTTTTTTCAGGCCCAGGCGACTATTACGCCTATTATCCTCTATCTTTAACAACAACAAAAAAGACAAGCAAAAACACACATTACACAAAAAAGTTGGCACGCACAAACATAATCTTGACAACATAGTCGCACGTATATCTACAATGAACATACGTCGCCACTGCTGGATTCAAAAATCTTAAATCCTCCGTTGAGTTATAGCTCCCCAGCCTTTTGTTGTTGGTTCAAGGTCATAAGGGATTTCTTTTTCAACTGACGTACATAAAATTTTTTCTCTCTTTTTTTTAAATTCAAACGCTTGCACACAGTGTGAGCAAATATTTAGAAAAGGACTGAGCAAATATCCACTTTGAAGAAATTGTGCCATAGAGGGGTTTTGTGGTTCTTTTTTCATAGGAAAATGACTCGAGGAGAAACCACTAAATTTTGCAAATTCAAGTAGGTAGGTAGCTAGATACTCGTGAATTGTTAATTTTCATTATATTTCTACATCCTGATGATGCTGTGTACTAAAAATTCATTGGCAACGGCTTCCTACGCATGGTGTACCAGATGCGGCCGCAAATTCCTCAACCAAATTTTCGATAAAATCGAAAGCCCTCAAGCCGCACACACTCTAGGAGAGGGTAGTTAATCGTTTGACGTTACGTACTGTGTGAGCGAGAATTGCAAAAACGAAAAATAATCGTTAAATCGCTCAAATTAATCAATAATAAATCAAAAAGTCCTTACAGAGCTATAAAATATTTGCAAAACAATTTCCTAGAGCTCTCTCAGAGGATTCATTAAAAGTCCGTATGTGTAAGGATTGATTATATTAGTTATTACAGACACGTTCCTACTTTTATGTAGGCTCCAATAGATTGTACAACCATTTTTCAGCTTAGCATTCACCCCGAAGGGCCTTCCACATGGCTTATGAATTTATTGAAAGCATATGCACATTTGCTACTTGAAAAAAGAAAAACTTAAATCAATTAAACAATATTTAAAGTGGAATGGAATTAATTTATTTTCTCTGAAATCAGTGACGAAGACCGAAGGCAACCAGTCTAGCTTGAAAGTGATAGTTGCAGGATAGAACTGACCTACAATTGACCGCTTATTTTCGATTCTTTCGGAGACATGATCATACAAAACCAAAAAATTCACAAATCTAAACTATTTATATTCATTTTTGAATCATTTGCATTTACAGTACTTCCAAAAAATCAAATTTCGTTCAAATGGTGAAGCATTATACTCATGAGCATTTGAGCAATCTCAGTCGTAGAGGTAGTTTGATAGAATAGAACGCCCGAAGATTGGGACGTGTTATGAGACATTGTCCGGTAATGACACAGATTATACGCAGCTTATGCGGGTTAAGGATAACCTTTGGTTCTGTCCGATTTACATCTAGTTCTTGTCAGATCTGTATTATTACCAGACAATTGGTAGTTTTTTTTTCCTGTCCTTGGCATCTTGCGCGAGGAATCGACAAGTCCTCCGATATAATTAATTCATTGCCATGAAAAGCGCTTTCTTAATTAATCGTTCGGAATCAGCAGAAAGTTGTAAAAGCTCTCCATTCCCACACAAACTTATGAGAAATGCGATAGGTGCCACTCTGTGTGCGTCAGCCTAGCAGGAGTTTTATCATGTAGCAAAAGCGGTATACCAATGTTCAGCTTACTGGTTGAGATCGATACCACAGTTTCATTTCTGGCGAGATTATGGGCTTTGCAATTTCCTGGAATATATGTGTGCCCTGGCACCCAAAAATGGTGAATGTTGAACTATTTGTCAGAAACTAGCTGAGCCGCCCGGCGTTGCACGTGTCCGTTGTTTTGAGGATATGGACAAAAGTGACATTCAGGAAAAATGCCATAACTCGGGAATGGGTCGACCGATTTCAGATTCTTAAAAAAAAACATTTTCTAGCATCCCTTAAGCTGGATTCCTTCGGTTGAGCCGTTCTCAAGTGTTGCGATCACAGCCAACCGTACACTTCATTTTACATATTAAGATAGTCGATAATGTAACACAGTTCATGAAGGAAGTGTGGAGTTTGAGAAGACATCGAAATTCGCTGAGAATATCACGTTTTCTTTTAGGTACAAAAGGACCCCTAATCACATCGCCAGAACCTCCGTTTGTAGCAACCTACAGTTGGATAGAAGAAGAAATCAGAGACTGACGTTTAGTGTATCTAAGTACACAATCTCCAATCCACACCTTCTTCGGTCTTTGAACTATCTGTAAATCATCTTACAAAAGGATCTTGGCGACGTGGAATTGTTTTTAAAAAGCAGTTGGAACAAGTACTCGATGATTTAGTGGCGAATAGTGTTATAGGTACATTGAGAGATAGCTCTAAGACGAATGGCTGCGCTTGCGGCCAGCGCTTGCGGCCATTTATTTGCTGAGAATGTCAAGTGGAAGATTAATAGAGTAAGTACAGGGCGGCCCTTACTCAACCACTGCTATTAGAAGAAAAACCGTGTGCTTTCACTTATCATAACTTTTTAGTTGTCAGAAAAACACTTATTTCCTCTCAATTGAAACACATTATGTGTATTAGAATAAAATAGAATCAAACTACTAAGTTCTTGTATTAGGTATATTTTTAGTTAAAATTTGAAAATCGTGACTATAAAAGGCTTTCTACAATGCCAACACTACGCTTTCATTCCAATAGTACACTGATAAAATATAAATAATAAAATTATCCAGCAGTTTCATTTATCCTTTTACTCTACTAATGCACAGAGGGAGGCACTAAAGTATGTTCCCATTTCACGTTACTCTTTTTTGGAAACTAATGTAAGTAGCCTTGCATTTTGAATTGCACAAGAATCGATACAAACCACACTACAGCCGAAATAAACTTCAGAAAGAACTCATTGTTCAGTTCAAAAAATCCATACACGTCGAAACGCAAGCGTTCGAATCTGAGTTGAATTAAAAAGCTGTCAACCTAGTGAAAGAGAAAACTTTTAGTAGTCTTTTAAGTATGGAAACTGCATCGACCTACACTTTTATCCCAACGGTCATCAATGTCCGAGCACAAACATTCCCAATCTATAAGATTCGGAATTTCAGAGCGCCGCGAAGTTCTCTCCATCACGAGTAACAAAAACAAGAAATCAAAAACTTGTCTAACAGTGAAACTCACCACTTTCCACTGAACTTTCTCGAAGATAATATAAAAAACAAAGCAGCCATGTATCTGAACACCAATGTCCATTGCATGGACATATATTACGTTGACCAAATGCATTCCAGTAACTGTTTGGAAATCGTTGATGAGCTTAAAGATATCGTTGTAGATGGCAGCGTAGCCATCAAGTTCTTCAGAGAAATCACAAAGAAGAACCATTTGACGAAACTTAGTTTTTGGTCGTCCCCCTTCTTCTTCAATGCGTTTTGCGAATGACTTTAAATGGTTGCCCATTTTGAGGTACAACCCAGAAGCGGTAATATATCCCAAAATAAGAATGTCTTGAACCAAAAAGAATCCGAACCAAACAAATTACACACAAAACAATTTAAACAGGTTAAAATACTCCTTTTGGATTATATAAGTCTAAAGTTGAGAGTAGTTTCGGAGAGTAAGATCAGTTGCAGTTACTACACTGTTCAATATCAGCAAATATAATTCACACCCATAAATATCCGGGTAACCTGTGAGTTTGGAAACCCGTGAATATACGTCCATGCAACGGTTAACAATTTCGATAATTTTTTTGCTGTAGATTATTTGTAATATCTCACAAACCGCTAATAGAATCAAAGCCATTGAGATGCTAATAAGGTGTACTTTTGGTGTATCAATGGCGGCAGGTAGACTTTCTATAAACTGTGGAAGTGCTGCTGTATAGCCGATGATGATTGTAAGTCTGAGTAAAACAGAAAAAATTTTACATTTTCTTGAATATCTTAGTTGACCACCGTGCGTAATGGTAAAACAAACAAAACCAAGTATTTTCGCAATATAATACAAGAGCTTAATGCATTTGTGCGAAAAAAGGTTTTTTGGATTAACAGCAGTGGACATGGTGTCGGAAATAGTTGCGCTGAACTGAAGGACTGACCACTTTTGCTAAAACCTATGAAACGAATTATTTTAATTCGCAAAAAAACCAATTTAATGTGAATTGAAATTCATGTCAATGGTCACTCATGGAGTTTGGTTCTCATCTCCATAAGTGTGTTTGTATTAACATTACTGTAATTGGAAATTGACTACAACCGGACAGCAGCAAGCTTAAAACAAATATAATGTTGCTATCAAAAGCAATTGAATAAATACATGGAAGGGGTGGTTTTGAATTCACTTACCCTTAGTGGACTCTGACTGTTGACAAATATCAACGTACATCTCGCTTTTTTTCATATTACTTTTTCCTAAACTCACGATAGAAATATTTCGTTTGAAATGAATCGATTTTCCGAAACATTTTAAATGACTTTACATACCAAGCTTGAAAATTTGTGTCCTTGCACCCCTGTTTTAAAGACAATTGATTGTCTGTTTGTAAGTCAATCTCAAAAATTCAGAGTCAACTTTCCTTCAGTTCAGAACTTTTCCACTATAGAAGCGCTGAAAAAGAATTGTTATCGAATCTTCACAGATCATCTTTGCGGAGAGCGATAACATACGACTGCACGCCACTTTAGTCGCATACGGATCCGTCTTCCAAGCGGTGTATGCCATCCAAATGAATATAAGCTACGTCACGAACAATGGCTGCATGGGAAGAAGAAGTTTTTGCAGCGACTGCCAAGCTGTGTTTGAGGCCCTTCTCAACCTTCTAACTACTTCGAAAGTGATCCAGGAATGTAAGAGCCCTCTTTTGGAAGACTGAATTACTTGATTCTCGTTTGAGTTTCAGGCCACCAGGGCATAACTGGAAATGAGATTGCCTATGAACTTGCGAAGCAAGCTTCTCAGACAGCTTTTTCAGACCTGAACTGTTGCTTTGTCTGTCAAGGTCTTCAGTGAAGGTTTCAATCAACGATTAGATGGCATGCCTCCATAGGACGCAGACAGACCAAATGTATACTCCCCAACGTTAAGAGGAAAACTGCAACATTTTTGCTTTCTCGCAGCAGAAAAGAATGAAGAAAGCTTTTTGTCGTTACCATGGGGCACTTCTCTTCTGGGAAAAGAGAAGTGCAAATTTTGAATAAATCTACTTCTGTCACAAACTGCTACTTTTATCCCCATTAAAATCAATCACATATTTACTATCCAACCCAAACAAGACAGCATGACATTTATTTTTATTTAAATTTAATTTACTGCCACCTACAAACATCAACGCACAACAAAAAAGATTGGCGTTAATTGGAAACGGCTCATGTCAATTAGTGAAAGTCGAAAAGCGTACATTCAGCATTATGTGCAAGTGCTCCAGTTACCCAGCGTCCACATCATAAAGGTGTTTCCAATAAAAAAAATGGGCACGACTGGGTCGCACGAACTTGCGATTGTGTTCTAAATACGATATCAAAATCTTAGGGCTGAGTAAAAGGTTTTGAAGTTCGCTCTTTATAATATATTTGGTGGTACATTGTTGCCAACTATACATTAATTAGGAAAATTTTATTAAATCACGAAAAATATTGAAAAAAATTCAATTAAATATTCCAAAGGTCTCAAGCGAAAATCTAAAAACGCCATTCTTTTGCAATTTCTAATACATATAAACGCTAAAATTTTTATCAAAATCGTTGGACCAGTTTTAAAAATAACGGTTTTTTATTTAACATTATTTTTAAAAAAAAAGTTTTGTAAAATTCAAGTATGCAAAATTTAAGATCTTAGCAAAAGTTAATTTGACAAAAAATTTGAGAAAAATCTAAGTTATGGTTTTGAAGTTATTTCAAAAAATCTAATTTTTTTTAAATTTTTTTTAAAAATTTCAAAAATTAAAATTTTTAAAATTTTGTTATGCAGTTTTCCTTAAACAATTTAAAACTTCTAAAATACAAAATTTTGTAAACATCGTGCAAGCCATTAACGAGAAAGTCGGTTTTGAAAAAAACGGTACTATGGGAGGTACCGTTTTTAAACTTTTCTAAAATTTTTTTTTTACATCATAAGAAATACAATCTAAAATTAATTCTACACACAAAATTTTATTGAAATCGTTGGAGCCGGTTTCGGGAAAAATAGGTATTATCATATCGGTTGTATGGCAGGTACCGTTATTTCAAGACCTAGAGACTCAATTCCAAAAACCCCTCTGTAGGCTACCCCACATACCCTAACTGCAAAATTTTAAAAAAATCGGTCCAGCGGTTCAGGCTGTAGAATCATATACATCCAGACAGACAGACACACAGACAGACAGACAGACAGACAGAATTGCAGGACCCACTTTTTTTGTATTCTCTATGATCGTAATGTCATGTTTAATTGTTATCTCAAAATTTTTTTCCGGCACGATTGCAAGACTTGCCTTATAGTACCTATAATCGCAAGTAAAAAAATACTCACAATATTGCAAATATTATATATAAATACTTTACAGAGCCTTGGCAGGAAAAATGTCGGCTACCCATTATCCAAAACCAACAGAATGAAAAGAAGAAAAAAAATAGTTTTCTGGATGAGACATTTTGTGCCAAAGAAAAATTGAGGGTAATAAAATTGTCGTATTCGTCCTTCAAAAACATCCCCTTCCTTGCAACATTGAACATACCCAACAAGTTTACGGAGAGAGTATATAATTGAAGAGGCACGTAATTGTCTGACATTGTGAATGCATAAGGCCAACTGTATGGATGGGTATATGGGCGGCAAAAATGTTGACGACGACGACGACATCAACCTATGAGGTACACGGCGACGGCGACCAAGTGTATGTATTAGCACAGAGCACTTGTGCTTTTGCCTCATATTCAAAAATAACAACAACAACGACAAAAAAAAAATTCCAAGACGACACGATGTGAGAATTTTCGCTTTTTATTGGCATCTTGTGGGAGTCGGAGACGGCGGGCGCCGCCGCCCGCCACCACTTCCTACCTAATTTATAGCCATACATGGCTTGTATAGACTTAGAATTACCCCTGGAAGATGACAGGAGATATCGTTAATGTAGAACCACGCCATCTAGGCTAGGGTTGCCGAATGAAATTTTGAATTGAATAGGTAAGTTTTGGGTACAAAAACACTAGATGCAGAAATATTATTTGAAAGTGATTTTGAATATTAAAGGTTTTCTTTTCGATTAAGGGCCGGTTTGTTCAAGTTTGGTTATTTCTAATCAATGATTATTCCAGTTGATAATCATGGATTCAGTTTGTTCACGAAATATTTAATCAAGGAATCTCTGATCAGAGCTTTTAATCATAGATTTTGCTAACCAGGCAATTTGTCTGGCTTAGCTCCATTTAAACAACGATTAACTGAAATTCAGTTTGTTCAGGCTTGATTTTTGTTCAAATCACTGCTATCCCTTCAAAATAAAAAATTGTCAGGCTGACATAATATCACCTTGAATGAGGCATGTGGGCGCTGTAATTTTAGTTTTTTTTATAAGTAAAATAAATAAAAACATAAATAAAAAAAGTGCAGGCTTGGCTGAAGTGGAATTTGATTTACTCATAAATTTCCTTTGAGTTTCAACTCTGCTTCGATAATTTTAGTTTTTCGATGTTCTTGAGCGGCATGTTTAATGCGCCTCCTTATTTTGTGCCTGCCGCTGCCGTAGTATTTCTTATTTAAAACTTACAATTTCTTGACGTTTTTTTTTTGTTCTGCAATGCTTAAGTCAATGTTCTCAGTTATGTGGTTGCTTGCTTAGCAGCTTACATGGCAGCATTTACATTAATTAGGGTATTTTGTATGGAAGCAGTTTCCTCTTGCACTACAACTTCAGCTTCGTGAACTTCTTTCTCAAGTTGCTCGACAATTCGTTGTTTTCCAACCAATGCAACTTCACAGCTTGCAAATTCCTTTCCGCCAATTCAGCTTTAACCTGATGGGGAAGCCTGTTGTCCGGCTGTGGTTTGAGCATTTGATGCTGCTTCTGCCTCATGTGCAGCTTTGAGAGCTGAGCTAAATGCTTTTTGCTTTCATGACCCACTCATAGCTCTGTTAGATCGGCAAATAATTTGGGGCTCTTTATTTAGGTCTTCCGAGTCAGCATACCAAAATAATAAATATATTTGAAACTAAAATTAAATTTAATTCGAATCTCGAAAAAATTACTGACTCTATCATTAAAAAATGTAATGTATTTTCAATAATTTCCTTGATTAAGTTTTGACATATAGACTGGAAAATGGAATGAACCAAGCTATGAAAAAGATGAACAAACACTCTTTAGTGATCACAGATTCTTAATCATGGATTAAAAAGAATCTTTGATAACCAAATTGCTTATTTAACCCGCTCTCAACAAACCGGCCCTAAGAGCACTATAAGACCTTATTTTTCATTAACTTCAATGTCATTGGCTATGAGAAAGTTAAAACTATATTTGTTCACTTCATATCGTCACATTCTTTTAATGCTATCAACACAGTGCTCACTAATTCCTGAGACTTTGAAATGTGCTGATTTAAGAACTATGTTAGCGGTTTGAAACTAATTTTGGAGTCCCCCATGAATCCATATTAGGACCGTTACTATTTTTGACATTTAAGAAATATTTTCCCGCTTGGCTATCTCCTTGCTGTTATGTTCAATTATTCTTTTCTTGTCCTTTCTTTGTTTCATTCTTAGGTGAGTACCGATTTTTTTCTGTTCGCACATAGGATTAGGATATAGGATAGTGAGATAGGTCAGTGAAAATCAAACATAGAAAAAACAAGGCTATTATTTCTTATCAAAGCTAAATGAAAAGTGTGGATTTTATACTATGTATAGGAAAGCTAATCTTCTCGTGTGAATAACATGATAATCGAAATTAATTTTCTTTTCCTAACCACAGCGACTTTTTCCCTCCATCTATTAGAATCAAGTAATTTTTTTTCTTTAAATGAAGAGAGGAGGTCTATGGTAATCGGGAGGATTCAGTCGATTGTTCTACGGGTGTACCAGCCTTCCCTTTCTTGTGGTGCAGAAGATGGAAATAATGAGGTTGAGGTTTCACATACCACCGCAAGCTCAGCGTCCAGATGAAACAGGGAAGTTGAAAGAAAAGTAGATGCCCCGAACGGGACTCGCTTTCACGCGTCCGGTCTATCTAATAAACATTCTGCCACTACACCACGACCGCTTGCCAATGCCCTTCTCTCTTAATTTTTTGTATTGTACTGATGGTACTGGTCAAATACACATTAATATTTCCCAGTCACCGATGTTGCGCTGTGGAAAACAAATAACGAGGAACAAGTTCTACTGTATAATAAAAAGAGATGGATACATCAACAATACAACAACAAAGACAACGTGGTCGAAAAAACTCTCAAATGCCACAACAGAATAATATCATTGACTAAATAATTTTTCTGAAATCCTTACCGCAGGTGGGGGAAAATTTGTGAGCCGAGGCCGTACTAAAATCAATATTTGTTTGCTAACATCAGATCATGTAAAAAGTTTGCTTCTCCTCTAATCTCTGGAGAAATTTCGCATCAAAATGTTCAGTTCACTTACAGGGCAGATACCGTTTGTTATTTCTACAAATATTTGTACTGACTGTATCTAATGCCTACCTTATCTTTTACGCCCTGCAAATAATACGAGTATAAACATATTCTAATTTTAGAAAGTGAATTTTTTTAAGTCAATAAAATGTATGTTTACGCCAAAACATGACCTAATGGCAGCTCTATGTCAAGTATAACGTAAATATTCTATGCTTGACGTCTGACGTGACTCTCGGACATTTTTTCTTCTTCCATATCTGTTCAAAATAAATTTCCATCAGATTTGTACTTATAATGTACCCTGATTCTGATCGCATTCATATGTAATACTAATTTAATTATCCAAAGCAATTTTCACTAGCACACAGCACAGGAAGGAGCAAATCAAATTTACCTCTGGAAGGTTGGATAACATCCGTGTAGGTTGGATGAGATGATGTTCGTTTCCGTTTTTAAAGTAATTTGTCGGTTTTACTAGAAAAAAAATTCATTTTCTCATGCTTTTCTCTGATTTTTTCATTTTCTAATTTGACATTTATAAATTTGTGTAGGTATACATTAAAAAAGAAAATCGCTCACATCATTTACTACCAGCCACCGTCTCTCATATTCCATACTGTCCACCTACATGGGGTTGAATTTTCAGAATTACTTGGTAAAAGTTTTTCAATTATTCGTCGTAGGAATGTTGTGCTTAATTTATGTTTGTCTGTTTTATAAGTGTTAACAGAAGAGACAAAACATCGGAGTTGTATGTAAAGATTAATTTTGTTGGATTTAAAGCAATGGGACAAGTTTATTTAAAATATCGTCAAAGCTAGCAGCAAAACTAACTACATGATAAATTTAAATTTTCAGAACTCTCATGAAAGTTTGTTCAATGTTGTGTTTTGGAAACTTTGTACTTATGAGGACACGATCGAGTGATTTTGCTTATGTAAAAGCTTTCCTGTTTATTTCACTTTTATGTATCTTAGCTCTACATAAATTGTGAGCATAGAGTTAGCTCAGCAACTGTGGTATGTTTATTTGGTACTCAAAACTGGTCAAAGGAAGTTGAAGCTAATCCAAATTTTATCTGCAAACTTGAATGGCTGTTTTTTTTTTTTTTTTTTTTTATAATTAACGCGCTGTAACATGTAGAATAAGTCCTAAGCGACAAAAACTCAAAATAATAATTTTTTTACTACCTCACTTTTATTTTCGAGTCCGAGTTGCGTCCTGTAAAGTTCTGCTATAAACTTAGAAAATTTTGTCACTTGTCATAAAATTGTTTGTTGAAAGAAAGTTTTTGAATACCTTGCCTGTGCTGATGGCCAACTACATAATTCCCTTTTGTGTTGGCCATCACATTTTAATGAGCTGAATACTAAGTTAACCTTCTTAACAAAGTACAAATGCCAACGAAGTAATTTTCTTGCAATTTGACAAGCCCATAAAGCGCTTTGTAAATAAACTCAATTCAAAAAATATTTCCTAACATTCTCCATCAATCTTCTACAGTTCCGCATGATGTCTATATAAATTCGATTTTATGTTCGTTCTCAACTTAGGACATTCTTATTCTTGCCGACGACATTGGCCTACAATACTTCTTAAGATTCGATAAATGCTTGTAAACGAGCAGAGGAGATTTTAAGTGTATATAAACAGGACCAATTGGTAATGATATCGATTCACAAGAAAAAAAAAGAGGAGAAAAAATCTAATAAAATAGAACAAACAAGTTATTGTAATAGTATTAAGTTTCATACGCTAAGAAATAATTTCTGAGGGTGGAATAAGATATTGATGGGAGGACATTGACAAAGAAAAGGATGTAATCACTTTCGACAATAAATCCGGTCCTTAGAAACGAGATGGGAAATAAAATTTATTACTTTATTCTTTCTGTGTTCCTGAAACTTCTTATTGGTTTTGAGTTTCTATCTATTGAATATTTTTACATCGTACCCGTGCTGCGAGCACAATGGATTTATATGTACAAAAGATTTTTATCGTGAACTGCCATGACATCTCGCTAATTTTGAAGCGCTGACTAATAATACTAAGTAAAAACAAACAGACATTAAAGAAAACTTTTTGATCACTTTTGATGCATAGAAACAAAAATCGTTTGACCGTCCGTGAACTTAGTTAATCACACTGTGTTTGTAAACAATCGTTTGTTTGTAAATAAACACATTCTGCATTAGCTTTGGAATATAAACATCAAATAAACCGAACTACCACAAATAAAAAAAAGGTACATTAAAATTTTCATTAAGGTGAGAGACGGACGTTCGATGATCACCAATCGTCAAGGCTTCTTACATTTTTAAATGATTTTCGACAACTTTTGTTTTTTAATGAAATTGAACGGATTCTAATGATAATCGTCTTTTCTTTTTGTTTGAAAACAAATGATTGAGTTGTTTTCAAAAATACATTTACGTGTGTTTAAACATACGAAAGGGTGTCTTTATATAAAGGTATAGAACGAATTGAAATAAAACACAAGAAAATCGTTTAAATGTCCATCAATTTGGCTTTATTGGAAAGATAATTTTATGCCATTATATGATTTCGGGGCTCGGGTCTGTGGCCACCGCGGCTGGCTCGAATAAAGCCAAGTCTAGAAGTCCAATTTTTAACCACCTTTTCGAGCATTTGAGGCCGTATGTCGGCAATAACGACACGAATAGTATCTTTCAAGCCCCCTAACGTTTCTGGTTTGCTGACGTAGACGAATGATTTCACATACTCCCAAAGAAAATTGTCCTATGGTGTCTAATTACATGTTCTTTGTGGTCAGTTGTGGTCCATTCCGCGAAATTATGCGCTCATCAAATGTTTCCTTAAATAAATCGTGACTTGCGCTGTGTCGCTGTGTGGCATGGAGCGCCGTCTTGTTGGAACCACATCACATCCACATTCATGCTATCCAATTCAGGAACAAATTTGTTTATCATGGCTCTATACCGGTCTCCATTAATGGTAACGATAACTGGCTCGCTAGCATTATTTCGGAAGAAGTATGACCCAATGACACACCAACCCATAGAGCACACCACCAAACAGTCAATATTTGTGGATAAAATGGCGTCCCAAAAGATACTCGAGTGGATTCTCTTCACTCCAAATGCGGCAATTTTGCTTGTTGACGTAACCATTCAACCAAAACTGAGCCTCATCACTGAACAAAATCAGAATCGGCATCAATCTCATTTTCGGCCCTTACAACAAAATCACGGCGCATTGTATGGCCTCGTGGCTTTAATTCTTGCACATGCTGGATCTTGTAAGGTCGTTAGCCAAGATCCTTGCCCAAAATCTTCCTTAAAGTTGATGGACAAAGCTCCAGTTGCTGTGTACGGTGGCGAATCGATTCATTAGTGTCCCCTTCGACATTTTGATCTACAGCGGCAATTGTTTCTTCGGTGCGCACTGTCCTTGTGGATGCGTATTATAACATAAAGTATACGTTGTGTGAAAACGCTCCATGGTTAACCGAATTAGTTGCTCTGATGGACGATTATGACGACCATGGTCGGAGCTCGCGGTAAACTTCGCAAATTGAACGATTATTTTCGAAATGAATTTACATAATTTGCAAGCGTTGTTCTTTTGTCAACTTGTTCATGACAAAATGGGAAATTAAAATAAATTAAACATAAATGACATATGAGTTGGTCGATTAGACAGCAAAATGTCAGTTTTAAATCTATTCAAAGAACCAACCTCTTAAGAAACCACCCGATATTTGATTGACGTTATTAAGAAAAAATGTGTTTTGGTGATTTTATAAGAAGTTAAAACTTGCAACGAATGCTCACCCGTCTGGTTTGTGTTCAGCCTAACCATAGCTTGTCTTCACAGTCTTCAAAAGCATTATAGTTTCACTTCGATCGAACTTTTTCAGTAAAAATCTGTCAAAGCGAGCTCTACAGTCTCGTAAGGTTAGGAATACCCTCTCACATTGATGTACAGCCACTTTTCAATTTTCGATGTAATTTAGTATTCGAGGAAACCTTTGTAAGAAACAGACGGACACTTAAGCTATCAAATCCATACGGAACCTTAAAAAGGGTTTCGACGAACTCTGTTACAGGTAAAGTCAATAAACTGTGCAGACTTCCGAGATACGAGCTCAATTTTGTACGAAGTAACTCTTGACTAATTGTTGGCATCCTCCAAAGTTCAAACCACCCTGACCTTCTTAACGATCAAAGTTTATTTTAAGTTTTCGAGCCACGGCCATAGCCTTCCATTTTGTTCTTTGCAAAAAAATCTGTTTGAAAGAATTCAAATTCCTTAAAAGAGTTCAGACATGATATATTTAAGAAAACCCTTTTCAAATGACTTTAGGGTAAAAAGCAACTAAACGTAATAGCTTCAGCAACCACATTAACCAGAATTCGACCATTTCGACCATGGAGCCCTCCTTGGAACATAAAACCAGTAAACTACATCCGAAATGAAACATAAAACAAAATAACATAGCATACGTGACGACCGACGCCGACGCCGACGCTAGCATCCTTTTGTCGAGAACCCAAAGACACAAAAAAACAGCTGACCCAACAGGCAATAGAGACAACCACAACACTCAAATAAATAAAACAAATAATGCAAACCAAGCGATTTAATCATCTTGCCCATTGGTCTCCAATTAGTGAGCTCATAAATTGTTATTTATTTACAAAATTTTTTCCATTGAATATAAGTCATTTTAATTATAGCCGTTGGTTGGTTGGTTGGTTGGTTCCTTTAAAATTATAAATGTTAATTTATCATTCGCATTCAATTTATTTTTTCAGCGTAAATTGCCAGAACAAATTAATTAGGCGAGGTAGTATTGCAACGCGGGTAATGAATTTTTTCTCTTTTCAAGAATAAACTTCAAATATGGATGATTATTATTATTGGTTGAAAGGAAATGGAATTCAATGCAGAGAGTTACGGGATTCTGTGGCCTCGCCGGAAGTCTGAATCCCCCACCTGCCAAATGGGTTGACGAGTTCGCACGAGCATATGTTTGTACATAATAAACCTCTGCGACGTTCAAACAAAAAGTTTTACCAAAGTTCCGAAATCAGCTCAACCTTATCACTCACTCCTGCGAACAGCAATGACTTCTAAATATACCACCAGATTTGTTTGGCAATATGTATTTTGTATAAAGGTAAGAAAAAGCAGGGAGGAGAACTTTTCTGATAACTAATTTTAGCTGCGTTCTCATTAACAAACATTTCCCAGCACAGGTTCTCATCGGAATTGAGCCTAGTTCGGCATATGGCATGTCCGAGTTGAAACCCGAAACTAGAGTGCAAAGAATCAGATAACCCGTAGACGTAGAGCCCAGTCCAGAAGGCAGTCAGTAACCCCACTAGAAAAGGAAAAATACATAATTTATTCATAGGCCATTAAGCATTCCTTCGGATATTTTGATTACAATCCGGAAATACCTACATACAAAGCGGTAGACGGCTATTTTGCAATTATTTCATTAGACTCTTGTGTCGACCAATGATTTTTGTTCTTTAATTCCAATTAATTCGTTGCTTGCATGTGTATTATGAATGAATGTATGAATGTATGAATGTTTCAGGAACTCAAGAATTCAATTTCGTTTTATCATGATAGTGCTCGTTTTTATTTTCGCACGAAAAAAGCACATCCATTCCAACAGAAATTGATTTTCTTTTTCATTTGTTTTCCTGCAAGTTAGGTCGGTATCGGTATATGGATGTGCGTTGCGTTCTTCGTTGTTCGGAGTCTAAGGGAGGAGAATACAAAAAAGATAACATCGCTTGACAGTCAATTATTGAAGCTTTAACAAGGATTAACTGTCATGGTAAATGATGAAACAAAATGTGAGTTATTAAAATAAAACCAGACATAGACACCGTGGGGCAATGTGAGAGTGTGGGAGACGATTCAATTTGCACATTGTTGAGGGATGATTTTTTAGCACATATTTTGTCAGTGACTATTAATTGGATGCTCTTGAAAGGTAATTTAAACTCTTTCAATGATTCGGTGTAATTTATAAAAATGGATATAAATAATTAAACGTAAATTATATACCAAGGGAGAAATAAGCAGCGCTTCCATTTTTTTCGACCTAATGGGGAGCCAAATAATTTGAAGCCATAACTCTTTAATGGTTCAGATGTAGTAAATTAAGCTCTGTGACTGGTTATATAAGATTGCGGTGATATTTCATATTACACAAGATTGTAAATAAATCATAGGATTCCGTTTGCTGTACCTCCATGTTCACTGTCTTGTATGAACAGAAAGATAAAGCGCTGTTTGCCGAAGATGTTCATCTTCTTTGCAGACATTTTTTTTTTGTATTACATAAGCAGAGCGAAATGGTTTTTTTTATTTCTGATGTTTCACGATTTGGGAGAACAAAACAAAAAAGCATGTCAAGTCAATTTCGAACAACAGATTACAACTTCATTTTAATCATTGGATATTCAATGTGATTGGTGGATGAGTTCAAAGCTCAGTACACTCTTTGACATTTGCTGAAAGACAGACCACTTAAAGTTTCTGGCTTCGGTTTAATATGTGGAATTCAAGTTCACATCAAATCTCAGCAATTCTGAGGGCCTAGAAGGCTATTCTGACATCTGTTTCTATGTCTAGGGTGTATATTAGGGTGCTTTTTTTTTGGACAAATTTTTTTTTTCACTCCCATCCCGAAATTTTGTGGAAAATACCTAAAAAAAAATTCCCTAAAAATTTGAGCCCTTAATATTAACATTTAGTACTCGACCAAGGCATGCAAAGAATTCCCATACAAAATACACGTAAACTTAAACTATTTTTCTTAAAAATTCTACAGTTCAGAGGCATTTTATGGTACAGTCTAGGACATTATGGGTTTTCTTTAGAATTGAATGTTCTACAAAAGTGCTCATTGCGGTGAAGTCCTAACTCAAACCGGCGAGGTAGTACGGGTCACCTAACCCAATTTTTTCGTAAATTTTTTGTTTTTTTGCCCCTTTCTCGTAAATGATAATAGCTACAAAAGAAATGTTTGGGACAAACTTGTGGGAAATTTAATTTTCTACAAAAAAGTTTGAACAATCATTATGCTAACATCGTTATTTATTGAGATATTGAGCTTTTAAGTTGGGGAAGTTCGGAATTTTAATTAATAAAAATAATAATAATAATTTATTAAAATTCCATACTTCCTCAACTTAAAAGCTCAATATCTCAATAAATAACGATGATAGCATATTGATTGTTCAGACTTTTTTGTAGAAAATTAAATTTCCCACAAGTTTGTCCCAAACATTTCTTTTGTAGCTATTATCATTTACGAGAAAGGGCAAAAAAACAAAAAAATTACGAAAAAATTGGGTTAGGTGACCCGTACTACCTCGCCGGTTTGAGTTAGGACTTCACCGCAATGAGCACTTTTGTAGAACATTCAATTCTAAAGAAAACCCACTAATGTCCTAGACTGTACCATAAAATGAATTTTTAAGAAAAATAGTTTAAGTTTACGTGTATTTTATATGAGAATTCTTTGCATGCCTTGGTCGACTACTAAATGTTAATATTAAGGGCTCAAATTTTTAGGGAATTTATTTTTAGGTATTTTCCACAAAATTTCGGGATGGGAGTGAAAAAAAAAAATTTGTCCAAAAAAAAGCACCCTAGTGTATATGGGTAGATATATTTTTGTTGTGCAATATCCTTAGAAGGAATCAGCCCAATGCGTTTGCAGGCATTCGAAAGATCTTATCAAGACTTGGCTGGTGGAGTAGTTCCGAAGTTGTTTAAAGAGCTAACTCAAAGCATGCCCTTTTGTATCAGGTTTAAACATTTAGGCAAACTTAAGGGGTCTACCTTCTTTGAGCTGGTAATTTACTTATGATTTTTCTTGACCGGTATAAATCATAAATTTAAATATAAAAAGTCTTAGGCCTAAAAAATACACTCTTAAAATACACAAGACTTTTTTTTTTAATATTTATATTACTTAGTTTTTGCAAAAACAAAAAAAGAGGGAGAAGACGGGTCCAAAGGGAAAGATGAGTGTGTGCCCTTTTGAAGAAATATTTGCAATGGATTATGCAAATATTTCCATAAAGAACTTTATCACATGTTCTTTATGGAAGCAATTTTTCCAAACACTACGAAAAGTACGTTTCTTAAATATTTAAAAAAAAAAAAAAAAAAATTGTTTCACTCAAAATATAAAAATTTTCAAATTTTCGGTTGAGTAGTTGTGGAGGTTTTGTCAACAAGTCATCAAAAAACGTCAATCCGAGTAAAACGCGTTGTAAGTTTTTATTGTCAAAATTCTAAGGTTCTGCCAAGCCAAATCGTTTTAGCAGTTGCGGCAGCTGCAGAAACCATGTGGTCATCATTTTCGCTTTTTTGTCTGGTCTGGGGATAACCTAATTATGACAGTTGCAATTACCGTTGCCACGATTGCAAAAAGGCTTTGATTTGTGATGTCTTTTAGAGGGCCTATGTAGCTACGTAAACATCACTCAAAAGTACAATTACACTGCTCAGGTCTTTGTAAAATTTAAGTATACTCGTAATATACTCTTATGAATATGTACTTGCATATATATATTTCGCAGTTTTGAAAAGGGTAGCCCCTTAAATGTACAGGGATTGCGTTGAAATGTCCAAAGGCGCTTCTGAGATAACAACCTAGAAAAGTCCACTTGCTATCAAAAAAGAATGTGGTAAAAATACTGAATCTGGCCAAAGGACACCTTAACTCGCTGATTGAAAATTTGAGGTATATCTTGCAGTCGAAAATTGGGCTACAATTCGGAAAAGGATCATTTAACAAAGTCTGTTGTTGATCGAACATAGCACTCAACCCACATTCCACCTCAAAAATCGTAAAACACGAAGGATTAAATACAATGCTAAGCGCTTGTTCTTCAAGTGTAATTGAATGGACATCACAGTCAGCCAATTTCAATCCAATTGAGAATTTGTGGTGTGATGATAAAAATGCAGTTGCTCAGACGAAACCCCAAGCAATTTGAAACTTTACAACGGTTCGTGATGCTTTGTAATCAATTCATGTTGAAAGATGCCAACATCGTTTTACTTTGAAGAAACATCGCTGCTTTGCAAACAAGGGTCATGCAACGTAGGGTTGATTGAGATAAAATGTAAATGAACATTCTGGAGCTGAAGTTTCTTGCCTCAGCACTTTTTCTTGTTCTATTTATTTCAAACGAAATACCGTACCAATACTATTTTGACCGTCCTTTTTTGCTTGGCTTTTTTAGCGGTAAACATGTCTGCCTGTAACGCGGGAGTTTCGTGGTTCGAATCCCAAAAGAAGGCAAAAATGGTTTCCCACTAGCATCGGCTTTCGGTGGAATTGTCATGTTTTCGATACTTAATTTAGTGCCATAAAAAGCGCTTTCTTGATTAGCCCTTCGGAGCTGGCAGAAAGTTGTAGGTCACATTCATCCCCTCAAAATTGGTTAAGACAGCTGCAATAGGCCCCGGGGCTTTGTTGTGCTATCCTATGTATGTTCTTATGTTTCTTCAAGGTCTTACGATTTAAGTTTTTGTTGAACATGAAATAAATGCAACGAAAAAAGTAATAAAACAAACTGGTCTACTCTTTTTCAAACCGGTAGTGTTCTTCTGTTCTGACCCCAGTTGTACACATCTCGGAGTCTTTTCTGTACACACAGAGATTTAAGTTAAAACCTTTTTGCAATAATTTAAAGTGCAGATGGCCCAAATATAAAATAGCTCAAAAGTTTTTATGTCAAATCTAATTCTAACAAAGCCACAGTCACACAAATATTAACTTATAATTGACATCCTCCCAGGAACTCGTCTTTTTCAATATCATTAATCTCCAGTCTGTCTATGTGCTTGGGAACACAAAGCGTAATGATTCCGAACAAAAGCTCAAGTTCATTAGAGCAAAAGATAAATGAGTCTATTATGATAAATTCCAATTGCAATCATTTTCCTGTTCTTACCCTTCTCGTAGCACTAAACTTAATGTTTGCGGTATTGTTCCATTACAAAGCATAGTTGACACCACCTCAATTCACCACGAAACGATTTGTAGGTACTGCCGTATTTCATTTTACGATTAAGAGTAATGCATTGACCTTTTCAGTGATGTCTAGAGTCTAGACTCTAAACCAAATCAATAAAATTTCTTTTGAAATATGAGAAAGAGAAGGCCAATTTGATATAAAAGTTCTCTTTAAAATTATTTGATATCTGCAATGCGATAGGATAAATTCTTTTTATTTTCGTACTGTTCACGTGAGGTAAATGGAATCAGTGTTTTATTGACTTTGAAGAGAAATAAATAACCCAGAGTGATATTATTTACATTTTTATTTGCACGCCTGAGCAAAAATACACAGATTTTTCAACTCGAAGTGTATCGGTTACGGTTTAAGTGGAAGTAGCAGAAAATTTAGAGGCTTTATTGATCGTTCTTTTTTTGGGCTCAGAAAATGCAGACACTTCAGGTTACATAGGTAAATGTTTCAGGCAAAAATATGTGCAAGCAAGAATAAGCTAACTTCAAAGATAGAATATGACCAAAAAAATTTTGTTTGAGAAACGGGTCAGCGATGGTGGAGTTTAAATTGATTTAAGGAAGAACTGAAGTTCCACAGCATTTGCAGCAACAATCGTTTCATTTTAGCATAAATTTGTGCAATTCTCTCTACTCCTGCAAAGAAGTTAATTTGTTGAATTTTAATCAAACCAACCCCACACGATTATGTGCATTGTGTGCCTTTTATGAAGGATCACACTTCAATATACCTGATGCAATTTTAACCATAGAATCAAAAACAATTTCAATTGTCTGCCTTAAATTCATCGCTGGTTTATTTAACAGGGAGATATTTCAACGATGTGCCCAACGACTAATTAGATTGATTTCATAATGTGTCGGTATGGAATTGCAGTGTATGTAAAGGCGTCAAGAGGAATTTCCTCTCACACCAAATACTATATAATTATTCTCTGCGAGTAAACATATAGTTAAAAAAGCAAAGTAATGCGCGCTTCCGCTTTAACACACTGCGAGCAAAAATAGAAAACCCAATCAAACAGACAACAATCAGGTCTAATTTATTTACAAATTCGATGCTTATTTTCGCATCCCAAATAAACCTTCGAATACAAATAAACTCTGCAAAACAGCCGACGACGACGGCTTAGCAGCCGTTTAGTTCAAACAAGCTCCACGATCCGCCTCCGCCTCTGCGTGCCAACCCCACTTTGCATACTAATTACAGTTTAAAATAGATACAATTAACCTAATTACATAATTGGCAATAAATTTTCAATTTATCTGGAGGAGTTCGTTTGTGCGACACTAAAGGCAGCGCGCGCCTAGACCGTCCAACGTCGAAAATAATTCCGAATTCAGCGTTACTTTCAAGAGAGTATTATCCAATCGAAAAGTCGTAGAATAAATAATCTGTTAGCGGCTCAAAAACTTGTCCTGGGTCTCGTTTGCCATACCCAGGGACCCAGGGTATTCCATCCAGACAGGGAATAAAAATTAAACTTCTTGAACTCAAATTGAATTTCGAACCAAACAGTGAGATTTGGGATGGCTTGTTGTTGGGAAAGGCGAACGCCCTCTGTGGGAGTTGGCTTGGCTGTTGGCTCTTGGCGGCTTAATTATTATTTGACGAAACGGACTAAAATTTGAATTGCAAATGAGGCAAGGCCAAAAGGGCTAGAATCTTTTCGACAATGATGATGACAATCAGTAAGCCTTGTTCGTTCTCATTGGCAATTTTCATTTTGCGAGTATACGAGTATAAGGATTTAGCATTGAATCCTTTCGCTTTTTCTTGGAGAGCGGCGCGTCCTTTTTAATCGTGAGAGGTTATTTTCCTATTGGGTTTTTTTTTCTTCTTCCTTCTACAAACTTCTGCCTCGCAGGTTTTCATTAGTGTCCTTTTGAGGAAAAAGCATTTGCCTTCAAAGACTAGTTAATTGCTTTCAGAATTTCCAGAGCTTTTTTCCTCGCCGCATATTTACCTACTAGAAAAGAATGTGTGTGCAGGTATGCCTTTCCAACAGCCATTTGTATAGCGCCCGCCGCGCCGCCCGCCTTCGCTCATAGAGTCTAATGATTTCTTTTCTTTGATGTAAAAGTTTTGAAAGTGATTACGTTATTTTAAGAAAAAGTTAAGACATTAAAAAGGACATAAAAGTGCCAGGGATAATCATTTTTTTTTTCGCAAGCAAATTACAGCAATTAGCAAAAGAGACATTTATTTTCATGGCATGACTGCACACAGAAAGTATAGACAGAAACTTAGTTTCTGTTTGCTATGAAGGCTTAAGAGATCAAAAGGAATGGAATGGTTGATTATAAAACAGAAAGCTAGTTGTTTTGTTGTTAACCTTATGGCGAACAATCAAAATAACAATAAAAGGAATCACTATTGAGTGTACTTTGCGAAGTGCCTTTCGGCGTGAATAAAAAGGTTTTAATTCCTTTTCGGCTTATTGTCTAATGGGCCAGAAAACTAACGGCCGGACGTTCGGTACTAAGCTTGGATCAAGACTGATTAGTGCTATTAAATCAAATGTTGAAATGATTCAGTTTGTGGAAATGACTTTGTCGAACGTGACAAAACCTCCATTTTTCTTTCATTAACTTTTATAAGAGGGATTGAGAAAATTGGGAAACGGGAACTATGCATGCCAAGTTTGCAATGATAAAGTTTTGCAAGCAGTTTAGAATATTTCTAAATTTTGAAACCGAAATTTATCCTGATTCGTTTCACTAGTTTGCTGAAGCTTCTGACAGAATTGAATGAAACAACCTTACCATCCATTAGCAACACCATGATATGAAGCTTAGCCTTAAAGTTTTCACCCAAGCCAGTGTTTGGGAAAAGAGAGTGATTTCTTATGATAAGATGCTGTAGATGAACTTTTTTTAAAAATCACCTTCACAAGGTGTTTTTCCAACAATTAATTCATTTTATTTTGAGGAACGCAAGGCGAAACAGTTGACGGTCAAGAAAACCTTTCTCACTTAGCCGTTCAAGGTTCTGATAAAGCTATAGTTCCCTCTCCATTTCTTCTCACAAGCTATGGTTTGTAGAAAAGTGCTAGGCTCCGACCCTAACATGAGCTCTTCTTCAGAATTATTCTTCTAGTTTTTTTAAGAAAGTGTGGACTTAAATATCGTAACAATTACATAATTGGATTTTGGAAACAAGACTTGTTGCAGTGATGGACAAAAGTGGTAACATTTGTCGAAGGAAAAAGCGAAAATGCAGACAATATTTGAGGCATGGGTTGTGCAGAGTCAGTAAAAAAAATGGGCACGACTGGGTTGCACGAACCCACAACTATGCTCAGCACAATATTGAAATCTTAAGGCTGAGTAGGTACAGGGTTTTTTTATTCGATCTCCATAATTTATTTGGTCGTATAGGGTTGCCAAGGCCAGGGAGCTGCAGAGAATGTTTTATGAATGCATACACTTATTCATTGCCTTACACTATTCAGGCACCATTCATCTTAATTCAAAGCAAGGTTCTCAGTCTCACTCACTTAACAAAAAAAATGGCGAGCAATGACAATATCTGTACGCGTATGAACTTGTGCGAATAGTGTCTAAAGCAACGAATCATCTACATTGCAACGAATACTTCATAAGACAACGAATACTTCACAGTGCAATACTGAAGTGAAAAATACATCATACAGCAAAAAAAAACCAAAAAATATAGATAATGCCCAAGTCAGATCGCAAAATGTGTATTCAAAATAAGTGTATGAACATGAAATGTTCGCTGTCATTTTTCATCATTCGTGAACATTCGCTTTTTTTCGAATGCAAGCGAATGGTGTACCTGTTTGAGTTTGAACGGTCGATGTTCGATAGTCAATGCGATGGCTCGTATTCACGAGTGTTGTGTACTTTTTCTACAAGCGTCAATTTTAAGCTCATCATTGTGAGCGTGAAACTGTGTACGGCTTGTTGTTCAGGGGATGATTCGAAAGCGCACTCATGCAGTTCTCTGGTGCCAACTACACATAAATATTATGAAAACTGCATAAAATCATATAAAATATTTAAAAAAAAAATTATTAAATATTCGAAAGACTTTCAGCGAAAATACAAAAAGACGATTTGTTTGCAGTTGCTGATACATATAAACGCTGAAGATTTAATCAAAATCCTTGGACCATTTTATAAAAAAAACAGTTTTTTCACTTTTTTTAAAAAATAATTTTTTAAGAAGTAAAGTATGCAAGTTTTAGGATCTAACTAGAAAATTTCAACTAAAAATTTGAAAAAAGTCAAATTTACTATTTTGAAAATATTCAAAAGCTTCCAAGCTGTGAAGATTGTAAAAAAGGTGTCAACAATTAGTCACAAAAGCTACATTAATTTGTAGAATCTCTTATAGGCTCGTTTTTGAAGTGCCGTCTATTCTAACATATTCTACCACTAATCCTTCTAAACTCTTAATAATAAAGATGTAGGACATCCGCTCTGTCTACGAAAAATGTTCAGTACAAAGAAAAGACAATATTTGCTTCTTAATCTGACATTTTGAAACTTCAAGCTTTCTTATGGTGGACTCTCATAAATCATAAATCTATATTTTAAGTAAAATTTGTTTCGGTACTATGCACAAAAAAATATGCGTAAAAATCTTCCAATATAATTATACTTATTTTTTAGTCGAAAAAGTACATATAGCTCACTTTGGTTTCGGTAGATAAAACGAAGTGTATTCTCTACTCGTACATCGTACGGGTCAATGATTTCTAAAGAGTTATTTTGCAAATAAAAAAGGTACTGTCGAATTTGAAGCAAAAAGTCTACCACAATACCGGGGTTGCAGCACTTACTTACTTTAACCAGTGAATTAAATCAATTGCTGAAAATTTCGTTGTACACCTCTAACTCGTAATGGAAAGCCGACCCAAATCAAAAGGTATGGCTGGCTTAATTCAATTTTAAGAAATACGTTCACTTAAATCAGGCAGAGGAAACTTTATACATTTATATATTTTTTTTTAATCAAATATCAATGACTTTCAATAAGATCCTTGACGCCCACAGGCGTATAAATAGAAGTGGTAATAATAAATTTGCACGCAAGTCAGTCAGTCAGTCAATATGCCTAATCTTGTTGTTGTTTTCCCAAAAAAATCAAAAAATCCAAAAAAAAAAGATGAAGAAAAATCAACTTTAATTGAATCAGTGGATGTTTCCCTTATCCATAAAGCTTATCCTCTGATGTTATTCGCAAAAAGCAAGGGCAAGTGAATTGCCCTCTGTTTACTTATCTTGTGTATGGCTTTTGAGATTTCACGTCAATCAGAAACCGTCGCCCTTTCGGCGTCGACCTCCACTGACTCCCAGAAATAACTTCGGTAAAAATTATTTTCGAAGTAGGATTTTATTATGTTATGGGGATTTTATCTTTTTCGCATGGGTGGATATGGTTTATGCCTTGGTGCTTTCCTGTTTTCTTTTTTTTTTCTTCTTTTTTTTGTATTAAATTTAATGGTTTTTGCGATTATTTCATGTTTCGGTGGAAATGTTTGTTCAGCAGTATTTTGGCACAACATCTCTTAACACATTAAAGACAATAGCGATGAGTGTTGTTACTTTTGGTCTTTTGAGCTATTTGGAATGAGCTGGATTTTCGGATTGTTTTGTATGTAACTTATCTCAGATTTCAGATTATCTTATTAAAAAAAAAATCCGACGTTCTTTCACAATGAACGTAGAACAATTTTTTTACACAGGTACCCGCTAAGTAAAGTCCTTTGGTCGTTATTTTAAAAGTTCCTCGTGAATAAAATGTAACGAGCAATAAAAAATGACAGCTTTTCTGCAGTTGAACGAAAAAGGCTTCCAAATGGGGATGCAAAAACAAACCTTCCCTTTTGATCCCTCTGTTTCTTAAGTTGGCAAACTAAAATGTACAGTCGAGTGAACTCAGTCAATTAAGCCAGTTAATGGAGTAAAGTTAATCCACGAAATGAAGATAAATGCTTCAATTTTAGCTCCGTTGTGGTGGACGAAAGTATTCTCAGTTTCACCCTTCTGTCCTCGACGTTGGTTTTTTAGTTTCTGTTTCTCAAATTTTGATAGCTATTAGGTACTGTTGGTGCAGAAAAATATTATTTTTGCAAAGCCATTGTGAAGGAGTGTCATCACTTGTTTTTTCGTGAAGAACCAACAATTTGGGTCAGGATGGCGTGACCCGTGAATTATTATTGTGTGACAACTTAAATGTCCAGATATTTACCTACAACGGATGATAAAAAAGTTGGATGATTTTTTTTTCTTTTTATTGAGGGGAAATCCCATTGCAGCTTAATCTTTTGTTCTGCTAAAAATTTATATTTCTTTATCAAGGGTTGTTGGGTAGGATGGGGTTGAAATGGTTGGCTTATGTAGGCACTTCGTCTTTGTTTCAACCATGGAACAACCGGAGGAATGAAAAAAAAAACAAAAGAATGGTTGGAAAGGTTTTATTAAAAAGCTTAAGTCCTTTTTGGTAATTATTTCATTTGGAATGGATGTTGTTTAATTGTGAGCATACCATGAGGGATGTGATTGCCCCATTGAAAATTTTACGACCCACACAGATGGACGATTAAAAGTACAATTTACGGGGACATAATTTCGCATTAAAAGCCATTACCCTTTTATATCTTGAATTTTATTTTATTACATTTGAGCTTTCGGAAAATAGTGTTGAATGAATGTTAGGGTTTTTACAGTCCTTACTATTCTTTCATTGAAGACCAAAAAATATGGAATTTCTTTTGATAAAAGTACAATTGATACGTCGTGTATAAATATGTAGTTAAGAAATAAACACTGTTACACTTCGGTTAAAGATTTGTTCACTCTAGAAACTGAACCTGGAAAGCATTGGCAACGAGTCCTGGCGGATGGTTCCAGAACCGATGACCGATCTGTTGCTGGTTCTTTTGTGAAGAACATTGGTATACGAGTACATGAATCGGTCTTAGAACCATGCTTATAATCCATTCTAAGAAAACCCGCTTAATTGGAAGAAGTATTTGTGACTGCAGCGACAGCCAAGCTTCTTCTCTAGCCTCTTCGAAGTGATTCAGGAATAGAAAACCATTCTAATTCGGTTGGATGACTTAATCTTTTTTAGTCTTGTGTGGCATTTCTAGATAGGTAAGGTAAGCTGGCCAGGCATAGATCTCAGACGGTTTTATCAGAATCTGAACAAGTAGTCTACCGGAGTCCTCAGTGAAGGCTTCCATCTTCGATTGGAACTGTCAACAGCACAACCGTGGATTTGATGTCTCCATTGGATGCAAACAGACTAAACTTATGCTCCCCAAAGTTAATAAGAGAGCAGACACAATTTGCTATCCCATAAAGCAGAAAAGACTGAAGAAAACTTGTTGGCGGTGTCACTGGGCATTTCTTTTTCGCAAAAGAATTTAAACGTGTTAGGCTTAATAGCTACCACATTTTGTGAATCTTATGGAGAAAGAGATGACAGCACTGAGCACTTTGCGGTGGCTGTCCTGGGTTTTCTCGAATCAGGGTTCAGATACCCGTCACAGACATGGTGAGAATTAGCAACATAGACTCCCTATAATGGCAGCGTCTTCCGGCTTTTCTACGAACATCTGAAAAGCTATAACAAAAGAAAGTTGCTATTTGGTAGGAAGATGGATTGATATTCAGGTCTGAGTCATTGAGAACTATCTGGAAAGATAAAGAATTCTTGAGAAATGATTTAATTCATTTCTATACAGATGATTCAAAAACAGAAGAATGGGTCGGCTGAGGGGAGTACTCAGACAGTCTCAAGGTAAGTCTCTTCTTCCGCCTTCCAAACCACTGTAGCGTGTTCCAAGCGGAAATTCTGGGGATCAAAGAGGTCCTATCATATGGCTAAAAGAAAACGTGATATCCTCAGTGAATATCCGTATCTTCTCAGACAGTCAAGCAAAGTTAGTTAGTTTCGAAGAACTATGTAACCACCCTCAAGTGTAGGCTTATCTTTTAGGGAGATGGCTGAACAGTTCAATATTCACCGTATTTGGGTGCCGGGGCACAGAGATATCCTAGGTAGCTGCAAAGACGATGAACACACCAGAAAAGGAACCGTTCTACCGATCTCAACCATCACGTTGAATATATGTTCGTATACCAATCGTTACATGTGAACTTATGCTAAAGCAAGAGGCACTGGACAGAACAATTAACAGGTGGAACAATATCACTACGTGTGTGGCAACCAAACAGATACGGCCAGAGCTAGATCTAAAACGCACAAGACATTTGCTTTCCGTAACCAGACTGCAGGTAAGCTCCGTAATCAATTTTATCACAGGACATTGTCTTAGGTCATAGAAACGCCATAAGACTCTACAATTTCTCTAACGACTTCTGCAGAAGCTGTTCAGATGAGGAAGAGGAAGAGACAGTCCCACACCTCTTCTGCTTATGTCCTGCACTCTCCCTCAAAAGAAAACAGCACCTAGGAAGACATTTCCTTCATGATCTGAGCGATCTGTCGAACACAGATATAATTAATCTCTATCGCTTTATCAAAAGCTCCAAATGGTTTTGTTAAGTGAGGAACTCTTTCACATCGTTCTTATGGTATCACACGAACCTTATATTGGTCTAAGTGTGTCAGTTGTTTTCCTGACAGCCATTTTGAACCTTACCTAACCAGGTCTGAGTGCTCCAGTTAGTATTTAAAAATCCTTTGATACAAACAAAAGAAAAAGGAGTTAACATTGAAACTAAAGCGTAATAAGATTGTCAGCATTGGATTGTATAAAAAAAAAAACGATTGACTGCAGAGTTTATTTTCCTAAAATTTACATACTCATTATTAGCGGAGATAAAAATTTCACTTGACGGGATACCAAAACTGACGTTTAAAAGTAAAAAAAGAAGAAAAATATTCTTTACATCATAATCTCCTACCACAAATCATGTAAATGGTAAGACCTCTAATGGAGATTAAAGGTAAAGAACCTACGCACACCATAGCTCGTAATGAGAAGACTAGTCTTAAGTCAGACGCATGATTTACATAATTTTACAACCACATATGAGACGCCTGCAACATTTCTGTTCCTCCAGGCTACTTCCGTTTTGAATTTCAATTTAACATTTTGATCTGTCCTTCCGTTTGCCTTCATCAGCTTTAAGATTTCAATAAACACTTTTTCCCATTAAGGCTAAGAACTGTATGCGATGCATAATGAAGCGCCCTAAATTTACTCTCGCAGACCTCACTATTTTCTTGTCGTTAATCATAAAAGCGTTTCCTTTCTCCATTATGCTAAGTTTGTTAAGTTTATTGCTTTAATCAAAACATTGAATCCCCTCGCCGTATTCTGAATATTTATTTGTTATTCAGCTTCAAGTTCCGACACGCAAAGTCCCAAATAATGTCAACCGTGTGCCCAAAGGCATTCTAATACACAATAATTTTGCGAACAATAGAGCCTTAATAATCCATAGTCTAATGCTGTTATGTTGAAAACACCCCGCCCTCGCACTCTCTCTGAACTCGTGTCTGTCAATTTCATTTTTCATCTACGCACCAAATTATAGGTAGGTCCTATCCCTTTCATGTGCCGCCCTTCCTTTCAAAATGACAAATCGTCAGTATCTCCTCCTTCACTGTTTTTCCAAATTTCAAAACAAAAAACAGAAAAAAAAAATACTTCACACTGCTGTTCGGTGTCAAAGAAGAAAGCTCCCTGTCTGTATAGTGGGTTGTAGGCTGTAGGCACCCCTACTTCTGCTCCTTTTGTGTTTAAATATGAGTCAATTTCCACGGCAGTTTTGTCAAGCGTTTACTTCTTATAAGATCCTTTCACACGTGGCAAACAATTTCCGTTGTAGATATCCCACACCACTATTTGGGAGGGAATTTACGCGAAAACTCTGCCAATGCCAACCACATGAGAATAAAATTTACAAAATTTATGTTTAAGCACACAAACACGCATCTCATTGCGCTCCTATTTTACCATAATTAGGGCCATAATTTGAAATCAAGAATATAAATTCAGTGATAACAGTTTATCAGTGAAGCAGGAATTTATTTTTTCGCACACGCTCTGCAGTGCGAAAATAATTTTAACACCCAAACAGTCATCAACAACGCTTACTGAAACCCCCTGAGATGTACTTATCAGAGTTGCCACATGGTTTTTTTAAGAAGAGTATGTTTAATCTTTTTGATGATTAGGTATCTATGTGGGATATGGTTTTTGTTAAGATTTACTTGCTTTCTGGCAACAAATTCACTCGTAATCCTTATGGAATTTTTCACAAAATGGAGATTTCTTTTCAAAGAAACATTGGAGTTATTCAACTTTTTGTTATCAAATATGAAAAAACATTATTTTGGCAACATTGGGTTATTGGGTACTTTAACTCGCGGAAGCTCCCTGCGACAAAATAATTTGCTGTCGTCTTACCTATTTATTTTCCGTTAATGAGTGGGAAATTCAAATGCTGGCAAAAAAGACCCTTAAAGGTAGAAGAGGTAGTTTGTTATTTCGATTCTTATACAGTTACAACAGCATTCTTTCCATACATCTCTGTATATAGACCACGAGTCTCGAAATCATAACAACACGACGGAACTCAAATTTAATTTAATTTTCAGCGCAAAGTGGAGCATTAGCGACGGAAACCACATTACGGGGGTATTATATTATACGTTATACGACCCAAGCTCTTCAAAAGGAATAACGGAGTGGCACAGCAGTTACTCTTTTAACAAAGGAAAATGTCGTCGTTGACGATTAATAGTGATATTATGGTATGGCATGGCAGTGTTTCAAGTGGAGGTGGAAGGGTGGCTCCTTGTGATGAAGGTGCTCCACTCACTGTGCGCTCCTGCAGACTTGTACGGGTTTCCTAAAAGATTATGCTGGGTCTTTATATTAGGAGGAAATTGATACCAATATTTCCATCCAGCCATTTACTTCGTTTTAATGAACTAAATTTGCTGAAGCTTTCACAACAGTTCCTTGTAGGTACCCATATGCCTAGCCACGTAAAATGTGATTTTCAAAGACTTTGCATTGGGTTCTGTTATGCCTTTGTTTTACATCGCTTTTCCTATATATCTTCCCTTAGAATCCACAAAAGCACACATACATAATTCAATTCACAGTGAAATCTGGATGCACATCAAATAGAGGTGTTTGTCGTTCGTCTTTTAAGCTCTTTGATGCCGTGAGGTCGTTAGAAATCGGAAGACTTTATGCTGTTACTTTTGATGAGTTCTAAAATTACGCACCAGAAAATAAACCAAGTATCTTGGAGCGATAGTTAGTGAACTTTGGAGACGAAATGAAGAATCCTGATGACTCTCTCCATACATCGAGGTTGTGCCTTATTGGAAAGCATAACACAATTTGAGTATTGAGTGTAAAGTTCTCATTTGATTTGACTGGAACATTTTGACTTGTGGTACTTTGGCAGATTCGGCTATGAAGTTTTGATACAATTGTGAATTGATTTAACTGATCAGGGAAAGAAAATCTTCAATCAGAAACCATAGAACAGAGTTGAAATAATCTTTTTTGTGCTTTTATATCATTAACTACCCAATGTGATGAAAAATGAGTAAAACCATTTAAAAAACAAGCCGAAAAACTATAAAAGTCACACTAAATCAAAAACACACTTTTTTCATTTTAATTTCATTAAATTTAATTATTCATTTAAACTTATTGCAACCCGTAACTGACACCACCGGCTCCAGCAAGCAATAGTCAAAAATAAGCTGAAAGCCGATAGCCATCTCCGCTATGTATCTCAACTCTTATTACGAATTTATTTCGATGGTATATTAAATATTATTCAAGTCACTCCTCCCTATCACTTGTGGGATGAATTCTCATTTCAGATGATAATCCTAAATATTACAAGCTGTTGCGCTATTCATTATTTTTTTAATGCAATCTACAAAAATATTTAAGAATTTATACTTATTGGACTAAAAATGATTAACATCAACTTAAGTTTTACTTTTTTTTTCCCATCACGAGTCATTTTGCCTTCTTTAACAATGTCTTACTGATCGTATTTTTGAATAAGGTTGATTGATCTTAATGTAAACATTAAGTCGTTGTCAGAGGTGTATTTACTTCCTATAATTTAAGAAATAGGAACCCACCAAATATAAAATAAGAAAATACTCTACTTATTAATTATATTTATTATAAATAAAATAAGAAAATAAGTAGAGTATTTTCTTATTTTACATTTACATTTACATGAAAACCTACTCCACACATAAATCTGCGGAGTAGGGGGTTTGCAGCCGGGCGACAAAGACCATTTGGCTGATACACCACAAGACTAACTACACAAATACTACATAGAACAAATAACACATGACAACAGCACGCAGTAGTACAAGACGGTTCCCCATCTTGTCACTAACACCGATTTAATTACGGTGTTCTAATGGGAACCGACTCTTTTCGGGTGACAAGGCCGTTGTCCTGATTTCTTATTTTATTTTTTGCGGGTTCGAAAGGACTCCTATTTCTTAAAATATAAGATGTAAATACACCTCTGACTATGACCTAGAACCAAACGCATTTCAGGAAACTGCAATGTTTTGTCATTTTCAAACGGTTACGTCAGAAACCCCTTTTAATAGCAGTTTCTGAGATTCCCTTTTCCCACTTTGAATAACCTTCCAATTTCTTTTTTTGAGTATTTATATATCCTTTAATAATCTACTTTTATTTTTCATTTCCATTGTTTTATCCCCTGCACCAAAAACTTCAAAAGACACACAAAAATATTTCGAAATTAGAAAAAGTTTCGTTCAAGTTAACAAAATTGTTGTAATTATAATAAACTAATGCTCCAAAAACCTCTAATATTCAAAAAGAAGTATAAAACTGATTGTTCTCTTCGTTTCTTCTCTGGAAATTCATTTATTTTGGTCAGCCGCATTGAATTTTTGCCTAACAAAATATTTTTGAATTCAAAAACGAATTTCGTTGAAAATGAATCACATTCCGTTGTTAAATTTTTAAGAAAACCACAAAAGAGACTGGAGCACTGCTATTTGGTAAATTCAATCTAAAAGTAATCATTTACTAGTTAGAATGATAAAGTGGTTTTTACTTTATTCAAATCCTTTCCTGGTAACAGTTTATCATTGAGTTCTTTTCCAACTTTTAGCACTTTGATTTTTTTTTTCGACCCATTTGTAAAGGGTATGTTGAATTTATTCATAATGCATATGCCCAATAGTTCTGCACAGACCACAAGTATTTCAATTAAAAACACAAAACGGAGGCATTTTCTTTATGAAATGTTTGTATGTTCCTGAGGAAAAGAAAATCGCACAGAAAAGGGTTTGTTTTACGTTCATATGAGCAAAATTGATTGGGAAAAAATTGCTTTTGAGGCAAAACATGAATGATAGTATTGAGAACATTTGTAAAAGGAAACAAGAATGAAACCACTTTGCGGCTTTTGACAATCAATCAACTTTTGTACTTGTATGGTTAACGGTAGGCCAAAATCCATGTTCATATTGCGTACGAGTATGTCGGTCCTAACAAGAAATGCACCGCAAAAAAGGACATCTTGCGATTTGTTTAAAAAAACCTTCCTACGAAAAAATGTTTTGCAAGTAGGTATGTACCTAGCAACCGACTTTCTTAATTACAAGGAGTATGGTTCATTCTAGCGGTTTTATAACTTTCTTTCTTACCCACGTCTTTTAATATCATAGCGTTTCGATTGACTTACCTGAAAGAGAGAAAGAGAAAGTAATTATTAGATAAATTAAAAATTCAGAAAAGAGTAAATTATTGAAAGATATAAGATTTTTATCGATACCTTAAGAATTTTAACTTCATGAAAAAAGCAGAACTATGTTCAAATGTCCTTGATTTGAAAAGCGAATCCTCCAGAAACAAAACTTGGTTTTCTGAACATTAGATTAGGGCCAAAGACCGTTTTTATCAAAGTCGTCTATTTTAGTTGCACACTTAGTTTCTAAATGCAACAATTTCGGTGGTGGATAGGATGAATTTTCACTTTAGCAAGAAACAATAAGGGTCCTTGTTCTAGAGGTATGCATGAGTCTTCCATACACCATACCTACTATCCTGATTTTCTTGAAACAGAAGAAATATGATCATTTGATGTGAAGTCAGTGAGCATTATTCTTTGTATTAAATTGTGCTTTGGTGTGAACTCAAACTATATCAGTCAAGGTCCTTTTAGACAATCATTTCAGTTTTCATTTCAGTTGCCTTAAGCAAAGATTTCAGTTAAACTGATGTAGACATCAACGCTTGAAAATGAACTGACAACTGATGAAATTCCCATCAGTTTTCTGTTCAGTACTCAGTTTTTTTTTGTGATTTTTATTTTTCTCAAATAAAAAAAAGCTCAACTGAACATCGAACTGACGTCTATTTACACACTGAACTGAAAACTGAACTGAAAATTGAACTGATAACTGAACTGAGAACTGACTGTGTAAAAGGGCCTTAATATTTATAAAATTTGCTTAGAAACTCTTATGTCGTTTTCCAAAAACAAAATCCGGAGTGAATTAGAGAGTTGAAGAGACAGATTTAACATTTCTAGTATAGCTTATCTGTCAAAAAAAAACTCTCCAAATCACTCCGGATTTTGTTAGGGAGTGAATTTTGGAAAACGACATTAGACAGTTGGCCAGCTAGAGTGTGTCTAAGGTGAAATGGTGGCGTTCACGACATATCCGTACAGTGCCATTACTTCTTTTTTGATATGCAAGTACAACAAGTAAAACCTTTTGAAACTATGTGGCGTTAGACTTCAATAGACCAACAAAAAATAGGTGATTTGACTTTATAGTGTCAAATTTGTGCAATTTGTAAATGTATTTATTGAAAATAGTATTTTTACACCCCAAAACACTTAATTTTTTCGATAATAGCACTCTCAACAGTGTGTCATAATATATTCAATAAAATGTTTTGAGTTGGAAGCTGTTCTAAGAACTGTCTAAAGTTGGACATACTTTGGAATCGGATCATAAATACGACTGTATAAATATAAAGAAACAACTTTGAGTGCTCTACATAATTTAGTGCATCTTAAAACCAAAAAGGTGTTAATTTTTACAGAAACCTCCACTAAAGCAATAATGAATCTTGAAAATCTTATCATATCCCTCAGCTCATGAATAAAAGAATCTACATACCTGGCACATTAGTTGTGTCATGATGATAAATGAGCAACCAATTTTCTTTTCTTTTCTTTGCTTTCTTTTTTTGTCGAAGTCGAAGCTGTCGGTCTATCCCTAAGCGAGAAAATGTTCAAATATTTGTCTTCACTAAAAGCAGAGGATTAAAGGTATGCATTTGGCACATACCATTGGCCGTATACCTTATTCGTTTCACTCGTTGACCCAAAATTTATTAGATTCTCCCCCAGGACACACCGATGATAGAATTTGCTCTCACCGTTGTCCTTTTTTATTTTCATTTTCAGCCCAACACCTTGCAAGAGAATTGCTTAATACACATCCAGCCACTGGACTGGCCCACTGTGTTCAAGTAGTCCTTAGCACTGAGAGAATTCGTAGAAAACCAAAAACAGGTAAAATTGAATACTTTTCCAAATAAAAAGTCCATTAACAACAGCAACAGCAACAACAAGAACAAAAAATTGTTGATATAGCGTATTTCTATAGAATTTCTTTTTACTGTGTACGCTTTGATGCCCTTCCTTAATGCTCGCCCGTGCAGAAGAGCTTTTGTGGCGAGCGCAGTGACATCTGGATTATCATCAGAACGAGAAATGTGGTGGCTTCGACATCGATGACTACGCCTAGCCGTATGGGGCATAAAATTCGATCACCCAATAACATCAGTGAATGAGAACTCATCACGTTTAACCTTTTGTTCCTTAAATTCCCATGAGATTAATTGAATTCCTTTCGCTCCTTCGCATTGCCATACCCGGTTGTCGTTGGTATAGCTTGAACCATTGCTTCCGCTGTCTCAGTTCTGTTCTCGGTTAGAGAAGGCTGAACTCGAGGACATAAATATTTATGAAATGCGAAAGGAAAATCCTGGCAGTGTCGGTTGGTTGGTTGGTTTGTTGGTGGGTGATAGTCATTGCAAGGATTCACACTACAATGGGTTATAGAGCCATTCAGCGAATATATTTCTTCGTTAGTATTATGGAAAAGACTGGTGTGGCCAGCAGCTTTGGAAAATCGAGTGGATTACATTCAGTTCCATTCATTAAATGAACGATGAAGTGGCCTATCATCTTTTGAATTCTCGGATTTTCAGTCAGTTCAATGAGTGGAAATCTTTAACTTGTATTTCCAAAAAAATTTGGAGTAAACATTTTATTTAGTGGTTTTGGAAGGGCAATCAAATTAGTTTCCAACGGAGAACTCATTTCTAAATAATAATTAAGAAATAGTATTTTCGAAAAGAAAGCTGTACGACAGCAAATTGTGTAATAAATGCCGTTCAGACTACACAATTAGTTGGACAGAATTTGGCTTGAACAACCAATGTTTGATAATGTGAGCCCTCAGGCGACCGCTTGACCAGCTTGTTGGATGATATTCAAATAATTTTGAAAATGTTAAAGTTGGACGGAACGGAAGAATATATGGACGACAAGTTTGATAAGTCTGAACGCAAACGACATCCGACCATCCAACATTCATCAAAAGAAGTCTGTCAAACTAATTGTATAGTCTGAACAGCCCCATACTCAAATCTGAAATGAATTTGTTACAAAACCAGTGTTTTCAACAACAACAACTATCGTCTCCAATTGAAAACGACAGTCGTTTTAAATAAACTGCTTATCGCTCTCCAAACTGAGTTGCGTAAGTGATTACCGTCGAATTTTTGAATCATAACCTGAAGGTGTCGATTGAAGCTCAAAATGTCCATTTATTTCAAACGAACTCTGTATTTATGGATTTCCCTTCCGCTCTTTCGAGTTTTTTGAAACGCACACCAAAATAAAGACTCTGTTTTTATAGTTCACCAACAATGGCCACACCATTCGATGCCCGCCGACTCTGAAGCTACAATAAAAGTGGAGCGGGAGGAAATAGGAAAAGTCATATTCTGGCAATTCTATCCGAGAGGCAGACGCTCTAGGTACTTCTGCAAACAGAGTTATGGGATAGCAATGGGATAGCAAACTCCTGTATTCCAGCGATAAATAAAACGCTTACGTTGAAGAAAAACTTACTTCTTCTTGAAATTACTTTCAACGAGATGCCTTCATCATCGTTTCCTTCCCGCTCCAGCTCCTCCTTGCGCTACGTCTTCATTTTCGACTCATTTAAGGCTGATGCGGGCGGAAACCAAAAGGCAATACGAACAATGTACATACATTCACCAACAAGATACCACACAAAACATGAACCGAGCAAATTGGAAATTTAATAGTTTCGAAATTGTTTTATGTACATCGAAACTGGTTGGCATTTTTTATTCATCCAAAGTGGTTTTCTCGTCTTGCCTTGTAATGATAGCTTAAAGCCCTCAAGAAATGATGAAGTTTTTTCTTCTCAGCTTGAATATATGTATATATACAAATTGATAATTTGGTTTCGAGATAGTATACGAATACAAGTGAATACCGATGATATCCGGGTTGAAAAAATCGCAAGAAAATATGCAAATTAGAATGAACGAACCCATTTCTTATGGCAAGTTAGCACCTTATCGGGATTTGATATATGTTAATGTGATGGCTCCCCTGATAACCAAGTGCGAGAGAGTGAGAGAGCAATACCTATACTTGGAAGGAACGCTATGTATAATTTTTGGCTTATACGCCTTCGCCGAGAGGGCTGTAAACCACTAACACAATCTTGCGGAGATTAAATCGATTTTGGTATTCGCCCAGGTTACCATATGTTCACCAAAGGCATATTGGAACAGCACCAACAGCACGAGAAGAACTTGGATAGAAATGGGTTAATTTTTCTCACAAACATTACCCAGTCCCGAGGAAAGGGAAAAGATTTGGACAAATTCTGCCGAAACCAGAGATGGCCGACGGCAACGACGGCGACGACGACGGCAAGAACCAAAGTCAATGTTTGATGATGATAAAGGACTAAAGGATATTGGATAAGTATTTGGCCAGGATAATATCCACAAACAGGAACAGGAGTTTTTTGTTCTGAAAATGATGAAAATTAAGGTGAACTAACTAGTTCTTGTAAAATAACGCCACTGAGGGATATCTGTCGTTTTAAGGCAATGCTGTGGGAAAATGGGATGGCATAGTTGGCACAATGGCTAAGCCCGTAAAAGGGATGTTGATAGCAGATTAAGTTGATAATGAAAGGGAAAGAAAGATTTAATGATTGTTATACAGAGAGGATTGCTTGTAATGAAAGGGGATCATGAGATGAAACGACAAATTAACAGATGTGCCGGGGTGGATGGATTGGACGTTGAGTGATTGAAGTTGATTATTGATATAGCCATTGAGTTGTGTTGGGCTTGAGTAACTCTTTTTTAACGGAGACAAACAAAAATCGTGAGGAGTTTATGATAAGCGATATGAACTTAGCAATAAGATGCCGTCGGCTCTAAGCGATTTCGGATCAGGGTATGTCTGATCTGCTGTAGTCGGTTTTCATCCGTTAAGGTTCAAGACTCTGTTTATAATTAAGAAACAAGTTCCCAAATCTGAATAACTTTTCTCTTCGAATGGTGTGTTATCAATGGAATCACTTTGAATATTTAACTATAGGGTTGCTTATAATTTGTCTAAGCAAATTGTGTGTTGGTTCTAGAAAAATTATATTTAATCATGAGAAATATTGGCATTTCATCTCAAAGGACCGAAAAACGTCCATGGAAGTTTTGGCATGGTAGATTGCTGGAAAAGTTTATGCGTATGTCTGTTTCTAATAAATATTGACAGAAGTATGAAGGCGAATTCAACAGCAGACACTTTCGAAGAATAGAAAACTTACTTGTTGGTGAAAGTAAACTTCGGATCCATAAAGCCTAAAACATAAGGCTGATTAACAGATCGATTGTGGCACAAGAACTAGTGAAGGCTCTAGAGTCCTCGAAAATAGAAAGACTATACTTGAAAAATTGTGAAGGAATTGGGGAAAAAAAAACTAAGACATTTACTGCGGGAGCAGATGGCAGCCTCATTACGATTTGTATCATAAACACAAGAATGCATGCGGAAATGCCTTGGAGAAGCAAAGAACGGAAGCTTAGCGATTGTGCAGGGGTGCTATGTCAGGCTGTGCTGAGATAACGCACTGATTCAGCATCATGTGCCTACTAAAAAGTCAATATCAGTTCATATCTCAGGGTTTTGTTATAGTGCTTCACAGTATTCAAAAGCCAGCGCCATGTGAATTTCTCTCAGCCATTACTTATCTTAATTTGATGGACATTATACTACGGGGTGAACCTGAGCCTCAACCAACATCTTACGCCAACAATTTCCATTTCGGGAGAGGCTACTACAGTTTTGCACTCTAAGTCTTCCACTTGATTGCGCCATCTAAGACGAGGTGTTCCCCTTCCGCTATTTCCTTGCAATGTGCTTTTGAAAACCCGTCGGGCCGCAGCGTTTGGGTAAATTCGCCCTGCATGGCCAAACCATCGTAGCCTCGTTCTTTTTTGGCTATGCCCATGTCGCGGTACAGCTCGTTGTTGTATCTGCTTCTCCACACATTGTCTTCGCATACGGGACCAAAGATCATTCGGAGAATTTTTCTTTCGAAACGACCAAGGGTTTCCTCATCCGCTTTCGATAAGGACCATGCTTCCGCGCCGTAAAGCAGGACTGGGATGATCAAGGTCTTATACAAGGTTACCTTGATTTTTCTGGAGAGGGTTTTGTTTTTCAATTGCCTTCTTGACCCAAAGAACCAACGGTTGGCAAGAGTTATTCTCCGTTTGATCTCCGCACTGATGTAGTTTTCCGTATCTATAGCGGATCCTGGGTAGACGAAGTCCTGTACTACCTCGAAGGTATGTCTGTCTATTGTGGTGTTTTGTCCAATTCGTCGATGTTTTACGCTTATTAACCATCATACCCATCTGTTTCAAAGCTCGCAAAACCACCTATGACATCACGCTTCCTTCTTCCCATTACGTCAAGATCGTCTGCGTTAGCGAGTAATTGTACAAACTTTTGAAAGATTGTTCCTCTGGTCCTGACGTTTTTGTACAATATTTTCAAGAACGCTGCTAAGGAAATCGCATGACAGCTTGTAACCTTGCTTTAAAGCCTTTTTTGACTTCTAAGATCCCGAAGGCTCCTTTATTGCCCTTGACGAAGCAGCGTGAGTTCTCGAAAGTCACCCTGCATAGTCATCTTCTCATCAACATTGCTATGGGGAGTATAAATAAAATATAACAAATATAGCTGCGGAACAGAGCGAGGAGCATTGGGCCCCACCGCACAGTTCTTTCAACAATTTTTAAGGGTATGGAAGGGACCTACAATTTTTTGCCGATTCCGGACGGCCAACAGAGAAAGCTCTTTTCACGGATGAAATTAATGTCGAAGAAATTACCAATTTCTTGCGAAAGGCATTAAAAGTGGGAATCATTTTTCCTTTATGTTTGCGGAATTCGAGCCTCGAACTTGTAACGAAACAAGCAGATACGCTAACCACAACGCGACGAAAAGGCAAAGGACCTTCTTATTCTGCCATTTCTGAGTGATTTAGGGAAAAGACCTTAGAATTGTGACAGAATTATATGGAAATATTCGACGATTCTTCAATAATTGCCATACTAACAAGAATTTGAGCCTGCACCTCCCTCGTTTAAGCTTAATCAGTTCGTTAAAGTGTCACTAAAAGCTCTATCTTAATAACCCGTTCCATAGCAGCATAAAATTATGGCTAATGAAATGCGTTACGACGCAAAGGACCCCCCCAGTTTCGTTGCGCGGCTTTATTTATGTATTTATTTTAAGCAATTCACAACAGTACTACGCCCAAATGATTTATTTAAAGGGCGCAAAACTGTCCTATATAAGTTTCAATTTCTATTGCCATTCCCATTACTTTCTTTCGTACTAATACGGAGCCCTGATTGTGGTGCAGCCAGTCTGGCTCGATCATGACTGATTTTTCTTATTTTACTCGACTTTTTTTTCTTTTTTCACTTCCAGTGCGTGACTTAAATGCCTTGAATTGGTAAGTCTAGAATTGAATTTCAACTGAGAGCTTTTAAACATTACATGGGCATATGTTCTTGTTAAGATACATTACACGAATAAAAATATGTCTTAAGCAAATCGAATGTATTGAAAAAAAAAAGAAGAAGGAAATCATAAATAATGCAGGAACATGTCGTCTCCATAAATCCTTGTAGCTTTCGACATATCCTATCTCCAAGCTGCGAGTTGCAGAAGCAGAAAAAAATTCTTCGAGAAGATTAATCGACTTTCCAGGACTTTTATCTAATATTTTATTGAGATGGTAAACAGTTTAGAAGCCCTTTCGGCTATACAATTGGTATGGCTTTTGGCATACACTGTCTGCACGTTCTCCAAAACCATCGTAAATCTGCTACTTTGACCTTTTTTTCGTCGAGTTCAATGTTGTTCATTAATTAAAGCCTTTTGAGAGTGTTTATTTTTTTGCCTGGAAGATAAGGACGCTTTATGTTTTGTTGTTTTGTTGCTATCAATTCCCAAACAATGGAAAACTCATTGAACTGTAATGCTTTGCAGCGCGTTCTTGTGCGCCTATACCGGTGTACGTTATGCGAATACATAGGCCTACACGCTATTGTTGTAAAAAAAAAATAATGATTTGATTGGCTTTCGTTCAATGGCGTTTTACAAACGAGATAAAAATCTTTTTGGACCCTTTTCTTTTTTATATTTGTTGATGTTGTTGGCAGATGAGTGTCCCTGCCAGTTCTTTCAACTAATTTCCAAATTAATTAACTTCATTCGAGTGCGTCCCCATCGTCATTCAGTTGTTCCATTTTTATTATTTTCGATGACCAAAAACGCGATCAAACGAGAGATATAAAAAGGAAAATACCCAGAAGCAAGCAATAAGGTAATTATATTAATCCCTTGACTTGGTTCGAATCAAAGGGGAGGCCCTTGATTGTATGTACGGTATATATGTTTTTATTAGTGTGTCCTTATGCGACGAATCGAGTGCCCAAACTCCACCTTTAATAAGTTCTGAGACGAAGGTTCGTGTCCAACGAGGCATACGTCAACGAAGTGTATGTTAACCTACAAATTACACATTTTTATGGCTCTTTGGACAAACAAGCGGATTAGGGCAAGATTTTCACGCATTATAAATGAGGATAAGAGTCGAATTAACTAAAAGGAATCGTATAATAGAAAAGCAAAGTGAGAGCAAGTACCTAATTCTAAGAGCTCAATTTTCGTTGGTATAGAGAAGAAGGTGAAGCCAATTAATTGGTCTATGAAAGTAATTCTTGTTCCGTGAACAGTAAATAAAATCAACACTTGGAGCTTCAGGTCTTTCTAGATTAAGTTTAAGAACCGAGTGTTTGCCTTTATGGGACAGTTACACTCCAAACACAGTTACTTCTTATGGCACAGGCTTTGCTCATAAAATTTAAGGGTCTAATGGACCAACTTAAAACAGCAAAACTTTTTGTAGGACAATTTTTTTGGAATATACTGCATAATACTTTAAGAGTAAGTTTTTCTTTTTGTTAAGTTGAGGTAAATACTTGAAGGTACACAACATTTTAATATTAACTCGTAAGTCGTAAATCTGTTCTTTTATTGTATTTTAAGTAGACACTTATAGTGTGTATTCTTAAAATATGTTTTGCAAAGAAAACCATATGCAATTACATAAAACCAGCACGAGGTTACAAAGCCAACTTGGTACTTAAAAAAAAGCAGTGGCAAAGTGAATACACCTGCAAAAGTTGTTCTCTAAAGCAAACTTACGGCAGTGCAACATTTTTGTGAAAGATTATTTTTATTCCTTCGAAAATGAGCTTCACAATTTTTTTTTTAAACTGAGAAATTCCTGAAAGAAGGTCGCTGATATTCGAAAACTATACAAAAATCGAAACTTACTTTAATTTCTTTTTTCTTTTTTTTATAATTAGCGCGCGCATCAAGGGCCTATGAATACCCTTTTAATGTTATAAGACACAAAGCGAGCATTTCAGAAATTAGGAGAGGATTTAATAGAAGACACCGATGCAGATTGCTTTTGAATTTTTGTGAGTCGAATTGTGGGGCAAAAATTAAGACAGGTAGCATTCCACATTGGGTTTTAGGTAAAACTGATGAGCATATTCCCAGTGAGGCGGGTGTTGCGTTTAATTGTTTCAGGGGAGGAATTTCACATGCTCGCAGTCTTACGTTGTCATATCCAAAGCTACTGAAATCACTCGTGCCTACGTTTCTAAAAATGAAGAAACTTTAGGCTCTGAGCGGAGCTGATCTCCATCATTGCAACGTTATGGGGATTGCGTTTATAGTTGGGTGTTAAGGCAAGTAGATGTTTGTCAAACTGTAACTTATTGTAATGACAAGCAAGTTTTTAACTCGTTCTTACAGTCGTGGCCAGTTTTTGTATGATCTGAAATATATTTGCAACTATGGGATAAATGCAAAGGTTTTGTTAATTTTTATTTCTATCGCTTAGAGCTGCCAACTGCTTCAAAATTATGAAAATGTGAAATAATTACAGGAATTGTTTCTAAAATTTGTGGAATAATTTTTACTTTTTCGTGAAATTTTTGTCTATACGCATTCGTTGTCATACTAAATTTAAAAAAAATAAAAACTGTAAACTATTTCCAAAGTGGACAGGACTTTGGCACACACAACTTGACGTTTGAAAGCTGTAGACTAGGAGCCCATAGGGTTAGATAAAACTTTTCGAAAATTGAACTTCGTTACGATCGCTTAAGCCATAAACGTCAAAGCCAAATCCGTTTAAAAAATTATAGATACTATACACGGAGCCATTTCTTAGCTTCTCCTGAAAAATTGATATATTTCCCATAAGGGAATTACATCGAATTCTAATCGGACGGTGCGTCGTCAGCCGAACCCGGTCCACCGATTTAAACCTGTGCCTGTGCTAGCAAAAAATAGAGCGTATATCACTCAAACCGACATCGTAAGAACATTACTGGTCACGGAGTTTGCACTTGTTTTTCGAATTTTTCTTCTGATTTTCCCTTACTTCGAATGATGAGAAAAATCAAAAAATACCAACAACTAGGTTGCGCAGTGCTCGAGCATTGTAAAAAAAAAACTATTGTTCAAACTTAATCCAACTAGTTGTAGCCGTTTTCGAGATAGAAGATCAAATCTGTTGTATGGAAACTGCTTTCATTTCTATCTACAGTTCTACAGTGTAACACGGATATAAGAAACTCCGAGAATGCCAAATTTTTTTTGCTTGAGAAAAAACTTTCTTATACAGGGTGTCCCGTACTTCGTGTATTATCCTTTGGGGTGTGATTTTTAGTCATATTCTAAGAAAAAAATTGTTCTACAGTAAGGCTCGTTTCTCAACTTTGACACCACTTTTTGACAATTTAAAAAAACGCTAGGTTTGGTGTACCCTGACCTACGTTAAACTCGATATCTCTGTCAATACTGATGATAGAGACCTAATCTTGGACTTAATTATTTGTAGAAATAACAACTTTTAAGAATGTATTTAAGTTTAGCTTTCATAGGTTTAGGGTTGCCAGATTTTCAATTTTCAGTTGTGTTCAAATTTTCTTCCCGAAACAAAGTTTTGACTTTGAGATCACTTTTCTGCAGAAAATGCCTGATAAACATAGAGTTTATTTATTTTTTACAGATGAACAAAACAATAAAAAAAAAACTCAGTTATAAGTGCACTCAAAAACCCATACATTTTATTATACTAAAAAAAATTCAAAATGGGTAAAATTAAAAAAAGGTTTCTTCAATTTGAGGTTTGTTTGAATGAAACAATAATATGGGCGCTTTTAGTAGTTTTTTTTATGTATTTCATACAAACACAATTCTAACAAGTGCTCAAAGTGTCTTCAAGTGAATATTTTTCTAGTAAATTGGGTATGACAACATCCTTGAAATTTTGAGCTGCATTCTCATCTGCAGAAGGGGATTCTTCTGTAGATTCTGTAGTTTTTTGAAACGAATATACTGGCTTTTTTTCCATCTATTAAGCCAGCCTTGATTAGTAGTATGTTTGATTATGATTGATTATGTCATTTCTCGACATTGAATGAAATTTTATTGCATGAATCGATTAATGGGATAATTTTAGAGAAAAAACCGAAAGTGCTATTAAATTAGAGGGTGCGATTCGGAGACATGGGTTCTAAACCATCTTCATTAGTTTTTTCAATATATATCTGGAGAACGAAGCAAAATTTTAATGCAATTCCAAGGATCTTTTTTTGGAGAGCAAATTTTCCCATCGAAATGCATCTTTTTTAAAATTATAAACAACAACTTTTTATCCAAAATAATAAAATTCCCGATATAAAAAAGGCAATTTTTGTCAGTTTTTGAGTTTTGTCAGTTTTTTTTAATGGAATTTCTCTCTGGTTGCAGATAGGTACAGGCAATGCTTCATAAAAAGGAAAGTAAATAAAATTTTCTTAGAAATGCTATATCAGAGAACTTTCTATGTTTGAATTTCACCGAAATATTGTCACTTGAACATAGACATTTATCGTCGATTTTCATCCTTTTTGTACTGACAGACACTGTTGCGGAAGGAAAAAATTTCATGAAGTTTCATATATACTGTTCTTTTATTCTAAAATTTTCAAGGAGTGCATTAAAATGAGTTTCTTTTAACCGAGTTTTTCTTATATACGAGTTTCTTTTATACGTTTGAATTTGAAGAGATACTAAAGGAAAAGACACGGTGCTTTCGATTGCCTATCTTATAAGCGAGTTTTTTTTTATATGAGACTTTCTTATATCCGTAAAATACTGTATATAGACATTCAATTCTGACAATTGTCAGGTAAGTAAGGCTACAGAGCCTTCCTTAGAACAATGTTTGAATAAAAAATTTGTCGTTTAGGCTGTTGGTTCACATACGGACAAACAAACTGCCACAGAAATAAGAGACGAATTTGCAAAGCCCACTTTTCGACCTCTCCATTTACCTCAACGTTTGATTGGCATTGAATGAACAGTTGCCTCTAGCATTTATAAAATCTTAAGAAAAATCTTGGACTCAAATGAATTCGCCTTTCCTACACAGGCAAGACTTGTCAGTTGTCACACAGAAATATCCTTGTCAAAGTAAAATGATTCCTCTGTACGTATATGTAGTTGAAAAGAAGAAAACGAATCCTATACTCAATTTCGATATTCGAGCACTTTGAACTGATTTCATTTGATACTCTTAAGGCTGGGAAAACAGGACTTTAACGTCAAAAATAACTTAAAAACCTGTAAGCCGATTTTATTTATTGATATGTTATTTTTTCCAAAGAAGTACTTCGCAGTCTACAAACATCAAAAACACAAAGAAAATTCTGTCAAGTTACCATCCACGTGCCTAGGAAACATTATTATTATTATTATTTTTTTTTTTTTGATTAAAATCAAATGACCTACTGATTTTGTTTAATATTATGATACTTTTGTGGAAGTACCCATACTTTAAGGGATAAGCATACTTCCCAACTTGCCATGAATCAAACGAATTTACAGAAATACAAACCAAATAGACATGTTAACACACACCTATTACCACCATTATGCTCTAGTAACACGCAAGCTTAGATTCTTACGCCAAAAGATTTTCCCACGCGATATGTGAAATATTTTCCAGCCAGAAAAGCAAACAGAATCAACGGATGTCATACCTCCCACTATATTTCATCGAATCAGTTTATGTCTAACAACATTAGGCTTACCGCCTACTGGTTTGGGGTTGCTAAGTTCTTTTTCCACATTCCTTCAAAAGCGAAATATTTATTTCATATATGAAGTAATGCGTACAAAAGGCAAAGGTGTAGATGGCATTTAGACAGGCATTTGGCAAGAAAAACTGAAATATTTTTGGTATCCAGATGGCCGAAGTTCTGAAAGTTTTCACAAAATTATTTCGAAAATGGATATTTGAATGGGGAATTTTTTAAGGTGTCTGCTAAGGTGTCTTTTTTCTGTTGAGATTCTGACTTTGGAAACACACACAGAATAGGTAAAAGGTTGAACCAAAGAGGCAATCAAAATTCCGTATTCAAAGCCTCGTTACTTAGGACATTATACTTTTATAAGCTATTGAATAATTTAAATGCAAACTGTTACTGCTTTCAAACGAAGTATAGTTTGGAAAACAAAATATGTACCTAAATTCCGTCGCACATTGAAGAGAGCCGTTCCAAAAGAAATGGCCTATAGCACTTTGTTCAAAATGTCTGTCCTAAATTTTATGTATAACGCAACTTTATCGAACACAAAATAATTCTTTTTTCAAACGACGACGATGTGCCCGACATAATTTTGTGTTGTTTTCATTTCAATTTCGCCACATGAAGGAAAAATAGCTATAACAAGAAACTTATGTTCCTGAAGCATTTCTCGATAGCAACTTCTCGACAGAAGTTGTATTTGCCTCTGCTAGACCAAGCCACACACAATACACACGCATTTGATCGCTTGCCCTTTTCTTAAAAAAATGAAACACATCCACAGAGTGGAGATGAGTCTTCTTTTGGTTAACAGCAGTTTATGTCTGCTCCCAGAGATGCCATAAGCAGGTGGCAGAAAAAAAACACAGAAAACAAGCCCAAGGCCAAAGTTATAGCCCGGCAAAAAAAGTTTGACTTGAATCACTTTTACTGTATGTGATTCTTTTGAATTCATAGCCCCAAGGCAGCGATGGAGAGTAATAATTTTGCGTGTACCTTGCCTTGCAACACTTGAAGTTGAAAAGAATTTCAAAGAAGGATAAAATCTCACCAAAAACACTATAAGAGTGTAATTTTCTCAACTTTTTTTTTTATTTTTTTTTTATGTTCTCCTTCGAAGGTGTTTAATGTACGGTTTTGTACCTTAAGGACTTGCATAGCGCTGTTTATTTCACTTTTATCTTTTGCTGTGTAGCTTCAGGTTTTGTTTCAATAATGTTATAAGTTCTACATTATTCTACAGAACACAATAAAACATCTGCTTTGAGATTTTTTGAGTAAGGTTAGTAAGACAGATTCACTTTAAGGTATAACTTGTCTATATGAAGAATGAAGAAGATCAGTTAAAAGTGCCCAGTGGTGTTATTTCTACTCATAAATTTAAAATTGTCCTTTACGAAATAAAATCGAGGGTATTTTTTAGCACAGGACTCATGTAACTGCGCAAAACTCTTTCCTTTGACTATGTCCTGAGTGGTGGTGTTCGGAACAAAACAACAGTTGGTACTTAAATCCTTTCAAGTAGGTTTGGGTTTTTAAAAAAAATTTCTACCACGACGGCAAAGAAACAGAAGGTGATTGATTTTTCATTACACCGCAGGACCTTACTGTCGTCGAACATTTTCTTTATCAAACCTCATTCGATATTTCTGTTTTCAATAGTAAATTTCTTTGCTCATCTGCATCTACTTCACTATTTATCAGAAAAAAACTTTGTTTTTCACTTTGCTTTTCTCTTCGACTTCGAAAAAACCTGCTTTTATACATATGTACATTCTTTTAACTCAGGTGTCGAATTACCGCACACGTGATCGAGTAATTCGTGACTGAATTCTTTGTTTTTGGCATTAACTCTCCCGTTATCGATCAATTTATTACCACAGTTTGGCATTCTTTCACCAATATTTGAACGAATTCAAGTCGATAAATGAACAGCAGGCTGATGTTGTGTAATAAAGAGTGAATTAAGAAAGAAAAATTGCGCTCCTCACTCGATCACTTATGCGGTAATTTTGCCCAAGTATACCAAGCCATGTTATACGCAGCTAGTGAATGCGAATGAATATTATGTTTATTGTTCAACATACTCAAGCCATACAATTAGTGTTCATATTGACCCGTTTAAATTGTTCTTAGATTCGCGACACTTATAGGCGAATTATATTTTAATTTTGCTGTTTTCTTATTTAAATAATAAAAATTATTATACAATGGAAGGACGTCAAACAGTTCATTAGAAAAACTCAGGCTCAATCTTCACTCTGAGGTGGATCTTATTCACGACGGTGAATTCAATTTAATTTCACACTCTTATTGACTACAAAGTATTTCAGCACTTTCGTCATGCTTCTTACTCTTACTTAAGTCCAAGAGTTTTGAAATTGTATGCTCCTTCTTGTTTTCATCGCAATTTTTCACATACCGAGGGTGCCAGGACCTATACAACTATCATCGAAATCATTTTGGCTTTCCTAGAAATCGGAGTTCAAAGGTCATCATCACATTAAACGGTAAGTTGCATACTTTCTATTTATTTACATATCTAGTTCTAATGAATATTTTACTCCTTGAGGTCTAACAATAACTTTATTTTGCCTCGAAAAGGGAGGAGGATAAGTTGTTGCTCATGCGGAAGAAAAAAACTCCATCATTGGCAGAAATTATATGCGAAACTTTTACACCTAGCTGAGTGAGTATCAGAATTCACGAACCAACCTTAGCATGATAGTGATAGGACCACTGATGTAGCAATAGCTGCTTACCACCAAATTTTAAAATGAACAATAATAGTTTGAGCAGGGGGCGTGGCGTGAAGGTTAGCAAGTCTACCTTGTAAACCAGAGATTCGTGGTTCGAATCCCAACAGAGCCAAAAATGTTGTGCCACTCTATTTTTTATATTTTTTTTATTTAAGTGGGCTCAAAGTAGTCACCCGTGCAGTGTCGGGTTAGCATAGCACTGCAGCGCCTCCCCGCTTGTTGTAAAAGGCGACTAAAGGAACAATCATATCTAGACGACTAATATCAAAGTGAGTCTAGCGACACACATACCATCTAAAAACTCTCCCCAAGTATGCATGCAGATCCCGGGGTTTACACGACTGGAGATCACCGGTGTAGTAAAAGGGAAATCAAACACATTAAATGGAGCATGCATGTGTCGAAAAGGATGAAAGGAAAATTTTTGAAAAATTGTGAGCATTATGGAAAAGAAGCACTACCCCGCCAGGCAGTTCCATTGCTATGCATGGAGCTGATCCTGGACCGAGCAGCAATGTTCGGGTCAGAGCTATACGGATTTCGGGGGCTAGCAAAGTAATGCGACGAGTTGGACGAAAATTTAGAGTCGCGAGTTGGAACGTTGGAAGTATGACTGGTAGAAGTCTGGAACTCGAAGAGATGATGAGAAGGAGGCGAGTGGACATCTTGTGTGTTCAGGAAACGAAATGGCGAAACACAGCAAACAAAGCCCGTTTCTTAGATGCAAAGACCAAGGCTTACAAGATTTTCTACTATGGAACGGAACAAGGTAGGAACGGAGTCGGTATCATCCTTGACCAAAGTTTATGTAACAGCGTGTTGACCATTTTGAAGTCCAGTGACCGTTTGATGTCTCTTAAATTGGTGATGGAAGGAAAGGTCTGGAATATAATCAGTGCATAAATAGGGTGTGAGCAGGAGGAAAAAGATGCATTCTGTCTTGATTTTCATAACCTACTTAAGAACATCCCAAAAGAAGAGTATTTGTTTGTATTCTAAGTATGTGCAAGTCATACGGTCTAATCGTACTAAATACCATGTTCATCAAACAAGACCGACACCTTATCACTTACAGCAGTGGAGGAAATGAAACCCAGATTGATTACCATTTGGTAACCAATTACATGAAATCTCGGGTGAAAGACTGCAAAGTGATACTAGGAGAAGCTGCCGCTCAACAACACCGTCTTCTTTTAACAGAATTTTTTACGGATGCGGTGAAGGAAGTCAAACAAACAAAGGCTCCTAGGAGAATCAAGTGGTACAATCTGGAGAAAACCAAAGGACAGCAAATCATTTCGTATATGCAAAGTCAGCTGTGTAATACCATCGACGCAGTTTCAAATGCAATCACGGCACAAAATATGTGGGATCGCCTACAACGAACCTGCTTAGAGAGAGCCAAATCACTGTTAGGAGTCTCAAAAGGACACCACCAACAAGCTAAAGAAACCTGGTGGTGGGATGATGAAGCTAAAGCAGTGATTAGAAAGAAGAAAGCAGCTTTCCAAGCTTGGTCGAAGTGCCCCTCAAGAAATACAAATGAAAAAGCGCGTTTCAAAATGGAATACAAGAGCTGCAGAAAAGAAGCGAAGAAAAAGTACGCCCAACTTCAAGCAAAAAGCACAGAGGGCCTGTATCGAGAGCTGGAAGAGATTTCTGCCCCTAGTTGCTGAAGCAAATCAGGCAATCCAAGAGCTAAGACAAAGCAACTTGAATAAGGGAGCAACCATTTTCAAAATAGCCGCTCAGAGAAGGAGAAATGCGCAGGAGATTCGTTCGCCGAAGTTCATCAATGATGCTCAAGGAGTGCTACTTGTGGATGACGACAAAATTCTTCACAGGTGGCGACAGTATTGTGATGATCTTTTGAATGAACAGTTTCCTCGGCGCCACTTTCCAACAGCTGCACCTAACTTTACGGAAGTATCCGACGTCACAGTCGAAGAAGTTAGGGAGGCAGTTAAGAACTCCAAAAAGGCAAAGCGATTGGGCCAGACGAGGTACCATATGAGTTTTGGAAAAATATGGGAGACATCGGGTTAAGATGGCTCACGATTCTTATCTCCAAACTTGTAAGAGGTGACAGTTTGCCCAATCAATGGAGGGAAAGTTTTCTTCTTCCAATGTACAAGGGAAAGGGAGATACCAGAAGCTGTGACAACTATCGTTCGATCAAGTTGATGTCCCACACTATGAAGATCGTTGAGCGGGTTTTGGATAGCCGACTGCGGAAAATAATAAGGCTGTCTGATGACCAATGCGGGTTTGTCGCGGGTAAGTCAACTACAGACGCAATCCAAAGCATAAGGATTATTATGGAAAAACACCGAGATGCCTTAGAGGATTTGCATATTGTGTTGGTTGACTTCGAAAAAGCATTCGATCGACAACCACGAGATCTGTAATGGGTGGCCCTCAGACACCGAGGAGTTCCTGAAGCCTATGTGCGAATAATTATGGACATGTACGAGGGAGCAGTTACAAAAGTGAGATGCCCAGCTGGAGTCACCGAAGAATTCCAAATAACAGTAGGTGTACATCAGGGAAGTGTCTTGAGTCCACTGCTCTTTATTGCTGTTCTGGATTATTTGCTAGAAGGAAAACTAACGGACAATAAAGTACAGCAATTATTCTTTGCTGACGATGGAGCCATCATAAGCAAGGATCCTACATCCTGCAACGAGCACTTGACGTTTGGATTGATGTTCTGGAAGGAAATAGGTACCGTATTAGCTCTAAAAAGACAAGACTGAATACCTGTGCTGCCCTTTTTCTGATCCAGACAAGCCTATTCCAGACATTTATTTGAATGGAAATGTGCTTCCCAAGTGTGAAAAGTTTAAATATCTGGGATCTATGATCAATAGTGAAGCATCTTGTGATGACGACATCAATCATCGAGTAAGCGTAGGGTGGATGAAGTGGCGAGAAAACTCCGCTATCTTCTGTGATCGAAAAATGCCCCCTAAGTTGAAGGGAAGACTCTACACAGCAGTTGTCCGTCCAGCTCTGACATACGGTTCACAATGTTGGACAATGTACAAAAAGTATGAGAGCAAATTGACGGCAGCCGAAATGAAGATGCTTCGGATGACAGCAGGAGTAACAAAGTTTGATCGAATTAGAAGTACTAAGATCCGTGGAAGCCTTCATGTCAAAAGTACCATCTTGGACAAAATTCAGCACGACCGGCTCAGTTGGTATTGTCATGTTCAAAGGAGAGATCCGCAGAACCCCGTCAAAAAGGCAATATCGTACAACGTTTCAACAAATTCGCGACGAAAAAGAAAAGGCAGGCCAAAACACTCCTGGTACAAGCAAATGCAAAAACAGCAGCATTTGGTTGGCCTCAGACATGTAACAATCCAAAACCGGGAGGCTTGCCGACGATTTCTGAGGTCAACGCGGCGTACCCCACAGCCGGGTCACTAGTGTGAAGCAGAAAAGTGGGAGAGTTGTGATCGCTTCAAGATCACTACTCGTAACGCCGAAAATGAAAAAGAAGAAGAAGTGGGCTCAAAGCAGTGAGTCCTTCAAAAAGTCGAATATAACATGGTAAACATACGAAACCTTATCCGCACAAAGCATGGCAATTACCATCTGCCCAATCGAATGAACTTAAAAACATACGTGCAATACTAAAAGGCATTGTGTTATGTTATAGTTATCGGGCTTCGTTTTTCCAACATTCATATCATTTTAAGAGATACAAACTTGTCTTTGGAATCAGAAATGACTACAGGAGGTAATTATATAAAAAAAACCACCTGCTGGAGGTTCGCAATCGGCTGCCCCGACCGATTTTTTTTTTTCTAGATGAAGTAGAAGTCTAAAAATACAGTCCCCTGGCTGTGCCCCTTTCTGTATTCACACCTAGGAATGGGATTTAAAAATCACTCGGCACACACAGTCCTCTATGGTAAGTAATAGTATTTAAATTGATTACTGTCTATTATTTCTTATTACATATTACATATATACTATATACAGCTTGATAAATAGTCTCCAGATTCCGCAAACAGTTCACTGTCATTGTTTTTTGAAAAATCGTTATATATAGGTATGTTTATGTATAAATAATGGGCCCACGTATCTTACTAAAATAATAATTAATATTTTCTTTAAAATAGAAAATCGGTCGGCAAATGTGAAAAAAAAGGACAAAATCGGAGATCAGTTGTCTTCTTAACATTAATTCTCTACAGTTGTTTCACAATAAATGCCATAAATAAATAAATACTTTTAAAGCAACAACTTTTTCATTGCCTTAAATCAAAAGCTTGTATACTTGAAAGAAAATTATCTTCATTTTTCTAACCATATAAATGTGCCAATCATTCCATTCTTCCCTCATACTCACATACTGTGGTAAATTACATTTACTCCAATTGCACTCACAGCTACTTAAAAATGAATGAACTTCATCCTGGGACTTTCAGTCTCATCCCGCAGAAGTCTTCATCCTTTGAAAACCATACCACGACAAAACTACTTCTACAATTGTCCTCCAGCTCTGCTAAATCAACAGTTGACCTTAATCAACGACACTGCATGTCGATGACGATTTCAAGAAATAAAATCCAAACGCGTTGTTTATGGTCGATTTGTGACACTCCCTGCTGTATATCGCCCTCAGAAGGACCTCTGCTGGCTACTGGTTTATGCTCCATAATCTCCATCACTGCTAACTAGATTACCAATCATATTTTCGCTTTTCATCCAATTTTAATTCAAGTTTATGACCCCTGAGTCATTAAAAGTGATTTTCCTCGGAGACGATTTAAACTGCCACTGCCAAGTCAGAGTGCCTCGGACATGCACCCGACGACGACGGCGATGGCGATGGCGATGATGATGATGATCAGCCATTTCGCTGGCACGACTTCTACCACCAGCACCACCCTCACCCTCTGACGCCTAGTGACAAGTGTAAATTACAGCATTGCGCTGTGCAATAATGATGCACTTGAAAAGGCAGAGGGGTTTTGCGAACGGGAGTGGCGGGCATCGGCGACAGGCAAAACAAAACTCAACGACGAGCGAGCCCGAGCATAGCAAAAAGTTCATAAATTCACAATTTTACGATATGAGGTTTACGAGGTGCTTAGTTGGTCGTAAATACTGTTACCAGCTAGCGCTCATATACCGCGATGTATACACGCGTCGCTAACATAAAGCGTCAAGAGTGCCATCAAGGCGTGTAATTGTTTATTTGGATATGAGAGAGGTGATGATGTGCGGTTGTTGGGTGCTTTTGTGTTTTTCAGTTTTATGAAGGTGGCGACACGGTCGTCATGATATTTGTAACAAATTTTGAGTTAAATACGAATGAGCTTTGCTAAACACAAGCACGAAGATGGTCGCTTGTAGTGGTAGTATAAGTGGCAAGCGGAAGTCCGTGTCAATCAAGTGAAATTGATTTTTGTTTAACCTGAGGTGTGTTAATTGAGGTATGATTGTCAGGAAAGCAAAACGCTATACGTTGAATACGATAATCATGTCCGACTGAGCTGAAGATAAATGGTTTCGATATACTTAATTGAGATTTCACATTCACACTGATGTCGAAGTGGGGAGCGAGCGGTTTGTTGTGGCTCACAGGATGAGTTCTAGCTAATTCTGTATTTAAATGGGATGTTTATACGATTCTGGAAAGTTCTCTTAGGATTAGAAAATTCTCCAACTATCTCCATTTCAGTTTTTAAGGACGCGACGTGAGAAAATGGCATAAACTGCAAAGTCAGATCTCGTTGATCTATTTTTTGATTCAGAATGTAGCTAGAAGTAATATATTTTGCGGTTTTCCTAGCACATAGCCACGTATACCCTATTTAGAAGGAAAGCTGAAACACCTGTCTCACTCCCAAAAAAGCAACTCATGAAAACTCATTTAAAGGACAGAGGAATTGGTTTTTAAATTGCACTTCTGCCATGGAAAGATGCAGTCCATGACAAAGCAAAAAACTCAGCTCATACGTTATAGTTTAGACACATTGTACAATGTACATTGTGGCATTTTCACGATATGCCGGTAGCAGTTGATACGTTTTTGTGTGTATTTCAGCTGATGCTTTGAAACATTTATTCTGGTGGCTTATTTTTTTAACCGTCAGCATGTTTTTATTAAAAAGGACTCGGATACTGGATTGTGTATTGAATTTTTATTTTTTTCCCTTTTGAAAGTAGGTAATACGTAATCCTTGGGATGTAGGTACGTAATTCAGCAGGGAGCGAGCAGTGACAAACAAAGTGGAAGCTTAAAGTGTGTATGTACTTCAAAGTTGCTATTTGTTCTAAAATGAGGTATTTTCTTTGAGTGCATGTAGGGTATTTGATGTGATGTCTGTTTGAGTTTTGTTTTGCGGGTTGCTAAAATGGTTGCCCGGAGAGGACTAATTTTGACGTACGCAATATAGTCCAGCTATGGTTGGAGGTAAGTTGATTGAGTTGAGTTTGGATTTTTCATTGTAGGTACCGCTGCTATTTCCTTCAGCTCATATTTATTTTTACTTTGCTTACAGTGGAAGTTGAGGTACCAACTTCGGTTTAATGTTTATATAGAAATTTGGAAGTCCTTAAAATACTTTTATTAAAAAACCCTTAAACTATTTAAGCACAAAAAGATCCTCAATCATGTCTGCACCATCGTGATATGGTACAAAAAAGAGCGTTAAGATCGATAAGTGATAGTCCAATCGTAGAATCGACCGATTCTCTTGAACATCGTCGAAATGTTAGGTTAGGTTAGGTTTAAAATGGCTGCCAGGAAAACAACTGACACACTTAGACCAATATTAGGTCAATTGTGATACCATAAGAATAATGTGAGGGAGTACCTCACCTAACAAAACCATTTGAAGCTTTCGATAAAGCGATAAAGATGAAGGATATCTGTGTTCGGCAGGAAATATTTTTTTAGATTTCCTTTTTCTGCATATGCAATCACTTTGAATCCCTCAGCTTCTAAGCCAACTAGAAGTTCGTTGACGACTAGATTCCATAGAAGAGGAGATAGGACTCCGCCTTGCTGTGTTCCTCTACTGACAGATCTCTTTGAAGAGCAATTTCCTAGAGTGGAGTTGATTTTCCTGCTTTTTAGCATGAAATTTATCAATTCCACTACGGACCTCTCTACTTTGAGATTTGTCAGTTCCCTTGTAACTGTAAAGTTACTGACGTTATTAGAGGCACCATCTATGCCGAGGAATGCGGCCAGAGTGTACAGGGATAATGATATCCGCAGCCTTTCGAGGTTTGGCTGGAATCATACCATCTGGATTTTCTTAATCTAGAAGCTTCTGATCTTCTTTTTTCCACAGAAGTTTCTCCAGGAAGTTGTTTTATTTTTCCTCAATTTTGAGGTATTGGTTGTAGGACTCCCAGTCTGTTATGATTTTGAATTGCTTAGCTCGGTTGAAAAGTTTTCTGCATTCCTTCCTGAGCAGTTCTAGCCCCGAGCTCCACACCACAGCGGTTTCTGTTTTCCTCTTATTTCCATAAGAGGAGAGAATTTGTGCAGTGAATGGTTAAGGGCGGTGGTAAGATCATTGACTTTATTGTCCAGATCCAGTTTGTTTGTAGGGTTTTGAAAAATTCAATGTTATTTGCTTCACTCGCTTTTATGAATTTTTTACAAACAGATCTCCAATGAAATACCCACTAAAACAATCAAGCCGCAACACCCTCCTTGCAAAGAATGCTCATCAACCTTGAGCCAAGCTCCATATTTTAGTCGCACTACCCGATTGTGGAATGCTTTACCTTACCAGACTCTTTCGTTTGCATCGCTTGAATGCATAGGTTCTCATGGCTTCAGTTTTCATGTCAGATAGATAAAGAAATTTGATAAACATTTTGTATTTGATTAAACTATCTTTTCGAATTAACTAACTAACTAATTACTGACGGGAAGAACAGACGTAAAATGAGAATAGGCACCTAAAGCGAAGCCGAAAGTTTGAATTGTGTGTGATTCTTATAAGCCAGAAAGGCCTGATGTCCCTAGAAATATTCGCTACCTTTTTCTTATTGTCCTCCTATTCGGGCAATAAGGGAACTGCCTACCTTTCATTCAGTATGAAGGATCCCCTGTCGTGATAAAAAAAATTAATTCCCGTACGAACTAATAACAAAAAACTCCGTAAAACAAAAATTCCTTTACATGGGGGTCTTTATGTCATTAAGCTAAACACATTGGACGCGTTGAGAAAAAAAAAAACAGAAATTCTAAAAAACGTGTCACCTCACTTCTCGCGTCACTTCTCTCCTTACTTGCGTCCATGATCCCAATAGCACCTGCCTTACAAAAACTCCCCACCCGCGCAAAGGAATTATTCGAAGAGTAAGAAAAATGTGAAAATAATAATAACTCAAAAATATTAATTTCCTGTGCTCACGAAGAGATTGAAATCCCCTCGTTAGTGGAAATATAATAAGGAGAGTCCCATTGCCATAACCATTACCATTAACTCATACCAATTTACCAAGTTTTCCATAAGCTGTTGTCCACTCTTCCTTACTTTCTTTTGTTGTCCAATAATAAATAAATCCAATAAGCTTTCACTAGTCAATCATTGTAGTATTAGCTTTGTTCAAGAACAAAAAAAAAAAATTATCAGAAACATCGTTTAATTAAATTTACGCAACACACTACCGCCTCGGCCAAGCCGTCGCGTCGGTCGGTGTGTTTGTGATTTTGTTTATAATGGAAAAAGCGCCTGAAAACATTTCCCATGGAATTCGATTTCATTTTCAATTTTCGTCAATCATTTTGCACAGCTACAGCGCCACCGTGTTTAACAATTAAGCAATTAGCATCGATGAAACATCCCGCAAGGAGAATTAATTCCGATTGCCATTCACCAAACCAACGAGATACAAAACAAAAGTCGGAGGCATTACAACAATTCAATTAAACGAAGAGCCATGAATGGTAGTCATGTGAAATACCTCACCTCTGACACTGGTCTGAGCATGGGCATCACCGTAAAAGCCCTGCACCTCCTATACTTATACTCCCAAAATGAGAAGTCAGAAACTCAGAAATGCCAATCTATAATGTTTTACCCTCAGTAGGCCATGTGACACCGAGAGTAACAAGGGCGACACCGTTTATATCAAACAATAGCTTCAATATGGTGGCGACGTGCTAAGGGAGACGCGCGGTGGGGACACACGAACGGATGTCGTTTTCTTTTCCTGCTATAGAGTTTTATCTCTCTGTGGAGATGGCTTAATGAGCATTCCATCCATCCATCCAACCATTCCTTGGTAGGTATCCCAGTTTGTGGATCAAACGAACTGGAAAGCTGGAGCGAAAAAGAGCAAACCTCCCGCTGCGCCGCCCTCTCCATCGTTCATACTGAATGTGCCATTCGAAGGATGAATGTTAAATCAGGCGAAATGAGAAGACAAATAAATAACGCAAACTTGCCTATGCCAAAAGCTTGTCTTTTTTTTCGACACATACCCTTGTGCCCTGTCAGTCCTCATGTGTCACAGCCGCAAACCTATTGATGGCAAAAATCTAAAAGTATAAGGAAAATACATTCCAACTCTATGCCGATGATAAAAATAAAACACCGTTATGGGTGAGTACTCATGCGAAGCACAACCCTTTTGAATTTACATAAATGCAAATCGGAATTTTTCTTTGTCATTCAGCTTATAAAAATTTCAAAAGAATCCCCACCAACCCCCAAATAAACATTACAGGAAGTCGCCTTTCAAATTAGGCCAGACGCCAGAAAAAAAAACGGATAAAAAATGTTGCTAAATTCGATGACCGAAAAAAGAAAACGAGAAGCAATATTTTCCGTTAACAATCATGTGGAGGAGGGAAACTTTTTTGAAGCTACAATTCAAAGTGCCACAAGTCACCGCCAGCGCCAGACCCGATTTGCGACCATAGAGGTGGTTGTAAAAGAAAAATAAAACTTCTGTTGAAGTGTCCTTTACGAGCGGCACAAAGGACACAGCAGAACACAAACGTCCTCTTATGCGAAATGTTTTTCTGTAAGTCGTCAGTTTCTCCAGTTTGTGTGTCAAAAACTGAATAGAGCGACTACGATAAATAGCTATGACTACTTCCGCTCTCGGAACTTAGAACCAGGTCAGCCTACAAAAACGATGTTTTTTGTAGTGTTGCCACTTTGAAAAGTTTTACTTTTTTCAATCATAATTTGAAAATGAAATGTCGATAGCTTAGTACTAATGTATGTACCATCAAGTGCGCTTATCTCAACTGCTCAACTCTGATGTGAGTCCAGCTTTATGAAATGACAAACCAAGCAAGGCAGCCCAAGAATGGGAACCATTTAGCCTCAAAAATTTTGAATTAATTGGGACTCTCTTAACCAACAAGCAAATATCGGATTTTTCAATAAGAGCGCTACAAAAGTTTTTTTTATTAAAATAAAAACGGTTTTGAATATCAATGAAATTCTTTATTCCTGTGAAAGTACGTTTGATGCCATTATGTATAAAACTCATTTTATTTTATATGGTCACCACGGGTCCGCTTGCAGAACCCCAGACGCTGAACCCAATTTTCGACGGTTTTCAAGCATAAATCGGCCGATACTGCTGCAATTTCACGTTCGATATTCCTACGAAGTTCATCAGTCGTCGCTGGCTTGTTTCCATAGACCATAAAGTTGACGTAGCCTCACAGGAAATATTCTAACGGTGTCAAATCGCACGACTGAGGCTTCCAAGCGATTGCACCATTTCGTGAGATAACACGTTATCCAAACTTGGTTTCCAATAAATTGATTGTGACATTCGCTTTGTGGCTTGTGGCGCCGCACCGTCCTGTTGGAACCACATGTCCTCCAAGTCCATATCATCCAATTGGGCCAAAAATATTCGGTTATCATTGAACGGTAGCGATCCCCATTCACAGTACCGTGCCGGTCTTGATCATCACGGAAGAAATGACGCCGCCGCGCCGGCCCATAAACCACACCAAACCGTAATTTTTTCGGGATGCAATGATGAATCATGAAGTACGTTTGGCGTTTGGGTTGCTGCCTGACCGAAGCCATTCAGCCAGAAATGAGCCTAATCGCAATCATTTTCAAGTATACTCGTAGTTGCTCAGCCCAATTCACGATCATACGACGCCGACGCTTCTGGTGGTCAAGCCGCTTCAGTTCTTGCGTCAATTTAATCTTGTAAGGATGTAAGCCAAGATCTTTTCGCAAAATTCGCCACAACGACGTCACAGAGGTGCCCAACGCTTGAGAACAACCTGTGAGAGACACATTTGGGCTTTCTGCAACTGAAGCCTCAGCGGCAGCAATAATCTCGACACTATGCGCACTTCTTTGTCTCACTGGCACGGGAACACTTTGTACTGTGTTTATGGATTCAAATTTTTTCACTAGACGCTCAATTGTAGATCTGCTAGGTTGATTATGACGACCATAAATTGGACGTAGCGCTCTTAACGTTGAGGCCACTGACTACGGTAGTCGATTTCGGATTTCGATTTTAACAATTTTAACTCGTTGTTGGCTCGTATATCTTTCCATCAACAAATGGCAAACCTTACTAAAGAGCGGCAATATATGTGGCGTCGTTTGCTGTCCCTGTCGCTCTTCTTCTGTAGCGTCCCTGTTGAAAAACCCTTTATAAATGGGTCAACGTCTCCATATCCCACTATGCACATGAGGTAGTAAAAGCCCGCTTCCAGTCTCACTAATAAATAATTAACGTTACAATAAGTCGATCTTCACAAAGAGACCGTACTCTTTCATTGCTTTTTTTCTGTTGTTCAATCTCTCATAAAAAGAATAAACAAAAAAAATATTTGATCAAAACCAAGTCTGGATTCTTCCATTTGGGGCACAACAAACAACAAGAGTGGCAGCACTGGTTACCAACGCGATGTTGTTGTTCTTAGACTAGTCGAAGGAATTGGGTCAGAAAATTCTTCTTCACACTCATTCCCAAAAGAAAAACACAAATTGTGGTATAGATTTACCGATTGCTGTTTCCAATTTTGTTTTCTTTTTGGGGATCCCTTTGAATTAAAGCTTCGCAAAAAAAAAGTCAAACTTTCAAATACCAAGACCTTATAGCAGTGGACTGGTGGTGGTGTTTCCGTACAGACCCTGTTCCTGGACACGACATTCTACACCCTCTCAAACCAATCAAGAACAACTTTGTAATCGAAAATTACATAATTATTGTTAAACAAGTGAACGTGCAGAGCTCATTGTGTCCACTCCACATTGGAGACACTATGCGCCAGTGGTTGTAAATATGTTTGTTTGTATGTACATTGTTCGTGTATGTGTGATTGCGGCTGAAATTCCGTTTTCGGACAGGATGTGGTGCTCTTGGGCGGGGGTGAAGGTGAATAAAAACACTAAAAACACGTAAAAAGTTCTATACCTATATCGTATATCCTGAATGTGGGTTGGTTGGACTGGATTTCCGTTCATTTCTTTCAACAGTGTACAGTTACAGTGTACACATAGTATCGTGCCTGGGGAACTGTAACCTGCAGTGTGATGAGAGAACGAAGAGATGGGGTTGCATTCAAAGCAGCCAATGTCAGCAGCTAGTCCGGTGCAGTCTCGAGTTATTGAAAACTCAAGAGTGTATATATATATGTGGTTCTACATTTCGTGGTATACAAGGAAAGGTGGGGGGATTTGGAGTGTGAATTGCTTACAGAAATGTGCCTGCAGAAAATTTCTTATAACGTGTAATTTAAAGAGCTATTATTTCCACAGTGGTTGATATAATGGATGTTGACATTATTGTGTTTTAACGTCCTTGAGCGAGAGGGACATTCATTAGGACTAACACTCGTTTGCTGTGTTGTATTTTGTATACCTTACTCTTTGTCGGGCTTGTTTCGCTTTGGACACACTTAAAAAGACACAATCACTTTATTAATTATGTTCGGGGATAAGTTTGTTTTTTTTTTGTTTTATTTTAAGAAGGAAGAGCTAAGGGATGCTCCAAAGACTTTTATATGAAATGATTACAATGATTTAAGGTCATTAAGACTAATAAGTCGTTTTTGATATGAAGTCCTTGAGAAACGAAGCAGAAAGACTCGACAAAAAATGAGTTGACGTTTGGCTGAAAGCAAATAAAACATAAGAACTCAGAGCATGTTAAAAATAGCGTGTAATTTCCAAGCGCTGCTCCTAACAAAAACATATAACTCTTTTCATTGCATTCAAAATAATCAACAAGCCAACAGCAACAGCTTTCATCTATGACCTTTCATTTCTTTTTACCTTCAGAATTATTTTTGTTTTAAATGTTTTTTTGCGTCTTAAAACCGCTGTCCTCAAAAAATTTATAATTAAAACTCAGTGGTGAAAAAAAAGATGCGGAAGAAGAGGTTTAGAAGTAACCCAGGTGAAAAGAAAGTGTAGAGTGGCGACGTTGAAGCTTATTTAAATCCTTTCCGTATGATAAAACAAGAAAATAAGCTAAAGGTGAAAAGTTGTTTTTAGGTCCTTTAGAGAGGAAGAGAAACGATCTTTTGTTACAGCCACTCAGATTCAAAATTTAAGGACAAACAGTTTAACACTTATCAACGAGGTAAAAAAGAAAAACAGAGACTACTGTTTAATATCATCTCCCAAGGCGACTTTTAAGACTGGGAGAGTTTTAAACGCTTGGGCAGCTTGGCTCTTGGCACCACGATGTATAGTGGAGATGTCTACTAACATCCGAGTTGTTTTAAACATTAAACAGTTCTTACATAGTGCTTCGATGCAGTAGTGGGAACAACAGCAAAGCAGTATGGAATAATCAACCCTACTTGGTTTTCAAACAAATGCATCAAGGAGAGGATTGCAAAATTCTTTATACGTAAAAGTATTTTTATAAGGACATATCAATTTTCGCAGGCAGGAAGATGTTTTAATTTAATTTTTAGTCATTTCTTACAATGCGTTTGTTTTTGTACTACAATGAGCTTTTTTGACCTCAAATTTGATAAGTTTTTAGAAAATATATTAGTCAGTAAACTTACTCAATAAAATCGTCATTAAAACCCGTCGAACACTATTATTATTTGACTTCCCCCACCAGCGGTAAGGAAATGGTATTTAAAGCAACCTTTTCATGAAAAATTGAATGTTCCGAGGAGTTTCTGGATGTTTTAAAAAATAATAAATGAGGTGTGTAGAACTGCTGACCAGATCTTTAGAGTGAGGGGAGAAAGATATGAGCAGGACACTCATTCTTAGAAAATTAGGTAAGTTGTGTTCGATCTCCACTGTTGACACACTCCTTAAAAAAAATGGCATGATCAAAGTATGTAGTTAAAAGCTGTTCTTGTTATGTCTGTCTCTGCAGTTCAACTAAATCAGGAAAGATATGACCAGAACGGTCCTTATATGCAAATTATCACAATGAACTTGAACAAAAACGCTTTTTATGCTCTGTCAATTCTACAAATTTTTTCAAATTGATCCAAAAACAATACAGTTCCAACGAATAAAACTGTGCTATAAATCGTCTTCTTAAACCTTACTTTGGATTCGAAAAGGCAATGGTTTGGAGTAAATTGCCGCCCCCAGCTTATCATACCAACAACACTTAATACTGGAAGTCATCAGAGTGCCACGGTACCATAAATAAGAACGATAGATATCTTATATCACAGCATAACTTCATTGCCTCTACTTAGCAAAAAAAAAAGGTTACTTTATCAGGAAAGACATAAATAAGCATGCCAAGAATACCAATGGAAACAAAACTACCTAATCACAATGCCATGTGCTGGAAATGGTTATCCTTCGGATTGGAATTGGAGGTATATTTACAGTCCTGGAAGTATGGTTATCTTTGAGCTCTTAAGCTTTCCCCAAAAGTTGAGCAAATCATTCCTCTTTCCTCTTTGGCTTAAGCATGGCATTAAATCCATATGGAATGACATGAGAAGAATCCAAATCAATTACGTACCTATAAGTATGTGTTATGTGAATTGAAATTTACTTGTCGATGCGATTGAATCAGGTTTAAATTGAAAACAAACAAAAGACAAAACACACTGATTTCCCTCAATGTAAAATTTACTTGATTTAAGCATTCAATTTAAGCGATTTTACAATAAGGCACCCCAGAGGATCCGCCCGCGCTCGCCTTCTTCGTCCCATGGCATTGACTCGTCCTCCTTTTCCTTTCAGCACATATTCGTAGTTTTGTATACGCAGTAAAAAAGGAAGTCTTTCGTGTATGTACTGCCACTTACTCCCAAATTCACTTTTAAGCAAGCTTCCGTCTAAAAACCCCCGAACGTGTTGTGAATATTAAGTTCTCGGTCGGAAGGATAGCTATTTAGCTTTGTTCTTCAAGAAGGTTTTTTTTCTTTACGTATATGGCGTGTGAGTGTGTGTTTGTGTACCAAACATTTGTCTCCCCATTTTGTTGGCATAATCCCTAGCCAAAGCAACCTCTCCAAATAGTAATTCCCACCTAAGTAGATTTTTCCAAAGCTTCATCAGTCACTTAAAAGTTTAATTGGAAAACGTTCCTTCCGACATCAGGAACGATGGCAACGGTAATACAAGATACAAGCACTTGCTCCGGATTCAGACAAAAATTAGTCCTTTAAAGAATCGACTTGATTGCCTCGCAGAAGTCATTAAGAAAATATATTGTTCAGGGTTTTCATTGCCACACAGTTTCACACACAACAACAAACGACTTTTCTCATTGGAGTCTTCCTCGAAGGTGTATACGAGTAGGCACTTATAGTGAAAGTCTTTGCCTAAGAAATTAGATTTATGCATTTGCTTATAGGTACTGCGGCATTAGTAATAACATTGCTTCAATTCAAATAAGGATTCCAATGGCGTTCCACCATCAATATATCCATAATTACCACTTGCAAACCTCAGGACACGAGTTTTTGTTGGGTAATCAAGTTAAGCCTATGTGTCTTTTGTGTCGAGCCTTAGTTTGAATGGCACGTCGACGTGTAGCGTGTACTGGCCGGTGGGGGTGACCTTCTCACAAACTCTTACTTAACGCCATTTATTTGAATTGACATACACTCTAAGGAAAGAATTTCCTATGGGCCAAGTGTGTATCACGTTGGATTTGGGAATTACCACCAAAGCACAACAAAAATATACCTACATTTGTCATTGATTACGTGTGACAAATGAAACAAATTATTATCGTCAATCGTAGAAGAATGCCTACGCAATAAATAAGTTTAATGAATCAACACAATGGATGTTGAATCCAAGACACGTTTCAATCTTTTGCTAAAAATTTGCCTTTTCTGTCGCATAAATCTTGAGTCGGAATGTTCGTAATTTAACGTTTAATTTCGTTGTGACCTTTTATTTCTTGAGATTTAAAAAAGGGCGGGTAATTGATTGCAAATGGAGCAACCTTTCGTTGGAAGCTACTTAATCTTTGCTGGGTCGCGGAGCATTACGATTTATAACCTCCTCCACTGTAACTTAAGAAGATTTCGTGGGAAGAAATTTTATTTCAAGTGTGTCGGCCTTAAAAGTTAAGAAGTAAGCCAGACGCAATTTGGGCTTAAATTTAGTGAATTTTTTATTTGACGTTTTTAGTATTATGTTCTTATGCTTAACTAACTACAAGTCTATTGCTCTGTTTGGTATCAGAAAATTCCTTTGACATTTTTCAGGATAAGTAGGCTAAGACACAGGCGTAAAAAACCATTATTTGGCAGGAAGAAGCAAAAAAGATTTCAAATTTTAGTAGAAGAACAACAAAGAAGCTTCTTCGGTTCTCCGATCTTTACTACAATGGTCGAAGGTAAAGAACCGGACACCAAAGTATATCAACTTTTCTTTTCTGATGATGGAGTCATCATAAACAAGGATCCTTTGTCCTGGCAAAGTATGGGTAGACGTTTTAGAAAGAAGTACGGGCCGTATTATTTTAAGGAAATTTGTCTGATCCAGTTATGCAAATTTCGGACATTTATTTGAATGAAAATGTACCACCAAAGTCAAAAATATTAAATATCTGATCAAGAGTGTAGCACTTTGTGATGACGCGACATTAATCATCAGACAATAGTGTACAAAAGGTATTAAAGTGCAGCAGAAATAAAGTCCTTTTTTCTGTTGGAGGTTTTTAAAATGCCTGCTGGAGCAGGCCTGAGACCTAAATACCGGTCCATTGTACTACTAGAAAGCAACCTTCTCCTTGTAATAGCTTTCCAGAAAAAAAGCCGAAAGACGATAAGGAGCCTAAGTTACAAGTTCTCGCTATGTCTACGCCGAGTATCTGTGAAAAAAGCAGGACATTCACAGAGGAAGTGCTCTGCGGTGTCGTCATCTTTTCTACAAGATTCACAGAGCATGGTATCACTTGAGCCTAAAACTTTGCTTGGCAAAAGAGAAGTGCCCACTGGCAACGCCAATGAGCTTTCTACAGTCATTTCTGCTACGAGATAGCAAAAATATTGCAGTCTTGCGCAGCATGCGTTTGGTCTGTCTGCATCCAATGGAGGCATGCAATCAGCGGTTGTGCTCTTGACAGATCCAATCGCTGATTGAAACCCTCACTGAAGATCCTGGCAGATAAAGCGACAGTTCAGGACCTGAAAAGCCTTGCCTCGCAAATTAATACAGGAGACCTCATTTATAGCTATGCCGTAAAGGCCTAAAACAAAAACGATAATCAAGTGATTCAGTCTTTTAACCGAACTCAGAGGGCTCTTGCATTCCTGGAACACTTTTGAAGTAGTCAGAAGGTTGAGAATGGCCTTAAGCACAGCTTGGCAGTCGCTGCAAAAACAGATCCATCTCCCCATCCAGCCATTGTTCGTAACGTAGCTTATATTCATTTGGATAGTATACACCGCTTGGAAGACGGAACCGTATGAGCCTAAAAAGGCGTGCAGTCGTATATCATCGCTCTCCACAAAGATGATCTGTGAAGATTCTATAACAATCCTTCACCAGATTCTATAGTGGAAAAATTTTGAACCGAAGGAAAGTTGACTCTAAATTGTTGCCACAGTTTGACTTAATAGAGTGTCATAAATAAACTGTCTATCAACAGTCTTTAAACAGGGGTGGCAAGGACACAAATTTTCAAGCTTGGTATTTATAAAGTCTTTTAAAATGATTTGGAATGAAAATCGATTCAGTTCAAACGAAATGTTTCTATCATCAGTTTAGGAAAAAGTAATATGAAAAAGAGTAAGATGTACAACCCTGGATTTACACTAGGTGCTCTCGGTGCTTTGGCACAGGGCGGCAAATTCTATGGGGGCGGCAAAATTTGAAACGAAAGTCAAAGATTCTTTCAGTCATAAAAGAATTTTTCGGGACAAAGGTGCTATATACGCCTGAAACGCATCACATTATACACTGTAAATTTCCGGAATTCCGAATATCTTATTATTATTCATTTGGAGTTAATTATCTACATCTTCCCGATTAAAATTAAAATCACGCTCCTTAGCATACGAAGAATAAAACTCCCTGATACACTCGTCGTCAACGATACTCGTCTTCAAGTATCCTTGCCGCACGGGCGGCAGCTGTTTCTTCGTGGTAGTAGCGACGAGTGTATATATTTATGTTTTTGCCTACTACCGCCAACAATGTTTTTATACCAAGTGATTCAGCTGTCCATTTTTTTCTCTCTCTCATTTGACGGTGACACTATTGTGAAAAACTCTATACTCTATACACTCTGGCAATATTTCTGTTGCCCATCGTCTGTCAGCTGCTGTGATTCGATTTCCGATCAAGTCAAGTTAATATTATCAAAACAAAACAATTTAATATTTATTTTTTTGTTCAAGTTGATGATATATATTCAGTAGACTATGAGTGATGGGCGGAAAAGGTTAAGCGGCGCTGCTTATAAAAAGCGCGCTTCAAATAAGGCCAGCAAGGAAGAGGAGATTTTGTGCGAAACTCCAAAACTATGGAAAGTTTTTTTTATTAAAAAGAAAGAAGGCGAAAAGCGTATTAATGAAATGACGGCAATTGTTTCTCATGGTTTCTCATGTTCATTTAAAACACTGGACATAAAGCAGAATATTTGTTGATGGCTGTAATATCTGTTCTTGAATGCTTCGACCTTGATATTCAAAATTGTCGAGTTCAGTCGTACGATAACGCGAACAATGTGTCAGGCATTTATTCAGGTTTACAGGCAAGAGTCAAAGAAATCAACGATCTTGCAGAGCATGCTCCTTGTACTGGTCATTCAATGAATTTGGTCGGGATTCACGCAGTCGAGAGTACCCCCAAAGCAGCATCTTATTTCAACACAGTCCAAGCATTGTACAACTTTTTTTACTGCATCTACACATCGCTGGGAAATTCTACAAACTCATGTAGGAAAGAAGATTGCTTTGAAATCATTGTCAGCAACGAGATGGTCAGCTCGTCACGAAGCAGTTAAAGTGCTCAACAAGTTCTATGGTGAGATAATTGAAACTCTAATAACCATTGAAGAAGATATTACTGAGAACGCGATCACGAGGCAAGAAGCAAAAGGACTTCGCATTCAACTTGAACGACTGGAAACAACATTCATGCAGATTCTTTGGCATTTTTTACTTTCAAGGTTCGATGCTGTCAGCCAAAGGTTGCAAAAGGTTGATATCAGCATAACTGATGTAATTGATAACTATCGTGGACTGATAAAAGCAGTAGCTGGAATTCGAAGTTTATGAACAGAAAGCGTTTGAAATCTCAGAGAGTCAAGAGTACCAGACAAGTGTTTCTAGAAGAAGAAGGAGAAAGTTGCAGGCTGATGAATCACGAGATGAAGAAGTTCAATTGTCAGGAAGGGATAATTTTCGAGTCAACACTTTCAACGTAATTCTTGACAATTTTGACTCTGAATTGCGAAGAAGATGCCAAGCATATGAAGAAATTCATGGAAATTTTTCAGTTATCACTGAATTTGGAGATTTGAATTCCTGCAAAATTCGTAAGAAGTCGGAACATCTAAGGACAATTTATACCTCGGACCTCAAACATTCATTGGATGACGAATTGGTGCACTTCCACGCGTATTGCTCCGAGAAAAAACTAGAACGCGATTCACCATCCAAGCTATTAAAATTCTTGAAAACGAACGACTTATATACCGAGTTCCCAAACGAACGTTCATTTTCATGTTTGAAAAGAGTCAAAAACTATTTTCGTTCAACTATGACGGGCAGTCGGCTAAATGGTCTAGCAATTCTGTGCATCGAGTCGGATTTGCTTGAACGCTTGAATTGTGAAGAACTAATAGATTAGTTCGCGGTAAGGAAAGTAAGGCTTGTTTGCATTTGAAAACGAAAACGATTATAAACATCCGTAATTATCTTGTATGTCAACTTTGAGTTTTATTTTCTTATGAAAAAGCTTTATGTGATTATTCTTTTACCATGTAACAATAAATGAATTCAAACCTTATATTTTTCATTCATTTCATTCGTTAATTATATAGTTAACGATCTCACTAACATTTCAATTATTTATAATTCAATAATAGAGGCGGCATTTTTTAAGGTGCACAGAGCGGCATTTTAATGAAATCCGGCCCTGAAGATGTACGTTGATATTTGTCAACAGTTAGAGTCCACTAGAGTGAGTGAATTCAAAACCACCCCTTCCATGTATTTATTCAATTGCTTTTGATAGCAACATTATATTTGTTTTAAACTTGCTGTTGTCCGGTTGTAGTCAATTTCCAATTACAGTAATGATAATGCAAACACACTTATGGAGATGAGAACCAAACAGGACGAGTGATTGGTTTTTTCGCGAATTGAAAAAATTCGTTTCACAGGTTTAGCAAAAGTCGTCAGTCATTCAGTTCAGCGCAACTATTCTCGACACCATGTCCTCTGCTGTTAAACCAAAAAAACTTTTTTCGCACAAATGCATTAAGTTCTTTTATTATACTGCGAAAATACTTGGCTTCGTTTGTTTTACCATTACTCACCGTGGTCAACTAAGATATTCAAGAAACTGTAAAATTTTTTCTATTTTACTCAGACTTACAATCATCATCGGCTATACAGCAGCACTTCCACAGTTTATAGAAAGTCTACCTGCCGCCATTGATACACCAAAAGTACACCTTATTAGCATCTCAATGGCTTTGATTCTATTAGCGGTTTGTGAGATATTTCAAATAATCTACAGCAAAAAAATCATCGAAATTGTTAACCGTTGCATGGACGTATATTCACGGGTTTCCAAACTCACAGGTTACCCGGATATTTATGGGTGTGAATTATATTTGCTGATATTGAACAGTGTAGTAACTGCAACTGATCTTACTCTCCGAAACTACTCTCAACTTTGGACTTATATAATCCAAAAGGAGTATTTTAACCTGTTTAAATTTTTTTGTGCGTACTTTGTTTGGTTCGGATTCTTTTTGGTCCAAGACATTCTTCTTTTGGGATATATTACCGCTTCTGGGTTGTACTTTAAAATGGGCAACCATTTAAAGTTATTCGCAAAACGCATTAAAGAAGAAGGAGGACGACCAAAAACTAAGTTTCGTCAAATGGTTCTTCTTTGTGATTTCTCTGAGGAACTTGATGGCTACGCTGCGATCTACAATGACATCTTTAAGCTCATCAACGATTTCCAAACAGTTACTGGAATGCATTTGGTCAACGTAATATATGTCCATGCAATGGACATTGGTGTTGAGATACATGGCTGCTTTGTTTTTTATATTATCTTCGAGAAAGTTCAGTGGAAAGTGGTGAGTTTCACTGTTAGACAAGTTTTTGATTTCTTATTTTTGTTACTCGTGATGGAAAGGACTTTGCGACGCTCTGAAATTCCGAATCTTATAGATTGGGAATGTTTGTGCTCGGACATTGATGCCCGTTGGGATAAAAGTGTAAGTCAATGCAGTTTCCATACTTAAAAGACTACTAAAAGTTTTCTCGTTCACTAGGTTGACAGCTTTTTAATTCAACTCAGATTCGAACGGTTGCGTTTCGATATTTATGGATTTTTTGAACTGAACAATGAGTTCTTTTTGAAGTTTATTTCGGCTGTGGTATGGTTTGTATCGATTCTTGTGCAATTCAAAATGCAGGGCTACTTACATTAGTTTCGAAGAAAGAGTTACGTGAAATGGGAACAAACTTAAGTGCCTCCTTCTGTGCATTAGTAGAGTAAAAGGATAAATGAAACTTATGTCTGCATTTATTATATATTTTATCAGTGTACTATTGGAACGAAGAAGTTGAAAAGTAGAAAGCCTTTTATAGTCACGATTGTCAAAATTTAACTAAAAATATACTACAAGAACTAAGGACTTTGATGGTATTTTATTCTTATAAACATAACGCTAATACTAAAATCGAAAATGTGAACAACATTTCATCAGTAACTATGACTATACCATTTCTGTGACAATTCATGAGGAGTTATTACAACTTTACATGTGAACATATGAACACTGATTCTCAAAACCATTTAGAAGCCGATAGGTTGAGCGTTCTAAATAATTCCTGTTCGAACTCAGAACACGCAATAGCATTAGCTGCAAAACAACGAAGGCTGATTGTCTTCTTTTAAGAAAGCTAAAAAACGTCTTCGAAGCAGAAGCTTAAGACTTCGGTTAAACACGTTAACCATCAGAAACCCTTATTACTGCCTTCTTCTACTCACCTAGCCCACTCTACCACCACCACCGCCGCTGCCTCTAATGTTACCTACATCCCACCTCTCAACTCAAACACCACTCTTACTACCAACACATTTACCACCCCCATGTCTTCCTGCAAGGTTCGCTACACCTCCGTCACTCGACAACAAAAAAATATTAACAGGAAGTACTAAGGGAAAGCAGCTATACATTCAAAATGCTGATATCGTGAGGTTTATTGACAATAATCTTGGATGTCCCGATGTTGTCTGCAACCAAATAGTTCTTTGGAACTTAAAAACATCTGAGTTACAACATCTCAACTTTAAGGTCAGTGTTCCCGAAGAATTCATTCACGTGCTACTGAACTCAAACAAATGGCCTCATGAATGCTTGGTCCGCGAATTTATACCTTCCAAGCCTAGTACCAAGACAAATCAGAATTTTCAAAGAATCAGACACAACTCCGAAAGGAGTTAAGATTTTTGTACTAAAAAATGCGGGTATGAGAGGAAATTTGATTGAGCTTCGTCGTGCCACTTCTTCATGTGAGTTCAACATTATTGTCCTTGTCGAAACATAGCTGAGAAGTGATCACCTTGATACAGAAATTTTTGATTCATCGCTTAGATGCGACCGGACTCTAGCCCCAAATCAAAACAAAGGAGTCGGTGTATTATTGTGAGTCCATACTTCCCTTTCCTGTTTTCCTGTTGTTATCCAGCTTCCAGCCGTCGTCGTCGCCGTCCATACTTGTTGGTTCAAATTATTATTATCAATAGACAATAATTTGAACCAACAAGTATGGGTCAAAGTCTCTGTCGAGGACAAAAACATTTACATTGGCTGTTGCTATATTCAGCCCAGTCAGCCTGCTAGTATTTACGAGACAACTACAACTGCATTATCTATTCTGTCTAATCCCGAAGATAATGATGATTTCTTTCTTTCTGGCGAAGATAATGACTCAATCTTCGACCCAATCAATTGAATTTTATACCGATTATAATCAAATTTGTAGTTTAAAAAATAATTTTTCAAACGTTCTTAATCTTTCACCAGCAGACATTCCCATCTCTCCATGGATCACTTTTCGTCACTAATCTTTTTAATAACAATTTCCTATCACCACTTTGCCAAGATCCTTTTGTAAGATGATTTAAAATTTAAATCAATTCTTTGCAGATGTATGTATGTCGTCGTTCTTCACAAATACATCATCTGTGAAGATTCGATATCAGTTATTTCCAGGCTCAGATTCTGGTGTGGACCAGTCCTGAACCGAAGGAAGGCTGACTGAGTATTTTCGACGCAGTCTGGGCCTTGGGATCATCGTGCACACGGCATATTCATTAGACGCAAGTCAAAAGACATGCTGTTTGCGAGTTCCTCAAAACTCCAGTACGAATTGTGCCAGAGACAACAAATTTTTAAACGAGAAATGGTCTTGAGAGTACACCCCATAATGTAGGTATCAATAAGGGGAGGAAGATATTTAGTCAAATACTTTTTGTAAAAGTCAAATGTTACAGTTATTGAGGAAAGGTAGTCAAAGTCAAACATAAGCCAGGTCGTCAGTTTCGTCAATGAAATCGCACTGGCGGCAGCACTTTGTTTAAGGACTACAACTCAATCAAACACAACAAGTGGCGTAAAAAGTGGGGATCGGGGGAAATATCCCCCCCGCATTGGTATCGATAATTGTTCAACATATTAGTCATGAATCAAATAAGTTAAGGAAACACACTCTGAAATTTAGTATGTACCAACTTCCTACGTGAATTAAGTCTTATTAGTACTCACAGGATTGTACATTCTATACTTTCATTCTGCGGAGGAAAATACAAAGTCAACTTCATCTAAAAGAAATTATTATTTCAGCAAATCACCTAATCTTTTGAATTCCATTTTTACATCGATTTTCCACTACTGGTATGAATAAAATCATTTTTTCTTAAAATATCTAACACAGCAATTTACCAAACATAACTATATTAACAATCCAGGTGATGCTCTTTCAAACCTTATAGTGGAAAGTCTTCGAAATTGTGATCTGGACATTTCCTTTTTGATGGACCAAGGGTACGACGGAGCAAGCAATATGTCTTATCGATACAATGGTCTTTAGGCAATTATTCGCCAAAAATTTGCTTCGCATGCTCTGTACATAATTGTCAATCCTTGCTTTATCTGTTTCCAGCGAAATACCAGCCATTAGAGACTGCCTAACCACAATTGAATAGCAGATGACAATTATTTCAATACACCGAAAAGAAAAGATATGTTGCAAAAAAAAAAGCGAAGAAACTCCACAAAAAAAGACATTAAAAAGGCTGAATCTTAGGCGATGGATCTCAAAATATCAAAAAGTTAAACGTGAACCGACAATAGAATCGGTCGAACCCTTCGGTTCCTAGTACAGAAGAAATAAAAAATTTAATGAAACTGTTGAGTTTTACCAAACATATGGCCGAACCAACATCTGTTCTTGAAGAACTAAAAACTTGGAACATACATTCGATCCGATGGAATAATACTTCCTCTAAAAATTCATTAGAAGAACTCGATAGCTGCCCCGAAGAAAAATTTCCTAACAGATATATTTTATTCATTATATTAGCTACACTGCCCGTTTCAACGTAAGCTCCCGGAAGAACTTTCTCCTATTTAAAACAACACAAAGAAGCATGGCCAACGAATTGAGATTCTTAAAAATATGTCTTTTTTAATAACAGTATGATAAGCTTTGGATGTTTACTTATTACAAGATCGTTTGAATGCTCTAGCTATTCATCGCAAAATACTTTAAGCAGCAGACGAGGTTATGGAGCGTTTTATATAAAAGCACAGAAATAAAAAGAATATTATTCTAAAATTTATTTTTTGAATTAATATTATTCACCTATTACTTCAATATTTATTTTAGTTTATATTCAAATTAATGCACACATCATATTAACTTAATAAAATTTTTTATGGTAATGAAACCTTTTTTTTTTAAAATTACATATTATAACTTTTAAAAAATGAGCGATCTACGCCACTGAGCACAACAGATCTATCTAATGCGTTAGAAAAACTTAAATTAACTCTTCATTCTTTTGATTCCTACACTTTATTGATAAATTCAAGTAGATTTGTAGTAAAACTGATACAAAGCAATGAATTCAAAAAGTTGGCAAGAGGATAAATTTATTAGGAATTTTTCCGCGAACAAACATTTACGTTTTCTATTCAATTTCATGCAGTTTTAAAGCCACGAAATGCAATACCAAACCATTATTAAATTTCACCCCATATAACTGAGGACCATTCCGCAGACAAAAGTCCCAGAACGTAGAACGCTTACTCCATTATTCAACCTTTAAAAAATGGGTTCCGAAATTTCATACCTAAAAAAAGAAATTTATGGGCCTATTGCACAGCAACAAAATAGTATGAAAACACAAAAAAACTAAAATAACGAGTGGCAAAATAATAAATTCCATTAATACTTGATTCCAGCAAACTGTTAAAACGCACCATTCCGAATGCCAGCTTATTCAACCAACTAGCCCAGATATACGATACCCGTGCTTAAGCAGTGGAATCGCGATATCTCTGGTGACTATAAAAGTGAATTAATTCTGTTCACACAAACCGCGTGAATATTTTTGCTACAAGCTTTTTGACTCTCACCATGGTAAAAACCATGCCAAAAAAATACGACGCGCTTGTTTTTTGGCATTCAACTTGATTTTTTTTTACCGCCTACTGGCCATGGCTAATTGACATCCAACGTCAACGCAGGCAGAAAGTTAAATATCGCTATTGTTCCCGTGTGTTCCCGAGCTTTTGCTGATGCCAAAGCAAAGGCATCGCATGACAGCTATGTCATACTCCTCGCCTAAAATACACTTGTCGTTCGCTTGTTCAACGATTAATACGCGCCCACTAGACCAGCGAAGTCAAACAAATGCACACGGCTGTCACCACGAGAGAATCGACAATTGAAATTGAAAATGTTTACCCTGAGCGCCAACACTGCAATCTGTAATCTGCGTCAGCATCATATGTGTGCAATCAGCCCGCACTACTCCACTCAACCACCCCTATGAGTTAGTCATCGAGTCCCCAAAGCTCTGATCGTCAAGTCTGAAATTAAGGAACTATAGAGTGCTGCGGCCCTGGTGAGGAATTCAGTGTCCCACTTGGTTGATATACTGGCATCAGAGACTATTCCTCATCAATAATAAATGTCACTTTGCCGGAATCAGCCACATTACATTATGGATGCCGCAGGGGGAAAGAGGTGTGGGGCAGTATTTAGGGAAATCAACAAAACTGTTTTCTTCTTCCCATCGGCAGCTGTACCACATTCCACGACTCACGAGAGAGTCGTTGATGCACAGTGAAGAACGGCGAAGTTGAAAATTCGCGATGGAAGGACAGTGTAAAAATAGCTCGCCTAAGTGCTCACGAACACTCAAACACACCGCCCGACCCACCCTATTATACTCGGCCCCTTTCTGGCTGTTAGCCTAGACAAATTTGCGGATGCAATACCACCTTGTCCTTGGCAATGGCTATAGTGATGGAGGGCGAGATGAGGTGAAGTATTGTGGTTTCGGCACGATACGATATCTAGCTTTGCGGTTTGGTAAAATTGGCTGACTACATCGAAATGCACCGCATGCTACCGATGAACAATACGGCACTTGGTATTGGTATGACTAAAACTGCGGTGTAGGTGTACTGCAACCACCACCCACCAATGCTCATTTGTTTTAGCCGAGACGTTTGTTCAGTTTGCGCAGATTTGTTGTTGGTATTTTGGTTTTGGTATTTCTTGCATCACGTGCGAACGCGGCGAGGAGGTGAAAGAAGGCATCAAGCGAAGTACGTTTTTTCCTTTGTTGCTTTTTTTAATTCTTGTCAGTCAATTAAGATGTGGATTATTGTGGTTGCGACCCGACGGATGCACACACACAAGCAAGCTCAGTGAATGGTGATTGTTGAGTGAGATGTGCCGTCAAACAAGAGGTTAACAGGTTCGAGTTCGATACCATCTACCTATGTAATTAGTCCAATTGGTTCTCCTCTATCCTCTGATTAGTAATTAAAATGTAGCAACGGTTGTTATACTCGTATTCCGTTTAATTATTTGTTTATTATTTGCCAATAGACGTTTGCAAAAGTGACGACAGTGTAATTACTGTTGTCGTTTAAGACTTTATTGAGTGACAATTGGTAAGACGAAGGGTTTTGTGTTGCTTTAGAATAAAACTGGAAATTAGTAGAATCAATATGAAACTGTTGCCTTCATAAACGATTTAAGTTGAATCAAAACTTCACTTCACTCGAAAGCTTGCACATCTGTGAATTTTGCAATTTGTTACTAGGAACCTGCTGAAGGGTAGAGGTGTTGTTCAGAGCTGTATTTCATGTCCAAAAGTAGTGGTAGACATTGAAATCAGACATGAACCTCAAACTTTGAAGGAAAACATCACTCGAGACAACTAAGTTTGAGTCAAATAACCTTGGTTCGGGTTAAGACTAAAAATTTAGAAAACAAAATCAAACTTTGAGAAAATCAAAAACAATCTGCTTCTAAATAAGTTCTCAAACAGAGTAGACCCGACTGTGGTTCTTTCGTCACATTGATTCGAAAGGCTAGGAAAAAGCTTAGGAGTCTGAAAACACCAACATTCTACAGGAATTTTGGTAGACAAATTGTTTTTGTTCAAATCTTAAAGCCTATAAGTTAGATTACCGACTTGAACCCAAAAGTGTTTCACTAACTTCGATCAGAATTGTTAAGATTCGATTACTCCTTACCAAGGGTAGGAATATTTCAATGAATAAAAGCTCATTGATGAAAAATTTTTGACCCTGTTTGATCTTATAAAAACAATTTACTTTCAGTTCTAAATTGCCGAAATTAAAAGATTATTTCGTCAGTTGACAAGTAAAACTCACTAAGTGCATTTAAGGGTTAATGCAGGCATATTGGGTTTGATTTTGAAGAACGCCACGGTCGTCGCCGCAGGGGTCCAGTGCATTTTTCTCAACGTTTAAGGAAATGGAGAGGCCTGCTTTTTCGAAATTGAAACTGAAAGAGTGAGTGTTTTGTGCGGTTCATGGGGCCGTATTTTTTCCAAAATGAGGCAGTCACTGTAAACAGTGTTCGCTTTTGGGAAATGATAAGGAACTTTTTATGGCCCGAATTGGAAGATATGGATTTGGACTATATGTGGTTTCAACAGGACGATGCCAATTGTCACACAGCTAACGAAACAATGGCTCTTTTGTGCGACAAACGTTATCTCAAGTGGTCACGTGGTGGAGATGTCATTGGCCGCTAAGATCATGTGATTTGACACCGTAAAACTTCTTTCTTTGGGGTTTTATGAAGCAAAAGGTGTTCATCGAAAAGCTAGCAACAGTTCAAAAGCTAATAGTCTAAGAGCTGGATGGAAATTTTTGGAGTGGAGTGATGACCAGTTGGAAAACAAATGAATCTAGAGAACCCTAGCCATGATTTAATAGAAATGTTTCTTCATTCTTCGCTCAAAAACATATACATGCAGCGGATAGAAAAATATTTAACGATGCCACTGGGTATCATACAGTTAACACTGTCAACTTAACTCTGTGCAATATAGAATCGAACCAAATGCTCTAGATTCAATGTAATCTGGAAAGAAAAGAAGATGATTAAAAAAAAAAAAACTCTCAGTTTTCCTGAGGGCTGAAGCAGCAAATAAAATCGGTGGTGTGATGGATAGCACGTCGGCCTGTTAACCCAGAGAGAGGTTCATGGTTCGAATGCCAAAAGAGGCAAAAATGTTTTTCCATGGGGCTAACCTCTCGCGAGGAATTAGCAAGTCCTCCGTTAATAAAATCCTTGCCATTAAAGGCGCTTTCTCGATTAGCCGTTCCGAACCGGTAGAAAACACTATAGGTCCCCTCCATTCCTTAACAAGGAATGTTTTTGAGAAATACGCTAGGCCCTGGGGCTCTTCGCTCTGGTGCTCCACCCTATTCATTTATTTCATTTAAAACAGCAATAAAATGAGAGCCTGCGTTTTTTCGTCAAACTTCGGGTCGGAAGCTCAAAAAATTCAGTCCCTTTACTACATATGTATTGGAATGAGCCTTCGGATCACACACGCAAAAGGAAGAAAATGTTGTCGTACGGCGAAATCTTACTACTTCAATTACCAAATGGCCGGAACCCTCCCATATTTGCACCAGGTGGAAGAACATATTATAATTAAGTGCACAGTAGCTTCCAAGAAGAATACTTTGTTTGAAGCTCTTTCTGTATGAAATATCGAAACTTTCAGAATTTTACAATATTACCTACACTGCTAATAATTACATTACTTCAATTACTTTCAAATCAACTGCCTAAGTCAGTATCATCTCATAGACAGTTGCTCATAGACATTAGCAGAAGCAGAATTACAGATATATGTGAACATATCTTACAATACTTACAATAAATTCGTGTTCGAATTCACTTACCTGAAAGAAAAACAGAGAAAATTTGTTAGCAAAGAGATAAGTCTGATAAATATTTTCGGTATAAATTTATGAAATACTAATAGAAAACATTTAATGCAAAAACAGAACTCCCAAACATGTTTAGTCAGAATTGGGCATTGGGCAATCATGTGAGCCGATTATTCACTTAACTAAAATCCTTCTCTGAACCCACAAACTACGATATACATAAACACCTTTGGCATATTTCCAATTCCATACCATTTGGAAAGATTGCATTCGTTGAAAGTGATAAATCATCATTTAATCAATTTATGGAAGAGGCAGATAAAACATTCAAGATTCCCTATGCATATCTCACTCACATTTGAATGAACCCCCTCATCGCATTACAGATATTGATACCGACCGAACATGACCATAATGAAAATACTATTTTTCAGGTTCAATTCACTCGTGTTCTCCGATCTCTTGTCATTTCTCTTATACGAAACAAATTGATAGAGATAGGCCCCTTTTACCAAAATCAATTCCAAATGATGCTGATTGAAGTCCAACATTTGTATCATATCATCGAATGGAAAGTAAAGGAATCGCTTAACTTCTCTTGGATTACACCCAAACCATCTGAATTCATGATTATCTTTATCGTCCTTGGCTAACAGAACAGTTTCTATCCCATTTCGACTGATGACACCACTTCGACAAGATTTAAACAAACACATTAAGTACTACACCCTACATACGTCTTCTCAGACATACTACATGGGATCTTAACTGGTAAAAAATAGTTCACTCTCACTCGATGTGTCTGTATCTCTGTATATAGATGTAGACCAAACCAATATCAATATCCAGTTAACCCACATCTCATTTTGGCATCAGCCATTTATAACAAAATGCTTCTCCATAACACTTTTCGTTGTCTTCCTCGCGCTCGCTATACCAGCAATACTCGTACATATGACGGGTATTTCTATACCAAACGCACCCTTAAACCGGCAAGATTATTATTAATCTTCATGTGATTCATGAGGCACTGCTCAAGCCATTACACAAATTACATTTCCATGCTGAATCAATCCTTCACGGTCTATTAAAACGTTCGGATAAAATCAAAGCGTCAAAAAGGATACATTAACACACATCCATCTTTGCGAAGGATTGCAATTTAAACCGATGGGGTATAAATCGAACGGCTCTCTATATCGCTTTCATCAAATGAATGATCTGTCTTTCAGGACAAGTGGTGGTGGGTAGTGTATTGTCTGTCCATCCTTATCCTCGTAGAGTGCCCATCAAATGCGAATAAATTGTATCGAAAGTGTCCCAGTCCCTCACCCATCGTTGTGCATAGTTCGTAGAGCAGTGTGCACTTTGGCGCTACAACGGAGTCAACAATGGATTTTCTGTTTGCAACACATCGGCTAGTCAGCATAGGGTGAAGGCGAGGAGCCATCCTCTGCTATTTTAAATCAAAAATCTGTGCCGCATTAGTCGAAGACAACAACAGTAAGTACGTACACACCCTCAACTATTTCACTTTAAAATCCCAGCCGCATTAGATGGACCTTGGACGGGTAAAAAATCGATTTCTGGTTAATGGCTGTGTTTGGTTTTGTTTCAACTTCACCTCCGGATCCGGGCATCTGCAGAGCAGCAGTCTGTCGTTAACGATGATGAGTCTTCATCATCTCTTAGGCATCAGTGCAGTTTGTTCTTTGTTCTGTGGAACAACTCAATTTAGCCAAAGTAATGTAATTTGTTTTCAATGCCATTTTATCCGGCATTTCTGGAACCTCGCAAAAAAAAAACGCACAAGCTCTAGCGCTTCCAGTTATATGTATGTATTCCTGACCGCACCTATTGTGTTGAAGCTAACAATACGAATGGAGGTGCACTCTCCATCCACATATGCAATTATGAATGGTCTATCAGAAGTTTGATGTTTAGTTTGAAATTTTCTACCTTTTTTTTTTGTTTTGTCAGCTCGAGTGAAATTTTCTTCAAATTTAAAGCTTTTACGTTGAACCCCCGGGGAGGTCGATGGATGAAATATTTTTAAATTTCGGCCCGGAGAAGAATAACATCCTAAAAGTTTTCTTTCGACCGGATGATTTATAGGTGGAATGTTTTCTGAACAAAACTTTGAAATTTTCTATGAAAAAGAACACCGAATTAGGTAGCAAAGGTTCAAAAGAAAAGCGAGACGGAAACTTTGTAAAGGAAGCAACTTTAAGAAGTAAATCCTTGGAATCATTAGAAGGTTCATTCTCTTCTTCGTTGTATGACACAGCTTAAATTTGCTCATACAAAGGCTGAATGTTGTGAGATTGTGACACATGATATTAAACTACTAAAGTCTTTCAAAGAAATAGTAGAGATTAAGTTATGAATGTTTTTATTAATTTTTTTTAAAACTATCATCCATCGTTTCGATTTACTCTCACTATGAACACAACAAATTGTATTTCATTGACAGAGACCCAATGTCAGTCGGTTCATTTGTGTACATATTAAGAATTAAGCGATAATTTCTCAAAACTATAGAATTCCAAATTTACTGTAGTACTTGTCAGGGATGAAAATGAAAACAGTCAAGCTTAGAAACCTATATTTTAACCGCTCCTCCCGAATGTGGAATGCTTTACCAGACTCTGAAACGGATTTAAATCAAGGCTCATTATTGTCTCCTTCTAAACGCTCTCCTATTTTTTTTATAGCTGGCATTGTGTTTTATGTACCTTTAAAAGGCAATTCGCAGGCCCTTGATATGTGCGTATATTATAGAAGGCAAATACCCGAGAAATGAAGTGAAAATACTAAAAAAAAAAGCAGATTTGCATAAAATGTAACTAATCAAAAAAGTTACATTTTAAGTGTTATACTTATTTTATTGAATAGAATGAAAACTAAAACACTTAACTTTTAACTATGAACAGAGTTTGACAAGTTCATCGATAACATAGTTATTTGACTTTAACTGATGAGATGAGAAGATAAACTTTGAGTAGACTACATTGCCAGTCTGAAAATAACGAAATTCAAAATCCTTACCCGCCACTCAAATCTCTACCCAAGGGAAATCTGCCAACATAAACTGAAAATAAGAACAAAAAGCTCCATACGTGATACGTCATGCAAATCTTGTTTTTCTCCGATGAAAGCATTTTTAAGATTAGCTTCAAATTACTTTCGTCACATTTTCTGAGAAGTCGTATATTCGTGTATGTGTTTTTTTTTAATCCGCTTTTCGGGTTGTGAATTGAAATAAAATAAAAAGAAGAGAATCCAATAAGCTTGCTGGAAATGTCTCTTTTTTTCAGAACCAATCGTTTGGCAGTTCCTTTTCCCATACCTGCTCCTTACTAGCTAATTACAACTGTTTTAATTGAGGCAGTAAAATTTATAACGGAAATATAAATTAAAAAGCCTCTTATACTAAAATATTGTTACGAGTTTAATTGTTGCGCTAAATTCGCAAAGTGAAAAAAAACTGCACAAAAATGGTGAAAAAGGATGGAGTAGTTCGTGTTTATTTGTTTAACCACGACATTTTTGAGTAGTTTGTGGTAAAAAAAAAACCAAATCGTGTTACTCGATTCATTTATGGCATTGACTTTTGTAAAATAAAATGAAGCAGTCATTTTCGATGGAAAAATGATGCCAGAGAGCACTTATTTGTGCTTTTAAATTATTTTGATATTGCTCAAAATTCGAGTAGATTAATTGTGTTAAAATATTTTGGGTTTAGAACAATAACCACCTACAATTCGAGCACGCAAATGAAAATAAAACTATTTTAAGTTCGAATGACAAAACTGAAAACAGCGCACTTTCTGGCAACTCTGTGAGATTTTCAACTCAAACAACTGTAATGCGCTCATTTAAGAGTGGCCAATAAGAAACTTTTTTCGTCAGAGTTCACTGAATTAATTCTTTTTACACGAACCAACACGAACAACACGATGTGTATTTTCTCCTCAAATGACTCGATTGATATCATGCTGCACAGCCACACAAGGTTGTCTATATGCACATGAGTGTATAATATAGAGATAGACAGTTCTTACATACAAAAAAGGGTGACCAGTTCTTTGCAACTTGAAGAAGGGCTAACCGGGCAGAGTTGACTATAGGAACATGACAGCATAACGCAAATAACTTCGTATAAATTAATTCCTGACTTTTTTTAATTTACAACATGCAGCGCCATTGTCTGAATTTGTCTTTTCCGAAAATGAACGTTGTTCTCGAGATAATAGAAAAAACTCTTTACTGGACTGGACAACTAACTTTGTTTCCTATCTTAATTTTTCTATGTATTTTAGTTTGTTGTTTTTCCAACAGGATTTTTCATAGGACGCATGCTTTAGCTTTTATTATCTTAAATTATCGAAAAATGCTCAGCTTCCCAATAAATTTCAATGAAAAATGAATGGTTCAGACAACTATCCCCAGTCTCTTCTATTGATGTTGAAAGTAAAGCAGATTTTTGTGATGGTGCAAAGCAAGGAGTTCAATGAGAAGTACTTTTATTCTAATCAAAGCTGTTTACTTAAAGCAAGAAAAGAAAATCTTGCTCCTAAGCTCCCCTAGACGACTTTTTGTATTTTCAAAATTATATTTTCTTGTAAACCTCGCTAACCGAAAAAAGCTTTGAAAGAAGGAAGAAAAACATTGTTTTATTTTCTTATTTCAAAACCAAATGATTCAATTATACATTCAGCAAGAGCAGTGTTTTCATATTTTCTTTTCCTATTAAATATTCTTTTCATTTCCATTCAAAATATATGCCATTTGATAAAGTCCAGTGAAAGGTCTTTCAACATTTTTAAAAAAAATAAAGTTCAACCGCCATTGGTTATTTGGTTTTCATTGAAAAAGGTCAGTCAGAGTCAACGTTAGACATTCGTATTCCTTCTGGATTTAATTCACTCAAAGCTTCCACACAGTAAACATTTATTTTTCCTCCTCCCTTTTACAAAAAAAATCATTTAAACTGTGAAAAACAAATTCCTAACCAACTAAAAAATTTTATCTCTATTTTCAAATCTTGATGTTGCCATGGAAAACGCAGATGAGAAAGGAAGGCAGATGCCATTCCTGCAGGATCTAGGTGAGCTTTACACCTAAAATGTTTTTATTCGCCTACCGTCGTCGTTCTTTATATCCATTCGCAGGGAAAACCTCAAGCACTTTTATTTTTTTAATACTCTCGTATCGTACATATACATACATATATTTTTTGGTTTGACTGAAATTTCGCACAAACAGCATCAGCATAGTGAATGAGCAAGAGCAAAGTCATCGCTCGTGCAGCAAAGTGAAGTGAAAAATGAAGGGATTTCACTGAGCCAGCCACAGCAGCACAGAATTCCGTCTCTTTAGAGGGGAAACTGCTGTTTCCTATAAAAGATTAAATTTTAACTCCCGAACAAAAATTTACTCAAAGTGTTGAATAAAATTCCACACAGAGCTGTCAAAAGGGCTTAGCCCGTAAAAATGTAAAAATTGCTGCTTAATTACTTCATATTCCTGACAACACACCTACACGTGAACTCATCATACCTGCATGCTGCTGCTCCATAGCAAAATTCCGGTGAGATTAATTTTGACTTTTCGCGATGGTAAACTCTTTAATCCAAAAACGACGAACAGGTCATGCCAGTCAAGTTTTATGTTTTTTAAATATTTCAACTAAATGAACAACATGACAGTCTGACACACCAACAACGAACACAATTTTTATGATTTAAAAGTTGAAAAGTAAAGAAAGTCAACAGGTTATGGGAATTATTTTGGGATTTCAAATTACTGCACAAGGAACGAGCACTAAAACACTCGCTCAGTGAAATCAACTCTCAACATTCTGTTTTGTTCAATTGCATGCGATTTATTCGCTACAATGAGTGTGTTTTTTTTTTTTTTTTTTAATTTAAATTGTATTTACATCAAACTCGCGCCGGAAACAACACAGATATCTTTTCTTCGGATTTGAACTTATGAATCAGCTCTCAGCTGCAAAACGCGAGAAGATTCGCTTTAATGACTTGTTTAAATTCAGCAGATCTGCGGGCACTGATTGAGTTTGAAATTTCAACGCCAGTCAAGCTGTTGTGAGAACATACTTTTTTGACATTAATTAATTTTTATATTACCTATTTATACGAAATTTTAATCAATGGAGACTGGATTGGCTCATGAATTTGTTTTTGCATATAAATATACTTCTTCGACTCGCCAATTAATGGTGTTATTTATATATTTCAAGACACGGCCTTATAGCACTGCTCCCGCAGCTACTATACTACCTTCACCTGCCGCTCCCATTAGAATACTAACAAAGGTTTTACGTTTTTTTATTGATGTCATTTCGAATTGGAACATAAAAAAATACCAGATTCATTGATAGGTTGCTTCGCGCACCGACGACCGAAACGATACCGATATCAGACCAGAACCAGAACCAGAAAGATTCTGCATGGTAATAGTAATGATGAGTATTGAGCACATGAAACGTGATGGGGTATAAATTTCTTTTAAGGGCCAATAAATTGACATGTTGCGTGAAATACAAAGTATATTAAGAACCCGCATATGAACTTCATGGGCGAAGCCAACGGAACTGGAAGAATGCGCCAATATTTCGTTGAATTTCAATTCGAACATTGCTTCATCTGGGTATGGAGTTCTTTTTTTTTGCGTTACGGCAAGGGAACAAAGTAATTGAAGCTTACAATGGCTGCTGTAAGTAATAAAAAACACAATAGTAATAAAACCATTTGGGGAAAATTGAATGAACATGGCTAAATAAAAAATGAGCATACTTAGGCCAGCACCAACAGTTTGAGTGTGAGGGTAGGTAAGTAGCTTACGTGTGGTGATGGGACTTGTTTGATCATTTAAATTACACAATACTCATTCATTCATTTTCTCTGATCAAAAGCCAATTAAAAAATAATAATTCAGACGAAATGTAGCTTAGACCGTTTGACGCCAATGAAAGCGCCAGTATTTGAGTTTTTAATGGGTCAGCTTTTTGAGTTTTCCTTATATGCTTGATTGGGTTATGGTTTATAAATCGTTATTGATTACCACACGCGATGGAGAGGAGATGTTAGTTCTTGGCTGTCAATAAATGAAATTAGAAAAAATTAATTAAGACTGAAAAAAGTATACATATTTCAAATACAGTGGTGGTCCAGTATAACGAACGATATAATGTCCAGAGTCAATTCGTTATATCGAAAATTCGTTGTATAGAAACCTTTTTGTCATACAAATCTTTAGGTAAATAGACTCTATTTGTACTCAAATTTAATAAAGGAATTGTTAATATGCATTTGTTTTTTCGGGGTTGAATGTTATTGTTAAATGCCACTTCCCGTAAACTTTTTAGAACTAAGACTTTAGAGTTTTCAGTGCCATTTTGTCTGAAATTCGTTATTTGTTCGTTATATAGAAAACCTAATAGACTTGAAAAAAGTGTTCGTAATATCGATCATTCGTTATATCGGCATTCGGCATTCGTTATACTGGACCACCACTGAATTGTAGTTTCTTGAGCTTGGATCTGAATGGAGCCGCATAACACAAGTAAACAATTCTTAACTTCAGTTTCTTGTCTATACAAAATATACAACTATAACAAGTGCTCAAGGTACCCTCCTTCATTTTGAATGTATGCCATAGCCTGTTTTTGGATTTCATTTGCTCATGATAACTCCTGTCTTACTTGTAGTCTTGTAATCTTTGAAACTGTATTTAAATTGGACTCCTATGGGCTTAGGGTTGCCAGATTTTCAGTTAGGATAGGGATATTTCGTAAGCCAATTTCTGCAATATTAAAAAGCTATAGAGACTTGTTTTAACTTTTTGTGCAAGTCGATCTTTAATTGAAGCTGCTACTTCTACAGATTGGAGAGTGAATGAGTGAGAGTAACAATTATTAGAAGTAAGGTACCGGAAGAAATGTAAGAAACATTATAAAGACTTGGATCTGAAGTTAAACTTTACTAAGAAAAGGCTTTAAAAAGGTTGACGAAACTTCTACAATGGTTTATAGCTGCCTGCTAATGTTTTATTTAACTTTACCCTGCATGAAATATCAAAAAGGATTTTATTTTTTAATTCACATTTAAAGACAGAAACAGCGACACAAATAGTAGGTCTACTTGATAAGAGAAGTGTTTTACCTATTTGCATTTCTTCAATACTTATCTATGGTTCAATGGTAGGTATGGAAGTACCGGAAGAACGTTTAACAAAGAAAAAGTTCCAATTAAAGGCCTGTGAACGGTTGTTACAATTACATGGTATATCCTTTTTTTTTTTTTGTCTGTTCGTCAACCGAAAAAGTCTAACCGAATCGGACAGCCGGAAACTAGTTTTTCAAGATGGACGCGATAACTTTAGTTTTTACTTTAGTTTCATCTTTTATTCTTGTTTCTAGTAATACAATAATTTTAATGATTCTATATGATTAAAAATTAAAGATACAAATAATGATAATAATAAATAAAAAACTTCAAAGAAATTTTATGTGAATGAAAAAAATTTTGTGGGGTGAAACATTAAAAAATTACGACAAGTAATAAAAATTGAAACTAATATTGAAGCGAAAAATGAGTGGAAAATTCGAATATTGTGCAACTGACAAAAAATGACACCAACTCTTTTATGCAAAGTTGCAAAAATACAGCTAACTTTATTCCCAGTCTCTAGATGTTGGAAACAAGAGATGCTTCCAATTACAATAGTTGACCAAATTGCCAGACGCAGAGTCATCAAAAAATTTAGTATATATAAAGTCAATTAAAGTAAATGTTTTGATTTTGACAACGACTGAACACCAGTTTAAACTGATCTTTTATTTTTGCTTTTACTTTGTGCTTTTGCTATCCCCCATCAGTGGTAAGGTGGTATTAACACAAAGTTAAACAAATATGATGATCTATTTTCAATTCAGCAGTTGTTGTAATGAATAAATAGAAAGTGTGTAGACATGTACGATAAAATTTGAATTTCTTCGCGATCAAAATCAAAAAGCCACGGTCTTACCCTATTCAAGAAAGGAGGCAGCGTTCTGAAGAAACGTTTATAAATGAGTATCTTATTAAAAACTCTACCAGATGTAACAGCATTTATATTTTTTAAAGTGCTTTTTACGGAGGGGGGAATTGTGCCTATGAAGCGAGATACACTACGCAATCGATAAGAGTCACCGAAAGGGCTTTGTAAATAGCCACTGTGTGAGAAGAACATTTTTAAAACCTTCAAACTGGTATCCTAGTTTCAAAAAAGACTGTATTTTCGACCCTTAGAATATATTTTATGTATTTTTTTTTTTAAATCTCTTTTTTTTTAATGTGTGCATTCATATTCAAGTTTTAGTGAAAATGGTCCTTTCTTGAAAGAAACTTCACCGAGGCAGCAATGATTGCAGTTCATGAGAAGAGTACTGATGTGATTGAAGAAAAGTAGACAGAAGGACGTGTTCACGAGTATCAGTGTTGTAACTATGGGAACATCACACGCATTAGTAATCACAATCGGAGCTTGCCGTCATTGCCAAGAATCGACTTTTATAGAGGGGTCAAAAGTCGAAAAATTTTCTTGTTGTCAGTTCATTCTGGATTGAGTAGGGTTTTCCCCCCTAAGCACAGTAGATTCTTCGTTTACAATTAATACAACTATAAGTTTTATTTGACTCATTAACTTCCATACTACAATTTTTACTACGATACACAGATTTTACTATGAGATTTTTCGACAATACTTCCTACTAGCTTTTACAACCAACGTTGCGTCGAGTCGCATCAGTTAACAAAATAGACTATAATTTTACCAACACAGCTGAGTGCAGGTACAGTGGAAGTTGTTCTTCAACGAACGATTTAGAAAAAAAAAAAATATTGAGACCTTTCGAGTGCTGCGTTTTTTCTAACAATATTGATTCAATAGCTGAAGCGTCAGACGTAACAGAGGCAAAAATGTTTTTCCACGGATATCGCCTTTCGCAAGGCATTGGCAAGTCCTCCTTTAGTAAATCTATTGCAATGAAAAGCGTTCAGAATTAGAAGTAAATTGTAGATCCCCTCCATTCCCTCACAAAAGCATGGTTATGAGAAATGCACTAGGGCCTGGGGCTCCTCGCTCTGTTGCGCATTTATTTAGCTAAACCAACTCTGGCACTTAGCTGTATGGAGGACTGAATTAAAAGCCATGTTCATTATGTTATTTATGCAAATATAGAAAAGATGTAAGGAGTAAATCTATTTCCTCTATCGCCTGAATTGTGAAAAAGAGTAATTTTCCGCTTAGTTTTATTCTGATTTCGTCTATGCTATATTGGACTTTGTGTGTAGAGGAGCAGAGCTGTACACTTGTGCCGATATACATCACAGCTGAATCGTGATGCTGAGTCCCCATCCACTTAGGCGATTGTGTTTGTCCTTTTTTGATGACACCATTAATATTGAAAGTTAAGATCCGCAGACACACTCGTCCACCCCCGGGCTAGTTCAAGAAGTAACATCAACTGTAATTGACCACCGCTTCCAGTGTGTTTCTTTCCTTTTTACAATTTACTACGCCATGATGTAATCCTTTTAAGAAGGGAAGCAAGGCCAGAATCCTCAACTTTATGTTTGAAACGTTATTACTCTCGGAAATGAACCTTAATTATCTTATTTTGCGCCCTCTTGCCAGTTGCCAGTCACAAGTAAGTAAGTAAAATGTAGTGCTTCGAAAGATACATTTTCTTATTTCTTTTTTGCCATGAGATTGGAGAGCGGAAAATAAGAAAAACGAAATAGTCCATTATCATTATGAAGAGTAAAAGTTAATGAAAAACTCCACAAGGAAAAAAAATCTTTGTCAATGGATGATGTTGTTCAGTACAAGCGAAACGTGACATGAATGCAAAACAATGCTTGGAAATAGCCTCCATCCTCCCCCGATCCCCTTTTTGCTAATTATAAGTTTAGCTAATTATATTCGATAGTGTGACATTTGCTTCCGTGGCAATGAAAATGGAATTCGTAGTGCCCGTTCAATCGGATAATTGTCATCCGGCGCGGTGGTTTTATACTGACAACGCAACGGTAGCGACCAATAAAGCCTCCTCCAACAATAGACCGCATGTCGAGAGCCGCATAGCGCATACAATAGACAAAAACTACAAAAAAAGCAGATACAAATTAAGATCAATTTTCATTCGGATTTTTCTGCTGCTACCCCAACCATGAATCCACCTTGCATAACTCTAGCGACGCGGAGCAGCGGACGGATGCACGAATACCAACATCGCTCACTGGGAAATCGTTTTATAAACGAAATATATTTTTGTTTTTTTTTTTTTTTTTATTTACCAAACAAAAACATTGCAGTTCACTTAACACAAAGCCAATTGAAATTGTAGAACAAAACACAGCGAGGAAGGAGTACTGTGTGTCACTTTTTTTCGATTCGAAAACCAATTGATCTGTCGGCTGGAGGTGATTTGTAAAAATTTGCGTTCCAGCTCTTTGGTCAATTAAACATTCTATCGTCGCTTTGTAGATGGAATAAATAAATGCGTCGACGATGGCGATGGCGACGGCGACGGGTCGGACGTCAATAAGTTGCTCGTACATCAATAAGCCGGCAGCGTGCCGACTTTGCCGATGAGCAATTGAAATTTATTTTCAGAAAGGAAACAAATATTTTTATGAAATGGAAATCCATTTGTCTTGACCATTTTTGTTTATGGGGAATAAGCGAAACCAAAAATAAAAAAGAAGAAAAAAAATAATTAGTATTCCCCGATGAACTAAAAATGCTGATGGTGAATGGTAATGTGGTTTGGTTTGGTTTGGTTTGATTGCAAGCACCACAGTCCACAGAGTGAGTACAAACAGCAAGTGTTTTTGTTGTTTAGCTAAATTATTATGGAACAATTAATTTAGTGCTGATGTGCTGATGATGTTGTCGGAGGGGCTGCACGTCGCAAAAATTAATGCTGCTACTGAAATATTTGTTTTTATGACAATTTAATTACTAAGCACAAACGAATTATTATTATTGTTTCGTTCATGAGTTGGCCATGTGGGGATTTGGTTTTAGACTCATGTACCAACATTAAAACTGAAACGTATTTAATTGATGGTGTCATTGGGGAGCGGTTTTGTTAGAACTCTGGGGGAAACGTCCGCGTCCGTCGTCCTAAAAAAGTGACTTTGCTTTGGTTTTAGTTTGAATACCTTTTCGTTTCGGAACAGATGGACTTTATTTGGAAAGCAGTGGCTACTTAAAATTCCTCTGCGAATTAAAGTTGAATTTATTTTTTTAAATCTCATGCCAATAAAAACACTGCCTTATTGAAAATTGTTTTGGAGTGCTCGTCACCTTCAAAGCAAAGATAGCAAAGCTGGTAGGACGAACCATAATAAGAGTTTCAAAATATTATATGTGATGTCATGATTCGAAACCTTCTTAGTTTGTCGTTATTTTCGATCAAATTTCGATGAACTATTATTGTCCACATCTTTTTGCGCTTTTTCTTCTAAATAAGATGTGTGACATGGGGTGAAACAAAGTTCTTTTTTTGTGGTGTTACGACAATTAGTTATAAATGAAAAATTTCCAGTAATACAGCATACCCTACTGTCGGATTACTTCTGTGAAGCTAGCAAGTGAGAGATCACAATACTCAAAGTGTCATGGAAAAGAAGAAGAAATTTCATGGGGAAGTCCCACAAGCTACCTATACATAAAAAGTTTTGACCGATTACTTGGCCTCCTTAGATGCGATTCATATCAGCAAACAAGTCATCTATATTAGCAGCTCCATTAAGTGCAATAATATGGCTTATTTCATTTTTCTTTTTGAAAAAGCACTCAGAATTGGATCATTATGCTTCATATTAGCAAACTTTCTTTAATTCTTGAAGCAGTATAAAGAAATAGGGTGGTCGTTTTTTTTAACCAGTTTTTATAACTTAAGCTGTTACAAACGTTCGAAAAATTTGGTATACAAGAAAACTCAAAAAATTTAGAAGTTCGATTTTATACCTTTCTTGAAGACATATGTAATAAAAAATCTTTTGAAGATAAAAAACAAACAAAACAAATAAAAATCAAGGGGAACAGCAATTCGAAAGCTGGGGTCGAATTCATTCGTATCAGTGATCGAGTGAGTGAGTTCTATTTTTCTTTCGTAACTCAACTCATATTACACAAGACTGATGCTGCTGTTCATTTATCGACTTCAATTCGTTCAAATACTCCTGAAAGAATGTCAAGTTCTGGTACTAAAGTGCTCGATAACGCCAAAAATAATGCCACATAATTCAGTCATGTATTACTCGATCTTGTGTTTGGTAATTCAGCTCCGGCAGTTTGCTTAAGTTATTGGAAGAATGTCACCAGCGCCAGCAGAAGTAATCATCATCGTTCAAGAAGAAGTATAGTGAAAGACTCTTTCTAGGTCAGTCGGTAAACTATTAAAATTATTTCCCTATGTAACGTTTTCTGGGTAGACATCCAAAATTTTCCAAAGGTCTAGAAACTTTTCGGATCATACTTCAATGATTTACCCATTTTGTGAACATAACTTGAGCACAGAGCTTTTGATAGGGCTTCAAATTGCTCCGCTGTTCTGTCATAACAAAAATACCTTGAGAGTTGATCAAAGAATCTGTGGGTCATTTATATAATCTGGCAAATAAAGGTAAAATTGATGAGTCCTGACAAGTTAAAAGTACATAAATAGGGCGGTGCAACAAAGCAAAATACCTCGGAGTCTAGCGCATTTCTCACAATCACGCCTTTTGAGTGGATGGGTGGGACCTACAATTTTCTGCTAGTTTCGAACGACTAATCGTGAAAGCGCTTTTCACGGCAATGGATTTTAATATCGGAGAACTTGCCAATTCCTTCTTACGTTTGGAGAAACATTTTTTGTTTCTGTTGAAACCTCGCGATCTTTGACTGACTGACAATTCATATCCAATGTGTTCTTTATAGTATCATAGGGCTTCCAGCTCTCACATTTATTTAGTAGTTAAGTTTCGGTATTATTCTTGTGTAGAAATTATTTTGACGCCGAATGTTTTATATTATCATCAGCTATTGCTACAAGACATGGAAGAGTGATACTAGCGTCCAAAGTCGACCTACTGCTCATACGAATGGTTATCAGGAATACGAATGGTTATCTGGATAAAAATGTGTAGTTACAAAAAAAAAAGAGTGTACCAAATTGTATTTGCAACTTTTTCCAACACATACAACATCCTGGAGGGCTATCCTTGAAAAAATAAAGAATCTTTCGCACATCCATTAAATCAATTGTTTGGTGACAGAAAACATACCAATTTCACTTCAAAAACAAGTCTATACCTACCAACAAATCAAAAACAAAAAAATAAACTACATTAAAGCCGATAAAAGAACAAACAAAACAAAACAACTCTCAAAGTTGGCCTCCGTCCTTGAGAGAATTCCTTTTCGTTAATGCCATCTTTTTATGACACCAAGTCTCACTTGACTTGACTTCACATAACAATAATTCTTATAAATCTTGGAATGAAATTCGGGGTTAGTTGTCAGGTATATGGACATTAGGGCGGATCGAAAAACCACTTTTTTTGCGGATCGCTTCGTAATAGCAAAAAACAGTCATTGTTAAGTATAAAACTAAGAAATCCGAAGCCTGGGGGCGGACAAATGATGTCTTCAGTTAACGCATCGAGCTCAAAGTTTTTTTTTTCACGGGAAAGATGCACGCACGTATCCGACCGACTTCGTTATTACATATCTCGGCTCAGGAGTAACCAAATCATTTGAAATTTTGAGGACTTATTTTACATAACAAAAGGAGGTTCTTTTTTAAATTTTAGCTCTCCAGGTGATCTAGAAGCTAAGATAAACGGAAAAGAAGTTGATGAAATAACGTAATTTTTGGCATTTTTTTTTATTGTTGTCAGCTTTGAACGACTCTACGTGGCACAATTTTGCAGTTATTGAAACGCAGTAAAAAAGAAATTTTTTGGTGTTTTCAAGAGCTTTACACTCATATAGCTAAGTATGGGATTTTGATAAATATTAATCAAACTACAGTGCAAAACGTGCGAACTCTCTTATAGTCTATTTCTATTAATTATGTCGTAAAAAAGGGCATATAAAGGAACTCGAAATTGGATGGACTTTTATTGCATGAATCGATTAATGGGTTAATTTTAAAGAAAAAACCGAAAGTGTTATTAAATAAGAGGGTGCAAATCGGAGATAAGGTTTCTAAACCATCTTCATTCGTTTTTTCAATATATCTTGAAAACGAAGCAAAATTTTGATGCAATTCCAGGGACCTTTTTTTAGAGAGCAAATTTTCCCATCGAAATGCATCTTTTTAAAAACTATAAATAAAAAATTTTTATCCAAAATTATAAAATTCCCGACAGAAAAAAAGTCAATTTTTGCCAGTTTTTGAGTTTTGTCAGTTTTTTTAATGGCATTTCTTTCTGGTTGCAGATAGGTATAGACAATGATCCGTAAAACAGAAAGTAAATAAAATTTTCTTTAAAATGCTATATCAGAAAACTTTTTATGTTTGAAATTCACTGAAATATTGTAACTTAAAAAATTTACTGACAATATAAAAGGATGAAAAATGACAATAAATGTCTATGTTTAAGTTACAATATTTCAGTGAATTTCAAACATAAAAAGTTCTCTGATATAGCATTTTAAAGAAAATTTTATTTACTTTCTGTTTTACGGATCATTGTCTATACCTATCTGCAACCAGAAAGAAATGCCATTAAAAAAACTGACAAAACTCAAAAACTGGCAAAAATTGACTTTTTTTCTGTCGGGAATTTTATAATTTTGGATAAAAATTTTTTATTTATAGTTTTTAAAAAGATGCATTTCGATGGGAAAATTTGCTCTCTAAAAAAAAGTCCCTGGAATTGCATCAAAATTTTGCTTCGTTTTCAAGATATATTGAAAAAACGAATGAAGATGGTTTAGAACCCTTATCTCCGATTTGCACCCTCTTATTTAATAACACTTTCGGTTTTTTCTTTAAAATTAACCCATTAATCGATTCATGCAATAAAAGTCCATCCAATTTCGAGTTCCTTTATATGCCCTTTTTTACGACATAATTAATAGAAATAGACTATAAGAGAGTTCGCACGTTTTGCACTGTAGTTTGATTAATATTTATCAAAATCCCATACTTAGCTATATGAGTGTAAAGCTCTTGAAAACACCAAAAAATTTCTTTTTTACTGCGTTTCAATAACTGCAAAATTGTGCCACGTAGAGTCGTTCAAAGCTGACAACAATAAAAAAAATGCCAAAAATTACGTTATTTCATCAACTTCTTTTGCGTTTATCTTAGCTTCTAGATCACCTGGAGAGCTAAAATTTAAAAGAGAACCTCTTTTTGTTATGTAAAATAAGTCCTCAAAATTTCAAATGATTTGGTTACTCCTGAGCCGAGATATGTAATAACGAAGTCGGTCGGATACGTGCGTGCATCTTTCCCGTGAAAAAAAAACTTTGAGCTCGATGCTTAACTGAAGACATCATTTGTCCGCCCCCAGGCTTCGGATTTCTTACTTTTATACTTAATAATGACTGTTTTTTGCTATTACGAAGCGATCCGCGAAAAAAGTGGTTTTTCGATCCGCCCTAATGGACATACATACACAACTATACGCCATCACCGGAAATGGCAAAATCAATAGTCTAACTAAGTTTATGGCAAAAGTTTTAATGATATCGAACAGTGGAATGGCATATTCAGTTACTGTTTCTGAGTTTAATACAACTAGTTTCGTTAATCAATATGTGCTATAGACATAAAATTATAACCTTTTCAAAAATCCCATTTCGTATTCTTTTGTGCTCTGGCAA